>JAXCHO010000034.1:69662500-70977500 GCA_036630365.1 Acanthiza pusilla
CAGTTTTCATCCGGATGGTTTTAATTATTCTTTTAATGGACTATGTGCATGACTACACAAAAGAAAAAAAAAGTCTTTCTGTCTTCAATTTATGAAACGGTAGGATTTTACTCAGTTTCAGCAAAGATATTGTGTCATTCATTGCTGAGTTTTCTTTACAGACTTAAGTAGTGAGGACAGAAGGTTGCAGGCTCAGACTACAGCTGCAAAATAAAGCCTAAAGCATAATTAGCAGAATACCTGTACTGCGATACCAGATAACCTATTCTTATATATCAAATTTATCCACATCCAGTTCAAACACATTTCATATGTCAATATGCCATGCTTAACAGCCAGCCCCATGAAAGCACATGGAAGTGAGGAAAGACAAAAATCACACAGGTGATTACACAGGTAATACTCAGGTTGCAGAAGCAGTTCAGGTTCTTCAGCCAAAGGCCTGGAAAAGCAGAAGACCAAATCCAATGCTTAGACTCTCTTCCTCTCCTTTGATTTTCAACAGATCCTTGGAAGTATTGACCTCTTTCTAAACTTTCTCTTGAAAGAGACTGCATATAAAGAATCTTTTCTGCTTTAGAAGCAGATGAGATCATGAGAGAAAAACAAGAGTTTTCCTTGGTGGGCTTAGCTCCAGCTCCACAGGCAGTGGAGCTTCTGCTTTAGTTCATCCATGTCTATGGAAGCAATTTCCACTTGAGACACCTGCCCTCTCTGGAAGTGTACAGGGTCTTTTGTTGGAAATCAAATCACCTACGCAAGCAGCCATTTTTGTGGGGAGTGCTGAGGGCCACAGTCACTTGAATGACCAGGTTACTCACTTCCTGGCAAACACACTGATTAATGACCCCTCTGATTTCAAGCTCTGCTTTGCCAGCACTCATAGTTCAGAGATAGCATAGACAATTTGCAATATATCTTTCCAGATAGTTAACTGTTCTGTCATATTTTATCAGTAACTTTTTTTTTTCATAGATCCTTCACATTCTCTTAACCACTTGAGGCTTATGGTGGTCCTTTAAGCCCAGAACGTTTCAGCAAAAATTTTGTGAAGATCTAGTCCAACCTGACTAGGCCTGTCTCACAGACATCTGTAAGGGTGGGTAAGCCTACAACAGCATTTTATTTCAGCTTACTTCCAATACTTCACATTTCTCCACCCTCTGCTGCTCTCA
The DNA here is from genome assembly GCA_036630365.1 of Acanthiza pusilla. Classification (NCBI taxonomy): domain Eukaryota; kingdom Metazoa; phylum Chordata; class Aves; order Passeriformes; family Acanthizidae; genus Acanthiza; species Acanthiza pusilla. Next base: position 69,663,676 of record JAXCHO010000034.1, read on the forward strand.
AATTCCATGATTATGTGGTTTCCTGATGGTTCAGTTTTCCTTGTCATCATATCTCTGAATTTGCCACCTTATTGCCTCCAGTATCAACTGCTGATAAAACTTATATCTTTTTCATGCACTTAATGAATTATCACTCATACAAGTCACTTGATAATAGGCTGTGTTTCTATGCAATTCATTGTGTATTTTCACCCTTAAGCCATTAGCAACCTTCAGCTTACTTTCAACAGAGTTCTTTACAACCTGGCCTCAGGCAACCAACATCACTTGGAAGTTCAGTCACAGAAACAGGAGTTAAAAACCTCTGGTAAATTTTAAAAGCTAGCTTTGTTTCTCTCTGCAGTTATCCTCACCTGTCTTTGACAACTTCCATCACTATTGGGCAAGGGAAACTTTTGATACTCTGATGCTTGGAAACAATGGTATTGTACTGTGCCTTCCCCACTGGAGTTCAAGCATGGGGCAGTGCCAGAGCTGGGGTCTGATGTGGCATTCATTACTCCTTTGGTAATCATCTTGCGAAAACTGAAAACCATTTCTTGGTTTCTAAGTAAAAACTTTATTAAAGAATGCCTTTCAATTACTGTTTCGAAGTTGTCAAGACAATGGTATATATTTAGGTTGAGGGTTTTACTTTTAAGTTAAGGGTTTTACTTTTAAGCTTGATTCATTATTATTAAATGACAAAGTTTAATAATCCATGTGACAGCTAAATGATTAGCACAGTTACTATTTTCAGCAGTACATTAATAATTTTTTATTGCAAAACCCATCTCAACCTGCCTATAGAAGCTTTTATGTGGTGGTATTTTGCCATTACCAAATTGCTGGTCCTGAACTCCACATCAAGACCACGCACTGCAATGTAAGTCCTGTCCAAAATGAGCATGCTTGACACTGACACAAATACTGAGGAATTTAAAGAAGTTTTTCTCTATTGCAGATGATGTGCAGGCTGCAATTTTTCAGTAGTTTACGCCTTAACTTATGCACACTCAATTTCTGCTATACCCAAAAGCAGTCCTGTTAAGATGCTGATGTTGCAGTCAAACCTTCAGTCTTCTCCAATTTCAGTTAATTTCATCTTGGATTTTGCCCTGAACAGCAAAAAAATTTATTGATCAAATAGACAACTCAGGCACTGAATTGCCTATTCAAAGGATCAGCAAACACTAGAATAAGTAGACCTATCACATTTATATGCAAACACAGAGACTTAAATTTGACAGATTACATGCATCATCCCTTGAGTACAACCTGACTGGCCTTTACCATCTTCCCTTGCTTATGATGCAATGCTGCTTAAAAGCTGAAGTTATTTATTTTCAAATAGCTCACTACCATTTAACAGGCATTAAGATGTCTGTGTTTCCTACACAACAGAAAGCATTAAACTCCCAATAATATTAGTATTATTTGCCTCTACGTGACCCAACTGAACGGAAATATGTCTTCAGATGTGAAAACTGACTCTCACCTATGTCCTTTCAAATTTCCTGGTTTTTGGTGCAGAACCTGTGGATTCAGGTGGGCAGAGCAGGAATGGAAATGTAATTTTAAACAGGCTTTGTAACAGAGTATGCTGACAGAAGGAAATACAACAAACTTTTGAAAGAACTGGCACACTACATACCATGCCTACTTTGCTGACAGCTTTATAAACAACTCAAGGGCTGATTTCTACAAGGCAGCTGCCCAGCACAACAGAGCACTGCCTCCCACCCTGTGATTTGATGCAGCACCCTCCACAAAACTACACTGATTTATACCAGATGAAAAAGATCTTACCACAAGTGTGACTGTATCTGCCTGCAAAGAAACAGGTCTGCAATTCCAGCATCAGAACAGAGAGGCTTGCAGCTCACTGTCAGGCAGCACAGCAGCAAGAGCCCAGCTGGCCCCCCTAACCTTCTGGGGAAACACTGGCTAACTGCTGTTTCTCCTCAATGTCTGCAGGAATGCTGGAAGGACTAAGACATGTGAGAAAGTTGAGCATGTTCCCTCAATGCATACTTTGAATCTTAGAGGGCTGGGTAAAGTAAATAATCTTCCAACTGTGGCCTACTTTGTGCCATTAGATTTTGTTCAAACAGTTAACAAAGCTAATTCTACAATTAAAGTACTTCTAAAAACCAATAAAACTATTTTACAAGGGTGAGGGAAGTATCTGTTCAAAAGCTGACTGCATCCAAAGCTGCCCATAAAAAACATGCTAGTGGAAATACATTTTGAGTAAACTAGCTTAGCGTAACCCCACCTTATCTAATAATCCTGAAGCCATTATCATGCTTCCATTTTTGTACAAACTTCTTTTTCTTCCTCAAGTCAAAAAGTTGTATTTCCTTCACTTACAGACTACTATAACTGGACTCAACTCTGGGGTCACTTCATTCCAAAAACAACAATATCCCTCACAAGCCACACTGGGCTGCTTTCCAGACTGGGGGAGGTGGGGGGGGGGGGGGGGCAGGTAGAGGGTGTAACATGCTAATTTAAAAAACACATATCAAAAACACCCCATGCCAGCAGCAATCACCCAACTCACTGCCCAAATTCTGGCTATTTGCATTGTCAATAGATAAATAATTTTAACTTGTGAGTCCTAGGCCTATGCACAATATTAACACTACATAGCTGATAAGAAAGACACAGTTTTGGATGAGGATTTTTGATTTCCATCGGATTTACTATGTAATCAGTTGATCTAATTCCATCAAAAAACTCTTTAGATTAAACACCAATTAAAAAACCACCAGATTAGACAGATTAGCTACGAGACGGTTTAGCACCAGCCAACCTGCTGTATAACTCTGCTGCTTTTTATAAACAGTTTTATGATTCTGGCTTTGTGACCATCTCTTTCTATTTTCTGAAATAGATGTAATCATCCTAAGTGTAAGGGACTGCCAATAAAGCTCCCAACTGTTAAGAAAACAAAAGTCCCAGGATTTTTTTTAAACAAGGCTTCAGTGACATTTTTGATCCATTACAGAACAAACAGGCAGCTCAATGGGGGAAGCAAAAGAAGGAATCAATATATTTCAGCCTAGCATGCTAATGGGAAACAATAATGAAATGTGTATATGCAACATGACATAGATTTAACGTGTTCAGCCAAAACAAGAGCTCAGTAACTGCAAGGCCCTTTTCAGGCCAGCCTGAACAGCTAGGCAATGCTCTAGGGACAAAGATAATCCACTTTTCTCAACAAGAAAAAAATCAGGAGTGAAGTTCACAGCAAAACCCAACAAGCAAAAAATGAGAAACTCCAAACCTGCTACCAAAATTACATGCAAGTAAAAAATATTTAAATTAAATCCCTGGAAGGACAAAGATTTTGGTTCACTCATACTACTTTGTACAGTACTTCCAGTTCAAGCTCCTGTAACAGATGGGGTGTTTTTTTATGTAAAAAGGCTTTAATTTTTGACATTCTAAAACAGTGTCCTCACTGGAAGGAAAGAATGCATCAAATTTCCATTTTGCCAGAAATCTCTATTCATACTGGAACACAAAGAGATAAGACAGATTCTCGTAATGATGCTTGGAAATAATCTGCCCTGAATTTCAATGTATTATTACATTTTCGAGTACACTTTGCATTTAATTACTCGCTTCACCAGCAGTTGCTCATTACACATAAATCACATCAATCTAATCACTCTAAGCATTTGCAAATTGTTGGTCTCTAACAATATAGAAGATAATGCATTTTAAGGTCACTGTAAGTATTCTTTACAATATATGGTGCACATTAATTTATAGTAATGTACTATTCATTTTCAGCCAGGCTAGGACAAAGTCCCTATCTTCATTTGACTGAATACAGAAAACCATCCATAGACTATATTTTCTATGTATCAAGATATAATTCAAAGCATTTTAAGTTGCCTGGATTCACAATACAGTGTTATGCAGCAAGAACTGGAGTCAGCAAGAAGTTTCTACCCTCTCATCATCCCCATCATGTGTATGTCAGCACTTGTCCGGCTGAACCTAACTCATCCAAAAAAACCCATGTATCCCAGCACCAGTTTAAGGTGTTTCTGAGTCAGAAAGAAACTATCCAGGTGAATGACAGAAACCTTTACTCCCACATTTTAAATCCAGTACCCAGCCAGGTACCTATTGTACCCCAAATAGAGCAACCACCGACTTGTGACATCTGAAATACTGCACTAAGTGGCACAAGAAGCATAAATGTTATTGAAACTGGACAGAAAGGTCTCACTAAGATTACAAGGGAAGACAGCAAGGAACACTGGGAATTCATGGTCCTTTCCATATACATTTTCAGGTCTAAACAAAAATCACTCAGAGATATTTGCGCCTTTTTCTCTCCACCACATCGCCAAATGAATGAAGATGTGGAAGTATGGTAGCTTTCTTTCCCATCCCATATGCAGGCATAATAAGTTCCCCACAGAAGAGTACATGACATAACTTCTAAGATTATCAGACACCAATTAATAACAGTTACCAAATTTTAATACTAATTACTGAAAGTGTGTATCTTCAAAATTTGCTTGCAATGTTTAAGTCTCAAAGAAAGAACTCTGTTCTGTGTCCTGGCTATGCTGTGCACGCAAGGGGATGACCTGCAGTCACCGCCCTGCAAATGTGGCTACTTGGGTTTCAACTGGACATTGGCCCCCAGGCTTGGCATCACTGGCAGGATCTCAGCAGAGGGATTTCAGCCCTGTTTTCCTTTTCTTAAATAAAACAAGCATCTGAGAAACACACTGCCTCTAAACATCTAAAAATATAGACACTACCTTGGAAAGCCGTAAACAGAAGGAAAGTGGAGGATCATAGCTGCAAAACACTGGTTGATTTTTTATTTAGGAATTCCATTGCTGCATTTTAATCTCAGCTAAGCATGCTCACCATTGAGTGTTTGGTACTCCACCACATTCAAAAGGACTTGTAGGCCAGGAGTGGGCAGTCATAATTGCCCTCCCAATTACTGGTTTCACAAAAAGTGAATAAAAAATGAGCTAAACCAATTATCACATATGTTTTTCTCATTGGGACCTATCTGCCTGGCTCCACAAGCAGGAAGGAAAGTTCCTGCCAGGCAGCAGGTTCCCCTCACCTCTCCTGCAGTGAAAGCAGCGTAACCAACAGCCAATGCCAAAAGGGCAACCTGTGGCCACACAGAGAACAGGTGAGGGCCTGGAAATGTGTGCCCTGGGCTGGCCAAGGTGCACAGAGAGAGAAAAGAGAAGGATACACTTGGGTCTTGCTGATCACCTCTGAGGAAGCTTAAAAAACCCTGGAACTGGAGGCAAAACCAAGCAAGCTAATGTGGGGTAGCAGGGAAGTTCAAATAAACCTTTTCTGTTTTCTATTGCATTACTGGATGTCATTACAAGCTGCAAGTAGTGAACAACATCAAACCAGGTGTTCTCACTGCACTGCCTGAAGCTCTGAAACTTCATTTCAGCATATTTCTATGGTATGCCTATGAATATCTATTTTCTACGAAATTGTGATTTTTCCTACTTGTAAGAGATGCAAAGAGGGTCCTAGAACTTAGTGGTAAAGTATTGTCTTTGCTGCCCCTAATTTTGATTCTTTCTAGATTAAAAAATTGTACACAATGGCTTACATAGCTTAATACAGCCTTGTGTATGGACTATCTTACAGATATATCAATATGGCCTTTACTACCTGAATTTCATGAGCAAATAAAATACCTTTTAACTATTTAAAGACCATTGCTGAAGATGTACAAGAAACTCCACTTGTTTGTCTCTTCATCTGCTGGTGGTCTGCGATCAGTAAGGATGGCAGCAGCACAAAAAAGTACTACCACTTCTATAATCTCATTCAGGATCAAGCAAGTAAGAGCTCACAAAAATCAAACTACAGAGGCAGTGGGGAACTAACTCCCCACACTTAGCAGAAGGTTTTGGAAATGCTGCCTCACTGACCTTCAGTAAAAAATCCTTGATTGGGTGATTTCCATTTGAAAGCCCTCCTCCTCTTGACTAGAGAGAGATATGTAGTAGGATATTTTTAGTGAAAACAAAAACAGGGTTTTGCAAGATCTCTTGCAAATAAGACACAGAGCTGTGAGATTCCTGAGGTTTGAAGTTATTGTCCGACTTTGAAGGCAGCCAGCTAAGACAAGATACTGCAGATCTTAGATCACTTAGTGAATGGAAATATAATCCATTTGCCTTAACATCCTGAGATTTTGCTCTTTTTTATTTGCTTGTTTAAATTATGGCATTTCCATGCAATTTAACCAAGGCAGTTCACAGATGTATGCAACTCTTCTAACTTCTGAATGAAATAGCTGCTGTAAATGAATGGGCCAATGCTGATACCTGATGCTGAAAGTCTGGAGGAGGTATTACAGGGTAAGAATTAAACCCAAGTCTTTATCTTCTCTAACTCAAGCCTGATCCCTCAGCAGGGGTGAACAAGAAAGAAGCACTGCCTCCAGTAAAAGATCCTCCCAAGTCTGGGTTCAGCTTGAGACAAAAACATGTAGCAGTCTTCCTATTCAGATTAGGACAGGTGCCAAAAAAAAGGAAGTTATTTTTGCATCTGACTACACAATAAACAGTATAACAGAGTTACAACTCATTACCCCCAGCAGCAATAGAATAACATTAGAAAAAACATTTAGAGGCCAAACACAACCTTCTCTTCAGCCACTCCAGAAAACGGCCTTCTATCAAACCACTACAGGGATGCAACAATATCTCGTGGGAGAAGAGCCTTCACAAAGAACCTGAAGGACCATCAAGCCAAAAGTTAAGCACAGTTCAACTGCCACACGACTTCTGTCTTCTAAAGGATGAAGGCTTGCTCCATTTCTAACCTTCCCTTTCCTCCGTATGCTTGTCCTAGCTGTGATATCCCCATCTTTTCCTCTGCACTATTGAGATACTTGGCAATCCCTTCCTTAATCCACTATAACTGAAGGACATCACAGAGTCTACAGACTCTGCTGCACTGTTTCGGTAGCCCACAAAAGCATACAATGAATTCTAGTGCAAGCACAAGGTTCCATTTGAGTAACTGCAGGCTGGAGGCAGGACAGACGGACAGAAACAGAAATGCTTTACCCTTTTTGCAACTGATGAAACATAAAATCCACAAACTCCATCTGTTTCATCCAGTGCCCAGGCACAAAGCGCTCTATGCCACCCATGCTGCTGCTCCAGCAGATGGATGTAGCAGCATGGAAAAAGAAACACCTGTAAGAGCAACCACTTCTCTCCTGCTCTGAGAAATTAAGGACAATCGTGTGAAACAGTGGTGGCCACACATGCTGAAGCAGAATATCACTGCAAAGCCTTAGCAACCGCCAATTCACCCTTATTCATTTCACTGCTTTTTCCATATAGCTCTGTAAGCCAGATGTGAATGCTCTTCCATGGCCTTACGGATCACCACTGATGGGGACCTAAAGGCAGCAAGAATTGCATCAAAGTGTTCTCCTCAAAGTATTTTAAAGTAGAAAAATCAATTTTTTTCCTCTGGAAGAACTCACATTTGTCATCATTACATTACAGAAAGAAAATTGTTGAGAAATATGAGGTAAAAAGCATTTTTGATCCAAAGAGAGTCTTTTCACACCATTTCAAAGGGATATGGACACATAGACACATAAAAGATCAAGCTGGCTCAAATGTTTATCTCTCCAGCTTTACACAGTCCAGTTTATAGAAGGTGATAGTACTATTTGCTCTCTATGTCAGTATGATGTAGGCATTAGCCTCCTTATCTGCTGAAGCAGAAAATAAAATTCAAATAACTATCCAATCTTGACTACTTGTTTTAACAGCACTGCCCATCTAAAGTTCAAATAACCTTTTATCCACCATGTTAAAAAAATACATTAAAGATGGTAAAACCATGAGCTATATAATTTCACACTTCAGCATCTGATCACTGAGGCATTTTACCTTCCCTCTAATTCTGTGTTCAGTGATCACAACAGTCTTTATTAGGACTACTGTGAAAAGGTTTTAGACCAGTAGATTCCTATCTGTGTTTAAGTAATTGGGCTGAAATCCTCAATCTGCTTACACTAGAAGGACTTTTCCATCAATTTCAGCTGGGTCAGAATTTTATGGAAATTACGATATGTTTTGCAAAAACAAATAAAAAGATCTGTATTTTAATCCAAAGTTCAAGCAACAGAAGTTGTTCCGTTTCCTGTCTTCATTAGTTTTGTTGTCAAACAACAAATACCACCCACACATGTACTTTTTAATACAATAAGACAAATGTCACTGCAATCATCATTTGAGATTGGAAAGTTTGGCAAGGTGCCAGAGCAGTGAAAGTGATCCCATCACAGATTGTTCAGCAGCAGCAGCAACATTAAATTCCTACATACTCTGTTCAGCAACATGCTGCCATGAAAAACATGAACACAAGTTTATGAAATTAAAGATGATTACCAGAAGAGCTAATGAACATGCTTTCCATTCATCTTTTATTTCCTGTTCATTTTGGAAATAAACAAAAACACTTAAAAGTTTCTCTTTTAACCTATCATCCTTCTGTAGTCTTTGGACTGGCCTTAAGCTGCAGTAATAGTCAAGCTGCTTACTATTTTTAGAAATAAGCAATTCAATAAATCACTTGAAAGTATTATAAAGCCAATGGGGACTCTGATTCCGAGGGGGGGAAAAAAAAAGCATCATTGCTCAATCCACAGCAGTATTTACAGAGCAGACAGCAGCAAGGACCAGCATGCTCTCGCTGGCCAAGCAGCCAAGCTCTCATCTTTGAGGCACCGATTTATCCCACAGTCTACTGGTGCTCTTGTAACACTGGAATTTCTAATCTAGCAGCTGGGAAAACAGAGTAGGACTCGAGGGTTCAAAGCTGATCTACAGGACTCTTTAGACTTCTTTGTAACCCTGGGTCTGAAGAAAGCTTGGAAGAGAACAGGATCAAGAAAGGCACAGATGGTCTGTGCATCTGCACTTGTCACAGGACACATTACAAATGTTAATTACCAGCCCATGAAAAGCACTTTCTCAATACTTAGTTTACAGATGAAAAGAAATGCCATTTCTATCTCCAAGGAAGACCCAGGGAACTACATACTGGCTGGTCAGCCTCACCTTGATCCCTGGGAACGGATCACAACACAGGGAGGAGTGGACGATACACTGGACAGTCATGCTGCCACCCAGAGAAACCGTGACAGCTTGGAGAAATGAGCCAACAGAAGCCTCAAGAAATTCAACCAGTGGAAAAGTGAAATCCCAGACCTGGGGAGGAACAACACCAGGGACTAGTCTGTGCTGGAGGCCACCAATCTGGAAAATAGCTTGCAGGGAAGGCCCTGGATTCCTGGTTGATACCAAGTTGAACATGAGCCAGCAGTGAGCCCTTGTGGGAAAAAGCTGAACCATGCCCTGGGCTGCATGAGATAAAGTATTGACAGCAGATGGAGGGAGGTGAACCTGCCCCTCTACTAAGGCACTGGAGAGGCTCACCTGGAATTATAGGTGCAGTTCTGGGATCACAAATACAGGAAAGACATGGACATACCACAGAAAGTGCAAGAAAAGGCCACCAGGATGACTTCAACATGGAGAAGAGAAGGCTTTGGAGAAACCTCATTACAGCCTTCCAGTACCTCAAGGGGACTTACAAAAAAGAGGGAGAGACTTTTTGTACAGGCAGATAGTGACAGGATGAACAGCAATTGTTTTAAAATTAAATCAGGGCAGGTTTAGAGTAGCTGTTAGGAGGAAATTCTTAACTCAGAGGGTGGTGAAGCACTGGAACACGTGCTCAGAGAAGTGGTGGATGCCCCAGTGCTCAAGCGTTCAAGGTCAGGCTGGATGTAGCTCTGAGCAACCTGTTCTAGTTAGCGACATCCCTGCCCATGGCAAGAGGCTTAGAACTAAATGTTCTTTAAGGTCCTTTCCATTCCAAACCCTTCTATGATTCTGTGATTAAGAGACTGGATTATCTCTCCTATGCGGAGAGCTCAGACAGTTCAGCCAGGAGGAGAGAGGGCTTAGGGGAATCTTAAAAATGTCTATAAACCCATGAAAGGAAGGAACAGAGTCAGGTTCTCTTCAGTGGTGCCCAGTGCCAGGACCAGGAATGATGGGCGCACACTGAAACACAAGAGGTTTCCTCTGAACATCAGGAAACACTTTTTCATTGTGAGGGTAACCCAGCACTGGCCCAGGTTGCCCAGATGTGCTGTGGAGTCTCTCTCCTTGAAGATATTCAAAACCCATCTGGACACAGTCCTGGGCAATCAGCTCTACGTGACCCTACCTGAGCCAGGGGGTTGGATGAGATGATCTCCGGGGGTACCTTCTCACCTCAAACATTCTGTGATAAAGACTAAGCAGCGCATCTCTACCCACTGGTATGTACTGAATAGCTGAAGGCTGTCAACTGATTGTTCTCAACTGACCATATTCTAGACTGAAAAGAATACAGCAAATAAAGATCAGAACTGTTAGTGGCTTCACCTTTATTCTTATGTAATTACAGTTTTCTAATACAATTCCTTTTAGAGGCAAAGTGGTTGCATTTGGTCTGTGTCCAAACAATGACAACAACAACAAAATTACATGACAAAATCCTCAGCAACTTAGTCCCATTCACTCTTTATTAGGGCAGAATGGAGAAAAAAATATAATCTTACTTTCTCACCACCCCCAGCTCTGCCTCCAGTAATCCATATTATGTATAAACTTTTTAAATTTTTCATAAGGAAGAAAAAAAAAAATCCCCAGTCTAGTCGTTAATTTTCCACATGAACTTCACTAGGCAGGTTTTCACTCAAGAACAAGAAACTGAATGAAGTTTGAAATTTAAAAATTAATTAACTTTATCTACTTACAAAAATATGGTTGAGCTGCTGGTGTTTATCTACCTCTCATCTCACCCTTTAGTTGTTCCTCACAGTCCATCAGTGTCCATTCACAGTCTCATGTTACTCTTTACAGAAGTGACTAGAGCAGGATCATGCTTGTTCTGACTTTGTACACAGCCTAGCCTAACAGGCTCCAAGTGCTGGTGTTCTAATAACTAGCAGCATTTATAAAAATAATGTTATCATTATTAGTCTGAAAGGGAACATTCAATTTTTCTCTTAAGTTCCTAATGTGTCTTATAAGGTCTCTCCTCCACTAAGCATATCTGATAGTTGAAGCTTGTATTTTGCAAATTTCCTGTTACAATACACACATATGGAAGTCAAATTAAATAACACTTTGCTAATCAAGCAAGAAAACCCACTTTTTTTTGTCCACAATATGCCTATAGCCCATTCAAACAGCAAAGCTGGAAGTCTGATTTAAAAGGCAGCAATGAATTCCCACCTGCCTTTCGAAAGAATGCAGAGAAAGGAGCAAAAGAGCTCCTTTTCAAAGAGAGTGGATTCAACCCAGCAGAACAACATGTAAAAGTAACAGGCAACTGATTTCTTCCACACAAGCTCTGAAGATTCTTCTGCATCCCATATATCACATACATGTCTTGTTCTTTGAAAAACAAAAAAAGGGGTGAAAAAAATCAACCAAAACATAACCACAAAAATTGTGTCCAAAAGCATGATTTTTCATGAAGTACTACTAACATCTACCATCCCTGCTCTGAAACCTCTGTCACAGACTCCAATATGCTCTGTACTTTGTACCTGTCACAAATTTCACTTCACAACGTAGGTAAAAATGTCCCCAATGTTAAAGTGTTAAAGTGGAAGCATGAAGTTAAAGTCTTGCTTACACTGCTTGGGTTTTTGTATTCCTCTACCATCACTTCACAGATCTCTGGGCCTTTAGTTTTCAGACTCTTCATCTGATCATCTTCCATCATTTTGGGTGCTATGTATTTGCAGGAACAAATTGTGGGAAATTCATCCTTCTGAATTAGCAAGAGGTGCTCACAAACAAGCCAGTATCCGGAATAAGTAGTTCTATGAGTGAGGAACAGGCACAGCACCCATAGTAAGCCAGATTAAGAATGTTCTGTATCCATACTCTAAGCCTGGGGGCAAAAATTAGGCTGGAGATAAACTGTCAGCTCAACTGGGCTAAACAGAAGAAAGCACTAACCCCTTTACTATTCATAACTGTAGAGAAAACATTGCAACATGGTGGCATGTTATCACAAGCCCATGTTCACTACTAGCCCACGTTCTCAATCATAGCACTCTAATCGTTTACAGGCAAATTAGCGAAGCTCTGCTACTTGCTGAGGGGTTTTCTTCTAAGTACCTGATAAACTCAGCATCCGAGACTGCTGATAGACCCTACTTTAAAACTTCCTTTCCACGTAAGCAAACCCAGCAGTTTCCATGGACTGCATTAACCCCAGCATGGTACTAAAGTGGCTGTTTGTGATATCTGAACTAGGCTCCATACAAAAGGTGAATGAAACATCTTAAAATTACTTAGAATTAAAATAAGGACTTAACTCACACTTCAAGACAAAACATTAGTAATTACGCTATTTATACTTTTTCATCTCATTTCAAAATGGCTGAAAATGCAAATGCAGCCAAAGCAAATATGGGCTGCACAAAAAGAGTTCCACACGCAAAATGAGTCTACATAATCAGCACCTCGGTGTTATTTGTTTCCATATAGAGATTAATGAACTAGCTCTGACAAAGTAAGAAAACAGTTCTCAACAAGGTTTTACAGGCTCTCCAAGACACTCTGGCTATCCTGCTGTTACCCAAGAGTCACACACAGCACATTCGGGGCTCTTCCAGCATGTTAGCACAGAAGGGGAGAAAAAGCACAAAAACGTTCTCCAGTGTCCTCCTCTTTGGACATCTACATAGCTGCAGCGACATAAAGACACAATTTTTGCATCTTCCCCATGGCCATCAATCTCTCTTTTTTGTCATATATGTTTCTCTCTTTCCAAGACTTCAGAAACTGGAGAAATAATATCTATCTTTATAAAGTATTTCTTCCTCTCTATCTCGATGATTAAAAGTGAGGGTCAAAACCAGACTACCAATTGTGCAGCCGCACAGCGTACTGCTTTCTGGAGCAGAGAATATGGCTGTAAGACCTAAGAGCACCAGTACTTTGCTGATCTTGACTAGTGGACCAAATTCTCAGGCACCTTTTTACAATATTAATCCCACTGCTGACCCTACGATGCTTTCTTCCACATATGCCCACAGAAGTGACTTTGTCACAAGCCCCTGCAACCTCCAGCTTTAAAGTGCCATTCCACCCAAGGGCACAGACATGCAGTGTATATGCAAATACACACCAGAACACTGTGTGATGCTTTTTAATTGCATTATCCAGATAGCATAGACTGCAAAACCAGCACCCAGACCACTTTGCTTTCAAGTCCAATTAAATTCTGAAGCTCTTCATGATGTCTCATATTATGAAGAGTATCAGTCACTGCAATAACTTACGCCATCTCTCACGAGAGGACACCCCTTCAATTTACTTTGTTACCAGTCTCCAATTCTCCAAGAAGCCCAGGTCTGGGAGTCAAATGATGCTGACTCCACACCACTTCTCCATTTTGAACGAATTCCAGTTGACAAATCACAACCAGATTGTGCCAGTCCTATTACCCTCCCAGTGTTTTGCTGTTGGACATCTATTCATTTTATGCCTGCTTCTCTCATTAGCAGAAATACAACCCACTTGGAAAACCCGCCTGCCCTTCTCACACACTCAGGGCCACACAGCCAGAGCTACTTTTGGGAAGCACCTTTACAGTTCAGTTGCTTCAGGCTTAAAAGCATTCAGAAACACAATGCCAAAAGCAGAGGAGTTTAATCTGCTGCTTTAAAAATACTTGGAAGAACCCTTAGATTAAGCTTTGAGAACTCCCACATTAACAATCTCTAAAGAAATACACAGGAATCAAAGATAATTTATTTACAATGTTAAATTTTAAGCCTTCTTAGTTTAGAGTACTCAAAAGTATAAACAGAGAAACCAGAAACCGAGCAGGTAATGACACAAATATTCCTCCAAAGAGGGTAAATATGTGCACCTGTTTACCAAATGTGACTTGACAGTTTATTACACTCAAAGTAACCTAATAGGCATTACTACACTCATCTCATCTATGAAGTAGGTTTACTATTCAAGGAAGTAAATACATGCAAGCACAGTATTTCTGTATGTACACATGCTCCTATGTGTAAGGCAGAAATACCAACAACCTCTAACAGTCCCACCACTTGAAAGCATGCTGAGGGTTGACAAAGAGAACAGCACACTCCCAGATGATACCTATGTAATCCAGTTGTATTTCAGATTATTGTGCTCCACCTGAGAATTCCACTCTTTTTTCCTATTAGGTACACACAGGAAGTTCCTCTAAGCCTCTTCTACCACTTAAGACTTTCAGTTCAAAGGGGAAAATGATGGGACCAGAAGCCTATTATGGTGCTCTTCATCCTCAGGCTACCACTCAAGTGTCAAGCGTTGTTCTGCAGCAGCAAAGTTACTCCAGCTTGTCAGGCCTCAGCACCATGGATGGTCTGACCCACACACCATAACCACAACTCATGGCCTTTGACAGACTCAGTGAAGAGCTAGAAACAGGGTCCGATGACCCAACTATGTCAGACATTCTCTCAGTGCTGTAACAAAATTGCTCTGAAGCATCATGGGGATAACCTCCATTTCTGCTGCTAAAAGGGATTTTCTTTTTGTGTGTTGTTTTGTACTTGTTTCCTTTTTTTCCCCCATCTGTGGATACAGGAAAGACCCCAATGGTAATACAGCACTACTAATTATCCAACCCTGAACTCTTATTAAGTAAGAATTATTAACTAGACTAAAAAAATAAAAATCAATTAAAATGGGTGCCCTTTAAACTTTCATTTACATTTATTTTCCATAACCAGTGCACATCTATCACACGAATCCTGTATAGAACTACACATAGACTTAATCCTACTAACCTAGTTATCCCAAGAGAAAAATAGTTACAGAAAACGCTTCATAATAAAATCATTAAGCCTAAATCTGCGGGATCTCAGCCGGTGGGTGTGTTCATCAGGTTGTTCCAAACCGCACCGATTTCAGCGCACTGCCCGCGCACGCTTCGATGGGATTTGAATCGGGCCTCTGCACAGAACGGCTGCATTCCTAAACTTTCCACAGGTCGCCCACCCAGGCCTCCTGACACGGCCACCCGCGCTCGCAGGAGCCCTGCCCGGCCTCGGCAGCTCGCACGCCCCGCAGGGACAGTTCTCCGAACCCCTCTGCGCACACGGCCGAGCTGAACATCCTTCCAAGCCCTGCCAGCCGCGCGCCTCACCCAGTCAAGTCTCCACTCCCACCGCTCAAACTCTCTAAACCCCGGTGGCTCCCCACGACCCTCGCCCGCTCTTAGCCAGCCGCCCCGCCGCCCGCTTCGCCTGGGACTTGCTGAGGGCCGGCCCGCCCGCCCGCCGCCGGAGTCCCAGCAGCCCGCCGGCGCCAACCCACTCCCAGCCCCGCCGCCAGCCCCAGGCCGGCCCTAGAGCTCCCGGTCCGGCCCGGGACACCGGCTGGCCCGGCCCGCCTCACCGGCCCCGCACCCCAACCCGGGCCCCTCCACCGCCCCCGCCCCGCGCCCTCTCGGGACGCACCTTGAGGCTCCCCCGGAGAGGGCCCTTGCCGTGGCCGGCCAACGCTGGGGGGGCGCTCCCCAGGCCGCCCTCCTCCTCCTCCTCTTCCTCCTCCACCTCAACCACCACGTCCTCGTCTTCGTCCTCTTCCTCCAGCGCCGCGGCAGACCCCTCCCGCCGGGGCGGCCTCCAGGCGCTCTCGGGCTTGGGGGGCCGGACCGCGTCCACCTGCGCCGCCGCCGCGCTCAGCCGCCGGCTGCCCATGCTGGAGCGCTTGGCCAAGCGCCGCGCCTGCATGGTGCCTCCGCCCGGCCGGCCCGGCCCGGCCGCCTCCCGCCGCGCTCAGCCCCGGCCACGGGCAGCGGCCCCGCCGAGGTGCCCAAGGGGCGGCGGCGGCGCTCACCGGGGGGCGGCGGTGGGTGTGTGCGGCGGGCGCGCCGCGGCCATGGGGGCCCGCGACCGCGGCCAGGCGGGCCCGGAGCCGGCGCGGCCGCCCCGCCGCTTGCCCACCTGCTCCCGGCGCCCTCCTCCTCCGCCGGCTGCCCGCCCGGCCCGGCCCGGCCCGGCTGTCGGGCGCGGCGCGCGGTCCCCTCCCGCTCGCCCTTCCTCGCCGCCGCCGGTCCCCGGCGCCAAAACCCGGACTGGATTCCCGCCGGCCGCGGCTCCGCCGAGCGCGGGGCGCTGGGGCCGCGCTGCCTTCGCCCGGAGCCGCGGGCGGATTTCGCTGCCGAGCAGGGCCGGCCCCCGCCGCCCACCCGCCTCGCCCCGGGTGCGCCCTGCCGGGGGAGCGGCGCGTCGGGCCGGCCCTGCCCGCCTGTGCCGCGTTAACACAGCAGGAGGGCCGGGGGTGCCCCACAGGACATTGAGGTGCCTGAGCGTGTTCAGAGAAGGGCAACAAAGCTGGAGAAGGGTCTGGAGCACAAGTCCTGTGAGGAGTGCCTGAGAGAGCTGGAGTTGTTTAGGATGGAGAAAAGGAGGCTCGGGGGGACCTCACTGATCTCTGCAAGTCCCTGAAAGAAGACTTTAGCCAGGTGGACGGCGGCCTCTCAAGCAGTGACAGGACGAGAGGATAGTCTTAAGCTGTGCCAGGGGAGTTTTGCCTTGGACATCAGGGGGAATTTCTTCATAGAGTGTTTAGACATGGGGCTGAGCTGCCCAGGGAGGTGGTGGAGGGAGTCACCGTCCCTGGAGGTACTTAAGGAAGGACTGGTGAAGGCACTTGGTGCTGTAATTTAGTTGACAGGGTGGTGTTCAGTCATACGTTGGATTCGATGATCTCAGGGGTCTTTTCCAACCTAATTGATTCTGTGACAACCTCCACCTGCAGGCCAGGCTGCCAGATTTCTCAGGCCTCAGTAAAATAAAATTATTTCACTTCTCCCCCCTAAAAAAGATAAATGGGGAAAAAATGGAACTTTTAGAGAAAAAGAAGAAATTTGAGATCAATAATTGGAGCAGTTCTATTTATACCCTGTTGAGAAGAAAATTATCTGGAACAGTTAGGGAAATAATTTCTGGTTTAAATTGTAGCACTTCTGTGCTTTAAGCTCTAAAATACCTTTCTGAGAAGTTTTTTTTAAAAATTGAAGTAGTTTCCAAACAGTTTGAAGCTACTGCGGTCAGCATTTAAATTTACTACAGGCTTCTGTGCCATTCATTAATGCCTTCTGAGATTGAATTATACTTAAGGTTGTCACATGCTTTCCTAAACTCTTCCTCTATAACTCTTGAGTCTGCATTTACATGTTATTTTTTAGCCATATGTATATTCCTTTCCATTTACAAGTGAATTACAGTAATTCCCTTCTCAGTGTTCAGTACCTTTCTCCCTGCACATTCTGTTCTAAAGACCTGCCAAAAAGCCAAATGTACACATAATGTCAGCATGGGGCCAAGCTTCACCCCAGGTTAATTCGTCTCTGTCGAAAAGTAATGGTGTTTTTCATTCTGGAATATAGCATACAGCACTTTTTAGGCAAGATATTTTAGATAATACAGTACCCATTCTTAAATACTGAAGTTACTTTTCATGTCAAACTATGTAAGTTGTTTGAATTTTCTCAACCCAGCCCACAAACCAGTTGTTTTCATTCATTATTTCAAGGTTCCCAGAGATCGGGTCAAGATCCGCAACAAAACTGCTGGCAAATTCTGGCATATCAGGTCTTCCAGCAATATTTCCCCACCCATACAAAAGTGTCTTTTCCAGATGTTTTGCTACTGCTTTGACCAGCTGCACTGCAATGTCAGCTCAGCCCATCTCAGCAGAACAGCAGCCAAAACTCCAGGTACATGCTGCCACAAGATGTTCTGTCTTTTTTTTCCTGCCCACTACATGTGTACTTAGCTTCTTGACACTTGGCTGAGTGGATCAGTCATAGTTTTTTGAAGTTGATGTTGCATAAAGGAGAGATCTATGGCAGGAAAAAAAAAAAAAAAAAAGCTTTTTTGGTTTTATTCCTACACTGAATGTTCAGATTTAGAGTTTAGATTTGACATAATTATGTTATGCTTAAGTTTTACCTTAAACATGAATTTCAATGATACTGATAGTTCCTTATACCTCAAAGGCATGGAAATAGAATCATTCTAATACCTCCTAGTCTTCAAATTATTTGAAATGTTTTGTATCATTTGAATACCACCTGAATCTAATTGTGATCTTCTGTAGTGGACTGTGTTCACAGTTACCTGGAATATAATTGTGTTAGTAAGGGTCCCATTCCTATCTGCCACATACTGGGATATATATTGAAAGACTTCTTAACTTTTTCAAAGTCCTGTATGTTTTAATTGCAGCAAAACTAGAACAAAAGTTAGAAATTATATGCAGCAAATGTGTTGTCACTGAATTGGATTATATGTGCTAGCATGAACTCCACAAATAACAGAATAGAAACTGAAGGATCTCTTGAAGAAAACAGCGGTGTTACAGGATAGCTGGGCTTGTACAGGCACATCTGTTAACTCCCATGGCAGCTCACACTTCAGCCTCTGTTTGAACTCCCTATTCAGCCTTTTTGCCAGGTTTGTTCTGGGACCTGCTGTAAGGTACAGCTGACTTGACACCTCTTGCCCTGAGGTTTGATGGGTGAACATAAAAACAGAGATTGTTAACGAATAATCAGGCTTTTAGTTGTCCGTTCAATAATCGTTTCAAAAATTACTTAGCTGGGTCCTCTGGTTTGGGAACATGGTGGCAGGAGGGAGAGAGGCTCAGACAGGTTCTCGGGAACACACAAAACATCCCAAGCCTGCCTGCCTGCCTGCAGGAGGATGCTCCATCCCCCAAAATGCTGCCTCTTCTCCACAGGACTCCACCAGATCATCGCCCATCGGTACTCAAAGCAGAGCAGGACAGCAGGCGAGTCCTGCAAGAGTTGGTCAGGGTGACAGAGGAAGAGTGTAACCAAATTCTGGTGGAGGGAGAGGTGCCAAAATAGTTTTGGGGTCCAGAGGGAATGACAATCCAGAGTTCACTAGGCTGATGGCCAGGGCAGTCCCAGAAAGGGGTTTAGAGAAGACTGATTTTCCATTAGTAATCTGAGTTGCTAATGCTTTTTACTTCTGCTGGGTTATCAAATGCAATGAGAAGCCAGTGTTGACAACTCTACAGCAGATTGGTTAAAGATTTCTAGCACTTTTCAGGCGAGCCAGATTGGAGCTGCAGTAGGAATAACTTCTCTCACAATATTTGATACAAACAAAAGAGAGAAATAACTGTTTGCTCCATTTCTCCCAGTCTGTCTGACTTGCAGCGTGAATGGAGCTGAAGCTGAACCTTTGTTGTCCTTCCAGTGCTTCCCAGGGGAGCTAAATTATGGAGAAGGTCAGAGAGTCCTAGATACAATCCTCTTCTATATCTTTACATTCACAAATATTAAGAGTAAAACACGGGCCATAATCCACTATCACACATCAACATTTTTTGCCTGAGATTCAGTCTTAGCACTCTTGGGGTGATCTGCTGAACAATTCTGGCCCATAGCCATGGCCTGACACCAAGTAAATTTTTGTGATATATGCAGTAATATGGTATCACTTAGCTCAACAGAGATATCTCATCATTGTACCACTGCATAATGTGCCTCTAATGCAAGTACAGGCTCTGGCTGGAGTAAGAGCTGTTTACATGTCAATGATTTCCATGCTTATTAAAAGTTAATGTGCACATTCACACTCCCTTTGGATACACAGCTCTCAACACAGCAGAAACGCTTCCGATGCTTCTTTACCTCTAACCTTAACAATCAGTTCATACTTCCAAAAATGAAATTTCTCTCTCTCTAAAGACGTATGAGACAATTCGAATGATAAGTACATACAAGCATATGTATCTCCCTCTACAAGTTCTTAGAGAGCAATCTGTGAAGGTGAATTACACTGACAGCTTTTCAGTTCATCTTGAATAATTATTGTCTGACTTCTTTCAGTATATCCACTGGGCAGCCCTGTGTACTAGCCACAGAAAAAAAATCTAGCTTTCCCTAGCACTGCCTTAACTACTCTGTGCTGATTAACATCAGGTGGAGTTGTGTTATGATACATATTTTCCCCAAACGTGTTATTCAGTCCATCGTTCAGGTAAGTATTATTCTCATTTTTAATATAGTTATTTACTGATCTGCTTTACATTTTGTTCTATTCAGCAGCTGCTACTTTGTACTGTGATCATGACTGCAGGCAAAGCTTGCCTGACATCACATCAAGGGAACAAGTTCCTTTACTTCAAAAAGCAGAGATTCTTCTGTAATGCTGAAGGAGGCACTACTCTGTAGCCTCCCTCCTCGCTGGTCCCAGAACTGCTTCTGCCAGGGACGATCACTCAGCAATGCAGCTTCCAGCAGGGACAAGCACTAGCCATGGCTAACAAGTACTAGCATGGGTGCGCTGCATCACAGCAGGCATTTTATTGGACCACCCAGAATCTTGCCTCAGCTAGCTCTCCTTTTTTTTCTTCTTCTCTTTTTTTAAAAAATATGCCTTCAAGAGAAGAATACATTTTTGTTATTTTCTTTAATATCTGAATATTTTTCCCTTGTCCATGAATGCCAGCTTTTTATCACTAGAGGCAAAATCCCCCCTGCTCCTGCCTCCTCCCAGACTGATGCTGTGCTTCAGTTCTTGCCTTTAAAAAATTCTAGCAGCAATAGGAACCAAAGAAACCCTCAATTTACTGCACATTTAATTACATTTTTTTCAAACGTAATTAATCAAATAGTCATTCACTTTCCACTTTTTAGTGTGCAACAAATGTATTTGTTTGAGCTTCCGTGTTCAAACCAGCATGTGCACTAACTGTGTGTGTGTGTTCCACTTCCCTCATAATCCCAGGCATTTGAGCCCCTGCCAACTTCTTTATTCGGGGACCTGCCTTCTCCACACTCCCTTTGTAAACTTTGCATTTGTTTTGCTTTCTAGTGATCATTGAAGTTCTCACTCCAGCTGGGAGGACAGCCAGGCACCTTCAAGAACAAGGGAATGATTGACAATATTAGGCAGAAAATTGTCTACCAGATGCTGCTCAAAAGGAGAGGTGGCAACCTTCCGACCCTCTTCTCAGTGCGCGAAATCATCGCTTCTGTGACACGCCTCTGCCCCACTTGTCAGCTGAGTGGGGAGCACAGGGTCACTTCTGCGTCTGGCTGTTGTGCAGTGAAATACCACCCTGCAGACAAGGCTGTGCCTTTCATGTCAAGGAGGTCCCAGTGCCAGCCATGCGTTGGAATGAAGTGGAAAAATTCACCAGACATTACATATTACTTTTCAGTTACCACTCTGAAATATTGACTAGGTCTGAATAACCTTACTAGTACGGAAATGAAAGGAATTTCAGACAGTCCATCCTTGGATTGCGAGAGAATAAATATCAACCTGACCTGCATGGCTTTTTAAAAACCCCTCCCCAGAGGTCTTCCTGTTGCCATTAGTACTTTAACTCAATTTACATGTCTATGGCTCTTAAAAGATTTTTTTCCCCCCTGAAAAAAAGAGGTGAGTTCATTGGAGTTTCATGTTAGTGCTAATACAATGACTACAGCTTCCCTTTCTACAAATCAACTACTCTGAGAAAAACAAAAGGATTAACTTGAAAGAAGTAAGACTAACATTTTCCTACTCAATTAGCTGACTGAACATGAAGGAAAAAACCAGAGAAAACACTTTTTCTTAACAAAAGCATTAAGTGCAGGACAAAAAACCCAAAGACTCTACACTGAGAGCAGACACATAGGACACATAGGCCTCTGTAATGCAAATGTTCAAGCACAAAATAGAAATAACCATATATACATAGTTGGGGTTTTTTTACACTCACACACAGAGAAAGCTGTTTGAGGGAGTTTCTGAGTTGTTTGTGCTCATTCATGTAGGGTAGCAGCAGTATGTGTGAATAACAATCCCTGAAATGACATCAGAATTAAAGGAAGGATATAGGAAATGAAAGATGATAATTGAAATGCTATTTTAAGCAAGTGTATTCATTAATTGTCTTAATTCAGGTGTAACTTCCCATGCAAATTAGATTAAATATATACTAAGAAAGCTGCAAGACTGGCATGTCAACTTCCTCTTTCTCAATGAAGTGTCAAAGAACTCAGCTTGATTCTGAAAGTCAAAGCTGAATTTGCAGTGGTAGCAATTATAAAGAAAATAACTAGCTGTTCCTTAAAAAATGAACAAATTAGATCAGGCTCTCAGAAAAACATAAATATTACAGGACCCATAAAACTTCTTTCTGTCTCACTTTTTACATGGAAACTCTTTAGTAAATCTTGTGGAAGCAAGAAAAAAAGGACTACATAGCTACCAGTAAACACCAGCAAAAAATATTTACACCAATAAATTAAGCAATGGGTACAATTTAATTTTGATCATCTTGCTACCTGTCATAAGAGAGTATAGTTTTATTTACGTAAATTCTTTATTTTTGAGATGAATACTTTCCTTTGAAAAAAGGCAATGCACATTTTTTGGCTTGCCTGCCACACTGACATCAACCCTGAAGGCTGTAAGTAAACACCACTGTAACCAAAATTTAAGTGAACCACCAGATACCCAGATAACTTGAGGATCACCCACACCTGAAAGACTCCTTCGTTAATCAGCTGAAAGCCAGTTCACTAGATGGAGAGGCAGGAGACATTTTCTGTGCCGTACATGTTCCTATTTTCTAGTGAGTGCAGTGGTTCATAAAAGCTAATTTTGGGTGCTGGTGGAGTTTTCTGGTTGGTTGGGTTTGGTTGTTTTCGTGTTTTTTCAAGGAAGATCCCTGAAAAAATGTAAGTTACTCTGGAGGTTCTCCTTCCAGTCAACTCCTTGGGAGCGTCCAGAAAAAATGGACAGCTCTTTTGGCCCGTTTTTCCCTAAAAGGCTGAACAAGACCACTCCAGACTGTTTGTTCCGCTTTACTCTTCCGTCCTCCTTCGGGATCAAGCTGTCCCGTTCTCCATGTGGCAACGCGCCTGACCTCTTCCTGCCTCTCCCACCCTGCTCTCCTCCATGAAGAAAAATCCCGAGTAAGCAAACAATCCACACACACTCGGAGCCGGAGGCTCAGCTGAAGCGGACTGGCATGGAAGCGGGCCGTCCCCGCCAGGCCCGTGCCGCTCGCTGTCACGCCGCAGGTCACGGCCCGCTCCCGCCCCGCCCCGGGTGCGGAGGGCCGGCCGAGCTCCGGCAGCCCCCGCTCCATGCTCCCGCCCGCGATCCTGTTCGGCTTTTGCCTCGGATTCCCGCTGCTCCTGCCGGCGGAGCGCGGCGCATAAACACGCGCGGCGGGGCCGCCCGGCGCTGCGCGGGAGGGGCAGCGGGGGAGCGGCGGCGGCGGCGCCGGGACGCCCCCGGCCCCGCCCGGCCCCTCGGAAGGGGCGGCCCGGGGGCTGGGCCCCGAGAGAAGGAGGGCCCTGTCCCGCCGGCGGCGGTTCCTGCGTGTTTGCTACGCGGTGGCGGAGGCGGGCGCTGCTCGCGGCTCTGAACACCCCCTCCCGCCAGCCGCCGCCTCCCCTCTGCCCCTCTCGCTGGCCCCGTGCGGTTCGGGCTCAGCCATGATCGGTGCCGCAGCGAGTTATAAATAAACACCGTAAAGCCCCCGCTGCTTACACGTCGGAGGGTTGTGTAAGACTTTCGGCTTCCTTAAAAAAAAATATCCAAATAAAGCCATTGTAATCTTCCTCTGTGAGGGGGAAGTTTTTTTAGAAACTTTTATCTGAAAGCTTAGAAATCGGCAAATGCGTGAAATGACCCAAACTTGGATCTGTCGCACCTCATGATCGTTGAGCTAAAATTAATGACCAGGACCCCTGTGACGTGAATGCGGTTGGGACAACTTGTACTCGAGAGTTACCTGCTTTACAGGCGCAGTACAATTGCAAGTGTGTGCTACTGAACACGTAGTGGGATTTGGGTACAATACAAATAATGTAAAATGCAGTCAAGGTCGCAGCTAATGGCTGTGGCAAGTTCAATTCAACTGCAGCAATCCCCCTAGGAAATAGGAAAAGGTCTTAAGTTCCATGTACTAAATCTCACTCATTTCTCTTCCTGGAGATTAGGGCTTTGGTTTTCTTTTCAGAGTGAAGATGTAGTAAAACAAAAACTGAATTTTGAAGTAGTGGTGTTTTAAGCATTTTCTTGTGATTAGCTTTCCAACTGTAATGCTTTGGCTTGAATTTCTAAGTCCTTTTAATTAATTTTTTGGTTTCTAAGTGGTTGGGCTTTGTTTAGAAACACTTCATCCGTTCTGTTGGCTTCCTTTGGTAGAGGTGTGTTGTATTTTAATCTATGGTTTATGTAAGCAAAAAGAAAACCTTGCGGGTACTAATGTTTTACTAAGTACAAAGGGTTATTTTCAAGTGTTTATAGAACAAACTTATTTGTATATAATTTTTTCTTTAATTTGAATGAACTGTCAAGGCAGGTTGTATTGTGGGAGGAGTGGAGCAGCAGGGAAGAGCAGAGCAGAGGGAGAAGCGAGCATGAGTCTTCCCAGAGGCTTTCTGTCCTATTGGTATTACAGATACTTGGCCAAAAGGTGCTAACACAGTGCACAAGTTTGGTGTATATGGCAAGATAAAGAGGTTTTTTTTTGAGCTAGAGCTTAATGAAGCATTTACTGCCTTGTCTGAGTTAGAAATTTGGAACATGTTACTTGGATAAACACAGTCTAAAAGCAGAAAACAATGGCAGAGTGAAGCAGCTCAGGGAAGCACAACATAGAAAAGAAGGAACCGGAATGGATGGTTCCAGTCACAGAGGAAGGACAGCAGAAGAAGAGTGGAAGGGCAGGGGAATCAAATAATAGGAAAGGGAAGCTAGCCCCAAGGCAATGAATGATAGCAGAGATGTTGATCAAACGAAGAATTCTGTTTCTAACACTTATTTCCTCACAGTTTTTCCTTGAACATGACTCTTCTTCATGAACAGCCTGCTGGGACAGAGGAGAAGAGGAACACTTGTGAAAGAGGCTTGGGATAATTAATCATGATACAGGCAAGTGTACTGAAGATACCTGATACCTGTTGTTAAAAGTTTGGATCATTTTCCTTTTGTCTCTCTATTTCGTGGTCACATTGCTCTTTGTGCTGTTCAGTTCAGCTGTCTGCAAAACCCAAACTTAGGAGACTTGGAACCTAGATTACCATTTTCCTCAAGTTCTTATAGAATAATGGCACTGATTTTAGAGGGGAATTAACCTCTTCTGCCACAGAGCATTAGGTGAACAGCCTGTTACATGAATTATTATTTTGAGTGTTTTAATTTTAACAACCAAGGTGTAGCATAGTTCTTTCAAAAAGGAGATTAGTTAACCAATACCAGCTAACCTTGCTAGTTATCTACAAGTAGGTTACAGGGAATGATACTCTGCACATGCATTTTGCAAATGTTCTCCTCGGTTGTACTCTTTATTTTGCAAATTGCAGACATTGAGATGAAGGGTCTATAATTTCCTAGCTTGCCTTTCTCTTGGAACACTGGTGCTGTACTGGCATGCATCCACTTTGCTGTGACTTCATTTGAATACAGCAAATTCTTTATTATGATGAACAAAGGGTTGCTCTCTGGTCTGCTTTGAATCTCAGTCTGCTCATGGAGATTAGTGGGTTTTGAGCAATGCCAAGTCACTAAATATCTCCGCTTCACTGATCTCAAAGATGTTTGTGACAATAGATTTAGTAGTCATTTTCATGCATGTTCTTGCCTTTGAATGGATAATACCTTAGTAGTTCTGCTTCCCATAGCTATTTGAGTCTCCATTTAATTCAAAAGGGTTTAAATTCAAACCTTCTCTTTACTCGTATGTTGTTGCTTTGTGATACATAAACACATTTGTCTGTGGTTTCAGTCCTTGAATACGACTCTCCTTCATCTCTTTGCTTTTATTTGCCATTTGGGGTTTACTGTCATTCATGTTACTAATACCTTGTGGCTAAACAATGTCTTATATTGATGTTTATCATATTGCTTCTGTGAATGCAGTGAACAAAACCATGTATAATAAAGTAGGATCCTGGAACGACAAATTTTAAATTTTCTTAGAGTGGTGGTCAGCCTTTTTCTCTTTCCTGAAAATTTCTTAAGGAGTATTACTTTATCTTGTTGTATGAGACAGAAAGTGATAAAGCTTAAAAACATTGGGTTAAATTTTCCAGAAGCGGACAGATTCCAAAAGCCTTGTGTTGCTGCCAGGTCAAGCTGTAGACTTCTCTTTCAGTTGTTCCAGGGGAACAGCAATTAATCTCCAAAGCTGGGTTTGGTTTCAGAAAATGGATGAGCATAGTGAATTCCTTATTTAACTAAAGAAATTTACCAAGCTGACTTCCTTAAAAGAGTAAAAGCAAAAGTGTTCAGAGCTCAGTTTACCGAAAATTCAGATCCACCAACACAGACATAAAATAGATGAGAAAAATATTAAGAAATGCTGAAAAAAACCAAGTAGACCTTGGTGGTAGTTTCTTTACAATGGAGTTGCTCCTAGTTCATTGGCTAGATTTGGCTGTTGTATTCACAATCCATGCACAGCGAAGGATATAATTTATTCATAGTATTTCAGAAACTTTTTCTGTGTGAATCTTTGAAGATTTGTCCTACTCAGTATTTTTATCTGAATTCCAATGGCCTGTACTGTCCTCTGAGGTACAGATTTCCACTGATGAATCCAGTGGATTAGCCAGGGCCTTTGCTTCTGTACATAACACACTCTGGCATCAGCAACATGAAACCAAAGTGGGTGGCACAAAAACCTTTCAAGAAAGCTGTGTCAGTGCTGTGCTACACGCGCAGCAGCGAGCCACAAAGAATGTGTTTAGGAGGAGCAGCCTGCCTGGAAGAATTGCTGCCACTTCTCTAGCTCCAAGTGCCAGATCAGCCTGAGCTGTGAGCCACTGATCATTTCCACCTGCTGTTCATGATGTTGGTCAGGAAAGATACCTGGCCTCAGGCTATTAAATCTAGGGCAGGGTTTCACTAAAGGCGGTGTCTGAACTTCCACCCAGCAATGCGAGCTCACCCTGCATCATTAGTAATATTAGTAATATCTATGTGTAGTAAATCTTGCTTGGCAGGATTTGTATCGTTAAAAAGTGTTAAAAAACTGGCTCTTGTTTTTGTATTCAAATAGACATTTCGCTGAAGTGTGACCCTGGTCTTTGCCTCTCAGGTAGCCTCCAGCTCTTCTTACCAGGCCCAGGGTTTCCACATACCTGCTTTCAGCTGTGCTTCAGAGGGATCCCATCACCTTTACAGATTTACATAGCTTCCTGCACAAATATAATTAAAATATCTTCCAGCATTTCCGTCCCAGGTAAAAAAATACAGACCTCTAATTCCTAAGTTCTAATCATGTTCCAGTCACCTTGATTCCAGTGTTCTGACCTGGCCTGAAGATTCCAGCAAGGGCAAGAGTTATTACCATTTTGGTGTGTTTCTTTCCTCAAAGCATACTTATAAGCCACAAGTTTTGCATGTACATGCACAAGTACCACACGTACTAACAAGCGCTAGGCTTGTAGAAATTTTTCCGTTGGTCAAACTTGAATTCCATTCACAGTTACAGTCAGGGAAGCAGCTTCCAAAGCATGCACAGAACATTTGCTTGATCATGAATAATTTTAAAACCTGTCCATGAAGTCGGTCCATAAAACATGCCCATTTGTAGTACTAGATGAAGCCAGAAGGATTGTTACTGTATCTGCCCAAAATTCCCACTGCTGTAAAGAGCAAGATGATTGAATAAAAGGCAAGATTTTCTAGTTTGCCTGTCAGCAATTATGAGGAACCGGGGATAATGAGGAAGAAACTAATGGCATTAATTTTGGACCACAGTGAAAAAAAAACAACTGTGCATGGTTCATCACAGGGCTAATACTCTATAATGATTGATGATTCTGTAATCAGAGCCCACATAGAGAGAAACAGGCTGTAAATTAAATGGTGTATTTCACAAATGGTTTGGAGTTGTAATGCAATGATCAAGAATTTGCAGAGAAAGACTTTATGCCCTTTTATAACAAGCTGCAGTGCTTCTAACAGAAATAATTAGGGTTCTGACAATGTATTTGTTTGAATGAAGGACTGAGTTTGACAATAAAAAATAGCCTGTAATCTGCATGTCACATGCAACTTTCTACTGACACAGAGCCTCATGGTCTAGTGCACCAGCATTCACAGCAAATTAGTCTCAGTTTTACTGTATTCCTTAGCCACACCAAGTAGTACTTACAGAAATAAAGTTCTTTTACCATGTCACTGCTAGCTGGATAGCTCTTACAACTGAAAAAATCATAGAGTGATTCAGTGATAGACTTAAAATAAATGTCTCACTGTGATTTGAACTTTCTTTTTAGACTTAGTAGCAAGGAAGAAGGAGGAGGAATCCAGTTCTCTTTTGCTTTTGAAATCCCCAGTTTGGCAGGCCACTGGCTTCCTGAAGCAATTCACTGCAATTCCTTCCTGGAAAGCTTCCTCCTCTCTAGAAGCAAAGCACCACTCTTAGCTTTCCACAGAAGTGGGAAAGTGCATATTGAAAGTAAATTACAGCGTTCATTTGAAGAGATGAATAGAAGAGTAGAATTCTGCTTAGGAAACTGGACTAACAGCAGCAAGCATGCACCAAAAAGTCCATGTCAATTTGAGCTAAACAAAACAACTCTTTTTTTGGTCAAACTCAGCAATATCCAGCACATGGGCAGAGCAGCCATGCAGCACACGTAATGCCTCTGACACCTCTAGGAAACATGGGGTCTGTTGCGGCCTTTCAGAAAATTTGAGTTATCCACGAAGTTTTGATTTATCTTGCCTGTGTTCCACGTAGCGTATGCCCGTGTTCTATTTGGGAAATCCCATGGGTGGTAGCTGTGATTCTTTCTAATGTTAAAGTGTCATTATGTCACAGTGCAGATGACCTCTTTCTTAGGGCAGTCGAAGATGCTCTACGACTGCAACTTCTCAGAGGTGCTGAACACAGTTGTTCACCAGCTCATCAGAAAACTGGACAGTGTTATTACCCATCTCTTACGCAATAGAAAGGGATCTTGCATTCTGTGATGGCTTGTGTGATCATCCAGTCTATGAAAACATAATTTCTGAGTTACTTATCCATTTTGGGGGACCAACCTAATTGTTTCAGATCCAGAGGAAGGTAATTCCAGCAATGACTGTTTTTGGGCATTCAGAAACTGCTTGCAGAGACTGCTCAAGTTGGGGCAACCAGTGGCATCCATACTAGTGAGAAATTTATGAGTCTTGTTAATACCTTCTTTTTTCTTTCTGTTTTAATAATGATTTGTAACAAATTTTCTAACTCTTAAATATGTGACAGAGTTCTCGTCCACTTGTGGTGGTGCATTTGAGTCAGATTTTTCACTAGTGTTGGGAAGACAGTGTATGTTAGCATGTGGAGGAGATGAGACACCCATTCACAAGAGCTGTGTTTCTTGCCTAACTTTTCCATCAGTCTGGTTATGACAAGAAATGAAAATGTGTCTGTGCAGTAGCTATCAGTAAGGATTTCAGTGGCTGGCCCCAGGCTTGCAGTAATGAGCATGTGACAACTGTGAAAAGAGGCACAGCATAGGGTGGCACAAGCTCCTGTCTATTGGTGTCTGATTTTGATCATGAAGCTAGTAGGGAGAATTTACAGTGTAACTGTATGATTCAGTGTGTCAAGGATTTTTTTTCAATATGAGTTTGTACAAAGTTTTTTATCTTGAATCTCCCTTGTGTTTTGCGTATACACTTGCATGCACATACCAAATTGTCTGATGCGTGTGTGATGGATTACATAGCTGGGGGATTGCTGTAGCCTTCTTGGAGGGTGGGGGAACTGACAATAAGAGCACTCCCCATGGCTTCACTTTTTGCTTGTTTCTCCACAGTAGCCACATCACAGTCAGATGTTGTATTGCTTAACCCACTCCCACTCCCACAAAAGTTCTATAAGAGTAAAAAAGCTATTGGTTTAGTCCTGTGATCATACGGCTCTCCCAGGTGTACATCAAGTATGGAAGATATTGTGAGAGATCTCCTTTTGTGGAGCATATGAAGATGTAATGGTACAAAGTGCTTCTATTCCCTCTTAGCTCCCAGATGTGGCCAGCCACGCACGGCTGCCCCACAAAAACAGTTTCTAGCTACTGCAACCAAAAAAGTTTCCTTCCACTGCTGAAATAAGTGGTCTCAGGCATGTTGGTGGCAACAACATCTGTGATTGCAGTGAGTTCAGCAGACCCAAACTGAAATCTGGGCAGCCACCAAAGCCTACCCTAAAGACACAGAAATTAGAGAAGTATTTTCAGTTCCAAACTTGCGCAAATGAAACAATCCTTTAACATTTAGTCCAAGGAGGTACCTACTGTGCTTTTGACTTGTCAGGAGTGTTTAATGCTCTCATGACAGTTTTAGGGCTAGAGACAAATTTGAGGGTGTTGAGCCAACACTTTTCACACATATTCCGTTTATTTACACTGCAGCTTGTTTTGTACATTGCCTACAAAATTATGCTTCATAGAAGAAAAGCCTGGCAACACGAGGGAAATTGTTGTAAACAACCAGAGTGAATGCTCCAGCCTGTGTACAATAGACATGCTAGAACTCAAAATAGCACCAGAGAAAAAAAACCCAACCTCCCTTAACAAACAGTAAGAACATTGTTTATTTTTAAGAAACACTGAGCTTTGTTTTCAGTTTCTAGATTAAGCCTAATTGCCAAAAATGCCTTCGTTACTGCCTAAACCAAACTCAAGTTGGGAAGCACAGTCAATAATTATTTCAATAAAGAATGTACCGTCAAAAACCTAAGGGTGGGAATGCAAGAAGTGAACAGTTGTTCAAAATTAAGAGTCCTATCCTCTCCCTGTCCTTTGCCTCTTTTTTCCCCCTCAGGTATAGAAATTGCAGCTTTAATGAACAGGAATAGAAACTGCGTTTCTGAGAAAAACTAA
The DNA here is from genome assembly GCA_036630365.1 of Acanthiza pusilla. Classification (NCBI taxonomy): domain Eukaryota; kingdom Metazoa; phylum Chordata; class Aves; order Passeriformes; family Acanthizidae; genus Acanthiza; species Acanthiza pusilla. Next base: position 69,694,672 of record JAXCHO010000034.1, read on the forward strand.
GTCCAAAATGGAGAGCTTTTGGCAGCAGTATCCCTCCCCCTCTTTTTGAGATCCTTAACACATGCCAAAGTTTTCCTCTTAACGCTTGCCAGGGCTGTTGAATGCTGAAGTCGCCGTTTTGAACTTAAAACCTCCCGGAACTCTGAGACATCTGTGTGGAGGGTGCTTGCTGCCCTGCCTATCTGCCAGACCCCAAGACTGAAATGTTAATCATAGATTCAGTTTTGCAGTCTTAGAAATGAAAATTATCCTGACTGCATTCTGTCTCCTATCGTTTTCCTTCCCCTCCTGGCTCTTCCACTCCATCAGACACAAACAATAGAGTTTCTAGTACCCTGCAGTACCCACCTTTTTCCCGTTTGGAGCAGAACATTTGGCAATCTTCCTGGATGGCCCTACTGATCCAAAATTGTCTCTGGGACACACGCCTTCTTTTGTGGTCACTGGAGTGAGGGGTACATCCCTTGCACAACAAGTATTACTCAGTAAAATGAGCAGCAACAGAAGTTGTTCACTAGTGGCTGTTCCTACAAGCAGATGCATGTTGTATAAACAGTAAGTATGCTAAAGCTGTCCAAGCCATGGATTCTGGGGATTGTATCTCTTCTCATCCTTTTGCTACTGAATCTGTTCATCGGGTACAGAAATTACTTAGGGAATCAGGTGACTTATTGGCAAGTTTTTTGTTTCTGCCCCAGTAGGGAGTGCAATTAATGAATTAAACATAGAGAAAAGCTATGAGGGGCCCCCAAAACTTACCTACAAGGACGAGAAAAGCATTTGAAGTTCTGGACCCTGTGGAGACCACTGATGGATTCAGAGCCAATCATGCCAAGGGCTTGCAGCCATTTAGGAAAAAGAGAACACTTTATCTGTATAGTGATGCAAACGTGCAACAGCACTTACTTGATAGGCCTTTGGTGTTAAATCCTTTGGAGTCAAATCCACAAGCTGGGTGTAGTAACATGGCAGATGTTGGCAATGTCTGTCTGAAGGAAATTCCTGTAATTTTTTCACCTACCTTAAACTCTCTCTCTCTCTGTGAAGAATAAGTAGCAAGAGCCCCTAGTGATGTGATAGCATTCTCATTCTTTTTCCTTTGTTGCAAATGTACTTTACAGAGGAACAAGTGAATTGGCTTCATCATGAATTAACTACACTTCAAATGGCACTGTTTGGCTGTCAGTGCTGCAACTTTCTTCATCCTGCGCTATGAACGTTGCACGTGCATCACTGGAGGCAAGTCCCTCAAGATGCAATTTCTGTTGTTATTTCTGAAATACCAGAGGGAGATCTGGACTTCAGTGTTATCAGTGAGAGATGTCCTGGCCTGACCAGATCTTAATCTCAAATGAGTTCAAGCACTTCTCTAAATCAATTCTGAATGCAGCCTAAAGTGTACACAGCACTTTACGTTTCCCACCATACTATAATGGAGATGACACATGCTTTAAAGCGTTGGATTTATGCAGATTTGCCAAGAGGGCAATGGTGCACAAATAGAGATGTTTTTAACTGAAAGGACATGTGCTCCCCATACGGATGCGGTCATGGTCGCTTAGTCTCTGAATGAGTTCATATTGCACTGCTCCAGAAGAGAACATGTGCTAAGTATTTCTTCAGGCTAATTTTTTCATGCTACAAATAGTAGTTGTCATCATCTCACCCAACACACAGGTTTCAAGACACAAGCTGTCAGAACATACTGGAATGGTTTGTGTCTGTGAAAGATGAGTGCCAGGGAGTACCTGCCTATCCTGCATTGGGTGGGCAAATATCCTTAATATCGTCCTCTGTGTTCCTCAGTGACTACCTCAAGCAGTTTGTTCTCAGTACATTGCCTGTTGGAGACTCCTTTGAAGTCACCTAACTCCATTGGTGTTGTAGGGAACCCAAACACTCCGCTCTTATTTTGTGGTAAGCATCTAGGACTATAATAGCCTCACAAGTGCCCTCCATACATATTAAAGTGTTTTGGAAGTTTTTTTGAAAGCAAACGGAAAGTTGCTCGGCTTGGGTCCAAAAGGGAGTAATTTTTCTTTTGAAGGGTTTTTTTTAGATTAATCTAAAATTACTTAATTTATTAAGAACATGCCTATACAGCCACCTCAGACACCAAGACAGTAATTTTGGTTTTAATTTTGTCATTAATGTGGATGAAAGGCGTGGGCTAACCCCCAGGCCATGTTCTCTTCTTGATGGGTTTCATGTTGCTGTAGCGCCTCATGGTGACGTTGCCTCCAGCTCACACATTTCCAATGGGAGAGTTCTCTCTTCCAAACTCCCCGTTTCTGTCATCCACACAACTGACCACAAACAACCTGAAATGTTTCTATATTGAGTTTCCGGCCAATTTTCACTATAGGTCATTGCTTGGACAATTCCAAGTGGGAAAGTGCATAGGAAGAGCTTTGAAAAGGGAAGTTACGTGATCTCAAACCTGTGATTCTTTGTCTTCTCCTCTCTCCTTGACACCCATGCACACACATAGTTCAAGAAATACACCCACCTATTTATCTCCCTTACATGGAGTAATTACCTAGTTTGTGGCCAAACCACAGTGCTGATGGAGAAACATACAAATTCCATGTGCAGATCTCCATTCTGTGTGGGCTCATCAGCTGAGTCTTGGAGCTGGACCTGCAAGACCAAGGCTGGAGCTGTGCTGAGGCAGCTTAGGGGATGTTACCCCATATATCAGAGCCAACTGTATATTCTGGTAACACGGGCTGCAGAAGCAGGCTGTGCCTGGCTTAGGAGGCTTGCTAGACATCATGTGTATTGGAGAGCACTGCAGATGAACCCAGGAGGACCTAGTGGGAATTTGGGAGACATGGAAAAAAATAATCTCACTGTTCAGAGTATTGTAAAAATCCTTTTACAATGAACAACACAGAATGGACTTTACTCCCACGCATCTCTTTGCACTCATCTGTCCAATGAGTATTGTAGCAGCAAATTATAAAGGACAGGATCCTTGTCATCTTATCTTTCCACTTACCAGTCTTTATAGTGTCACTTACAGATGTGTCACAGACAAGTGGCAATGAACATCTTTCAATCATGTACCAAACCTTCAAGTGTTACTAAGCTGCAAAATCTGGAGGGAAAGAAACCTCAGATTTACAAATATCTTCACTTACTTCATACAGTTTTATGCTATTTTTAATGCTTAAAACTATTGAGACAGTTTCTGTGGGCAAAACCCCCCACACCTGATCAAGCAATTAAAGTCATAAAGCAAATAAGGTCACAGTACTACTTTTCCACAAAAGTTCTCTTATTTGGTGAACGAGGTGGCTGAATGGGATCCACTTGAAAGAGTTCAAAGGGATAAGGCTTTGGAGGGATCCAAGACAGCTGATTGATATTCAAGCTTCACCTCCTCCAAGGTCAACAGTGGTCCATCTTAAGGAGCAGGAAGCAAAAATGCCAGGAGACCTACATGGATGCATAAGGAGATCCTGGCAAAATTAAAACACAAAAATGAAGCATATAGAAGGTGGAAGCAGGGACATGAGACCTGTGAAAGATACAGAGACACTGTCCAAGCATGCAAGACACAGGAAAGCCAAAGACTAACTGGAATCGAATCTGGTGAGGGGTGTCAAAGGCAACAAGAAGGGCTTCTGTAATTACGTAAGTCACAAAAGGAGGACTAGGGACAATGTGAGCCTTCTGCTGCTGAAGGTGGCAGGGGCCCTGGTGACATAGGACATAGAAAAGGCTGAGACTCTGAAAGCCGTCTTCACCTCAGTCTCTACCTGGAAGACCTGCCTTCAGCAATCCAAGGACCTGGAGACAGAGGGAAAGTTTGAAGCAAGGAACATACACCCGTGGTGGAAGAGGATCAGGTTACAGAATACTTTAGCAAACTGGACGTGGACCCCAGTGGGATGCAGGCAAAAATGCTGAGGGAGCTTGCTGATGTCATTGCATTTTGATTATCTTTGAATGATCATGGTGACTTGGAGAGGTGCATGAAAACTGGGGGAAAGCAAATGTCACTACTTATCTTCCGAAATAACCTGAAGGACTACCCAAGGAAGTAGGTGTTTTAAAGACAAGCTACTGATAACTCTCTTCTCCAGCCTGTGACAGCCTCAGCCCTCTAACCCAGAAACAGCACAATGCTGGTTCTGCTGCTGGGTTGCAAGATTCATTACATTACTTGGAGCAGCAGCTGTTTGCTTCCTTCAGAACCCATGCAGACTTCATTTTGCCCAGATCGTTTTTTTCTTTCTGCTTTGCTGCTGAAAATAAGATGCAGGTGAGAAAGTAGAAACATCTCTGAATGCTAGTTTGAGTGCCAACCTTCAAGTATCTGCTGGACATGACTTGGCTCTCCGCTGGTTGACATGCAACAGAAATGCAGCCTTAGAAAGCTCAGGTTCATGTTTATTTGTTTGTTTTTACAGGCTCCCATAATTTCCCAGAAAAATTAAGGAAAGAAAAGACCAGTGACTTTGGGGATAATCTGACTTTTCTAGCTCAGCCAACCCCTTAACAGAATTTTGTGGCATAAAGGAAAAAGAGAATGATAGCCTTAGAGTTTTGTCCTTGCCAGATTTTAAGTTCCGCTACATATATGTGGAACATGTATGTGGTTTTCAAAACAGGTGACACAAAACTTCTGCATAATAGAAACAGCCCATAAGTACAGATTAGAGATTGCTACTAGATCTTCCTTATTTTTTTCTTCATCTTGTGGCAAACTGAAATCCTTAATAATAATGATCCTTGTTATTAAGGATTATTATCCTAATAATCCTTAATTACATTAACTGATGATGGGATTTACAAGCCATTTCAGTCACATCTGTAAATATGCAGATCTTGGCTACTTTGGTCAATAAGCTCTTTGGCAGGAGCTGTTTCAGAAGAATCTATTGTAGCTCTAATATGCTTTCTAGCACCACGACACACACAGGATCCCTGTTTTCTGCCTGAACTGACAGTTCTCTTTTCTTACTTATCAGTCCTTCCACAAAGGCTGCACAGAAATTCCAGTTGTGTGAGTTATACGAAGGGTCAATCTCATTTATGTAATAGCCAACTGAGAAGAAGTAGTGCTAAAGTATCTTGCCAGCTACAGTGCTAGGAAGATCATGTCACTGCAGTTTTGGGCTTTTGAAACAGATCTGTCAGACACATTTTCTACGAAGCAATGTCAAGCCACTCTTTAGCTCCAATGCTTTCTAGTTCAATATAATGCAATGCTCCATGAACACAGGGTGAACTGTGAGTCTTTGAGTGAATATATCCCCAATTAAAAGTAAATTGTCAGCAACACTTCACAGGGAATAATTCTATTTTAAACACCAGGTGTCACTGTAGTGATTCCTGCACCGAGCTCCCATTAGGTTAAAGCTTTACTTTTAAGTGATGTCAAAGCTCAGTGGAGAACAAAGATGCTCGTAGTTTCTGTTCCCAAGCGTGTGCATGCAGCTACATGATTAGTGAGAATCTGGGCAAACTGTTCAATATTTCAACCAGCCACATTTACAGTTCCGTGTGGTTGGCCTCAAACCTGAAGCTAACCATTGTTATAGAGCAATTTTATGGCTGATAGTAAGTGTTCAGAATGAAAAATAATAATAAAAAAATCCGTGGAACAGTTCTCTTGATAATAATGCTGCATGCATTTTTTTCAGAGGGACAGCCCATATGGGATAATATTCAGCAGCTACTTAATAAAAAAATTTATGCCAAATTACATATTTTGCAGCTTCTTGGCTCATGAACAAATGTACAGTAAAAAGCAGTCTTTTTTTACACTTACTAGAGCCTGAATGATTTTGCACATGAAATATTCTTTACTTTTACAAATTCTCTATTTGACCTATAACCTTGTATCTTTGGAGTACTGAAGTATACTTAGCCAGACTAAACATTAAAGAGCGATCACTTTGACAGTGAACAGATACTATTTGTCTGTCTCTAATTTCTTCAGCCTCCTAGCTTGCCATAACTAATCCCTGTCTGCACTGTGAATTTTCCAGGAACCTGTTCATCAGTAACTACTTCATATTAAATGGGTAAAGCTGCTGTTTTCCTATCTGTAATTAAAGATAATGAGAAGGAAGGTGCAAGTAATGGAGAATGCAGGCCCCAAAAGGTTAGGTGCTATTTCAGCCTCATGCTCCAATGTACAAAGAAGCCTTGTTCCAGTGATGTGCTTAAAAGATGACATTTCTTTGTGTTGGACTTACATGCAGAATCTGTGTTACATATTCAGCAGTGGTCCTAAGTCACCTGTCTCTGAAATGCTTCAGGATGCTCTTGAAGTATTTCTGCACAAATGAGAGTCTTGCTATTGACAGAGCAGTGCAGCAAATGGCCGGGGAACATTACCTAGAGAGCATCTTTAACAAAGGAAAAGGAATCAAGTGCCATGGCAATTTCAGAGGATAATGCACAGGGCTGGTAATTGCAGCACTTTAAAAGTGCTGCAAGCTGCACAACTTTCAAAGGCTCAAACCCAACGTTCTTACCTGCATTAAAGAGCATAGTGCCGCTATATTCATGAGAGTCTCTGCCTTAGTCTCTAGACAACTTAAAATTGGTGATGTTGTGTGCATACTTGAATCTTGACAGGATTGTGGCTTTGGGAGGAGTAAGGTGCTACACAACACAAAAAAACCTTCGTAGTTCTTGTCAGATAATGGAATCAGCACAAAATGCCCAGAACAAACAAAATTCTATAAAATAATGCAGATTTTAAGACCTGCAGGATGAAGTGACTGCAAGGACTGAATAACGTAATTGTTAAGAAAACAACAAAAAGTGGCACAGGTGAAAAACAAGCAAACACTAAACAAAGACAAAGCTTATTTATTGTGGTTTATTCTGTCTGGCTATTGAATTTATATATAGGTTTCAATCCAATGGATTTTGCCAGGATTTTTGAATTAAATTAATTCCATTGCAATGTAACATGTTTCCCATTTGACATAATTTACATGGATTTCCAATAAATTCGAAAGTTATTTGCAAATATATTAACCAGAGAAAATGGCAGAGCCTCTTTTAAATGCTTTCAGAGAATACAATACAGAATCTTACAATTTTTTTCTGCATATAAACAAGTAACTATTAGGATACTACTGTACATAAATAAAACCTGTATTTTATATTATTGACCTATGTTCTTACTTTTAGATAACTGCTTCATATGTTCATGTAGCATTTTTCCCCCAGAAATATTTACATAAAACTTGTCTACATTTACAGTAAATAACCATAATTGCCTACTGTGCTTTCAGCAGCCAAAAGCTGAATTGGCTATAGAAACATCTGATGAAGATTCTTGGAACAAAGGTATGACTAAATTACATCAACTCGTGTATACTATTACGAAATTTTGAGAGGAATTTAATGGCATTTTAAAATTTACAAAATGCAATTTCGTGTTGGATCTGAACTGCTCTAATAGAAGGATAAGCCCTGCAATTACAGTTAAGCTGCAATTTATGAAACATACATTCTGCAAATGACAGTATTTCAGTGTTTGCAGTGGTGTGGATAGAACTATATTGATTTCAAACAGGTAGCAAGCCAAATAACCCTTCGTGTAGCAAACAAGCCTTAGCTAATGCCATCTTGGAAGTCTGCATGCATTGACTCCAGGTGTACATGGCAGAGTCATTGAATCACTGAGCCGTTCCCAATGCCTACGGATCTGAACTTCAGTATATTTTACTGTATCCACTCTAAGATAGGCGGGACAGTTCTAAGCCTCTCTTTTCACAAGCTCATACTGGTTTGAGGATGTTTTGCAGTTCTGTGTCAGTGATCAGAGACTCAAATGGTTCTCCGGAAAACACATTTTGTTGCTAGAACACTATGTAAGAGAACTTTGCTGGGATATATTCCAATAATACATATTTTTTCCATTATAAAGCAATGGATAAAATAAAAAAAAGTGTAATTACAAATTCTTATCCACTATGTTCTTAGTATGCAGTGTTCCATATGTAAAGCAATTTTCTGCTGAAGCTCATATAGCACCCAATTTTAAGTGACTCTTACTGAGGAATGATTTAAATAATTAGCTATTAGACAATTATCCATATAACAGACTAATTTTTGTTGTTCTTATGGAAGTAATATCAATTCACTAATATAAAATAAAGAAAATACATTTCACTGGAAATACAAACAAAAGTACCTATCACTAAACCAAACTTCTAAACTCTTAGAGCCCAATCCTGCAGCCTTGGCTCATGCAAAGAATTCTATTTAAATAAAGTAATAATCCAGTTAGAGTTGTTTGTTTGTTTGGTTTTTGGTTTTTTCTGCTAAAAACCCGCATCATGCAAGTCCAGATCTACACATGGTACTTACATTAGTGCATTTACATTGCCCATGTTTGGTTCATAATAGAACAAAACCTTGTATTTAGAATTTATTTATTCATTTCAGTTCTTTTGATATCGAGGCTTTTTAAAAGATAACCCAACTGCGTCATGGTTGGGTGGAGATTACTTGCCCCTACCTCTCTGTGTATAGGGAATACTGAGAAGAATAAATAGTCCTATCTGTCTCCTCTGAGATTCTCAGCAACTTGTCCCTTTACTGTAACCTTTTCTACTTTAAAAATCTTTTGAAACACGTGGTCTGTGAGATGGGGGAAGTGCAAATAAAACTTAGCTAGTGCTCCTTTAGTTCTTCCTTCCTTGCCGCTGCAGTGGGCTGTTCCTGTCTTGCCCTGACAGTGAGTGCTCTTTTCTGGGTCTGAACGTGGGCTCTTAGCACACTTTCATCTAGAAAAACCAGTCAGACTGAGGAGAAGCAGCTCATATCCCTTCCTTAAGTTAAAGGGGTTGGGACTGTGAAGCAAAGGGCCCTTCCAAAGTAGTCATCACCACAGAGATGAGATAGGCCCTGCTGGAAATCATGAAGGTAGTCAATGCAGAAACTCAGGAGCCACCACAGCTCATTCAAAGGCTCATTCAAAGACCTGGCTGCTGGTAGGATGTTCTGAGGAGATTCGTTATGTGTTCTTTCTCAGTCTCAGATGTAACAAGCAAATTCCAGTATCCTCAGACATATGAAAAAGAAGATTCTTGTGCTCTTAGGTGTTTCTTTAATAATATATTTAAACATTGTAACAATGCACACCTTATGTATGTCTTTGAATGTCACCAGAGTGCTTGCAAGTAAATTTCTTTCCTTGAAAGAAAGTGAAGACCTCCACAGATGTCCTCCAGACAGGATGCAATTACCCCAAAACATCTGATTGAAGTCCAGGCTCCTAAATCTCACAGGCGCATTTAAAAGGTCCCATTCAGAAGTGTTACATGATGCAGTTTCTGTGCCCTCCGTAAAACTGTCATGTTTCACTAAGGACAAAAGAGATACTTAGGTGGTGACAGCTGAACATAGTGAGGAAGAGCAGTTCCATAAATAAGAGGGTAGTCCAAATCCAACTAATGCTGAAAGTTAAAATACGAGTTTAAATTCTTCTTTTTGTAGACATTAGGAATTGAAAACATCAGCACTGTCTCTTTTTTTTGCCTAGGTGATAAGATTTGTATGGTTTAAGCCCCCTCCTCAATATAACAAGATTAAAAGGACAAGAGTTGGTTATATTGTCTTGTAGTGAACAGGAGGCATTTTGAAATCTCAAATGAAGCATTCTGAAGTCAAGTGATACTTACATACTTTATAAATAATCTAAGCTGATTGTTGCATTTTCATAAACTATATGAAATAACATGGCTGCTTTCTAAATGAAACAAAATCTCAGTTTGCGTTGTCTGTACAAACATGTCCTAGTTAAAATGCGCCAATGAATTTGCAGGGACAAAACCCTTGTCAGATTGTGCTATTATAACAATAAATGAAAGTCACAAATGAAGGCCAATATTTAGGAATGTGTATGGCAAGAGTACCACATACAGTAGTCAAGTGGCTGTGCAATAACAGTGAGCATGTTTATTTTTACAGAAACATCTGTATTTTTAGGCACTTTGCTATCATGTTTGTAGTGACTGTCCTTCTGGCCAGTTTAAAAGTGAAGACCTCCAGAAACAAAACCTCACAGCTTGGAAAAACAAAACTGTAAGATTTATATTATCCATAGACTGGACACAGACCAATGGGTATGTAATGCAAAGATAATCTGTGCATTTGCTATGGAAATTGGAGTGCCAGAGCTAAAATATATCTACATTGTGTAGACACTCTTGCTGACCTTTAGATTATATGTAAATTAAGTTTAATCAATTAATCAGTGAGAACCTTACAAGTTCTCATCTTCCTGCTGTTCAGGAGAAAAGAACAGTGTCGAGTGTATGTGATACCTAATGCACTCCTGGAAAATTACCACATAGGCAATTAATTTAATACTTTTTGTAAGCCTGGGATATTTCATGCTGGCCCAACCAAAGGGGATTCTTTCTCCTTGAAGAAAGGGAACCCTGTATTTTTAGTTCTATGATGTTCCATTCACAGCATTTACCTTTAGCATAATCCTGAACACATGTTGCTTGCTAGCAAGGGATATATATTTTATATATATTTTCTTTTCTGAGGCTGAGATTTGCTCTGGCAATGTTTTCAGCCACCACCATCCCAGAAGAGATGCTATGAATCAACTTCAGCACCAAGGTATGAAATCATATTAACAGTAATTATGTTTCCTGCTTCCGGGAAGAGACCTGCCCTTGAAAGTCTTCAGCACACCATCGAAGGAGCATCTGTCAGGCTGAGCATCTTTCTGCATTCTTCTGTTTTGCAGCAGTCTACCACACCAAATGTGAGGCACGTAAAAGCCTTATTCAGGCATATTCCAACCTGAATAAATAACACCCATCTGAAATAACTGGTTATTTGCCTAAAAGCAAAAGTCCCTCATTGGAGTGTGGTCCGAATTAAAATGTTGCAGAAACAGATTTCTTACAGTCACATGGCAAACAAATGTATATGCACAACAGGAGACAGAAAGAAAGTCCTTGAGCTGGGCTATGAAGTTTCCAGTCCCACAGTGCACAGACGAGAGTCATGTCTCTAGCTGCTTCCAGGCCAAGTTGCCTGGCCTGAATGGCTGCTTTTAAACACCCGTGTCCCAGCCTAGGCAGGCTTGTCACACGTGGTGACTCCACTCTGGCTGCAGTGAGATGAACAAGAGACAGGGCAGCACTGTCAGCTTTCGTAGTCAAGAGTAGCACAGTTAACGCTAAGTTCTGGGAAGCAGACAATACCAGAGAGAGCACTCTGTGTCACAGCTTTACACGTCAGCTTTCAGAAAGCACATGCAAACCATTTATCCAGCATCTTAGAAAAGCACCATTGAAAGGTTGAACAGAGAGCACCACGTATACGGAATTGTGTTCAAAACAGCAGACAGGAGCTGTTCAGGGAGCCATGGAGAAGCACGCAGCCCAGAAGCATCCCTGCAGGATGGATTCCTTGAAGGCACAATAGATGAGGGCTCAGAGAACAACGGAGCTGGTCATCAGCCAGCTGAAACTGTGGGGATGGCCCAACTCGGGGTTACTTATGAATATAAATCCCCACACCTGCTCATCCCTCTCTCCATGGATTCTGCTACATGTAAGCAAGCCTGCAATTTATATTAATAGAAAGACTGAAGCAACTAATTGTTCACAATTGACATGAACACCACCTCCCTGATTGCTCATATTGTAAAACTTAGGTTCTTCTAAAAAAGACTGATAATTCTTTTTGCAAAGCTTAGTCATCGTAGCTACATTACTGGGCTTTTCAGTGGATGTTTGTGAGTGACTATTGCTATTGTAGGGCTAACTGAGGTCCAGTACATTAAATGTGTCTCTGTAAAGATCCTTCCAACTTGGGACAAGTAAATGTTGGGGTTGTCCCTTTGTACTTTTGTGTTAAACACATACAGTATGGAAAAGAGTATGAAAGTACTAGCTACTTTGTAGAAAAGGCACTATAACTGATCTATCTGTGGTAATTATACATGCCTGTACTACAGGTATCTGCAAAGAATTGTTTCTCTCTGTGACTGAGAAAGTAATTCTAGACTCACATTAGAAGAGGATGACTGGTTTACATACGGGATTAGCACTGGTTTAGCTATGTGGTAAGAACAACTCTCATGGGAGACACAGAATCATGGAAGAGATGTCTGAACTGCATTTCCTATTTTCTACCAGTTCCCAGAGGGAAATCAAGAAGACCTTTTTACTAGTGCTGTTATATACACATTACAGCTTCCCTTGGCCTTAATGTGACAATTTGATTTGAGATCTTATTATACAGTTGTGCCAAAAAATGGAGGCAAAGAAACAGACTGTGACGCTTCCCCAGAAAACTTCACCAGGTAACAAATACTTAATTTTGAGTGTTGATGTTTTATTTCAGGATATAGTGAAAGAGTAAAAAATAGAAGTAAAGAGACAAGTAGAAGAGACTCCCTTTTACAGTTTACAGTCAGATTAGTCTCTTTGGGGATTACAGTTGAAAAAATCTTTCTATCGAATATATTACTGAAAAGGAAGCCTTGACAACAGCCATAAAGGAACAGATCTTAGGTCTGGGAAGAGGGACCTAAACCAGAAGCTTGATTCTTTGTCAAGAAATGTAATTATTCACTTAAGAACCTTGGACTGTAAAACATTTTCCTTTAGCACTAGACTACATAATGGAGGTTGCAGGGGAGTTATGGACTCGCCCATACATCCTTGTTCAGGAGGGTAATTTTTTTTTTGCAGCTCTTAAGTCCAGTGTGTGTGGGTCTCAAGGCTGAGGGCATGTACACATCCCAAAAGCAGCAATCCAAAATGTGAACTGCTTCTCCTCAGACTGAGGTCTGATGGACCACTAAAAGGTTGTGACCAGCCTGAGAGTCATTTAAACAGGAAGGAATGTGCCACTGTCACAGGACAGCAGACATGGTACCAGCTCCCAGTGCAAAGCTGTATGGGACAGGTAAAAATAGAAACCAAAGAAAGAAAAGAGGGGGAGGAAAATTTTTCTTTCACTGTGAAAAAGGGAAGTCTGGGGGGGGTTCAGGAGCAGTTGTCAGAAAAGAGGAAAGAAAGGAAGGAAGGAAGGAGCCACATCTTGTGTCCCTTCCTCCAAACCAACATTCTTGCTCTGGCTGTGAAAAACAACAGAATGATTGGACAGTCCTCCACCATCCTTTGACCTGCTGGTCTCAATGGGGGCACTTGTAGAGTGATGTTTGCTTTTCTTATTTTGCACCTTGAAATTTTACAGTCAAGAGTTCAGTGTTATTCTTTGCTATCAACTGATAATATCTTTAAATTGGTCTTTAAATTGAATCTGGTGAACCTGGCAAACCTCATGTTCCTACTGTTTCTTCAAAAGCAGTCATCCATGTAAAGGGATAACTACATCTTGAGAAGTATTTGGGAATTTCAGGAGTTGAGGTATGCCTGCCATTAAGCTGCAGGAGTCAGACTGAGGACTACATATATAAACTGGTACCCCTGAGCAAGGAAAAGACAGCAAACACATAGTTAAAGACTAAAGAAATTCTCCATACTTAGCACAACAGATCTTCTGAAATGTGATGCATCTTATCTTTGGCCTTAAACAGTGTGAAGTAGAAGGAGAGAACAGTCAAAGGTGAACTTCATGAATTCACATTCAAGGAAACAGAAACTTTCATAAAGGGGGAAAATCCAGAATGCAAAACCAAGGTCAACCTTAAAAAGCACTGAAGTGAAGTGGAAGCACAGGGTTTGCTGCAGCTGTCAAAACATGGCAGCATGGTCAAGAACAAGATGGATGTAGACTGGTCTGAACTGCTTCTCCTCCAAGGAAGAGAGTCACAGATCAAATGTGCTGTGCTGTCGCACAAGGCCAGGATCCATGAAGTTTGAACCACCCTGTGGGCAGAGTTTGACTGCACACTTGCACTGCTCCTCAGAGCTGTGATACTTAAAGGCAGAGCCCATAAATCAGCACACTTCTTTCAGTTATGAAGTTATTTCTAATAAATATGTGTAACCAGATCTATGTTTGCTCTTTATAGTACCAAGTAATGTTGAGCACTGACCAAGGATCCGAGAAGAGTTCAACCTGGTATATCAAAACCCAGTACCAACTGAGCTGAAAGTAGACCTGTTTTGTTTACTACAGAATAAGCCAACCTCAGTTTATGTACTGTTTATTTTGAATTAAAAATAAACTGCTCTTCAAGCACATGCCAGATATTACGAATGTGAACGTTACCAAGCTTGGACTATAACTTATACTTGTGTCCAAATTACATGGGTATGCTTATATACATGGGGATATGTGCACATGCATGGCACACAATGCCAGTTCTCTACCGTTGGACTATTCTTGTACCATTGTACTATTTATTGTACTATTCTTGAAGAAAAAAACGTACCAATCCAGTACCTACTTCCTTCATCCAAGCACTGTACTTTGTTTTTCATAGTAACAGAGTAACTTGGCATTTTTGAAAAGCCAGTGGCTTTCAAACTGCTTGTCAGAGACCCAAGAAGGTCTTGGTTGCCCTCCTGCTCCTTTTAGGAGAAGAACAGGGAGGACCAGTGACTATGCCTGACTAAATCCCACTGTTTCTTTTGCCTCTTTTTTGCCCTTTGGCAGAGTTCTTTTACATAGACTCCATTATTTTGAGCTTAAAACCAGCAAGGTATGTTCCATATCCCTGCTCAAGGAGACAGAAAAAGCCAACAAAACAACCCCAAAGCAATTTTCGTTTATCTACTTCTGAAATAGGGAAAAAAAAACTTTAAAAAAACTAAATAAAGCCCAAATAAAGAATGGCATTCCTCCTATTACAAAACCCAGTAAGTTAATCTAAAAAAACTTTGAGGATGAAAAATATGTTGTAAAAAATAAAAATATTATCCACTCAACACAGTACATAAATTTTCCTATATAAGAAACTAGACAAACATATTAAAATATTTTAAGTCTTAAAAAAGGGAAAAATCCTGCAAAAAAAGCCTCAACACTATTAAGGTTAGACTATACATTATGCCAATGCGTTCATTTGCACAACTTTTTGCAACATGACAATTGTCTGGGGTGTGAATGTGTAGGTGTTTATGTCCATCTGAGGGAAACGTTGCAAAAACGCTAAGAGTGACTGTTGCCATTATAAAGGGATATTTCACAAATAATCAAACAAACCCCCTACAAACACCAGTACACATCTCAAATACTGCAAGTCACATTCTACAGCCCTTGACATTAAAAAAGAAAAGAAAAAAGAAAACGTCAACAGAATTAATTCAAGTACATTTGGAGTCAGTCCCTTGTGAAGTACTGTTGTTCGCACTTTAGTTGCAGTGAATGTGGACAGAGCTCCCCAAAAGACACAGAAGTGAGTGCACCTTCTCCAGCCCTGCAAAGTAAGTCTTGAGTTGAGGTGCAATGATCCGTGGTTTGCTCAACATTGTGGATGCCAAAACTTGAATGAAAAATTATGCTTGAAAAACACTTTGAAGAAAATGACATAAAATAATCTCTTAAAATGAGAAGCCAGTTTTGTGTAAAGGCAGTCTTTTTGGTATGTAATGCTATCAGGACAACAAGCATGGCACTCCTTCCCAAATCACATTTGCCTTGGAGCTAATGACAAAGAAACCTGTATGTTGTCCTGGTCATCACTGTGACCTGACGTACCCTTTCCCATGGGCCTCGATCCACCAGCCAGAAAAGCCAGCAGGTATCACACCCTGGCTGAAACATACATTGCTTCTTCACAACTTGTGTTCTAGACTTAGCTTTGTTCCTCAAAAGGAGAAGCACTTCCCTCTCCATGTTTCACTTGTTTCTTTGAAAATAGCAGCGGAGAAATCTGCTGCCAGAGTAATCAAAGTCTGGTGAATTCCCTGTGGTGCTGCAAGTCCCCTATGCTCTCATAGTCATTCTCTCCTGAAAGAGCAGTGTGGTTTGTGTTAGGCACGGACAAGGTCCTGTCTTCTTCTTGGCTCACTGACTGGATAGCTTCATAGTCCGGCTCCAGCTCCCCATTTGGTCTGTCCGCTGACTGAGGCACAGTGGTGGAATTTAGGGTGTTTTCAAAGTCCTTCACACTTGCATAGAGGCCACTGCAAATAGACGGGGACCTCTGGGATGCAATTTCTTGAATACAGGTGTAAGGAGAATCCAGTGCCTTGATGGCCTGTCCTGGCTTACTCACTGACGAGTACATGGCTGAGATCTAGGAAAAGGAGACATCTACTGAGTATGAAGCATGGCATAAAGCTTGTGCACCAGTCTGTACCCTTGTACTATAAGGACTTTGGTTTCTTAAGAAGAGACAGGATCCTCTGATAAAAACATATCCTTTCTTAAAAGGATATTATTTTTCTTGGGGAAAAAAAAATATTTCTTACAAATCCTACCTTTGCATGCATTTATAAAATGATTTTCTTTCAAACACAGAATGTTTTATAAAGTAAGTTTATAAATGTAAAATTTCTTTGAATATAAATCCCTGGTGAGAAAATTAGACCTGGGCAATTGGGACTGGCTTTGTGAGCAGGAGCTCTTGCAAGTTTTGCTATGGTCCTGGAGTCAATTTGGAATCAAGAGGGAGAGAAATATCAAAGGGAGGATTAGGTTGAACTGCTGTAATGAAGGAGAAGGATGCTGTCTGATCCTTAGGGCATTTAAAATTATTATTGTTACTATTTTTAATGGTAGTGGCTACTTTTCTGCTTTTAGAGACACTGCAATAGGAGAATAGTTAATTGTTGTTTTTACAGGCAGGACTCAGTAGGTACTAAGTCATGTGAAGACGACATTAAAAATCTGTAGATAAATTACTCACAGGAGAAAACAGCAAACAGTCTGTGCCAATACTGATACACAAGGTCTGTTCTGTTGACTACATTCAGAGCTGCTTCTCAGGCATTGAGTATCTGGACTTTAGACTGGAGACTGAAACCTCTCAGCTGTAAACACCAGAAAGGGAGTGTTGCACTCCTAACTCTAAAAATCCCCTCCAGTGAGGTGCTACACTTTAACAAGAGCATGAAAGTGGCCCTTCATGAAAGGGTGAGGAGAAGCCCACATCCACACATGTCCTCTGCTCAGGGTTTACCTGGGCTGGTGCCAGGCACAGGGATCAGTCTTGATTCCCTCTCCCAGTCCAAATGGATACTAGCCCTGGCACAGGACAGATGGCTAAAATTCCCTGCACTGCTTCTCTGGTACTCAATATCACAATAGCTTTTCTATTACATTTAAAGTCTTTCCCAAGCGGGCAAGGCCACTCTGGGTTTGTATCAATTCAATTAGAAAAGTAGATTGGCAGGAAAATGTCCATCACCATTAGGCAACACAAACTAATGCAGATGAACCAGACCACCTCTGGTAATTCTGGGATGGGTGGGCTCTTTTTTTGTTTTTTTATTTTGTGTGTGTGTGTGTGTGTGTGTGTGTGTGTGTGTGTGTGTGTGTTTGGTTGGTTGCGTTTTTTGGTTGTGTTGGGGATTTTGGGGTTGGTTGGTTTTTTTTTTTTTTGTTTTAGAGGGACATTGACTTGGAGATGGCAATACTTCTTACTTTTTACTGATTTCAGCTAACCAAACAAAAAATAGCTTTTCTGCTCATCTATACTTCAGCTCTTCTCAGTATTAGATTACATTAACCCAGTTCAAGATCAGTGAATTCATTAATGTCTGGGAATGGTTCTCCCAGCAGAAGGCATTAGCTCATTTAGCTCATTGCCAAGTTTGTGTTTACTTTTATGTCCAGAGAACATATTTATAAATGGCATGGGGTGTATTGGAGATGATCACAAACAGCCTTATTTCTGTTTAACTTTTCTCTTTGTTTAAATCTCCTCCATTTATTTGGCTAACAGACATTTTAAAGAACAGTTTATGTTCCAGTGCTTTTATTGTGCTTCAGTTTACTTCCCAGAGCCCCAAACACTTTGCACTGGGGAAGGTGGAGCATATCTTTCAAAAGGCTGCTGGTTATTCTTCTTAGAAAATCTTGTCATCCAAATCAAGAAATTACCCTAACGATCAATTAATTGTGGCCTCCTGTTATTTTCTGACACCTTTTTCAACCTACAGGCCGGATACAGCCATATGTTAGAATATTTCTGATTTTAGGAATGTGGCAATACAAACTCTGTGCAAAGAATCTTGGGCTTTAATTTTCCCTTCACAGAAGTTGCACCTTTCTTAGGTTCTGCTTAATCATGCAGAGCTTATGCTAATTTCTGCCTAAAAATTGGTCTCTAGTTAGTTACTGAATTTCATGCAAGAAACCTACCTCATCTTCTGTAAGAGATGGATCTTCCTCTCGAGACTTGTAAGACACTGAACTAAGCCTCTGTAAAAAAGGGAGAAAGAAAGAAAATAAAAGGCTCATTACCCATCAACAGTATGAAATCTATAACAAAACTCTCCCATTACAATCAATACATTATATTTTATGGTCATTTGCTCTTGAGTTCCATTATATGTAGCTAATATCCCCACTATTCAGAGTACTGCTCTGGAGATAACAACCCTGAGGTTAGTAAAGCTTTTTAATGTATCTGCTCTTGTCCTGACCTGAAAAGGGTAAAAATAATGTAATGGTTAAAACAAACTCTGCACTGCTGTATCCCCACCTTTACACTTCTTATGAAGTGTCTGCAGAGGCTTCTGAACAATTAGAAGTCAGCTGTAGCAATACACCAGTTGCCCTTTCACAGGATTTTCAGATACGCTTTTAGATGACAAAAGAACAATACTCAGCTGACACCTTCCTGATGATTGTTATCCTTCATTCTATGGATCCTGGAAGTGCTGCACGGGAGAGCTGTGTCCTCCCCACCCCCGGAATGCAGCCCCTGGGCAGAGGTGCTCAGCAGCCCAGGCTCAACACTCGGACCTGCTGCAGCCCACTCTGAGCTGAAGGATGGAGGACTTGGTTTAGAATCAAGTTTAACTTCAAGCATGTAAAGTACTCTGTGGAAAACAGGCCATGAAACATCAGAGGAAAATCATGTTGCTCTTATGAAAAATGCCTTAGGACCTTTATAACAATATAGACCCTCCTGCCACACAGCAGCCATGGGCTGCCTCCTCCCTGGGGCAGGCAGGCTTTGCTGGACTCCTGCTCCACAGTGATTCAGACGGAGCTTTCCAGCACTGTAAAAGGTCATATTTTGGACTTTCACACAACTTCTCCAACTAAAATACTTCATACCAACCCCAGGGCAAGCCAACATGGAGGAGTAGAGCTATTTTTAGCACAGTCAATGAAATACCACTTCCAGGCACACAGAACTTTTTTTTTTTTTTTTTTTTTTTTTTTTAAACAGAGGCTCATTATGATAGATTCTTTTCTCCTTCCCTTTTGTCATTGTTTTTACTTTTGATAAATACCAAACTTCAAGTTCCTGGGCACTTCTGACAGACCCTGGCCCAAAGGACACTGAGGTCTGCCTGCTGCTCCCCAGGAGCTTCCCTCACACTGACAAACTCCCTTGCTTCTTTCTGACTGTCTGGAGAACAGTGCTCCTTAACCTGTGGTTTGTTTAAGCTTTAAAAAACAAACAAACAATCAATCAAACAAACAAACAAACAAAAAACCAAAACCCAAAAAAAACCCTCACCAAAAAAAAAAAAAAAAAACCAAAAAAAACCCCACACAAAAAAAAAGGAAAGGAAAATGAAAAGTTCAAATATACTTAATGTACTTTGGCCTTGTATTAGATCTGCTTCACTACAGCAACTTAGTTTAGTCTTTCCTATCTGCAGCATATTTTTCGTGCTGGGGAGCAGGTTACTAATTTCATCCTCACACATTAAAACAAGCATGTGCTCACAAAATTCTTCAGTGATTTTTCTGTCATCAGTGTGCCTGTAAGCACCATGTGTCAGGACCCCTTCTACAGTTTCCCACTCAAGTACTGATAAATACCCCAGGGTGTTTGCCCTCCTGTACTCTTACCCTGGATATAGCATTCTTTCTTCTAAATGTGAAGCCTGTGACACATCAATTTTGGAGGACATTGTTATCTTGGAAACTTAAAAAAAACCCACTTGCTCCTAAACATTTTGTACCTAGTGGTATTATAAACTATGTTTGAAACCTCAACAGTAGCAACACAAACAACATGTGTCCTTATTTGCCTTCCACTTCCTTTTGTTCCTCAACAGCACTTGATTTTTTGCTCTTTGGCTCAGCTGCTGCTCCTGACTTGGGCACCAGAACAAGAAGAACATTCTCCTCTGGTGCTTTTGTCAGAGATGCTTCGCCCATCCTCAGGCTGCACAAGGCTGAAATCAGATGGCAGCAGCCAGATGTACACACAGAGATAATTTCTTCCAGGGCTCACTCTGGAAAGACCTTGGTGAAAAAGGAGATCCATACTTCCCTTCTGTCTTAAATAAAAGAAAGAACTAAAGAAAATCTATTCTGCTTTTCCAGTTTTATTATAAGAACTATGCTCAAGTTTTTGCAGGTGCTGTTAAAGGTGTATTTCTTCACCAAGTCCTTCCAAACAGTTTGGCTGAGTCACAGCCAATAATGAGTTTAGGTAAATTCTCACCAATTAATTGCACACCTGACCCTTAAAAGGATGCTTTGTCCTTTCCATGCTGTTATATATGGGAATGGTCTCTGGCTTGGTCCACCTAGTTCTCTCCCAGATTTGTGTGCTTCAGGAACTGGCATGGGCTGGGGTCATGCTGGCTGCCCACTTTCAGACAGTGAGATTGAAACAGCTTGGACACAGTCTATTCTCTTGGTTGTCTGTTCTCTTCTCTAACAAACCTTGGTTACACAAGTGGCCTCCCTGCCTGTCCCTTCTTTGTGCCCTCATTGTAGTAAGGGAGACTTCCGACTTCCACATGACTTACACACAACCTCTGTCTTCATCAGGATCAGGGCAGAAGGTTGAAGAGTTTGGGATACAGATGTCATGCTAAACAGACCAGCTAAGAAGAGTCACAGGAGAGGAAGCAAAACCAGAAACACCTACGGAGTCTAACTAAAAAAGTTATCCATACAACATACATTTCCATAAACATCTTGTTTTTGGTTGCCACATTTTAAAAACAGGCATTGGTCTCCATTGCTTGAAGCAGCAAAATAAAGGGGAAAATGATCATCATCACAATAGAAAAACAATCCCACAACCACCTCCCCACACAATGCCAACAATAATGACATTTATATATTCCATCAATTACCATTTCCAACTCTGCTGCAGCTGTAGCTCTCAAGGACAGGACAGGCGCACGCCTCGATGCATAATGCATGTACCCAGCAGCGAGCGCGGCAACGATCTGATGCTGCCGAAGCTTTAACTCGGGGTGGCTTCAGCTCTGAATAAATTTTAATTAGACAAACACCTTTTTTCTGGCACTTAGGGGACTGCATGTGTCATCTCTTGATTAATCCTTCAAAACCAGAACCATTTTAATCAATTCCCACTGCTTGCAGTTACTGACACTGCATACACGGTGTGCTGGAGAGCTACAGAGCAGCAAAGGCTTTTCCTTTGTATTGGTGCCTGGGAAATACAATTACTTTCTGCAAGTCTTTTCACACCTGGTAGGAAAAATGTCACTGTTACACAAAGCTGTTTATCTAAAAGTTTAATGAGAAATTACTTATGGCCCGAATGTGGGAGGGAGGGAGGAGTGTTGCTGGATTATTGTTGAAAATAACATCTTAATTTTTTACTTAACGAGCTCATTATTTGTAAGAATGTGCACTGAAGAGTCCAGCTAAATAATTTTTATATTGTGAGTCATCTTCAGTTTATTCATTTGGACTCTATTGTGCTTTGCCGGTTACATGGTTAGTTATTTATTTAACAAGACATTCTTCTGCCTTCTTCCTAGATTATTGAAATTCTTCAAATAAGAGAACAACCAGAAACAAGTAACAATACCTCAGCTCTGCCGTGATTTTTTCAGGTAAATGTTTACATTAAAAATTCACATTGCATTTTAAGAATTTTTTAAAATTTTCATCAACACCTACCTAATAATATTTGATGACTCAGGCACCAAAAATCTGCTAAACGTACAGTTCTTTCATTCACAATTAATAAGAAGATATCTAAACATTCTGAAAAATGCAAACTCAACAGTTTATGAAAAGTCTCTGCTATGATCTGAAAGCATCCTTAAAATGACTTCTAATAAAAAACTACAAATGGGAAACCAAACTGTTGAAAATGTCATAATTCTATTTTTCAAGGAGTTCACCACAACTTGTTCCTACGGAAGAAGCATAAGCTGCTCAGAAAACATAACTTTTGGCTGCTATTTCAGCACTTAGAAATTCCTTAGTCTGTTTATATGTGATGTGCAGAATTTGACAAATATAGAAGCATACAGCTGCAATCTCTCTCTATCTCTCTCTCCGACAGCAAAAGACAAGATGAGTCACTTTGAGCAAGTGCCTAACACTTGCACCTAAGTCAAGGGCCAACTGAGGAGGCACATCTGAAGTTAGGACACCCACCAAGGATGACCTCCTCTCCTTTTTGTAAGTTGTGGTTAGAAAAAAAAGAGGAGAGGGATTCTAAATGAGCTATAGATTCTGAGCTATAGACAGAGATACTGGATACCCTTTGTAATAGCTTCCACAAGTGTAACACCACCAAACAAAGAAGAAGAGGCCTCCTATGCAATTCCTGGATAATATTTGGGAAAAGCCTTATGTAGTGCATAACTGCAACAATCAAAAATAGAGGCTGTAACAGAATGAGCACATGCCTCTAATGCAGAAACTATACCATACATTATCACACTGCCACTTACAGTCTTGCTTCATTTTGAGTGGGGTTTTTTTCTTGTTATTTTTTATTACTGAAAAATAAAATCCTCTCCCACCCATATGTTCTCTATCATTATTTGGCTGTTTGATGAGGACAAATATTTGCAGTATTTACCTTTTCTGGTTTACTTGCTCCTTCTGTTGCTTCTTCTTCCACTTCTTTTTCTTGCACATTCTCATTCTCATCAAGAAGTTTCATGGGTACTGGAGGGGGAAGCTCATCCTCTACATGTGGTATGTTGTCAAGAGGACTTTCTGAATTTGCACTTTGGCGACTCTTCTTATTTCGGTCAACAGATGCATATTCTGCTGACTCAATTCGGCACTCAGGAATCTGATTCTGACCTTCAGAAACTGTCAATGAAGCCTTTGATTTGCTGTTAGAGTTCCCTTCCATGCTGACTACTGCTCCAACATCTTTAATTTCCTTCACAGTTTCATACAAGCAGTCTTCAACTATGTTCTCCTGAGAGGAGCTGTCTTTCAAGACTTCATAAGGCCCTTCCATTCCAAGACCGTGATCATTTTCTGCATTTCTAGATGAGATGATAGTTTCCATGGGGTTGTTAGGGGGAATACTGGGTAGTTCACGGCTCTGGTGACATTTTATAGACTTTCCAAGACTATCCTGTTGATCTAGGAGATCAGATGTCTGCACTTCTTCATAAGGCTGGATACAGGCAGCTGTACTGTCCTCGGAAAGAACTAAAGAAAATTACAGAGAAGTATTACAAACAAGTGCATAACTAAAAGGTGTTCTTTGGTACTCTCTACATCACTCTGTTTTTGTGACACGCTGGAAAGGATAAATGATACTAATGCCTGGAAATGCCTAGTGATCAATATGCTTTTTGCTTATGAAAAGGTTTCCACTACAGACATTTCTGCACTCTACTGTTAAAATATCTTTCTCACAACATCTAAAATAGTCTGTACACCCAGAAGCCACATTATATGGCAACAACATTCACTGTCAGAACAGGGGATGGGAGGGTAGCCGTGCATGGATATTCAACTGCCTTGTACTCAGTTTCACTGAATGATTAAGAGTGCTCGGTAGTCTCAGATGGGAGACAGGTGGGCAGCCTCAAACCAAGTGCCTTAAAAAAAATCCTTGTTAGATTTTCCTCTTTGCATTTCCCCATTCTTTGGAATCAAAAGGAAAGCATTCCTACTTCCTCTCTACCATCCCTCAGCTTGTTTAACATGCTGGCCAAATTCTCGTTGGGATTGCACTTCGCTCAGCCCTCCCTGCACGCGACACCAGAAGCTCCTCACCGGAAGGCTGTGCCATACTTCTCTTAGTCTCGCAGCACATAATGTAGGCTGACAACCTACTAACGAGCTGGCCATATGCACAAGAGAGAAGACTAGACTTCAGAAGGTAGTGTTAGGCAGAACATGTTGTTTTAGGTCCCAGAAGGGGGCCACATGTCACTGTCACTAGAGGGTATTAGGGACTGCAATCTATGGGGCTTCTCATCTTACACCTCACATGTATGACATTTGCATGCATTCATGGGAATATACAAGCATGTTCCAGGTAGTGCATGGTATGTAACTTTACCTCACACAATCTCTTTAAAAAATCACTCCCGAACAGCTTTACTTCTCTTAGCGCAGTTACTATGGCACTATCTCAGCAAGAACAACACATTCTTCTGTGTCCTCCAGTGTGTTTGACAAGGTGACAAAAGTGTTGCTGAAGCAATCAATGCCCTTGATTGGTGGCTGCTATGGACATTGCTTGCTCTTGTGTTCAGGGCATGCAGAAACAGTCAGCACCTGCAGGGAGCCATACCTTGACTGCAAAACTCAGGACACAACTGAAGGTGTAAGATGACAATCACTGACTGAATGCAAGATGGGAGTTTTGCCTTTCTGGTCCTTGATTCCAGGGATTTCTGTGCTGTGCAGAGCACCCTTACAGAACCCAGGGAGCATACACCTCATTCAGCCTGGAGGGGATGGTCAAAGGCAAAGAGAGCTCAAGTTTCTGTGCTTCTGTCGTTATGGGTAGTAGCACAGAAGGGGTTGGTGTAGCTGAAGGGTTGGCATAGGTAAGACAATCCTGGCAGGCTGGGTAAAGGAAAAAAACCCAGCATTTGCTGGTTCTGCTTCCATAGCCCTGCCCCTGCTCAAAAAGCTAGCAGAAACAGTAATAAAAATAACTATTAACAAAAAGTACGTAAAGTATAAGTAAGAAATTAAAACTCAGGGGTTCCTGTTATTCAGAAGGGCTGTTATGCAGAGTGTAAGCTGAGTAGAATATCAGACAGTCTGAAAACTGTCTGCTGGCTGACAGCACACCTTTCAGCAGCAGCTCTGACAGCTGCACATGTGGTGACTCATGGCAGAGAGAAATACTTCCATTCTGCAGGGCTTTGCTCTGCACATCAAGTCCCTCAGGGAACCACACACCTACATACACAGCAAGCTAATGGATGGGAGCAGCAATTAGCTGCAAAAGCAAAGTTTAAAAATTACTTTGGATACTTCTCTCTAAGGGGTAAAGTCTGAATAGCTTAGCCTCTGGTTGCAGATGAGGAGCAGAGCTGTAAGTTGGAGTGCAGCCCCTGGTGTTGGTGTTAGTGTGAAGACAACAGTTGGCTCCCAGTGGCTCTGAGCTGAGAGTAAATTTATTTTTAGGTGCAGCTGAGTAAAATATTTTCCAGTGATACTTCAGGGTGAATCATTTTGAGTGTTCAGCAAAGCAAAGACTAAGGAAAAAAAAGGAAGCCTATTTATGTTGCCTGTTTTCTAAAATACAAAAATATATGTGACAGCATAGCACAGGACTGTGATCCGAAGCTGCAATCCGCGGAGGAGGACCTGAAATATTTCCACTGCCTCCTAGAGCACTTCTGACGCTCTAAGGTGCAACTTCATCTTTTGGTTTTATCCTAGTTCCAATAGCTTACCAAGAATAGGCGGTGTCCCATTCTTTGCCTGATGGCCTGGTCAATCTGCAGGTATGGCTTGGTGGCCCAGACCTGGTGGCCCAGGAGAGGACCTCAGCACCTCCCCATGTTGGCTGGTGTGCAGGACTGGGAGTGCAGGTGTGGGGCTGTGCCAGAGCACACCCAGTAGTGAAGTGGAGATGCAGAATCTCTACGGGATGATCATCTCCATTCACTTCCCAGCAAGGGAAATGACTTCATGGCATTTTTCAATTTGGCTGTAAGTTCTGTGTGACCTGGTGTCAGACCTGCCGAGGTGTGCAGAGTATTCAGACAAATGGCTTGACTGTGTGCTTGGAAAGCTGATGGCTGGAAAGCTGAAACTGGAGGGATCAGCAGCGTGCAGCCATGGTGGGAGCTGTGAGCATGGGATGGGGCCGCTCGCTCATCCCACCCGCAGGGGCTGCCAGTACTCACCCTCACCATTGCTGAGTGCTCCGTTCTGCTCACTGTTTGGGGGAGGCTCCGTAACCGAACTCGTGATGGAATGGCTGAAAACCTCCTTGTCGGAAGGCTGCAACACAGATCAGTGACCGCGGGGTCAGAATAAATGTTCACATGAACAGCCATGCAATGAATTTCGTTCTGATCTCCAGAGCTCTGACTCACAGGCGTTACTGGCAGGAGAGCCAAACCATGCCAACTGGATTCACACATTTAAGTGTCTGACTTTACAGATATTAAAAAAAATGCAAAGATGTCCAGAGTGATGTCCTTTCCAAGCTTTATGGTAACAGACATTACTGTGGCTTTAACCCGTGAGAAGAGAGCCGCTGACAAAGGGTACATTGCACTTGGGCTGCCAATGGAGTGAAGGAAAGGGAGGAGAGCTGGAGTACAGGGGTGGCAGAAAGGGCACTGAGAAAGTGCAGATTATCACGATCTGCACAAGTTTTCCTCCTCATCCTGTTCTGCAACTTTTAAAGTTTCCATGCTCGACCATCTTGAAATTCCCGAGCTATTTTCTAATCTGTGGTATTTTGCAAGGAGCTTGGTACAAACCAACCACAATACAGACACAAGCTGCCAGAAATAAATACTTACCACATTCATCAGATTTTCATGATCTCCATTCTGATTTTTGGCCTTCTTTTCCCTTAATGAAAAAGGCACATGAATTTTTACTACAGAATATGCTAATATACAAATGCCAGTTATTAATAGACCTTACACTCCTGCAAGGAACAGAACTATGATTCACAGTAATATTGAAAATGGAATAACTGAAGATTATTACAGGGACTGGTATGGCCTCTGTGTAAGGATACCATTGAGGCAGGATGGTGATAAACAAAACTGAAGAGGTACAACAAACACACACAATCCTATTTCTCATTCAGTATAAGATCACAGTGAGGAGTGACTGATGATAATTACAATATAATGTGAATAATTACATACAGACAGGACAAGGGAGAATGGCTTCAAACTGAAAGGGAGTAAGTTTAGATTAAATATTAGGAAAAAATTCTTCACTGTGAGGGTGGTGAGACACTGGAACAGTCAGGGAAGCAGCTACTTGTGGATGCCCCATCCCTGGCAGTGTTGAAGGCCAGGCTGGATGGGGCTCTGAGCAACCTGGTCTGGTGAAAGTTATCCCTGCCCATGACAGGGAGCTAATGATCTTTAATGTCCCTTCCAGTCCAGGCCATTCTAGGATTCTATGAGAATAAAAATATTATTATCTTCAATTTAATCATGTCTGAAATTCTTAGATACACATTTTGGTGACAGACCACTTGGGAAGATCCTTACACTGTGTCAGTTAGAAGTCTGTATCCTATGAGGAATTAGAAAAGGCCAAAATATCCAACCAATTTCCACTAAAAATGCTAGTCAATTTAATAATATGCATGAGCAGTTCAAAAAGACCTACAAATTTCATAGCAGCAGAGGCCTACATTTTAAAAGGAATTCTGCTTCCCTGGCTCCTTCACAGGAGTCTAAGTATGGATCATGTTTCCAGTTTTTACCATTTGGGAAATACAGCTCTTATTCAGAAATACTGCAATGAAGTATGATCTTAAAATAATGTTAGTCCTTCCCCTAGATGAAAAGTCAATTAAAAAGGTGAGAAAATATTGACAATATGAAATCTGTGCTGCTTCTAAAGTCTGGAGGGAACTGTACTTCCACATTAGCAACTTCTAAAATTCTACCTAACTGGGAAATAACAAAACAGCAAGTGAGCCTGCACCAATGCGGAGCAGAGAAAGTTAAAAGCTGAATTTCCTCTCTGGAAGGTTTTTCAGACTCTGATATTTTAGAAAGAGCAAATTTTATTCAGTTTTCTATGTCCTCATCCATTTTTGAAGAGTAAGCCAGGAAGAAATTCTGCATAATTGCATTTATGCATAAATAACCTGCCCTACAGAATGACCTGAAACAAAAGATACTATGTCCAAGCTAGTGACATAAGAATTTATTAAAGAACATCATCAGAATGTTTTAGGCAATGTATCTCTGTAACTGCAAAAGCTACTCAGCAGTTTGACTCATCTTTCTAGAGATGTTTCAAGGATTGATGTTTTACAGAACAAAACATGGAATTATAGAATCATTTGGGTTGGAAAAGGCCTTAAAGATGATACACCGTAACTAAATGCAATGTTTGTGGACTAAAGAATGTTTAAAATAGGCTTTCTACTTTTAAATAAATTAAATATATATATATTTCTGCTATTTTTTACACAGATACCACAGAAAACTGTGACAGTAAGAAGATACTGAAGTGTCAACTTACAGTTTACAAAAGTGTTTCTCCTGAATTACATGAAATTACAAGTTCCAACTTAGGCTTTTTAGGGTTTCAACCAACTTTTGGGGCCCGTTTTTGCCCACGACTGTTTTTTGCACGGTGGGCATTAGATAAATCCTGCTGAAAAACAGGGCCTTCCACTGTAGACGCATCTTGTGCCAACAGAGTGCATTTTATGGCTGCACAGTTTCCTCAATGCTCTCAAAGCTGAAGGAGGGAAAGCACGTGCTCCTTATAGCCACATGCATCCAAACTGCAGATTTTGCTGCTGTACTGGATTTTTTCTCCCCCATATGCTTGGCTGATTGAGCTATGCCTGCACCATGTATCAGTATGGACCACAGCAGTCCCACTCCTCTCAGTGAGGGGTCTGACTGGTCTGGCCTGCTGGAAGGCACCATGGGCAAAGCGCAGGCTGCCCAACCTCCCTGTGCCCTCAGCAGGGCTCAGCTTACATGCTATGAAGGAGCCTTTAAATGTGAATAAACAAAGTCAGTAGAAGTGCCTGTATCGGTGAAATTGAATCCTCTTATGAAGAAGAAAAAATAAGGATAAGGTATAAGACATTAATTAGTATCACCATTTGATCCTTACTCATTTTTGCTTGAAAGGCAGGATCAATTTCTTGTACTTCAGGAACGGCCAAAGCAAAGGTGAAGTACATAATCACTTCCCTTTCCTTTCTACCTATACTTTTTTTTGTCCTGTTCAGCCCACCTCATGTTCTCAGTTTCAGCTCAGGGGCATGATCTGCTAACACTCAGTGTCCACCTGTGCTCCAGGCTTCTGCTTAGGGGAAATCGCCAAACAAGAACAATGGTGTACCTCCTTCACAGCAAAAGAAAAAAAATAATTAGATTTTAGAATGAATAGGCCTGTTCAAATTCAGGTTTGCTCTGAAAACAGTACCTTTTTTATTTCTGTCTTCAGTATTTCGTGCTAACTATTTATACATGAAGCTATGTCAATCCCTCCAGAAAGTGAATCAAGAACCATTAAGCCCTGGAGCCTTACCCATTGCAGCTGGAGCAAAGGAAGATGAGGAAGGTGAGGAACAAGAGTGTTGTCATGGCTGCCAAACTTCCCCACAGGATCACGTGCATCTGTCCACTGCCTAAAAAGCCACCCTCTGACCCCATGGTACTAGCAGGAGCTGGTATCACTTGGGCTTGAAGAGGTTACTCCTTGAAGAAGGCTGACATCTGTGCTGCGTGCACCTTCTGTTTCTGCAGGAAAAAAAAAACACCATCAGAGGTTAAGAGAAATTGTGAAGATAATGAATCTGACAGCTACAAGTCTGGCAGGAGAGATTTTCAAATCCAGATCTCACGAAAATCAGTTTCAAGTACAAGCCAGCCAGCCAAAGAGATTTTCAGCTACATTTCTGACAGCAACATAGAACAGATTTGTCAAATATTAACGCAAGCCGTTACCCATCTACAAGCTCAACATGAATAAAAGGTAGTACAGCATCTCTGTACTTGTATTTTCAGGAAAAGACTTATAAATCCTCTTTGAGGGACAGAGTAATCTATTTTGTGGTCATATTTGTAAATTTCATTGAAAAGGGAGCTTTCAAAACCAACTACAACCCTGCAAAGTTAACAAGCCTAAAAGAGAGCTGCAGTAGGTGTTCACCTCCTTCCCTCTCAGTGTCTCCTGCCTGCACATGATCTGAGCCTAAAGTGCAGTGTCAAAGTGAGGTAAGTCTTTGAAAGGAATACCACAGAAACCTTCCTTGCAGCAGATAAGATCTTATTTCTGTGTGACTTGCTTGTTTTCTTAATAGTATGTCTGGAGAGGAACAATCCTGAACTTTCTTTTTTAGCTTCTCCCCACCTGAGTCTGAGAAAACAACAGAGCAGGGTGTTTTTTAAAAACTTAAATAAACACAACTTTTTTTGCTACAGCACAGCAGGCCCTGAGGAAGCATCCTGGGTAAACCCTATTTATGATATATTAGTTTTGGTATACAATATATTCTCAAATTCTGTACATATTTTTAATGCAATACATTGCTGACATGGCAAAATTAAAAAGAAGTTATTAATTCTTCACTGCTAAAGGTATAAATTTCCCCATCATTTGGGAACAGGTTATGCAAAGCCTATTTACAGGCTTTCAGCCTGACTCAAGATTGATAAAAACTGAAATAGAACACAATGGCTAAGAAATGAGCAGATGTATTTTGGGAATGAAAAAGTAGCACAAATACAAGATTGAACAATGTCTAAAGGCACTAATGACTTATTTTAATGCATATATTTTCATAGATACATTTTTTATATGAAATATGTATGTACATATATTTATTTCTTTGCAGCAAAAGCATCCTTTGTAAAAACAAATTCAATTAGGTACTGATATCATACTTGTATGTAAAAATGTAACATCACTTTGTTAGTAAAACTTTATGAGAAAAAAATATTTATGTCCAGAAATCAGATCAAAGGAAATCTGGTGAATCAGAGAAGATGCTTAACAACTAAGTTATGTGACAAGGTAGCTCTTAGAATTAACATTTCTGTTCCTGCATAAAATGGGCTCATTGATTTCAACGATGCAGGAGCAGACTTCTGAACACCTTCCAAAAACCAACTCTTACTAATTTATCCACAGTGGATTAAAGCTTTTTAATTTTTTTTCTTTTAAATAATAATGGCATGGATATGAATTGAAATGGGAAGAAGGTGTAGTTAAATATTTTTGTTTGGTCAAGCAACAAGAAAGCCAGACAATGTGTAACTTCTCCAAATCCCTAAATACACAGGAGAAAGTTGTGCCACACACCATGACAAAGCAAATTCATCTTACTGGTAGCCTTGAGCACCAACACCAAAGAGCCACCTCTCTTCAGGGATGACCACTGCCAAGCGATGTGCCTCTCGGTTATCTTGGCAGAGCCTGACAAATGAAACATCTAAAAGCAGTGGCAGATCACTCAAAAAATTATGTATACAGCAGATGATAGAGCCCTGCCTCATCCCTATTTTAAAGCACAAGTTGGGTTATTTCTACACTGAGTCATATCACTGAATGTGAAATGGAGAGACCTTAAGAGAAACTGAATCAGATTTAGCCAGGAGAAAACCTGGGGTAATGCCACAAAGACGTCTGTGTTGGCATGCAAGGGTACTGCATTGGTGTGGATTCCTGTAAAGGTGATGGACAGTCCTCATTTAGAAAACATTAAAAGCACACTGTGCTGGCTGCCTTAACTAGCTCCAAACCCTTGTTAAGAGGGTTGAATAGGAAGTACTTCCCTTTTAAACCTTCTTTTTTTTGGTGAATTTTTAAAGACATTTTCTGCCTTGTTAAAACTTAAAGAAAATTCTTAAAAGTACTTTTAATTTCTTTTGTCCAATCCTTTTACCTTCCAAAATTGCTAATTTTCCTTTTCCTTTGGGAAAAAAAAAACGAAATCAAAGTGGAATGTAAAAACAAAGGTAACCAAACCAAATCTTTTTTCAGCATTTTTGTTGTCTTTTCTTCCCTAGTTTTCCCAAGAAATAAAAAGAATGCTAATGAAAAAAAGAAACTCCAACTCCCCCCAAATACTGGGCAAAGAAAAATATAAGAAAAAGAATAGGGATTTAAAAACCTTTTTCTTAAAACAGAAACACATGTTTATTTTCTTTTAGAGCAGACACAGAGCTGTCTTGAAAGTTATTTAAATTATTTCTGCTACTAAGTTCATAATTTTGTACCTACTCTGAAGAATGACACTATACTCCTCTCAGGAGACCAAGTAATGTAACTTAAGCTCATACTGTAAGAAAAGGGGCTCTTTTATTCTAAATATATATTCTTAAGGCTCCTGGACTTTAAAAAAAGATAGCATTTGAGCTAAGGAAAGCTGAGGATACATGGGGAGCAGCCCCATGGAAAAGCTGCATCTTTGAAGGCTTCAGATCAGAGTTAGGAAGTGTTAGGATGAGCTGTAGCAGATGGAGTTCAGACTGAACTTCAAAAGGAGTGAGATCAGAAACAGTCAGTCAAGGGAGACCTCTGCGAGTGATGTCAGGAGTGAAGCACAAGACTGATGCTACACATGAGGCATCCCACCAGGCAGAAGTCAAAGTAGCAAAGGGAACGACCAAGGCTAGAAGATGTAGTTAATTTACAGGAAAAGAGCACGAAATGATTTGATTTTATGTTGAGAGAAAGAGGTCAAAAAAGGACAGAAAAGCACAGTGGCATTTGAACCAGGGGAGGTGACCACTGGAGGCACCTGTGCAAACAGAACAGAGTAATAACTGCAAACAGACTGATGACAGGTGAAGCCCTGAATAAAGGAAGCTGAGCAGGCAAAATGTGACCAGTGATTCCTCTTAGGTGCTTGAACAGCAGGAGTTTGGCATAAGTGCTAGAGGACTTCGAAGCTGCTCAGTGCACAGGACAACCAGAAGTACAATTATAACACAAAAACATCCCAGCCACCCAGTACCTAAAGGGAACCTACAAGAAAACTGTTGAGGGGCTTTTTAAAGGGGCATGTAGTGATAGAGCAAGGCGGACTGAGAATAGGTTTAGACTACATATTAGAAAGAAATTTTTTACAGTGAGGGTGGTGAGCCACTGGAACAGGTTGCCCAGAGAAGTTGTGAATGCCCCATCCCTGGAAGTTCCCAGGTCCAGCTGGACACGGCTTTGAGCAGCCTTGCCTAGTGAAAAGTGTCCCTTGCCCTGGCAGGTGGATTGGAAGTTGGTGATCTTTAATGTCCCTTCCAACCCAGGCCATTCTATGATTCTATGGTTCTAGATTCACCCTCTGTGAACCCTGACCATGTAGTGACATCAGAGGGCTTACTCCTTCTGTTTAACGCCTCCCAAAAGATGAGGCTGAAATAATAACAGGCTGATGTCTTTAACACAGGAGAATTTCTGAAATGCTTGAAGCTGCACCAGCACCCATCAGCTGCCCCAACCAGCCCTGGACAGAAACCTGCCAAAGATATACATGAACTCGCTCTGCTTCCACTACGTGAATGCGTGGACACTAAAGCATCAATGCCTAATAGCTTGGATTTAGGAGCTGCTCCAGAGGCTAGCTTTAAAGAGAAACTTAATTGAAATCATAAACAGCTAATTTCTAAGAGCTCTCTGACAGCTGAAATTATTAACTCCTGCTTTTACAATAGAAAGTGATATTGTGCTGCCCTCTGGTGAATCTCTCCGTTCAGGAACTGGGATTTGTGGCTCTTATGAGGGTGCTTCAGAGCTGGATGGAACCCTGCTGCTACAGATGGAGCTCACATGGGCTGGGGCCCTTCATCTGTTGGGCTCGAAATGGTCCTACCTCCACCTTTGGAAGACTGTCAGATTCAAATAGTCCAACTATAGTTGAACAATTGAATAACAGTTCAATTGCAGAGAGACACTGCTGAGACAGAATAATGGTCAACGGAACTGTTTGGGGTTTTTAAAATTATTGTCCTGTGTGATGATCCTTTAAAGACGAAGATTTTTTTTCACTGTACCCTTTCCACAGAACTCTCCACGTAAGTTGCTGGAGATACTGAACTCTAAAAAAAAACAAACCAGAGACAGGCCTGGAACATGCAGGTAAGAAATCTGGTTATTTCATCTACGGCAAAATTTAAACAATAGCCTGCATTCACATTTCAAAGTCATTACCAGTTCAGAAAACTAGTTTTTACACTATATTAGATAATATTTCTTCTTCTTGTGGGAACTTCTTTCTAGACATTGATATTTGCCATTACTGGAACCCATATGATAAATGGTGCCTGTAGCCATTCCTCAAAATTGCACTTAAATGCCCAATTACATTTGTGGTTTCAGAATGACAGATACTTTTGTTGTATAATCCACATTTTAATGGTGAATAATGTTATTTTTGCTTGCAGCTGTTGCAGGGATAAAGCAGAGCTGAGGCAGTTCATCCTGACTTGATGATGAGGAGAATGCAATTTTAGTCCCAAAAAAACTGTATCTGGAGTGAGGCAAGTACACAGGCTACATCTTTGGGGAGCACACGGAGTGTAGATTTTAACTGGTGGGGAAGCTGCTGCAAAAGTTTGGAGTGAGACCTGAACCCCCTTGAAGACTAGCATCCAAAAGACCCAGTACACTTCAGGTTCAGGATTTTCTGAGCAAAGTCCTGCCCGAGTTTATGGTGGTGCTTGTACAGGATGCGCTTGCAGGAGGCAGATGCCATGCTCCGGTGTCCCGGCAGGAGATGGCAGCGTGTCCCTCTCCTGCCACCTTCCCCTTGGCTTCTGGGTTTACAGCAGTTTCATTCATGTCCTGCTGCAAACAACGCTCGGCCCACGCCTTCCAGAGGGAAAAGAGTGGGAAATGTCAACAGCTTCACCTCTCTGGGTTTCTTAATGAATTATAGATGGAGTGTAGGCAAGAGACTGAATTGTTCTGACAACTGAGCGACTTTGAATGTGAGAAGCCAAACGCGACAGGACAGGAGTGACTCGTGGAGGCTGCGGGGATCGCGGCTCCCTGTCCTGGGCTGTCAGGCTGTGTTCGGCTAACGGGGGCACTGCCCAGGTGCTTCCCTGCTCGCCCCGAGCTTTGGTTACAGGGCTCTCTCGTGAACTGCTCAGTCTCCCACTGCTCTCTTCCCCTTGCCATCCCTCCGGCTCCCCGGGCTTTCAGTTATCCACTGCTGAACTGCAAAACACATCAGGGAGATGAGACGGTCTGGAAGACCATCCACACCACAGCACAGACCTGGCAAGGGGTGGGGAGAGTGGGAAAGAAGGTTGGAATTCTTAGATGAGATTTTTATTACTCTGGTAGCAATCTGCCAGAGAGCTGCATTAAACCAGAAAATAGTACAAGATATGTGGACCCACAAACAGACAGGGGTTGAGAAGTATGAAGCTAATGTCCTCTTGTTGCCATCCAGCTGCAAATACTGCCATTCAGCTGCAAAACCAGACCAGAAACAGGCAACAGCAGAAATTGCCCTGCATGTGTGACTAACACCTCCCAATATAAGAGCCTTCCATTATCTGCTCCTCCAAATCCTGAAAACAGACTTTCTCTATGAAGATAGCATCCTGCTGCAGACCTGAGGTCTTACCTTACTCCCAGCTCCAGAAAATTCCCTCTGCAGCTTCACACCCAGCTCAGGCACCAGCAGGCACAGTGTATCTCCAAGTGCCCAAAGACTGAGCACATCCCTTTTATGTGACATCCTCAGGCCACCCTAAAGAAAACATTCAAAGGCAGGCAATTCACTCCTGCACCCACAAAAGCTCACACCAAGCTACACACCTCATTTAGAGAAGGAGGAGGGCATGGCAGATGCACTTTGCTCAGTCTGGAGCTATTTCCATGTCAGGACTGTTCTCTGCATGGAAATACCATGGCGCTGGCAGGGAAATGCCATTCATGCTCCCGAAACAACCTTAAGTATAGCACTATGCTGACCTGTGTGTGTTAAAATGAAATTAAAGCACCCTTCCTTCACCCAAACAACCCTTCTTTAAACCTCTTGACTTTAAATTGAATGTGTTTTCTGACCTTTTCCACTCTATGGCCTAACCAAGGTTTAACCGCAGAGCAACTGGAGGCAGCTCCTGACTGTCTCCTTTCTGTAACTTGCCACAGTTGGTGGATTCCTGACACCATAACCTGATATGGCACTACACACATATTTTGTGACATCATCAGGGCTTCATTTGTTCTTGTGTGGGCAAAATGCTTGGGTCAAACTTTTCATAGGTATCTCCTACTGCAAGTCCTGTTTTGGAGCCTGTCTGTGAAAGCTGGTGGGAGCTGTGCTTTGAATGTTAAGGTTGGGTCCACTGCAGTAAATGAAACATGTCAGAGATAATTGTCCTGAACAGCCCAAGCCCACACTCTTCAACTTTCTCATTCTCCACTGAATGGTGGTTGTATTATTTTCCAGGAGTGGTCCCTGACCAGAGCTAACTCCTGAGTGGTGCATGGGACTGGTTTTGGGAAAGAACATTTTGACTGCAGCCAAAATTATGCTTCAGGCTGTTCTAACTCGGTAAAACCACATCGTTTGTGTTTCAGACTGGGCACCTGATAGCAGTGGGTCCTTTGGACCTTAATCCCCCTGTGCCAGAGGTATTTCTCTCAGTACTTCACCACAGGACATGTCCAGCTTTCTACCTGCTCCAGCTCCTCTTTCTCTCTCAGCTCCTGGTTCTGTTTGCTACCTGAGGCAACCACCTCTGCTATAGGTGACAAAGACTGCATTAAGATATTAAAATGGGAATAAGCGTGCATGAGAACCTAATAAAATAAATACAAAGATGTTGAAATTTTATCAAAAAGAGACATTTCAGATAATTCTCAGGCATTGCCACATTACAACAGCTTATACTATGGAACAGCCTGAATACACAAACATGATCCTTGCTTTACATTGGTGTTAAGTGAATAAGAGCAACTGCAATTAAATGCTTCTGGAGACAGTAGGTGACAGGATTGCTGTTTGGACTGAGGTGCTGCTGAGCCTCTACTAACACCACAGTGTCACTAGAGTCAAGATTGTGAAGTTTACAGCAACAGAGTTGTAAAATGTATTTGTAACTGGGCGATTTGCTGTTTCTGCATCTGCAGTGCCTTCTTCTGGCTCCTAGCTCTTTAAATGTCGATCCAGTACTGAACTACACAAACCTTAAGGCCAAGATCACCTTTCTCACGCAGTACCCAAGTGCATTTTGCTTTTGGGGCTCCTGTGCACTAAATCAGGACAAATCCTTTCCTACAACACATTAAAGCTCTTCTGGTGCAGTCATGTTTTGAGCTGCTTGGCTTGGCAGCACCCATTTAACAAGAACAGTCCAAGACACACACATCTGATTCCAAGCAGTGAAGACCAGATGTGCACATAATTAAGGCCTGGTCCTGAAAGCCTGATGCTGGAAGGAATTACTGACATGGACTGAGCTGCTCTTGCAGGCTGTCAGACGAGCCTTGCAGAGACTATGCATGCCATAAACCTTCAAAATAGTTCATGTTTCTGCTTTGAGAAGCAGCAGAATAATGAGGTTCTGATCTAATTCCCCACTGTACCTACTTTTTCAGAAATCATGGCTGGTTTATCAAAGGATGTGTGTGCTCTATAATGCAAAACCAGATCTAAGATGAAACTGAACAGTCCCAAACCACTGGTCACTTTTAACCCCTTCTAAGCCTTAACATCTTCTAGAGGGAAACTGAGTGTCTCTGAACACATCTATCTGTTGCACTGCAGAAAAATTAAAAAGCCTCTTGCAGCAGTAAAGGCAGATCTATTCCACAATCTGCATTCATACTCTAAGCAACTCATTCATGCCTTGTCAGACCATGTCACCTCAAGGTTAATGTATTCAAAGTTGACCTGACTTCTCCTGCCTCTCTTTCCTTTCTATTCCTACTAGAATTTTAGCAAGCCCACACAAGCCTGCAGTGCAAGCAGCCTCTCCTCAGAAAGAAAGAAATTTGGGAAAGTGAGAGAATCAGGAAAGTTGTGTGAGCAATTAAGCGTGTGAATTCAAGAGCTTGCTTCAAGACAGTGGAATAGTTTTCTTAAAATGGTGGAGAATTTCAGAAAATATGAGATGCCACTAGCAAGGTTTTCTGGCAGGCTGTAAAACTAGATTTTCAAAGGAAGGTGAGCATAATTGCATGTGAATGTGATTATGTCCCCATGAAACACAGTCTGCATCCTGGGGTTAATACACATGCATAATTATGCACCTAACTTGTCACAGAGCTATCACATTTATTTCCCACATTCACAAGGTCTTTCTGTGTATAAACCATACACCCGCAATCTCTGCCAAAAGTAGCTTCCATTATAAATCAGGCCCTGAGCAAAAAGGTTTGCAACAACAACTTAAGCTCACAAATTCATCCCACGGTGGCTAATAAGGTACCCCCCATTCCACTATGAGCAGCACAAACCTCCCCAGGCACAAGCAGGGAGAAAGGGAGCGCCGAGGCCACAGCTCTCAAGCACAGAGCATGGGCTGGGCTTGGCCAGCTGCTGAGGAAGAAACCCATAATGAAGCCTCTGTGCAACAGCTCCTAGGAATGGCACCACATATTTTCCCCAGGCTTTAGCAGCCAAATAATGACTGTCTCGAATGCGACAGCAGAAAAGCTTTATCTGCTGAGTGACCATGCCAAAGATTACAGCTTAATTGTAGCATTATTGTGTTCTTTCCCACACCCCCACAAAATCCCATATTGCTTTCTGGCTGCAGTGAGGTAATTAGACCACGATTACTGCATACTTTAGAGCATATAGAAATGAAAGCTGTCTTTGTGAAGTGTTTTCCAGCTCTGACACAACTACTCCTGATAGCTTTGCTTTTCCTGGAACTAGATGCTCTTTCATATTAAACAAGGCCTGTTCATAATTGCATTATCATGCCAAGTCCCCTTTCAGTTTTTTGCAGTGCAACCACATTTCGAGCAACCCTTCTGCAAACTCAGGTAATAATAATGGAAACTGAGAAATTCCCCCTAGCCTGGGAGGTAGGCATACACAGGGACTGCCCCAGTCATCTGACCTAAAAGACTTCTCAAATCCATGGCAATTGTTCTCAAACTGGTGTTTGAATCAGGCCCATGAAACACAACAAATAGATGATACTTTTCCAGAGGCTGCTTCCAATTTCCAAAGGACCCCAACCATATAAAATTAAAAAAGGTTGCAAAATATGCATCAGCAAAACACAATGCTCTGATTGTCCCCAATGAAATATTGCTTGTTTTTTTTCTAAGAAAGAGAGAGATTCCTACTTAGAATGGGATTCCACCTTTGTGTGTTTACATTTATAAAACCAGCTTTTTGTTTACTCAGATGCTATCTACAGGGTCCCACCAGAGACATCTCACCACTGTTCACATCACAGAAGACTGATTTCCACTTACACTGAACTTCTAGATTGCTCAAATTTTATTAATTATAGTGAGAATAACTCTACCTAAAATGAGAAATTAAAAAAATGTCTTGCATCCAACTGTCAGGACACTACAGCCTTTTAACGTGCCTTGAGTGAGATACCCACCGAAAATGAAGCACACAAAAATCATCTTAATTTAAAAAATAAAAATTAATCAAAATAATTTTAAATCTAAACAGTCCAGATTACTGAGTGCCAATGCTATCATAAAATCTATGGATATAGATGTCTGGAAGACAGGCGTGTTCCAGGGAAGCTAAGTGATGGTCCTTGGGGTAGAATCCAAATGAAATCAGAAGGGCCTGTTATATTTAAGTAATCTTGAAACAAAAGGAATTAGTGAGAATTGAGCTGTGTGACATCCCATAGCAAGTGACAGCAGTCATTTAACTTGGTGACAGATCAATTTGAAGAAAACAGCGTTCACCTTGCAATGTGCTTTGTAAAGGTGAAGAGCTATTTCAAGTCCAAATTTCATTTCACTTTAATTGATTCAATAAAATAATTTTTAACATTTTAGCATTTGTATCTCATTAGGAATGTCAGCTTTTCTTAAGCATTTGGTCTATATATGCAGAGCCTTCTTCATTGCTGGAGATGGTCCCTGTCTTGAAGAGTTTACTTTTTGTCAAGGTAAGACCAAGACAGCACACGGGAGAATCCCTGTCTAAATAACTTCATGAAAAAATGTCCAAGATAAAGAAAGATTTGGTGGCTTTTGAACAGCTCTTTCAACTTACCCAGACACCTGATGTCCCCACTCAGTGCCGCCTCTATGTAATCTTTGTTTTCTCCTTTGAGCTGGAAACACAGCCATGTGTTGAGGGAAAGTGCCACCTCAACTTCAATCATGTAAAAATAATCTAAATAATCTAACTCTAATCTGGCTGCCTGTATGCTCTGCATGGTCAGTAAAGATTCACTTCTGCCTGTAAAGCGAGGGGTAGCTTCAAAGTTAGCTGTGAAGGCCATACCTCATCTCCTCATACAGACCAGGAAACTTTCAGACACCTAGGAGAGGAGCTATCTATAAATCACAGACAAAAGCAGGGGAGGTTAATGTGTGCTGACCTGCTGGGAAGGGCCTCAGATGCACTGCTCTGGTGTGACCTCCTTGGCTGACCCAGCAGAGCAGACAGCGTGGGTAACTCAGCCTTTGGGCAGCGGGAGCAGCACTGACAGACCGCACCTTCCACAGGCGCACACTGTGGCACAATTTCATTGCAATTTCTCTCCGAGACCAGCACAATGACATCATTCTGCCCTTTCCATTGGAAGCAGAGCTGGGGTAAATGAAAATACCACTTGCTTTTGACAGTCCAGAATATCCTGTGGATTCACATCCTCACTGAGCCGCTGGCCGTGTCCTGCATTGCACTCGCAGCAGCATGGAGTACAGAGGCAAAATAAACCAAGCTGTGTCCTGCCCTCTCCACCAACATTGTGGCATGTGGTGCATTTTATCCACCTTCTCTCCTGCACTGGAGAGGGAAATATAAAACTCTGGGCTTGATCCCAGCAGAAACTAATCATGAGTCCTTCAGGAGTGATCTATGAGCTAGGTACCGCCCCCTTCCACACACCCAAACCCCTTACTCCCTCATCCTGACACACAGCA
The DNA here is from genome assembly GCA_036630365.1 of Acanthiza pusilla. Taxonomy (NCBI): domain Eukaryota; kingdom Metazoa; phylum Chordata; class Aves; order Passeriformes; family Acanthizidae; genus Acanthiza; species Acanthiza pusilla. The sequence continues at coordinate 69,735,670 of JAXCHO010000034.1, forward strand.
AATACAATTATAAGATCTAATCAACTGCAACTAATGTAATTCTGAAAGTCTTCACAGCTAATGAAAACCAGGTCTTCCCCTTCTCGATTTAATTGAGATGTTTGGTTCATACACCGTGGAAAAGAAACGCTCCATAAAGCTGTGTATGAATATTGCATTTACATACCCAGCCTGCCACATGATTGGGCTCTTTCTCCTGATTGTTGGGTATTTCATGGTAGGGAATGAAATCTGTGAAGGGAAACGGACTTCAGAAAATAAATACTTTCTCACACTGTTTCAAGGGAAATCTCCAGTCTGAATGTCATCTACTAACTACCACTTTGTAGTCTGAACTTGGCATAAACAGAACGTTTCCTTAATATGAATAAATCATGATCCCTAGTAAAAATACCCTCCTCTTACATTAAAGCAAAAATCAGAAGACAGAATTTGGCCTATAGCTTGTAAACTCAAATTTGCTGAATAACAAATAACTTTAAAAAAATCCCTTTTTCTCCCTTGCTCCAGTCTGTTCTTCTTGCTGCCTGTTGGCATTGGTTTTTCTGCAGTTTAAGCATCACTAATGCTGCGAGACTTCCCCTGCCTCTCTGCCTTCCCGTGTTACTATCATTAGCATTATTTTCACATGAAGCTTTACAATATGGGCAGCACTGCAGAGAGAAAGATAAATACATCATACCTACTGCAAAAAGTTTTGCTACTGCTTTGAGTTACGAGCTGCCAAAGCATGGTGACAGAGAGACAATGGCTGGCAAGCAAGATAAGCAGAGCATCACATCACTTCATGCAATCAATAACCAGCTGGGCTTTGCTTCTTCCAGGTTTCTCTGCTGTGCTGACCGAATCATTACTTTTTCCCCACAGAATGTGGTCTTGTTAAGGTTTTGAAAGAGAAGAATAAGACTGAGATTTGATGAAAGCCTGTCAGGGTACAGGATAACTGCTCTCCAGGGACAGGAGAGACAGGAGAGACAGGCCAGGTAAGAACAGTCTTTCACTAGTGATGTACGAGGGAAGAGCAGGAGCAAGCTCAAAACCTCTGTACAGCTGATCAGCAGGAAGCACATCTCATTCCCACAGCAGCTGGGAAGTCTTCCAGTTGTGTAGATGTGACCACAGCAGGGACATGCACACGCACTGGAGGCCTGGACCCACATCCACATGCACGCTCACCACAAAAGCAGGTCCTGCCTCCACTCCTGCATGGCCAGGAAGCCTCCACCTCTGTCATCTTGCCTCCTCTTGGCACCTTCAGCCACCCTCTCAACCCACGGAACCTTGTTCTTCCCTCCACAACTGCCTCCTCCTCCTTTCCAAAAACCACGCCAGTGTTGCCACAGTGCCACAGCTCTACGAGCTGCCATCAGTTCCACATCCACCTTGAGGCTTGGTGTTTCTAGCAGACAGCACAGCCACCCTGCCTATTCACTGAGCATTTCCCACCCTGGGCAGCCTTTTTGGTTTAGCACTTCTTCTCCTTTGAATTATTTTTCTGAATTATTTAAACAACGTATTTGTTATCATTACTTTGGTTATGGCCTATTAGTATCAGGATGCCCAAGTGGTGAAAAATGACATGGCATGTCAGAAATAAAGAGAGCAGATGCCGAGCAATATATAAAAACATTCTCTCAGAAAGAGAATGAAATGATAGGAATTAGGCAATACAAGTAAATAAATAACCTTAAGCACTATACCAGACACAAACATACATGATAATGAGAAGTCAGCTGAAGAACATATGCAGCTACAATACACCACATCCCACCCAGTAATTTCAACAGCTACTTACTTTTTACAATTTACCATTACACCACTGTTATAACACCCTGTTCAGGCCCAATTTTCCCAAACCAAGCAGTCTGGATTTCATCTGCTTTATTCCTTGAGAAATGTGCCATGCTCAGGCCTCTTGCAATACCTCCTGAACAGGGCTCATTTTAAAGGATAACCTAATGCTACATGATGAAAAAATCTTTTTTATCCTTTTTCATCACCTAGGGACACAGTTCTTATTGCAAAGCAATCAGATTCTGCAGAAGGAACTGTTTTCAAAGAAACCATTTATAGGTCAAGAGACTGACCATTAGTTACTGAAAGCTGAAACACTTACAGGTTGATTTGATGGCAGTGATAGTAAATTAATTTCTCCTTTTGTTGAACATTTTTCTCGACTACAACGAACACCTGGCAAACTGCCTGAAGAACAAAGGTCATCCAGCTCTGCATTTACTTAGATTCAATATCAAATTGATGTGTTACTTTCAGAAAAACAACCACATCATCCTTTTAGAGAGTCCTTTTTGAATTTTCAGCTGACTTGAAACATATGCAGACCTGAGTTTGGGGCAGCTGCTAAACTATTGGCTTTGCTATGTTTTTCCATGAGTTATTCAACCAACAGGAGAATTGCAAGACTTAGTTCATCTGGAAGAAAGCAAAAACAACAGGAAGACTCATCACGCTACCCCAGTTTCACAAGTATAAAAATAGCAGAAGGTGCTAACAGATATTATGTGGGTAAGAATGAGAACTAGATTGGCATTGGAGAATTTATTCTTAGAAAATCCCTCCTTTTGGGATTGTTACAGACATGCACTGACCCAAATAGATCATGGCTCCTATCATTCCCTAGTGCATGCGAACAGATAAAATGCTGACATGCACCAAAAAGGTTTGGGGCAAAAAAAAGCAAGCACATTCTGCACGGAAACTGCCAAAAAAAGAAAAAGCATAGCAGCTGGTACACAACTGCTAATAGGCAAAGACAGCACTGCTGGCAAACGCAGGTGAAGCGAAGGAAAGGAAAAGGCAAAATGATGTTGGGAAATGATGTTGGCCCAAAGAGACGGAGAAAACAAGCCAGTTACCATAGGGTACTTACTGCTGTCTCAGAAGGACAGTCATTTGAGCCATTTCAGGATACACAATTTATTCCACTGCACTGGTGCTGCCCAGTGATCAAGCCTCAGGGGCACTGACGTCCCCTGATGCAGCTTTCTGACTTGGCTTGATTGCCCAATGGCCATTTTGTGGCTCTGCAGATAAGGCAGGAGGACTGGGAGACCACAGATCAGATTCACAGCGTGTCTCACCAGCTGAGTTACAGAGCACAGCACAGCAGTAACATGGGCAGAACTACAGTCTTCTCTCTGTCCTTCCTCAGCCCTTCCACAGTTTTTTCGTTTTCTACCAACCAAGTCCCAGGCAGCACTGCAGGCTCAGCGAGATGGTGATGCCTGATAAGTTTTTGTCTTTCCTTTTTATACCCTTTTTATACATTTTATACCCTTCCCCTTTCCTTGTACCCTGTACACACACTCTTTGTACCTTAGCCATACATACTTGTAATTCTTGGAGTTTGATATTTAGCTTAGTTTGGGGGTTTTGCAGAGCGGGAAGACCAAACAATTCACAGTAGGAGTCCAAGAGCTCTATATTATCTCAGAACTAGAGGCTCCAACCTTGGATGGACTCTCTCTCTGGAACATGTCTTGTAAACTAGGCTGTAATCTCATTTGGTGGGAGTACTTAGAATAGGGGGACAATTACTTAATCTCTTAAGTTTCTTATTGAGGGATTTTAGGTAGATATGCTAATTGGCGAGGTCTGTAAAATTGTATATGTGCTGTACAGGGCATGCTTCTCGGCATGTTTTCACCTTTGACGAGTTGTGCACCTAGGATCCTATTAAAACCCAGGTAATACCCTTTTTCCCTTTACTGCTGTGTTTGCTGCATATTTCTACCAGCTGATAAGGCAACAATGTCACACTTGTGAAGATGTGTGGGAGTCAGCCGCTCATCATGAGTTGCATGAGATGTCCAAATGTGTCCATGTGTGAGTGACATGTCTGAGCCTCCTGTGTTTCCAGGGGTACCGGGCAATGGAGCCCCATAAAGGACGCAGCTGACCAGACGGGGGGATGCAGTTGCCTAAATACTGGCAGCTAGAACCACCTGAGCTGCCTAAAGCCACCCAAGGTATCTGGATGTTTATGCAGGTATGTCCACAGAGATGAACACTTGATGCATGAACTGCAGGAGATCTGTGCCCTTCTGGAACAGCAGATGGAGGCCAAAGGGCACAGTTTATGGCATTTCAAACACCATTCAATGCCCTCTCTTTAGGCAGATGAAGCCTGCACCTGGATGTGGTCAGCAGACATGGCACAGGACCAACTCTCATGCTTCTCAAATAGCTGTTAGAAACGATGAAAAATTTACCAGGGCACCTCAAATGGCACCAGCCCCCTCTGCATGAGCAGCTGAAGGGGGCTCTGATTGCTACTGGCTATAATGGGGCCTGAAGGTGCCTTGCAGATACTCGCCTAAATTTAGGAGTATTCATTTGCACTTGAATCTCACACCGGTAACACCATGCTTTACTGTTACACAGGTAACACAAACATCTTCCTCTAAAATAATTTCCTACACAAGGCTGAATGCTCTTAGCACTAAATCCTTCTCAGAAAGCCATAAGGATTTATGCAGGGATGAAATGTTCTAGTCTAATATCAGAAAAACACTCTTCTCCAAGTAGAAAAATGCCAGAGCATCACACTCCTTCCAGCTGACAGGACAAAAAATTAATGTCCAGACTTTCAGAAATGTTCACTATCACAGACCCTGCAATGTTTAATTATCTGATGGTGCTTATGACGCTGGGTAGAGAAGAAAAGAAGCAAATAAAACAACACAGATCTAGCCATTATATGAATATTTAAGACTCCTCTGCTGGAGCATCAATGTGTGAGCTCATATCAACACTGTGTTAAATGTCCCTGTGCAGCTACTGAGCACATGTGTAAGCATAAAATTAGCAAACAACTATCAAAAGACAAGTACTCAGGGAAAAAAAGAAAGTTCTTCTCCCTTTATGAACATTTTTAAACAAAGTGCTCTTTTTTCCTGTAATTTTTCCCCATTAAAATTTTATGTTACTGCTAAGACATCGCATGCAGGGAACTTCTGGCCCAATTTTGTTCCCAATTGCTCTTGCATAGTAACTAGAGGCAGAATTTTGTTCCCTCTGTAGAATTATGTACAACTGTAGATTTCCTTTTATTTAATGCATCATTAACATACAGATATACAGACTCGAATATTAAAACTAAATTACAGTCAACGCTTCTCCAATTAGCTCACATAAAAGTAGAATAAATAATAAAGCCTCTTACTATCCAGTTAAAGAGACTAGCAACAATTATAGAGCTGCATGAAAATGGAGAGACTTTCAGAAAAATAAAAAAATATTTCTGCTGCAACAGAAAGTTTCCAGGAATTTCAACAATTTTAAGTCCAGTCATGAACTTCTTTTGTAGGCTATTATTGCTTTGTCTTTAATACTGGTGTGCTGTAATTAATAAAATAGCCAATTGTCCTGCAGTTAGTGCTGAGGACTAGTTACTATTTTCTGAAAGTAAGTTGCAACTGAAAATGTCAGCCTTCAAAGTAAATCTGCTGACATAGAGTCTCTTCCCAGAGTAAATCTATTACACTTCAGTAAATACATGAGATATAAATAAAGTAGGAGCTCTGCAGAGTGTAAAACAGGCATTGTCCCCATATTAACAGGCTTATGGCAATGTTACTTAGCAGTATTTGTTTTAAAGTCTCAGCAGGCTCGTCCTGCTGAACGTTTTGTGTAAAACCATCTGCTGAACAGACAGAATTGATCTCCAAGTGTGTCCTGCTTGGTTTGTAAATTTACCTACTGTGACTAAGTACATAACTCATTATTAAAAACAGTCAGACCTGGTCTTTCCTGAGGGTAAACTAATGTTTCTCATCATCCTTAAAAAAACACACAACATGAGATAAGGAGTAAGTAAGGTATTTAAATAAGAGCCGTTATTTGAAAGACTCACTCCCGTGGCCTGAATCAACATGCAAGCGTGGACTCCCAATCATCTTCAGAAGATAATTATAATTCATAATTGGCACTCTAAAGCATTTTCTCGGAGCTGTGCAAATATTGACTAATTAGCCACGCCAGAATCCTGTGGGGTAGGCAAGCAGGTACACTAGCCCCATCTTTATCTGAGCAAATTGCTGGGAATAAAACCCCAACCCTCACCTGCTGCAGGGATGAGAAAGTGGGGAGGTTTCCAGCCCCACTCCCCTCACCCAGCCCACACTGCTGCCACCAGTGACATTGCACCTAATCTGGAGAGGGCATGAGATGAGCTCTCTATGAGCAGAGCTCTGGAAACGGTGGACGAACCTTAGTTCATTTGCTAAAGTCCTGTCAAGCAAAAGGTCTAGATACTCAAATGTCAAAATAAAGCCTGAGGATTTGATACAAGTGCAGGCAGTATTTACATGAGGATGGCAGACTCCTCTGTCGAGGAACACTTAAACAATGATGTACTGCACAATTATGGCTTATTCCTGGAAACACAATATTACACTGGTACTTGTAACTGCATAGTAGGAAAAGAGCTCTGTATGTATGCAGCAACTTCTTTACTTAAAATTCAGAGAAATCCTATTATTCACTGGGTGCCCAAGATTAGGGTGAAGAAAGTGTGGTGTTCTGTTAGAGCTTCCAAGAGGCTCTACCTTCACCATGCAATAAAACACACCAGGCAAGCAGTATCTTCAAGATGGGTCTAAAAATGCACTGAAGATCCTTGGAGGCCACAGCATCTAGAAATGAATACTGAATATACCCTCCACTAAAACCAGATCTTTAATTAAACTGCCTGTAAAAAAGCAACAATTAGTAATTAGTGTCTCAGGTTTTCTGGTTTAAACCAGCAAACACTAATGATGGCTTTTTTCCAGAGCTTTGTTACGAATCATCACATTCGGGGGGACAAACAGGTCTTTTCCAAATAACTGTATTATTAGAAGCTTACAACGTACACAAGATATGCAACATGAACCATTTTTATTTTGTGTAATCCTGCTTTGTCTATTGAGGTAATGTTGTGTCTAATTTCAGCTACAATCTCTTTAGGGCAAAGATTATGTCCCTGTGGTTTTGTAAAGCCTCATTCACAGTTATAATGGTGTATAAATTAAATAAATAACGAGAAATTATGAACTGTGGGAATTTATTCTGCATTTATCAGGAATTCACAAGTGAGGATTTACATATTTTTAAAATGGATTTTTAAAAAGATCTTCCAGAGATCTGGTTCTCTCCTGCGTTTTAGAAATTGGGAGATGCCTTTCAACTGCACCAACTATTTAGGTAAAAACAGTAACAGGAAAAATCAAGTTAGTGTGGTGACTGGTTGAATAATAAATCCAGGGTTATTCCACTCTGAAGCTCATTCCTTCTGAGACAAGCAGGTTTTCATCCATGGTAAAGAGCATTAAGACTCAGTATTTTAACTACTGCATTAATTATCTACTCTGAGCAAGGCTAGACAAAACGAATAGTAGGAATAGGACTGGATGCCTTAGTGAGCAAAATCCATTTAAAAATGCCCAAACCAGAAGAGTGCAGATTAGGTGGCTTGGGCTGCAATATGATGAAAAAGGCTTCTGTGCTTAGAAGGTTTGGAGAATTGTGAAACAGTTCAACAAAAATTAATATTTTATAAATTTGGCACTCCTGGCCACTCATCCCACAGGAGTCCCCTGTGTGCTGCAGCAGGGGCTGGGGGATCATGGCCACAGCAAGAAACACACAATTGGCAGTAACAAGCCTGTCTTAAGCCAAAGCAAGTCTCCTAAAGCTCTGTACCCTCTACCTTTTTTTTTTTTTTCCTGGTGCACTAATTTTTTTTTCCTTTTCAGGTGGAAGAGAAGGGGGGAAAAGGCGAGAATTTTTATCTCAATAAAGAAGTATGTTCATGCAAACAAGCATTTAGCCTGCTCTGAGGATTCAATGAGCAGTTGAAAAGACCTCAGGAGTCTGCAGGGCTCCCACACCTGGACCTGGCAAGTTAGTGAGAACACAGGGTGACTTGGGTCTGTATGAAAAAAAGGCAAACCCTAGTGTGAGTGCTTCTTTCCAGGCACCCCAGAGTACACCTACAGTAGGTAAAACTCAGCAATAACAGTCAAATAAGTTGGCAGTGTTATTAGAAATGTTAATTGTCCTGGCTGGCCTTCTGCCCTTGGAGACCTTCACAACTTCACAAGCTTTGTAAGGTGAGAGGTCTGGTCCCCCCAGTCCCAGCATTGTAATTACAGATGGACATTCCCCATCCTTCAAGATGCCAACCCAAACTCATCAAATGCCTAATTTTTCTCATTTTTCTTTTTGGTTAACAGAACTAAAATCTGCAAAGGGAACAGAATGTGAAGTCAACTCTGTACACTAAGATGGAAAATGCACTGATTTGCACAGAGTTAATAACATGCCCTAAAATGGCCATTCACCCTCAAAAGACATTAGCATGTAATAGCAGCTGCTTATCCTCTGAGTGCAGATGAATATTGGAAAGAGGTGCTGAGAGGCTTTGTCCTAGAATTACATGTCACTGGTTTAAACATGATGTGTGGAAATTATCTTAATTGCCCGTATTAGTCCGGGGCTGAAATGGTCTTGTATTGTTAGGAGTGGTGCAAATGTCTTTCTCTGATCAGAGTGTTGTTTGAGAAGAGCATGTACATACCTGAATGTCTAGAAAGCCTCACCACAAAATAAAACTAAAAAAAAACCAAAAAAAACCACACCCCACAAATAAAACCACCCAATCAACCAAAAATCTGCAAAAAAAACTCAAACAAAAAAACCAACCAAAAAACCCCCAACCAAACAAAAAAACCAACCAAAAACCCCCCCAAAAAACCAACCAACCAACAAAAAAAACCCCCCAAACCCCCCCCCCCAAAACAACAACAAAAAACCCACATCCCAATAAAATAGCTTTGAAAAATGTTAGCTAGTTAAAGATAGTTTTTGACTGTCTTATATATAAAGATGCAATTTCTTACAAGTATGAGCACTGAAAGAGCAAGAACTGGGGTTTTTTTTATAAATGTCACAGTTCAAATGTCACAGACTATATTATAGACATTCACAATTGGCTCTGAGATGTAGGAAAAAACCCCAACTTACACTGTTGTATGAAGGTTGGCAATGATCACAGTGCTAATGACCATGAGAGAAATACGAGATTTTTTTTTAAGCATCATTATCTAGTGGCCTTGAGTGCTAATCAAAACAAGGACTATAATGCCTGCTTTAATGGGGTTTGTCTCAGTAATGCTCCTAAATGGAATAAACTACATTAAGCCCAGACAAGCTACAAAGAGAGACAAATGGCAAAACAATACAATGAAAACTTAAAGATTCTTTTAATCTATTATTAACTGAGTTACCATCCATGACATTCACAGTTAACTGTGGCTTTGTAATCCATTTGCTGAACTGTACAACTAAAATAGAAATGTTGCTGTCCCTCTGTTTAAAACAACAGACTAAATAAGGCCCAAATTAACCCACAAAATGTCCTGGCAAAGACCGTACTAGAACAGGCTGCATATCTATTTTCTTCTTTAAAATTCAGGAAAGCAGCTCCTCTGGAGTTTTTTCTCAAAGTAGAGGGAATCTGACCCCACAGAGGTAGAGGCAGTCCTGCACATAAGCTGAGCTTCTGTACACCACAAGAAGGATGCCCTGGGAAGACCAAGGACCCCACACTCTCCCTCACTGACCCAGTGCTGCAGGGACAGACCCCATCTGATACCCACAGCATTCGGGTCATCCTCCTAATATTTACAGGAAGAGGCACTGAATGACAGGAAGATGAATTCATCACCATCCTCCTCCCCCTCCTCCTTGTTCCTTTAGCCTTGCTCATCCCTCCTCTGCATGTGCTGACCCAATGCACAGACATGCTGAATTTCTTCAGCTTGATACCTCAGAGGATCAGTTACATTTGAATCCCTCAAAATCAAGTATATAGGTTTTCTGATGCATCTATTTTGCTGTATTTCTCACACTGCGATGGGAGAATGTGCAGCAGCTGAAGGGGAATGCAGACTATAGCATTTTGGGCAGATCCTTCAGGAAGAGGTAATAATTTACTGATAAAATGTCAGTCAAGGTATAGAGGTAGTGACACTTTTATGTTCATTTAGATGCAAGAGTGAAGTATTTTCAGGGATCCAGTCTTAAAAGGATGGATTAGCTCCTCATGGTGTACACAAAATGTAGCATCATGCATCTTATCTTGAAGAAATTTTCAATAAAGGTCTTTACAAACTGAAGCTGTAGCTTAGGGAACATAAAATTCATTCTGTAATTAATGAGCTCCCCCCAGAATGATAGAGAAAAAATTCCTATAGTTTTATTGCTTTTGTAAAGCACTTGTTCCCTGCTCTGAAGAGACTACGAAAGGTCAGAGGTGTTGAATATACATGATTTATAAAGTGCACTGGGATGAGATGTGCCATGTAAATATAAAATATTATTAGAGCATACTCTCTTTAATTCACATACGCTGAAATGGAATTGGCTGTGCCACAAGAGCAAAACTAAGAACCTGAGGCAGTCTGATGACAGCAGATTGTCCAAGGCTACTGACAGTCCAAACAGCACAAGAATAAATTCACTTCACAGACTATTTACCTAATGCTGAAAGTTATTGCTGTTCATCCAGAACTGGCTATATGTAGATATGAATGTGAAGACTGTGTTACATAGACATGACTGAACAGGCAAAGATTATGGACTGCTCTGTACCAGAAAGAAAAAGTGGCTTCTGACAAAGCTGCAGGCACAGGATCAGCCCATGTAGCCCATCTACCTTCTGCAGAAGCTCTGCCCTACACAAGCCTGTTCTCAAGTGTATGCCAGAGATGCTTGGGATGCCATGGTCCTCACGTGCTTTATAAAGTCACACTCAGATGGCACTTTCAGCCTCAAAATAAGCATCCTATTTACCCTTGGCTTTGACAAAGGCTTCCAAGTTTCCCTTCCAGATTTGAACCTTAAGATTTGTTCATTTCCAGCTATATCTATCCAAAGAGGCTTCCTAAAACACAGTCTGAGAACTGAGCTAGAATCAGCTGAATGGGCCTAGCAGTCCCATTGCCTCTCAGGGAAGCATAAATTATGCTTTCAACCCACTTTTTGGGATTGATTCCAATTTCTCATTTTCTTCTGTCCACAGTGGTCTATACTTTAACACTGCAATAAATAATCAGTTTGAAGTAGATTTCAAAATATTTTAACAGCTGGAGCAATGACATTCTTACTCGGCTTTACTGTAAATGGAAAAATTCCCATTCCCCTCCTCAAAGACAAAGATTGCAGATCATATTCTGAATTCTTTTCAAAACCTTGGCCAAAAGATATCACCAGCACAGTCTGTTCCTCTTCACATTATTATTCCCACTCTCACAGATTCTTTTATCTAATTCCCTTCTGCCCTGAAGTTTACAGTCTCCTTCCAAAAATTTTTCAACTGCACTTCCCATCTCTTAAATTCCCACTCTCATCAGCTTTCTAATAATGTGACTTTATTTTAGAAAAATGATGCTGTGAATTCAACACTACAGAGCAATCTGTTCTTACCTTTTTCCCTGTGCTAAAACACAGAATCTAATTTTAGATTTTTTTAAAAGGCATAATACAGCCCTTTAGCAAAAGTATATGAACTTCCTACTCATAAAGGAAAAAAAATTGAAGTTCTTATTTTTGACTGTATTCATGCTTTCCCGTGAAAATTGATACATCTGTCTGGGAGATAAAGGAGATTTGGATTATCTATATTCAAGAGAATAATTACATGAAGTTATTGCATAAAACTATTTGATTTTCTAGCAACACAAGTTTGATTCTGTGATAATGTTAAAGTTATTCTCATCTATGCAAAACACTTCTCATCCGCACAAGAGAGGCTCTTAATTTCCTCTGTTCTGAAAAAAATGCCATTGTATTTTCTCTTCACTGGTGACGTTTAATATTTGGTTTCTTCTACTTTCTTCAGATAATTTAATAGATTGGCTCTTTTGGCTATAGCTAAATTGCTGTAATAGTGGCAGACAATGGTACTTTTAAGGGTACACTACACATGATTAATCTTTGCTCCAACTGAGAGCATTTATCATCTGGGGGCTACCCTTCCCATTTGTCTTTTCCCTGTGTTTTCAGTTCTCCTTTCCTATCAAGGAGAACAACAAAAATCATTGTGGGTTTTTAACCTAGGGAATGACATTTTTAGCTCTGAGGCCTATATGTAAATGTAAATTTCCAGCTGTTAGAACAAAGAAATAGCAAATGTGAGGCAGATGTTAATATATTATCCACTGTTGGTAATACAAGCAAAAATCAGCTTTAAAAAATCCCCCAGCCATTCCAGTAATGAAAGCTTACCCGCTTGGGCATTTACATGTACCTGTGCCTACAGAAATAAGATCTAACTAGTTTCTTGCAATCCATGGAGTCTAGACAAATCCTCTGTGTCATTTCTTCCTCTTCTGGTATTAACAATTCATGGGCTGGAACATACAGCCAATGAAATCATCTCCAGATATTTCTTCTGCTTAGCAATCTGATGAATGCCCAAAGACCATTTACTGCACAATGAAGTCAAGCAGAATCTGGAAGGATTCTGGACCCTATGCTGTTTTTCAGGACCACATTCAGTACCAAAAGTTGAACCACGTGTTTGGTTTCTATCAAGCACCACTTGAACATAAGTTTTCACGCACTTACGAAGCCAGTTTAGGCAGAGCCAATGAGTCACCACTCTGAGCTCCCTAAGAACTCTGGTTTCCTTTGAATCCAACAGCTGAAAAAACCACAGCACATCTGTGAATGCAATAAGGTGCTTCTTGCTGTATCTAGTATATTTGTTGCTTCTACCACCTTCTAATCCTTGGAAACTTCTGAATTGACCATCCTGGCATGGTGAACACACCTCATAGTCAGTGGCATGGAGGAGCATGGATATTCAGAGCATACTCACAAGTTTGGGTTTCCCTCCAGAGTCTCCAGCCTTTGTTTAGCTCTTACCATAGCACATCTCTCATCACCTTACCTCTCTCATCTCACATCATCCTCCCCATAGACCTCGAATCCCCACAAATTCTGAAAAGTCCTTCATTCTAACATTAATACAACAGCAACTTCCAAATGCCTTGTGTCAGGCACATTTGTGTTTGTAATTCCTTTCACACTAGGCAATTCATTAAGGGCTCTGTTTTGATTACCAAAATGTGTGAACACAATTTTGTATCTCATCTATACAGGGTCACTCTTATGTCAGCTCGTTTCTGACTGTGACAGCCTTTTCCCATCCTAAAGGCAAAACAGTGTTTACATTTGGTTAGTTAAAATATTTACATTACACATTCAAATGATGCATTTTCCCAGTGACAGGGCTCTCCCTGGTATTTCCTCCTGTACCTACTATGCAGCAGAAATTATTAAAATGAATATTCTGGGTGTCTCTAAACAAGCAGATTAAGGAAATATGCAGCACAGCTACACCATGCTAACACTGCTGGACTTTGTCATATGCATGCAGGCTGTGTGAACTGCCTAGCACTGCATGAAAGCCTGCCTTCTAGGATCAGAAGAGTTCCATGTTTTCTAGTCATTGTATTTAATATGGATTCTTCATTTATTGACAATTTATTTGGTCACTCAGTGTGTGTGAGAGAGAGTAAAACATGACAGACATAGGTCCTGGGAGAGGAGGTAAGAATGGAGCTGTTTTTTGATCACGAGTATGCCTGTGGATAAAAAGCCTTGAGTGCACCATGTCTGCAGGGGAACAGAGGTGATGGGGGCTGCTACCCAGCCAGAAAAGAGTGCAGAAGGAAAGGTGACACTAAAGCTGGCAGGGGAAGGCCACAAAGTGACTGTATTTCTGGGAATCAGAAAACACCCTGGACACTCCTGTTTTGCACCAAGAGCTCCTCCAGACACACAACATGAGCCTTTCCCCAAGGGACAGTTTGAGGCTCACAGGAGAGGAAGTGAAATTCAACTTCATTTAAGACATGTCATCATCTCGACAGCAAACAGTTGGTCTTGCTCATGTCTTTGTTCCTCCCAAACAAGGGAGAACCAATGCAAGTCTGTCTGAGAAGAAATTAGACACAGAGTGTAGCAACTTCTCACACAGCAACTCTGTAGCAATGCAAAATGAAACAGTTAAAGAACACTGACGGTGTATTCCTTACAACATCATCCACGCAGGTCTTCATACAGGCTCTCCCAGGGAGGAAGCAAAAGCTTCTGGGCTGAAAAAACAATGTAGCGCTGGTTAAGACATTACCTCCAAACCTCTGCCTGTGCTTATATCAATCGCAAACTCTGCTGCATCTTTTTGTTTACAGAAACATATACAATAGACTGAAGTTGACTTCACAAGCAAAAGCTATTTATTTTAAATTGACCCTGCCCACTTAGTGTCATATACTCTGGAGGAAATGGGATAAAAAAGTCTCTGTATAAGTGAGGCACGCAATATCTAGCAAATTAACATTGTGTGGGATTATTTTATGTGTGGGAGATGTATTTACTCCACTTTTTTAAACTAACAGCAAATGAAACTTTGCCAGTTAAAACCCATCAGTAAAGTAACAGGCTCTATACCAGTATAAGGCTGTGTATTCAAAATAATAAATAACCAATTTTGATTTATCCTGAACCCCATTTATCCACGTATATTTTTATTTCCTGATATGAGTGCCTTTAGTAAAGCATTCACTTAAAAACTCATGGAAATTGCAACCCCTTAATTATTTTGATTTACTGTTTTTTCAGACAAACTCTGATTTGGGATTTCCATGCTTGCTTGTCCCACCAAGCACAAGAAGATAATTGAATGACAGAGAATCTAATACAGGATCTCAATTCTTTCTCTCATGGAGGTAATGACCATAAATATCTCCCATTCAACAGGCTGAAAAACTATTAGGTAGGTCTAAATATGCTTGCTATTGTTTTAAAATGTCCTTCTTTACTGTAGCAGGTGTTTTCTGGAACCTGTCTCCCTGATGCAAAGGGTATCATTAAAATGCTGGAGCCCAAACGGCAGGATGTGGAACCCAGCATCATCCAAGCCTGCTGCCCAGCCAAGGGGGCTGAGGAGTGGGGACTCTGGGAACCCTCAGCTTGCCTCTCCCTCAGTGAGGAGAGGCAGAGAAGGCCTGCATGGAGGGAATGAAGAGGCTCATTTCCTGCCCACCTGGTGCCCGACCCAGCCCCACTGCCAAGCAGCCTGAGGGGTGCACAGGGATTAGTGGGGCGGACACTCCTGCAGAAAGGGGATGCCACAAATCCTTGGGCTGAGGGCCAGGATAAACACAGATTCTGCATTTTGAGCCAGCAGCCTCGCAGTTTTAATTCAGCACTTTGAAATGTGATTTCCTTTGGCCATCCTCGGGAACATACAGTTTGCAGCGCCCAGCCTTTGGCTGGCCAGCCCACAAAGCCCCGCCGTTTTTGGCACAGGAACGCCCAGGATGATGGGCAGCGGCTGCCGCTGTCACTAGCAGGATGTTTTCTGGAGTTTCTCCTACAAGGCAATGTGTTTATTCTTCGAAACAGTTGCTCCCTAAAGATTAAAACTGAGCAGGAGCACAAAAGCAGCGTGTGTCCTCTGGGGCTGCTACGTGCCATCGGGCAAACAGGAGGTACAAGCTGTGTTCTCCCAAGTGACACAGAACAAGCGGTGCTGCACTGGCAGAACTGAGTGAAGCTCTTCAGTACACAAACTACACTCTCCTCATTTTAACCTCTTCTTAGAAAAAAACTTTCAAACGCCACTTGTGTCACTAAGAGCTCCAGATCTAGGGTTGTGTGGAGAGTCTTCAATGCAGCTGAACCTGCTCACCCCAAAACCATGTCAGCCTGGGCACACAAAACGAACAACAGCCACAAGGCTTGTGCTTTTAAGACCAGGTTCATTATAATCCCCAGATAGCAGTACACACTCTCAAAAACAGATTTAACAATCATGAAGAACAGACAGCAATACAAACAGTAAACACTCGGACAAAATATATCTTTACTTGGAAACTAAAAAAACCCCAGTCATTTAAAAACAACCAAAAATAGGATAGAAGTACTAAGAACACATGAGAAATACTGGCACAACAATGTAAAATCTGTTTGGCACAGTCTGTGTAATCACAGTTATTGCAAAGTAGCTGGAAAAAACAAATGCAACAATGATTTTTCTTTCTGCTGAGGTATGTGGAACAAATGTTAATTTTTTTACCACTGTAAAGGATGCTTTGTACCCCAAGGAGTGCCTTCAGGGATGAGGAACTGTCTCTGGTAATAGGAAGTACTTACCTTGCCTAATGGCTATATGTAGATGTATTTCTATTAGCAGAATTCATTTAATATTGCATATAAACTGTAACTTTTGGCATTAAAAGCAAGATGGAGAAGTAAACTAAATAGTCTTTTCTTCCTCTGATGGGAACACACACAGATTTTCTTATTACTGGCTATGCAAACTAAGCCCACATAAAGGGGAACAGACAGACTTCAACAACACTCAGCACAATGCCACCACGAAGCTTTATTCTCCCAAGGAGCACAGAGGACTTTACAACTTTCCTCTCTGTTACATCACTCTCATTTTAATAAACAACCAAACAGCAGCCACTATAATGGCACTACCTTATGCCACTCTAAAGATAAAAATATTACCTTTGATTAACAAGGACTCCTCATCCTAGACCCTGTTTGCATTGTGCAGAAGACACCAGGAGAAGCTATTTTAGCAGTGCTCTGTAACTCCCTCGGGGAGTTTCTGCAGCTCCCGGAGCTCCTCGCCCCCTGTCCCCAGCCGCTCACCGATTCCGTATGCAGGGCGCAGATCCCACCTTCTCCCGCTGCCAAGCCGGGCACAGCCTGCGAACAATGCCGCCTCTGTCAGCCCGCCCAGCGAGCAGTGGCACAAAGACACGCTCATCCACAGCCCCGGACTTCTCCTTTTTTTGTTCTTCTGCCGCTTCTTGGAGCACAGGGTGATGAGAACGGATGGGAGAAAAATGCTCATGTACTTGTGATTAGCCAAAGCTCCGCCGCGTCCAGGAGCGACACGGAGTCAGCGCACGACGGGCACCCCAGTGCCTGGAGGGGAGATGGAATCTGCACTGGCGAGAGCACTCCCTGCCTTGTTTCGCTTCGCACATTTTTGTTTCGGATCCGTGGGTGGTTGCATGAGCAAGCAGCCGGAATAGGGGAGGAGTTAGACAAAATGCAATTTAGGACTTGGAAGCCTTGCCTGCCTTTTCGAGTGCAGGACGAAGAGGTGAAATCACAGTGCACTGACAGAGCAATGCGCCCTTCCCACCCCACCTGCTGCCACCTGCCTCTCCAAACTTCCCGGGAAAGAGCCTCTCCCTGCCTGGGCATGATCCCCAGGACAGAGCAAACACACGGCAGCTGCTCTCGAGCCCTCGGTAACCACAGTCAAGAGCCTCTGAGCATGCTGCTGTTCACTCCTGCACCACAGCATTACCAGTCCAATTATCAAGGAGGCACGGATGCTTCATGATCTTCATGAGCAGCTACAGGATGAGGCAATAAACATCCTCAGCAGATGTTTACAGCTGTCACCAGGCAGAGGAGAAGACAGCAGCATCTTAAATCTCAGTTTTCTGCAAAGCTTTCCTTGGAAATCAGAGGCAAAGCTGAAAACTCTTTTAAAATCAGATGTCCATAGCTTTCTTGTTTTGAAAGGACTATCATGTGCAGGTATTTCATGCAACTTCAACTTTGTTTTCTTTCCTATCCAGAAAATGTGAAGCAATGTCTGGCTTAAGATAAGACAGTGATGATCTCTGCTGAAACCAATTAGAATATTACAGTTTAACACAAATATTCTCAAGCAAAGCTGTATGATAGATATATTTCACATTCCTCCACATTAACTATAGCTCAGATCTTAAAACATTGCAAGTGAAAGGAGCAGGAAGCAACAATGTGTTTTCCTCTTGAAGTAAACACCAAGGGACACACAGCCCTTGGGTGCAGCACAGCTATGAACTCATTCCAGGTCCCTGATGAACCACTGCAGCTTTACAGTATTTTCTCATGCAATTAGTATTAATTGGTGACTTGCTGGCAATCTGCCATGGGCCCTACCTCACCCGTTCAGCCAGTCCTACCAGATCAGGATTGAAATGATCATCAGGATCAGGCAGCTGTCCTGCTGCCCCACCTCTCAGGGCTCTTGCTCTTAAATTTCTGGGGACTTTGGCACGAGTTATCTTGAGTAACAAACAATCAAAGATACACCTCTTCCAAATTAACACATCTGAGTTTGTAATATGAGACAGCAAAGTAAGAGTGTGACTTCTAGAGCAAATTTATAAACATTTTTTGAAAATATGTTGCTTCAAAGCATTTCACTGAGGCTAAACTCCATAATAATTTTCAGGAGAACTGAGCAGCAGGGCTCAGTTCAGCATCTGGATAGTAACAGACCAGTAAAACTCTGCATCTCGTACTCAAAATTAAGCTGATAAAGGACAGTAAATGAGCAATCACCTCTTCTAATTTTATTCTTTAATACCAATTCTTAAGGATACTATTTCCTTTTATCTTGATTAATAAGATAAATAAGATAATTAATAAGATAAATTTTAATTAATAAGATAAAATTTGTCTTAAGCATCTTGTCAAATGGACTTAACCACGATCAAGAGTGTTTTGTATCAGCAGAGCCCCCCAAGTCCATGGCAATAAATCAAATCAGATGTTCTCCGACTGAATATTGTAAACATCTAGAACATTTCAGAGTAGCTTCCATGGTCAGTATCACAGTATGCATCTCGTTTTGCAGAATTACATAAGTAATCTCAAAACTCCATATACAACTATCCTTTAAAAATGAGTGCTGAGGCAGTTATTCAGAGTCAAAAGAATGCCTGAAAAGAGAACTGTGCAGGGGTCAGCCTACACACACCATTCAAGAACTAGAAAAGGACACAACATCTAATGGTAAAATACATTAGGAAATGCCTGTGGCCAGAGGCAAGCAGAATTACTTCAACTAAAACAGGTCAAGTATAATCAAGTGCAATGCCCAGCAGGCCAGCTTTATTCCTCCTCCCTTTTCTGCTTCTTCTAAGTTTCCAGTCCACATAGATCAGCAGTCCTTGGTGTTACTCTTGTCATATCACTTTTGTCTTTTACTGCACAACATTTAGAAACCACAGCATAACATCAATAGGTGCCCAAAAATGGCGTATTTTGGCTTGGAGGTAGTTAAGAACACTAAAGATAGTTATTTTTCTTGTAAATCTTGAGTCTGGAGTGGAGGAGCCTGCCTGTGCCATCTCACTTCATCTCTAACAAGCTGTACCTTTAGATTTTACTTAAGGGATCATGTACTTAGAGTACACAAACTCAAACGGGAAAGCCAAAATTCACAGTCTTTACACTGGTCAACAGATGTAGAGAGATGTATCACTTACAGGTAAGTTGCTTATATGACATGGCTTATTGAGTTTTTCCTTGGAGATCCTCCTCTTTCTGATTCTTTGTGATCCTACTTGATTTTCATTTTTTAAAGGCCTTATTGTCTTTTTTCCCCACACCTATGGCAGGTAAAGAATCAGCCATTTTTTGTCAGGGCCACATGAAAAATTAATACTTTCAGACTGTTCTCACAATTATTTTAGAAGTACAGAAGAAAACCTCACTTTCACTGATGCAATTTCACAGCAATTCTATTAACTTCCAGTATTGTTGGATGTACACCACCCATCTGAGATTCCACTCACCTCTAGCTCCCACGTCCTTAGCTCTCGAAGTCTATAAAACCACAAGGACATTACTCAGGGCAGCTTAGGTGGCAGAAGAGTTCCGCCATTCAGGGGAGGGATGGATAAAGGAACCACAGAATGAAAGTTTCAGAGAAGATCTTTTTCATAAAATCATGCAAAGGGAAGGAGAACAGTGCACATGTGCTGGCAGGGACAGGGAGATGCCATATATGTCTTTGGAGGTGTAGAAAAACTATTAGATTTCTTAGTATGATGCTATTCTGAAAAATCTGGTTTGCTTACAGGATTTTAAAACACACACATGTTCAGACTCCCACATTACTTCTACAACTAAGAGAAAGAGGGACATAACATTCAGTTTTCAGAAAACACAAGGCCAAGAGATTCTTTCTCCAACGAAGTATGCCAAGACTTAGTCGCTGCCACTCTAATACCCTGATAGCAAATTCAATCTTTACAAATACAAAGCAAACATATTTAAGCAAATTATGAACATCTCTGGTCACACAGATAAGACTAACACTTGTAAATTACTTCCCTAAATAGGTGTTATATCAAATCTCCAGCTAGTCCAGGAGAGATGTGTTCAGCCTGCATCAGGTGATAATGAAGCCTGAACCCCAGAGATCTCAGTTAAATTTGGATTAGCTGTTGATGAAAATCAATTTGATAACACTGCTTATTCTAGACTTCCCTCAATTACAGTTTTCCCAGTCAAACTTGTCACTGCTATTCCTTCTTTCTGAGAGCATTACTTTCAGCGACAGTTTTATTTGTAGTGTTAGGTGGCGTTGGCACCTCGTCACGTCCTTCTACTTGCCTGAGACAAATGCTGGATTGTACCAGGTCCTCTCCATCTGTGGGAAACTAAACACAAAATTACACTTAATCAAGCATCACCTTTTGCTCAGGCTGGGAGCCTGTCAGTGCTGGGAAGTGCATATCTCCCACACATGCTGAAGACAAACACACAATGGACTGACCCCACTGCTAACAGGTCTATGTTTCATTTTGAGCTATTGATCAAACTGAAGTATTTTACTTGGACACAGATCATTTGGGTCAATGGTCTGTTCTCTGCTAAAAGCTCTTGAACTCCTGACCAACTCAGGCAGTGTGGATTTTTAATTTGGCATAACTCGCACGAGTCCAAAGTCCCTTCTCAGAGCAGTCAAATCAAAGCCTGACAAAGATCTAAGTGCACCAATACAATAATAATAATATTGTAATATTAACTCTAATATTCTGTACTACAAGACTGCAAATAATTTTCTTAAATAATTTTCCTTCTTGAAGTTGGTTTGCAAGATTACAGTAATTATGAATTATTACATCCAGCAAAGTATTGAAGAATAACTGATGTCATTTGCAAATGTATTTCTCACCTGTCTGATTAGTACTGATAGTGGAACTGAAACTTTCACCTCGTCTGAGGTGAAAGCATTTGAGCATGGCTCTTTGGTTTCCATTTGTAGTAACCAGAATTTCCAACTGTTTTTTCAGCCACGTACTTGATAGATAGCTTGTTTTATCCAGACAAGACCAAATGTATTCAATCCGTTACAGTCAAGACTAAATACTTACATATGGTTTCCTAATGTTACTCATTAGGACATAGATGGCTATAAATGTGCTTCCTTTGACTTCAGCTGTCTTTTATTCTTCCCTGCAGCTTGCTCATTTTTGTTAAAAATTAAGAAAGAAATCAAATTACTAAATTTTCATTTTCCACTCTTCCTAATTTTTTAATTTATGCCATTTATAAGCCCTAACTATTCTATGACAAAGAGCTTTTGACACCATCCAAAACCTTGAATGAACAAAGGACCAAAATCTTGAATGAACAGAGATTTTCTTTTTTGTTTACCCCTCTCCTGCATCCACCCACTTTTCCTATTTTCCACTCCTTAATTAAATTTCAGGTCAAGATCTTCCTGACTCAAGACGTCCAAATGTCTTCAGATTTGGTTAAAAAACTGTGCAAATCCATTATCCTATATTGTCATCTCTAACCAAGAGAAACTCTCATGAATTATTTGGATATGTGTACAAGACCTGATTATCTAAATCAAATTGCTAAATGCTAATGCACAAGGGAATATATATATATTTTTAAAAATGTCGAATATAATTAGAGTATGCTCAAAATAATTGATCAGACTATAAGATACAGTGAGCAGAGGTTCTGGAAATGGAAGTGACACCACGCTAATTAGGAAAACAGCCACCAGAAGATATAAATCTATTTACGAGGGTTTGATTTTGAGATTATAAATGCAAGAGACAAAAAATGACATCCTCCTGTCATTTGTTGACAAGTTGTGATAGCGAGAAGCTTTGTCACCTCTTCATCACCATCCACGACTGCTCTGCATCTCACCTCCCATGGCTGACTTGCATTTCTGAGCCCTGATCCTGTTAGACCTGTTTGAATTATCCCAGTTTTTCTGCCATGAGTGGTGGCATCCTACTCAGCAAAAGCATACCAGATAAAACTGTTTGGGCTCAGGAAATTGCATTATACAAAAAATAATTATTAAGATATGTTTTTCTCTGTACAAGAATTTGCACAAATTATACAAGTCCTCTTCCCACAGCCACTGCCCTGTAGAAACTGTGTAAGCACATTTAACTACTGCATCAGTGATAACAGTATCTACTGCATTTATTCATTCATAAAACAAGAAATATGCAAAAAAAAAGAAAAAAGAAAAAAAGAGAAAAAAAGGAAAAAAAAAAAGAAAAAAAAAGGAAAAAAGAAAAGAGAAAAAAAGAAAAAAATCCACTCATAGAAACCTTTGTTTAACCACAGTGAATTGAGATGGAGTTTAATACTCAAAGTTTAATTTCAGGAAAAACAGGATGGGATGTAGACCATCAGCTAACAGTTCTTAGTCTCTTTGATTATCACGGTATCTTTCACAGTGAAAACTGGTTTAAAAATCAGGAAGAACAAGACGGACGACCTTAGACCCATTCCAAACAAAAAGCTGGTTAATTATATCAAACTTCATGCAACTAATGCTCTTTGTGCTCTCCTCCTAAGTACCCACAGGACAGCATAGTGAGCTGGCTGCCCCTGGACCTGCTTCATGTGACACTAGACTGAAATCTATCAATACTGCCCAAATTTTGACCTGTGTTTCTGGTATAAAAGAGAAAAAAATCCTAAAGGATTTGCAGGACCTGCAAATTCATACAACTTCTGAAGGAGGTGAACAACAGATCAGTAAGAGATGGTGTTTCCACCTTCTTTCTGCTATTGTTGTTGTGGGATTTTATGCTTTTTGTCTGGACTCCACACTACTTGTGAGAGATCAGACCTGTGTTTTTACCTAATATTGTCCTTTGATACTTTGTGACAACAAAAAGTAGGAGACAAAAAAAAGCTTTGGAGATAGCTTTCATGGATGGCTTGGCACGCATCTGAAAGCCTCACCAAGCTTGGTTCACAAGGCTGGACTGAACAACTTTAGAGACTAATTAGAAAGGAACTTAAAAGCCCAAATCTTTCAAGTATCTGACAAAGCCAGTCTCACGCAAGGGTGCTGAAAAACTGGACCCTGCCCTGACTCTGAAGTGCACTTTCAACAATCACTTCTGAGAGTGGTCCAATAAGGCAGAGGTGTCTGTCCACCAGAGGAGCTCCATAAAAGCCCTGAAAGTATCTGCTGACAAAGGCTTTGCCCTGGTCACACAGCAAGGCTGGGACAGAAGCTGGCCAGCTTAGTTTTATTAAAACAACCAATAACAACATAATGAAAACTATCTTGAGCATCAAAAATGAATTCCAGCTAGCAAGCAGAGGCCCAGCTTTTGGCATGCCCCTGCTCCACCAGCCTTTGGAACATGAAAGCCCTCTGCGAAGGGAGACCTGACCCTGTAACATCAAGGCTCTACAGGAGCATGGCTCAATAAAGCAGGTGCTGCCCAACGGAAGGTGCTGAGGCAGAGCACCACTGGCCAGCCTTCAACTCCATTTCTGTGGGTAAGTTTTGATGGTCTTTTGTGAGCCACCACCTACCACTCTCCTCCTGAGCATGGGGGTGACATGTGGAGTGGACTGATGGACAGAGAGTGCAGAGCATCACTGCTCTGACCAGGGACCCGACAAGGAGGACTCCCCAGAACATTTCTAAGTCTCTCTCTTTTGAAAATGACCTTTTAAATCACTCTGCCAGTGAGAACTGAATATGATGTTTAAAAGAAACCTGCAGTAACTTGTGGATGATAAGATTTTGGTTTTTTACTCTTTGAATGTGACTTCTTCATTTATATGCGTGGCTGCGACAGCCAGAGTGTAAGTGTGCCTATTCACCACCTCCAGACTCCATGCTGGACAAAATGCACTGCAGAAGACAGTGAACAGAATTGCCTATGCCAACTCATTGAACTGGGAGAGATGCTAGCATAAAACCCTAAATCCCAGAAATGGGATTTGCTTAATCAAGCAAGCTTTGCCAGAAGATGTAATCGCACACCGCAGAAGATTACATTAGCCTTTTAGAAAAAAACCCACACTTAACCAACTCCTGAAATTCTGCTTCGGTATTTGCATTAAATCCATGCAAATTGTATGGGCTTCAGCATGTGTTTTCTCCCACACCAAAGCAGCCAGATGGACAGACAGGGATGTGAGAAAAATATTTTCTGCTAAGCCTGAGGGGAGATGAACAAGAAAAGAAGCCCCCATGTGCTTCCCCCCAATCCAGCACATATACCCCACCCCCACACTGTGAGCCTGGTTTTCATGGAGCTCCCTTCCCCTGACTGGGGAGAAAGCAGTGGCCTGGAAGCCAGTGGGCAGCACTACTGCCAGCATCTCTACCACAGCCAGAAAGTGCACCTGGGGTGCTCCGTGCTGTGCCAGAGCAGGAAAAAGCCTGGGGGTCCCCATCTTTGCTGCCCTGCCATCCAGGCCCTGGGAAGAGGGGTCAGCCTGTGGCATAGCCATCAGTTACTGCAACACAGAAGGTGGCTTTGTATAAATAGCTTTTGTTCCACTAAAATTCATCTACATGAGCTTGCTTCCTTCCTAACAGTTGTTAATGGATTCCATTACAGTTTTTCTCCTTTTTCATGCACATTCCTCCCTCCACAAGGAAGGCATCAGAGCAGCTGCAGCCAGCTGTGAGCTTCCCCACTGGGACCCTGACTGCTGCCTCTGAGACACCAGTGACAGTCCCATGATGACGGAGAGCATCTTAATTGCAGACAAGATTGCTTGCTGCTGCCATGGGAATCCAGGCAGCAAAGCGCTCACATTCCAGCCAGGGACAAGATGAGTGTGCCTTACACACTGCAAGAAGGAGGAGCACTTCATTTCAATTCAGTGGGGCAGAAGAAACAAATTCATCATGTAGAATGTTCAGGAAAGCCTCACCCCCTCTGAAGTGTTTCAGGAATAATGTTCAACAAATGGTAATTGTAACCTCCCCATCTTCACTTTTACCAACTGAGGAAGGGAAAGACAAAACATTTTCCATCACTTTTAAAATCCAATTTTCAGGTGGCTGCTAGCATCCTCTCTGCATTAGATACCAGAATTCACCATGAGTCAGGGCCTGAATATCTTTGCTTGGACAAATCTCCTGGAAAATCAGCCTGGAAAGCATGCCCTGGGAAACAAATCACTACTTCCTGACACGGGAAGCATCTCAGCCGGTAATCCCAACTGGGCCACCCAATGTGGATCTCTTCATTGTTTTACTTTCCTAATTTTATAGAATACAGAGAAAGTACACTCAAATAAGGGTATTTCACATCTGCATGTCCAGTATTTCCCGTGTGCAGTCACTTCAGAACTAAAACCCAGATGTTAAGAATGTGAAATACCAGATATAGACAGATATTCTCCAAGTGATCCTATTAGGACAGAGGTATAACTGGGCTGGCAGATACATTTTCAAAAATTACAGGTCTTGTACACACAGAGAAATCTCCTTGCCTCTCTTCATCAAGCAGCTTTTACTGTTTGGTTAGTTATTTTTTTTAAGTTCAGTCTTTCAATTAATTTCAAATCCTGATAAAACAAAACTTATTTTCCTTGGTCATAAGCTCACAAAACACAAGAAGAGCTTAATGAAAAAATGTGAGTAAGTTAGACAGTCATTTAGATATTTGCTCATTTAAATAGGGGCATTCTTTGCATCAATTTAATGCTGTCAAGTAAGCACGGGAGACATAAAATGCTTTGGCTTTTATGCTGCTCCTTACTGATATAATAAAAATTGCCAATAGCTCCTTCTAAAGAAAAAAACAACAACAACAAAAAAACCCCACTCACCATGCTATTTGGGAGTTTTACAACAATATTTAACGGAGGGGAGAGCATAAAAGGATGAGAGCCTGAAGTTATGCCTCCAGGCAAAGTATCTATTTCCCACGCACTATAAACTATGTGCAAAACCACTCTTCATGGACACGAAGACAAGAACAGCCAAGGTCTGCTGTTCCCTGTGACATACCTTCTCCAAATTCTGCTCCATGCTCCTGTTCCTCAGCCAGCCCTTTGCTGCTGCTGCATCCTTGTCCTTCCCCTGTCTGCTGCTCCAAGCCCTCTCCTCTGGCAGCGTTAGCAGCACCTCTCACAGCACTGCCTATTGCCTCCTTGATTCATCACTGAATCAACACAACATAAATCCCCCAAGCACACCAAAGCACCAGTACATTAATGCTTCATCTACGCTGCAAGAGCATCTTTTAAAATGCCTAAAAAATTGTTTCGGAAGATCATGGTTTTGTTCTTCCAGCACTCTAATCAGCAAGTGGTTAAAACAAATGGGAAAAATCACAGCAAATAATTTGAAAGACTGTATTCCCATCATGTTTGCCACTTTCAATCCTATTTTTTCCTATACACTCCTTTGTGCAATTGCTCTGATGAAATCATTAGGAAGACTCTGACTTTCTGCAGGTGGAAAAGGCCAGAACCTGATCCTGTGTGCAGGAGCAACACCTCTTCATGCACCGTGAGCCTGCAGTGCTGTGTCAGTCCTTTATTCCTCCAGACACACGCCTGCTTAGGAAGAAGCTTTTACAGGAATTGTTTTAAATACATTCTGTCCCACGCAAGCACGCAGCCAAAAAAATTTAAACCCTGCTCTTGACATAGTCTTTTCCAATACAGATGGGAGTTCATAGGAACCATTTGTCTTTCACATTTGTGTTTTCAGCTTTATAATTTCCATTTGCTCAAGACCCCTTGTCACATCTCATTCTTATTTTAGCACCAGCCCTAAAAGAGTTACAGAAATCATTATTTTGACTCAGAATCATCTTTCAATCCTCAATTTGCCTTAACATAAAAAAGAAAAAAAGAAAGAGCCCTACCCCTCCATATAATTTTATCTTCTTATTAATAGTGTCTGAAGGGTGGATAAACATGTGAAAACAAAACAGAGCTGCACATGTGCACAGGGGAGGATTCCTATCACTCCTGAGACTCCACCTTCTGTGTCTTCCTGATGGAGCAATAAACTAGAGACACTCCCAAATGGTGACAATGAGCAAGGAAGTTTGCTTTGCAAACAGTTCCCTTGAAAAAATCCTTGAAAGGCTACTATTTGGTAGTGTTAAAGCTTTTGTCTCTTAAACATGCAAGTCTCTACTGAAAGCAGATAATGTTAAGTAAAGTACCGGAAAATGAAGTGGCTTAAGATTATACACAGTCAGTTGGGCTTTCTGTAAAGAAACACTACACAGATCCTTTACAGCCTGTGAAGCTGAGTTTCTAGAAGCCAAAGGAAGCAGCACGCAGTAACTGAAGTCTTGTGTCAAAGGACAGCAGCAGGCAGGACCCCACACAATGGGTCTGCATTGCAACCACACTAATACCCTCGTTGCATAAAATAGGAATTAAAAGGAAGATAAATTCCCAGTGGGTTTTACAGCTAAGAGGCATATTATTGGGGAAGTTTTGATCCCAATGGCTAGGTTGGTCACCACTCCAAACCAGACCTTGACTCTGCGACATCACAAGCAGGACTCCCTGTGAGCACTACAGATGAGGAGGCTTTGGAGAACTGAATGTGGAAAACATATAATAGAGCATGTCTCATTCGAATAACCTCATTCGTGACTTTAGCTTTTGAAAGAACAAAAATAAAAGCAAAGAAATTATACTAGCAATGCTTGCAATCACTGTCAAGAAGTGGAATCCACTATATAAGCTGAAAAATTATAAGAGTTTAGGAGCGTAGAAAGAACTAGGTGAAATCAGAGCAAAAATGTGTCTTGAAAGAAAGCTATGAAGGGAGTAACTGGCAAAAATACTGGTATATTTAAAAAAATATTTAGATCATCAAGTTCGAAGTAAAACTACTTAGACTTAGCTACAGGTATGAAAACCAATACACATAGAAGAAGGAAAATAAAGCAAAATGGACTTAACAAGAAATGTAACTATGCTAAAATAAAGCCATATTAAATTTATGCAAGTTGTGAAAGACTCTTTGCCCTTTTTTTTTTTTTAAATTAAATAGTAGAGCTCGCCATCTGTTTGTGGACAGCACACAACAAGAGTCCCAAAGCCCTGAAAAAATCTGTACCAGAAACCTCCATGCTCACTCTGGTATCCCATAGCATAGCCACACCAAGTTCAGCTCTCCATATGTCGATGGAAGTGCTTCCAAGCAAACCACACAGCTCCGCGTGGTGAGCTGCAGGATCCCTGAAGAGCTTGCATGTCTCCACTGACATCAAGCTCCTCACAGACCCCAGCACCCATGGAACACAACCATCTACACTATCCTGTAGCAATGGATGTCCCCTGGGGTGTGACCCATGCTATGGTGCTCCATGGACAGGCCACCATCAGCCTCAGGGGGCTGACTGCCCGGGAGGGCTTGCTGGAGGGGAAAAGCCAGGACATACAGAGAAATTCAGACAAAAAGTCTTTCCTCATTCTGCCCTGTGCAAGGATCTGAATCTTCAGCTTTAGTGGCAAATCATCACCTTTCAATTTTTAATCCTCTCCACCCTGAGCACTGCTACTGTGAGCACTTCCAGGCGGAGGAGACTACCACCACATCAATACTCATCAAGGAGATCCTGAAAAAAGTTCATTTATTTTTCAAAATTATTACAGTTAATTGGAAACATCTGCTACAACTATCTACATGCCAGAAGCATCCCAATCTACTAGGCAGTCTCTGCAGGAATACCCACTCTGTCCTTTCTGGATACGTTTTGCCAATGGCATCTTTATTGTCAAAGAAAAGACACCATAAGACTAATTGGCCAATTGCAGAGTTTAAATTGTCTCTGCTCATTTTCACACAAAGTAGTAACATATGTTGTGCTGTCACAGCTGTGAAAGAGACTTTCATCTCCATGTTGGCTTTTAACTGCTTTCTCGCACTGAACCAGGTCAAAGAGTTTTGGGAACAGTGCTCCCCTCTGATACCCAGTAGCATCCTTAACCTAATAGAATGCTGCAGAGAGAATATCCAAGCACAAGCAATCAACATTTTACATTTGTGTTGAGATTAATGTCAATATATTATGTGAATGTAAGTACATTACTTAATGTAATGTAAATGCTAAATATTTGTTGAAGTATTTGGGTGAATAAAGGATAACTAGTTGAATGTCCAGTGGAAAAACATTCCTGTGGGGATAGAATACAGCCTGATTATGAAGTATTTGTGAATTCCAATGAATATTCACTGAGACCTGATGAAAATCTGGGCTGGAACTTAGAAACATAGAATTTCTAAACAGGCTGTCAATCATAATGAAAAATGCATATGCAGACTGGACTTCCTAAATATTATTAGCCTTCTGTCTGACTCTGTTATAGTTTTAATAGGCTGAAATGTGAGTCATGATCATTTTTAGTAAAAAGATTCTGTCAAAATTGTGAATGATTAATGAAAATCACAATGTCAATTTTTTTTTTTTTAAGGAAAAATATGAACAAGACATTTATATTAAAGAGTGAAGCATGGTTTTATCTCTGATGAAGTGAGACAAATGTTTATACCACAGACCTTGTCCAAAACAGCTGGAGACTTCTTACTGGCTGTATGAGGCAGCATGATGGAAAAACTTGTTAAAAACGTAAGGAGTAATAATTCAGAACCTCCAAAGACATCTTTGAAGCAGATGCTCTTCCTTGAGAAGCCAGACTAGGAAACTTTACTCAGGGAGAGAAAAAAAAGAGAAAAAAAAAAAGCTGATATTTTGAGCCAGATTTTTAAAAAAAATTAAATTACTATGGGTAAAATTTTCACAGATGGTCACTATAAATTCTCATCCCAAACCAGATTAGAAATAGATTTTCTTTTTACATGAAGAGCAGAAATCAATCTTCTTTAATATAATCTTCTTAGGTCCTCGCCTACCCCAAGGGTAAGAAGAGCCACAAATTTATTGTTTAACAGTGTGGGAATGTACAATTGTTTGTCGACACCATTAAGAAGCTTCAAATCATGGTGAAAGAACTTGCACACATCAACATACAGGAAAAATGGACTGTGAAAAGCAACATGACCATGTAATGTCTGGATACATATTTTCATTTGGCAGAATTGTGATGCTGATAGTAATAATGCAAAAATAATAAGGCCTCTGATGGCAAGAGCAAGTATTCCATTATTGCCTAGAACGGAATAGTTCCCACACTATATTATAACTGCAGACATAATTAGGATGTGAACTTCTGGTCCAGTTTTCTTACTTTCGTGTAATGAGGTTATGAGGACATTCATCATTTCATCTCACGAATTTGAACAAACCGGTTTGTATTTTTTTCTGCCTTCCTCAAGAGGAGGCAATAATAAGGCAGATGGTGATTATCAGTGAATATTAAGAGGTATTAAGTGAATAAACCCATGAACCTCAGTGTTCAGATTAAAGTTCGATGCAGTTAAGAAGTATTCTTGAACTCTCATGATACTGCTATACAAAAATAATACAAGTGCTCTACAATTTTAAGGTATAATCAAGTAGAAAATTATAGAGTGAAGTGTATGGTCCCTGAGCACATTCATAGGTCTTTATGCCATGAAAAATAAAATCCTTTCACTCATTTGGACCGTGAAGCAGATTTTTCTCAGAGAAGCGGTGGGTTTCGTGGACAGTGCCACAGCTTCCTCTGTCCCCTTGGGGAAAGCCCTGATCAAATTTTTCTGGATTGACTGCAGAAATGCAGAAGCTGTACTCACAGGGAAGTGGGAGATGTGCCATTTCTGTTGGTATTAAACAGAACTAGATGACAGAAAGAAAATCACACATTCTCGTCTGTAGCATCAAGTCACTCTTGATTCTCATGTTTGTTGGCTTGCCATGCTGCACGTCTGACACAAAAGACAATCTCACTCTCAAAGCACTCTAAATCAGCAAGTAAAATTCTTGGAATAACAACACTGAAATCTGTCCAATACTTTCCTAAAAATGCATATTAAATCTGCTTCAGCCATGGAAACTTGATTAATGTGTTTAATATATTTGGAAGAAATAATCGTTCATGTCAAGGGTAAACAATGTAAGCATGGAAACTGGGTGATAATAATATGAGAAGAAGAAAAAAAAAAGAAGCAGATGCTTCAGGATACAATCCCACTACCGATAACCACTGTCAGGGCTAATCCAAAAAGCAAGCTTTATGTGCCTTAAGTGGAGTAAACTGTCATCTCCACTCATTCCCTGTGTGATAGTTAAGGCAAAATGAGCATTAGCATATGAATAAATGAAACTAATGGCTGGATTTTCTGTGAAATCTTAAATTCTGCTTTTTCAAGATTAGGGGGAACAGAAATAGTGACACATGCTTTCTCCTGAAATCCACAGAGCCCTACAAACCTTGAAGGACCACGTGCAAGGGCAGGAAGATGTGCAGCGATGAGGGCAGGGAAGAAACAGCACCTGCTCCCACCCAACCCAAGCACCACAAGCTCTGGTGCAGAGCTGATGCCTGTCCAGCTGCAGGCTGGTCCTGGGGCACAGCAAACCTCCCACCACAGCCTCCTCTGACACTCCAACTCCCTCCTCAATGCTCCAAGCTGCCCTTCCAAGGGCAATATCCTAGCAGCAGGGAGCCACGCTTTGCTCAGAGCACAGTGACAGTACCTAAGAGTATCTGTGCCTGCCTGCCCTTGGCAGCAAATGCTGCTGGAAGGTGGCTCAGCAGAGCTCATCCTGACCCACACTGTGCCTGGCATGGAAAGTCAACTCAACCAAACAATTTTTAGAGCTTAAGCCTACCTTTGGAAGCTACAAAAATGTGGGACGTGGCACTTATCTCACCATCAGGACACAGCTCTCTCTTGTCTTCCAAAGGCAAAACTTACATGCTGAAAAAAGGGATTTTTTCTATTTCTCTGCAGTCAGGCCAATATTTAGGTTGTGCTTATGAGCAGTGATGGCTGATGATCCAAAGAGGAGCAGAAACTCAGCCCACTCCCACAGCAGCCAAGGGCCTGGGATGAGTGGATGTGACTGACAGCCATCCCTCCAGGAGCTGCAGAGTTCGCTCTCTCTCAATCTTCCCCTCTCCTGCTGTGCTGCAGCTGCGTGCACAAGAACACATCATCTTTCCCGCTGCTTGCGCTGCACAGACACAGACACCGCTGGGGAACGCTTCAAACACGTGGAAGCAGCTAGCAATTTAATTAAAACATCCACACACAGAGAGGCACATGCACATGCCATTCCTCAAGAGAAACACCTCAAATAAATACAGGAGCACACGACTACAAGGAAACTCATGAGTCCCTTCTATGAAGTCCATGAGCCTCCATCCTAAAGCTGCTCTTTATTTTTACCTCTGCTACATGTGGAAAAGGCTGTTAATGAACCTATGAGATAATCAGGGACTGTTTTTTACTGCTTAGTCTCACTTTACCCATAGAAAAAAGCATGGCCTTGCACTTTGCACCATTACATTTCACGCCATTTCTATCACACCAACTCAGAAGAAAACATAATCCTTGTACAATGCTATGATCTTCTTCCGAAATGTCAATGACTCTTGAGTCACCTATAAATTCACAATTCTGTCACCTGTCAAATTCATAAGCATACTACTGCTTATTTATGACAATGCTAAGAAAATATTAAACATATTTCATCTCCTTGGAGGAATTTAATTAGCAGATTCCCTTTGGCCCAACACTCCCACTGTAGGACGAATATTGACATCTCCTCTTTATTCAGTTCTCTGCGTATTTTAAATTTCTTCTATGAATCTTGTTTTTCTCTTACCATACTGATAGATCTCCATGCGGGTACCACATTCAAACTCTTTATCAAGATTGAGATGAATCGCATCTATTGCTTTTATTTAACAACAGAGCTGAAGAAGATAAAACAGCTGCACTTAGCACAAAAACATTTGTTAATAATTTTTTATTTTATCCCATTTTCCATTAGCTTCCCTGACTTTATTATCTTGTTCAACATCTGTTCTTAAATACCATATACTCTACAGGTTGGCCTAACAGGGTGTTATTTTCCCAAATCTACTTCCCTTGCCACCATCTCAAAATCGGAAGTTTACATTTTACGTTTCTCATTCCCCAGTGTTCAGTATATTCACTACAAAGTCTGCAATCTCATGTAACAAAGTGATGTTCCAGGGAGGAGCAAAAATGCTTTTTAGAAGTAAAATCTGACAACCTCTCACTGCAAGTCTCTGGAAAAGAAGTGACGGATATTGTTTCTCTGCCTTGTCGCTGAAACTGCACTGCTGTTCTTAAAGTTGCACTATGCTGGTTTTCTTTAATAGATAATATGGGAAACGTGGTTCCTTTTAAACAGGCCTCCCAAATCAAACCTAAAATCAAATACCTCCCCATAACTTAATTTAATAGGTTAAAAAGGTCAAGAGCCTCTTCACTACTGAAGTACTTGTTCAATTCTCAATAAGAAATTTAATTTCTGTCATCTGGAGCAAATGTGTATAACGCAAATGGCATTCAGAAACTCCACTGCACTTTGAAACTAAACCCACTTTTTGCAGCTGCTGTTTTAAACATCATCACTCTGGAAATGAAACAAAGCCTTGTCTCACTGACATATTCCTGCATTAACATGAACTCCAACAAATGAGTTTAAGTGGGTTTGGCCACCAACTGTGGAACTCTGCTGTACATTCCACTGCACACTAGTCTACAGCCTAATTAACAGCCCTGCAAATATTCCAGATATCTGCTAATATTATGCACAAAGATGCAATTAGAAGTGTGTGTGAACACAGATATGTTTGAAAAAAAAAGAGAACAAATGTGCAGCTCCAACTGATATCTTTATTAACTCGTTTTCAGTGGCAGTATCATACACTGGGTTAGTGTAAGGTTAATGCATACCCCACACTGTGACCTTTCAGACTGAATTTAATTGCATCCCTACCAAGGATATAGCAAAATGATAAGGTGCACCCTGATTGATTTTCTTCCTCGCAGACCACAAGAGCTCATCTCAACCAAATCTTGCCATTAAATTTACAGCACAACTGAAAAGGAGTTTTAAATGATATACACCCTAATCTAATTTTTGGAACCATTATATCAAAGACTCTCTCCATTCTAAGCTGCAAAATCCCTATTTGCCTCTTCCGTAAACCCTCTACACTGTGTACAGCATTATCCTTCAATTGTTAGCATGCTTAAAATGTGTGTCTAACACTGTCAGAGCCATGCTGTCAAGCGTTAAAGAGCACTTTTAGGCATTCTGCCCCTGTAATCCTTGGGGACTTCACTAACTACAAGTCAGGGGAAAATCAAAGCAAGAAGAAAAGACAGGTCATCATGAACCTAAGTGCAATGTAATCTCATGATAGACATTTCTACTCTCCATGCACAACACAAGAATTTTACTATCCTTACTTTAGTAAAGCTGGGACAAGTATTTTTGTTAACATGCCAGTGCACGGGGAACTTCCTGAACTGGAAAATATTGTCAGAATATTTTATACACTGTGATTACTGCATGAAATATTATATGCCTCATTATAGCAGGGTGTATTCAAGACTTAGTTTCTTTTGTTTGATACCCACTTCGATTTTTTGTGAATTTTTCATTATTCTTTAAAACAAATTTTTTGCGATGTTTTCATATATTCAATACTAAGACTATATTCTGCATTAAAAATGCCCATGGGAAACTCTGAGATATGTGTCTGTTTTAAGCAGTCTCCACTAGCAGTGGATGAAAGTAACAGCCAACCACACTGGGAATTCAGGGGTTTTTTTAAGGAGGTGATGGCAGGCATATTTTGTTATTACTGTACAGGAGTTTTAGCTATTGCACTCACCATCATGGTCAGGATGGCTTATCTGCATGAAAGTACTGTAGAGCACAGTGCACAGCTGAACCATCACTTAGATCACTTGCATTTAGGGGAACAGAAACTTGGACGAGCCCCAAATTATGGCAGACCTAGCGTTTCATTTGCCAGCAAATCATCTGTATCAGAAATGACTTTAAATGACAATACTGAAATTGAATTTGTCCCATGTTTAACATGCCCATTAAAAAGAAATCCTTCAATGCCACTCACTGTGGCTCAGATGCAGGGAGTCAAACGACTGTGTGGTTGGCCACAGCCCACCCTCAGCAGTACCCCTGACTTTGAACACCTGCAAATGCTGTGGAGTCAAGGAGGAACTTCCCACTCAGAAACTCTCACCTTTACAGATGTTCTATTTTCACGAGTCTCTGATGCACAGTTACTGAGAGTGCTACCATAAGCCTCAGAAAACAAAACCCTGGGGAGATGGGGATAGTCCAGCCTACCAGAGATTTTGTCAATTTACCATGACTCAGTTTTAATTTCACAGCAAGGCCATACTCAAGGCCATGCTGGAGCCTCCTGAAGCCTTCCACCACCCCTAGCTTCCCTTGGATGAACCTCACGAAACAGAGCACATGGGAGCAGAAGGCTGGGGTGGACTGGAGGCTGGGTGAATTTCACAGAGCTTTGAGCAAAGTCAGTGCTCTAACAAAGCAACCTCCTGAGAGCCCACTGTGAACCTAAACTCCTGATTTCTCATTTAATTCATCAGAATGCAAGTGCAGTGTGAACGACTCCACCAAGGCAAAGACAGAATTAGCCTCATCACACATGCAGCAGCATATGTCTCTTTCAACATGCACTGCAAAATAGATACTGAATGGAAAACAGATGATTTTTAACTTCCTATTCTGTCTACCAGTAAAAAAAAAAATCTTAAAACCTGCATATCTTCATGTAAATTACTGTACTGCAAAGATAAATATCAAAGTTATGCGAGATGCTAGATAAGTACAAAGACTTAAAAGAACAAGAAAGAAATAAAAACACCTACAAAATCTCTAAAGACAAAAAATAAACAACAGTTTATTTGTGTTCCCAGGAAATCCAAAGCCAAATATTAGCATTTTCTTCTGGAGGCAACTTTCTGCATATTGAGAGCCAGCTTAAATAAATGGCTGGCTTTTCTTCTTAGAATATTTGGGGAGTCTGCAAATTTTTCTCTCCTTTGAGAAAATAAACATGAAAAACAATGCAGGAACAACTTCACACAGAAGTAGTGAAGAAGAAATTCAAATACCTATTTATAATTATAAATGAAATTTTGGCTATGCAAAATGCATATGAAATGCCGTCAGATGGAATGTTTGCCAGCCACTCTTCAGCGCAACAATCACAGAAATCTACCCTTGTCATCTCCTTGTTGATCTCCTTTCCCCAGTCTTCTTTTATGCATTTCATGCAGCTTTTGGTTTTTATTCCCACATTTCTCACTTAATCTTACCTTAGCCTGTTCCCTGCTAGATCCCTGGGCCTCTTTGGTATCCCAAAACCTCAGCTCAGGACTTGCTGGTATCTAACATAGGTTCAGGGGCTCCAGTCAGCTTTAAGCTGCAGCAATTTTTCTACTCTTTAAAGCCTGAAGAGCTCTTTTTCCTTCCTTGATAAATAGTAAACATTCTTCTTCCGGTGGGCAAACAAATTATCTTCTGTTGTTTGTAAAGACACTCAAACAATACCCTTGTTTACCTTTATAAATGTCGTTGTGCTATCCCTAGTGTAGCTCAGGGAACTGAGCCGAAGGTGGGGCAGATGAAATAGAGCAGACAGGAGTAAAAGCCTGAGCACCCAGCGAAATCTGTGCCCAGCAAAGTACAGAAATAGCCACTCTGAAGTCTGAGTTTGGGCTAAGATAGCAACAGCACACTGCATCTAAAGACAGTAAGTACCTTTGGTGAGCAAATTAATTTTCCTCATCAACTCAGCAGAAACATGGTTTTGTGCCTCCAGGGAAGGGTGCAACATGCACTCATTAATGACTGTTTATACAGATCAACAGCACTGCTGTATTAATTCCCCACCATCACCACCTCACATGAGGTATTTCATGATCAAAGTATTGAAATCAACACTGCCAAAGCAACATTATTTGAGCAGTCAAGTTAAGCGCACGCACGTTTGAAGGATCAGAACTTAATAAGGTTTTTCGGTTGTTTTTTTGGCATGAATACAACAAACACTTCAACACAAATATAACTCTGCCCATGCAAAGTACAGAGCTCTGCTCACGCAATTAGCATCTACAAGCACAAGTAACTGTTTGTAAGAATCTAACAAGTCATTAAATACTATTCGTTTATTCCATAAATAGAATAATTATTTTTCAAATATCTGCTTTCTTAAACTGCATGGCTGATAAGTAATCTGCTAACGTTCATTTACCAGTTTTCATTTAAATGAATCCTACAAATCTGACCCAACTTCATTAAAACCAACAAATGTCGCACAACTCTTCGCACAGGGCACATGGAGCTCAACACATCCAAATGAAAACCAGACTACGGCCATTGCAGTCAGCAAGGCTGAGGACAAACCAGTACCTCTAAATCAGTCATCACAACCTCAGCTGTGAGATGTGCATCAGCATACACCTCAGAAAATGTAAAGCCTGTTAACTTATAGGGTCCTTCTGAAAATGTGAACACATCCACTGCTCACACAGCTTCGTTTAAAAGCTGGCTCTAAATTTATCACAGTTTGAAACTGAAGGCGACTGAAATGTTTTGCACTACTATGTCACTTCCTAAGAAAGCTGATGTTAGAAGTATTTCCCAGATGGGGGTTAAGATTTCCAGATGAATAGAGAGAGCAGGCGAAAGCGGGAAATGCGCGCTCCTGACCAAAAGCCACTGACGCTCAGCATTAAACAGCATTTGCCCAGGATGTGTCAGACAAGAGACCCGAGGCTGGGCTCCTGTTGCTACAGGAAAGTGCCTGGCCAAAATACACTTGGCTGCTCTGGCAAGAATTTCTCTCCATATTGTTTCATTACTGCTTCCAAAACGTCCCGTTTGGCTTTTGTATGAAAAAATCCCCAACCCTGTAAGGTTCACATCTCTCACTTTCCACCAAAACAAATTTGATTGGTCATAGCCACAGTCAACAAGACTTCCAGTGCATCTCCTAAACTACCAGTGCACAACAGAAACTTCAATTTAACTTTTCATGACATTTAATATAAAAGCTTACCTAAATATCTCCTCCAGATTCTGATTCCTATCTGCCATGTCTCATATTACTTTTTCCTTTTGCTGTGCATTTTCCACATTCAGAAACATTTTTATGGTTTTGCGTTTTTTTATGGCATCAATAAACTCCATGAGGAATGAGACAGACAAAACCAAAATGTAACACAAAATGTCTCTAAAATATGCTGTAATGTTGTCAGAAACAGACAGTAACTACAGAAACATCATGGAAATAATACAGGCAATAAATTGAAGCTATGTAGATATTTATTTTTATTTTCAAGACAACTCCTGAAATTATGAGATCAATTTGGCCTTGTTTTTCTCTCATCGCTTTTCAAAGTTGTCAGAAGGAAGTGTAAAAACACTGCAATCAATACTCTCTTGCTAGCCTGGATTAATAGATTAATGTTAATTGCAGATGTCTACATAAAAATACTTCGTATTCTTCTTCCATAGGACTTTCAATGAGAAGGAAATTCTGACCACACAAATAAAGTAAAAACAAATTTTTTACTTTATCTTTTTTTTTTTTTTTTTTTAAGGGAAATCTTACCTTGCAGTACATTTTCAGTAAATGTCATGAAAAGGTCTGATTGCTTTCCCAATGCTTCGATCTTCCTATCATGCAGCAGCTCCTGACTGAAACAAGTGGCCTTTGGGGGACTCTGAGGGAGTGGGGATCACTCATCTTAGAAAGGGTCTCCTCCTATCAGACATGCCTTTTCATACTCTATCTACTTTCAGGCTGGACTGCGTGAAATACCAAATCTCTGCAGGTCTAGGTAATGGGATGGGAGCTATCAGCTCCTCAAAGGTTCACACTTCTCAGCTGTGGACAGGACAGCAGGACACCTGCTCCCCCTGAGACCTGCTGAGTCTGCTGGGGTGGTGCTCAGCTTCACCTTGGTTCTCTGGAGAACACCCAACAGTGAAATAACAGAAAGACAACCAGCCAGCAGAGACCACTCACAGCTTTCAGACAGGGAGAAAAACAGAAGAAATGGCTTTAGCCAATGTATGGGGATTTTGCAGCATTTGACATTTCTTTCAACAGCATGAACTAAGCCCCAGTAAGCATCAAGTGAAGAATGAGTTACTTGTCCTGGCTAAGCACTGAGCTTAGATAGTGGGATAGAAACTAACAAGAAAAATCATTGAAAATGCAGCATCTGTT
This sequence comes from Acanthiza pusilla, assembly GCA_036630365.1. NCBI lineage: Eukaryota > Metazoa > Chordata > Aves > Passeriformes > Acanthizidae > Acanthiza > Acanthiza pusilla. Next base: position 69,775,009 of record JAXCHO010000034.1, read on the forward strand.
GACATTTTCCAACATGCACTGACCTTTCCAGTACCATTACATTAGGCTTTGCAGCACAATTACAGTTTCGGCTCTACATATCGATAAGATCCTCATTATCTGAGTTCTATCAATATCTTTACACTTCTCCAGAGAGCAGAGAGAAAGGTCTGTCAGAAACAATATCCAGTTCAGTGACACCAGAAAGACTCCCACTCAGCTGCTGGGGTTAATTGTTCACAGCACTGCACTGTAACCTAGCCAGGTAAGTAGGGGGAAGAGCCTGATAACTAATGTGAGGATGATTCCACATGACAGTGACAATAGTATGTAGCTAAAGAGCACAAAATGTAATATTCAAGGACAGAGCCTAGAAAATGACCCTTGCAATCACAAGTTCACCTGCAAACCAGAAATTATTTCATGGTATGTGAGAAGAGTTCAAGCTAATTTGTCACTCTGACCTTAGACCCCCCTATTATCCCTTGTTTAACTCAGCTTACGAGGTTATAATGGCTAGGTTTTTTCTAGTAAACCTACGGACTTGCTTTCCTTCACTTCCCCTCCTCCACTTACACTTATTTCATATGCAAAGGTAATGCATTTTATTGCAGAAATAAGGAAGATCTGCATTAAGTCATGTCTGCTTCAGGACTCAGTTGACTCCCCATCAGCTGGAATCTATTATTTGATTAAAAATGTTGTTGTGCCAGCTGCCATGCAGCACATTTCACTACCCTGATCCCGGGTGGAATTCAATCCATACTGAAAATGTAGTCCAGCATGAATCAGCCTCTTCTCAATACTAATCCATACCTGGAAAACAAAAGCATTAAAAAGCCCCACAAACCTCACCCTCCTAGACCTAGCCACCCCAGTCTCTAAAGAAGGTATTCAGTGGGGAAGAACTTCAAATTTCACATATTATAAGGTAGTAATTCCATAAGGCAATGTCCTAATTATACCCTCAGGCTTGTTTTTAAATGTGATCTTTCTTACCATAAAAACAAACCTAACTCCTCTTCAAACAGAACCAGTCCTGAAACAAAAGACAATTGCCAAGTTAAAAAAATTAAAAGCTTTTGTATCTCCCTGATACAGTGAAGTATTTACTAGTGGAGGGTAATTATTAGAGAATGTGCCCAGAGTAAAAAATAATTTATAGTTAAGTCTGTTACTGCTAATTCAGTTAGAATGAGAGACTGTATCGGGCAAAAAGCCCATTTAATTCGAGGGGGATTTCTGCCTGATGTGGGCTGCAAGAACACATGCCAAGAGTATACGCTGTGAATAAGCACTGAAAATGTTGCTTAGCTTCTTGCAGTGCAGGAACATTAAAAGCTTTAAGGCAATTATTTGCAAAGGCATACTTACAAGGCCTCTCAATAGAAATACAGTGATGGCATATTGATAGGTCTGATTCTTACTGTTCTCTTTTTCTGTTACCTCAAAGCAAGTTGCAGATTACAGCTTCAGTAGCTCTGAAAAAAGGCCACTGCTAGCTCTGAAGAAAGTTTATATTCAATGGATGTTTGCAGCTCTCTCTTTCAATGGATGGTCATAAAGTTAAAAGGTTTTGATGGCTTCAGAAAAAATACAGTCTCTTAATATGCAGACATAAATACATGCAGAGGTAAGCTGAAAACCCAAGCCTACACCCATTCCTGGTGGTGTCAAGGCAGAGACAGAGTGCTCAACAGTTTATTTAGAAGAACTAGGTAAATATCATGTGGATATTTCACTGATTAAACTGATTAACAACAGTCAATCTAAATTCCCAAGCAGCAGTTATGTATAAAATAGCTCCAAGAGAATACAGTAGGCTTTAGCCACAGCACTGAACACAACTGAGGGGTCAAATCACTGCTGACCCAAGCTGCTGTGCCTTGATGTTTGCTTAAATGGAACGGCTGCTCTGAGCACTGCAGAGAGCAGCGCAGTGTGTGCACTACAGAAAGTGCCATCGTGATGGGCAGCTTTGCTGACAGTGTCTGCAGGGAAGCGAGTCCCTGCAGTGCAGCCCCACAGGTACTGAACTCCTTTTCAACTCTGAACAGGGATACCCAATGCTGACTCTCCAGAGAAACAAAAATAAATGAAATTTGTTGCATCTCAGAGATATTCCTTTCAAATACATTTTAATTCAGTTTGGGAAAGCTTGACCTAATACTTCTGATTTTGTGGGTTTAAATTAATTATATTTCCACACCAATTATACAACTTCCTCAATAAGCAAGAAATTTATTATTTAATCTATTTTTAATGACTGAGCTTTGTATATTTTACCTTTTCATTCCACAACCTCTTTCATAACAGTACAAAGTACTGTAATGTAACCCTATGTTTTTTCAAGCACCAATTAGAAATGCAGCATGTGTGCACATATTGACAAACGCTCCATAAATACAGAAGACATGAAAATAATGTTTATGCACTTCTCCCATTCACAAGCTTCTCTGGCAGCATAAGCCAGCAACCTCAATCCACCATCATCAAATGAGGGAACACATCGTGGATGCATCCCTCTTGTCTGCCATGCAAAATGGAGATATTCTCCATGCCAAAGACACAAGCTTCCAACAGAAACTGCTTTACTGAGAGAGAACAACAGCTCCTCTAAAGACATAATGAAAAGGATTTACAACACTGGAAGGAACTTAAGTTTCTCCTTAGTATACTTGTTTCAGAAGTGTCACAGACAGTGATATTTAAAATCATGACACTCATATACACATAAAAAAGCCACACATTGAGATTTAGCATGTTTTGAGGAAGGGAGCCCTGTATAATAGGAGTACAAGTCCCAGATTTGCCATCAGAGATGTTAAAAAATAGATTCAATGGCAATTACAATATTCCTATCCCAAATGGTTGCTAAAACTTTATCCCACCCCTACACTAGCAGGCATTGTGTGTAGGCCCTACATTTCAATAAAAGGAAGCAAATGCTTTTAAAAGCACACTATGGAGTATACAATATACTGGAAAGCTATTATCCCTCAATAAATATTTGCTGACTAAATCTACTCTTTCAATTAACATAACCCTTACTGAAACAAAAAAAACCCTGAAATTTAACTAAATTGTAAGGAAACTACAGAGTAGTAACAGCTGTAAGGTATTCCATGTAAAAAAAAAAAAAAAAGTATATGTATATTTCTATTCAAATAGCACTGGTGTAAAATCCTCCATAAATGTTGCAGGTAAGGAGGAACCTTTTGTGAGTCCAGTGCAAAACCACTGGAATCTGTCCAGGCTGATGCTCTCCCAAGAAGGGCAGCCCCCCTGCCTCAGCCAAGTGCTGCAGCAGCACACAGAGCCCATGACTCTGCCACACATACACACATATGCCTGGATGTGGCAAAAGCCCTGAAAGCACAGCTCCTGTTGCCCAGGCACATGCCATGCCCTCACATGAATGCTGGTGGTCTACACAGTGGTGCAGGTGAAGGCTCCTGTATTCCTAATCTTCTGAGTATTTCCAGCCCATAGGATTGCGTTCCCTCTCTTCCATAATCTGTAAGGCATAAAGTCACCACCACAGGAGACCCGAGAAAGTGTTAGGATTAAACTGGTAGCATAGGTTCTGGCAAAGAGCTCCTACAGATGCCCGGGCAAACACTGAGCAAATGTCCCACCCATACTCAAACCTCCATTTCCTGATGCACAGCAGTGCTGAACATCCACCTGCAAATCGAAGCTCCAAGAGGTCAGAAATACTAAGGAATTCCACAAGCCCTTCTTTTCCTAAAAAAAGATATCTGCATTTCAGCTCAGACATTTCATAATTATTAGAAATATTTTAAGAAATTCCTTATTAAGGACATATGCCATCATTTTTCACCTATACCATATGACAACATTTGTCTTCCTCACATGGTGCTGTAAAAAAGTCTCTGACAGTCATGAAGCACTGAGCCACCACAGCTCTCTTCACTATGTTATGGTGACATGGAATCACAGAATGATAGAAGGGCCTGGGGTGGAAGGGACCTTAAAGACTATCTAGCTCCAACCCCCTGCCATGGGCAGGGACACCCTTCACTACACCAGGCCGCCCAGTGCCCCATCCAACACAGCCTTGAACACTTCCAGGGATGGGGCATCCATAACTTCTCCGGGCCACCTGTTCAAGTGCCTCATCACCCTCATAACAAAGAATTTTTTCCTAATTTCTAATCTAAACCTAGTCTCTTCCAGTCTGAAGCCATTCCCCCTTGTCCTGCCACTACATGCTCTTGTAAAAAATCCCTCTGCATCTTTATGGCAATCTCCCTTAAGGTACTGGAAGGCCACCACTAAGTCACCCTGAAGTCTTCTCTTTTCCAATTTTCTCAGCTTCTCCTCCTAGGAAAGGTGCTTCATCTCCCTAATCAACTTGGTGGCCCTCCTCTGGACTCACTCCAACAGGTCCATGTCCTTTTTGTGCTGGGCACCCGATCTAGCAGTCCCAGGCAGAGCAGAAGCACACTGGAGGCTGTGCTCAGCGAGAACAAAAAAGATGATTCTCACACAGAAAGCCACATTTAAACATTAAACAAAAAAAAAGTCCAGTAAGTGGATACAGACTGTTGACAAAAAAGTAGGAGCAAACAAAGAGACCACATCAATCAATACAAGAGTCAGTGGCTGTAACACATCACTAACCTACTTCTTTTTTTTTCAGGGATTATGGCAGAAGAGACTTTAAGAAGGGATTTAAAAGGAGAAAATGAGGTTAAGTGTGTTGATGTCTGCCCACAGCTCATCCTTAACTTCAGCATAGCAATGAATAAAGCCTGCAGATGCTGTTTTGAATACACAGCAGGTCAGTGCCAAAGCTGGTACTGCAAATGAAGTGGAGGGCTGTGTGGGCCAGAAGGGCTTTGGATATGAAATCAGACTGCTTCTTTCTACTCTTACTGAGTAGAGAAATACACGAACATTAAAGAAACGCTCACAAGAAAACAAATTTTTTTAACAGCAGGTTTAAACAAGGTTAAAGTTACACAAGCTATACATGGACCATGCTTGACAGTGGACTGAGGCGTGGCACTGCTTCATGGCCACAGGCATCCCTAGGGCTGGCTCCTAAACATGTTTCACTCGCAGACATCTCTGGAGGAAGAAGCATGCCTTATTGAACAACTGTCATGGGTCATTTTTTAAGATCACGACATCATTAACTACACTGGTTGTCATGAGGAGTTACTGTCTTCTAATGACTCCTAAAATATCTGTACACAACAGCTGGAAACTTCTGTGTTCCACAACTAATTTGGTCTTTTATAAACTGATTTACAAATGTACTTGCTATCTAATTCTGTTACAAAATACTTGAGGCAGTATTTTTTTTCTCACCTCCTTAGCTCAGCCATGTACCAAGTTAAAAGAACAGTGGCTAAGTGGTCCATTTGAGCTCAGTAGCAAATCTTGGTCTTAAAACACATTTGCATCTCAGCAGAGGACAGTTAACAGCAGTACAGCCTTTTATCCAACTGACCTGTGAAACAGGCTAGTATTTGCCATCCGTACTAAGCCTCTGAAAATACCTGTTTGTTTGGTAAGGCTAGGTGTTTTACCAAAGGTATGCTGACATTAGGTAAATTATTGCCACATTAGGCAAATCATTGAAACAAAAAGGTAAAAAAAAGAAAACAGCAACAGGCATCACTTTCCCATATAAGACTTTTTTAACAGTGGTTTACAAATCAGACACCTTTCAGCAAAGATTCCAGCCAAGCATCAGAAGAAAGCAATTTTAGGAACACAACAATATGACAAAGTTAAGAAAATTCCTTTTGCTGTGCTGCACTGTATTCATGCAAACCTTAAGAACAAAATGCCTGCTAAAATATGGCCTACCTTTGATTATTTTGGTTAGTGTTCAGTGCTCCTCACTGTGTCCTCTAAAAGCTAGTAAGAACCAACACCTGAAGAAAGCCAGGAGGTAACATCTAGCTAGCCATGTGCCACTGTCACAAACCACTGTAGACTGGAAAGCCACACCAGCTGGAGTCCCAGCATCCTGATAACACAAATATTGTGTCATGTCACACCCAGTCTTTCATCCATTGTGAGTGACTCCACCAAGCAGAGCCTGGCTCAGGGAGAGTGGCAGGGCTTCCCAGGCTCCTCCAGCTCCAGAGATGACATCCCCACTGACTCCAAGGGAGAGGCTGAGCTCACATGAAGAGCCAGCTGCTCAGAAGGGAAACTCAACATGTGTGTGGCAGCCTGAAACTGAACTCCACCCCACAGCTGGGTCCTAACGCTCAGACCTCAGCATCCTGTAAGGTTTTTTATAAGACACAATTCACCATACAATAAAATAAGCCAGCAAAATATGTTAAATGAACTATGTCCTATGAGCAGCCACTTCCCTCCACTGACTAGAGCTGGACCTTGGGCAAACAGCTCTGGTGCACACATCCTCTGCCTGAGTGTCCTGAAGAGCACTCCAGGCCAATGAAGCAGAAAACGCGTGTATTCATGTTTTAGCACTTTGTCTGGGGTGGGTACTCTTCTGCTGTCAAAAGCCAAGAGTTATGTTCCTGACAACAGTAAGGACAGAACTAAATTAAGAAAAGAGTTGAGAGCGGCAGAGAAATGCAGTAGAGCTTTTGAAGAACAACCCTCATTAACTGACTGGCTATCAGCTATCCAAATAGAATAACAGAATTATTATTACGGCTGTAGTTTAACAGTTTGAAAAAGTGACATTTGAAAATCACTACATAACACTGTCACCTGTAATGCCATGCTGTAAATTTGTTATTTGAAACCTACTGGTAAATACACAGCAACTCTTGCAAGTTACTGGCTGCACTCAAAAGTACTGGCAAGAGCAAATGAAAATGCATCCATTTTTGGGAAATTAAGTATTATGACTTCATGTTCTCATCAGATGGCAAGCATTAAAAATGTGTCCATTGCACCGCATACAATAGCCCAGAAAAACGTTGGGTTTGCTACAATTTCTTCAGATTGAGTCAACTGAAATCAGGTTTTCAAATCCATGAAAGACAGGCACAGTAAACCACTGAAGTGCTTTCCCAATGCCATTGCACATCAGAACACTCTGTGAAAGTTCATACATTTGATTTTCTAGAAGATACCACTTTTCCCTTCTTTTCAAAACCATACCATTTCCAGGGGAAAAAACCACAAATGTGTGCATATTTCAGGCACTCATACTTGTTCTGGATGGACACAGATTATGCTGTCCCAGCTGAGTGATCTAAAACTGCATTTATTGTGAAGCTTCAAGATTGAAGAGGTTAAAGCCTTCCCTGGGGAAAACAAGTATAAGGTGTTCTGCACACCAATTTAAGAAATACATGTAAATTTAGCTTCACAGGATTAATGTGTGTCTTGGTTTCACTGTAAGTAACACAACCTTCTTATTAACCAAGAGAAAGACAGTAATTTTCATGTCTATAGAGTAGAAAGGAATTATTTTCTTACATTTCCCCTCCCCCCTCAAAATATGCAAAGCCAATGTTGAAATTCCCAATCCAATATATATCAAAGAAGATTCAGGTTCAAAGTCAAGTCCTAGAAAGTCAAGAAATGCCAGAACAAATTTAGTTCAGCTCCCTTGTGCTTGTACATCAAGATGAAATATTTAATTACACGATGACATGCTATTTTTTGCCTGCATTATCTGTGTTTTAAAGAACAAGAAATAAATTCCATAGTGGCCTGATTGGACCAGATGTTTAGATGTTAATCTCATTTCAAATATAATACTTCAGTAGTTATTTATCTTGTTGAGAGAGATATAAGGTCAGATTAAAAATTTCCTAATTACCTGTTCGTTTGATTTTTTTTTAGCAGAAAAAACATTACTGGAAATAAAATCTATCTTCCACCAGCAAATACTGCTTGATAGTATGCTGTGATCTAGTTTTGAATGAACAAAACCAGAATAAATCTCATCTGGCCTGATTTTTTTTCCAAACAGGTCTATCACAATGACTAACTTATCAAAATATTTCAACTCGCATTCTAAAAATACAGTTATTTATTATTTTACTCTGCTGTACAGACATCAGTCTAACACTCAATTAGAGTAAGTGGTGATGAATCATGCACATTTTAGGAATGTCTTGGCTCTCTGAACAAAGCTGGGGTTCTAAATCCTTATTGATTGAAATATTTTACTTCCAACAGAAATCTACATACAAATGTGCAAATCAGGGCTAGAGCAGCAAGCCTGTGCTATGGCTAAGAGGTGTCTGGGCTTGGCTATCTGCCTTCAGTGCCTACTTCCACCCTGGCTTGGATAATTGGAATAAAGATGAATGAAAATTTAGGCCTGCAGTTTTAATAGTAACTATTTGTTATTTAAATGTCCTGTTCCACACTGAATGATTGCAAGAATGTGTGCTCAGAATTAAAAGGTTGCTCTTTAGCATCAGCACATTGAGTTCTTGGGGTCCTTGCAAAGCTTTTCACATTGTTTCTGGACTACAGCTCTACACCCCTCTAACTGCCTGTCAGACATCATTTCTGCTTTATGAATAAATAATATGATCCCCAGGGGAAACGTTGGGCTAAGACAAAAAAATCAATATGTGTCTAGCACATATTAGGCAGTTGTTCAGCTGAAGTCTGTCTCAAATATGTGGAGTAATTTTAGTAACAAACAAATTCTTTCTACACTGAGCTTAAAAGAGGGTTATTAAGAAAGCACTACTACTATATCACTGTGTACCCTATTTGAAGATTAATAATATTATTTTCCTAAAATGTGAATAAATGTTCTGATTGCAAAGTATTTGGTGATTATTTCTCTACAAATTTCAAATATCCATGCTATAGAGAAATGGTAGCAAGTGATTTTTTATTCTGTTCCTCTTGGAGTTGTGCTGGTGCACATCTGCATAGTAAAGCTGTTATTACAACTGACTTGTTTGTTATTTTAAAAACATCTTCCAAAAGTGCCTTTTTTTTTTCTTATTTTCCAGAGGACCCGGGATCAAAAGTGAAACAAAAGCAGGGTAAATTAATCATTCATGGCACTCTGTAATCATCTTAGTCGTTCCTGCAACGCAGCCTATTTTTGCATTCGGCGCAGCTCCTGGTTCGGTCCCCCGCCACGTGCAGATGCAAACTCATCACAAGAATACTGGAATCACTCCACTTATACAGGACCCACCCAAATCAAGAGGCCTAACCCCTGTTACGAGGCAGTTCCTAAATTCCTTTGTGTTATGCCCAAGAAGGGCTGGTTATGGTAACTGCACCATACAGCAAGCAGCTTTGTAGGAGCTGCAGCTCACTTGATCTCCCACAGCTTATTGAAGGAGGACTTGCACAAGCATGACTCCTGCACCTCCTTCCTTCTTTCTATGTGTCCTTCAGCACCAGGAAGGCTCAGACTGTGCCAGGCAGCAGCACTCAGCCCCTGCTGACAGCACATCCCCCCCTCCCAGCTCACTGATGGCCAGCAGGGCTGAAGCCTCACCCATCCTCACCTCCTCAAAAATGTTGCCTTCCCACTGTGCTCCTTGAAAACATAGACCTCATGCTGGAAAATGGTGAGGAGATGGACAGGTTATTTTGGGACAAGGGGAAAGCTGCCAGTCCATCTAGGAGCCCTCATGAAAGCCACAGGCACCCCAGGTTCAGCAGCACGAACAGGCAAACAGCAAAAAAAAAAAGAGGTAAAGACAAACTAGCAGGCTGCAGTCAGACCCATGGATGACCTCTGAGATCCCTGACTCCAAGCCACCAACATCCAGGTCAGGGACATTGCTCTCAAAGGGGGTTTTTTCCACCCCCCTGCTGCTATGCAGACCTTTTAGTGCAGATCCTCCCCTTGGGAGCTTGCTGACAAGGAGGCTCCTCCTGTTACACTCAGTATAATGAAAAGGACCAACTTCACGTATTTGTGATCCTTTCAGACTGAGGAGCTGCAGCTGAGTGCCCTTGCCTGGGGGTGCTCCCTATTGCAGGAGAGCCAGCCATCTGGAAGGGCAACCCAAGGAAAGCAGAGGGAAATCCTGACATCTCGGGGAAAGAAACCTGCAGACGTGCAGAAGCTACTCCTGATGGTGGCGGAGGCACAAGGCATCTTGAGGCTCACACCAGACAATGTGGTGGAACCCATTAACATCAACACTGATAGAAAATGCTTTTGCCAACTCAAAGAAGGGGAAATGATAAAGACAAGAAGAGGGGACTTCTCAGAACAAACAAAAAAGGATCAAATAAAATTCCCCCAAAAAACTCAACCTAAAAAAAGCCCATTAACAAAAAAAACCCAAAAAACCCACACTCACTCCTCAAAACCCACACAGGCAAAAAGGAGAAGCCTCAGGCTGAAGCTTGTATGGATTTCTACTTATTCTGAACCACTACAAACCCCAGTCCTCAGGTGCTTGGCTCAAAACAGCCAGAAAGGAAACTGAAAGCAGAACAGCAATTTCCAACACAGGCAAGCTGTGAAGTGTAAGCACCAAGCCTGTGCACCAAAGTCACTCAGAGAAGTGCCCCTGCACCCCTTCTCGCTGCCTTTCCCACAAGGGGATGGCCAGGTCCCTGGCAGGGCTCCATCCGTCCTGATGAGCACTCCGATGGCAGCAAGTCCTCTCCAGCCGGCACCTGGTTCACACATTTTCCTTCAGCCACTGACCCTGTGCCTCTGCCATGGCAACGCCAGGCCAGACAACCCAGAGCAGAGACACTGGGAACATGGGCACACCAGTGTGATGCCCTTCTGTGGCCACCACACATGTGAAACAAACCAGTTCTGCATGTTCTTTGTGAGATGTGAGTTACAGCGGATGGCCTGCAAACACCTCTGCTGTCCTGCTGTAGAGACCTCCCCAAGAGACACCCACCCTGCTCTTCACCTCTCACATGGTCCTCACTCCACCTATCGCAGGCAAGCTGCATTAGAAGCCATTCCTCTGTTTCTAAGAAAATCACTGCACAACACATATTTCTGCCAGCCCCCAGGAGACAGGACCGCTTGACCTTGGGCACTTGACTCATGACCACTCTTCCTTATCCTTTTGATGCTATTTAAATGAGTAATTATACTCCTTAAAACTGACACTGGCTGTAACCTCTCGATGTTGCCTTTGAAAGCCATAGGAACCTCAGGAACGAACCCCTCAGTGAAACACCAGACCCGTCTGTGGATGCAGGGCCTGGAGATGTGGGCCCTGACTGGCTGAACAAAGTCCTCAGTGCAGTGACCTCCTTTATCACCTGTCACACTTGCCTTCTCCGCCTCCATCCGACCCTAGAACCCAAACAGAATTTTTTTTTCTCAGCTCTAAAGTTCACAGCTTTTAACTGAAATGATAATGCTCTGGACCTACAGTTGCCCTCAGATGGCACTGTGTTGCTGTCTAATGTTGATGGAGGATTACATAGCATGATAATATCTGTTCACAAGTTCTGATTTCCTGTGCAAGAGTTCAGATTATGAAGGTCCATCAGACACACTTCAGAGTCACCAACACATTTTTATTGCAAACAGAATTTCCAAAATAATGACCACTTAAGAGAGAAGAGAGAAAACCCTCAGCTTTCAGATGTGTTTCATTTCCTGATTTGAGTACCTTTCACAGAAAATGAGAGTTCAGAAGTAAAACACTTCATCTTTGACAGATTTAAAGGCAACTATCACAGACCTCTAGTTTCCACAAGGTAAAACATCAGAAGAATGAGTGGTAATAAATTGATTTTACATTAATTTTATCTCTAAGGTGTCTGTAGAAGCTCATGGATTTCTATATTCATTTTGAAGACAACTATTCCCAAGAAGCAATGGTTCTATGAACCACATGTATGTTGTATTTATTTATGCCTTTCTCGTGAGCTCAAAATTTGGGATTGAAGCATCTCTGTCCTACACAGAGGTAACAAAAAGAGACAGAGATGGACTCAGAGTATTCACACTAACTCATACAACCAGTCACTGTAGTTTAGGAGGTACCTGGTCAGACAAGCTGTGGTAACCAAGTATGTTACCAGAGAAGTGAACTCCATTTTGCAAAGGAAAAGTTAAACCTGCCTAGCGTTAAAAAAGTTAAGCTTGTCTGAACAATCCAGCCTTCCTTTAAGAAAAGCTAAGAAGATGTAGTAGGTCAGTTAGCACTGTGGGGTTGCCCTGAAAGATTTTGTTTGCAATCCTACCAATATGCAGTAAAGACCACCTTCTTGGTATGCAGCAGCAAAGCACTGATTCCTTGTAAAGTTTCCAGGCTCTTACTGCGTTAAGAAAGGGATTTGAAATCCTCCCAGTATTTCTCAACTCAGGCACAAATTGTCTATTTCATACAACCAAGTCAAGTCCAGTCTGGTATCATATCATCACCTACTTGTAACAGCCACCCAGCAAGGGCTGGGACACTTGGAATTAAAATTAACTTCCATGTTTGAAAATTACCCTCTGCCAGGTGTTGCGAGATGTTACTTAAACGGCAACCCAATAAAAATTTGGTGTTTCTCGAATCTCATCAGACCTCCAGTAAGCATGTAAGCAGCACCAGCCCACCTACTGAAGGCTGGACATCGCTGGTCTCCATGCAGAGGCACCAGCTCTGCTCTGCAGACTGCGTGCCCACGCCAACTTCTATCCACAGTACTCTTTTCTGCACCCAGTGCAGTGGGAGAGCTTTGTAACTCAAACATAAAATGTGAGCCCTCAGCAGTCTATTTTGTTTAGTTGTTGCCCACACCCATGGTGACCTCATTAGTTCTGCTTTCAAACAGGCTTTGAGACAAGCAAATTGATGTATAGATCTGCAGCATCTACCACAACTGCCACAGCAGAAACTGCTTTTATCAACTTGGCAAAGCGAGCTAGGACAGTGATTTCCGATGAGGTGCTCATCACTTTGCTTGACCAAAACATTTACACTGACCAAAGCTACCTTCCTGGGGCAGGAAAGCCCATGTCATCACTGCAGGACACACGATGCCCCTCACACAGCTCCAGAAGAAAACCACATTCATATAAACCCACATGCAGCAGATTTTACCTTTCAGCTGGGACTGGTACTGTTGCTTCCTCAGACACAAAACCAAGAAGTGCATTTTCAAAATTTATCACATCTTTATTTTATACACATACACTGGCAATCACACACAGCTCGCCATGGATCATGAAGCTGTAAGGAACAGTTTCTGTAAAAGCTGCTTTTAACATTGCTGCTATCCAGTTTAATTGCTTAGCACTGGCACCTTCATAAATTACGGGGGTCTTCAGAAAACTGAGTTAAAGCCAAGCTGACCACCACAGGAAGCAGAAAGCAGTTGCATAAACAATTACCTTGTAGTCTCTGTAGGGCTTGATGTCCAAGTGAGATACAAATGATTCCTCCTAGGCAGAAAAAAAAATAATTAAAAATTCACAAGTCCAAATTCAATTATACCACATTTTAAGAATATGACAATATACATTATATTCTCTGGTTCATCAAATTTAAAATAATATCCAGAGGAAAATACCTTAGGATAATGTTTTCTTCCTATATTTAAGATACCCAAGAATAACTAATACCATCTTTAAATTCTTTCTTATTATTTTTGTCTGTAAACCATCTTCTGGCTTCTAAAGATCTGAAAAAGGAGTTAGGCTGAGAATTAGGACACTTTTATTCTCTCACCTATGCGATGTTGCAAATAACACAGATTTCATAGACCAAATCAGAATTAAAGGCTCCTATATGTAAAGTTACAGTAGTTCATACTCATGCATTCACAGTATCTTCAGAGAGATTTCTGAAACTGCTTGGGTTTGGTAAGTAAAAACTCATTGTTATTTAGCAATTGTATTGGTTTAATACCTAAAGAAAGAGCATCCAGGTCAGTGATAAGAGATTAATCAGAAATAGAAAGAGGTAAGAGGTTGCAAATTTTCCCTTGGCACCAGCCTTGGAATGTATTCTTTTATTTATGGGATAACAGAAGGGCCATAGGGTGGCAATTTGTCCTGCAACACCTACATAATAAAAATTACTAACTTTGGACTTTGTTTTTCCCCATTGCCTACATGAAAAATTAACTAACTTGGTTTGTAAATTAACTTAACTAGAAGAAAGTACCTTCCATTCCGTGGACATTTATTTCAGATTTAAAGGGTCTTACACCCTTAACTTCATAGGGGTCCAGCTCACCAGGGTATTTAAGACTGGTTTAAGCCAAAGTTAAAGCAGTCAATAAATTAGGCTCTGCCATACTAACCTGTAAGATTAGGAAACATAATTACCATCAAAGTAAGCAGAAACAGATCTAAAATAGACTGTTTCTGGAGGAATATGCCATTTCTTCTGCACCATTAATTTTCAGAAGAGACTCAAGTTACCAAAGCAGCTTAAGAAATCAGAGATACTGTCAGGCTATCAGCTTGTTCAGACCGCAGAAGGATATACTGATTCAATTATTTTCTTTTGATGTAAGTCCAAATTAAAAATTGGTATAAGCACATATTACAACTCAAACTCTGTGCATATTTTTTTTTTTGTCATCATGAACCAGTTGTTTTGCTCATTCACACCCGTGTGTGTGCGTGTGTGTGTCCCCCACCTTACTGGTGTACTCTACTAAAAATAAAGCAGTGCATGCTCCTGGAGAACTGTTGCTTAGCTACATTCTCAATTATCACAATGCTGGCCTTACTCATTCAGTGACAAGGTCAAAGCAATTGTTTCTTTACTTTAATGATGAAGTATCCTGTTTATAAAAATCTTATCTGTTTCCTACATGGTGAAATATTGCACATTTCAGTCAATCATTGCTGGCAAGTCCCCCAGAGAGATACAGTGTGAGAAGATAGTGTTCATTTTTGCCCTTAACAGAGAGGTTTTTTCCCAATCCCACCCTGAATGTCAGCTACCTCACACTGACACAGTGGCAACCAATTATACCAGCATTTTTTTCCCTTCTCTGCTGTGGCCAGGCAAATATGGCAGAAATGCAGTAGTTGTGTATTGTTTCTTATTCCTCCCCCATCCAACGGCAAGCATAAGTAAAGTCACAATTTTTAATTAGCGTGTACCTACAGTCAGTGCTGAGGAAAAGCTAAAGAAAAGAAATTTCCCCATCACTTTTAAACACAAGAACTTTTTGGTTTTTCTTTGCCTTTGAGGGCAGGTGTTCGACTGCAAAGACTGCAATTCTCCCCAGGCTAGTCCAGGCTGCTGAATATTTCATAGCCCCTGAGAAACACAGCTGTAATCAACTCGGAAATAATGAAATGGGCAGCAATAACAGAGCAGAGGTAAAGTGCACCACTAGAAAGCAGCAATGCTTTGACTGCTGCTGCAGTCTTGCTGTACCAATTTATCAGGTTATTTGATAAAAGAATAACGCTATCAACTATGAAACAAAAATTAATGTTATGCCAAAAAAAATCAAAGTGTCTCAGGTGGCTGACATGAATAGCAAACAGAAAAAAATCAGAAAGTGTGCCAAAGGAATCATGTTCAAGACTGAAACTCCATTAAATGTATTAATCACATGCCAATTACACACAACCACGTTAAGGTATGATCAGAAAAGTAAGTTTATATAAGGTGCTTAAGTCAGGAGAAGTTTCATAAATATTAAAATAAAATGAGGAAAATGTTTAGGAAGTAATAAACAGATTCGTTGTAATTATATTTTGTAGAGTAACCCATCTAGTGTCTTAACTTCTTTGTAACAGGACCTTGAGGTTTGACATTCAGAACCTCAGCAGTTTACAGTGTCCCATCTCTATAGTTTGGTGCTGGTGAACACCAAAAGACAACAAAAAACAGCAGTGGGATTACTATAACAGCATTTCCTGAAGATACGACGTAAGCTAAGGTTAGGAAGCTCACCCTGAAAAACTGGATTGAGCAAGCAGTAGTGATACAGGTTGTAACTGGGCAGATACCAAGATGTACCTGTGAATTATGCAGGGAAGCTCCACAGAAGGTAGTTCTTCACCTCACTTCAGAAATCCAGCCCAAAACCTGACTGTTCCTGGTCTGCCCCAGGTTTCTGAGAAACCAAGCCCAGAATGCTTGTACAAACATAAGTTAATGCCACCAGTGAGGCTACACTGGTTATGTGGTAAAAGAGGCAAGCTCATACACTGTGATCCACAAGGATGGACAGCGAGACAACCCTACCTGAGTATTTTATATCAACAAGAGATCTCTAAACATATTTATGAATTTGGATGGAGGTGTGACTTAGACACAAACTGTCTACCCTTATCTGCACTGGTAAGCATGGATAGGTTAGAAAATGCATTTCTGATGTGTAGGAAAGGGCTCAAATTACCTCCTCCAGAGCAAAAGGAGTGGTGACTGAGGCAAATGTGGCCTCAGGCATGGCTTTTGTTAACCTCATGGTTTGCTATGTATCAATAGCACTAGTGAATTCCAGTGCAAGAGTCCAGACCATAAAATATTAGAATAGAACTGATTATTTCAACTGAAAGTGACCTACAACAATCACCTAGTCCATCTGCCTGACCAATTTAGGGCTGATTAAAAGTTAAGGACATTGTCCAAGTGTCTCATAGGCACTGACACACCTGGGGCATCAACCGCCCCTCTAGGAAGCCTGTTTCAGTGCTTGACCACCCTGCTCTTAAAGAAATACTTCCTATTGTCCAGCCTGATCCTCCCTTGACACAGCTTTGAACCATTTCCCATGCATCCTATCACTGAATGCCAGGTAGAAGAGATCACACCTCCTTCTCCACCTCCCCTGCTCAGGAACTTGTAGAGGGCAGTGAGTTTACCCCACAGCCTCCTTCTCTTCAAACTAGACAAGCCCCAAGTCCTTAGCTGCTCCTCATGGGACATTCCTTCCAGCCTTTTCACCACCAAACAGCCGGTGAAAAAGCTGCATTTCAAGTGACTCTGTGAGGTGCAACTGTGGGAAAAAGCATCTGAGAAACAAGCAGAGGCTGAAGAATAAGCATAGTGCTCCAGTCTTGCCTGATGGAAACACAGCAATCTCCCAAAAGTGCCATGCAGCAGGTAGATGCTCCTATGGACCAGAAGATGCTCCAGTCAGAAAAGGGCAGGCACTGTCTTCCCCAGCCCATGGCAGCTCCCATGAGTGCACAGTCCTTCCTCATCCTCTCTCCAAGTAAGGGCTGACACTCAGAACCGCCTCCCGACAGACACACAGCAGTCACAAGCCCAAGCTGTAGGCAATTCACAGAAGGCTCTCTGTGCCTCCCTTACTTACTCCTGATACAAGAATATGCTGAATATTATTCCTAGAAGTCAAAGGAAGGTCTGGATGCAGGACTCTTGGGAGGGTGACATGCCACACTGTATGTTGCAAAGAGAAGTCTTGATGGAAGCGTGAAGTTGCACAAATACCTGTGCAGGCAGAAAACCAACAGCACTGGGAAACAAAAATTGCTACGTGCTTTGAGAAAGAACCTCTCCATGCAGGAAGTATTCAATTTATGTCAGTCTAATCGTCTTTTACATGTTTCAAAAAGTAATTCATAGGAACTTGAAAAATCTAAGCAGACTGTGAAAGAAATCAAATTGAAAAACACACCCTCTTCCCACAAAGTCCCTTTTGTACTTGTTATGTTCTCTACAAGGATATGCTATATTTCATTTCTTTCCTCACCAGCAACGGATACAGACTGCGGACAGGTTTAATACTGCCTGAGAAAATGTGATGTACATGTTCAGTGCAGCAGGAAAAATGAGCTCTCTCTGACATCCCAGAAACACATCACCTGTCACTCTGAAACAAAGTGGTGTCTCAGGGTCATACTGCACTGGACTAATCCCCATGCTTTGGTAATTAAAGTGCTCCTCCTAATGTTATCTTCCATCTGCAGGAGAAGAGATCCCACAGATAGACCTTCCAGCTACACAGAGCCACCAAAAATTCTCTTCAACTATCAGAAAGCTCAGACATAACTAAGATGCCCTCATTCATATTCTCCTACACTCCCTCCTGCAAATTCCCAAAGATAAATTACTCAGACAAACTCCGATTTGGACTTTAAATGTCACAGGCAAATCTTATGTAGCTCATTTTTCCTTTCACTTTTTTCCCCAGGATGAAAGAATTATTATTAACTCCCTAGGGATCATGTCTTCACTCTACTGTGAAAAAGCACATGATAGACAGAGACAGACCTTGAACAGTATAAGGCTGGTGGAATTTCCCTCCAAGTTTATCCATTAAAAATTAAAATATCTATCTCCACAGCTGTGTATTTTCTTGTCATATCACCAATCCTCTTCCAGATAGCAGCATCCCAGTCTGGCCCTTCTATAAAATAGTAAGTCTATGGTGATGCAAGCTGCTGTAATATGTGTGGTGTCTTGTTTTTTTGATTTACATACACAGAACTAGTCTTAGAGGAAGGATGATTAGAAGATACACACACACATGCAGTTTTACCATCAAGGGACTCACAAACCATGCCCAGCTCTATAGTGGGGCTCTCACTCCTCAACTAACTCTTACAAAGCAGCAAAGCAGGCAGCAGTTCATTGCTCCTGCATCGCCTCCTCCTTGAGCAACTGACTCTACTGGGAGACTTGTAAAATTTGCGGCATCATATTAAATCCTTCCAAGACTACATACTTGCCAACATGTTGTGAAAAATTACTTTAAAAGCATTCAAAGTCAAATTGGCATTTCCTGATGGTAACTACAAGAGGTGAGGGTAGCATTTGGGTATCTCCACTGAAACAATGCATATGTTTCTGAAAATAAAGCCAAAGAAAAGCACTTTTCTCTGCACAGGTTAAAAAGTCTTGGCATCCTTTTTCTTTGAGAAGCTTGAGTATCTCTATTCTTTGAAGACAGGACTTGACAAGATCCAGGAAAAAGCTTTATGTCAGAGAGATGCTTTTTACAGCCTTCTGAGATGAGAAAGGCATACTTTTGTAAGAATGGGAACAAAAGTAAAGAATTGGAGAAAAGTAAGGAAAAAGGGGGAAAACTGGGATTGGAAGATGTGTAGGCAAGATGACAGACAAGAATAGGCAAGGAAATTTGGCTGGGGAGTCTGTGAGAAAAGCAGGATGAAAGAGGGCAAGAGAGTAAGAAGTAAAGATGGTGAAAGTCAGTCAGCCTAGGCAAAATCCAAGAAGAAAGAAAGGGTGAAAAAGGAGGGTGAAATCGGGAGTTATTTGGATGAGAACAGGGCGAGCTGATACCCATCCAATATGCAGGTGGGACAAGGGGAGACAGGAGGACACAGAGTAAGGAGGCAGCAGCACAGACCTGGAAGGCTGGACGAGAGACTGGCAACAATGGGGTGTCAAGTGAATGACTGGAAAGTAACCTCAGTCCTTTGGGACAAAAAGTGAAAATATACAGATTGTAAAGCTGGGAAGAGTGGCTGCAGAGATAAATACACTTAGGGGAGCTGCAAGTGTGAAGAAAACATGCAAGACTAAGGCTTAGAAGAAGATAAGCAACATAAATTAGAAAGAAACAGGTCTAAGTCAAAAGCAGAAGGTCAGAAGAGACCAACTTTTGGCAGAACCTGACAGAAGAGTCTACATCACTAAAGCATATTCATCTCCAGGGCCAGGCCCACGACTGAGTGCAGCTATGCAGCCACAGTAAAATATACACTTTAGGGACAACTGGATTAGTACATATTTTTTGCTTTACCTAATTTCTCATCTCTGCTGGCACCAATCGCACAAAGCAGTAGAGCAATAAAATGAAGAAATAATCAGGATAGTTCTTTCAAAATGTGAAATGGTAACACCCTGTCCTTGTTAAGGATGTGACACCAATCTACATGAGCTACGGATTTTGTTCAAACTGACTTCTTTAAATATGCTGATGGCTCAGTGCTCTGCCACAGGGCCCTTACTGTCCATGGAAAACCAGACTGGCCTGCCCTGTGATCTCTCATTCCCCATGTCAGCAGGAGGCTGTGAGGAGCCAGCTACAGCTCAGCAGGGCACTGACAGCTCCTATCCTTGAAGTGCCTCCAGCATAGCCAGTGCTTTCCAAGTACAGCCCCGGGGCTGGAAAAAAAATGACCCTTAGCTTCTGCTAGACCAGACAGGGACATTGCTGGCAAATCGCATGAGACAGGTGGCCAGATCTTCTTGGTGCTTGTGATGGAAGGCGAAAAGACACACACCTAAGTAAACAAATGTCCAAAACTTGCCAGAAATACTTAGGTGCTTTTGTCACTACAGCTCTCCCAAGATTTCCAGAGGCTGGTAAGCAAAGCAGGGGTGTAGGGGGCTCACTTGGAACCCCACATCCAGGCACTATTCCTGCAGAAAACACGATGCAATGGACAGAGAGGGACAAGAAGAGCTGTGACACCTGCCTCAGTCTCACTCTGATGGGTCACACACTGTACACACAGATCTGGTACCCTGGGGCCCACTACTCTAAGTGTGCCCTTAATTATTACCACAGAAACTGATAGGTACACAACCACCCCCTTACGCTATATTCTCTTTGTCCATTTTGATATATGGAACTGATGTATAGAGCCCAGGAAAAAAGATGGTGAGGTTTATTTCTTTATTGAAAGAGCCTTGCCTCTTACTCCTAACACTGACCAGTACAACACACCATTAATGGCAGTATCTAATTGAAGCATTTTTCTGAATATATCAGAGTAAGTTTACAAAAGCTTTCTCCCAGAATTTCCCCCATTTCCTGCAGAGTACATGCCAACCCCACACACCATCATGAGATCTGGTTCACAGCTCTTGAGCCAAGCAGGCGAGGTTCCTGTCTTGTATCTCCAGAAAACTTTCTGTGGCAATATCCCAGTAAATTCACACCATTTGGGACTGCATGGCTTACTGCTGAAACAAAGACACCAACTGGAAAAGATCCGGTAATTTTAGGCATATTTTATATTAACTGGGGATTAGATGATTTCCTGCAGATTTAGAAACACTGTTGCTGCAGCTTATACCACTTTTTGTTATTTTATCCTTTGCCCAAAGGTTATCTGCTACTTCAGACTGCTCCTTTGCCTACACAATCCCTATGTGATGGTAATAAATATGAAAGGCTAAAGATCTCCATGTTCTTCTGTAGTAATCCACCATACTGACTGAATTTTAGAAGAAAATACTGGACAGAACCCTCTTCATCCCAGAGGGATTTGAGAGCTGCAAATTATTCCTTTAAAAGTGAGATGATACAGCAAGAGGCAACTAATACAACAGCTAGTGGCACAATGCCCAAAGTGCTCACTTTCCCATTAGTCTAGACCCAACTGCAAGGCATCAAGGGTATGTGATATATTTAAGGATAGTACCCACACACAGTTTTCTTTCCTGTCCCCCTAAAGGCCCAGCACAGAGCAGTGCTAAGCTGCCTGTGGAACAGAGAGAGCAGCAGATCACTGGCACATGCTGGGATCTTAGGACACTTGCCTTTAATCAGGCAGTACAGTCCAGAGCCAGTTCAAAAAAGGCACCACTAAGAAAACACCCTCTGTCTCAGGCACTGAGAGCTTGCTTCAGGAAATCTGTGGACAAAGCTGAAAAGGTAGCAATTTAAAACAGCAAAATGGGACAGTAAGAGCATTTACCTTTTATCTAAACATGATTCATGAGACAGCCCCACAAAGTGTCAGACAACAGCAAAGCAGTTCATCTACTATTGATAACCCAGCATTCCTAAGCCATCAATAGCCATTTGAGTACTCCCAAAGTAAATTTAGCTTCATCTTCATTATTTTCTGCATTGAAAGACCGAGGACACATTCATGGATTTTTACGCAATGGCAAGAGAGCACAGTATTGTATGTTTTATTACACTACCAAAGCAGAATCTCGTTCAGACACTGCTAGCATATAATTTCTGTCTCTCTCGAAGCTGGAAGGCAATCATTAGCATGTTGAATCTGGCAAGTTCCTATTATCTATCTGGTAATTATAGAAAGATGGAGAAGCCTTCAAAAAATACCCTCCAACTTCTGCATTTACTACACACCTGATCAAAATACTATCCCCATCACCTAAATTAGCAGATAATTCCCATAAAGTATTATTCAGAACAGATTAACAACGATATAAAAAGCATGAAATAATTATTAGAGGCCATACAGACTATTAATTTATCTTTCCTTCCAACTTCAAAAAAATAAAACTATGCAATGACAACCTGAATGCAGGAAAAGATCTTACTAAAGGTGATGACAAGCTAGGCTACATGGTCATTTGTCAGGCATTATTAGCCCAAATGAACACTACAACACAGCTCTAGGTTTTCAAAATATGTGTACCATTACTCAATGTTATTCACACTGTGGTAGTGAAAATGTGCTAAATACACACTGAAGGATAATCCCATCCTCCAGAGACTGCTGTAGAAAAGGACAGAAGGATGAGAGACAAGGCAGTGGGTGAGGCCATACATATGCATATATATACAAAGTAATTGGGGAAATTGGCCTGTGCCTCATTATCTCAGTTATTATCTCATGCTTTAGATAGAGGGGAGAGAGGAGGTGCCAGGAAGAGCACAGAAGCTGGGACAAGGTTGGTACAAAACGAGCTGGAAGAACAGAAGGAGAAATCAGAGCAAGGCAAGTGAGGCCAGGGACACAAGACCACGAGACCATGAATGAAGAGGGTCAACCAAAACCAGTGAAAAAACCCCAAAGACACGCACAGGGAGCAGAGGAGTGCAGGAAAAGTCTGTGAGGTGCTTTGGCTGCTCTGTTCTCAGGCAGGGGCTTCACACAGCCTGGTGCCTCAGAGGCCCCATCCAGCCCCATGTCACAGCCTGAATGACACCAACCAAAGCGGCAGAGCTCCTTATCTTCCTGGCTTATGCTCCATTTTAATTACACTGGCTGTCCAGGCCCTGGGCAGGTTGTCCCCACAGGGAGGGGTGGCAGCTTTCTGGCTCAGGACCAGGACTGATTACCAGGGTGTCCCCAGGGAGGCCCTGGCTCTCATCCTAGCCCCTGCCTGACTGCAGCACTGCCAACCCCCATCCCAATGCTTGCCTCTGGTTTTTTTTTTTCAAAGAAGCCTCATGATAAGGTAAGGCTACAGAGGTTGCAGCAAAAGCATGTCAGTACATGCATCTCGCTCCCCACTAATTCCCAAAACTATAGCAACAAACAAATAGATTCAATTACCAAGACAGACACTAGCCCTATTCAAGGGGATTGGTACATCCATTACAACAAGATGCTGGAGCTGCAGTCTGATCACATTTACATGAAGAAATCATTTTATGCAAATCTCTCACGCACGGGCAAAGGCTGTACAGGAGAGGAGAAACAGCACCGTGTGGAGATTCACGATGCATGGCAGATAGGCAATTTAAGGTAAATCACACAGTTCAGTTATACAAGACATATAACTGGGGGAGAAAGTGTGTGGCTTCAAAGTTATAAATTATTTACAAATAATAGAGCCTTCTCATGAAATATCCAGAAGGCCAAGCACCTGTTTTTCACATTATTTTTCTCCGCTTCCACCAATCACAGCAAAACTGAAGACGAGTATCTTACCAAGAATGAGCTAATTTTGGGGGAGGATGGACTTAGATGGCGGAGATAGTTAGGGGCTGGCAGGCAGGATGACAAGAACTGAAGGCAGCAGGGCTGATGTCCTCACCCACCTGGAAGGGAAGCATCAGAAGTCAGAGAGAGCTGGAGTGGGCTGAAGAAAGAAATTGTCCACCTGGTAACTCATAGCCTCCCAGGACTGTCACTGCCAGCATGTTCAAAATCACCACCTAATTTCCACCAAACATTTCAGGGTTTTAAAGTGAAATCCAGTCCTCATTTTCACAAATTACAGCTGTAGCATCCAGACGTGTGGTGTGTTTTCTGTCAGCAGTGCTGCCTCTTCAGAGCCTTAGCCTTGCTCTGTACAACACACAGTCGCACCTCTACTCAATTTTCAATTCTGCAGCTTCCTTCAGCATTTCTGTTGTGACACCTCAGCAGTCTGACACCTTCTCATCTTTGTTACCCAACGCAACACCTGCCCAAATTCTCCTGCAATGACCAATTCACCTGAGTTATTTTTCCTGATGTCCTGCTTGGTGACCCTGCATGCCTTCCAGTGCTCTTACAGGTACCTTTTGATATATACACAGTTCATAATTTTCTTTTATGTTGCAGACTCTTTGCTCTTCAAAGTCTTTTTCAGATCTTCATGCTCAGCTTGCATCCAATTCAACACAGTCTGGCTGGGGTTTTTTTGTTGAAATCATTAGGGGCAGATACCCATCTGCTCGAGGATATTTCTGTAGTCTGAGCAACTCCTAACGTTTGTGCTTTCAGCAGACCACTGTTTCTGCTTGCTTATATACAGATGCCTTAAGTGACTTTTACAATGTGTTTAAGCAGCTTCCCATGCTGAGCCCGAGGACACTAATTTTCTCTCTTCTGACTTTCTCCTGTTTTCAACTGATCTGCTGTTATTTGGGTGTGGGACAAGTACTTCAGTGTCTAAAAAGCCCTTAAGGTTAAAAGATACATTTTTACACGCTGATTCAGAATTTTTCTGAAACTCTTCAAAGTCTTGGACTGCATTTTCTTTGCATTACAGGTTTGCCTAGATGTAACAGCAATGTTATTCTTGAGTTCACTGCTCGTGTACATGTGCAGTCACATAAGGCAAATAAAATATACAACAGCAAAAATAACCTTATTTATTTTCTTATTAGGTACAGATATTAGCATCTTTGACTTGTATCAATTGGTTGCAATAAAAAGACAGAAATACCAAAATATTTCTTCTCAGCTTTAAGACTGAAGCATTTTTACATGAGCAAAATGAAAAATAAATGTACCACTAGCATAAAAAAGAGGAAATGTAGCACCAAGTGTCACTTCATCCATGCAGTTACCTCTCTGCACCAGGGGTTTGTATGTATAATCCCTCCTGAGCCACAAAGGGGCATGAAAATGCAAAATACAAAATGACATGAAATCTACATTTTCAGTTATCATGGAAATCTTCTCAATAGCTATTGTTCATGTACAATAGCTATGCCTGTCAATATTTGCAACATTGTGGTTAACAAAAAAGTCTGTTTCTGAACCTTCCTAAATATTTTTAAATGAACTAAAATACCGTATGAACTCCAATCCTCCCAAGCATTTTTCTTCCTACACAACACACTTTTGGTACCAAAGCCAGAGAACAAAATCTCTTTTCCGGAGGAAGGGATATCTCTCTTGGTTAAACTTGTTCCTACCTAAGTCTACATCCACTTCCTAGGTCAGATGTAAAAAGAAGAAGCTGTCACCCATTTTGCAGCTCACGGAGGTCTTAGACACTCTGTCACAAATGCAGCTGTTTCTCTTTTGAAGTCTTTGCTATTGCAAGTATATTCAAATCTTAAATGGTACATAAGCTCTTGTGAATTACTTTAATTGAGGAAGACCTATGTAAAGGCTTGGATTTCATCCCATCCTAAAATGGGAAAGCTCCTTTTCCTTCGGGAGAACCAAACCATTTACATTAAAACTGCTCCTCTCTTGCCTCAGAAAACTATCCCTGACCTGGAAAGCCTCCTATGGTCTCCAAGGATTGCACTAGTGCAATAATATTTACATTGAGAAGGCAGCACTCATAAGTCTAAGATCAGGCTCTCTGTGAATTTTAAAAATCATGAATACAAAATAAATTTATATGTATGCAAAATGCTTCAATCCTATTTTTCAATCAGAAAGTCATGAGATAAAGACAAATTGGACATCAGCAGTCAAAGGGTAACACTACTGTTGCTATCCTGTTGACGAAGATTAAAGCTATGCCTGTAATTAACACAAAATTAGCCTGCAAGGCAAGGAGAGGAGGCTGAGGTCACTGATAACAGCTCCGCTGCTCCCATGTGCATCAAAAGCAGCACATTTGGTGGGGTCTGTTTCCAGGGGTGTTAACTCAGCAGGAGGAGGGAACATCAGTGGCACACCTAACCACTGTGGTCTACAGAAGCCCTGTCTGAGGCCTGTGTTGATGAAAGTCTCCTGCCCTGAGCGTTGGGTATGACACTGCTAAAGACCTATTAATATAATTAATATCTAAGCTCTGCACCTCATCTGCTGTGCTGTGGAGGCACATGGGACAGGACAGCTACAAATGGCTTGGAAACAGACCTAATAAGAACCAGCTTTTAAATGAAAGGAAATATTTCATAAAAGCAAGACAAGGGGTTTACACAATAAGCATTATTTGTTCCAGAAACACTTTTTCCGCTACGGGTGTGGCCGAGTACTGGCACAGGTTTCTCTGAAGGCTGTGGAGGGCTCTGGGAGGCCCTATTTGAGCAGAGCTGTTGGATCAGGTGACCTCCAAAGGTCCCTTCCCACCTCACCCTGATTCTGTGATGGCACCACCTGCACTCTCCAGCAGCTGTGTTTGATGGGTGGTAGGACCACCTCTGCGCCTCTGCTAGGCACTGATGAGGCCACACCAGGAGTGCTGAGTCCAGCTCTCAGATTGCCAGTGCTGAGGAGAAATGGACATACTGGAGGGAGTGCCACAAAGGGCCATGAAGATGCTGAAGGGACTGGAGCATCTCTCATGGGAGGAGAGGCTGAGAGAGCTGCGACTGTTCATCCTGGAGAAGAGAAGGTTCAGGGAAAATGTCATCGATGTGTAGAAATTCCTGAAGGGGGGGTGTAAGAGGACAGAGCCATGCTGTTTTCAGTGGTGCCCAGTGACAAGACAGGGGGCAATGGGCTAAACCAGAAATACAGGAGGTTCCTTGCTCCCAGTACCCACCACTCAGAAGCTCAGCTTTGGATGTGAGAGAGCTCCTAGCTGCATCCCCTGGACACAGAATTGATCAGCTGGGGCCAGCCACAGGTACACAGCCCCAGCAGAAGCCAGACTCTGGTCAGCATGTAAATGACCTGTGATCCCTGATCCCATATTGGCTCTATGCTCCAGCAGGATCCACTCTACAGCCTGCCCTGTATCAGCATCTCCTCATTGAAAGCTCCAGAGGCACTGAATTCCCAGGCTGTGCTTTTCGAAGTTAACCCTTTTGTGTCCCAAACACCATCACTGCCAGAGCTGAGGGACAAAAATCCCTTGAAAAGGATCATGCAGGAGAGTGAGATACGGCAAGCTTAAGTTTCAGCCCCAGCATTCCTCTACTGCTGAACTAAAACACCAGACACAGGAAGGAAGAGAAAGCAGCACTACACTTCTCCCTGACACCAAAACCTCACTCTTTACCGTAAAACTGACTTAACAGCACTGATTTTTTCGCAAGAGCTTTTTCCTGCCTGCACACAATCAGGCTGATGCACACACACACCACAGGTACTGGAGTGTTAATAAAACCAGATAGCTAGGTGCTCAAAAGGTATCAGTCTCACAGCTCTTGTCCTGATAATTTACCGACAGCAATCTTCACACTTATTTTTTCTGAATTCAGTCTTTTTAAGTGCCAGCTGCTGATGACTGCAGGGAGCATAATTTTTATTAAATGATGAACACTAAAACATTAGAGTTATACCTCAGAAAATCAATTCCCAATTGCCTATGGACAGATAGCTTAAGCCCAGAAATTCCCGAGGGTTTTCTGCATGAGCTTTTTTGGTTGGTTTTGGGGCTTTGGAATTTTTTTTTTTTTTTTTTTGGTTGGGTTTTTTTTTTCATTTGTCTATAATGAAAGAAAGCCTTTGCTGTTTAAAGTGGTTGCTTTTTTTAAAGCATCAGTGTAATTAATTACACAAGCTAACACTTAATATAGGAAATAGAACTGCTCTGTGGAGCAAGGCACACATCATGCTGGCTGGAACATGGAAACTGCCAAGACTTTGAAATTCTGCTTCTCAGGGAATCACACCACTGCAATGTATAATTTCTGCCTAGCTCAGAAAACCAAGGGAAAACAACTTTTGTTTACTGTGTTTCTTGAATAAAACAGTACTTACTGCTGATTAAAACTAACAACTTGTGCTAATTTTACCACTGTCCAAGAACTAATACTTCAGTTATTTCCACAGCTGGGAAAAGCAAAAACTGACAAAAATCAACCAAAGTTTTCCAGGTTCCCAGACTGCCAACCATGAGGTCCAAATGTCCAGGGCTTTGATGACTCAGGGTAGCTACAATCAGCCCCCTGGGCTACCCCTACAGGAGTCTGGAAGTTCCATCACCCACGTCACAGACTGGGCTTCTCCTCCCAGACCAGCTAGAGATGCTGATGTGCCTGTCAAGAACCAACTGCACCACGTTACTTCAGCACACTATGCCTGAGTGTTGAGTAAATGTGAAACAGAAATGCTGAGTTATTTGCCACCTGCCCGCTTTGCCAAGTAAATAATGCAGCTAATTTCCTCATAATAATGGCTTCCCATTTTGGTGGGAAACCAATCCTCTGCTTCTAGTTTGCTTTCTCCAGTTCTTCTCTAGGGCTGGTTTTAGCCAAACCTCTTGAAGAGGACGATAACACCTGGAAACCAGCATCCATTAATTCAGTGTAACTGGTCAGGCTCCACACCAGACTCAGACATCACCTCCTCCTCTATAATTTACCTCGCTGTTAATGCTAATCAATTCCTGGTGTATTAGCTTTCTAGGAATGAGATGGACTTCTCAAGCAAAATTAAAGATGGGGTCACAAGTGAGTAAGAGCTTCAAGGTTCACTCACACAAATTAAAACACACAATACTGAAACGTAAATCTAGAGTATGAAATTGCATCTTCAAAAACTGAAAAAATAAATTAACTCCTTCTTGCACTTCAGTCAATATAATTGACTGGAACAATTTCAAGGACTTGACAGACTGCCCACCAAGATACCTTGGAAAACCAAACTAGAATAAAACCATTTCCCAATGAACTGGCAAATTTCATGTACTAAACTGCCAGGAGTATTTTCTTCCAAATTCTGTTACACTTATAAACATCAAAAGGTGACTAGATTTTTGCATCCCTTTTGATTACCAAGGACATAGTTAAGAAAACAGATAAAACAAAAGGGAAAGAAAATCATATTAAAAAAATCCAAGTGCATTAATAGACAGTACTTGAAGTACACATTCACTATTAGGTGGTCTATATGTAACTGTTTACCTCAGGTCCACATGTACAATGTCACATGCTGCTACTCCCTTGAGTGATTGATTAACCCACAGAGAAAAGCTCTGTGACAAGTCACTACACAAGTCACGAAATGGAGGTCACTGTGCCAGCTAGCAAATGACACATTAAGAAAGGGGAAAAAAGGCAGAAAATGCTCTCTATGCTTTCCACTTCAGTATGAACATGAGGGATTTATTTCACTAATCCATGGCTGGCAGTGTCAGGGCTACTCGGAGCTGCAGAGACGGAGAGAAATATCCAATTTTCAAATCCCCTCCAGCTACATGAAGGTAAGAAAGGAGAGCACGTCTGCCTCCACTGAGCTGTAACTGCACCGCTGCCAACACTATCTCCTGAAAAAGCTGAACTAGGGGAAGGCACAGTCCCTCCTATAACTAGGGAGTCAATTAAGATGGCCAAGATAGTGCCAAAATATACCTTTTTACGGTGTGCTCATTTGTAGTTTATTTTGCCTGTCCAATTACAACATTACATTCCTGTGAGAGGAACTGCGCAAGTGACTGTGCCTATACTAAGATGAACTTATTCAGACTATTTAAACATGAGGTCACAATTTACCCTTCTGGGGGCAAAGCATTGTCCTTTCTTGCAAAGTGTACTAAAAATCAGGCAATATTTGACAGCACATCAAAGTGTGAGACAGAATACACACACATCTAGTTTGGCCTTTCTGTATATTCTTCTTTTTCCTTAGGCAAGCAAATCTATAAAGCCTCTCATTTAATGTGTTAGATTAATAAATGATGAAGCTACAAACAAAAGAGCCCCAACCTTCCATGATGTGTGTTCAATTATTTTGCATTTAACAAGAGTAAAGGAAATCTAAATTAATTTAATCTCTGTAATTGCCAAACGAAATGACACAACCTTGCCTTTTATAACAGATCAAAACAATACGCTTACATTTACCAAGTTGTTGGAAAAAGTGTCGTTTTTACTCTGAATAGCTTTTTTTGAAGCATTAGCTTCCTTTTGTGCAGAAGTAACCAAATGTTGCAGTAGAGGCCATGGAGATTGTGCTTTTCCACACAACTAGGCTCAGGATCAGAGATATTTTTAAGCTAAGCTCTGTGACAGCATTTCAAAAGAAAGTAAAACTATATTTTGGAATGTGCTTGGTGAATATTCCAAACTAAAGTAAGTCTGCAACCACAGGTGTTCTAGTTTGCAGGCTCTGACAGTCTGAGTGTTGGTCTATGCACTCCACTAGAAGGAAAAGCAGCTGTTATTTAGTGAAGGAAGAAACTTCTGGAGGCAGTGCAGCTTGTTAGGAAATCACCCCCAACACCATCAGCAGCAAATTCTTTAGCAACCTCTTCAGCGACTTCTTCCTGTCTGTCCCTCACGCTCCAGTCTCCTGGGTGGCCACCTGAGCAGTGCCAGGTGTCACAGCCAGGTGTAGGCACCAGGGCTTCTCTGCTCACCTCATCCCCAAACCTGAGCCCCTCTTCCACGGCTCTTAACTCCTACACTCACTGACCTGCTCATTAACGCTCCCCCACCACAGCACATCCCTGGGAGAGGCCTTCAGGTCATCTTTCTCTGTGTACCTTTTCCGATTTGAAATCACCTTGCTTGGCGGTGAGGAACAGCCCACTGTTGGCAGCACCCCAGGGAAGCTTTCTCTGCAGCCCTGCACGGTGGTATGAGCCCTTTCAGTCTCTGGAAATAGCCTGCCTGAGGTAACTCAACATTTTCCTTTGCCATTTTTTGTGGGCGCACCTCAGTGGTGGCTCACAGCTGTGTGGCAACAAGCATATCCAGGGCTTTCTCTCCTTCAGTCACTTCTGAACGACGAGTCTCTAATCCCCTTGGCTTCAGCTGCAAAATTCCCATTGATTGATAATGGATTTTCCACTGATGTAGAATCGGGCACTTCGACTACACCACTACGAATTAACAGAAGAGAGCTCTGTTAATCCTTTATAAGCAAGCTTAATCTTGGGGTTTAGAGAAGGGGCGAAGATTCTGTTCTCTCCAGTAACAGCCAGAATGTGATTACCATTTCAGAAAATCTTTCTCATTTTCTTTGATTGATCCAATATTTCTTTGGAAGACACAAATCCAGACACCACCACAGATGCATACTCCTGCTAAGTAAGAAAAGGAAGAGTGAGCTATGAATCCTGATGCTGAAATCTGGGATCAGCATTCTAGGACTTCCAACTACTCCACAGAAAGTGCCGCCATGTGGAAACAGCAGTCTGACAAAGCCTTTATAGCATTCACCTTTCAATTAAAAAGAGTAACATCTGAAACCTCACATTAAAATAGATGTAAGATTTGTTGGGGTTCTCTCTCAATGATGTGATTTAAACATTTCCTGTACATTAGCAATAGTTAGGGCTATTAAATGTAGCCAAGTATTAGCACTTCTAAAGACTGTTACAGAAATTAACTAATAACTCTAAAGTGATCAAGTCATCAGAAAGATGAACTGAACTTACATTAAAACACTTTTTCCATTAAAACAGGATTTTGTTAGATCAACTCAGACTTTAAGTCAGTGGACACAGAATGGTTTTTTTTTGCAGAAAAGGAAATCCATCACTATGCATCAATGTCTGGTAAATAGGAACTCACTCTCGCTCCAGTGAGAAAGCACTGCTCACCAAGACTTGTCCCATTTGCAGCAAACAGTCTGAGCAAGGATATTTAATGGTATCCTTAGCAGTAAAATCATGAAAGATCAAGCCCAAATATTACAGCTGTAATTGGTACTGCACAGCGAATGACCCTTAATTTGACATCCTGTCCTGCAGTGCACTAGATGCAAACATTTCATTGATTTAGGAATTCATCATAAGCACCACTTCTATGCCAGGATGCAAAGAAGTCTTAAATACAGCAGCTTAGTGGCTCCTCTGAAACACTGGAATGCCACATATCTCCATAAAATGTTTATCTTTGTCAAGCATTGCACTGCCACTGTTTAGCTGGATGACCTTTGGAAGCAGCAGCGGAGGCTGACGCGCACCTTCATTAAAGCAGCACCTCCTTCTTCCCCCGCCTGCGAGAACAATGAGCGCGGGAGGGAAGAGGTGAGCAATCCACGGAGTAATGAAGAGATTTTGTTTCAGAGGGTTATCAATTATTTATGAGTAAATCCCCAGATGAACACATCCGAAGCTGAACAGTTTTTAATACGTTTCACTTCTGTACACACGGCCAGATGCGAGCTAAACTGGACTGGTCTGATTATTTGAGGTGTCAAACAGTGAGTTCAGTCTGGACATTAGTCCAGATTGCTATTATGTTTTTCAAAGTACAATGGTCTCCTAGATTTAAATCTCTTCCACAAAACT
The DNA here is from genome assembly GCA_036630365.1 of Acanthiza pusilla. Lineage (NCBI taxonomy): Eukaryota > Metazoa > Chordata > Aves > Passeriformes > Acanthizidae > Acanthiza > Acanthiza pusilla. The sequence goes on from JAXCHO010000034.1 coordinate 69,807,297, forward strand.
CCTCTAACACTCACAGAAACTATTCTTTACAGTATTTCCCATTCATCGAGATCTCAGCAAAGAAAAAGCTCATCCTGAAGAATTTCTGTAATTATGCTGACATAGTTGTCTAAATAGTCTAATACTCAAATTCTCATACTGCCCAGCTCTGAATGGAATTTTATTCCACAATGGAATTAAATGGATCTGATCTTCTCCTATAAAGAAAAGGCCAAGTAAAAGTTGGATTCTTCAGAACAGGGTTTATCCTTTTCAAAACAAAGACTTGTTTTTAAAATAAAATTGTTTTACAACTGTGCTTTTTAAAGAGAAGATCTGAAGACTCTTTCCACGATATGGGAAAGACAAACATTACACATTCTTCACAAGCAAGGACAGTGAAACCAAACAGTTGTTTGTGCAAGGCACACTTTGCACAAAAAGTCATTAATCTGTTTACAAATGTTACCATTGAAAACAGTCATCCTGCAAGTCTCAGAATGAAACCCAACCCACTGGCATGCAGTGAATGACCAGATCTGCAGAACTGTGCTTTGAGCTCCGGTTCCCCATAGCTTCCAACCAACAAGATGTTGTCAAAGTCACCACCACCCCTGCAGTCACACTTCAATGACGGTGCCCATGGCAGCTGCCGTGATGGCCCCGAGGCCACCTTTAACACCCAGCTCAGGTACTCTGTGAGCCAGAACCCTGCCTGGGGCAGGGCCAGGACCTGTCCTGCAGAGCAAGGGGCTGGCCAAGCAGTGACATCCCATGCACAGGTGGCCCCAGAGGAAGGCAGCCAGCCATCCTGAGCTTGGGGGGCTCTCGGTGCAGCCTGGGCTGAGCGCAGCTGATGGGGAGCAGACAGCAGCCCCTGCAGGTTCCCCTGCCTCTCAGAGCCTTGTCTGCAAGCTGCCTTCCAAAGGGACATGTCCGGGGACACACTCATCAAAGAACATGTTTTAAACTACACATGGAATGAGCACTTCCTGCCTTTATTGCACAAAACCACAGGAGAAGAGCTCGGTCTCTCACTTTCTCTCTCCCCTTTAGGCCAGCATTCACCTCAGCATCTGCACAGCTCCAGAAGCAAGCTCCATTCCTGGCCCAGCCTGGATAGACTAAACTGCTCCAATATCAAGACAACAAAAGAAGAGCCACTTAGAAATCCATTTTAGATTTGTTTGCATTACTTTAAAGGGTTTGCTATGTATTCGGATGAAAGAAGCCCATTAAGTACATCTATATTTACTTCATTACAGCGTGGCTCTTGAAGTTAGATGAAAAGATTTACCCTGGCCAAGTTTGTTTATTCATCAGCATCAGCTAGATATATTTTCAAAGGCTCATCCTCATCGCATTTACATGAAAGCACACAGATTTTTTTTTTCAACAGTTGTAAGGCATTCTGAGAGCTGGGAAAGGGCAAAAGAAACTTTAGTGAGAATTACAAAATCAAGGAACAGTAGAGGCACAATTCCTCTCATTTCCACTTATTTATGGGGTGGAAACCCACTCTTTCCCACCTGGAGCTATTCTTCTCACCCATCAGATGTATCAACAGCAAGAAACTGCAGCTGGATGCTCAGTCCCCATGACTCAAACCCCTATAAAGGCACCTGGCACACCATTTACCCACAAACACCACAGGTGAGGTGTTAACCACTCTTCAAGCTCAAGAGTTTAAGCAAATGTCACCTCCCAAGTTTCTAAAGTTTTTCTCTGCATTTTGACAAGAAAAATTAGATTTTTTTTTTCCCCACAAGTGACATTGAAGATGAGCTCTTCATTACTGCAAGCAAAGTACTATGTAGAAGTACAGCCTACAACTGACCAAAGCCAACTGTACAAGTCCTTGTTATCTTTGACAGGAACCCAAACATAACTTGGTACTTGCATGCCTTTATTATCAAAAATTTATCCTCAAGTTATTTACATATTTAAATGACATTTATGGGCACTATCTTTCCTCATGAGTTTACACTTTCCCACGGAAGACTTCCAGAGTGATTAACAATGCTGATCTTTATCCTTCACACTGACTATTCATTCATCCTTTCTAAAACGAATACTGCTTACATACGACCCAAGAGGGCTGTAACAAGGCAGTATTTATCTACCCTAATAATCTACTGCGGCTGCTTTAATTAAAACTGGGTTATATCACATCCATGAAGCAAAGACACACCTCCTGTCACTCGTCACCTCCACCTCACAGCTGTGCGGTGGTGCACCTTTTCAGGAGCAAGCTTTGGAGGTCCCACACCTGCTGCTTGCCCACCCCTGCACAGGTATCTGGGGCCCAGTGTTGCCAAAAAAAAACTGCTTCACTACAGAAGCAGAGTGAAACAACAGAGGGGTCTGCAGCCTGGGGCCTTGAGTGAGTCACTGAACACCTGTGGGCTGCCATTCACCCTGGTTCACATGCTGGGACGGCACATGGGGGTTTTGGGAGCTGAGGGACCAGGGGGAAGGAGCGACTGATGAGAACCTGTGACACAGCACAGCAGCTCAGGGCATGAGGGGTACCGAGATGGAGACGGGGAAACAGCAACCAAGGCATCTCAACTACCTGTAGTAAATTTGCAGCTAAATCAGGCTTCAGCTTCCTCATCTCTGTTGCAGCTTACACAGGTCCTCTGTGAGTCCACATGATTGCAGAGTGATTTCAAAATTTAGAGTTTATTGCCAGTAGTATTGCACAAATGAGTGTGCACTACTTTGCCCTCTCCACGTTTCACTCCATGCAAGCAGTATCTTACCATATGAACATTTTAAAATGGACCATTTTCCCAAGGAAGAAGTTTGAGCTTCTTCCCTTACCAGAATTTTTCTGGCATTATTACACACAGTATAAGGCCTGCAACTGATGGCACCCTTGGGATGCCAGGATGGGCAGCCAGCAGCCAGGGCAGGCTGTCTTTAAGCCACAGGCTGTGCAACCAGGGCCTCACCCAGCAGCTCTCCCCTGCTGGCTCCATGCAGGGCCCGGGCCAGAGGTGCCATATATTCAGCAAACCCTAAAGCACGGGAGAGGGCCACTCCTGGTCCCATCTGAGCAACCCAGGGATGAGGGTGAGCATCACAGCGTCAGCATTCTGTACTCCTTCCCCCTGCCTGGGCTCCCTACCAGCCACAGCACAAGCACCAGACTACAGGACACCTGCCCCTCTCCAGTGCTGCTCCAGGCCTGAGCTACCCTCGCATCCTGTGTCTGAAACCTGCTCCATTCTCAGGACCTGGAAGCAGAGGCATTGCTCTAGGAGCCTGGGTAATGTTATTTTAATGATTTATTGTTTCAATTAAGTGTTACATGTTTTTGAGCCTTCTTGGTCTATTAATCTTTTTCTTGCATTATATTTTGCAGTCATAAATGACATAAATTTGGAACTACTTTGAAAAAGCCCCTCAGTTCTCTAGCCCCATCCTTACTGGAAGGAAAATAACTGTCCTGTTCCAGCCATTGAACTCTACAGTACTTTACCATGGGCATCAATGAGCTGATAAACAGATTTAACTCCTTTGCGTGTCAATGAAGTTCTCGGAGCCCCAGGAAGGAGGGTTCCTTAACTAAATGCCACTGCACATCCAGCAAGAAAAACTCAATTGCTTTTCTTGTGGATTCCTCAGTGCTCCCTAAAATATAAATTAACTCTAAGATCATCAGTCATTTCTTGCTTAGAACTTGGAATCCAGTTGCTACCTTCTGATCAATATAACTTCAATAGTAGAATAAATTCAGAACTCTAAGTTATCTAGTAGTAGTCATTTGCATACAATACATGATCAAAAGGCACATTCGCAAATGCCTGGCAATGAGGCTTACGAGGAGCACTGTGTCTTAAAACACAATGGCTTCCCCATTTCTTTTCCTCATTAAATGACATCTCATAAAAGGAAGCAAACAAAAGATAGGTGAGCTTGATGACTGTCATATCCCACAACCTTTACTCATACATGCAGTGCCCCGCCTGCAGACCAGGTTCTCATTTGGAAGTTGCAGATCCCCATTGCTGACCTGAATAATGATTATATGTTAATAAAATTCTGTGTTGAAATGCTGGTTAAAGACAAAATTGATCTTGTTCTTCAGGTCTGCAAGGTGTTACACATGCTGTACTGTTTTCTTTTTAAACAAGTGCAAAAGACACTTGCCCCTTACAGGAGATGCCCCACAGGCTGAAGAATTTGGCCTTTGTTAAATAAGCTAAGACCTGAATTAATCCCTTTTCCAATTAGGGGAGGCACTTTTGCCATAATGAAGCTGTGCACCTGCAAAATTCTTAAAGATGTAAAATAAAACCCCCTGAAATTTGAAATGCCTCATTCTGTACCACCTAAGAGAAACAGATACAATGACAATGTACTTCCATTTACCTACTGGGTATCTTTAGCAGTGTTTGCTTCTGCAAATTCTCTTAACAGATGCTGCTCCAATCATCAATTATCTGCAACACAGATAGACTTTGAGAGGACTAAGGAGGATTTGCTTCTGGTTTCACACAGTGCGCTTGTTTTTTTGAAGTTTAATTTAATAAAATAAGAACTCTTGATAAAAGTTAATCAAACAGAGCTGCTAGGCTTCCTAGGCTGCTAGGAAGGGGGAAAAGATTTTCTGCCAAAATTTTATCTTTGCTCTTTCTCTGCCTCACTCTTTTTCTGCATTTAGTGCTTAATGGCACAGTACTATTTCAAAGGCCATTCCTTTTACAAATGTAATCAACTCGCGTACTCAGCACCACAGACGATATATTACTCTCCTTAAAACCAAATCTCTGAGGGATAGATTAGAAACAAAGGTTAAAGAGCTCTATCGTTCAAAGCATTCTAGTTTACACACCTATAAATCACTATGTTTATTTATGTAGGTAATTGGCCCATTAGCGTGTGTAACATCTCAAGCTACACAACTTTGTGGTGTGACCGAGTGCCAGTTTCTCCTTTCCCTCTCCGGAGCACCAAGGGAGCCGAGAGCCCCGCGCAGCACAGCCGGCACACGATGCGATAGGGACGATCTGCGCTTGCAGCTCCCTTCGAGGAGCAGCCCCCGCTCGCCCCAGCCGCCCCTTCCTCCTAAAGACTTCCCAAGCCCCAGAGCAGATGCCACTGCGAAACAAACCGGAGCCCGTCACCGCGTAATAGGATTTCGATGGAAACACAGTTACGGGGCTGGCTGGCAGCAGCGGGAGCGGGGAGGCGCGGTAACCCCGCGCCGCGGAGATCCGCACAGCTAACCCCGCCGGGGCCGTGCCGCGCACCTGTGACCGCTGCGGCCCCGATCCCCCCGCAGCACCGCATGTGCGCCGCGCCTGCCCGCAGCGCGGAGCGCGGCCAGCCAGGGCAGCCCCCGGTCGCGCCGCCCGAGCCCCGCAGCCCTGCGGCGGCCCCGCCACCGGCCCCCGCAGCGACTGCACCAGCACCCCCCGAAACACCGACACGGCAACTTCGCGCACCGCCCCCAACTCACCGGGAGGCGCCGGCCCCGCGGAGCGCTGCGCCCCTGGATGCCGCCTCCCGCGGAGCGCAGCCCGCAGGGGCCGGGCAGCGGCGCGGCCAGGGAGAGGAGGGAGGAGCGGCAGCAAGTTGCGGCGCGTCTCTCGTCTCTCTTCTCCTCTCCTCTTCTTTTCTCTCCCCTCCCGCCTCCTCCTCCTCCCCCTCTCTCCCTCCCCCTCCTCCGCCCGGCAGGAGGGTCGGGGGAGGCGGCGGAGGGGCCGGAGCGCGGCCGCGGAGCGCGGCGCGGGCAGGCGCGGGCACTGCGCATGTCCCTGCGCCCGCCGGGAGCCGCGAGCGGAGCGATGGATGCGGCGGCGCCGCGGGCCGGCGGCGAGAGCAGCGCAGCGACAGCAGCGAGAGCAGCGCAGCGACGGCAGCGAGAGCAGAGCAGCGATAGCAGCGCAGCGATGGCAGGGAGAGCAGAGCAGCGATAGCAGGGAGAGCAGCGCGGCCCCGGCGCGCCCTGCGGAGGCTGCGGGGCACGGCTGCCGCCGCAGCGCCCTGCTCCGCTGCCCACCTTGCGGCACTGCCGCGGCCCCGGCGGGCTCCTGGCCGCCCCCGAGCCGCGGGGAGCAGCTGGGGCCGGGCCGGCGCTGCGGCGGATGCTGGGGCCGCCGCCCCGATTGCTGCACAGGGGCTGCGCGGCTGGAGGATGCTCCGGTGGCCGGCCTGGAAGGAAGCGAAAAAAGGAGGAATCCAAGCATCTTGGTTTTGGTTTTTTGTTTGTTTGCGTTTTTCGGGTTTTTTTTCCCAGTCATTAAGTGAGCATGACTAAGGAAGACAGGTATTTCAGCAAAAGTGACCTCGGCACAGTTATTGGTGGCTTTTTAATGTTGCACCAAGGTCTTTAAGTGAAAGAAATAATTGTATTTTTACACGATGTAGGGAAGTGCGCAGACTGCAAGTGAAAAGCGCTGTAAGAGCAAAGGCAGGAAAGGCTGCAAAAGCAAAATACCTAACTGAGATCTCTGGGGATTTTTTAGGGAAATTGCACAATTACTACAAGTTTCCACCCATATGTAAGGACTGACTTAACACCCAGTGAGCTCTTACTTCCTGAGAACAAGTTCAAACCCCATATGCCATTCTGCAGTAGCACTGCTGTCAGATGCATGGCTGGCTCAAGATTTGAGCCTGGATCTGCATTTGGTGGTTTCCATGCAAGGATTTACCTATGCAAGAAAGTGCTGGTTTATTGCTTGGTTGGTTGCTTGGTTGTTTTCATTTTTGTAATCCAAATACAGCAATACTACCAGCATTTTAATTTTCACGTAATCTTTGGCAAGATTATAGCTCAGGTTGTTTTCTCCATGCACATCCATCCAGTGAATTCTCTGAGCTGATCCTTTCTTCATACCATCTTTCATTATTGCCAGCTGTTGAGTCCCCCTGTTGATTTGTTACCCTTTTTAAATCTTTTTTTTTTTTTGAGCCTTCTTTGGGCTTTGGGTGACATAGTCCACATTTAGCAGGGTCCAGCCCATCTCAGTTTGTCCACACGGCCCCTGCAACAAAATGCATATTGTTTTAGCATATAACCTGCCTGTTCTTATAATATCCAGCTGATGGTTGCCATTCTACCAGTCTGGTGTTGCTTTTCTTCTCTGTTCCTAGCATGCCACTATACTGGCACACTGTAGCTGCCTTAATGATATTTTTCTCAGACTTTGTTCTCTGGTTTCCTTTACCCGTCGTTCTTGCAGAAAGTTCCCATCAGATCATTCCATTACAAACAAGAAGACTTTGTGAAACCCCTAACATCTGTATCCACATCACACATGGTGACTCTGCAATGAACCCAACTACCCAAGAGGCTTTAACTCTTTCACCTCCAGCTGTGCTGGTTTCTGGTTACTAGAGTCAGTGAAGATTTGCACACGTGGACTCTTGAATCAGCACTTTTTTTCCACCTCTACAGTCCCTCATTCAAGACCAGTGACTCCCCTGCTCTGCTCAAGCCTTGTAGATGGCCTACAAAGAGTGGTAGGCCATCATAGCCATTTGGTGCCTCTGTTGTGTTTTCAGTTTAAAGTATGAAATCAAATTGTGATTTGTAGAAAATTTTGGAGGCTAACAGTAGTGTGCAGGTCCAAAAAGACTGGAAACAAATGTTCTAACAGTTACTCCCCTTCAGCTGTATCTTTTGGCACAGTTCGATGTCATCAGCAAAATACAGTTTTCGTTGAGTCTTCACAAGGGACACTCAAAGCATGCCAGTACACTGAAACTCAGAGGAATTTTCCGTCTCTTTAACCCTACTGTAGACATTCCCAGTTCCTCCAGAGAGTTAGTTTATTTGGATTTAATTAGTTGAAAAAAAACCTTTCAAAAATCATAAGCTAAACCGAGTCCATATATTTGTTTTTGAACAGAGTCACTATGTATGGTATAAAAGGGTATTACCACAGCAATTTGGACTCTAACCTTAACCTGTTTTAACTCCTGTTAAAATGGAAACAAAGCCAAAGATGGCTCCAAAGGAGAGGGGTGGTTTTTGTTTGCCTCTTCCTTTCTTCTCTCCTACCTCTCATCTCCCCTTTGCCCTCTAGCTCTCAATACTTTTTGGTTTAATTTATCTGCCTCTGTATTTAGGAAGAAGACAATTACTGGATGCTTCTCTTTTAAATCTGGGGAAGTGGGGTTTGTGTATTACCTAACCATTATTTGCAGCCCTAGTGAGCAGACAGGCTGGTCAGGAAGGCCAGAAATGTCAGAAAGGGGAGATGCAGAGAATGAGGGACAGGAGCCTACAATCTCTTGACAAAAGGGAAGGATCAGCCATGGAGTCAAAACAGAGGAGTGGGAGGAGGGTGTGAAGGTAATGGGTAGCTGACAGAGATGGAGGGATAGGAACTGCATAGGCAAAAGGCAGAGACAAAGTCCTTCAAAAAGCCTGGCAAAACCCAACCGCTCTTAGACATGATTAATTCTGCACTCCACAAGAGTGAAACTATTCCCTCCTGTCATTTCTGTGACAGGAGCTCCCAAAGGCCCGCACTGCTGCTAGAGCTCCATTATCCAAGACATTGCGCTGGCACTCCAGTGACGCGCTCTCTGCCACAAGGGCCTTACAGTTTAGCATGACCCAAAATGCAACAAAGGAATGTAAGAAATGTTATAAGAGACTGGGAGAGGAAGGACAACTGAAACCTTGGAAGCCTACATTGCAGTTTACGTTATGCCATGTCACAGTTATAGTCACAAGCAAATAATATACAAGTAATGTACACACATAGTAGCAACCCACCCTCCACCTCAGGCATTTCCATTGCTTTTTTTTTTCCCCCAAGAATGAGGAGATCCCAAGCACCCGATTAAACCTCTCGTCCAAGGGCCTGTTGTTGGCAGCAGTTAGGGCAGCAGGCTAACACGGCATAGCTGAAGCACAGTACGAGCTGCTGGAGGTCACAGACTTTGACCTGTAACATTCTGTGAGTGCAGCAGCAAGGAGAAGCTGGGCACGTACGAGCTTTGCTCTGACCCAGCTTAGAATAGCCCATCTCTGTTCACTGTTCTGCCCTGCATCACACTGTCACAGCTCTCTCTAACTGAGCTGGGTACAGAAGTTACTTTTCAGCTGGACCAGTTCCCAGCCTAGCTCCCGGGGAAGGCATACAAATATCCTGCCAGCTAGTGTGGGAAGAGTGTCAGGGGCAGGCAGGGGGGCAGCAGGGCTGGTACAAGCTGCTGGAGACATTCTGCTCCAGAGGCACAGGACTGACCTCAGCAGCGCTTGTGCGAAGCAGGTTGTTTTACTAAACTGCATTTTCAGATTATTAAAATGGATTTTGGTATTCAAGTTTGACACCTTTGGTTTCAGTTTCCTAGGATGGTAATCACTAAGGCAGCAATTCACCTCCACCAGAACGAGGACGCCCTGTTCCCAGCCACGCAATCCCATCATCTCTCTTTTGTCAGCCCAGCTACCTGTGAATGAATGAAGCCCTTCAGTCACCAGTGTTGGACACTAACCAAGCAAAAACGTGACCCTGAAAAAAACAGCTGCCTGGTTTTCTGCTGTGTCATTGAGCTCTATCAGCTCAGTTGACAGGCAAGTCAAATAAGCTCCAGAGCCACCATAAGTGAGGAGGAAGGGCCTGTGGCTGGGAAGAAGTTTGGGTTAGAGACGGAAAGGAGAAGGAACAAGACTTCCCCCTTATGGCAAGATCAAGCCACTGGATACACTTAGGTGCTCACAGATACAGCTTTAGAGGTCAATTTGCACGTGTTAAACCAGGAATATACAAACTCTGCAGGAGCCAGCAGTGCTGCAGTTTGCTGCAATCCCTAAATTCACTCCTATTTTATATAACAGCATGGTCCTAGTTCCACATCTCTTATTCATGTAGAAATATTCATTAAAGAAGTTTTAGTAAATAATTGGAGAAAAATCAGTTCTCAGCCTGCAGGCTTCTGTGCTTTAAGGAAACAAGTATCTTTTGTAGATATGTTGAGGTACATCCCCTAATTATAATTTGCATATAGCATAAGCAAAGCTCATTATAAAAAGTATGCAACTTTAAACCACACAAGTGTAAACTTCCCATGAGTTCCTGATGCAGAGCAGTACCATGGGTTTAAATGAGCCTTTCCAGTGTCCCTCACCCATGCCAGTTCCTGTGATGAAGTGTGCTCTGCCTGCTTAAGACAGGGAAGATGCTCATCCTTGCTAAGGTCCCTCTCGCTGCACACTGGAAATAAAGTTTGAATAGATTGATGTGTTTCTTTCTTCATGCCAGCCCTGCATCACTCCTAACTGCTCATCCCTCTGGCATGGACTTTGTCCTCACTGAACAGAGCGTATTATGACATGGCCTGGAGCTACCCACAAAGGGCACTTACTCCTCTATGCATACACTGTTGGCCTGGTTTTCAAGAGGTCTGAGCAGCCCTACTTCGAGGAGCAAAAGACCCTGAGGATACCATCGCCTCTGGAAATCAAGCCATTAGGGATAGGAAGGGGATGTGAAAGAAGGCATGGGGGCTTGTAGGAAAGTATTGCTTCCATTCAAGGAGCACATCAGTAAGAAGCTGTCACCATCAAGGCAACAGAGTAAATAATCTAACAGAACTTTCTTACGGGCCAAAAAATCCCGTGAAAGCCTGGATGGCTGCACACCGCGTCTCTGAAACCAATGACAAATCACATTATGGCTGAGGCATGTGAAATAGTTCTGTCACAGCAATAGCTCCTGGCGTGGCTGATTTGTCTGAGTGAGACGGTCGTTGTTAGTGCTGCTGCCTGGTTAATGCTGAGGCCTTGAGGGCAATAAACTATCTTCTGACTGAAGGGTTGGGCCTAGGCCTTCTCCAAAGGAGAGAAATGTGTCAAACAGGAAAAGTCATTCCTTGGGATGCCACCATGGGGACAGTTCCCTTCTATACTTCTCGCCAAGGAGGAAGGAGAGAAGACCAAAACAGTTGCTGTATCTGCTGAGCAGCACCTGGACCCACGGTCAGCCTCAGCAAATAAGTGATCCTCCCACTGCGGGGCCCAGCTGTGGCTTCTGACTCACCTTGGCAGCCTTGGAGTGCCTTGACTTGGCTGCCATGACCCCTCGGCAGCACAGCTACAGGGCAGCAGAGCAAGGTCTGAGTACATCTGCCCTGCACTTTTCCACAAGCTGCTTTCCACCCAGGAATCCCATTGCCACAAGACATTAGATGTTTTAGGCTCATTAGTTCTGGTGACACAATCCAGAAATGTATTTTTAGAGGGAGTGAGCAGGTGTCCATGGCAGCATTTTAGCTGACACTGCTGCAGAATTGCTATTCAGGAGTACTTTGTTGTTCTTTGTATCTTGATTTGTGACTGGAAAATATGATTATTCATAACATTTTACCTGTTCTTAGCTTCAGGAATGTCCTGGATGGGACAAAGAGGAACACTTGCACCCTTGAATGGACTTTCTTCCATCAGACTTCCACTAGGAAACTGGAGAAGTGGTACTAATGGTTCATCTGTAGTATTGATTGTAGGTGATGGTTGGGAAAGAGAACAAACGTAAGAAATTAAAACTAATGACTGTAACAGATTGAGAAAATATTTTGGTTCAGAAAATTGCATCAAAATCATGGGTTTTTTCCCCACAACTATTAGAAATCTGCATATTAAATTATACAAAAATTATTCAGTCAGAAAATTGGTTGCTAGTATTAAAAATAATGACAATCTACATTCACAGTTACAAGCTATTTTCAATAATGTATTTTTTTGCATAACTACCTTAAATAAAATCTTTAAGGCTGCTGTAATATAATCTTCCATCAATATTTTTAAACAGCCAGACAAGAATATGTAGGATCATAGAGCTTATTTTCTAGGAGAAAAAATGCAGTAAGTGATTTTGACCCAAAGCCATCTGAATGTAATTATTCAGATAGCAAACAGGCTTCTAATGGCAGTCACAAGCATCGTGCTCGAATTTACAAATTTAGTTTATCTGAGGTCCCACTATTTGTATTTGTACCTATAAATTTTAGTTTGCAGCAACAAGTTCAGGGCATTCTGCTGGCTTTGAGAAATTAAGGACTGATTTCCTGTTGCTAAATATGAACAGAGATGCTGCTGCATCACATGTATAGAGGCTGAAGTGATCTTTAAAAACATACCACAAACCCTGTCAAGAAATTCATTACCACAGAGGAGCCCATTACAAATATGCAGGCTGACCACAGGGCTGACCACAGGGCAGGTATTTGGAAGTAAATCAAAACAGAGTAAAAAAAAAAGATTTTTTGAATTCACTAATAGTCATTTCAATTAATAGCCCACCTGCTAGGTGTAATGGACCTGAACATATTGTGATCATTAATGGTCTAAAGTAGCTTTTTGTCAAAAAAAACCAAAACCAAAACCAAAATAAAGCGATACTGAAAGGCAAATCAATGCCATTGCCACTCTCTCACATACTGAGGTAAAAGGTTGATTCTTGCAAAGGCTAGAAAAAATCTTTGCCTTTAGGCTAAGAATGATTAATTATTACTCACAAAGACAACAGAAAAATATGGAGAGCAGGAAGGAGTGCTGAGGTCTTTGTCCAGAGCAAGAGCTGTGGTGGCGCATGAAGAGAATTACATTTCTCAAGGTGAAAATTGTCGTGCTCTGAGATCAGAAATTAGTGGACAAGGTACTGCAACCCATTCCCACCCCAAACAGGAAGGGGCAGGGTCTGTCTAAGTGGTTCATGGTCTGGGCAAGCAAGAGCTCAGCTTGCCCAGCTGAAAGGGGGGTGAAAGGATTCTGGGCAAATGCTCAGTTTGAATGACAAAGGCTTCACCAGTGTGACTTCTTTTCACAGCTGACTGCATTTAGGAAGAGGTTTGAAGGATTACAGCCTGAAGTGGTTGACCTTTCCCACCTCCCTTTCCGGGAAGCTGGAGGTCAAATTAAAGGTTGGGAGTTCCATGGCACGCTAAACTCTGCGTGTGGGGTGGGTCTCGTGGCTGTCTGCCTGAAAAGAGGCACCGCCAGAGGGGCTGCAGCTGCAGGTGGGGGGAATGGCCACAGGGCATCAGCGCCTCGGGAAGCAGCTGCAGCCCAGGGAAGGTGGGCTGAGCCAGTCCTGGTGCACAGCTGCAATACCATGGAGTCCAGCTCCATACAGGCCTTTTACCTTTGTATTCTGTAATAGGTTTTCTTTCAGGCTTCTCAAATGGCTTTGAATTGTCAGGCAATCAGAAGTGAAGCCTGGAAGACCTGGAAAAAAATGAATAAATTTTGAACCTCAATAATTATTTTTGTGGGTATGTATATCTTCTGTCTCTGTTGATGTCTTACAAATAAGAAAAAAGGATTTTAAAAAATAACCTTTAAGTTAATTTTTAATACAGGAATCATAATTAATTAAAACTGCAGAAATTAATTTTGAGCTAAATGCATAGCTCAGGTGCCCCAAGACAGGGATGTATTTAAAATGACAAGCAAACAAAATCCATTACATAGGCAGAAATTACAGAATCAAATTTAAACAAGTCATTATTTGAAATGCAAAAATGTAATATATATGTTTTAAAATAATTCAGATTAATTATTTTTCCACTTTATTTTCCCACCTTTTAAAATTTTTTGGAAGGACATATGCCTCAGGCAAACTCAGGAACTATTTCCTTTTTGATAAAAGGGTCTTTCTGTTTCAAAGGCTATCTGTTCAGTAATACAGCTAAAGCTATTTCATATTCAGGGAGAGTAAAGCTTTTGATTTAGTACAATGTTAATGTTAGGAAAGACATTTAATCCTCAATTTTCTGAAGTGTCTTTAAACTACTGTCAGATATTACCCTATATCAGTATGCAACATTCACTCTCAAAAATGTCTGCTACCTTTTTTTTTTTAACTTTTTGTAACAAATATAAATTAAAAAAAAAAAGCCAAGTTATTTTCTTGGTTAATATTAACTCACTTCCACGGGACCTATTAGAGGGGGATCAGTTGTCCTGTGTTGGCTGGAACAATCCTGGAATGCAGCCCCTTTTTCTTTTTTACATCTTCAGACACTCTTTTCTTCCAGGTCTTACAGGCTGCATAGCTTTCTCCTGCTTTTGCTGCTGCTCCATGGGGTACCCTCTGGCATACTTTTTGGGGGGTGTTCTGTGGGTGTTTCAACTACAGTAAAATCTGATCTCACTATCTCTAACCTAAAAGATAAGGTAACAGAAGAAAAACTCAGAGAAACTCCTATAACCCTGTAATCTAGCTGGCATATACCATGGTGGTTCCCCTCTGTCTTACCTGCCTAACACCTCTCCTATGCCAGCAGATGAATTCCCATGCAGTGTTAGTCTGGACAGGGCCTGGAAACAACGGAAGAGGGGCAGAGGGAGAGAAAACCTTCTCTCTTCTGCACAGTCAGTGGTCCTAACCACAGCAATGGAGACACAGTGACAGAGGCTTTCCTTCCAGTTGCAGCAAGCCACAGAAGTGCTGAAACACTCTGCTCCCTTATTCAGTGCTCTGCTGGTGCCACCACTTTTGGACTTATCATAGCATTTATATCAATGAGCCACAATCATTATTTTTTAAAATGTGATTGTCCTCAATTCCTCGAACTGGTGACCAGATCTTAAGAGCTGATGAAGAAACAACGTGCAATTCCCTGTGTATCTGTCAAACTACCATGTAACAGCTGAATTGCTCACTTGTGTCCTTTTTTTCTTTACTAGATCCTTTTCCTTCCCTTCCCCACTGGCTGCACTGTATAACCATACCACAGGCACATTAATGTAATTACTGGGCAAGACAAATCAATGTGGGCTTTGAACTGCGTGGGTGTTATGTTCATGCCCTCTTTTCTGGGGCAGCCCTTGTACAGCTGGTGCAGGGAAGCAGAAACCTGCTCTCCAATCATCAGATCCTCAAAGGACTAAAGCAATGCAGGAGATCATTTTACCAATATAGTGGCAGTGATACAGCAGTTACAATGTCTGTCCAAGATTCTGCTGTAAAATAACATACTTCAGGAGCTCCCAATGCAGCTACAGAAAATGTTGTTCCACTTTTCACTGAGGCTGATATTATGAAATCAGAAGGAAATCCTTTAAGACCTTAAGATAATAATCTGGTTGGGTTTAATGTATGAGAAGTCTTTCTTGTGTTTAAGAGAGCGATTAAGGATTTGCTTTGTTTAAGCTCACACGTCTCTGTCTGCTGGCATCAGTCAGGTATTGCTTTGTCTGTGTTTTGGAGGGAGAAGCTTGTGTCTCCAGGCCCTGCACCACCTTGTTTGACAGCATCCTTGTACCACAGCACAGCTTGAGGGGCAAACAGTGGTGGAAGGTGCCAAACATGTCTGTCCTGGGCTTTTACCTTCCTCTTGGGCTAATAAATGTTCCAACGCTGCCTTCCTGAGAAGCTGCCTTAGCAGGGAGCAAGGGCTATGGAGAAAGCTGGTGTATGTTCGCCTCAAGAATTAGTATATTCAACTGAGATAGGCTGTGCTGTGCAACATTCAATATGCTGGTGTAATTCTATATACACATAAGCCTGTTTTTAGCAGAGCTGCTATTTTGCATGAAGAAAGAAAAAAAGAAAGGGAATATTCCAGTAACTTTTGTACAAAAAGGAGAGCAGCAGAAGGTCATCAAAAATTATAACATATCTGGGGGTGCAGAGACTGCCCTTTGAGACAAATTCCTGGTGGGCATTTCCATGTCAGCTCATTCCCTGTGTGTACTTGTTATGAAGACTATCCTTGTTTTTCCCAACATTGAGAATTCAAATTCCATTTTGTGACTTAGTTTTGTATTTTTTGCCATTGCAGATGATGCTATATTCCTGTAAGACATTACAGTTTTATGGTGCTGAAATGCCAGAAGGATTTGTAGTGACTTTCACCAAACCACCTGAAAAGTAGGTCAGTAGCTATACAGTTTCAAGAGAACTGCAATGCTACAGCAGAAGCTGAGTTAATCCTGATGTATATGATGAATATACCTCCTAACCTCGCTGCAGGGGACAGTGTGGACATAAATATATCTTCATTAATCTTTTCTCAACTGATTATTTCCAAAGGGGAGGGCCTCATGACATTTTCTTTTTCATTAAATACCATGGGGCAAAATCTGTTGAGCTTGTTTGTTCAAACAGAGGAGTCTAAATCCAGATTTAGCCTATAAACTCTCATGAGGGGAAAATAAAATTTCATGGTACAGAAGAATATGTAATAAAACATCATTTAAATTAATTTATATCTGGAATTCCCCTTCCCAAAGTAAATCTGCAATTAGCTGTACTCAGATAAAGGACAAACCTCTCATGGTGATGGTTCAGCTAAATGTGTAGATTTAGGTCTAAGCAGCTACACAAAGTCACCGTTAAAACCCTGCAGGAAAGCCCTGGTGTATTCTGACTTAGTGAGTTTCCCTAGAGCAGTTCTTTCCTGCTGTATTTCATTTCAGCCTTGGTTTGTTGCTTTTAAATAGCTATTTTTAAAATTCTGAAGTCTCTTTATAGCTGGCAGACAGAAAGCGTAGGCTGCAGGCAGAGAAATGGGTAGGGAAAAGGAGCGAAGGAGGGAGAGCAGATCTGAAGTACATCAGAATGAGTGCAAACATTACATTACATAATGTAACATGTAAACTCTTTTAAAACAATGTTAAAGCCTTTTTAGACTGAACTGACACCAGAGAACAGCAGAGACAAGCATGCTAAGCTCACATATATTGCATGGAATCACACCCAGAACAGTTCCCATTGAGCCATAAACCCTTGGACTAATGTGATGAAAAAAGAAAAAATACGTGCCGGTAACTTGAAATTAAAATAGAAATATCCAAGTAACTATAGGTTGCCTCAGATGGGGACTGATGGGGAGATGAGGGACTATGCAAAGGATCTCGGTGGCCTCTTGGGTGGTGGGTAAACACGAGCTCCTGGTGGGACATGTGGCCTCAGAGGACTAACAGCAGGCTGCAAGAAGCAGGAGATGACAGGAAGAAACACAGCAGTAACCACCCAACTGCACAAATAACAGCCAGGCTTCAAAGGCTGTGTCAGAAAGGCGATGGGAAAATGGCACCCAGTGCCATTGCTGGTGCTGCTGGGATCACCAGAGCAGGCTGTGCTGGGCGCTGTGACACTCTGATGGCCTTGAAAGGTTTTGTCCTGATGAAGAGGGGACTGCCCTGGTGAGAAGCAGCTTCTGTGCAGATCAGATGACACTGCTGAGTGGTGGAGACACGAGTGAGAGGACCAGAGCTGTCCTCCAGGGCTTTTCTTTGGGTGAGAGAGCTAGAAATATCTATAAAAAAATCTAATTAGCTTGTAAATGAGGAGAAGCTGAAGTGATCTGTCACAGGCTATAAATAATGCAGTTCAGAAAACAAAGTTCTAACAAAGACTTTATGGGTGGAAGCTGGAGCTGAGTAAGTTCAAGCTAAAAATATAATGTAGATCTTGACCAGTGAAACAGCTTCTGACAGGATGTGGTTAGCTTCTCTCTCACATTAAATCTTTAAATCAGGATTAGATTTCCTTCCTTAAAATTCTCAGATGCAGTCAGCAGAGAGGTGTTCAGCACTGTGTTTCCAGGGTAAAGGGTAGAATCTTAGAGAGTTATGGTGAAGCCTGCAATGATGCACCCTGGATTTGAAATCTGTGACTTTAGAATAACCACCCTTGAGCAATATGTGATTAGAGGGGTTGAAAATGTGTATTAATTAACACTGGAAAGCTAATCAAAGTGGGTTGGTAAATCAGGCAACCATAAAGGACAGACTATAATAACAAGTTAAGTTTAAGCACTAGAAAATATGTGGGAAAGAAAAGTGTTTCCAGAGAGTAGTATTTCTCCTTCAAAACAGCCCTATGTAAGAGAATTAATTTATTGTAGGCTTTTTGTGGCTAATGCATACTTAAATGTTCTGCATTTGTGCATAGGTACATGAATTGCACCAAGTCCATGGAGTGTAGGCCTGCGTGGGGTTACAGAATTGGCATCAGGCTGTGTATTTTCAGCACAGTCTCACACTGAAAGCAGAGATGAGACTTGGGTCCTTCTCCTTCACAGCAGATTTTTTCTTTGAGTGGAGGATGTTGGTTTCTGTGAGACACAGCTGAATGGCTCCAGCTTTGCCCAAATGAGAAAGGCTGCAGATGAATTTGCTATAGGAAAGTAAACCTTAGAAGCATGTAGATGCTTGTGAAATCCTCTCGGGATTTCATCCCTAGTGTCTTAATACATCTGGTTAATTGTCAAGTGCCAAGTTTACATTCATCAATTAAATGAGAATGATTACAAACTGTCTCACCCATTGTCACAGAGGCAAAGGTTCCTTTCAACTCTAATAAATTAAATTAAATTCACTCAAACCCTGCAACCCTAGACTGATTGTCTTTATGTTGATAGGCATTAGTTTGATTGACACCTGTCTGGTTGACTGGGAATGGTTACCAGGATGAATAGCATCAGACAATGGGGTTTTGTGTGTAATGGGATGGATTTTACATAAATAGCCACAACATCAGCTGGTGGATGCAGCACCTGGGAGAAGCATGCAACCAGTTATGTAGTATTACTGACTTTAGGTTAGAATATGAGTCACATGAAGCCCTGAACGTGAAGCTAAATATGTGTAAATATTATCTTTTTTGCTCTTTCATCCATCTAATTCACGGTATCAAGCAGGAAGCCCTGTGTATTTGCGGAGATCAGCAATTCAGTGAGAAAATGTTTTTCACTTATGAGATTTTCTCCACAGTTCTTCCTGGGAATTCTTCCACAGTGGGGTAACCACCAACACCTAGAGTTTAACTGTTGCCAGGAAGGGGATCTAACTCATCTTTACCTTGTCTGTGTGTTTAAAAAAATCTTTTACACCATAACAGCTGCCTGCTCAGCAGAGCTTCCTGTTTTTTAATAGTTTCATCAGATCACTGTCTGCAAGTGTAAGCCCCTACACAATGTCACTGGTCAATTATCTTTGCTAAACCTCGTCTACCATGTGCTCTCAGGAGCTGCTACAGCCTTGCATTCGGTATAGGGAAGCTGTACTGCCACACCAAACACCACATGATCGTGCTCTGGCAGCAGATGGTTGCACAGAATAATAAAATGGTTTGGGTGGGAAGGGAATTAAGATCATCTGGTTCCAACGCCCCTGATGAGGACAGGGACACCTTTCACTAGACCAGGTTGCTCAGAGCTTCATCCAGCCAGGTCTTGAACACTTCCAGGGATGGGACATCCACAGCACCTTTAGGAAACCTGTGCAGTGAGTAGTCGTCGTTCAGCATCAGTGTTGCCAGTTTGGCTACCCAGCAAGTACAAATCAAGATGGTTCTACTTCATCCATCAAGCATTCTTTCTCCTGAGGCTCTGGCACGTTGGACTTTTGAGAGGAATGGGAAAAGCTTGAAAGAAGATGTGCATATTTTTAAAATTTACTCAACTGTTTTAAAGGCGTCCTTTGCTAACACGCTGTGTAGTTGAATTACACAGCTGTGTAATTCAAAATGTATTTAAGCTGGCTGCAATTTTGCAAACATTTAAAATTGAGGATAAATAGCAAGGGAACTGCATGTCTCCAGTTACAGGCAAATCATATCCTAACTGCGTAAGGAAAGCCTGACGTTATGACTTGCTCTTATAAATTTAGGTACAAAAGAATTCAAAGTGATAATAATCCAAAACCAGATCACTGAGGAGGAATAAACCAATAATTTCATCATGTAAATGTAAGTGATTGACAGCTAAATGCATTTAGCATTGTGTTTTCTGGGCTGGTACTTGTAGGTTACCTCATCCTGAGAAATTCAGTCAAATTTAATTGCAGCACTGTTTTCTGGCCTCTGTTTCCTAGAGTCCCTACTCGAGCAGTGTCACTTCTTTCTTCCTTCCTTTCAATGCTTTTGGTGTGGTTCTCACAGCAGAGGCACGGGTGGGTGTAACCATCAGCAAACACCTCCAGGGAGGGGACAGAAGCAGCCTGTGCAGGCGGTTTCACCAGCCTTGGTGGCAGACGGGGGTGGGTGTGGATAATGGTGCTTGTGGTTTTTCTCACTCTGAAGATAAGGGCTCTTTTTTATCAATTTCTGTTTCTCCTCTCAGTCATGCAAGCACAGCAGATTTCAGTGGTTTGCTGCTGACTTGTCCATGTGCTATGGACTGTCATATCATGCAATCAGAACGATTTGTACAGCAAAGCAGCTGGTGCTGGAGATCCTGTGCCCATACCATGTGAAGAAGCTGTATTTTTACATAGTTTATTATATTATATGGTTATGTACTGACAGCAGAAGATTATGCCTTAGGTCCAGGGAGATGTTTGGAAGACGCTACCCTCAAATTTTCCTTTTGAGGGTGAGAGATGAAAAACCCAACAAAGACACAAGTGGCTTGGGTCCAACCTACATCTCACTGAGAAGAAACTGTGCTCTAGTGGCTGGTAAGATATGTCTATTCTGACAAGGGTGAGGGTTTTTGGCATCTCTGTGTTTGAAATTTTTTTTTGTGGGAAGCAAAGTACACAGAGAACTAGTGCCATTTTCACCTTCGCAGACTAAGCCATGGATAGAAACTATGAAATATGTGCTTTTCTTATAATATTAGCACAGGCATGGCTCTCCCACAGATCAAATTGTATAACAAGACAGTAATTAAGTTTTTGCATATTAAGTTCATGACTGCAAGGATGGAAGAATAGCTCCTGACAGTGCCACCACCTAGACACAAAGAGATGATCAAAATATTTTTCTAATTTTCAGTAACTAGCACACTCCACACATTGTTATTCAATACTACATTCCAGCTGTCATTCATAAATTACTTCAGCTGTATTCCTTCCTTTAATGATAAAAGCACACTCGTTTAAAAAAGCAGTGTATTCCATTTTGAATCAATTAATTTTATGTGTACATCTTGACCGGCAATAAAATATATGTGGAATAATTTTCTGCTGTAACACCCAAAGTAATTACAACGAGATGAGGACAGTTTTGACAATGTACTTTATCCTCAGGACTTACTTTCCTGTCACACACTCAGAGGGCAATTTGATGACCATGTAAACAATTAATCACCTGGGAATGAACAAGGAAAGCTTTTTCAGCAGCCCAGAGGTTTCATTTCCTTAGCACACCCATCAGTACATAACAACAGCAGGTAAGCACCAGTGCCATAGATATCACATGGGAGATGTTGGTTGGGAGAGGAGCAGAAGAACATGGCTCCCCTTTTCCTCAAAAAAACTATAGGTTGCTCTGCTTGGATATCTGAATTGAGGAACGAAAGTGGTGAGTTAGATCATGCAACACAGTTTTCTACCAGACATCCATGAAGACAAGTTTTTAATCCATCAAGCCACTGTTATTTGATGACATGAGTGTGTGAACTAGCTGATGTGCAGCATCTGCCTTGGTACAAAGATGCATGTGCACTTGACTTGGCTTCACCAACAAAGTGGCATTCCCCTCCTTTGGTCCTCCTGCCAGCCCCTGTCTCATGCAATGTGGTAGCAATCTCCTCCTTCATGTCCTCACCTGGCCCTGAATGCTGCATATGTTCACAAAAAGATGAGGAAAGAGTGGTTCTTGTTGTCTGTTACACGCAGTGGCTGCTCCATAAAAAGACTTCTCTCAAGACTATGCTGAGTGAGAAAGATGGGGTGAATTATTCCAGCTGAAATCTAAATGCAGAGCAGGTCTCTACCCATGGAACCTCGAAGGTTCACACTTGCAGGATCAACATACTTGTGCTTGTATCTGCACAGATGTCAGGGAGACAGAATATGCACTAAAGTTTAATGCATACAAGTCAGAGCACGGATGTGCCGCGGATGGAGGTGGTGCTGCCTGTCCTGTGGCACACCTGCAGCACGGTGTTGTGGTGGGGGGAATTTCAACATGCAATAAATCTGCTGGAGATGTAAAGAAGTACACAGGAACCTGATCCTCTGCAGAACTTTGACAAGTGTGTAGGGCTCCTCCCACTGCAATAAGGGAAGTCTCTAGTATTGCAGCCAGAGTGCAAAAACTTTGGTCCTAGATTGTCTAAATTTAATCAAAACTTGTCCTGGATTTGGGGTAGAAAATCGCAGTTCTCTCCCTCGAGTTTCTCCCTTTCTGGCCACTGTCAGAGAAGCACTCCAGGGAGTAAAATAGGGAACAGATTCCTGAAGAGCCTGGGATAAACAGAGCTATAATGACAGAGAAAGAGACTTGGAGAGCTCTGTGTACAAATTCACCTTTACCCTTGAAGGTCAAGACTGGAAACTATTGAGTACTGAGAAGAAAAGGACTAGTGAGATTTGTTTTGTTTAGAAAAATGCATTTCAGCAGAGATAAGCAGAAAGGCAGTATGTACCATGGGAATGAAATCAGCAAAGATAATTGGTAATGTTACAAAGACAGAAATTCACAAAATTGTACTGGTGTTGTTTTGGTTTTTGTGCTTTGGTTTTGTTTGTTGGTTGGGTTTTTTTTCTTGGGTTTTTTTTGGTTTTTTTTTTGTTTTTTTGTTTGTTTTTTAAATGAGATGTCCAAATAAAATACCTGCATCTAAGGACTGATCCTCTGAATTCCTGGGTTCTCAGCTCAGCTGACAGACTACAGACCTCCACTTTTAAAAGTTCTGACTAATTTTACTGTGGATAGTTTAAAACGCAAAGCCACGTAGAAATCTGCTGAAGCAGAATTTATAACAGAGGTTTTTGCTGCTACAGCAGCAGTTAGCAGGAATTGAGTGAGCTTAACCCAGTCTGGCAGTGTTTCTGTGAACAGTGACTGCAATGCAGACATACTCAGAACAGGCAAAGAGGAGTGGCTGCAAACGGTGAAGGAGTTAGAGTCTATCCCACATGCCAGAGATTTACTATTATGCTAGGCAATGGCTTAAAAAACAGTGTTTTCTGAGGTGTTTCCCTAAGATGTCCCTAATTTTCACACACTAAAGACAGCTGGCTTTTCTGTCCCTTTCTGAGCTAGACAGAAACAGGGAGGCTCTGGCAGGGTGCAGTGTGTCCCTGCTGGGTGCTTCTAATCCAGCCTGGAGAGGGGCCAAGCAGCAGTGATAGCTGAGGGCTCAGGGAGCTCAAGTGGAAGGCAGGTTTCTGTGTCTGGCTGAGTCTCTGCAGGCTCCACTGCTGTTTTATTAATTGGTTGTGTAAAGGGGTGCCCTATTTGGAAAGGGTTGAAGGAGAACTAGAGCAATCTTGGTCTGCCTTGAGAGGAAGCTCAACTGCTTTAAAGTGCTGGTTATCCTGGTTTAGGCTGGGACAGAGTTAATTTTCTTCTTAGTAGTTGATAGAGTGCCATGTTTTGGATTTAGGATGAGAATAATGTTGATAACACTCTGATGTTTTGATTGTTGCTGAGCAGTGCTTACCCTAAGTCAAGGACTTTTCAGGTTCTCATACCACCCTGCCAGCGAGGAGACTGTGGGGCACAAGAAGCTGGGACACATGACCCCAGCTGGCCAGAAGGACATTCCATACCATATGGCATCATGCTGAGTGATAAAACAGGAGGGAGTTGGCTGGAGGTGGCCCCTGCTTGGGGACTGGCTAGGCATTGTTTCAGTGGGGAGTGAGCGATTGCATCATTTCTTTCATGTATTCTTTTATCAGTATCACTATTTTCCCTTCCTTTTCTGTTCTGTTAAACTGTTCATCTCAACCCACAAGTTTTACCTTTATTTCTTTCTCTTCCCCATCTCACTGGTGGGGAGTGAGTGAGCAGCTGGGAGGTATTTGGCTGCCTGCCGGGTTAAACCAATAAACCACCGTAAATAAGCAAAACAGAATAGGGAAGCAAAGCCCTTCCTCCCCATCCCTGCTGATGAAGCCACTGAGGTCAGAAACTAACTGCCTGAAAGAGGACTATCAGACAGAGAAGTCTGAGAGGTTTTATATCCATGGAAAAAAACCCCAAACAAACAGATTTATATTGCTAAGATTCTAATGCGCACAAATAACAGATCAGGATGCTCTCTGGTTGTAAAGGCTTTTTGTGTCTTTTAAGGCTGAAACCCCAGACATTTGTTTAAAATAATACAACAGAAAAGCAAAGAAGATCCAGGAATCAATTATTTCTTTATGAGGACTTGTTAATTAATTCTTAATTAAGATGCAGTGTAAAAGAGTTTGCGCTGTACCCACATCATTTATTTACTGGAGGCTGCTTCCCTAGTTGAAAATGGCAGGCAAAGCCATTTATATAGTCTCAGTCTTACAATTCCTTATGTGTAACTTGTCTTGACTGACAGGATCACTGTACCTTATCCAAACAATATGAAATCAGTTGTTCATCATCTCTTGGAAGACAGAGCTTCCTTTTCTTTAAAGAGAACCATTCTGAGTAGAAAAAGAAACGTCCATTGCAATTTATAAATAAAAGCCAGATATTTTCTGCGTGGATCATTGTGTTTAGATGCAAATGTAGCCTTTGGATCGTGCTCCATTAGATGTACAGGGTTAGTGCTTCTGAAAGGATATTGCTGATTACTGCAATATTTGATTTATATAATACGAATTTAAAAGGCAGCTCTACAACACAGCCAATATTTTGGTGTTATAGGCATTTAAACTCACTGCTAGATGTCTTCTTTTGAATTCAGTTTGTATACTCCACTGGGCCCTTAGAATGAAGAGATCTAAAGTATATGTGTACAGTAGAGGCGTACTGTTCACTTTGTGAATGTCGTTGATTCACAGCAAAAATTATTTTCTGACTTACTTGCAATTGTAAAGCTCAGTCTCTTTGCCAGTTAATTGCTACACTAGCTTATGCTTCACACCATACGGAAACACCCTTTTAAATATGCAAAGAAGAAAAGCTAAAAATAAATCACAGCTGCTGTTAGATGGGGGTTGAAAGATACAGCCAAGGCAGAAAAAAAAAAAAAGAAAGGAACTGTCTCAGTTAAAATACAGCTAAACCATTTTTAATATTGAGAAGTTCTTTTTCTATTCTCCAAATCAATATTCATTAATAGTATTCAGAACAGAGAACTTTGAATATAAAACACTGAGATAACACCAGTAATTACAACATGTGGTTTCATAGCTGTAATATTTTTGTACTCTGGGTTGCTTTAATGACTGCTGTTATAATTTGTATTTGACTTATGAGGACTGATTTATATTAACACGTTTCTTACTGGTATGTTCAATTTAAGTCCAAACCTTAATCGTGACTTACAGAAACACAGAGCTCTGTAGGTGGAAATGAGTTTTCTCTTTGCAGCAGTAATTGCTCCTTACCAGCAATGGTAGCTTGACCTCACCCACACAAGATCAAGTGAATATATTGAGCCCTGATATGTTATCTCTGATTTCCTATAATCAGCAAAGTAGGAATCTGAGAACAATTTCACAATGCTGTGCACGTTATCCAGAACTGATCTATGATGGAAATCTGTAAGTTATTGCACTGTCACAGATATTCTGCATAATTCCTTCCTCATCCAAACAGCCATTTTTTCCTGCATCAGATCTGTGGGTACCCACAGCACAGGAGTGGCAGTGAGCAAGGGGAAAGTAAAACCTTTTCCCTCCCATCTTTCACCTTAAACTGCCATATAACTGCAATATTTATCTCACTTGAAGGGTCTAAACCAAACACCAGCATAACCTTCATTTAACTCGTGGTCTTTGCAGGACTTCCCATCCCCCTTTGTAAGAATGGAAAGCAGGGGTGCAGCACCTTGCCTGCTCCTTGCCATTGGTGGCAGCAGGGCTGGCTCAGCGCAGAGCCCACTGCTGCTCCCCTGCTGCCAGGGAAGAGAGGGAAGGGTGAGGGTGCAGGGCTGCGCCAGGAAGAGGATGGCACAGCTGGGCAGGACAGGCACCTGTGGGTGTGCACTGACTGTAAAGGCAGTCAGGTCGGGCACTGTGAGCTGGTGTGGCTGAGATGGTCTCAATAGGAACAGGTTATATTTTAATGCTGATCTTTTCCCTGGTCCATTTGTCCATCTGGTCTACTGGGACCTGTGGTGACACTGCTGAGGAGATGGTGGTGCTAAGATGGAGAGGGAGAAGAGGGAACTACTTACCACAGCCTTGCCACTGAGAAATTAGTCTGGGAGCCCATATCCTCAGTCATTCTGCTCTTCCCCATTCTCTTCCTTCAGGCCCAGCTGATACTGCTGTGGAACAGAAAACAATCCCTCTGAGGCAGTAAAAGAGAGCTGTTCTGGAAACTATCTTAGCAGTTAAAGAGGGGCAGCAGGTTCCAGATTAATGACAAATGTATGCAAGTTCGTCGTGGGGACAGCCTGGTGATAAGAGAGCAGACTCTTATGAAAATATCTGCTTTAATCATTAACAAAATCTACATTACTATCTGGCTCCATCCAGTGTAGCACCAATAGACGTTTTAAAACTTCCAGTTTTACACTAGTTCAAATTTTTTTGTATGTTTAGAGCAGTCTTCAAAGTCAAATTCCCTGCTTCCTGCAGAAAGCAGTGACTGACTAGAGCCACCATCATCTGAGACAGGCTTCACCTCTCAGAGAAAAACTAGTGAAGCAGCTAGGTTACAGACCTGAAAGATTCACCTGCAAAAAATGTCAGGTACACTACTGAAATGATAAAAGATTGCTGGTTTGTAGAGACCTCCAGGATGCACATCTGATTATCAGACCTGGAAGCTGAAGCAGGAGTGTGTGAAAAAATTTTCTGTCCTCAGTATCAGACTTTCCTCTTGCAGTGAAGCTCAGGATTAATTAGGTGCTTCAGCAGTGATTTATCCCTTGTGAAACAGATACTTATGGCTAAGGCTGGCTGCCTGCTCAATTCACAACTTAAAAACCTTCATGTTTTCAGCTGGATTGTAATGAGCCATTTTTTGAAGTAGTCTCTGTTACTTCTTATTTAGCAAGCACTTGCTAGTCTCACTCCTGAGCAGAGGTGTGCCTGTGCTCAGCGCTGTACCTGGTGTGACTTCCTTCCTTGCCCCAGCTGTCTCCAGACACACATACCTGGTGGTCCTGGGCTGCAGCTGAGCCTGTCACCATTACTGGCCGTGCCCCACTGTCCCTGCTGGGCACGAGGGAACAGAACCCCAACAGTGCAACACTGCCTGGGCAGCTGGGATGTCTCTGCTCCAGGCAGTGCCATTCCCTCTCTTTCTCTGCAGGACCACTGTGGATGCTGGCCTCCGGAAAGGGCAGCTGTCAGTGCCAGCAAAGAGGGTTTTTATCAATGCACCCCTGACTGCTGTCAGAGCTCTGCGCATCCCTCTCAGCCAGAACTGGCATCAGTTACCGACTGTGGTGGTTGCTCACTTCAGATCTGTTCTAGTACCAGCAAAGAAGTAATAAAAGCCTTGCTCTGGCAGGCATCAACCAGAGCTAGAAAGCATATGGGCAGCTTGTTCCAGAGACTCCTCCACAGCTACAGCAAATGGTTTTATTCTGCCTTTAAGGACTTTCTTCATCCAAGGCATTGTGCATGCCATGACAAATGAGTCACTCCTTAACAAACAATTTGTATCAATTAATGATACTTCACTTCATACTGACAAGCCTCAGGGCTTTGCTGATTATTTGATGGTTTCTAATTATGCCTTCAGACACACTCGGTCTTTTCTGATGGGGAGAGATGACCACTGGGGCAGGCGTTTTTCCCACTTGCTTTTCTAGTAGTGATTCCACCTGATGCTGGCATGAGCTTGACTGCCAGCAATCTCCTTCCAGCTATCATGCAGGATCTTCCCTGGCCCCTGCAACCAAATTAGCCAAGCAGCTTCCAGGAATCCCTCTTCCTGATCATAACCAGCCCTCAGGTCCAAACTGCTGCTACTGTAATGCAGGGCAGGCATGTCAGATTTTGGGGATCGTATTCTGATATCCCTACTCCCACGGTGCAATTTGTCTGTTGCTTCTCAGCCTTCTGACATGGCAAACTAATGCACTCCAGCTGTGAGCTCTCCTCATTTTCCACCAATGAATTTAATCATACAGGGCAGTAAATGGAAAAACTCCTCAATTATGCAAATATGGATGCAAATGAAGGGTATGAAACTTGGCAAAGATCCTTAGAGGACAGCAGACGGTGGGGCATGCCATGACACAGAGTCCATTCAGGAGAATGCATGGAGACTGCTGACGCAGGCTGCAGCCTCTCCGGGTGCTCTCTGCATTCCCCAGGTCACAGGGACAAGGACACGCTTAAGCACAGACTGCTGCTCCTCCATTGTAGGACAAAAGGTTTGCGGTGGAAATGTTGGATTGCCAGGCCCTGTTCTCTGCCCTCACAGGCGAGTATGTCACGCTGTTCTTTTGAACTCAAGCAGCACTGTGTAAAAATCCCTTCCTTCATGTCATCCTTCCTTTACTTGAATAGCTACTCCAGAGCAGACTGGTTTAGAGGAACGTCTTTTAATTCCCAGCCTACCTGTATTTATATCTAGCATGCAAATGTTGGCTTGTGCCAACCGTCCCTTTTCCAAAGTGTTCTTGCTTCACCTCCATTGTACAATTACAGACAACAAGAAGTGTGCTATGCCTCTTACTCTCCACCATTATTAGGATGGCCAAGTTAAGAGTCACCAGCCTTCTCTCACAGGAGAGATTGCCCCTTCCTCTGCCCCTCCTGCCACTACAATGTGCTCTCCCGACCAGTGACCAGCCCAGCAGGCAGGACTCTTCAGGACACTCTGTTGCTGCAGACATGTCCTGCAACCACATTTGCTTTTCACATGATTGCCTCTCATGGTGGCTCATCCTCTACTCTGTAATCATATGCCTTCCTCTCTGGATGGCAACAGTAAGGGCCTTGCTGCCACACGGGTTTATGTTATTCTCAAATATATAATCTTTCATTTTATTGACACTCATCCTGTCTCTACTACTGTAGTACTGAAGTTATCTACTAATTCCAATAGGATATCCAAGTCTCCTCTCTTTTCATGTTACCACACAGATTCAGGACTTTAACAGTTCTTATCAACACTGCTCATATTTATTGTGCTGAAATCACCAATGGAAATATTAAAGCAGATGAGTCTTAAGACCGAGGAATTTCTCACTACTAACCTCTCCTTGATTTAATGTTTTGCAGTGCCTCCTGCTCCATTTACTCCAAAGACCTGAGATGCCAAGAACTGACAGAAGAGCTTGGGCACAGAGAGCACTATCTTACGGAGCTGCAGATCGCAGTTGGGATCTGCAGGCGATGATTTTGTTACAAGCCAGCGTCAACTTGCTCTGATGGCAGCCAGTGAACTATTGATTAGTGAGAGTAGTGGTGGGAGTTTGTGAAGTGATTACTAAAGTGTTGTGGCTGCAGAATGTTTGGTTTTCCTATCACCCCTGCAGTGGGAGCCAGCTTGAAGACAGGACAGTCCCCAAGCACTGGTGATGGCATTTACAAATATTCCTTTCCTGTATGGACAGCAGCTGTGCTAGAGACTCTGTGGACAAAACGATGGAAAAGTTACGCCATTGAAAATGGCTTATTTGACCAGGTGGGCAAAATGGGCTGTGAGCAGTTTCAAGCGTGCCCAGCATGTGCAGCATCGCTCCCAGTATCTCTCCTAATAAATCATTAGCCCCATCCCTGGCCCATGCCTGGCCATGGCAGTGAGCACATTTCTGAGCAATGCCTGAGCACAGTCAGAGTGGTGTGGGAGGTTTGCTTGCAGCAACCCTGCTTGGGAGGATGAGGCAATTTATTAACATAGATGGAAGCCACTCGATGCCAGTTGGCCCCAGCACATGGGAGCATTCCTAGGCACATCTAATTTATTGTTATAGACACAGACTTTGTGAATACCGCTGTGGGATACCTTGGCAGTGTGCATGGTACTATGTGGCCCAGATCTATTTGAATATGAAAGCATCTTTTTGCCTTTAAAAATACGAGTACTGGCTGTTACATCGGGGGGGGGGTCAGTGTACCCTGTACTAGTCTGGCTGATGAGGCCATTCCCTGCTACGAGAGCACCTGTCAGGAGATGGCTCAGTTGTGCACTGATCTTCTGCTCAATGGATGCAGAACCAGTTTTAGGCAAACTGAAAGCAAAATGGACACTACCTGTAACCCAACTGAGGTGCCAGGAAGCCTGGTGCTCTTCAAAGTAGTGGGGTGGAAGGTAAATGGCACAACATTTACAAGGATAAGGCAAAGAGCTTTCATTGGCATGGGCTTAGAGCACCATCAGTTTGCAGGCCTGGCACAGACAACTAAACAGCTCATCTGTCATCATTGGGAGCAGTCCAGAAGAGGTAGGCATTGCAAGGGCTTTGTGTGCCTGGAGCTTTGTGTGGCAAGCGGCAGTGCACAGGGAAACAGGGTAAGGAAATGCAATGCTGCATTACTTTGTCACATCCCTGCCAACTGGCAACTGCTTTATGTAATCTTGGAATCTGTTAAAAGTTTGGATGAGCCTGCCTGTTTCTTGTGTTTCCTTAAGTACTTGTCTGCCAACAGAGTGTGGAACTATGGTCTTTATTAAAGCAAGTAAAGGATTTTTAAAAAGAATGAATATATCTTTGTTAAGAACTAAGTAGACAGCGAGCAAAGCTTGCAAATGTCAGCAAAGTGCCGGCAATGCTGTCTGTGGAGAGGATCCCAGCCCCACACAGTGTCACCTCCCCAGTGGGAGGTGTTTCTGCTCTTCCCCTCACTGTTGCAGTGGGCAGAAGAGGAAGAGTTCCAAGCCTCTGCCAATACCAATGGACCCCTGATGGACCTCTGCTCACCACAGCATTTTCCAGGGGGTTTCTGAGGTTGGAGTGCAATAGTAAAGAAATGGTGGGGGAGCTGGAGAGATCTGCTGCATGATGCTCTCTGCTCATGCTTCCTCACCCTTCAGCTACGCTTGTGATGCTCTGATAGCACCTTACCCTCTCTGGCCATCAGCCAGAGAGACAGACATAATCTGTCCATCTCCTCTAGCTCCTTGTTCACAGAGGAACACTGTCTCTTAGCTCAGACTCAACCTCTACTTGTAGTTTCTTTGTTTTCTTCCTCTCTCTTGGTGCTTGGGGTCCCCTTCCCCAAAGTCCTCAGTGGCTGCTGTGGTATAGGAAAGGTGCAAGTCCTATTTTACAACTAAGGAATCACAGTATTTTCTCTGTCCTGGAAAACTAATAAAAGAAAACACCATTTCATAATCTTTCCTACAGCAAGATCACAGCTAGGTACTTGTGACAGTTCACTAAGCCTTTATTTCTTCTTTCAATATGTGTCTATCAGAAGTGTTTGCCACCGAAGTTATTTGATAGCAAAAATAATAGCAATGGTTGAAGATTTCAGTTATATTTATAAAAATTAAGAAAATAATTTTTAGCTTGGCAGAATGCCTGGGCAAAATTCAAACATGACCTCTTCTACCAGTTATGATCTTCGTATCATAGTCCATCCATGTTTTAATTTATTGCAGATGCTAAGTATGGAAAGGCAATATTTTTTCAGCTCTCACATAAAAGTGTTTCTGTGCTAAAAAGCCTTTTTTCATTTGATGGTGGAGCAGCAAATCAGTGGATGAAGAAGGACTGCAAGTTACAAGATGGAGCAAAAATTGCCATGGCATCAGGCTTCATCAGCCAAGAATCAAAAAAGGTAAGCAAATATAAACAGGATGCTGAACTGTGATACAGAAGTCTGTTCACAAGAGTTCTGTCTTCCTGTTTCAACCCCCATGCTCAGGGTGTACACAGAAGGACCAGGTACCCCTACAATGACTTTTCCAGTCAGCACAGTCAACAGAGTTCATAACAGAGACCACCCAGGACACCATCTGAATGCTAGTAACAGTGTCCTAAATTCAGTGAGTGCTATGCATAGACAGAATATAGATATACAGGCACTACTATTGTCTGCCATTTTAAATACTGAAAAGGCAGTATTTAATTAAAGATCAGTAGGAAAAAAGTCCCTAGCTGCAGGCTGGGATAATAGTTCTCCATCTAGGATTGCTCTTGCTAGTAATGGCAGTTGAAGACTTCTTCCCTTGGCTGAGGCAAAAAACATCCCACAGGAACCAGAAGCTTCCAAAATACTTTCAATCACAGGTCATGGGATTACATGGAATATTTCTCCAGGCAATATCACCTTGGCATCAGCTGTGACTCCAATGCTCCAGTTCCTGTCTTCTCTGCTTTGCTCTTAAATTTTACCCAAGCAGCCCAGAAGACTGGGATCTAATCCTGCTTCCTCTGCTATCTGAGCCTTAAGACTGCTACTAGTCCCATCCTCAGTTAAAAATGCAGGTAGGCTACAACAGCTGTCAAATATGGCTGTGGGGGCCATGCTGGATGAAGCCTTTGGCAGCCTTGTATTAGGGAAATTATCCCTGATGTCTTAGCTTGCAGGCAGAGTCTGAAACAGCAGCCTGGAACAAAC
Source organism: Acanthiza pusilla (assembly GCA_036630365.1). Classification (NCBI taxonomy): domain Eukaryota; kingdom Metazoa; phylum Chordata; class Aves; order Passeriformes; family Acanthizidae; genus Acanthiza; species Acanthiza pusilla. The sequence continues at coordinate 69,839,557 of JAXCHO010000034.1, forward strand.
TCTGTGTTTATGGACAGATGGTGTAGTGCAGTGTGGGTAAAAGCCAAACAAAAGCCCGTGGTAACACCACAAATAACCCAATGTCAACAGGGAAGCTTCAGTCACAAAGCTTTCACAGGATTTTAGGTCTATTTTCCCACATTGCCTCCCTCTGCTTTGCCACCCTTTGAGGCTTACCACACCTGTGGCAAGGGCTCTGAGGAAAGCTTGTGTTATGGGGAGTGAAAGACCTGCAGAGTTTCTTACCTCATGTATGTGCACAAATGCCTCCTGTCCTACAGGCTGTCTCCACCACAGGGAGGGGGGAACATGGTGCCTGCTTAGTCATGCACAAATATAATTAAATCATTGACCACAGGAAAAGGGACCTCTTTCTCAGTGGGACATGGGGAGCAGCGACAGTTTTAAGGAACTTGAGCTGATAGGAACTTATTGTAAGATACATAAGCATCAATCTGATCATAGCCCATGTGGCATGCTTTGTCCCAGGACACCAAGGGCAGCCTTGTAATGCCACAGTAACACCACTTGGGTTTACGAGTTTTCATTAAAGCAGAGGGGGAACATAACTGCTCACATGGATGAGATGAGTCTGATTCTCTTCTCCCTACCTAAACTTAGGTAAGAAGCTGTTCTTTGGGAGAAAAAACAGAATTGCATTAGTAGGTGTGACAACTTTAGAATCAGACTTGCCAATCAGGGCTTTCATTCCATGGGTAGTGCAGTGGTACAGTCAGTAACGGATGTAAGCTGGCATATGACCAGGATTTCTCGTTTGCCCAGGAGAACTTCTTCACTGCCATTTTCACCAGTATCACTGCAATGCTGTTAAGTGTGCCAGCATAGCTCTGTGCATGGCTTCTCATTCCAGAGTAAAACTGGCTCTGCTTCTGTGCAATGAGTTAATTTCCCTGATCAATTTACACTTAAGCTTGGAAAATCAAGGGAAGTGGTAATAATAGTTTTTTTCTGGCTGGCTGTAGCTAATGCGTTCTCTGCTTTTTGCTTATGACCTGGGAAGAATGGTTTCGCTACCATTGAACCATGAGGGGAAGAGAGGAAAAGTACAGAACAGCTGGGTTTAATGAGCTGGAACAGATGTAGGTATTAAAGCAGTGTGTACACTTGTCATGCAAAGAGGAGTTACATGTATATAAATGACAAGCAATTTAAATCAAGACTTCAGTTACAGAGTTTACAACAGACATGATGCCCCGAAAAAGACTCAAAACTTGGTGTCTTAAATTTTGTCATTTAAAATAAACAAATCCAAAGCACCTTAAATTATGGCAGCATAAATTATTGATCTATATTTTAATATGTGGTGAACTTTTCATTTTGGACTATGTCATGGTTTACTTCTACAGCTACCTCTTCCTCTTCTCTTGAATTTTACATTAGGTTATCTGGGTGTTTCCAAGGCAAATTCCTAGAATGCCAGTTGAGCAATCATTTATCCTTTCGAAGACTACTCCAGAGGTGATGCATCAACGTTTTTGTGTCTTTGTGTAGCATTTATGTGCAGCTGAAAAGGAAAAAAAAATCTTAAATCCATTGAAGAGAAATGTGATAGTTTTATAATTACAGTGAAAGCATTAAAAATAAATCAAATGCTAAGAGGATCTCCATACTTCAACATTAATGCAATCTTAAATGACAAGATCTGGTACTGGCAATATGGATTTTTCTCTGCGAGATTAAAAATGTCGATTTATATTTATGCAAATAAATTAAACTTCTTAATTTTAGACTGAGATTAACTATTTTTCATGCTGGTATCTTGACAGTTTCCAGTATTTAAATGAGACTGGGATGAAATCATGATGAGAAAAATTTCAATCTGTAGTTTATTCTTTAAATCAATGCATACAGTTAGTACTAGGGCTAGCAATTTAATAAAACATAATGATTATTAAAGTGGCTTAGAGGAAATTAAGTGTTCTGAAAAGGACTTGGTTTTGCAATGATGACAATATCTATGTTTAAAATTTGAAACAGCTTTTCCTAATTACCCATAAAAAAATTGCTATTTCCCTTTTATGGATTCAGTCCAGTAAAGTCTCCCCCTACCATCAGACAGCCACCTGGAGATGGGTGGGCAGCAAGCATCACTAGCAACTGCCCCCAGGTCAGTGAAATCACCCATCTCCAGAGGGGATTCAGCCTCAGAGAATTAGGCTGGTCCCTTTTGTCACGTGGCTGGTGCTTGACCAGCATTTGTAAGGTGTCTCCTGCCAAAAACTCCTTCCAGCAGATGGTAACAGCTGGGTTATGCCTGGCTTTGGAAAACTACAGAAGGGACCCTTATGAAGGGCCTATTGTGTGATGCCAATGGCTTTTCCTTGTGAGAGGGCTTTTGTCGTACAAGGCATAATTTACTCAGGGTGTTCGGGAGGACACGGGTTGAGGGACCTGCCTTGGTATAGCAGAATATTGGTCTGGATCCTGTGATACAGGAGACATCCCAGTGATTCAAATGGAATCTGACCTTTGTGAATGTGAAATATATTCCTTCAAATAAGTGAAGACTCTTCTTACTGCTGATGTTAAAAATATTTGTGACACTGGATATTTATAATTAGTGTAAGAGAAGCCATTCAGACACTGTAAGGCTACATAAGGAAAAGCAGAAGAGTGCCTGGACTCTCCGTGGTAGTCTTTTTATTAATGGGTGGACCTATGCCACACAATGCTCCATACAACAGATGACTATGTAAATTACTTATCTCACTCCATATGTATATTGCAAATGATCAGTTTAAGCTAAGATCATACAAAAACATGTGTTTTGATTAGATGTATAAATAAATCACATTTTCGTTTTTTGCTTTTCTAGCAATAGTCTTATTTTACTCATACCATGCTGTCAATTAATTTTTGAGGGTTCTCTGGAGTAACCAGAAGCCTAATTAGCAGGTCTGTAATGGCTCATCAAGCTATATTTTCAAATCCTGGTTGACATCCAATACTTAAGAATCCAAATTTCATTCAAAGAGTTTTTTCCTGACTGCACCTTGAGCACAAATCAGGGCTGTAGCATGTGCCAGTTTCTGCACACTTTAAAAATATCCAGTTAAAAGGACTTGACTGAAACTTTTCATCTTTATTCAGAGATAAATTACCACACACTAAATCACAGTTGTTTAAAGCAGATAAGGAAGGAGAAGGTTCTGCAGACACAGAGATTTGTGAGATCTCATGTTAACATCAACACAGGGAGAGGCTGGCCTGAGGTCAGATCCTGAATTTCCGGAGCAGTTCTGATGCTTACATACAACAGTCAAAATGCAGTTCTTATGTGACATTTTAAACTCACTTTCATTTAGAAATGAGGGTCTGCTGTTCCTGTTGTCTTCATGTGGGGCCTGTTTGCCTGTAATGCCCCATCTTTTTATACTGAATGCAGTGCCCAGTTGGAAGCACACAGGACAGATAATTATTTAAATCCATATGAGTGTCATGGACATAAGCAGCTGGATGGAAGGTACAAGCTCCTTCTTAGCCTTTCTACAGGAATGACTTGACCATGAAGAGTGTAACTGTACTGCTAATTTAGAGAGTCCACACAAAGAGCTATTACATTGCTTCAAGTGCAGAAAATACTTGGACAGATACTTTTAAGATCTTCTTAAACATGAGGAAATTAATACCATTAGTTCTGCTGCTCAAAGAGCTATTTGCTTAGTTGTGCCAGTCCCACCTAGCAGAGACTAAGACAGATGGATGTACAATACGAGACACATCTATCTCTAAACCCAGCACCTTCAAGTGTCAATGTGAGACCTGATTTTCACAGTTCAGGCTGAGAACAATATTGTCACATCTCAGAGAAGGACATAGCTTTCTCCAGCAGTAAGCTTCTTGCTAAAAAACTCACATCAAAATGCATACAGGTAACTAGAGGGAAAAAATAGACGTAGCCTATATGACTGTAAATCAGGAGGAATGCATTTTGTATGCAGAGGGATTAAACTACATTTTCAGTAGTGCTAGAAGAGGGATACAGGCTACAGGTCATGAGGTGCCCTGACACAGTGATTTATTTAGTTGTGGGCATTTTCTTCAGATAATTGTACAACAGACTGGTGGTGGCTGCACAGAGGAATAACACAATCATCTTGACTCTATTACTGCTTCACTAATATTAACACCTACAATTAATGCTTTGTTACTCTCCAGATCCCAAGTGAATTCTGCCCAGTACATCCCTGAAGCAATTCCAGCAAGCCTCAAATTCAGCTGTGGCCAGACAGCCACACCAGGCAAAGGACTGGGAAGTCTGCCATCTGAGGAAAAGCAGAATTGGGTTTGTTCAGCCTTGAGAAGAGATGACATAGGGGACACCTTATCAGTATCATCCAGTAATTAAAAGGTGGCTACAAAAAAGATAGACATTCAATTTTTTTACAATGAGTCACACGCAAAAGATGAGAGGTGATGGATACAAGTTGAGATGGGAGATTTTGACTGGAAATAAAATTTTTCACAATAAGAAAAATCAGCCATTGGTATAATCTCCATGGTAAAGTGGCGGATTCCCCACCACTGGACACTTTTAAGATCCAGCTGGACAGGGTACTGGGCCATCTTTTCTAGACCATGTTTTTGCCAAGAAAGGTTGGTTAAGATGATCCTTGAGGTAATTTCCAACACAGTATTCTATGAGTCTATGAAATATAAGGAAGCCACAAATATTGAGCGATCCCTCTTGTGCACTTGTTCATTCCAGCAGTGAAGGGTTAAGGGAGCAGAGCTGAAGTAAAGCTGTTGTACTTAACAGCACCTGATAAACCTATTCTTCATATTTTTTCCTAATCCTGTTTTTAAGTAGTTTATAAATTTTGAGCTCACTTTTATTATAAGGCTCCTTCCTGTGAAACTTGAAAAAACCCCCACACATTTCTACCTGCCTGCAGAGAGGTTTGGAGAGTGTATTTCAAAGCTGTTGTTTCGTAAGTGCCTGTGTAATTGAAATATTGCAGCATTCATACCTAAGGCACCCAGCTGCAGAATACCTTGGGACAAATCTGATAAATTATAACAAAATCTTATCAATCAAATTTCAACAGTCCAGCACTAAAGAACTTGTCACATAAATTTAAGGAAATGTGAATGCTCCATGAACAATTACATTCAGCTAAAGTCACACAGGTTTCTTCACATGTGCTCCTTCCAAATATGGATCAATCTGTTGAAGTTTTTCTTGCTAGAGCTGGAAAGATTTAAACTGTGTATTTTTGCCTTTGTCTACAGAAACTTCCCCCTCCAGACAGTACCAGTACACTGCCACTGTCATTCTGATTTTAAATACTGACACAGAACCAATAAAATCTATTCCTGTTCTGTGTGTCCCTTGCAGCACAAATTTCTATTTTGTATCATCTAAGGTCTTCCAGATTTGTTTCAGTGTTCCACCTTTACCTTTTTGTTGAACCTAGCAGTCTTGTAGTGCGCAGGAAATGATAAATTACTCTAGTTTCAAGCAGAGAACATCTGTGTTTGTTTCCTGGGGGAAAGCAAAGCTGATATTATTTCCCTCTCTGTGTGAAGCTGCTGTGTGCTTCTTCCAAATGGCTGAAGTAGCAACTGGACTGATCCACATTTAAGTAGCCTGGAAGTCTAATTATCTACGGAACATTCATTTGAGAAAATTAAAGGGAGAAAGAAAAATTACCAGACAAATTATTAACAATGATAAATTATTATTAATGATAAATTATTATTATTAGTAGTAGTAGTAGTAATAGTAGTAGTAAGCACTGTGCAATAGAAAAAAACCATACTGTTTCCACCTACAGTGCTTCATCAAATTATCTGATTGTTTAGTTAAATCCAAAGAGTACAAAAGCCCTTTGTTATAACAATATCAAAAACCTGCTGGATAAGAGCTGAATGAAGAAGGCTGGGAACTGTGAAGCTGTAAATGTGGACACATTTTAGGACAGGAGCTGCTCCACTCTGGTTAAGGACTGCTATCCCAGGGCAGGGCAGAACTTTCTGGGCACATCAGGACATTTCTGCACCTTTGCCCCAAGATAACAATTTCTCATGGTGGCCACCAACAATATTGAGATCTCTTTGGGAGTAGTCCAGTGGGGAAAGACGTGTTTCTTCTCTCTGTGCCCTTCAAGCCTATTCACTACTACCACTGCATTGAATCTGTTTTGTTACTAGACCTGAAAAGGCCAAAGGAGTCTGAAGTGTGTTTCTTATTATGGGGTATTTAACTTCAATTATTCTTCCTCTTGAATCTGTATCGCAATTTCTTCTTTCATAACACCCACGTTATTGCTTTGTATCTCCCAACTATGTTTTTTGATGCCACATAATAATGAAACATCATGAAGTTGAAGTTCCCTTCTGAAGAACATTTAAACTGGCTTGAATTTAAATATTCATAGCTTTTATTCAGCAGAACAAAACCATTCCTGCTACAGTACAGCCCTGTAGTAACTTTCTGGGCGTGTCACAAGAGAGCTTTTGGCTAGGAGTTGTTTTGCAGGTGAAGCCCACACTGCTTCAGAGCTTCACACAACTCTGACCTTTGTGAGTTATCTGTGCACAGCAATGGCCACTATGGTCACCTGGGCCAGGTCACGGAGAAAAAACCCAAACAGATTAAAGATGGGTTCCTGTTGGAGCTGGAGAGATCTTACTTTCTCATAACAGAGTATGAAACTGAGCTAGGCAGGCAAGAAGGAACTAACATATTTTATGTCTAAAGGGGGGATGGGGGGCATGGCAGGCAAGTGGTAAACTGAGGTAATCTGACATTCAGCCATTCTGACATCACCCAGCAGCTAAATTCTAGCAACACATTTAGGCTGACTTGTCAACAACTGACTTCACTAAAATCTGACTCATGGGCTGATGCCACTTGTTTACTTTTGTTCTGTTAGGTTGGAGCAGGAGAAATTAAATCATATTCCCAGAAAATAAAAAAAAAAAATTTAAAATACTCTTTCATATCCTCTTTTGCAGATCTTGGCAGATAGATGTTTAATGACACTGAATTGTTTGGTTTCCTAATACCCTAATCTTGAAAACTTTACTTGGAAAGCCATGATTTTTGTGATATCAGTCCAAACTTACTCCCACATCCAATAAATTAAATTAAAATATTTGCTATGCTTCCTGAATCCAGGGATGTAAGTGCACTTCTTAAGACATCCTTTGGAGGTAGTTTGGGATATCCAAGTTATTTGCATGGGCTGGCAGATATGACACTGGGCTTAGAAGAAAAGGTGGACCTTCCCATAAGATGGGCAGCTGGAGAACAGGCCAGATGCACCCACTGTCTTAAATAACAGTAAGCACGCATGGACAGACAGCTGAATCCTGTCCAGGAGGGCTGAACTCTACCAGTTCTTTTTTCACTTGGATCCTTTTGCATCTCTGGGTGAGTTCAGCAGAAAGAAAGATGAACCAATTCATAAAAATGAAGGCAGAGAGAGGGATGTCAGTGTGATCAGTGAGTTTTCTCCTGTCATGATCCTTCATCTTCCACCAAAGAAATCCAAAGGCAGCAGTTTAGTCAAGAATGTTTCCAGGCTGCCTGTGTCTGTAGGGAAGTCAGGAGGCAGCAGGGAAGGCAAGCATCCTTATAACACAGCACTGGCTGTAGTTTGTCAAAGAAGACTTTCTGGAGTTCTGTAGGCCAGTGTTCTCCCAAAGCAAAACTGCCAGTACCCAGTAGAAGAAGCAAGAAATACAGCAAAGAAAAAGAATGTGGGGTTCTTTTCACCTTACCAATATTGTCATCATTGTCACATATGCTTAGGAGAGCTGGAGAAGAAATCAGGGTCGCACAAGTCTCACAAACAGGATGATAATGCAGAAAAAGCCAGAGATAATTGGATGGACAGGACCAATTAAGCCGTCTATACCTGCCAGGAAAAAGATATCCTTACAACAGCAATGATTGCAATAAAAGCACACAAAAGACTGATTCTTTCTTCTTCAAATGCAAATAAGACTTGGAGCACATTGTGGCATGTGGCACACATGTCTGGGAAACGAAAAGCATCTGATATTTGCTTAGCTTCCAACAAGAGAGTAGCATTTTGGCACAGACTAAGTGGCTTAGAAAAGCAGGTGTGAGGTATGAATTTCACATTACCTGCTTCTATTGCCAACATTACTTGCTCTGTTACTTTAGTTGGAGTCTCACATTCAGAAGACCGAAAAATGACATTGTGAAACATCCAAGAGAAGAATTACACAAGCTCTGGTTGTTAAGCTGTGCACCAGCTTGAGAAAATGCTTTCTGGGAAAATCCATTAAAGTCAATCTGATATGACTTGCCTAGCTGTAACATGTAAATGAGGTCCACATAGTGTTGGCACAATTAGACACAGTCATAATTTCTGTAACACTCAGTGTTTCTAAAGGAATTAATACTAAATTCATATTAGTTAGAAGGCTATTCTGGCATTAAAGAGTTTATTTTGTTGTATTCAGAAATTTCAACAAGAATTTTGAACCAATGTCACGTGGAGAAATTTAATGGCAACAAATTTTTGATTTTGAGCACAGGTTTTGTAGCTGGTCAGCACCATCCCAGAAACAAGCACAGAGGTTAAAATGCCTAAACATGTCTAATATACAGGGAATCTTTTGGCGAGAGCTTTGGATTAATCTCATCTCCCCTGTTTGTACAGAAAAATCACTGCCTGGGCACTGGAAAGCAGAAGGGGAATGGACCTAGATATTCTCTCTGAACAAAACAGTGACCCTATGAAGTCAGCTCCCATGGATTCAGAGGCTCATCCAGGGAGTCACTTCCCCATGGACCTCCTCAGACAGGGCTACATTTTGTCTCAGAACACCAGTGGTTTCAATGGATGCATCCTTGCATAAGCCTGGATCCCTGTTGCTGTGAATATTAGCAATGGAAAGCATCAGATCCTTCTGCACAAGCACTGGTCCAAAATACAGGTGCTTGTGGGCATTTCCAAAGCATCATCAGCCCCACGTATTTCTGATTATGTTGTGGTTACTTATCTTTCCCTATCAAATGGATAAAAATTGTATAACATAGTATTGTCTTATTATTATGGGGGGCTTTTTTTGTTTCCTACTCTGTCATTATTGGTTACCTGACTTCAATAGTTTCTAGATCACAAGTTAAGAATTAGGCTGGCAGTTTATCCTTTGCTTCTCTTTTCTGCATGAGTATTAACTTTTGCAATTAATCAGCAGTTTTCAAGCAACTTCTTCATTTTGATTCTCTGATTGATACAATACACAAATGCTTTAACATGCACTTACTTAGCTGAGACATCTCTTTATTGAATGTCACCTGAGTGAGCTGAATTGAATTGAATTGAATTGAATGAGCTGAAAAATAACTTTTTCAGCTCACTGCATGCAGAATGGTTACCAAAAAACCAAAGCATGAGCCTTTTCAGCCAAGGTTTCAAGCACTGGCTGACCAGTGCTGTTCAGACAATACCAAGCCCCTAAAGGGGCAGAGCAATCCCTTTATGTGTTGACACCAACTAAAGGGTTTGATATCCCTTTTCTATTTCATCTCGATGCTATGTAATTTCATGAATACTCTTGTGCAGTGCGAATTCTATGGAAAAGCAGACCAAGACTGCTGCATGTTTGACTACTTTTCCTAATGGAAAAGTTTCATAAATACATGCAATGTTGTCATTCCCGTGGTAATTTGTTTTATGGAGTTTCCTGCTTTTTGCTCCAAGAACTTGATCATTCCCAAGTTATTTGGAGCCAGTTATGCATATATTTAAACCCGATGTCAACAGAAAGAGCATTTTTATGCAAGAGTGTGCACTGTCACTCAAAAATTAGTATTTTAGTAAAGCTGTCAGTGGCTTCATCAAATTTCTGGTGAGGATCAGAATCCTAATCAGACATTTCTCTTTGTAAAATGAAATTTTAGCAACACAGAGAATGGAGAATGATTTAGACTTACATTTGTTTGAGTACATCTTCTTTCTGGCCCCATTTGTCTTTGTGAGACTTCTTTTAGCATAGTCCCCTCATCTGACTTTCCCTCCCCACATTTCTAGGATGAGAAGGCAGCAGCCTAATTTCTTTAGATGGAGAAAGTGATGAATGCTTGTACTTACTAGCTGCAAGGATTTACAACAAATTTGGAAACTGCTGGCTGCTCTGAGATGGTGGGTGGTAGTTTGGGGACTCTTTAGCCACCTGCAGCTCTCAAGCTGTTCAAGTGTAATTTGTTATGCTGGGGCTGTATTTGTGAGCAGAGGCAGGCTGTGCTTTCATGGGGCCAACTTGAACATTTAGCAGCAGGGGATCCATAGGAGACTTCTGAAGCCAACACTGCTGGCTTGCAAAGGAGCAATAGGAAATGACTGTCATCACATGCCCACAATCTCAGGACATTTTGAAGTATGTAGAATCTCTATAGGGTTAGGTAGTTGGATAACTGTTCCTTGGCTTGTATTTTTATTTTGTGACTCACTTTAAGACTCTTGGAAGTGCTCTAAGAGGGAGAAAGAGATTGAGTCATAACCCAGTTTCCAGAAACCTTAGCAACATGACACAGTCAGAACCTCAGGTATGATAAGCATAGTGGGAAAAAAAACCTAACAGCTATGATATTCTTAAAGATAATTGGTTTTTACTGAGTAATTGTAGCATTAAAGAGTAAAAAATTGCATTATTGACATAAGTGCAGTGAAGAATCTGGTAGAGAAGCAATATCTGAAAGCAATATAAGCAATTTTCCCAGAACCCGGTCTTCTAGAAGAACGATTTTACTCATTGAGCTATTGTGCGATCTATAAACAGATGAGAATACTCTGATATTGGAAAAGGAAGGTGCATAACATAAAGCAAAAATCCGCTACTAAGTCCTGTGACATACTTGAATACACTCCCTAGGGGCACACAATGTATAAGTGAGACAACACAGATATTAAAGGTCAGAAATTGCGGACACAAATCACAAGAGGGAATAAAGAAATCTCCACTCGTGGAACCTTTAATGAGATGAAACATCCTTGCTCATCTTTAGAGTTTATAGGTATTGACTATGTCCCAAAAGCCCCCAGAGAAGGGGAGACAGGAGTAGCTTATTAAGGCAGCGAGAAGCAGAGAGGATTTAAAACTTAAATGTGTCACTACCAAACAGAACAAATCAATAACTGAAATAGATTGAGTATATATTTGTCTAAGACTGAAGAAATCTGCTTGATTACAGACATGTAGGTAGAAGCCCCACAAAAGGCAGAGCAATGTTGACGGCTACTGTGGGCAGTGCAGGGTGCAGCGGCAGAGACCTTCGGCTCATCGCAACAGTTCCACGGGAGCTGTCTACTGTGGTAAATGCATTTTGTGAGAAGCCACAGGCAGTCGCCTCTTTGCTGTGCGCTGCTGCCTTTCTCCAAGGGTGCTCTCCTTTCTGTGCAGTCATGGCAAAAGCATCACTCTTATTAGTTTGGACAACGGAGCGTCTGAGGAGACAAACCTGTTTTGTGCCTGCAGCATGGGAGTGGGCCGAGAATGGCCAGACATTGCCTGCATTTTAGTATTGCTAATAAACTCAGCTACTGCTGTACAAGGGACACATATACAAGGAAAGCTTGTGTCCCCCAAACCTCACATTGTTACTGTTCCTGGGGTCAACAGGGAACTGATGCATTTTGCCAGAAAAAGCTGCCTTGGAAGCTGATGTTTAATCCTTTCTTTGATGATATGCATTTGCTGGGAGGGACTACAGTAAATGAATGTACTCTCTCATTGCAGGCATGATGGAGATTGAATAAAATAGCTAACTTCATAGCTACTCTACCTTCTTTTTGAAGTGGTTATCCCTTAAATATTTGTTTATATCTCTGTAGAGCTCTAGAGCATATTATGGTAATAGCAGTCACAAATGTTTGATTTCCACTAAGTTTCTCAAGGGGGCATTGAGAAGAAGAGACAGATTTTCTTATTGCTAGAAATTATATTTGGAAAATAAATTATATTTTATATATCTATATCTATATCTATATCTATATCTATATATATCTTTTATATATAATATAATATAATATAATATAATATAATATAATATAATATAATATAATATAATATAATATAATATAATATAATATAATATAATATAATATAATATAATATAATATAATATAATATAATATAATATAATATAATAAATATTTTATATATTATATATTCTTTAGATATACTTTATATCTTATATATTTATATCTATTATAGTTATTAATCTCCTATCTTTATGCATTGCTTATATATCAAGTAAAAGGGAAAACAGCATTAAAATAAAAGTATTGGAAATATTTCTAGTTTAGTAGTTTTGATTCATCAGCATAATTTTTACCCATCAGTACGACAGAGAGAAATGTGACTGACTTTAGTAAAATTAGATCCAGCAATCTCAATATGTGAACAAAAGTATTATATGCACAAAACTAAACACAAGTGTTTGAAATCTCTGACTTGCACATCCTCTGTTTAATGTCGCACAAGAAATTGGATAAAGGTAAGAACTGAATTGGTTATCCTAAGGGACCTGAGATGTTTAAGTTAATTAATGTACTTCAAGAGGGACGAAATGTGGATATACTGTCAGTAATTCAAGACCAGACAAAAATTGTGATTACTTCCTCTGGTTTGAGTGATACAGAAAAGAATCTTTGATATTTTTAAAACATTAAGAATCTCTGTCTGGAAAATCTGACCATTTGGAACCAGCCTAGTAACCAATACTCTGCTATCTATTATCATCAGGGCGGAACAGCAACCACTTACACATTGATCATCAATCTTTACTGATCTGTAAATATCAGTAACATGGTGGATCCTCACAGTGTTCAAGGGGAGATTGAGACTGCTTGACGCTGACTGGAGGTCTACCAAGAGCAAGAATTATTAGGTTTTAAAAATAATCCTTCGTGAACCCATAGGCCACAGAAGACTAAGGGTCCATAGATCGAAAATCACTGCTTCGAGAAATGATACTTGCTTCATTCCTGTATTAACTGTTAATATATGCTTCAATAAAATTCACCAGTTTTGCTATTTATATGGCATTTTATATTCCTAATTTCATCTGTATAGCATAAATTTCCTGGGAATATCTATCTAAATTGTCATCTGCTCCCTATTGTTTCTATAATGTAGCTTCTGTATGTATAACAAACAACTCTTGCATTATCTTATTTGTTCTCCTCTATCTTCTGACATGTTACTTCAATTAGTACACAATATGTAATTATTACACTACTATTGTAATCACATAAGGAGATACCTGACAAACACTTCCAAATGGCTCAGATCTTTATTCTGTTAATTGCTGCAGTAAGTCAGTGCATATCATTGACTACATTGCAGCGACAATTCTTGTGTGACACCACCTGAATCATACTCTTCCTGTGCTATGCAGGCTTTTCACCAAACATATCTCTTTTATTCTAGTACAAAGTAAGACCAACAAATTCATGATCCAGTTTCTAGGGGTTTGGTGAGGGTTTTTTTGTAACTGTGCACAGGACTGCAGATGTAGAATGAGCTTCACATGAAGGATGCTGTGGCATATTTAAATTTACAACAAAGAATATTTTTATCATGGCCTCTCAGTAAAGCAAACTACCTTTATGTTGGAATTACAGTACTATATTTAGGAGCATGTCACTGACATTGATAAATGTTTCAGTTTAAAGAAATACAGTCTTCTAGTCACACAGATGGTAAGAATTATTTACAATAACTCTCTTAAGGAGATACCTTTTACTTATGTTAATAATTAGATAAAATTTTATGAAACTTGTTACAGCAAAGGGTTTCATAAAAATCCCCAATTCCTTTATGTCTGAACATCTAGATTTTATGTTTCACCTTTTATCTGTGTTAAGTAGGTATTCTATGGCTTACATGTACACCATGCCTAGATACATTCTTGAAATCTATAAAATAGAAGTTAAAACGGGTGCATAAATAAGGTTGTAGAACATAAAGTGAAAGTTCTTGACATGGAAAAAATGAAAGCGTACAGAGAGACTCTCTTGGCTGGTCACCACATTCAATTGAACAGTGTTGTTATATTTTGCTGACAATACTAATAACTTAAACCATCAATCTATAGGCACAGCTATTCTTAGCAGAACACAGTGAAAACAAACTGCTTTGCTTATGGTACTCACAGCACTGAAGCATGCCCTTAGCAAAGTGGTACAAATGTCAATATGCTGCTGAGCTCCTCAAAACCTCTAGCAAGTTATTTGAAGCACAGACAAACCTTCAGGAAGTCTTTGAAAATATAGATCAAATTCTAATACAACCGCTTTCCCCAAATTCTGCACTTGTGAAAAATCTGTTCCCCCTTAAACTATGATAATGACTCTGTTACAGTCAGATCTGTCAAATGGGACTGTGTGACCTGTGAGCCACTGCGTGCAAGGACCTTCAGAGACACACATTTAATCTACCTGGAGTTTCAAGAACAGATTCCAGACCTCAAGGACTCAGGTGCTAACCTTGGGTTGCTACCATTCATTTCAGCTCACCTTTGTGCCTTTTGCTATTGCGGTAATGAACCTTCTTTGCTGGAAGCAAGTGCATATTTTAAATCAACATAAAGATCCAAAGGATAACTGCAGATATTTAATGTAGTATTTATTAGACAGGGAAGAAAATATACAAAATAAAGCTTTTGGCATTATCCTCAAGAAATTAAGTTACAAGTCAGGAATTGGCACAGTATGTTCTCAGCCAGTTAAATGCTGCATATTATTTTAGCAAACATTTCTGCTGGCAGTTGTTAACCTCAGGCAACAGAAATACATGTTTGCAGAGGAGTAAAGAGCAACAAGGGAATCTGTTTATTCACTCCCATAAGAGCTTTTCTGAACTGATAGGCAGAGTTATTATTTCAGAATTAATTATAAAGCAAGCTCATTTTAAGTGCACCTTTGCTGGTTGATTTTATTTTTTGTTTTTATTTTTGAAAACCATTTTAACAGCGTACAGCTATTAGCTGGTTTATAAATAAAATGCAAAATTGGTGGTATTATTAGTATAAAACTATGCTTGACTTCTACATTTTTCAGAGAATAAAGGACCTTTACCAGCTCTTCTCTTTGGGAAAATATTTTTAAAATTCAGTAACCGACATATGGTGTAAAATATTCAGTTCAAAGGAAGAAACAAAGCCAGACAGAAAACACAGACTGGTTTATATTTTTATGACTATAAGCAGTGTTCCTCCAGTATGGTAGGGAATTCATTCCAACATGTCCTTCAGTGTGACACTAGCATTTTATAATGACTTGATGCAAATCCTTTGTGATCTTGACTGTCTCTGTCCATTGCTCTTTCGAACATACGCTCCATGATACTGCACATGTCAGAGTGTTTTTCTATTTCCAGAAATAATTTGCTTCTCCTGTCAGGCTCTTGCTCAAAGAGCCTCTTCTGGGTGGCCATCTGGAAGCATCACCTCAGTGCAGAACAGGCAGGCTGCTGGCTTTGTGTTGGCTCACTTCTCCTCAGCACTGCCTACTGCCCTGAAGGCAGCATTAAATTTTATTCCTGGACTACACAGCATTATAACTAGATGTGCAGACATGACATTCTGATTGCTAAATTCCAGGCCTATTGACGTTTATGATAAGACTCAGAGAAAGACTCAGCAGAAAAAGGATGAAGATGCAGAGGAGGGAATCAGCAGAGGACAGTCAGAGAGTCTCCAGAACTGAATAAACACACGGAAGTGTTACACCACACCTGAAATGCAGCATTGAGAAGCTTCTCTCGTGCAGTGTCTGAAGAGCAATCAAAAGCCAGAGCCAAGGTGATAAAAACAGGCATGTTTTTAGCAGAGAAATAAGATTTCAAGAGTTCTGAAGAGTGGGCCTTTCTATAGTCAGAAAACACAAGAGAAAATTAAAGTAGTTAAGTAAGAAACAGGAGACAAAGCAGAAGAATCTTCCCTGGATCTAAGAGATCTGAAATAATAAATGAGGCAGGAGGAAAATTTACTTAGTATAATTAATACTACAGACCTTTATCTGCATAACTTTTTTCGGCATCTTTTCTCCGCCTAACTACAGTGTAAGAAAGCATGGCTGCAGTTTTTCCTTGCTGTGTATGGCACTTAGCTATAAATCATCTATAGGCTTGTGGCTACACTTCAGTGAAACTGATGACATGAAAGTCTGTAGACTTGGGATGAGGCAGTATTTATAATAAAAAAGAACCACGCAGTGAAAGGAATACTAAAATAGTTTCCATTATTATAATGTATCTTCTGATGCCTCTTCATGTTACTATGCTTTAGGAATGTGTATGACTATCACTAGGTGTAAGAATCATGAATCATTCAGAATCCCAAGGATGTCCTTGGAGAACAGTCACAAATACAGACACTTGAGAGTTCCCAGATGACCTGCTGGAGCTGGAGAGACTGATTTGAGGTCTTTCACAGACAAATCATCAGCTTTCCTGAAATGACAGAGGTCAGTTGGTGTTACTCTGGTATAAACTGAGGGTAGTCCAATGTACTGTGATTAACCATCACCTGGGTTTAAAGACAGAT
Source organism: Acanthiza pusilla (assembly GCA_036630365.1). NCBI lineage: Eukaryota > Metazoa > Chordata > Aves > Passeriformes > Acanthizidae > Acanthiza > Acanthiza pusilla. Next base: position 69,856,112 of record JAXCHO010000034.1, read on the forward strand.
GAAGAAATGCTTGGGTTTTTTGCCTTTATTTAACAGCTGTGTCACTTTGCTGCTTATTTATCTAATTTAATAACTGTAAAAGTTCACATTCTCACCGGATTTACCATCAGCTACAACTATTGCATCTAGAGTAAGTGTTGAGAAAGACTTGGTGGACAACAAGTAGGGGTAGCATCCAAGGAAGACATATTCCTATTCATAGGGATGAGTAGGTTTCATTTCACAGGCACAGAGTATTCTTTGAAGGGAGAAATAGAACACAGAGCCTTTCAGTCACCAGATACCTGTTGTATGGTGTTACTGGGAATCTCTCAGACTTCAAAGAATTAAAAATTACTTCGAAAAAGCAGAGAAGGTTTTCAATTACTTCAAACAGATAGCTTAAGGGGGAAGATGCAAATATTACCGTTCATAATAAAAGTAAAAAAATTAACTGATCTGAGCATGAAAAGGAGTAAATAAAATTTTCTCTTCATTTAATTGTGCAATGTAAGCTAAACATTCTTCTTAAATTACTATCAAAATGCAGTAAGAGCAAATATAAAACTGTTTTGGCCATGCATACTTTTAAGACAGTGAGTGCCACAGGACCAACAGCACTGGAAGAATGGCATGAAGAATGGAGCCCTTAGTAAAATCAGTGATCATTCTTTCTTCCCTGTCCTTTACTGGTATTCCTTCAGTGTTACTATAGAGGTCAATGGAAATTTTGCTACAGATTTTGAATGAAATACATTGAGCTCTTTGTGTTATAACAAAGAAAGAGATGTTGAAATTTCATAAGTTATTTTTGCCTTCCAAATGTAAAATACTCTATTAACCTGGCCCTGTATCTAAGACTACTATATAGGAAAAAATCCTATTTAAACCAGCTATTTATTGGTTTCAGTGAAGTCTTTTAAAAGATATCTCACAATAGTCTATTTTTTCAAATTTTTTTTCCATTAGGGAAGACTATTATATATAACATATATATAATATATATATATATATTATTGTTTTTATTCTCTTGAGAGAGAGAATAAAAACTTTAAACACTACAACTATATTGACTCCACTGCTCTTAGTTTTGCTAGTTAATTTCTTGTCTAAATCTCAGTGAAGAGGATGGTTTTACCCAATGACTATTTGAGTTTTTTAAGAAAGAGGACTTGATATAAACAAAGATAACCTTCTAAAAATAGGCTCCCCATACCAAGAGATGCTAGATATTTAAGGCAGTTCCCGTAGGTCAGGGGCGTGGGTCTGTATTGAATATTGCACAGAAATTCACAACATGTGTTTGTTTGAACGCTCCTGCTGCCGTCCCCAGCCCTCACCAAGATCGGGCGCTGCGGAGCCATTGCCAGGGAAGTGCGTGCCATCTAGTGGCACTCGGGCACACGGCGACACCGGCACCCAGACAGAGTCACAGAATCAGTGAGGTTGGAGAAGACCTCCGAGATCATCGAGACCAACCTTTTACCAAACTCCACCATGTCAACTACAACACGGCGCCAAGTGCAATGTCCAGTCTTTCCTTAAGCACCTCCAGGGATGGTGACTCCTCCACCTCTCTGGGCAGCCCGTTCCAATTCCATTTCTTGAAGAATTTCTTCCTAATGCCCAACCTGAACCTTCCCTGTGCAGCTTAAGACTGTGTCCTCTTGTCCTGTCGCTGGCTGCCTGGGAGAAGGGGCCGATCCAGGGCTACACCCTCCTTTCAGGGAGTTGTAGAGAGTGCTCGGGTCACCCCTGAGCCTCCTCTTCTCCAGGCTTAGGTTTAGGGCTGGGAAGCAGCTGCTGGACATCACCCATCAAAAACGAAAAACCAAACGTGTTCGCTTGCAGCAGCTGTGCCTCTTGCAAATCACTCTTGAAAGGAACAAGAGGGAGATGTCCTTACAAACAAACTGTGAGGCTTGCTGGTAGATAAGGCCAGATACCGACAGGTGAAAGAAGCAGTGGGAGGAACCATAAATTCCGTAGGAATTCCATTAATTGACACAGACTGTTACTCACCCAAGGACATGTTAAATCCTTGGACTTAGAGAAAAAGAACAGAGACACAAAGAAAACAAAGCTGGGGGGTGGGGGGGATGTACATTAGAAGGGGATCTGTATTAGGCGATTCGGAAAGTCTGTACCTCTCAATTACCTCAGCCAATGGGGAGAAGAGAGAGGGAATCTGCGGCCGGGAAATTAGGATAAAAAGAGGCTGCATCCTCTAGCAATTTGAGAGACCCCGTGGGAAATGCCCATGACCTCTCCCTTTATTCATGAATAAAGTTACAGGACTCCTCTGTCTCCTTTTTGGACATAAACCTCTGGTGTTCGTGGATTAATTTTTCCTGACACTCTCCTCCTTGATGTCTTGCAAAATATTGCCTCTAAGTTACCTTTAGCTGTATTGGCAGTTCCTTACTGATCCTTACCTTCCCCCTCTACTTCACTCTTGTGAAAACCCACCTGGAGTGTGTATCCAGCTCTGGGTTCCTCAGTTCATGAAGGACATTGACCTGTTGGAGCAGCTCCAGAGGACAACCATGGATATGATCAGAGGCATGGAGCACCCCTCCTATGAGGAAAGGCTGAGAGAGTCATGGTTGCTCAGCCTGGAGAAGTCTCTGGGGAGACCTTTTCATGGCCTTCCATTACCGAAGGGAGCCTACAAGAAAGCTTGAAGAGGGACTTTTTACAAGGGCATGTAGTGACAGAACAAGGGGGAGTAGCTTCAAATTAAGAGTAAGTTTAGATTAGATATTAGGAAAAAATTCTTTAATGTGAGGGTGGTGAAGCACTGGAACAGGTTGCCCAGAGAAGCTGAGGATACTTATACCTTGGAGGTGTTAAATGCCGGGCTGGATGGAGCTTTGAGCAACCTGGTGTCCACGTTCCCACAGGGAGGCTGGTTGGACCTAGATGAAATTTAAGGTCCCTTCCAGGCCAAACCATTCTATGATTGTCTGACACAGGCAGGTCAGCTGGTCCCTCTCCCTCCACAGCCAGGAAGGAGCCTGGCTCCGAGTGCCTCGGGCCATTCAACGAGGTTCGTGGAGGCGGCAGCGCCGCAGCGAAGCGAGCGCGCACCCGCGGGCCTCCCGCCCCCACGGCCGCGGCACGGACTACAGATCCCAGGTGCCCGCGGGGCGGGCCGGCGCGGCCGCCGCCGCCGAGCGCTCCTGCGCGGGGGCTGCTGGGAGCTGTAGTAGGGGGCGGGGAGAACATGGCGTCAAAGATCAGCTTGGCGCTGCGGCCCGTGAAGAGTATCGTGGTCCGGTTCTGCCCCTTCGAGTCCAACGTGGAGAGCACGAGGTGAGGGGGCTGCGGGGGTGGTCCCGACCCCGGCCCCGCTCTGTTCGGGCTCCCTGTCTGTAGACGCTCCAGCGCCCTCCGTGCGCCCTTCCTGCGCCCTCGCGGGTGGCGGGCTCTGCTCGTGTCCCGGCGAGCGCGAGGGTTGGGCTCCTGTACCCAGGATTCGTTCTGAGCTGGGGTTCGGAGGGGCTGTGCCCAGGTGTAGACCCTTTTATATGGGAGTGTGCACTGAGTTTGACCAAGGTTCTCAGTGGGTTCCCCCTGAGTGGCTGATCCTGTAGTGAGGGTGTGTAACCACTCCAAATGATGGTAGCGGGGAAGCTTCTCTATCCCTGTGCTTACGTGTTGGACAAGTCTAAGGGATTGTGCCTCTCCAGCGATGTAGGTTCTGCACCAAACAATTGCAAAATGTCTTTTTGCAATGACTTTACAGGCACACCTACTTGTAAAATGAATTTTGTAACACATCTTAGCTGAGAATATCCTTAAGCTGCCAGAATAGCAGCTTAAAGTAGCTGTCATGCATTTCAGAAATCTACAGGAGACCAAAGATGTCATATAAATAAGTGCTGTCTCAAACCCAAACAAGAAAACATTGGCAAGCAAATGATGTATAAAGAAAAGTGAAAATGCTATAGTTGTTTATTTCTTTATTATTGTTACTAATCTAGCTGAGACAAGCACAGAAAGTGTGTGCACTTAAGTTTTACGGTTCTATGGTGTGCTTTTTACATGTTAGTATATAAGGGATATCCATTTGGATTTTTGAGAGTGATTCTCTCACAATAAGTAGCTGTCTGAACTTAAGTACAAATCCTGTTTTGTTTATAGTTTGTTGCCCAGCAATATCAAAATGTGCAAATTAGTTTTAGAAATATGCTTAAATTTCTGTCTGCAACATACTTAATATATTTTTAAATATACTTTCAGAAAATTTCTCCAATGTATTTACCATAAAAGAATCCAAGCTACTAATACAAACTGTGAAGTGACTGCTGATGTGAGACATGATGGATCGGAACCAGTTGTAGATGTTATGTTTGGTAATGAACTTGTTTTTAAACAAACAAAAAAACCCTGGGTTTTTGTTGGTACCATGTTATAGTATTATACATTTTACTTTTTTTAGCTGTGATTTTTTTGGGGGGTGGGGGGGGGCTCTGGTCCACATCTAGCTGTGCAGCTGGGAGGAAAAAAGAAAGAGGGTGTCACTAACAGCCTGTTGTCTAGATAAATGTGTATATGTGTCTCTGTACTGCAATTAGATTTAAGGGATCTTAGATCCAACAACAGAGAGCTTTGGAGCTGAGTGTACTTTTGTAGTGATGTACTTATATGACCTTGCAGTCAGGTACAATTCCAGGAAAGTAAATGCAGCTCTGTTTACTTTCTGTAATTTTTTTATGTTACCTGTGGTGGAGACATCTTAAGAACAGGAGGCTGAATACCTTTAGTTGCTTATGCAACTGAGTAACTAATTTGAAGGAACTGCTCAGGTGGGTGAGGCCATACATGTGCAGATGGACCTGCAGAATGAGGTCAACTATGTACAACAAATTTCCTGGTTTCCTTTGAGGGTATAGTGAGCGGGCGGGCAATTGGTGGTGGAAATTTCATCAGTTCTGGAAGCATCCCAGATTCTAGGCTATGAACAGATGGCTCTAATCTGCTTTTGTCCTTTTCTCTGGCTGCATCTTCTTTCCTGCTGTGCTGTAATGGACCAATATGTCATGTAGCCCATTAAAGTTTTCATTATTATTGATTCATGCTACCGCCTTATCTTCAAACTTCCATATTTTTAGTGGATTGGTGAAAATGTTGGAAGTGTTGAATGTTGTTAGTTTTGCTTAGGAAAACCTACCGATTTCAATGTTAACATTGCTTGTTTCTGTCTCTCCCATGCCTGTCTTTCCCATTCGTGTCTCTAATTCTGATGTGGTATGTTAAGACTTAAGCAGTGAAGCTCAATGCTTTTTCATGTGTTTACATGTGTAAACCCAAAACAGTTTATCTTATTAATGCCAAGACACCTCTAAACTCTTTATTTTCTAAGAGCTGTGTTTTCTTCAGCGAAGTCCTTGTAGTTGGCAAAGATGGGGCTGGAGCATGGATGCCAGGCATGGTATTGCACTATATGAGTCTGGGTATGGGTTTTGTATTTGCAAATCTTGCAAAATAATTAACTTGGGTGCAATACTCAACTTTTACTGCTTCCTGCCTGATTTAAAAGAAATTCTTTCAGAATTTTAGAAATCCTAGTGCTCTCTATTTTTTTTACATTATAACCACCAGATTGTGTGAACCAATTAGTTGATTTGGCTAAAAGAAGTACATTAAATGGACCACAGAAAACAGGCTACTAAGATGCTTAGCCATGTGTGGAAATCGTGCCTTCCAGTGCTGCCTTTGCCTTCTGTGAGATAACTTCAGGGGCATAGTATGAGCCATTCTCATCAAAAAAGCGTTTTTACTATAGGCATACCTAGACAAATGTTTCAGATTTTTCAATGACGCGATGCGAAAGTGAAAATTAAATGCATATTGTGGGGAGTTTGATATGTTTGTTTGACAGTGGTGCATAGTCAGATTCCTTGGTAGCTGGAGTACTTTCGAATCAGACAAGATGAACAGGGTATTTGGATTTATGAGTACCAAACAGCTGCACACTAGAGTCATTGTCACTTTGTGACTTCTTAAGATTTTCTTCATTTACAGCTGATGGAGATCGACTGATAATGAAGGGAGCCAACCTGACGACAATGGAAATGTTAACAGCGTTGGGGTCCAGATGTAATGCAAAAGACCTTAAGGAAGAACAGAAAAACAAGAAGAAGAATCCCTGAAGAACGGAAAACAAAGCGTGTTTGCATCTATGTGTGTTAGAAACAGCAGGCTGCACAGAAGGCTTTTTCCTATGCAACAGAATCTGAGAGATGGTCTCACCACTTTAAATGTTCCCTGCCTTCCCTTGAAGGAGAACAGCAAGTCTTCTAACATCAGTGGGTCATGGTGGCTTAAGATGCATGAATGCATCTTTCTAAGCCGCTGCATGTTGGACTAATATCACATGTATTTGCATATCAATGTGAATAATACACATTAGCTATTAAATTAATACTGCAGTGAAGCCATATCTCTTTGGACATTATTTCCTACAAAATTTCTATACAGTGTAATGGAAAACATTATTAGAGTGGTTCTTATTATTTGAAAGTTGTTAAATTTATTAAAAATTTCAGGAAAACTTTTAAAAGTATTCATCATTGACTTAGCTGAGGGACAGCAGGCTGCAAATACACAGTGGTTTTTGTAATATTCTGTTTATATATATCTGTTGCTAAGTCCCTGCCATTTTCTTCCTCTTTTGAATGAAGTGGGAAATTTGCTAAATGTAAATTTAGCTCACCAATTAAAGTAACAAGGTAATAGGACTGTCAACACACAGTGGAGCTACTCATCCTGCATAGAAGTAACTAAATTTAGTTCAAAGGGAAAGGTATGTTAGTTTTTTTGATAATTGGAGAAAAAGCCTATCTTTGAAGTTCAGTTTTGTAGTGGTTTTGTCACTCACTTTTGGGATATTTCATGAAATATTTTGTAAAGATCAAAGGGAGACCTTTATTTGGTGTTTATAGTCCCATGTCCAACCCTCCTATTTATTAAAGCAACTGCTTAGGTGTCTCATCTGTATTGCAAAGCTCTGTGGGTTTGGAAGGGTTGGTCTCTCCTCAGGCTGTGCAGGTGAAGGTGTCAGCTGCACATGTATTTCATGTCCATCAGTTTTCTTCATAACAAAAATGTTCCAGTTTGGAGAATTGCAGATGTAGTGCTCTTGAGAGGCTTTAGTTCTGCCTGTTGTTAAGCAGATGCCTGATTTCTCTAAAACTACTACATCTATTTCCAAAATTAACTTGGCAGCAGATTTAGGACACAAATCTGAAACTAGTTTTACCTTACTTTTGCCAACATCATTAAATGGACACTGTCCTCTCTGAAAGCAAGATCATTTTAAATAGCACCGTCAAGGTAATTCTTTGCAACTTCTTCACTAGAATGTCGAAGTCAAGGTGATGTCTTATGTTGGAGGAGAGCTGTATTAAAGACATTGGGTGTTTCCCATGTGTTTGCAACAAATAGACAGTGAGGTAAGATGATTCAATGAAATTTGGACATGGGAACAGTAGATGTGAATAGCTTTGTCTGGGATAAATACCTCCTCTGTGCTGGAACCCTTTATTAGGTCACCAGCTTTTCAGAGTGGTTTTGGGGTGCTGAACTCCTAAACCTACTACTGAGCTCCCTTATAGCAGAGGGGTTATGAGAACACCTGAAACAGGATTTTAAATCCTGTCAAGCTACAAGAGTACCATAGGAAAGGATCAAATTGCAATAAAAATGTTCAAAGGACAGGTTGTTTGATTGTTTTATTTTGTTTTGTTTTTCCCACAGTTTAGAATGACATCATATATCATGCCTTTATCTGAAAAAGTTTTGCAGTGAGAATTGTTTAAGTGGAAAACTTACACAAAATTATTGTTTCCCTGGTTAAATGTATTCATATACTCAAAAGCCCTGTTACTTTAATATATCAATGATTTTTGTGATTTTTTTCTTTCTTTGACAGTCTGTACATTGATGTATACAACTTAACATTTTAATGTGAAGTGCCTACATCAGTCTTAAATAATTAGCCATCTATGAGTACTTACAGAGTAAAAGAGTTAAGTAATTAATAATTAGTTATTAATAATAATTACATTTCTATAGGTTTTATTTTGGCCCAAGATTGGGGCTCATATTTATGAATAGAAAAGGGAGAAAAATGAAGGCCCTAGCAAGTTTTTTATCACCAAAATAAATCCCTTCTGCTGTCTAAGAAAGGTAGTTTTTTGTTTTTTTTTTGCTTTACCAGCATGGATAAGCATCCTGCTTTGTAAACACACACTTTTGCTAGGTGCTTTCATTTCAATCCAGAAATGTCCAACTTTCCTGCTTAGGTTAGGCCAAAGGCCTGCAACATTGTCATTGAGAGATCACCACCAATTCAGTGGATGAAGGTGTTGGCTGGTGCTGCTTTTGTTGTGGGTGTTGGGAGCTGCAGTTTGCAGTGATAAAGCTCTGATACATTTTGTGCATGAAAAAGAAGTAATGACTGGGTTTTTAATATGCAACATGTAAAGCAAAACCTACAGGACAGAAAAATCAAGCTAAAAATGTGCGTCCTCAAGACTACAAGATATTGGAGTGATATAAACAAGTAAGATGGGCAAGAAGGCACTCCTCTGGTGATTATTGTGCTAATATGTAGAAAATTACTCTCCCTGTACCATGGAGATAAAGGTATGAATTTGTTTTTCAAGTACGTTAAAGATAATCTGTAATGACTTTCTTCCCTGAGCATTTAGATAGCTTTGCTGCAAGCTGCTCCTGCACTCTCAGCTCCTGCTGCTGATTGACCGAAACAAAGCTCTGACAGCTTCCTGACATGCACAGGCCAGCGCTGGGGATGTACAGGGTATTAAGGTCACTCATGCAGAACAAAGCGTGTCTGGATGAGCATTGACTTTGCATGTTGTTATTCTTTAGCCCACTAATCTTGATTACTGTATCCCACCAAAAATGTGGGTGCTTGTCCAACTATAAAAGGAACCGGAACAATCCCTGAAAACACTAAGATTGCCTAAATACAAACACCATGGCCACGCAGGATGTCTGATAGCAGGTGATGACATTGAAATGGCTAAATCTCTAATGCCTGGAGATTTAACAATTATTAGAATCATCGTAGATCTGTTCATTGTACAAATACCTATTTATTTAGAATTTCTTATCAGTGTGTAGGGAAAATAGTTCTGAAAGACATTAATATGCCATTCAGACAGCACAACCTGGCTGAGATACTCCGTTTTTAAATATCTGCAGCATTGGTTTCCAGAAAAAAATAACGGTATCTTTACTAAAGATTTCAACTGGGAGCAGCAGCATCAATGAACATTGCAAGATCTTCACCTCTGTTCGTTGTTTGAATTTTAAGTGATCAAGGAATTTATGTGGTATAAGAAGGCAAAAAAACCCAACAACCCTCACAAGTTGAATGTCGTGGGGCTGTATTTAACAGTTCTGAAGATGCTTGCTTTCAAATGTATCTCCTACACATGTGTACACTCTTTGCAGTTTTAAGAACTGCTGGCTCACTGCTCACCTCACTAACCCCTGGTGCAACCAGTTGCCCTGGATGCCAGGCCCTGCTTTTCCACTGGGTGGCTTGGAGTCACTTTGAGACTGACACGTTGCCTATCAGTGATGCCTCTTCCAGATGCACTTCCCTGCCTTCTCCATCTCCTGTCCTAATAGTCTTTTTCCTTACTGCTACTGTTTGATCTCATCCAGTCTCCCCTTTTCCCCTTGGAAGGCCTGAGTCACTCTTCTGAGCCCTTTTTTATTGTTTGCCAAGAGCATGCAGTAGCTTCAAGCAGCTAAGGTACTCTTTGTTGGTGGTAGACCACTCCATGTTCTCTGCTTCCTGCTCAGCCTTGCTCTGTCAGCTCATAAATGTTGGGATGGAGCAGTGTGAACAGGCAGAGGTGGTGCTTCGCTTCTGATCATTAACTTAAGAAGAAATTGTCCTTACTTTGAGCTGGTCTTCTCAGCATTTTACAAAACTAAAGCTGCGCCCAGGGGCAGATGCTAGGGGCATGAAGGCAAAGGAGCTGCTGACCTGTTTTGATCATGTCTCTTGAAGTTCCAAAGTGGTACTTGAAAGCAGAGTTGAGGCAAGCCTAGAGATTCTGCTTGACTTAAAGGAGTCTCCTACGTACTGGCAGTGTTAATAGCAGAGGTTAATAGCACATCAAAGGAGATCTTTGTGTTGTGCTTCACTGGAAGAGGTTGGTTTGACTTGTTTCCATATGAAGAGTTCTTTTAAGGAAAAATAGCTGGAAAAGTAGACAAGCAGATCTGTTTGTGAAGGGAATACTTGGTCAATGGGAGCAAAGCCTGGGAAAGACACCCTTAGTTGACAGATTTTCACAATACAGACAGACAATCCCTGCAGGAAGTTCAGAGGACAGGCAGGAGGCAAAGCAGCAGGTTCCTTCCTTACTCAAGCATTAATCCTCTGTTTCCTTTGAACCCTCCCTTCCACCCTTTTTCCACAAGGAGTCAAAGACCAGCCTTACTGTAAAAATAGCATGGTCAGCATGCAAAGCCAGCAAGTTTGTCCACTCCAATTCAGTTGTTGCATGGATGCACGGAATTGCCCTTTCACTACTAGGGTATCTGAGTGGTTCAAGCTGTGAATAAAAGAAATTATAAGTATTTTCTTGGAGTTTTTGAAGTCTCTTTTTAGAGATGAAGCTTTATAGAACTTGGCTTCAAAATCCATTCCTCAAATAAATTTCAGAGAATTTACTGGGAATGACAAATGTAAGAATCAGATTAGTACTTCTTGATTTCCTTCAAATAGCTAGACCAGTATCAAGTTAAGCTGCACATAAAAGGTGGCAGAATCAGTAACAAAAACTTTTGGCAGAAGCATAGGAAAAAATCAGGGAACCGCAATGTAATTTCTTATTTCCGTACAGATTTTCTCTGGTCTGGTTGTTAGATAAGTAATATCATATCTTGAGATGGAATCAGGAATGTAAATCCAAATACTGTGAGAGTTTTCAAGTCTAGAAGAGCAAACTGGAAAATACCTGCTTGTCCTGCATGGCTGCTTGAGATGCCAGAGGCAAGAATTTTCTTAGAAGACTTTGGAACACGAGTCATGTAGTCAACCCTCTTGGCAAACTTAGCATGTTGGCAGTGGGAACGGGATAATAGTAAAAACCAGCTTTAGCTTCCAAAGGGGTTTTCCCCAATGATGTTCTACAGTCCATGAAAAAGGAGGTCTTGAAAGGTGAGTCAGAACTGGAAGTTAATACACGGAGAGGCACTCCAGAGAGCCTCTCTCTCTTGTGCAGCTGTGAGGAGCTTTGCGCTGTTTGGTTGAAAAGGAACCCCCATCAACAGTGCCCCAGGTTTTTCTCACCCCAGGCCCTTGTCACGCCAGGATCAAGTCCTTTGGTAGCTCTGGGCAGGTAGACAGCCTACACATATTCCTAGCACCCTACCACATGGTTTTGGTCAACAGGAAGAACAGCAATTGCAGCCCCTCTCCAGCTCTCCTGGGAAAGGTGTTGGTATCCATATCACAAGGAGAAGACCCTTCCTCTCGTAGAGCATGAGTGTCAGGCTCTGCTTTTAAATTTCTGTAGCTGTGATGATCTCCTTTGTGATATCCTGAGAATGAAAAGTATGGTTATAACTTTAAATAAAACCTTTTCTTTTTCTTGAGGTTCCCTTCACAATATCCTTAATAATGAAACTCTACTTATGATATGCAATCAAAGAAAAAAGCTAAAGCTTTATATATATATATATATATATATATATATATATATATATATATATATATATATAAGCTTTTAAAATCCAGTGGACACACCTGTAGTTTGTGATTCCAAATTTCATAAGGTATTCATCATTAGTAGAAATATTTCTTTTATCATTATCTATTCCAAATAATTTCCACATTCCTTGTCTTTGCCCTTATGTCCTTATGGTTCCAGACCACACAGAAAGGACAAAGTCAAGTTTTTTTATTTGCTTTTGTTTATAGAGAAATCATTTGGGATGAGTTTTTGTACATCTGAGGTTTCTAAAAGCCGTGCCAGGGTATCTGAAAGTCTCTTCTGTGAGCAGGTATTCCCTGGTAATGTGCTTTTGTTTTATGTGGATCAAAGGCTTTTTCAGTGCTAAAACTACAGCTGTGGAAGATTTTTAGTCACCCTGATCTCTTTTTTAGCATTGTAATGACTATGCTGATTATAAAATTCTGAAGATAAATAAAAATATTTTTATTCTAATGTGTGGATGTTTGCTATTCAGGGAAGATACTGCTGCTAAATAAAAAAGGCTTTTCAAAGCTTCCAAGGTTAGACACAAACTCACATATCTGCAGTCACTGTGATCTGGGCTGGATCTGACATCAGATCACTTTTGTCTGGAGTGAGGAAAATGAAGCCTGGAATCCTCTTTCAAGTCACTGCAGGCTTTTGGAGCTTTCTCTCTCATCACTGAGGCAGGGTACAATCAGTGAGCTGTCACACCATTGCCACAGTAAACTTTGCCCTAGAAGCACTTCCGTTTAACCTTGCTCTGAACGTGCTGCTGACAACGTAGGGGCCGCGGGCTCAGGCTGCCGGCGCACTAATTGCATTACAGTAATGCTCTGTGGCATGAGCCGCACCGGGCGCGGGTTGGCTTGGCGCTGAACGCACACGTGAGCCTGTCCACCCCGACAGCTGGCGACCCAGGGCACATGCAGCAGTCTCCACATCCACAGCAAGGATTCTTTGGACCCATGCTGTATGCTGGAGAGCAATATGGCTTCGCTTTGACTTGAAAACAGATGTATTGCGCAAAGCTCATTGATAAAACACAGGCTATGTCCAGCTCTTCTAGCTCAGAGCTAATGAAATGCTGGTGTGCTGGGAGGTCTTGTGCATACTGATATACAAAGGAAAACTTGCAGCTTCATGTGTTGTTGCTTCATAATCCCTGGTCTAATATTGCCCAAGCAAACGTCTCTGGAGTAGTAAAGCTTCCTTAGGCCAGCTATGCAAGTGTAGCATGTTTCATCATGCCTGCCCAGTGATGACATGGCTGGGACGGGAAAACCACACTTGTACGACAAGGAAACTGAAACAAAGCTGTGCTACCTATGCAATTTTCCCCATCCATGCCTTGGGGGTGAATAACTATTATTCATAGACTGCTTTAACTTTTTTCCACAGCTAGGGATAGGCCGAAGAGTAAAATTTGGGCAGTGGTGTCCCATTTTCCTGACAAATTTTTAAGGCTTTCTCAAGAGGTAATCTTATGTAAAAGAGGCCTACCACTTAGAGAAGGTAGTCCATACACACAATATGTCTGTATACTAGAAGGAAAGTGAGATCCTCCCCTACACAGCAGAGCATAGTGCTATCAGATTGGGTTCCTTCCAAGTCTAACATATGGGCAGTTTAATTAGTAAAGGTCTAGGGAAAAAGTTACACCTCCTATAGAACCTGATTAGTGATATGTTGCAGACAAGGAGGTGGTGCCCTGCCCTGCCCAAGCATCAGGTATTGTGACTCCAAAAGACAAAATATGGCTTAGCTTGCATGCAGTAGGTGAATCTATGGCTACGTGAAGAGAAACCTCAAACACCGTTGGCCACAGCTTCCCAGCTCCACGTCAGATGAAAACGCTGGACAACACACACCTGCCTGAAGGAGAAGAATGAAGGTCTCTGTACATTCTTTTCCCTTGGTCCTTTTTTTTTTTTGCACTTGGCAATGAAGAACGGTAATACCCTCCCCTCCTGCAAGGTGCAAGGGTTTGACTACCCTTGGAAAGCATTCACCCTGGTAGGCTCAAGCTGCCAAGGTGGTGGTTGCTCCTAAATGTGGCTACGTGCTTGCCGTGCAGCTCGTCTCCTCAGAAAAATTTACACTTTTCATTGCAAATCTGATTCTCCTTTTCTTGGACAATGTATAGTCCCATGCGGAAATAAGCAAAACTTCAGAGAATTTAATCTGTCTGCACTGAAACAGTAATATGTGGCACAGGAATTCAACACCTTCTATAAGTGTGCGTGTATTTGCTGCTTCTCTTGTACATCCAAAGAGGAGACTACACAAACACAAAAGGTCTGATTGTGATGTCAGCCTCAAAACAGGCAGGAACTGAGATTTACAGGGATGAATCACTGTGGCTCAAGCACCTCTGAATATCGGAACATTTTAGTTTGCCTCCCAAAGCAGGAGCCATATTTGGCAAATGTACTGTACTGTCAAGGTAAGAAACAATGTATATTTTGTAGCCCAGGTGACTTGTACCTTACCCAGAAGGATACATCTCTGGTCCCTATAGTGACTTTATTTGCTATACAGAAAGTTTCAACACTATTCTGTTTCAAAGAAATTTTGAGATGTGGCGCTGATGATACCACAGCCAGTAACCCATATCACTGGATTGATTAATTTGCAAAACATTAGAACTTTGTAAGAATTAAGAGAGATTCTTCACTGTATCCTAACAATCTGCATTTCAGAAAACAGAGATAAGAGTCGCTTTTCTTCTTATGTCTTTTCTGAACTTACATGCCTAGACCTGAAAAATTTGTAAGGAGAATAAATCAGACCAAATGACTTGTGGGAGGATTCAAAACTGTAGCAATGTTGTGCACAGGTAGGCAACTGGATCTTCAGGTACTTCAGATCCAGGAATACTGTCTCACCACTAGATGGAAATAGTGGATTTTACATCTTCTGCTGCATTATCAGCACTTATACCTGAATACTATTTACATATTGTAAGCCATCTGCAGGCAGCACTGCAGAAATGTGGATCCAAAATTATTTGCTAGTGTACATGGAGTAAAGCCAAGATTTCTATTTCTAGAAATTGTCCCTGCTTTACAAGACTGAAGGCTTCCTAATTCCTGAAGGATGATTCTGTTTGATCCCTAATCTAATGGCTTTTCATTTATCCTTTCTGTAAGCAACCAGAGCAGAACTGCAGGATGGACAGCATGTTGGTTCAACTACCATGAATTAGTCAGTAAACAGCACCCTAATTTAATATTTACTCTGAAATCTTTTACACAAGACACACACACAAAAGATTAAAAAAAAAAAAAAGTGGATGAATGTTGAAAGTCTTGTGTTTCAAAGTGCCTATTTAATAATACAAAAAAGAAGCAATGTGATTTACTGTCTTATGAGCAGATACTATAGTGTTGTTTGCATATTAAAAGCAAGTGTACAGACAGAGAAGAAGAAAGTAATTAAAGACAGCTCTGTGGGGAAGGATAGTTGGAGGATTTTTTTTCAAAAATCAGTTAAAAAATTATCTGTTTATTTTGTGTATGACAAATATGACTTTCTACAAAGTCTTGAAACTTCCAGCTACTCTGTGCAGTTGTATCACAGCAAAGCATAAAGGAAGAAATCCTCCTTGCCCCAAAACATTTGGCTTCATGGCACCTTCTCATATTGTGAAATGCTGGAACCAGCACAGGATCTATCTTGCTGTCTTCTCTGTTTTTGACACCTTCATCTCAAACTCCTTCATGAAAGTACTAGCAGAGTAGTGTAGTAACAGTTACTCCATAAAAAAAAACAAACCTCCAGATACCAGCTGTAGCTTCACATTTCTTTTTTTCCAGACAAGAGAAAGTAGCTGTGGATTTCATCCAGTGTGATATAAGGCCAAAAGAGGCAGAGATTGGCATAACCCTGATATTGGAAACAAATTTTGGGGTATGTTTGAATCTGGATTTTTGCTATGACTTAGAAATAGCAGCTTCCTCACAGAATATGACAGTAAATCTCTCCACTCACCTGACAGAATTTGACAAAAGATTGTTCCAAATCTCACCGGGCCTGTTGACAGTGTATATTTTATGACAGCACTTCTGTGCCAGTGTACAATAGTGCCAGCTGCAGTGTTTTCCTTTAAGAAGTAGGGATTGCAGCTCAATATGAACTAAAAACAAGATACCTCATCTCCATTTTTTCAATGCTAAAGCATGAGGATGCATTCAGGCTTTGATTTTTCCTGTGTACTGCAAGTACCCACATTAGTTCTGTATTTTGATTGATCTTGTTTGCTAAACTGACCACTGTGTGTATGAACCAGGTCTGTTCCTGGGCTGCAGCAAGCTATGGATTGCTGTAGTTCAATAATACGTGATGCAGCAGTGGGATTTGGGAAGTTGTTGGGTAGGCTGGCAATTAAACCCAATAAACTGCTTTGGGATGCTGATGCCTTACTGCTCTGTGCCATACGATGCTTCTCTGTTCCTGAATTAGCCTTCAAAGAAGCATGATATGTAATAAACAGTGTAATTTAGCATTTAAAGTCTAGGCTGGAGCCCATGGGAACCGACACTCAGCATGCTGGACTCTTGCACCACGGTAGGTGTCGGACGGAGTTTGTGTCAAAAAAGCATTGAGGCCACGACATCTCTCGGCGGGACAGCTCTGGTGGTGTCACACCATTCCTGGGGGGTTCCGTGCTGGGGTGCAAAGAGGGGGTGCGAGTGTGTGTGTGTGTCTGTCTGTGTGTGCGTGAGTGTGTGAGTGTGGCTGTGTCTGTGTGTCTGTTTGCGTGAGTGTGTGTGTGCGGTGACTGTGACTGTGTCTGTGTATCTCTGTGTGTGTGTGTGTCTGTCTGTCTGTGTGTGCGTCTGCGTGAGTGTGGCTGTGTCTGTGCGTGAGTCTGACAGTGTCTGTGTCTCTGTGTGTCTGTGCGTGAGTGTGACAGTGTCTGTGTGTGTCTGCGTGTCTGTGATTGTGTCTGTGTGTGCGAGTGTGACTGGGTCTGTGTGTCTGTGTGCGCGCGAGTGTGACTGTGTCTGTTTGTCTGTGTGTCTGTCTGTGTCTGTGTGTGAGTGTGTGCGGGCGGAGGGCGGGCAGTGCCGCTGCGTGCCCGCTCTTGCCGCCGCCGCCGCCGCGGGCGGGACTCGCCGGGCGGGGGCTCGGCGGGGAAGGGGCTGGGGCGCGGCGGGAGCCCCATTGGCTCTTCCCGCAGCACATGTTGCCGGCCCCGCTATAAAGGCAGCCGCGGCCTCGCTGCAGCTTGTCCTCCCGCCTTCACGTTTCTACAGGAACGCTGCCAGCGCCAGTGCCGCCGCCATGGCCATCGACGCGTTTTTGGGCAAATGGTGCCTCATCTCCAGCGAGGGCTTCGAGGAGTACATGAAGGAGCTGGGTAAGGAGCCGGCTGCTCCCCGCCCCCGGGAGGGAGGGATGGATGCCGGGATGCCGCCCCGGGGATGTGCTGCCGCTGCCGGCCGGCGAGGCTCTGTCCAAGGTCCGCGGAGAACGCGGTCCCGGAGCCGGGCCGAGGGTGGGATGCAGCCTGGCCGTGAGCCACGGGTGGGCGGTGGCCGCGGGGGCGATGCCGGGATGCTCCGGGATACAGCACCGGGGGCTCCGCGCTCTCTCGGCTCCGGGAAAGGAGCGCTGGCCGGGAGCAGACCTTTCCTCCCGAGAGAGCTGCCGCCTCCGGCTCCGCGTCCCAAAGATGTCAGCAACCCTTTTTGCACCGTAATTGCTGGGAGGCAGGTGCGGGCACCGGCAGTCACCTTCCCGCCGCGCAGTGCTGCGCCCTCCCCGCCGGCTCCCTCCGCACAGCCGGGATTACCAGCCGGTGCCGGCAGCCCGGCTGCGATTAGGCCGGCTCGCTCCTCCCTCACGGGCATGCCCGGGGCGGGGAGCCGCGGCTGCCCGGCCCGGGGGCTGCGGGGGGCTCGGCGCTGCCCTGGCCCGGAGGGTGGCGGGTGCTGCACGGCAGCGCTGCTGCCGGGGCCGCGCTGGTTCGCCCCGCCTGGGGCGAGCGCACGCAGACCTGCTGAGCCGGGGCTGCCTCCCGCCGAGTCACCTTGGGTGTCTCCTCCCGAGAAAGCCAAACTGGATCGGCTGCCTGTGGGTAACCAGCAGCCGGCTGCCCTGCCGGAGGCCATTTGCCTGTTTTCTTCCACGGGTAGCAGCACCTTTATCGCAGGGGGATGGTCCTGGCTTGTTATCCCTTCGCCCAGGTTGCCCTATATTTTGTAACACGAAGTTACCGGATGAAGAGCACACCTAACAGGCCAGGAGCCTTGTCTGCAACCTCAGATTTACCCCTTTCCTGTGAGCGTCCTGGCTGACAGGGGATAGATATCTGGGAGTGTCTGTATAGACCAGGAGCTGTTATTTTCTGCAATTTATTCACTGATGAAAGTCATCATATTTTCACAAGAGGCAGAAGATGTAGCCTTGGCTTTAGAGGGAAGAGAAGAAGGAATTTATGTCTTGTGCTCTTCATGTAAAATACAAAAGGGATCACTGCATTTACACTCTGCAGACAGTGGTGGCTGTAATTATATTTTGGGAGGCCTGTCAGTATGTGATAGGTATGATACAAGAAAGCCTTTTGGACTGAACCCTTTGGGACACTTTGGAGGAAATTCAAGAATTTTAAGCTCAGCTCAGTTGAGCCATGGATTAGGATGCCTTGGTGCTTATGTCCAATGGCCAGACCTAGGCGTGTGCCAAGTTGCAACTTCAAAGTAGAAATTAAGTGCTGAAACTGCAGAGCACCTCCCATGTGTAGGCAGCAACTGAGTGTTGTTTGGTTTTAGACTGAAACCATAAACCAGACACTTTTCCTTTTTACATTTACAATTTAGGCAATTAAATTTACTCCAAGTCACGCTTTAGGAGCCAGTCATTTAATGGATTTCACCCTTGCTGGCTACTTGCAAAACTCTCTGCCTTTGATCCTATTGATGCACCATAAATGAGATCATACAGATTCTGCTTGCTCAAAGAACATTTGAGGACAGAGAAGTTGGAATTTCGCTTCTAGCCATATGGAAGACATATGCAGCTCATCTCTGTTTAGTTGGATCCCAAGCTGTAGCTCTGATTACTCTGGCCTGGACAACATCGATGGAGTGTGTGTGAAGGTTACTGTGGCAATAATTTCCAGTTCTGATCAGAAAAACTGGATGGAAGGGATGGCTGGTTTTTCATCTGTGAACTCAAGCTCAATGCTCAGTCCTGGAATCTCATCTGAGTCTGGAGAAGTAGTGTCTGGAAAATACTTTATTTCCTTCTCAAGGACTCAACCCTTACCTGTACATATCAGGGGAGTGCTGATACGTGACAACATTTTTTAACTACACCAGTTGCAGAACCCAGGCACTCACTGACTTTGTGGCACTTTTTGCTCCACTTGGTTGCATATCAATTCATGGCTCAGATCTGCACTTTCCAGTTTGATGGACTCACATTTGTTGCCCGCTACCCTCTTATTTGTATTTTCATCCTTCTGATCAAAAAGATTCAAAGAAATCCCCAAAAAAGTGCATGTAGGGGCTGAAGCAGGGTGAATCTGAAACTGAAGACTTTTGAGGGTTGCTGGCTCCAGATTATGAATTTTCAAGCATTTGCAAAGCTCAGTTCTCCATTTCTGTCTTTTGCATGTGTGTGTAAGCACTATTTTTTTATGATAGTGATTTTCTAGTTCACAATTCTATACTTTGTAAACAGGATGTAAAATATGAAATTTTATTAAAAATGGCATGTTTGCAATGATGTACAAAGTGATGGGAGGGTATTATTGAGTAAGTTGAAATAAAATGGATTAATCTGTCAATTAAAAATAATTTGTAGATCTTTTGAAGTATTCAGAATTTCAAGAGAATAATTTTATTTTAGTTTAAGATTTTGTATTTGTTTTCCTGTTTGCTATTTATTTCTGTTTGAAAAAAAATCAGTGCTGAGTTTTGGGATATCTACAAATCCTCTAGAGGGCAAAATAAATTTAACTTTAACTCTCTGAGGAAACAAAAGAGTAACTCTGCAAATAAGCTTTTTTCCTTCCTCATCAGTGGAAAATTTAAAACATCCTTTTTCTTTGTGGCTCTTGAGCTTTGATTCTCAAGTGTACTTAAGTGCCTAATTAAATGGGAATTAGGTATTTGAATTCTTGTGTGGCCCTAAGCCTCAGGGTTTAACTGACTTTGTGACACTCTGTGCCTCTCGCCTTGCAGGTGTGGGTATGGCTATGAGAAAAATGGGAAGCATGGCCAAACCAGATGTTTACATTATTAAGGATGGGGACACGATCACCATAAAAACAGAAAGCACCTTCAAAACTTCACAGTTCAGCTTCAAGCTTGGTGAGAAATTTGAGGAAAATACATTAGATGGCAGGAAAACTCAGGTCAGTATACTAGACTTTCTGTTGAAAAAATGAAATTCTTTGGGTGTTTTACAGAGGGAGATGCTATTTTAAAATCAGTTTTGACATCCACCATAACAATGCTATATTTGATGAGCAGTTGTCTCTGTAACTCTCATTGATTTATTTTTTTTTTTTAACATGGATTAAGCAAATTCCAAAGAGGAAAAGTGCTGAAATCAATAGTCTTGTGTATTTTGCTGTTTTCATTCTGTAGCAGAAGCATTTTTTTTAGTAAAACTAACAGACCTCTAAATCCCTGTTAAAGCCAAATGCCACTTCATTTGAAGCCTGTGGAAAAAATGCCATTGATGTTTAATCAGAGGCAATTCAGCCCTAGGGTTAACCTTTCTGCTCTGTCTCATATTTGCATAACAAGAGAGGCTGGCTCGGTGTGGGGCGGGATCAGAGACAGCTGTGAATTAGTCACTGAACTCCAGTTTTAGAAGGCAAAGAGTTTCTCCTTGCACTGAGTAGGAGAATATTTATCCCAAAGAAGGTAAAACACAAAGAATACATTTCATTTCCTTGTGTGAGTGCTGTTTATCACCCCACTGTCTCCAGCCACACACTTTCAATTAATTCATTGCTGCAAGATCAGATAAATTCTACACAAAAGCTCAAAGCCCATGTATAAAGAGATGAACAGAGAACGTCTTCTGCTCCTGTTAATTCAAACTGTGGATGCTGTGAAAGGTAGGACTGATGCAGGAATGTGTCAGACACTGAATAAGCAGTGAGTTAGTTACTGTGAGAAGAGGATCGATAAAATGTTTAAGTTAATATTCAGCTTTGTAGATTTCAATGGTAACATTACCATTGAATGAGCTGGGGGTGGGAATATTTCATTTGGAATGAGGTGTTGGAAAGCCTCCGTGCAGACCAAATGTCAGGGGGAAAATATTGATGGTCAGGTTTTTCTTTCAGACCCTTGTCAGCTTAAAAGATGATGGGTCATTGATTCAAGAGCAGGAATGGGATGGCAAGAAGACCACGATAACAAGGAAGCTAGTGGATGGACAACTGGTGGTGGTGAGTTCAGTCCCACTTTCTGATCCCCAAGTACTTCTGGTTGGTAGCCTGAAATGTAACTCTAATAGGTGTTTTTTTCCCCCGGTGGTCTGCGCTGAGAGGTAAATTAATAAATCCATCTCTTTACCTTCTAGGAATGTGACATGAATGGTGTCAAGTGTGTTAGAGTCTACCAGAAAGCATGAGGACATCTTCAGGTTCAGGAGGAACGTGCTGCAAACAACTCAGTTCACTGGACAGTGCTCCTTTTCACTCCATATTTTCCTTTTCCCTGTTTTCTAGTATTTCAATGGACTGAGTAGCTGAGTGCAATTCTTTTTAAAAGCCGTGATGTAACTATTATGTAACTATTCTGAACTTAGGCTATTAAATAAAATTGTCAAATATATGAAGTGGAAATGTTGTTACTATAGTGGAATTTTAAGTGAGGTTTTATAAAAAACCGATTTGGTTTGGTTTTAGGCTCTAACTGCAATCTGCCTTCAGTACAAGATAATACAACATATGGCAAAGAACAGGTAATAAGAAGTTGAATTTTGACCAACATCCTTACTTTCTAAGATAGTAAAATCTGAAATTGGAACAACTCCAGAGCCTGAACTTTGAATGTTTTTTCTAACTTCCATGTTACAAAGTAAATAAAATTGGGCGGGTATAAATATGAGATAAGCTCAATTGGTGTTTAAGTAGAGAAATGAATTTTCAGGGTTAGTTTGTTTATTTTGTGTTTCAAACCCCCAGTTTTTTAATCTGTCTATATCTCAGTAAGCCAATGAACATGAAGCACATACACACTTTTTTGAAAGGAAGCCTTATTTTAAGAAGACTGCTTTCCTAGCAAAACTCTTATTCCATGTCTAGTAACATTCTAAAAATTCTTAACCAAAATCTACTGAAATACTGCCTAAAACTTTTAAAGCCTCATTTTTTTTTTTTTAAACTTGTTTGAAACACCTAGCAATGGAGTTTATATGCTTTGAAGTGCCATAATAAATACTCAGAAATATCAGTGTCTTGAGTATTACTTTTATACTGGTTGGGAAACAGAACCTATAATGCTACATAAAGAGATGTCGCATTAGACAAAACGTAGAAAGGCTTAGATGAATTTCTGTGATACCAGACAAGCATGTCCTAAAAGTGAAACTATTTGGTGACAGGAAGGTTTCCATGAGTTCAGGAGCCTGGGGGATCCTGCAGTTGCACAGTTCCCATTTGCTGCATCAGTCATTTCAGAATCCATTGCTACTTCTGATATTTTAGCTGCTCAGTGCATGTATCATATTACTGAGCTTACTCACATAGAAAAATCTGTTATTTTGTGTTCATTCTGCTAACTATAGAAAGTGACTTTTTCTGTGATTTTGGACCATTTACCCTTTTCATAATTTTACTTGGCTATGTATGACATTCCCTTTACCTCTGTCATCTGAAAGCATTTCTTGCTGAAGACCATTTCTTGCAATTTCTTTCCATGGCTCCTTTTTGAGTTGTCATTTTTTACATTATTTTCTAGTAGTGTTTTTCCTCGTTTTAAAATGAACCCTAAAGATATAGGGTGTATTCTTTTACAGACATTAGAAATAGAAGGAATCAATCTACCCATAGAATAGGGAAAACAAACTGATCTGATAAAGGGCCTCCTAAGTTTCAGAGCAGAAATACACTTAACAGCATCAGTAGAATGGGTGCACTAATCCATGGCAGAGGCATGATATGAAAATCTTGCCTCCCTTCCTCAAGAGACAGTGTCACTGCTTTTGACTGTGCATTATGCCTTCTTTGGGGTCACCGGTCTATCACTTATCCCTGTTTGTTTACTCTTCTGATCCCGGGTAGTGTTAATTGTTTGTCTTTAATTTGAATGGAAAACCTGTCTAATGTCTTTTCTAGGACATCCGTTTTGATTACAATGAGATCACTTCTTGCAAAACAAAAGGCAGAAGAGTATCTTTTTAGAGTTATTTCCTTTGGAAACAAGGCTTATAAAGTATGTGTATCTGTGCTCTCCAAATTCAGCCACATGTAAAAAAAAGGCAAGAGGTACAAAAGATAACTATTCTTCCACAAATGTCATGAAAATAGGTGGCCTGATGAAAGATATGGACCATTAAAATGCCTTGATGATGGAAGGACTGCACATGGAAGTGACACTTGGTTTGACATTAAATGGAAGAAAAGCATAACAAGCTCTCTTGGCACACATAGGAAGTTATCTTAAGCACAGAAACTGACCAATGGTAAGAGGCAGATCAAGAGGAAACTGGAATTCTTTAGAGCTAATTCTCCAGAACTACTTAGCCTCACATATTTATTTGCTTTATTTTGATGTTAGCTTCAGCCTCAGTTGCCAGTAAATTCAATGTAAGTATACTGTGACCCAGAACTACCATATATACAGCCTGTTTGTGTTAGATTAGACCACACACCTCAAACGACAATTGTTTTACAGTACTGCAAGCCAAGATTTATAATGCTCAAGACTTGAAAATATATTTAGTTTCCAGTTTCCTCCTATTATTTATTACACAAGAAAAAAGTCTCACTCCTCATGAACGAAATGAGTATATGCATGAGTATATGCACAATATTCTTATCAGTGCAAAATAATTGTCTTGACATTTGAATAACTCTGTAGTTCATTGTATCACATAAGATGGCAGAAAATAAGACTTCCAAGTACAACTGGAAAAGAAGGAGTTGTGCATTATCAAGCCAGGACTGCTTTATAATGCTAAAGAAATAAATAAGGAGACAAGTTTTGTTGTGACATTTTAGTACATGTTTTTGAAATACTTTGGTGGGATGAAAGAATCATGTTCAGCAAATGAAGCTGCAAGTAGAACTTGCACAAAGAGAGCAGTTTCCATATCCACTTCAAGACACCTTCATTTAAAGTCATGAGCAGTGTCCAATTTATATCTTTAAATCTCACTGTCTTCTCAAATTAGTATAGTTCTGCTGTTTTCATGGAAGGGACTGTTGTTTGTGTGTTTGTTTGTTTGTTGGTGGGTGGGTGGATAGGTGGAGTTTTTCTGGAAGTGCAATGGGATAAAGGAGTAGAAAATGAAGTTGTTCAGTTATTTAGATCTGATATTCCACCACATTAGTGAAGTCTCTTGTTTGGGCTTTCCAGGAACGCTAAGAAACAGCACTGTGCTTTGTGGAGAGTGTACTGGCTCTGTGTAATGCTCAGACTATCAAGGATTTTCCTGTTATGGTTTGGTTTTATGATTTATTTCAAAATTGTTATTCTACTCTGCCTGCAATCTCTGCAATTAACACCAGCTTTTCCTCTTCCTCTCCCCTTCCTACCTCACACATGCCATGCCCTCCAGATCAAAGTTTTTTAAAAAACAAAGTTAATGGTAGGAAACATCTTAGTTTTCTGAGGTTATGGTCCCACTGTTAGCTGTCAGCTGCCCAGAAACAAAAGGAGTGCTTATTTCTTCAGGTGTGAGATCAAGTGTAGGAAGACACTTGGGCTATATTGGCCATTGGCCACTTGGGCTATATTAACTGAGACTCAAACATCCTGAAAGCAAAGTAATCATTGAATAGGTGCTCTCCTTTTTTTTTTTTTTTTTTCAGCTTAAGACTTAACAATCTAGTATTGTATTAACTACCTTATCTACTTCTACATAATATTATGTCCCATGAATTCTGTTGATTCATAAAGCAGTCCATTCAAAGTAAATTTTATTAAGGTCAGATGCTGAAAATAAGTGCCCTGTAAATATTTCTCAGGGTCCTAAGAGAGACCTGGGTCCCTGCCCAGAAGCCCCATTTCAGCTCAGCCTGGGGTGTCAGTCTGTGCCTGAGCTGGTTATCAGAGCATCAGTCTCCAGCTCAGAGATCTTCAGATTTTACACAGAAGTTCATGCATTAAACGAATTTCTGTGATGGAACTGCCATTCTGTTTATATTCTACATAAAATGGTTTAACAAAAATAAAAGCAGTAATGCAGACCAATTCCAATCAGACCTTTGTTGGTGACTCCTTCCCCGCCTGAGTATGTGCTGACACAATGAAAGGATTAGAAACCCTTGCACTATGTTGAATATTTGTGATTGTAGGGGGAAAAAAAATCCCCCAGTGTGAGAGTGGGTGTGAGCAAGTTAACATATATTAATTATTCTTTGATGCCTAATTTCAGTCCCATTGTTCAGCCCTGAGAGGATTTAGTACTATTTTCATCGGTTTTGGAGAAAATCCAGCATCTGTGTAAACACATTTTTGTCCCATGGTTCTCCTTCTAGTTTTGGCTTTTCAGCCCTTGTACATCGAATTCAGTTTTTGTTGACACTTCCCAGAATGGCTTTAGTTCATACTATTATTTCAGAGGAAAAGGAAACAGTATGAGAAACCCTGCTCTCAAGAGTGAATTTGGCTTCCTCTCCAGCAAAAATGTTTTCAAAATCAATTCCCTCCACCAGGCAGTCCAAATTTAATTCTGAAGATATTTACATGTGAAATTCATTATGGTTTCAGAAGAAATGTAAAGTTTCAGCAACACATGCAACTGAGAACCAGTTTCAGATAACGTCTTACAAAAATCTGCTGAATCCCAGATAATACTGTTGACACTTTAAGATAAATAACATGTTTGTCATTAACCACAGATGTGCACCCTGAAATTAAATACCAGAAGACAAATATCCCAGTATGAGGACCACACATACAACTTTTCTAGAACTGGACTTTTGCTCCCCCACGCAGAGCATTGGGTTCCCTTGGGAATTGCTGCTTGAAATCATTGAGTCTGCCTTCATAAAAGATGTTAGCTAAGGGTTAGCTCAGCTCATTGTGCAGTGCAAGTGTCCAACAGGAAATTGAGGGACTGAGTGGAGTTTTCAGGCTGGGATGGTGGTGAGCTGCTGCTGCACACCCCGGGGCCGTTCTTGCTCTGTGGCTTGAATGTCTGTGGCGTGGTCTTCTAGGCCCATGTGATATAGTCCTGTGTGGTGATCAGCACATTTGGAATCATAAAGAACAGGATAGCCTGCATGGCTTGACCTCAAGAGAAACCTTGAACAGAGATCAGGGAGTCCATGACAGGGAATTCCTGGAAACTCCTAGAGTATTAAGGCTTTTTGGGTACATGGAAAGTTGAGCTGAAGGCAACTCAGTCCGACTGCTCACTCTAGAAATTATGGCCAGGCCTTGTTTTGGCTTTGCAAGTTAGTTCTGTAGTATCCCAGGAAAGTAGACCAGTCGAAATTACTCCTGTTTTATTGTATAGTGCAATTAAGGCAAAATATCATGAATACTATGTCTTAAATTATGTAAAGCAGTATCTGATACTGGGATTTGTTCTGAGTGCTTTCTATTGTCTCACCTCATTCTCCTAAACCACCTTGCTTTGTACAGATTTACTTGCATATAAATAAAGTTCTGAAAGTGAGACATGTCTATTTTTTTACGTTTATATTTTTCTATGGGTGAGATGCAGAATGAAAATGCAAGGTGCATTTCTCTGCTGGGGGTATTTGCTTGAATAATCGTGTTCTTATTGCTCACTTCATGGAATATGGTCTTCCTCTAAAGGACCACTTTACCTGCTGGTTTCTTTTCTGAAACTGTGACAGAGGAAAGGAAGACAATTGAATAAAACAGAATTCGCAGATGCCTCAGTGCCTTAATATCCTCACTTCTTTGTCAGCACTTTCCCCTTGTCAGCACAAAACAATCCATGCTTATCTGACTGAGCCTGAACATTATCCCTCTGTATGCTCACTTCATAAAGATTCTTCTTTTTTCCTATTTTTTTAAAGATTATCAGGTCTCTTGGATTCAGATTCTGAACATCCAGCTGTTTTGGTAAACTGGAACAAGGATTAAGAAAGACAAGAATTAATATGTGTATCTTGCCCAGTCTCTCCCTTTTAATTTTTTTAAGCTTTTTTCTTCACTCTGTTTTTCAGCGCCAAGAGAATGATGAAAAGTAAGTGTACAACATTCTACTCCAGCAACATGCAAAGTTATCCAGGGCAGCCATCTTGAAAGTCTGATTTTAAAGCAGTAAATGTCTAAGCAATATTAGCCAAAGATTTAATTGATTCCACAAGTTCTTTGTTCTTGTGCTTATGCTGAAGTGGTTTTAAGCAGAATTTTCTTCAGTATTTCATCAGTATAGTCCTGACCTACGAAAGTAGACAGATATGTGTTTACCCAAAAAGTAAATATCTGCTGAATTAATTTTTAAAAATAGTAACAGTGTTACTAATTTCTGAACGTAATTTGTGATGATCAAATGTAATAAACAACTTAATCAGAAAATATCTGTTTCCTTTACTAATCTGTCAGCTAAAGCTCCAGAGACCTGGAAAAAGTTTCAGCATATATGGATAGAACTGGAACTCAAGTTTCAAGTTGGAACGCAAAGATTTGTCGCTTAAGTTTTGCTGATTTCCGCCTTGTTGCTGTCTTAATTTACAGGGTTCTGAGATTTTCCCTCATGTTTTAGACCTGGTCCCAGCTAGTTATATCTGTCAAATATACATTACTTTGGGAAGATACTCAATTAAATCCTTACCCTATGGTCAGTGTTTAAGACACAGTCATAGATTTGCAGAGGAGAAGGAAGGAACAATTCAAATTAAATATACTTTGATATAATATGTCCAAAATAACAAGTCTGTGAAGAAAGGTCTCCCCTGAGATTTTTCTATTACAGGAAACACAAATCTGAAAAATTACCTATCCTTGGAAAATAAAGTGTACCAAACCTAGCTGTGGTTTAACCCTTAGGAATGTTTGAAACATCTTGGAAAAAGCTGTGAAAACTCAGGTCAACAGGCATGGCTCTAGTTCATGTAGATAGTGACTTTTTTGGTACTGGCTGGATATCCCTCCTTGTGATTAAAAACACTGTCTGTGTAAGAGGTTGTCCAGACATCTACTGGAATTTCCCTTTCCCCCAGCTGATAATATATTTGGTCAGCTGAATCTTTGTTCCACTGGGATTGACTGTTTTCTTAGAGATAAAAATTTTTTTCCCCCTCTATTTAGTGAGATTTCTCTGGTTGTGTTGTACTCATGTCTTTACATTTCAGGAGATACTTTGCACTTTTCCATAATTTCTTCTATAGCCTTTACTGGAGAGCTAATTTCTGCTTTGAGGCTGAATCATACTGAATTGGATTTCTGAGCTGGATTCCTGCTAGAATCAAGAGCTAAGCACATTAATTACAGAGGCACTGAGAGCATCTTGTGAAGTGACAGCCTTCAGTATCAATGGAAAGCTTTGCATTACTACAGTATGCTTGGATTAGGCTTTTAGTAATATTAGAAAACTAATATTAGAGATCAAGAATGAATAATTAATTTTAAGAAACATTACTGGCTCTTTAAATGATAAAAATTTCCTTCTTGCTGTTTATAATACTTATGATGGGAATAGAGTTCACTGGAAACACAATTTGAGTGGCACATAAAATTTGATAGAGTCATATATTCACTTTTTTATTTTGATAAGCCTAATACTTAGAGCAGAAAGGAGAAATCACTATTGCTGGTATGGTTTTATTATGCTCTCACTGTCTTGTTCTTGGAATAAAGAGTAACATATGGAATTGAGTAGAGAGTGAAATATATTTTATTCTCTTGGTGTTATTTAATTACCTTATTATAGAGAAAATACTTCCCTTACACAGTTTATTTGCCTTCAATAGTATCAACAGATGTTAGTAGGAAGATTATGCAGTTCCATCAGAATATTCAGGTAACATTTCATTGTTATCTTTTTTTTTTTTTTTTTTTTTAATTTTTAAATTTTTTTTTTTTTTTTTTTTTAAAGTTTAATGCTTCTTGGGACATCTTTTGAAGAAAACATCAATAAAATACGTTGTAGAATGTCATGCCTGTACAGTTACTTGACATCACAGAAAAGAAGGCTGTAATTAATTTTTGACTACCTTATAAAATGGGCTGCTGTTCTTGCAAGTCTTTAAATTAATGCAATAAAGTGTCAGTTATTCAATAAGCTGAGCAACTTTCTTTGCATGTTAAGTTGCATGTAGATACACCAAGGAGAAAAAGGAAAACATTATGCTGTTATTACAGTGAATCCAACAGATTTGGAAAAGCCAGATTAATCTAATGTATGGGTCTCATTACCAGCAAAATTATGGATTATGATATATGAGATATCTCTCATGACTCCAATTGTTGTCTTTGAAGGATGCACTTCAATGCAATTTGATGTAATTTCAGACGCTATTTGAGAATAACAGGTTGCATGAATAAAAGCATGATTTTATTAACACAGTTACTCTTAATGCTGAAGTCAAGAAGAACCAGTGCAAGTTTTCTCATGTAATGTGCACTTCAGGGGTGCATTTTGCACATACACTTCTTGTAGGGCAGAGCAGCATAACCTCTACTTTTGTAACTTTGCCTTTCTATCAAATAAAACTGTGCTTCTTGAGAATTCTGGTGCTCCTTAGAAGATATTGGCTTATCTAATGACCAGTGTCTGATTTGACCAACAGTTCTCCTTCAGATGCAGACTCCAAAATACTCACTGCCCCCTGGAAGTAAAAAAACATGTACTATTCAAAGGTTTTATTTATGCAAAAGGAAACTATTGTGAAGAACTGGTAAGCAACCATGACATATCTTCTGTCTCCTTTTTATCCTTCAGTGAGGCTAGCATTTCCCATAGTGAAAGGCCTCTTCAAAAGGTACTTTTGAACATTTTACTGATTTTGCTCAGATTTATATTAGGAGGTTTAGAAGGCTTTTGCTTATTTCTGTTCTGTGACAAGATGAATTTAGTGAATTTAATTCAACTTTCCTTTTTTTTATGGGATCTTTAGTAGTTAATATTCCCACGTTGGTAAAATAATTTCTAAAGAATTCTTTATGAGTATTCGATATTCTACTGCTGTATACTAGATTTATTCTAAATATTTAAACAAATTTAAAGCTGAAACAACTCAGATGCTAAGCTTAAGTATAAGTGTGCAAATGAAGTTTTATTCTACTGAAGCCAAATACGTAGTTTTACTTTTTTCTGGGATGACTCTGAAGTACATCTGTGTTGTCCCTGAGAAGTAACAGTCAAGTGATTATTAAAACAGTTCACAAATGGAGATTCCACATTCTTCCTTAGTAATATATTCAAATATTACTAAGGGAAATGATAAGTCCCCTTGCTGCAAAGTTCGACCCTGCCCTCTATTTCATAAATTGATGTGGCAGCCAACATCCTGATTAAGGTGTTTTTCTTCTTATCATTCTCCACAAGCAGACAAATACTTTCTTGGCAGCTCTCTCTCAAGATCTTTTGCTCCATTTTTGCTCCTGTCTTTTTTACAGGCTCTCCCTGTGCATGCAGGACAACTCTATCTGGTGTTCTGCTAGTTGATTGTTGACAGCGAGCAGGGACTGATAAGGTCCTACTATCAAACTGATTGTTTCTCCAGGTTCTGTTTGCTCTGGGTTTACGTAAAGCACAATCTATTCAGACCTGGGATGTACCACAGTGGTTTGCTGAGGCTGCCCATGTCACTGGTGCTGCCGTGCCCTGCGCAGTGACTCTGCTTCTCTGCTGACCCTGTGGGTCATCATTTCTTGGCTCCCCTGCAAGACTCCGGATTCACGTGGGAAAATGGGAGTATGGTGTTGAGTGGAATGAATCAGTCCAGTTTCCATTTTTAACTGCAGTTATGCTGTTTAGGTTGGGATGAAGAAACAGATGGTTCTTTAGAGAATCCTGAATAGTTTCATTTTCACCATCTGATGCATTACTTTTTTCACATGAGAAGAATTTGCTTCTATCTTTGATGGCATATAGCTTACACCTTGATTACTAGATTAAATCAGTTTTCTTCCTGCCATTATACCAGTGCATAATAATACCAAATGTATTGGATAATACATTTATTTCTCTTAGTGCGATCTACAAAGCGATACCTAACAAAGTTCCCTTAGACAAGCACCTACAACTAAGTAGTCCAAGAAAAATTACCATTTGCAAAGTTTGAGAACAGCCTGGGGAATGCTGTAGGATCTTTTGTTCACATAGTTCTTCTAGACACTTAAATAATGCAGTTACTGTGGTTTGAGCTTTATTGCTTTATGAACAAACCTAGCAATAACATCTGCCAGGAGTTACAACTGTGGCACACTGTGGGATCAGACTTGTCTCACCTAACCTAAACTGGAGGACCAAGCTGAGGTGCTTTGCTCCTGACATGGCAGTGAAGAAGGGCAGACATGACCTGGAAATGCTGAGAGGCAGAGTCTGAGGAGTAAACTGCCAAGCCCACTACAAACATACCTTGTTGTCTTCCAGAGACATACATGGTACACTCTAGCACTAGAATCCATGATGCAGCAGGAGGTACAGAGCCTACCCCTCACCCCACAAACCTCACAGGAGCTGTGTGAATCACACCACATGCTCCAATCCATGAGTCACACTATGTCTATACGAGCTCTGTGTGTCTATATGGCCGGAACTGCATGCTTACAAGCTGTGTTTTAGTAGATCTGTAGTCTAGCTGTGCAAAAACTGTTTAGTTATGAGTCAATTGTTTTTGTTTTCTGTTATCACTGTCAAAGATCTTTAGATGGGTATTTTGTGTTAACACACAGTGGCACAGAAATAGGCAATGTTATTAATAACTGTGAATAGCTGTCTCTGAGGAGTTTTGTGTTATGCTGGACTCCATTGTTTTGATTTCTTTTAGAGACTTCTAAGAGCCATTGGATGTTGTCTCTACTATCAAAAGCAGTTTCCTTCGAGGAGTCTTCAGCATAAGAGGTTCTTGTCAGATTTTGTCCATTTGGGTCAGTATCTTGGGTGGTTCATGAAGAGCTTTGCCCTGCAACAGCAAGCAGGTTGTGCCTCTAGGTGCCAGCCCCAGCCAGCCAGCACAGTTTATGCTGTGCTGCCCCTGCATCTGACCATGACTCCCAGCTGACTCACTCTGCATCAGGCGGGTGTGTGCTCTTGATCTGGTCTTTTTGTGAAGTTCATAAGTTCAAGGGATTTCGTTCAGATATTGACACAGATTTCTTCGCAGAGCAGTTCAGTCCATCTTGAGTCCATACCCTGGGAAACACCCATATATTTCTGTTGAATACACAGAATATCTTGGATGATGGACCATTGCTAAGTGTCACATTTAAAGGATGACTTTGCAAAGAGACAGAAATGAACTGGCTATAACTCTTTCCTTGGTTTTCTTCATGATGTAGAAGAATCAACCGTTTTGCTCTACCCCAGGCGCTGCACTTTTGATTTCGGGTTGATACCCTCACCCACAGCTCCTGTGTTCATCTCCTGTTTCACAGAGAGGACTTGGATAATTGCCTGACCACCCTGCCTAAACATCTATAGTCACCTAGTGCCACCCCACCCCAGAAGTGTTTCATATAGCTGAACTTTTCCATTGTTTATGTGATGGGTTCCAAAGGGTGGTTGCCTCAGACAGGTGTGCCTCATCCCTAGGGAGAGAATTTGTTCAGCTGTGTGTTTTCTCAGATTACTGTAGTAACTATCTTCCAGCAGGGATATTGAATCCCTTTCCCCTTTGCCTGACCCACCCCCTACTTCCTCTTCCTCTAGAATATTTGTATTTTTCTGTCAGGACCACTAGGTGTCACAAGTACTCACAACTAAACTATAAAATCCCCTAAAATATTAGTCCAGACATCTTGATATTTCCCTAATCAAGGGGTCCAAGGATTTTGGCATGGACCTGATGAGTATGTGGGAGATGCTGGATGTGATAAAAAAGTCAGATGCTTCAAGCTGGTGCTTACAGAGCAGGTCCATATTGTTTCATAGGGAGCTACACCTATTGTTGAAGGGCCTTAATCCAGCTAACCAGAGAAAATTTATAAATGGGATATGATCCGAAAGATCAGCAGTCTCTGTCTAACACAAGGAAATATGCTGGTGAAACAGGGCGTGTAGAAGTAGAATACAGAAAGAGCTCCACCCTGAAAATGCTTGTAGTTAAGAAACAGAACAATCCTTTGGTTATATTTAGATGATTTTCAAACTAAAACTGAGTTTTACCTGCCAATAATAAGACATATCTTTATTCCCCCCCCCCCACTTTCAACCTGTCTGTTTATAAACTAACCAATCATCCTTGCTACCAATATGAACTTTACACCAGCTGGGAGGATATATTCTCAGCTTCCCAGTGGGAATCACAATACACCACTTGTTGACTCTCTGGGACCCCAAGACACTGGTCTTTTCTGAAGAGGCTATTTCAGTTGTTTCAAATGCCATGAAACTTTAACCCTGCAAACCCTCATTTGATTGACTGGTTGATTGATTGATTTAAATTATAAGTAGGTGTTTCCATTTCTACCTAAAAACAAGCCTCCAGCACTTCTCCAGCACACAGTACATCCACCTACACATGCACTACCTGTCCTTTCGCTGCTTTTGGAGGCATGGCTCAGTGCACCATTACGCTGTGCACTGAGCAAACAGCGCAAGAGAATACTTTCTATGTAAATGGAGGGAAACCCGGATCTTTCCATCTGGGGCCTCAATTCAGCTGAGTCCTGTGGAAGCCACAGGCCTTTGCAGCTTCCCAGTGGCACCTGTTTACACCTGCTAGGTCTGAAGCTGCAGAAAGGCACAGGTGTGGAAGGAGATGAGCACGGGTGATGAGATCTGCTTGTCAAAAGGAGTAGGTATGAATATTAGTGTAATGACAATCCTGCTGCTGGTATTATAAACTGCAAGATCACCCTATATCTTGCATCAGTATTCTGAAAGCACTGCAGTAGGGCCTGGATTCCCTGTTTACCTTTCCAATTCCTCTAAGACCCTTTCCATCCATTTCAAAAATTCTCTGTAAACTGCATACCAATGGCTCTGTATCCTGTTATCTGCCTCATCACTGGGTTAATTTCTTCTAGCATTTTAACTGGTTAGATAGCAAAAAGAGAGATATGTGGGAAACAGTCTTGATGAAAGGTTTTAATGCTTCCATGGATTTGTTGAGCATATTCAGAAATACACCTTTCCTCCTTTTTTCATGTCTTAAAAATTATTTTTCTCAAAATTAGAACAGTTTTATACACAAAAAGCTAAAATATTGCGTGCAGTTTGGGACTTGATCAAACTTGGTATTACTGCATGACATCCACACAGGCAGACAGTGTTATAAATCTGGAGTGACCTATTATACTGTCATTTTAAGCTGGCAAGATGAGAGCATAATGGCTTTGGGCTATACCAGATGGTGATTTTAGGCACTGAAAAGTACTCCACAACTCTCCTGGAATAGAATACATCACCCTGAAAGAAGCAAAGACCATTCACTCCTTTTCTAAAATAGTGTTTGAAAGACAAAGATTGACATCATCGTGTAGCTGTGAGTTATTTCTTACTAAGGCTGCATAATGCTTACTAGTCATGCCGTACAGTTCACTATCTGTCGAATTAATCATTCATTCAAGACAGCTAATTTGGTTCTAAATGCACTATTTAGAATGAATGCTGAATATTACTAACTGTTATTAAGTAGCCACCTGCTGCACGTTTATGACATTATGTTTTTTACATTGCCGCAATAATCTAAACTGTGCTTAGAGTTCAGTTCCAGATAATATTTTATTAATAACCTACCCCGTAAACAAATACAATCAATTATGGCAGGAGGTAATTGCAGTGTTGAATCATTTTCTTACAACACTTAAATAAGTAATCAGATTGATTCAGAAAGATTTTGAACTTTACTTGTATTTAAATGAAGGTGTGTCCTAAACCATAATAGGTGCAATGACAAAGATAAGAATAGGGAGGTGCCAGCTTTCTGCTGGTTTTGGATAGGTTTTAAGGTAGCTTTGTAACAAGGAAAGACTTTTGTTGCCCAGCGCTCTGTGAAGAACAGGCATTTCCCAGGCAGAAATCTATCTGTCAGTCTTCACTTATGGAGACTGGCCTTTTTAGGGATGTTTCCTCTTTTTGCCAACCAGAAACAATAAATGAAAAAAAGAAGAATGTTACATTTTGCTACCACTGGGGTGTGCCACTTAAAAGGATTATGATTTCTGCCCAGTAATTCATTCTTCTGCTGCTTCATGCTGGACCAATGCCCTTTCCATTCATCTGGCACTTTTTGTATGTGAAAATCAAACCACTTGGCAAAATGCTGAAATCAGTCATCATTGTCTTCTTCCAAGAGAGAAGAAACAAAGAATGAAGAGGTGATGTTTCTTGGCCAGTGCCATGCAAACATAGCAGTCAAAGACCAGAGGAAAGAGTCCATGTGCCTGCTGGCAAGGTTCGTCACACCTGGAGTTTGCCATTTGGGTAGTCCTCTGCTTTTAGCTAAGTAATTAGGCTCCTTGTCTTATCAGTAGGAGATCTCAGACATTTGCAGAGACAAGTTCATCCTACCTCCCTCACACACCTATTTTGTAAGAGGATATTCCCCTAAGAACATTTCTCTTTCTTCCTCCATTGGTGAGGTTAGCTAGACAAGAACCTGCCTGAGATACCCAAGTTTTAGAGGAGGACTTTTAAAAGTGAGTTGAATCCCACAGCTAGTGTACTTCATAACCCGCTGAAGCATGTTTAGACTGGAGAAGAGAAGGCTTAGGGAGCACCTAAGTGAACCCTTACAATATTTTTGTGGAGATTACCTAGAAAAGGGAGTCACTCTCTATACTAACTTGCACAGTGGGATAATGAAATGCAATGATCATAATTTGAAATAGGACAGTGTATGACTAGATAAAAAGAAAAATGTTTCCCCTCTGAGAACAGAAATGCAGTGTAAGAAATTGCTCCCAGAACTGTGAGATTTTTGAGCCTGGAGATTCTAATGTTAGGACAGGGCAAAGCCCTGAGCTGCCTGATCTGAAGACAGAGCTGCCCATGTTTTGAGTATTGAATGGTGTGAGTATTTGAGTTTTGGGGATTGAATGGTGACCTCACAGAGTCCCTTCAGGCCTAAGTGATTAGTGATGGTGTGTTGTCTTTCATGCTGAAACATCACACGAGGGATATTGTGCACATATATCAGAGACAGACTGTGAAGGTAAAGCAGGATCTAGACAAGGTTTAACATAGTGGATTTTATCAGATGTTGATAAGACACCAGGGTCAAATTTGGGTTCAGTTGGTACCTCCAGTAACAGAGTTTTTGGAAGCATGAC
This sequence comes from Acanthiza pusilla, assembly GCA_036630365.1. Lineage (NCBI taxonomy): Eukaryota > Metazoa > Chordata > Aves > Passeriformes > Acanthizidae > Acanthiza > Acanthiza pusilla. The sequence goes on from JAXCHO010000034.1 coordinate 69,892,407, forward strand.
TGTTCTTATGAGAACTCGACATGGCACAGGTGTGGTGGCTCCTGTCTTGGTGAATGGGGAAAATATAAGAAGTAAAATCTGTTTTGGAATATGAGAGAGTATGAAATTTAAAGAATAGCACAGAAGAAAAGATAGTGTGCATGGGTACATGGAAACATAACTAAAAGAGACTCAAAGAATGGCTGATTGATGACTATGTAAACTAAATGGACTACACTTTAGTAGCTTCAAAATAAAATATTTCCTCTGAAAACAGTTGTTAAGTGAGTTTTGTTTTTTTTAAGACTTGATTTGAAAAAAAGTAAATCAATATTTGCAATTGAGAATGAAAATTAAACTATATTGTAGGTGGAAAACTAAAAGATGTTTTAGTTACAGAAGCTAGTCAGGGAAATGTTGCACAGGCAAATGCTTGAGCCTGCTGGAAATAGGTGATGTAAACTGGTATAAGGATAATCTAAATGATAAGTCACTTAAATTCTGTGAATTTGAGAAATATTTAGTCTGTGCCCTAAATTCTGCAGAGTTACAATCTGGAGCAATCTTGGCTTTTGCCTTGGGGAATGATACAGTGTAAAGTTTGTGCATGGATTTCCCACTGGCTTTTAGAGCAGACTCACACAATGAAAAAGAGCCAAGTTAGATTTTGATTTCTCAATGCATTGCTAGCATATTTCTTATTGCAAGTAAATTGCACAAAAAATGAAAAATGGCTATAAATAGAACAACTCAGTATACAGACAAATGAGCAAGTGCTCTTGAATATTGAGGGTCACCTAATTATGTACTTTTGCTGAGCAATAAATAAAAGAGAAAAATGCTGTAAAATTATTAGTAAACAAGACTAGAAGACACTGACACTAATCTTCTGTATTGCTTTCAGCAAACAGAATTACTTACTCATAGACATTCAAAGCCATGTGCTTCTATGTCTTTAATATGTGGTTTTGTCCTCTGTGCATTTCTGTCTCATCTGAGAGATATAATGATAATACTTCTCTACCTCACAGGCATTTGTTGGAATGTTCAACACTAAAAAAATGGGGTCATAGAAGTAGTTGAGGGAAAAAGGTATAAGAAGGAGAGCAACTTGGTAATGTGTTTAAAAAACCATGCTAATCACTTCCTTCATTTAAACATGTGCAACTCCTCCCCCCTCCCCGCCATTAGCCCCACCTTAAATGATACTTTTTACCCCTATAGTCACTGAAATATTAATGTGGCATGCGCAGAAACAGACATGGTCTGCTTTTTTGTCCTCAGATCAGATCTGAAAAACAAGGAAGTTTTTATGTTCACAATTTTCCCTTCAGCTTTCCTGGAAGTTTCCTTTGCTCAGTACTGCCTCCAGGTACTGCTGACACAACACCCTCAGGGAACAACTGAAAGTGCCCAACATGAAAAGGATCTTGACTTTACTATTTTTCCCTTTCAGTTCTGATCAGGCTGATGCCATTGTTAACGCTTCAGAGGAAATGATACCTCAATAATCAAAACATGATGGGGGTATTACAATTCTTACAGACTTCAAAGCATTTTCATGAATGGAATAAAGGAGGCTACTTAACCCGTATTTAGAACTTATTTTGCTCTCTTCTGTGCTGCTTGCACAGTTCCTCCTCCAGTCTCTACCCACTGCTAGAAGCTCCTGTGGTGCCATGGCCCTCTGTTTTCAGGTCAGGCTAGTGACTGAAGTTAATTACATCCTTCTTACATGGGAGGAACCATATTGAGTTGTTGATGTTTCTTTTCCTATTTTGAAATCAAAAGACCTCTGCAATCCATGGAATGCATAGGCAAGCTACAAAAGTGTGATGTGCAACAGTGTATGTGATCAGAAGTCCTGAAGACACTGTTGGAATAGCACCAGCTTTATTAAATACAAGGTTCTTGGTTCAGTTGCAAAACCATGTCAATTCAAATGCAAAACTATCATGTTCTAAGTATCTAAGGGTTTTATACACATCTCGTAGCTTCATACAAGCAGTGTATGCCCTTCTGGAGGTAATTTACTCCAACCTGCTGCTTGAAGTAAAATTACCACTGTCAAGTGGTAGCACATGACTGGTGTCAAGTCAGCGATAGCTTTGTTTTAGCTGTGTTTTGAAAAGTCCAAGATGGTGACTCCATTTGAATACACCCAGACTGATCTGTTGTTATGCTGGGCAGCAGGTAGAATGCTGTGTAAGAAATGTCTTCAGTTGCATTGGCGAGGCAAGGGCCAAACCCAGAGGCAAGAGCTTCTCACTATTTCCTCCAGAGAACATTTTACCCGAAGAGGAGTGGAGGTTTGGTAGTTAGTAATAATTATTGTGAAAGTCATATGCCACTAGGGACTGTCGAGTATAGTCTGCCCATTATTCTTCTAGGCAAAATAAAACTCAATGGCATTTTGTACTCAGGGTCTGTGCAAGAGGTGCAGGTGTCCCCAGGTAACCTGTATATTGCAGCTATTGCTCTCTGGTAAATACTGCTAAAGGCTCTTTTACCACTGGAAAGCAGTATAAATAGATGATTATCACCATCCCCAAAGCTGTACTAATTGCCATTAAGTGGGCTCAGTAGGAAACAGCTTACTATTATTATCCAGACAGCCCACTAGGAACTACGCAGTTCCCAGTTTCTGAGAATGTGCACTTTTGGATGAATGGACAAGCAGTGCTGGCTTCTAATGCTTTATGGTGGAGGGGGCTGAATTACTGAATTGTGTATTCCTCTGTGAAGGAAAAATGTCATTTATAATGTAGGTGTGTCACATGTCAAACTTTCAGTAGGTTTCTTCAAACTCCAATTTTTGCCTTGCTGAATGCTTCTGTTGTTCCTAATAACTTTCATCTTCCTTCACAAATTCCAAAAAAATTAGGCAGGAGAGATTCCTTCCAGTTGGAAAGTGGCATATTCCTTAACACATTGCCTTCCATAACAAAGACAAAATTTATCGTAAAGGTGACATGGAAAAATGATAGAGCTCCAGCAGTGGATCCTGTATCTACAGAGAGTGAGTAAAACTGTCTGTGTTGCCTTCTCAGCCACTGCTGTTTGGCTCTGAGCTGCAAAGGAAACTTCCCAAATTTGCTCTCCATACCTGAAACCTTCAGGTTATTGCTGATTTTCTCAATCAGTACCAAATGTAGTGGGGATTTTTTATTGTCTCATTCCTAATATAAAAAGGAGTCCAAACTGACAATGTCAGGGACAAAAGAAGAACCGCTATCATATATCTCTAACCTTTCCCCACAACTGGCCTGTGCCAGATTTGTACCACTAAACTGAGGCTGTAAGACTAGAAGTAATTTCAGAGAATTACAGAATTGTTAGGGTTGGAAGGAACCTCTGGAGATCTAGTCCAACCCCCCTGCCAAGGCAGGGTCACCTGGAGCAGGTGACACAGGAACTTGCCCAGGTGGGTTTTGAATGTCTCCAGAGAGGCAGACTCCACAACCTCCCTGGGCAGCCTGTTCCAGCGCTCTGCCATCCTCAGTGTTAAGTTATTCCACATGAAAAGAGGTGAAACTCCTTGTATTTTAATTTATAGCCATTGCTCCCCATCCTGTTGCTGGACATCACTGAAAACAGTCTGGCACCATCCTCTTGTCACCTGCTTTTGATGTATTTATACATATGATGAGATTCTCCTCACCCTGCTCCAGACTAAACAGGCTCGGTTTCTACAGTCGCTCGTCATAAGAGAGAAGCTCCAGACCCCTCATCACCCTTGTGGCCTCTGCCAGACCCACTCCATAGCTCCTTGTCTTTCTTGTCCTGAGGAGCCCAGAAGTGGTCGCAGTACCCCAGATGTGGCCTCACTAAGGCTGAGCAGAGGGGGAGGATCACCTCCCTTGACCTGCTGGCCACACTCTTCTGAGGCACCCCAGGACACCATTTGCCCTCCTGGCCACAAGGACACACTGCCAGCTCATGGTCAACTCGTCATCCAAGACTCCCAAGTCCTTCTCCACAGAGCTGCTCTCTAGTAGGTCAGCCCCCTGCCTGTGCTGGTACTTGGGGTCATTCCTCCCCAGGTGCAAGACCCTTCACTTGCCCTTGTTGAACCTCATTTATTTTCTCTCTGTCCAATTCTCCAGCCTGCCAAGGTCCTGCTGAATGGCAACACAGCCTTCAGGTGTGTCAGCCACTCCCCCAGTTTCATATCATCAGCAAACCTCCTGAGGGTGCATTCTATACCTTCGTCCAGGTCATTGATAAACAAGTTGAATGAGGCTGAACCCAGTATGGATCCCTGAGGAACACTGACTGCAGACCTCCAAGTGGATTCTGCTTTGCTGATCATGACCCTCTGAGCTCTGCCTTCAGCCAGTTCTTGATCTTCCTCGCTGTCCATTCATCTGACCCATATTTCCTGAGCTTACCTAGAAGGATGTAATGGAAAACAGTGTTAAAAGCCATGCTGAAGTTGAAGCAGACAACATCCATTGCTCCGCCCTTGTCGAAAAATCCTGCCATATCATCATAAGAGGCCATCAGATTGGTCAAGCATGATTTCCCCTTGGTGAATCCATGCTGACTACTCCTGATGACCTTCTTTTCATCTCTGTGCTTGTTGATGACCTCCAGAATACTCTGTTCCATCTCCTTTCCAAGGATGGTGGTGAGGCTGACTGGTCAATGTTTGCTCAAGTGCTCCATCTTGCCCTTTTTGAAGACAGTGATAACATTGCTCAGCTCTCTGTTAAACATTCTTTGTTACTTCTTTTTACTTTTTGAAATGGCTGTATCCATTCCAGGATATCCATCCAGGAATAGGTATTTCTTATTTCTTATTTTTAAAAATTACAATGCTCACTTCATTTTCTCATGGCATTCATTCCTCTGTGTAAAATTAGTTTGATCTTTTGAATTCAAGCAACACTTCATTTTTAATTGACCTGTGAAAGTTAGAAAATGAGGACTTTGATGATATGAAAATGAGGTTTACCTCCTTCATAATAATACTTCTAAGCCTCCGAAATCAATCCTTCAGATTTTTTCATTAATGTTGCATTTTATGGCACAGACAGGTAAAACTTGAATGAGGCTGCAATTTCAACCAGATCTCAATCTCTGAGCAATATAAATAGCATTAATTTTCCACTTGCTTTCTACAAACAAGTCTGTGAAATATTTCCTGTGATTGCAATGAAAGTAAAGCCACCTGGGCCCATTTAGTTGTTTTGTTTCTTTTATTTTTGGTCAGAATTTATGGTAATGCCAGAATCTCAGTCTTTATTTTAAAATTTAAAAAAAAAAAAAAAAAAAAAAAAAAGGCAATTACTGTCCAGAAAAGAACATTTTGTCTCTCTGGAGATGCACTTTTATTGAACTCATTCAAACTGAGAGTTGCCCTTGAAAAAGACTATTTGAGTTTAGCTCCTTTTTCTCCTGGCCATACAAGTGGACAAACACTTTTTTTAAACTCAGATTTTTTAACCTTGCTGTCCTGCTGTTCAAAGTAAATTCTACTTAGATACGCGTAACTGAAGCGGTGAGTGCCTGGTTATGTGTGTGTAGCCATGGCACCCAAGAAGACAAGAGCAGGTTCTTTATTGACAACGTGCCACATTTAGGAGATGCTGCGGAGACCCTTTGCGGAAACAAGCTCTTTCTTGAGAGATTTCTGTGAAGCAGTTTGACCTGTGGGACGCATCCTGGTGCTGAAGTCCACACATGACAGAAACATGTAATTTTCTGTAGAAACCTTCTGTGGAAAAGCTGCTAAACAGGAGGCACCATTTCTACAATGTCCCTCCTTGCTGCAATGCCATGCAGGCATCTCCTGGCTGGGAAGGGAAAGGCATGAAGCCTGCACGAGTGCTGAGCAGGGAACTGACTATTCTTGCGAGCTGGCACTTGGGGATGCGGCTGTCCCCACGGTCACAGGGGGAATTGCTGTCCCTGTGGATGGAGATGGCTGTACCCAGAGAAGAGACCAGCAGGGCTTGGTGTAGCTGCTGGATGCTGGATATGGATGCTGGACCTTGGCCCTTGAGAAGCCCGTGGGAAAGCAGCAGGGCCCGGGCCAGCACCTGCACAGAGGGACTGCATGGAGGCAGACCATCCAAAAGTCCTGCATCGGCGCTTTCAGGCTCCTGTTTTCTCTTGATGGCATGTTGGCGTGGAAACAGGCAGCAGCAGGAGGGTCAGGAGCCCTCCACCCACTGCTGGGCAGCCTCCAGAGCCTGGAGCAATAGCTGCCATTGCACAAGCTCCACCGAATAGCCATGGGAACTCTGGAAACCTCCCCCTTGCTCCAGCAGCCCCAGCAAACACTCTGCTGATTTCCCGACAGCTGTGGCTTCTCTGTGCCGGTGGGTGCCCGAGTTGGCTCTGGCTGCTGCTGATAGAGGGAATGCTCCATGGGCCTGGCACTGCCCATGGCTCACTGCAGGCACTGCCATGGGCTGGCAAGTGGGCTGGGAGAGGGACAAGCCCTGGCTCCTGCTGGATGAAGATGGCACCCACTGCTCCAGCTCCAGGCAGCTACACTGTGCACTCGCTCCTGTCTCCGAAGACATGAGTCCCTTGGCTCCAGGGCTCTAGGAGATGCACTCTGCCTCCTGTGTCCAAAGCACTAAAGAAGACAGCATTGCCTTCTCCCTCCAGGAAGACCACACTTCCTTCTTGGAGCTCTGGTCTGAATGATCCACATATGTGTTGGACAAAACCACTTTTTCCTAAAGAAACCAAAACAAAGAGAAAAATCACTTGAAATTACACAATTTATCATAAAAAGTCTTTATTTTGTATTGTTATTTGTTCTCCAGCCAAAAAATGGAAATATCTTTCCATACTGGGGTTGTCTGTCAGTTTAGCACCTGGCCTATTCAGCCATATCTTTTAATAAAATCTTTTAATTTAATCTTTTGGTTAAGTCTTATGTAAGAAGAAACTCTGCCTTGATAAGGAGCATGTTTCTGTGTAGTTAGCCATCTGCAACCGCCTGTAAACTCTCTGATGGTGAAAGTGAAGACAACTGATCAGACACGTCTCAGGACTACAAAAGAGGCTGAAAGCTGTTTGGTGCCTATTAAAATCAACGGCAGGTTTAAATGGATTTAACTGTAAACTGAGCTGCATGGTTTTTGGAGTGCTTCAAAAGCATCCCTTGCTATAATACTGGATATCAAGGCTGAAAACAAAACCAGTGTTCATATTATGGCAGGGGAATGGAGGATATAATAAGCAGTACTAAAAGTCAAATACTTACCTTTTGATAGTTTTGATGAAAAGCTCAGAAATTTTCAGCAACTGAAAATGGATCATTGAAATATATTTAAAATGCATTCCAAATTTATGGCAAATTTTTTGGAAGATTGTTGGTTTGGGACTTTATACTGCTTTGTATGGTTGGAGCATTTAGATATTCTTGCAGGAAATTTTCCCTGAGACATTGAGTAGACAATTTTGCTTTTTGCTAACCCAATTTTTACAAGGCTGAATAAAAATTTTGGAAAATTTCAGAGAAATTGCTGAAGTTCTGTGGGCTGCTGGAGGCAGCTGGAGGCGAGGTAGACACCCAAGGCACCTGTGGTGGCACTGGATGCCTGTTTTAGGCAGCTGAAATGAGCCTCAATCAGCCCAGCCGATGGAGCTTCGTGTTCCATCTCACCCTGAAGCTGACCCCCATTCACTGGGCAGCTAAACAGCAGCACAGGCTCTGCAAACTGTGCCAGGGAGAAATCTGCTGAACATGGAGGGATTCGTACAGCCAGAGCACAGTTAGACAGTCATTACACAATTAGCTCAATCTTATGTCAAAATAGCATTTCCAAATGAAAAATTGCAATGATATAATTAGATGAAATAAAGAATAAGTATTTTCTAATTTAAAAAAAGCATTTAATTTCTGAATCAAATTGGTTAAATGTAATACAAGTAAATGGATTGCTGATGGCAACTTAGATGTTAATTTTAGGTGACAGAATAGTAGATTTTTACCTCCCCTAATGGAAATGCTTTCTTTTTTTCAATCTTTTATTTCAGTAGTTTAATGTTAATCAAACATTTTGTTTCTCATTCCTTTCATTCGTATCCAAATGGGCTGGAGATGTAGCTCTAGGCATTGGCATAATATCTAAGACAGCTTATTTCCGAAACAGCCGTGCTGGTGAGTAGTTTGCACATGTATTGTACATGTTCTTGGAAGGAATGTTAGAACTGATGAATGAACTGACAGCTAGGAGAATTGTGTGTCATTCAGCAGGAAGGTCAATAAACATCTCATACATGCTACGTGCATGTTCTTGTGGATAAAGTAACATTGAGTTTTTTTCTCAGGAATGTTGATTTTTTTGGAAAGAGGAGAATAGGCTGTGTATGTAGTGTGCTCACTGTGTATCAGAGAGAAATCTCATAGTAAAGTATATTTACTACTTCCATAATAAGTTTTCCTTTGGTAATAATACACACTACTGGTAGCTGATAAATTTATCTAAAAGGAAAATGCATACTCACTTGAAATTTTGTTTTACACACATGCACACAAATAAATGTCTAGCTTTACTGGAATGTTAGTGGAGCACCAATAACTCCTGGGGTTCCTTACACATTTCCATTCCATGCTTCTGTTTCTCATGACAGGAACAATTAATACTTCTCAAAAATGTCCATCTATTTTCAAGTGCCTTGAATTTGGACTGTTAAACAAGTAAACAAAAGAATTACTCTTGTATGTATTTCTTTTGTGTTGGCTGAGTTTTATGGGAAGAATGAGAAAATAACTTCCCAATGTTCACACACTTTTTTTTAAAGCAAATCTGGCACCAAAAAACCCAAAAGGCGTGGAGTGAGTCAGACACAAGCTCCATTGAAGTGGAATATCTTTTACTATGCCAGTGAAAAGTGGACTCAATTTCAGTAGTTATAAGCCTCTGAAAATCTGCTGCTTGGCAGACCCGCGGGGCTTTGGCAGTGCAGCACTGAGTGCACAGTGAGCTGGGGAGCTGGCAGGGCAGGTGACTGTCCCTCAACACATGGGTCACCAGGTCATTGGTGACACTGTTCCTGCTGCAGGGGCATTTAGTGTCAGAATGCAATGCCAAGAATTTCCTTTTTATAAAGGTATTTTTAGACTGACTAATTGAACTCTGGCACTTAGGCCCCATGAACGCAGGCCAAAGGCGAAATCCCTCAGCAGGATAAGGAACTGAGGCCTGCTGGGGCCAGACTAGCACTCTGACTAAGGTTCCCTCTCCATTTTTTCTCCCTCATCAGTAAACTTCTTTATGTCCTCCTCTGGCAGATCCATTGTCCCACCTTTTTGCCCATTAGGGTGGGGTTAAACTTACCAGCTTTAGGATGGATTCACTGTCCAATATCTGAACAGCTCTGACCTGCAGATCTAGAGAATATCCTTTCTAGGCATTGCAGCCACTGTAACTGTGGAATGAGAGCTATGTGCAACTGGAACAATAGTAAGTTTGCAATAATAATATGCCTTTCTCTAGTCTGTTCTGCATTGATTCTATGTAAAAAGTGTTTGCACAGTAACTTGTACTGAGGCACTGTGGTGGCTATAATTCTGACAACCTCATTCATAAAGGTGTCCTGTTCATTTCAGTGATCCCTGTAGAGGAGAATTGAGATGACAATCTCTATCTTGTCTTGAAGTGCCCACTGGGTTTTTTCCTTCAGACCCACTCTCTGCCTTCTATCTTTGTGCCCTCACCATGAATGTCTAGGGCAAATCCCACTACTTACATCTAGTACTGCTTTGGTGAAGCCGAACAGGAAGCATTTTGGACTGTGAAAAATACATAATTTAAAGGGGAATGTAAATGACACTCTGAGATGACACCTAGAAGAGGTGAAGTGCTGCAAGAGAGATATTAGAACAAGTTGTCTAGAGTCAAGCACAGACTGAAGCCCTCAGAAGGAAGGGACCCAAAGAGCTGTCCCGTGAAATAGTTGAATACAGCAATCAGGAATCCAGCAGGTATCATGAGTGGAGAATATCTGGCATCAGAACAGGATGCAACCTTGAAGTTAAAAACAGAGTGAAACTTCACTTTGCATCTGACACTTCAGCTCTTTGCCAGGAAGGTGTTATGTTAAATTTGCTTTCACCTTCCTAGTGAAACATTGCAGTTTTTAATGTTTTAAAATGCTCTTTATAAAACCCCCAAACCCTCAAGGCCTGTCTGTATTCTCTGACTCATATTCTCCATAAGCAGCAAAAACAAGGAGGGAGGTATAGAAGAGGTAACAGAAAAGATCAGGGGGTCCAAAAGAAAGAGGGAATGTCACATCGAGGAATTTGGATGACACTGAAAATTTGTATGTCAGTTTTTTGGGTTTTTTTACTAAGTCTATTTGTTTACCTGGAAGAAATACTTGATCTTTTGAGAATATGGTAACTAACGACTTCATCTTGCATTGTGACCATATTTATGATGACAATATTATGATGAAATTACTTCTCTCAAAGCCTCTTTAAAATTGGCTTGGCATAAATGGAGATTGCTAGGCCTATGAAATGAGACTATAACCACATTTAGAAACAGGTCAGCAGACTTGAGGAGGGGAAGGAGATTTTCCAGAGATATAAGTTAGTTCTATTCAAAACAGTCCTCATTTTGGAAGTGTGATTCAGATATGCTTGCAGACATGCTTTCACTTCTTAAAGCAGTGAGATAATGAGGCTTAAAGTGGATTTATCATTGCACAATATCCAGCATTTCACAATCTGAAATAAAATTACCCAAGGCCCTCGTGGTGCACGCTCTATGTTGCATGCATCTCCCAGGTGAAAGGCAGGTTGCTGAAGTGATTTGAAAGCACAGTGTGATTGCATCAGCCAGGTGAGAGGCTGCTGGAGAAGAGCCCCAGGCCTGAGTCAGCAGAGCGTGGTGTGATACCGGCTGTGCTGGAAGTGGTGCAGAGCCTCCCTGCCCCAGCAGGAGCCCTGGGAAAGGTTTTGGCTGAGAAAGCTCTCCTAACACCTACTCGCTCTGCAGTTGTTTTCACATTTCCACAAAGGATGCAGCTGTCTCCCTTTGGGGGAACGTTCCCTAGGATGCCCAGAATGACAGGCATGTGGTTTTGCTCAGCATTTACAAGGATCATAAAAATGAACATAGGGAGACAGTGGAAAAATGAAGGTATGTCCTTGTTCCAAACGTGCATTAAGGCATCTAATGTGACAAGTGAATGTTCTGAAAAGACTAAAGACCTTATAAATTAAACTGTTGGAGACTGTACAAATGCTATGCGCATCAAGGAGGAGTGTAGCATGACCCAGCTTTTGTATTTTGCAAAGCAGTTTTCTCTGAATTGCTTAACACATCTGCTTGGTGGATTATAGGATAAAGAGGCAAGGGAGAAGCAGCCATAATTTTTACTCATGAGACCACAAGGGACTGAAACCAGCTACTCTCACAGTAGTGTGAACAAAGCTGTAATCCTCAGCTCTGTGCCCTTTACTGCCCTGAATGGGAGTATCCACGTCAGCATGGTTGAGCCTTTCACAGCAGTGAAAGGGTATCCTGCATCAGAGGGCAAAATTCTCCATCTAGCAAGTCTGGTACAGTATTTGCTGATGGAAAGAAGACAGCTGCTGTATGCTCATTGCTCCAAGGGGAATGTAATCTGTGAAGGAAGAATGTACATCTGAGGATCTCAGCATTTCAAAAGGCATCAGAGTCAAGAACTCTGAATGGTACCCTCTTAGAGAAAACATAATACCTCCTCACTGATTCATCGCTCTTTTCAGTCTCTCCTTCTATCTCACAGAACAGGGACGTGCCTAGTTACTATGACTTACATATATGAATGTGTGTGAAAATCCAACCCTCTTAGAAATTTCATTTCTTCAGAACCCCAGGCAGCTGTTCAGACTAGTAATGAGTTATTGAACACTTCTCTCTTTTTTTCAGGCTTTTACTGATTTTATTAGATGTGCTGCAATAGCATAGACCTCTGACTATGTGAGGCAGCAAAACGAGGTGATGACAGGGCTGGACTGTGAATGGAGGAGTCCAGCCACAATGTCACCAATGTGCAGAATGCAGTCTTCAATAGGGGCATGAAAGACGCTTTGTGAACCAGTAGAAAAGCTGAGAAGGGACTGGATGGGTACAAAAGCTGACCCTAGTTATATATCCGAGTGCTGCCTACATGGAGAGATGTCATCACACAGCATTACAGTCTTAAATAATTCCTTAAAACCACAAAGACTGCAACTGCTCATTTTCTGCATATTTCTCCCACATCAGTGGAAAATTTATATTGAGGCAAACAAATACCATTTAAACTAAAATTGTTAATACAAATATGTTTTTTTTTTAGCTGCTTGAATGGTTAGGACATGCTTTAATTGGTGGTTACATCCACCTTTTTTTTTTTGTATGCCTAAACTCCTTTGTCTCCTCTCTGCATTCAGAGACCTGCAAATTTTTTGGTATTGGTTTGCATATGTTAGTGGTATAATTTGTACCATTTCTGGACTAAGTGCTGAAATTACTTTAATGGGTGTACTGTCTTTTAATTAAAAATAAATGCAATGAAAACCAAATAATAAAATAGATTATGGACTAAGTCTCTAGCACCTGATCTTCATATAGTCGGCCGCACAAGCACACAGTCATTCACCTCATCTCCTTCTGTTGTTGCAATGTCTTGAAGACTTCAATTTATGCAATATAAGTATTAAAACATGTGAGCATTTCTTGGTTTGTCTGACTTCTTGACCATCTCTGGGAAACCCTAGGAACAGAGCCAGGAGAAAGCTGACATTTTCTGAGCAGTGAATTCAGCCCATTCCCAGCTGCCACCCTACAATGGGAAGGACCATGGGTCCTCGTGGTGGAAGGCTGGCGGCCAAGGCTGACTGATTTGGACAGACCAGTTGGTTTGGCACTGTGGAGCAGTCCCCTCCTATCATTGTGGGAGCTTTGGGAAAGAGAGCAGAAAGAGCTGGTCCAGATTAACCAGTTTGTCAAGCCAGATGTAGTTGATTGGTTTGAAGTTTGTCAACTCTGTACTAAGTAAATTAGTAATATACCCATTTTAGGACCTAACTGATCTTAGGAACAATATAGATGAAGATGTTTCATGATACTCTAGTGCTTAACTGATGCATATTTTTCACTTTATGGTAAATTTTTAGTATCAACAAATGTATCCTAATCCTTATCCTGCCTTTTTGAGCCCTATCACAACCCATCTCATTAAGACTCTTGGTCTAAAAGAAAAAAATCAAGCCACACTACATAATTGGAGGCCCTGATATCTTTCTGCAAGTTATGTGTGTAATTCTGTAGCAATACCTTGCTGTTTCGAGTATTTCTTCTTTTGGTCTTTAGTGACATATTAGATTTTCATCACTGTCAGTATTTTATAGGTGGGGAAGTGGTATAGGGAATATTAGCTAAGGTCACATTCCCAGAAAGCTGGTTGCAGTGCTATAAATAGAGGGTAAGTTTTTATAGAGTTCTTAATCCACCACTTCAGTTATGGCAGAACTTGTGGGCTTGATGTTGAATTACAGAATCACAAAATATCCCAAGCTGGAAGGGAGCCATCACAATCGAGTCCAACTCCTGTCCCTGCACAGGACCAACCCCAAGAGTCACACCATGTACCTGACAGCATTGTCCAAATGTTGAACACTGTCAGGGTTGGTGCTGTGACCACTTCCCAGGGGAGCTGTTCCAGTGCCCAGATACCCTCTGTGTGAAAAACCTTTTTCTAATATCCAACCTAAACCTCCCCTGACACAACTTCAGGCCATTCCTACAGGTACTGCCACTGGTCACCAGAGAGAAGAGATCAGTGCCACTCCTTTTCCCTTCCCAAGGAAGTTGTAGGCTGTGGCGAGGTCTCCCCTCATCGCTTTACCAGGCACCAAAGTGCAGCTGACAAGCCTGTAGTTTTCAGGGTCCTCCTTCTCGTGGTTTTTGAAAATCAGCCTTGTTGAAAGCTTCCAGTTAACAGGGAGCTCCCTGGATTCCAAAGACAGCTCAAGAATCATTGAGAGAGGTTTTGCGATGACATCAGCCAGCTTTTCAAGGATTCTTGGATGAATCCCATTGGGTCCCACAGATTTTTAGGGATCCAGCTGGAGCAGCAGATGCTGCACAATTTCAGGTTCGACTGGGAGCTGACCATTCTTGCAGTCATGGTGCTCCAGGTCAGGGCTCTGAGACCGCTTTGGTCTTCATCCATGTTGAAGACAGAGGCAAAATTACTGCAGGAGAGATAGATAATATATCTTGTGCAATTTAGATCAGAAATTAGCTGCTTTTTGACTTGAGAAAATTAGGAATTTAAGAAAACTGCTATCACAAACCCTGTAAAAGTAGTGTTTGGTCAGAGCTTGCAAAAGATGTGTTTGACCCTTGTGATGAAACTGATGGTGCTCAAGAAGATGCAACAGTGTATAAGCCCCTTTATCTAAACCAGTTGTAGCTGTAGGCTTGCAGGGTGGAAAGCCCCGTGCAAAAAAAGACACTGTCAGACCAGGTCAGAGAGCATAAAGAGAAGAAGAAAATCTTGTCTTGGAAATATTTGGTGAACCGTTTTGTTTTGCAGCTGGTTGACTGACAGTGTTTTTGAGATTACTTAGGATTTTGAAGCCTTAACAGTAACTCTCAAGAGATGGTTTAAGGGAAAGACCTGGAACATGGCATTATGCAGATGCCACCTTCTATTTTTAGAGAATAAAATGTTTCTTCTCTTCTCTTCTCTTCTCTTCTCTTCTCTTCTCTTCTCTTCTCTTCTCTTCTCTTCTCTTCTCTTCTCTTCTCTTCTCTTCTCTTCTCTTCTCTTCTCTTCTCTTCTCTTCTCTTCTCTTCTCTCCTCTCCTCTCTTCTCTTCTCTTCTCTTCTCTTCTCTTCTCTTCTCTTCTCTTCTCTTCTCTTCTCTTCTCTTCTCTTCTCTTCTCTTCTCTTCAATATATTCAGAAAAATGTCACTTGAATGTGGCTTTTCCTGCAGATCAGGACAAATCCACTAGTGCTCTTGGTTGTCTGCAGTATAGAGGAAGTAAGATGTACACAAAGCAAAATTAAAGAAATGGAACATAATATTAGTGAACTAGAAGGGAGAGGGAAAGAATCAGCAGATGAACTTGGGAGTGATTTCTCCCTAGATGTTTATGGAATCTCACTTTAATCCTGAAAGCTTAGGCTGAGAAACACTGAGGACAATTTTGTTTAGCTGAACTGATGTTTCCAGAGGTTTTAGTAATGGGTTTCACAGGTTTCATTTAATTGCTCTCTGTCTGGGAAAACAGCCATGAATTTGTGACTGATTGGAAATCCAGATGTAAAGTTGAGCCATTTTTTGCAGCTGGACTCCAGTGGACGAAGTGAACAGTTAAGGGAAAGTACAAAGCGTTCCTGAGGGAACATTTGGGGTGGGAGGAGTGTAGACTGTCTCCCTTTTGGCAAGAAAGAACATCACTAGCAGTTTAAAAAAATTACAAGGAACTGTAGAATTGTTTCTGAAGGAGATTTGCCATGTTCTTTCTCATAAAAAAAAGCAAGAAGTTGTATTTGTCTCAGGAAAGGAAAATCAGTGAGTGAACATTTATTATAATGTTATTAGTTGCCTTGCTTGATTTCAAAGAGCTATAACCCATCCAGAAAGAGATGTCCTTGTGGACATCCTGCATGGAGAACTGCTCTGACAACCTCATCTGCTGAGCAGAGCACTGACTATGGCGCTGAAACAAAGAAAGAGTGAAAGGTGGCAGCCTGCTTCCCCTGCCTGTTAACAGGTCAGACCAGCCTCCTTGATCCTCTTCTATAGTTTTGCATGCTTTTAATGTATGAAAAGACAAAGCAGTCTCCCATAACAGAACAGAGCCTAGAAAATGAGGATACTATAACAATGGCCTTTCTTTAACTTAAAAACCATTTTACTGCTTTTATTGTATAATATCAATTTAGATGGATGTAATCTTTTCTTGTCAATTTTATCTTTTGCTTCTGGAGGTTCTTCTTCAGTGACCAATTTCTTTGACCTTAGCAGAAAACTGGGCCCCACCGCGTGCTGAGCCTTTAATGAATTGGCAGAGACACACCCTAGGAGCTCCATGTCTGTTGATACGGCCTAGTTTCAAGATTATGGCCTCCTGTAATCTTATAGGAGAAACAGTCTAAAACATTCTTTACCATGACCACAAACCTAATTTGGCACTCTGGCTGTGCTGGGAGCAATGCTGAGCCCTGGCTCTGGCAGTGTAGTTAAGGAGCCTCAGGCAGGCTGGAGCAGTGTCCCACCACTCCTGGTGGGAAAGCAGAAGGTAATAATCTCTCTCAGCACTTCTGTTGCTTCATGGAGTACAGGAAGCTGCTCCAGGTATGCACTGTCTGTAGTGGCATTCATGAAACAATTTGGAGCCATTGAGCCATCAGCTGTAAAGCAAAAAATTCAGCTCTGTGGAGATACAGTTATGAACGCTATGATCTCCTTATCAGGCTATCATGCAAGTAAATAGCCTCAGTTTGTGGTAGAAATACTGAAGGAGTTAATTTGCTTAAATCTTGCCTGTCATAGGGAGCCTGAAATCAGAGGAACTACTGTCTCCTTTGGTATCCCTGTGGAGTACAGACATTGTTGTCCAAATAGTGACCAGGGATAACTTTCTCTCCTATAAGGCAGCAAACAAGGTATAACTCAGAAGTTAATTCTGCTTATGTAAAATAGCTCCAGCTACATTACGTTCTTCCTGCTTTTGCCTTGACCCATTAGCTAGCAAATCCTCACAGACTTGCACCAAAGACAAATTTCTTCACCAAGTACCTCAGCATGAGCCAAAGGGTAGATGGACGCATCTCTGAAAGGCTAACATCAAGGAGGAGGTCCCTACTAAAACATAATATAACTGTGACATTTTGCTACTTTGAAAAATGCTGTTACAATATGGCAAGGTTTTATTGCAGGAAAAGGGATGGAGTCAAATATAATTGCTGTATTTTGTTAACAAAAAGGTGTCTTCATTTCTGAGTTTAGCATTGTTATAGTTGGTAAGAAATCTGAAAATATATTTCAATAGTAATAGGATTTAATTTATAATTACATATTGTTACTGTAACAGCAGAGAAAATATTATTAATTGAGATCTACTACCAACAAGAACTGTCATAGGCACTAACCTTTGTAATTGATTTTAGTAATCTGTGACCTGGTTATGAAAATGCCAGACTTTTGCAATGCACTTGGAAATAGTAGGCTGGGCATGTGAATCCTGCTATAAGTTGATGATTGTATTTTATCCTATCTCTTGTGACCCTTGGCCTATTTAAAGCAAATATCAGATGACCTTTTGAGTTTTGTTTCATCAGCAAAGAAGACTGGATGTTTTAAAGGTCTTTAATAAGCAGCTTTATGTCCCAGCTGTGATGCAGGAAGGTGGATCAAAATTGTGTTCAAGGTGACAATGTATTTAATTTAACTACAGACATGGAAAAGTCCAGCACAGCCAATGAGGATTCCTCTCTGGACAACGGACAAGGATCCCAGCAACCCTAAGCAAGCATTTGCAAATGAGATCAGTTGTTTCCCAGCTATTTTTATTTTTCTCTGTCTGTTACAGTGAGTGCATAAATGGCTAGATTATGCCTAGACTATTTCCACCAAGACTAACAAAGTTAGGGCAAAATAATTCCACTAGGAAAAGAATAAAGGTGAATAAAGGTAAATAAAGGTAAACTGAGTTCTAATAGGAACTCAGAGTACTGAGCAGTGCTACTTCAATGGCCTGTCAAAATGCCTCACTGGTAAAAACTAGTCTAAATCAAATCTGAGAATCAAATAAAAGTGGAACTGAGCAGAAGCCAAGAACTTGAAGCAGACAGCTCAGTCTTGGACAACCCTTTGATCAGGGGCACACATCCCAAAAGAAGGCAACTAAATCATGCTACTCTTTGGTAACCAGGCTTTGATGACACTTGAATGAAACTGATAAAGAAATGGGTATGAAACTTATTATTTTTTCAACATATATATATGTTTGTTTTTTTTTTTTGTGAATGGGCGTCACTCTTTGCCTGTGTGATAAGGGATAGCCTGGCTTTTTTTTTTTTTTTTTTTTTTTTTTTTGTTGTTGTTTTTTGTTTTTTGTTTTGTTTTTCTTTCTTCTTTTTGTGTTTTGTTTTGTGTTGTTTTGTTTTGTTTTTACAGAGATATTGTGTTTCATGTATTCACACTGGTCTTCAGGACCTAAAAAGTGATCACTTCCTGATGTATTTCCCTGGTATGTAGATGCAGTCCTGGTCTCTGTGCCAGGACACCTACCAGGCTTCCTACCACTCTCTTGCTGCAAGTCACGAGCATTTAATCCTTGGTATGTTCTCATTTTGAGGAGCATTGCGTCCCTCCACATTTCATACCACCACACCCACCAGACTAAAGTCTTCTCAAGGTGATTATCAACGCAGCACAATACTCCTGAGCAGTGGAATGGGCTAATGGAGAATAAGGGGAAATCATTAAGATTACGTCACTGTTCAAAGCCATCAGAATCTTGCAAATATGGAAAACAAATGTTGAACTCAGGAAAACCTTCATGCTGCCCATTGTTAAGTGAAAGCCTGGGAGAAAAATGAACAAATACATTGCATGTTTTTCTAAATATTGCTGAACAGCTCAGAATAAGTGTTCTAAAAATGCTCTCATGAAAGAATAGTGAAATAATAGACACATTTTTGTTGGGACACATTAATTAGCTTGAGGAACTCTCCATTTCCTGATGACTTCCTCTCTTATTAGTAAATATTAAATTTTTCCAAGCATGTCTGCCTTGTTGCCATCTGATCTGTTCATTGAAGAGAGGTGATTTAAACTTTGTGTTTGCAGGGCATGTGGAGAAGGCTTACACCAATGAGTCACTGAGAAGGAAATATCTTAATTTGCTGGTAGAAGTGTCAGCTGAATGGAATAGTTTTGGGGTCTTTGGCAACACCTTGCTGAAGGCATTACTGGTGTAGGACACAAACAAGGCAGACGAAGCTTTTTTCAGAGGGAAATTATAAAATACGCCATGGTGGCCAGAACATGTCATTCTTTGTCTTCATAATAAATTAAAATATGGAACTATTAATTTCCTAGGTAATGACAGACATACTGTTTTTTAGGTTTGCTCTTGATCTTGTACAATACATCAAAAGAAATAATTTGTCTTCTGTATTTAACATCCAGAACGTTTTCTTGCACAGAAGTTCAAAGAAGATTTCAGTAAGAACTGAGGATCCTGACATTTTCATTAGTAAAGGATTTTTTCAGGCCTTTTTTTTCCTCAGCTTGAAGATTCTGTCCCTATGGTTCCTGTTGGGCACAGCACATCAAGCTGTATCTTCTGCAACTTTCCTGCTGACCATTCCTCTTACTTTTCAGTGGTGATGCCTGTGAATCAGCACTTCAGGCATGTCACACTCAGCTCTCCCATCACTACCAAGATAAAAAAGTCCCACAGGCAACTCTCCTTTGAGCTCATCTCAGCTGCTCAGTGGTTCTTCCACTCCCTACCTCATGTCCTGGTTTGCTTCTTAACCTCCACCCATGAGTTGTTTCCTTCTTTTATGCCTTTTTGGAGAATGTGACTATTGGTCCTACTGTTGTCTTCAAACCCACGTATGTATACTTCCCACGCTGGACAATTGTTTTCTTTAGTGAACAGGAACTCAATACAGTCCAACATCCAGTCTGCTGAAATACTCTTACAATAATATTTTACCTACCTCCAGGAATCATTCAGTGTCCAAATGTAACTGTGTTTTTTTGCATCCATGAGTTGTTCACCTGTAGATAGTGTGCGAGTGTTGCTAACGAATAGCTAAAAAAATTTTATTAAAAAATTCATTTGACAGACAGTATTGTGAAAAGGAGGTTTTCTTTTTAAGGACTGCATTTGCTTTCAGGTAAAATTGCTTAATCTTTTTGCTTCAATGCCTTTCTTTTTCATTATATTTTCCAAGACCTATCATCCATCCACTGTAACTGAGCTGTTTCCAACAATGAATTTCTCTCACTACACGTTTCAGGATGAAGTTATAGCTCTAGAATGTTTCTGCCAAATCATTTCTCATGAAAAATACTTTCTCTTCTAGCTATAAAATTGCATGATCCTGTTTTTCTCACTGAGATGGGAATTTAGCAGTGTGGACACCTTCTTCTCAGAGATTTTTAACAACATAACATGGAAGATTTCACAGGAAGAGAGGGGCTAAGTGCTCATTACTATTCCTACTTGTCTAAAAGATTCCTACTTGTACACAATATCACTGTAAGCCAAGAGTGAAAGTGGTTTCATTCTGTCTCTCAGAAACAGAACAGGCCATTACCAGAATAACTGGTGACACCACTGTCACTCCGGCTCAAGATTATCTGGTGCATAAAATGTGCATCATCAGACACTTGCTCAGTGTTTTCCTTTGGACTGCTGTGTGCTGTGAAGCCATTCCAAAAAACTCCAGGGGATGTAAGTGTCCGTGGTGGAAATCCTTGTGCATAAATTGACCCTTCCCTGCATTCCAGTGTTCCTGCTTTGATATCCTTTTCTCCTTACCTGCAGGTATGCTGCACCACTGCTGTCAAATTCAAATATACTAATCTCACTGTGCATCAGTGTTACTCAGAACTTCCTCCTGCTGGGAGAACTTCCCAGCCTCCTTCAGAGTGCTTGTGCTGTGACTTTGAAGTTACACTAACCCGGACAAGGCTGCCAGCCAGGAAATCTCACTCTTTATTTCCTTTTTCTCTGCATCAGGTGCTGGATTTGCACCTTTTGCAAATCAGCACAAGGCTGCTGAGGGCAGAGAAATGGTCTGTTCAAATCCAGATAAGTTCTTGTTCCTGAGGGCAGCTGGTCATAGAGAAAGACATCTGAGCTTATATTTTAACTGTCTAGGTCCATATTTCCACATTCCCACCTTACCATAAATACAGAAAATTAGCTTATCAAAATTTAAAATAATATTTGATCATCTTCTGTTTCCCAGCTTTCTGCTCTTCCAGACAGCTTTGAAAATTTGTCTAAAATTTAAAATCAGCTTCATTTACCATAATGAATAGGAAATATTTATGCTGCCTACTGGTCCCCTGTCCAAAACTTTCTGTTATTTCACAAGAACAGGTCCACTGAACAGTGTGAGTGTTTCCATAGCTATCATGCTGTGTGGACATAAGAAAGCAGCATTTGCAGGGAAAGCTTTGTTCTTTATTAAAGTAACTGATATAGGTGAAAAATCAGGTGACATTTCTGACTCGGAACTCCTTCTTCAGTCAAAATTATTGTGTTCCACCTATATATATGATTTTTTGTTGTTTGTTTCACCCCTCTTGCTGATGGACAAGGCTGTATGAGCCTGAGCTCTGGAAAGAAACAGAAGATTTCCTATTGATCATTCCAGCTGTCAGCTTTGATTACTAATCTGGTAAGGAGTGTGACTCTGCATTAAAAGTCTCTGCCTCTCAGTTTGTGCCTCATTCAGGGATCTCAGGTTTACCCAAAAATGTTGTTTGGTTTGGGTAAACGTTGTTTACCCAAAAACATTTCCAAAGCTGAGCACTGGGATGCATGTGACACAGTCAAGTCTCCCAAGACAATTTTTTGAAGGAATCCATCTGCCTGCTACTGTCAACACTTTGCTTAATAGCTGTAAAGCTGCATTGATTTTCTCAGTACTGTAACGTCCCCATGACATTAGGCAAGAATGCCTGTACAAGTCCATTACCACATACTCTGCAAGTATTACCAGACAAGAAAGAAGCACAACTCTTCAAGTACTGGGAGAAAGGTTGTTCTAGTTCTTTGGAAATCCTTTTTACTTCTTCTTTGACCTAGCAAAGACCTAAAACTGCCCAGTGGTTTCTTCAAGGTTTTGCAACCGTGAGGCAGAGCCCGGCAGCTTTCTGAATTCACTTGATGAAAGTGTTTGGAAATGAGATGTCAAAGGCAGTGAATCAGGACTAGCTATATTCACTGCTGGTATCAGAGAAGGTTCAGGGCTGTGGCACTCAGTGAGAAGCTGAGCTCACTGTTCTGTGGGGCAGGGGCAAGGTTGTGACTGGGCAGACCGAGACACATCTGGAGTTTCAAGTGGAGAAGAAGTAGTACAGCAAAGGGTAGAGCATTACTGTGATATTACTGGCTCCTCCTTTTTGCAGCACATGGTGCAGAATGGCACGAGGAAAGCGCTGCAGCTCTGGTACTGAATGTCTTCCATGTGGAGCTGGCAAGGGATCGCTCAGTTGTCCTTGCACAAAATTGTGTCTTTGCCTTGCTTTTGCCATATAAAGACATCCCTGTCATCAATCTGCAGTGGGCCCAGTCCTGTCAAGTGAACAGACCGCCTGGGACTGATACACAAAAATCTCAAACTGAGGGATTTTTTTAAAAAGGCTTGGGTGGGGGATATCCTGTACTCCATTTTTTTTTCTCTACAGCTCCTCTGGCCCCCTCCTCCCACTTCCACACCCTGAGCTCAAGTTTGTAAACCTTTTGAACTATTTTAAAAAATGTACAGCTTGTCCTCTAAGACATAGGAAATTACATTTGATGGTCTATTGTATAAGAATTTCCATATTTAGACAAAAATCAACAGATACAATCTCTGATTTCCTTTTCCCTCTACTCCTCATATTTGCCTCTTCTTGCATTGCTTGGTTTGGCTGCTGCCATGTTGTAGCAGAGACAGATGCCATCAATTAGAAGATGGGTTTATAACTAATGAGAGATATATTCGAAGAGCCAGATACTGTGCACTCATCCTGGTCTGGGTTGTCTGCCCCAGCTCACATCTGCAGTTTTTGATGCTTTTAAAGGTACTTCAGAGATAACCTTCTACTCAGCCTGTGCAAAAAATGTGTCACATATAAGAAAATTTTGGCTCCCTGGCCTACAAATTCTGAAGCAGTCTTTCCAAGGTCAGTGTCCTTATAAAACAGAGATCAGTGCTATTAGACTGGATTAATTATGTAGCTAAACTCCAAAAAGGATTTTTAAACATAGAGTTTGGATTTCTTGTGGTTAACTCTTTGGTATACTCATGGTGTAAATTTTCTCAGTGACAGTTAATTCAGCAATTGAGGAAGGAAGTCAGTAACAAGAGCTCAATAATTTTGTAGTAGTTAAACTCATTTGTAGAAAGGTTGGAGAGGAATGCTACCAAGCAGAGCAAAGTGAGAATAATATGTTTAAGAATTGATGCAATAAAAATTAAGCTTTCTGATTTAAAATGAAATTTCTCAAGACCTTTAAAAGTATGATTCTGGCTAATTTTAAAGCCAAGAGAATGACTGGTGAATTCAGCAAATAAGTTTTAAAAAAGAAAAAAACCCCACAAAACCCAAAGTCCCTATGAAATTAAGGGAACAGCTACAATTTATCATTTGCACTTGAGACAGGACTTTAGCCTTTGTCAATTTAGACAATAAGAGTCATTCTTATACTCAGTTTCCAAACTGTGGGATGGACTTCCTTTGAAACAAAAAACATTTGCTAGGATCCAGTTTCTATTCTGACAAAAGCACAGACATTAACCTTCCCTTTCCCAAAACAAACATACATTTCTCTATCTATTGCATACATAAATTTGTTCCTTGGGTGGCCTTTATGAGAAAATACATCTCAGACAGCAGAAGCTGGTCACATCTTACAGTACAAATTAAAAGTTCCTGCATTTTGATACCCAAAGTGATCCAGGTGCCCATCTCTGACTGCCCATCTCTGCCCATCTCTCAACATTTCATGAAATGTTGTTTAAAAAATCTGAGGGCTTGAGTCCAAAGGAAAAAAAGTTGTTTGGTTATGTTGCATTGGATTTTTATTGCAAAATGAGACAGATCAATAGAAATGAAAAGTTAATGTTTCTTAGTTTTAACTTTCCAACTTCTCTAAGCCTTTAAGATAGTCTTCACTGTTTATAAAGCACATGTAAGGCCTGCAAACTGGCGAATTTTTGCGTAATAGATCAATTTATAATATATAAGTTCAGCTAACTTAGCTATATTTTCCATTGTCAGCCTTCTGGCTTTTTTACTAGTCTACAAAGAGTGTTTTGCATTGTGAAATACCCATGTAACTATAATGTTTGTATTCACATGGAGAAAATTATAAGCACATTAAAGTAAAACACATTCCTCATGATCTTTATGCTGCTTGAAGATTAAGAATACAATAGATTAAAAGAATCCAGGAATAAGTTGGTCTCTGGGGAGAAGTCACAATGTTTGTGTAAGTCTATGCTGTTTTAATATATGAATTACAAATAAAGCCCTAACAGAAATGTTTGACATTTTTTTGAAACACACTAACTATATGGCCTCAGCTCCCTTTGTTTTTTTGTGTTTCAGAAGTAGAGTTGATAAAAAAAAAAATGGGCCATACATTAAAAAAAAAAAAAAAATTTCTAGTCTGTGCACAGTAAGGCTATTCAAGCTATGCAGTTTGACAAAAACTAAGAAAACATTCCCAGAAAGACAGTTCTATTCCAAATAAATGGATGCCCCTGACAAACATTTAGTCCTTTTTTGCAGTATTTATGCAGTTTGACTTGTTGTGGATGATCTCAAGACTCCCAATAAATATTCAGGCCTAGAGTAATTTCAGTGTAGTTACATTGATTGGCAGGAACTGAAAAGCTTGACTTTTAACTGCTTCCATCAAGAAATCACAACCACCTTGTGACATGAAGCAAAAGCTGTTATCAAAAGATTAATAAAGTTTAAATAAAATATTAAATGAATGTTTAATATCTCGTTAAAATGCCGTGGATAATAGTAGATATTAAAAACTCATCTAGTAAGTGCCACCTGGAAAGCAGTAGAAGCAGCACTACCACAAAATCACAGGTGACACACTTCAGAAACAGTTCTTAATTTATGATTCTTTTCCTATGGTACCAGCTTGAAAACTTTCTTAATTCTTTTGCCATTAAATAATATTTCAGAAATAAAAAAATAGACATCTACATCTTTTTGATGGGTCATGAAACTTTATCTTGCTCTGACTGTATGTCTCTATCCTTACTCAGTTTCAATAGCAACCGCCTAAGCTCAAGTTATATTTGGCAAATACTACCAGTGTTCCAGTTATCAGTAAGAAGCCAAAAACCCTAGGGCAGAATGTAAATCTGTACCCAGCAGAATCTGACTGTCAAGCATGCAATTCCATATCTGCTGCTTTTTGTAAAGTTAAATTATTTGGAACTACACAAATTAGACTTCAAGAATATTTTGCTATGTGTGACTGAAACCTGTAAATTAATTTGCATGATATTGATAAAACAAAATTTATCGGAGGTGATCAATTGTGCAGGAAATATTTGGCCTGAAAGAAAATTCCCAGTTTCTTCATGCCTACTTGACCCTGTGAGAGTATTGTGAGATTATGTGTTCATCTTTTGAATGATTTTAAGTCATCTTTTCTCAGAACCCAGGCAATGCCAAGTGACCTAAGATCCAAATGTTGTTGTTCCCTGTGAAAGTTCAGAAACTAATTAGTTCATCTGACCACAAGATTGGCCACAGTACTCTCCTTGGACGCAGTACTGGTGCCTTCAACTTGACCCAAAAGCTTCTTTGATTATTAGACTTCATGGCCTGTTAACATCAGTGGGCATAACTGAATCACAGCTCTCTGGTTTTTGAATGCTCATGCTTACATTCAGTTTTTGGTCAGTGCTGCTTTGATGATTTCTGCATCAAGCACCATTTTGTGGTGTAGGCATCCCAGTGTTAACTAACCCAGCGAGAGCTTGCAAAACAGCCATTGTGAAATGCAGACAGTGTTATAATCAGATGTTGTTAGCAATAAAGGCCTAATTAGACTCCGGTCCCATGCATGGTGCCAAACCCAAATGGTCTCTTATGCATGCACTTTTATTGTGCAGCATATTTAATTGAATCTTTGGAAGGAGTCTAAGATTCTCATCCCAGTGATTACAACCCTGATCCCTTTAAGGGTTAAATCCTCAAATGCTGTGGCCAGGAGGAAACTTCAAAGCAGAGCTGCTGTCAGTTTTTGCTCCGATGCACGCTCCAGGAACAGCAGCCCCGCAGTGCCCTGGTGGGACGCTGCTCAGGAGCAACCTCAGCATGTCAGAGAGAATGATGTGTACAGCAAATGCTGGCAAATGCTTCCCTCCATCCAGCCACAGACCTGCAGGACCCTCACATTCCTGGTGAATATTTCCGCTGGGAGTGCAGTAATGCTGCTGTGAGCAAACACAAAATGTGTGCACGGTGGTGTTACGCTTCTTGCAACATTCCACGTACACCTACTTTCTTCTTCTTGCATTCAAGAATAAAGACCTGGGTCTTAACTGTTGTTTTTCTTCAAGTATCCAAATGAGACTTCTGCAAAACAATTGATTGCAAGAATTTTTTTATTTGCAGAGCAAGGACATACAGACCCATATTTATTGCCTAAACAAAACATTTGAAGTAATATGTCTAAATATCAATCTTAGGAATAAATAAATTAGGTAGAAATAGTACCAGATTTTACAAGGGAATTTGAAATGAGGCAGAAGTCCTGAAATGGCTGCTTTCAGACATGAAGAAGTCCACGGTTGCTGTGACCTGAACTGTTTCAGGTCACAGCAACCTCAGCAGAGGGAAACATAAGTAGGTTTGATGGTCCTGTCTTCTGGCACAAGTCAAGTATTTCCCTACTGCTTTGGGTAGGGATTTCCTTTGTTGCTGGACATGCTTCAGCCTTGAATAGGTAATCATGTAATTTTCTAATAATTACAGCCAGCTTACATTTCACTGAAGTAGAAGGGCAAGGCTCTTTGGTACATTTTTATGAGTTTAAAGAAATGTAACAAGTCATATTAGATAGAAGTTCATTGAAAGGTGACAGCCAAGATACATTTTATTTTATTTTATTTTATTTTATTTATTTATTTTATTTATTTTATTTTATTTTATTTTATTTTATTTTATTTTATTTTATTTTATTGTATTGTATTGTATTGTATTTTATTTATTTTATTTTATTTCATTTTATTTCATTTTATTTCATTTTATTTTATTTTATTTTATTTTATTTTATGAGACTTGTGTGCTTTATGTTAAAAAGCAAATTATTTAGTTTCACATCTGTTCTGGAGAGGGAGAGGCTTTAGTTTTAGTCAGCCTGGCTAGGCAGTCTGCTAGCACCCTAGAGAAGGTTCTCATGTGGAAGTGAAATTTCAGAAGACAAAATAATTGTGCTAAAGTCTACAGGGAATTTGAAAGATGATGTTCAAAAAGCTACAACCACACCCCTCTTATAAAGATGGTTTCCCCATTAAGATTCATAAACTCTCCTGGGAATTTAACTAGGAATTTTGCCTCTGACTCAAGAAGACAGGATCACATTTCCAGTGATTAGCTCACTAAGCTCAGCAGAGGCCATTCTCCTTCCTTTGTTGCACATGCCTGGTATGCCTAACACAGGTGTTTCTGACCATTCGTGCTTTCTGTTTCGCAAATTCACAAGCTGAAAAAAGTAAATGAGTGATCTCTGTGCAGTTTCTTCCACTATTTAGTGAACATCAAAATGTGAGCTCTTTTTTCAGCCAGGTGTTTATTTCTCCCTAACATAACTATCAAGTTTCTTGCATGAAAACAGTTAACAGTTGCATTTGCTGTACAACACTGCTGTGTTCAGTGCAACTGAGGATCCTGTAGTCTCCATTAAATCTACAATATCAGGAAGTTTACTAAAGTATCAGGAAGAGTTCAAACCATTCTGTTAGGTGAGCTTTCCTGAACATTGGGGTGGAGGGGGCAATAAAATCTTAGAAATGAGCCCAGTGTCAGAAACCCCATTCTATAATTGGAGAAAATGAGGTATAGAAAGATTTACTAATAATTTGATCTTTCAAGTAAGTCAAAGTCCATCTTTAACTTGTGAAAAAATAATCAAGGTCAGATGTGATACAGACTTACAGTCATCTGTGGTCTGGGGAAGATAAAGGGAGAATAGTTGTTTTCCTCTGTTCACCTTTTGCAGAATTCAAGGACTTCAGGCAGCTAAGAGGCAAGCAGTGAAAAAGAAGCAAATGACTACGATTTTCATGTGGTGACTCAAAT
This sequence comes from Acanthiza pusilla, assembly GCA_036630365.1. Taxonomy (NCBI): domain Eukaryota; kingdom Metazoa; phylum Chordata; class Aves; order Passeriformes; family Acanthizidae; genus Acanthiza; species Acanthiza pusilla. The sequence goes on from JAXCHO010000034.1 coordinate 69,920,429, forward strand.
TTTTTGTATGGTGGAAACTGAGGTCCCAGAATGGTGGGAGGTCACATGTACAGATTCATTTGGGGAGGGAAGCATACGGGCTCTTCAATGTAAGAATGTGCATGTGAGCTCCAGCAGTGCCTCATCTGAGGGTACCTGAGGTCTGGGGGGATGTATGAGGGCAAAGGATCACTTGGTACATGCCCTTCTTGCTCTTGTGTGCTTTTCTCATCATCCACAGATAGCCACTGCTAGAGGTCAGGTCTTAAAAGCACTTTCAGTCTGAACCAGTACAGCTATTCCTATCTTGTTATTTCTAGGTAAGCAATGCCTAGACACAGATTTATTTTAATGCATCTTTATCTCAAAAGTGCTGTCAGGCAATTTCTAAGTCATTTGAATAATTCCTTTTCATATCCCTAGTAAGCGATGCCAGGGAGCATTTGCTGTTCAGCATTTGTGAAAGTGCTGATCTATAATCAGATAGTTATCTGTTCCTTTGCTGCCTGGAAAGAAAAAAATTGCCATAAATTCATAGCTGTCTCATGAGGGCTGCAAGGATCAAATGCTTTTTGTTTCTCCCTTTCATCCACAATAGCTCCCTTCACAAACTAGCTGCAGTAAGCAGTGGCACAGCAAGTGAATTCCAAATCACTCCAGGCTTTGTTTGACCTAGAAGTCAATATAAGACAGGGACACAACTGCATTATAGCTTCCTTCCCACAACAGAGCATTGTTTGGAAGCTGCCCAAAGAGTATTACACCACTGACTACATTCTTAGCCTAGTGGGTATCAGTAGCCCAGAAAATTGGGTCCCGCATTTGTTAGTAAGAGAACTTCCCATTTTTACTTAGTCCCTTAAGCTCTGTTCTCTGTCTAGTACCATCAGAGTCAGTAACCATAGAGATACCCTTATAAACAGACAAATTTTATGTCAGAGAATAAAAATATTCTCAATGGGAACTTTATAACATTTTTAATGACTGTTAATGAGACGGCAGGCGCTTCTTTAAATGTTTGTTTATTTAATGTTCTCTTCCTCCTTCCTTCCCCTGCACCCATGTTTGTCCTCCATTCAATATATTTAGTCATGTTATTTTTCAAGCAGTAAGACCGATATGAGTACACAGTCACTAGAAATAGGCATCTATCGTGAGTGTGCGTGTTAGTGACAGGTTATATGTTGTAATTAATATTGTAACAGCGAAAGCCATTGTTCATAGTGGCAAGAGCATTACAAACTCTTCCTGTTCTCTAAAATAGGACAAGGGCACAAATTTCAGGGTACTAATTGCATTTTCAAGGTTAGGCACATGCTTCACTGTTTCAGAGCTTAAAACTGTAAGACATAATATTTAATCCTAGCTACCAGGGAAGACAATTTCAGATATTTAATGAAAATTTAATTGTGCAATTAATCTGGCTACTACACAGATTAGGTATTATAGTCCTGACATAAGCCTCTCTTTATCTAATGCTGAACAGCCTTTGGGCCTGATCCAAAGCCCACTGAGGACAACAGAAGTCTTCCCATTGAGGGTTCAACCAGGCTGGTTGGTATTATCTATTTATAAACAATTTTTCTTGCATTTTCTTGCATTTTTACAGTACCTGAACAGCTGCATATTAACCACGTAGGGTTATAATGGGGGACATTTACCTAAGGAGTGGAACGCCACTGGTGTGGCTCAGGGCAGGAAGGCCATTCTGAGCGCTGACAGCAGCTTCCCTGGGGCAAGGCGCCAGGCTCACTTTGGCAGATCCAAATCCCCGGGAAAGGAGGGAGGAGAGAGGCCCTGCCCTGCTAGAACAGGCTGTCAGACTGCTCAGGAAATGGCTTTCAGTCCTGGCCCCGCTCACTGAGGGTTTCTATGAGGATGTTCAGCTTTAACCTCCAGCCCAGAGAACGGTCCTAAGAGAGCGGGTGGTGGGCTCACTGCCTTCCTTTGCTTTCCAGAGCTGCTCCTTGCACCCCTCCCTGTGCAAAATATAGCCTGGAAAAGGAAAGTGGGCCCATTAATATCCCAGTGTCCTTGCTTCAGGCTTCCTTGCCTTTCACCAGCATGCCTGTGGGGCGTCACAACGTTCAGCAGTGCTCTGGGCTTGTGCTGGCCACGGGGACTTGCAACGCCCTGTGGAAGAGGCCTGGGCTGAGTGTGGTCTCTGGAACACTGCAGCCATCATGCTGGGCACAGGGAGCACAGGCTGCTGGAACACTGCTGGGCACAGGGAGCACGGGCTGCTGGAACACTGCTGGGCACAGGGAGCACGGGCTGCTGGAACACCTCTGGGCACAGGGAGCATGGGCTGCTGGAATACTGCTGGGCACAGGGAGCACGGGCTGCTGGAACACTGCTGGGCACAGGGAGCATGGGCTGCTGGAACACTGCTGGGCACAGGGAGCACAGGCTGCTGGAACACTGCTGGGCACAGGGAGCATGGGCTGCTGGAACACTGCTGGGCACAGGGAGCACGGGCTGCTGGAACACTGCTGGGCACAGGGAGCACGGGCTGCTGGAACACTGCTGGGCACAGGGAGCATGGGCTGCTGGAATACTGCTGGGCACAGGGAGCACGGGCTGCTGGAACACTGCTGGGCACAGGGAGCACGGGCTGCTGGAACACTGCTGGGCACAGGGAGCACGGGCTGCTGGAACACCTCTGGGCACAGGGAGCATGGGCTGCTGGAATACTGCTGGGCACAGGGAGCACGGGCTGCTGGAACACTGCTGGGCACAGGGAGCACGGGCTGCTGGAACACTGCTGGGCACAGGGAGCATGGGCTGCTGGAACTCCACAGCCATTGGGATGGGCACAGGGAGCACGGGCTGCTGGAACACCGCAGCCATTGGGATGGGCACAGGGAGCATGGGCTGCTGGAACTCCACAGCCATTGGGATGGGCACAGGGAGCATGGGCTGCTGGAACTCCACAGCCATTGGGATGGGCACAGGGAGCATGGGCTGCTGGAACTCCACAGCCATTGGGATGGGCACAGGGAGCACGGGCTGCTGGAACACTGCTGGGCACAGGGAGCACGGGCTGCTGGAACACCGCTGGGCATAGGGAGCATGGGCTGCTGGAACACCGCAGCCATTGGGATGGGCACAGGGAGCACGGGCTGCTGGAACACCGCTGGGCATAGGGAGCATGGGCTGCTGGAACACCGCAGCCATTGGGATGGGCACAGGGAGCATGGGCTGCTGGAACACTGCTGGGTACAGGGAGCATGGGCTGCTGCTGCTCCCAGGGCCTCACCAGCAGCTCAGACCTGGACCATCACAGGGCTGGGTAAAAGTGTGGTGTGGGATATCCCTGTGGGAAGTGCTTCCACGTGCCTTGTGGAGAAGATGCAGAGATTTAGAGGGGGTCCCTATGCTCTGAAATGCAAAACTGTTCCAGAATGCTCCAGATGGAAGGTGAGAGGTACCTTTTACAAACCTAAATATAATTTAATTTAATAAAAACCCTGAAATTGTGAGAGTTTCCTGACAAAGATATGGCATCTTTGGTGATTGCAGTAAATCTTGCTTTGCAACTCAAAAGTGACCCCACAAACCTGTACAAGTACACTGCCATCAGAATCAGATTTGGAGGGTTGTTTTTACTTCTTCTGACTAGTCTTTACGGAAGACCATAGAAGTGTACCAAAAATAGAGATCAGTTTCTGTCCCTGAATATTTATTAACCCAGTTTGAAAAAATAAATGGGCATTTAATAGCCAGCACCATAGATATGAAATATTACTGGATATCTCCTACCTTTATGCACAGTGGTTTCACTTCCTCACTTGAGGATGGAGAAGTAGATTTACAGGTCTCTCAGGAACGCAGGTTTGGATGCTGGCATTTACCCAATGTGCACTGTCTGCTAACTTTAATGATATTTCGCTGTCCCTGGAAATCACAGCTTCCATGGCTGACATTTTTGGGATCATCTGAGCAAGCAGCAACACAGTTTCTTAGGGACTAGAGAAAAGGTGACTGTGACCTTGTGGATGTTTGAATGAAGCACAAAGTGATGATTCAGGGCTCTCTACTTTTAAAAGGAGGTGTGCTGCCTACCAGTGAGTTGGCAGCTGTGGTAAAGAAAAGCAGGTATTTCACTTTTCCCGTACTGGTACTGTTTGGTTGTTTTGTCTGGAGACTTCAACTGTAAAGAGGAATTGTACTGAAAGGATGATTGTATGCATGAATTTCAGACATCTTAGTACTACATAAATAAATATGGTTCATTTTGGAAGAGGTGATATCTGAGAGAGAGTGAAAATGTTCCCCTTGAAAGGCATTACTTGGCTTCAGGCCAGTGTCTCCTGCAGGAAAGGGGGTGCTCTAACCACCTTTCTTCCATTGCCATTTTGATGTCACAATTTTGGGGACATTTCTTTCAGTTTTCTCTGCGCAAGGTCTCATGTCTTGATGCAGGCAAACCACGAAATCAGCTTTCCAAGGTCTGTCTGGTGAGACCTGGCTCTAGAGCACCCATTCCAACTTCAGCCACAGAGGCTGTGCTGGGTCTGCATCTGTAGCTCCCTGCCTCTGGTGGAACTTTTATTAATCAAATCACAGCATGTTTTTACAGCTCAAAAATCTCACTGCCCCAGACCACTTTCTTTTTACCATTCTTTCTAATGTTTAAAAACACTCTCTGGATAACCAGTGCATTTCTCTCCTAATACAGCCTAGATGACTCAAGGCACAGAAAGGAAGCTGTAGGCTTTGCACTTCTGGCCTGCCAGCTGGAACCAAAAGCAGATGACTTGTTCTCATCATCAGCTCTCAGAAGGAAGGTGAGCTGAGGGCCATTTTCTATTTCCCATATGACATGCTATAGTGCCAGGTTTTGCATCATCTGCTATGTCTTTTCAGGAGTGGTAACAGGGACTAGGGGTCTCATTAGGCATATTCATCCTAATAATAGGCCAGGGATGACTTATGCTTAGAGAAAACATATATGGGGAAATTTGTCCCACTCTGCACTGATTAGGTCAGGCTGTCGCATGGATAACTAAGAATAGCAGTGCCATGCAGTCAGTGAGAGTGATGACTCAGAAAGTGTTTTTTTTAGCTGAAAAAAGTTCCTCAGAGTAGTCACTGAGGATTACAGATGCATGATGAAGATAGCACTAAAATCTTGCCTTTTGGTTTTTCTTTTAATTATTTGTCAACGTACACATTTCTTCATGCTCGTCTACAATACATTTATTTTTAGAAGCAAGTTCAGTGCCCTCTTGTACTTGACATTCATTTAACATAAAAAGATATGGAGGAAGAAAATAAAGCTATTTATGAGCATTGCTTTATAGGCCACCCATGTAATTTGAAACTTTCAAGAATATATAAATAAAATCCTACTCCTTCCTTTCCCATCAAACTACCTGTTTCACACGACAGGGTTTCGTTTGCCCCTATTGCAACTGGCAGGGTAGAAATGAATGTATGTCTCAAGGCAGCAAATATTGCTGCAAGTTCCAGATACCTTCAGAGTGGAGGCTGAAAAGCAAGTTTTAGATGTCTTGGGTCATGTAGGGTCTTGAAGTGTCTGCCTGTCTGATTACAGGTAGTAACTGTGGGATGCAGAGCTATAAACTTACTCAGAATGAGGAAACTTCTCCCATTCCTTAGCACCCTGCTGAGTTCTCTGTGTGGTAGTAAGTCATATCATTAAGGTTGGAAAGCACAGATTCTTAATGAATATAAGTTTCTCTAATCAGCCCCCTGCACAAATTCAATATGTTGTAATTCAGTTTATAGGCTTCAAAGGCTTTGTGAGTTATGTTTGGTTAACTGCATCTTCCCCAAAACAGCTTTAAAATAAAAGAGTAAGTATAATCAACAGAGTCCCTGGCTTAGGGTGCATGTGACTTTTTAACATAGACCTTAATCCTGGGCACTGAAGCACTCACATGATTATTTAATACATATTTAAAATACCAAGAAAAGTACATGACTTTGTAATCACAGATTTACTATTTTTCTCTCTTGTACATGTAAAAACCAGCACTTTATACATGCAGCTGCTTTGTCTGATCTTCTGGGACATTGTTCATTGCTGGATAGGAAATGAATTTTATAATCTGGGATTTATTTTGTGCCAAAATGTTTTTTTTTTTTTCTGATTTCACCCAATACCTATCCTTCCAGCATACATTAAACTGGAGAGTGCAAACCAGTTCAAAGCTTTCCTAGAGAAACAGCTATAAAACAATGAACATAAGAAGACAGAATAGTGAACATACTGGTTTGCATTAGCACTTGAATCGTGCTGAGGTTTTTAACATGCTTTGTGACATGCTTCTGTTCACAGACCCAAGTATTTGAAGGGGTGATAGTGTAGATGAAGGGAGGTGCCAATGGCTTGCACACCATGAAAGGGCTCCTACACACCCAGGAGCCCTGCAGACAGCCTTGCAAGCTGCAAGTGCCGTCTTCCTAGGCACCCGGGGAAACGGAATTACACGCAAAATGTCTGCAAATGCAGGAGCTGCCTTGCAATGCAGACCAAAGTCTTATGCTGACAGATAAGGTTAATGTAGCCTCCAGAGACTCTTTTTAGGATCAGTGTGTCTGTGCAACTTCTCACTCGAGTCTGACCTGGGGAGGTCTTTATCCCAGACAGGTATTATAAGGAACAGCGATACAGGCATGTCTGTTGGATGTCCAACTTTACAAATTCTTGCCTTTTCATGGCAAACTATCTTGGAAGTGTTCAGTCTAATTGCCCCAGGAGAATTTGGGAACAAGCACTGTGTGGGCAGTATGCTCAGAAAACACGTGGGCTGTCCTTGTTCATGGCTTTTTAAATATTCTTCTACATCCAAAAGCTGTTGTTGATTTTCATGGTTTAATCTAATTATTTCACTTCTTTTCCCAAACTGCTGTGGTTTTTTTTGTGAATATCACATATGGGTGGACCTTTCAAATACACTCACAATGAATAATGTTTCAAAATGCTCAAGCACACACAGTAAATAGAAACAGAGAAATAGAGAAAGGAGAGTTCCTAGATTTGTCATATTGGTAGGTATAGTGATAGTGATCTTTCAATACACGCTGTGGGTTCAGGAGCCCAGGAAATATTTGGCTAGAAATAGTAGTCAAAATATTAAATGTCAGGGTTCTTTTTTTAATAGAGTTTCTAGTTCAGTGAGATTCATACAGTCCATCCATGCTGTCATATAACACTCTATGTATATGTATATAAAAGTAGGCTTTGTCTAGCTATTGTGTCTATGGAGTCAATCAGCTTTCTTTGCACATCTTCTTTTAACTTCATTTAAACATGTTTATTACTTTGCTCCTCTGTTCTTAAAATTGCGTCCCCCAGAGAGCCTCAGTCCCATAAAGAAACTCCAACATAACTAGTAAAAAACAACAAAATAATCAGTAATCTGTTAGCAGAGAAAGCCTGAAAATGTGATTGCTGGCCATGTAAGGACCAGAGCGAATGAAAGGGCTGTGAAGCATGGTGGTTTTGGATAGTTTCTTAGAGTTTTACTTCTCTGGGGCTGGTGACAATGAAATAATGAGGGCTGGTTAAGCATTTCTGAGAGTTGGGGTTTCTATGCAATGGCATGCAACACATGCTAGATCTGCACTTCAGGAAATCTTCCTTCTCCTAAGGTGGCATCAACTCTGTCTCCTCTGCCTCTGTCCTACATAAAAGGCAGCTGGCTGTGTTAAAACATCCGGCTGGAGAACAATATTCCAGTTTCCTCAAACAACATGTTGTCTCAGAAGTATTTTAAAATAGTTTATAAAATTTCCAATAGACACAGCAAAAAAGTAAGATGATAACTTTAGAAAATCATCAAAAGCAAACTAGGAAATGAAGCTTTCAAAAAAATATGGGGTATGCATGAAGACTGTCTATGCACATTTTTGTGTAAAGAGGATGAGAACATTTTGTAGTTGGATAAGGTGGAGCTATGCAGGGACTCTGTCAAATTACCACTAGTGTTGCCTGCTTTTATTAATAGCAACTCCGTGTCCACCAAATGATGTGTCATTCACATTGTCTTCATTTGTTCTACAAGTGAAAGCAAATGTTTGTCACAGATTTTTGCCTTCATCACCTCCTAAATACCTTTTGTTGGTGTCTGTTTATTGATATTAGTGTACAAAATAGTCCTCCTTGTCCTGTGCTGACAGGGAAGCATTCAGAGAAATCAACAGCAGATCACCACAGTCAAGAGACCGCATACCACTGGTGACATCTTACCTGAGACTCATCGCACCAGACTCTGGATTTTATACCGGATAGGCTAGAGGAAAGGGATGCTATCCAGAGGGACTGGGGCAGCCTTCAGCAATGAGACCATAGGAACCTCATGAGGTTCAACAAAGCCAAGTGTGAGGTGCTGCACCTGGGTCAGGGCAGCCCCTGGTTGTGGATGATCACAGGCTGTGGATGAACAGACGAGAGCAGCCCCGCTGAGAAGGACTTCAGGGTGCGGGTGGGTGAGAGGCTGGACATGACCCAGCAAATGGACTTTTACAAGTGCTGTTTTTCTCTTCATCAAAGCATTTTTACCTTTTCAGTTATTAGTAGTGTAGGTTTCTTTCATTTTTTCACCGACCTTTATCTTCAAGCTGCCATAATCTGGAGTTTGTTGCCTCTCCAAATGAATTCAAAGCTACTTTCTTCCAGGAATATTTAGTGATAAGGAATCACCATATTCACTCTATTCTCTCCAAAGTTCACAGGGCTTTGTTATATATTCATGTGTATAAGCTACCACATAAGAAATTCCACACTCTCAAAAAGGCCTGCACAAAATGAAGGCAAACCTACATACACAGGAAGCCATCCCAGATGTTGGATCATATTTCCAACTACTACCTGAGAGCTCTGCAGGAAAATTCACAAAAAGATACAACATAAAACACCAGGTCGTATCCAAGTGAAATCTCTGAAATCCTTAGCACGAGATGTCCAGACTTGTCATCTTCAGAGTCTGTGAGAGGGAAACCTGAGACAAGGAATGACCTGCAGCCAGTAGGGCAGTGCACAGGTGAGGGAAAACGCTTAGGTACATTACCTGGGCAAAGGAGAGACTGGCATAAAGCTCTAAAGTGAAGTATGTTGGAAAGTGTAAAACCAGTGCTGAACAGAAGTGGGATCTTTGGAACAATTCTTTTCTGCCTTTTCCTGTTCAGTATTTTTAAATTACTGATTAATGATTTTTTCCTCTGAGCATTTTCAGTCTAAACAGTAATGCTTTCTAACAAATGCAGCCATAATTTTCATTATTACTTTTCTTTTTCTGATTGGAGAACATTCACAGGACAAAAACATGTATGGTGTATTTCACCAGTTTTTATACAGAAACTTTTAATGTTAAACAAAAAAGAAAATGTTCTTATTAGACATTTGTAAATAGCTTTTATTTCCTGCCTACAAACATGGCATGGAGTTACTCTTCCACCATTCATCCATCTTGGGTTTCATGCCTAATGTATAAATAAATTTTAAAAAGTTGGATTTTAAATGCTGGAGCCTTCCGTTGCCTGAGGGCTGAATTTCCTGCTATTGTCTGCCACAGGTGACTATGTACACTCAATTACCCTGCTGAAGACCAGTGTTGTCTGAGGTGCTTTTTGGCCCAGTACCTACAGGGCCAGACTCCAGAGCACGTCCTTTTGTTTGGATTAATAGTGGAAAAATAGAAAATACTCTTTTCTTTGAAAGGGTTTTCTTCCTTCACTTTGAAATCAATGACAACTTTTTTATGGGATTAAAAGCTAATTCTTGAAGTGTTTTGGGAGACAGATTGTCATGCTGACTGAAGTGGAAAAGCAGTGAGCTTTCTGTGTGTTCAAACAACAAAATAGTCAGTTCAAGGTACTCTGGTTATGGGTTCTCTACAAAATGATGTACAAAACAATTTTCCCCCCTGCATCTTGACACACCACCCTTTTCACCTGTCTGCCACAGCAACCATTCACTTGTGGTGACCAAATTGTCCTGTTCTAGTTTTCATCTCTATGAATATGACTTGACTGTCCTCAGTGAGCCTGGTTGTGAAAATGACTGTGAAAAGCGCTGCTCAAGAAGATGACAGAACAGCAAATGTTGTGCTGATAGTGGGGGAGAGGACATGTTATCTGCCACATCTAGTCTGCCTTTTTTCAAAATGAGCATCGCTTCCCAGATACTGTGATTAGCAGCTGCCAGGGGTCGCTCACTACATTTTTGGCCATTCATCCACTTAGATTTTGTAGTTTGGTTACACCAGCAAGGGAGTGGACCCCACTGCTGGGTAAACCCCAACAGAAATAAGTTCTGAAAAGATGAAAGGAATCAGTTTTGCAAAGACAAGTGTGCAGCCTGACCTTTGTGACTATTCTCCAGCCCATGGAAATTGCTTGTATTTACTTCAGAATCTCTCTCTGTCACAACCAGTGCTTCCAAAAGGAGTAGCTTTTTCTCCATTATTATTTAGCTGTCACAGTCACACAGCAACAAATCTGCCTTCTTAGAGACACGTATGATACTCCAGTTCCTTGTACCATAAATTCCTTGGGACTGAAACAGTCTCTCTGTCAGTACAGTTTAGTGCAAAGGGTGCTAGTCCTGGTTTCATTGTAGTGTTGCAGTTGGATTACAAATGCCATTCACATTTAGCTAGAACTGATAACAAATTGTTCTGCTTCCATATTGCTAGCAGTAATATAACTCCATCGGATAAAGCATCCTTTTCAGGAATGTTTATTTAAAGTATCATCCTGTACTTTTTGTCTTATTAGTGTAGGGGCTAGTCATATCCAGAAGAGAAAATCAGAATATATTTAGAGAAAGAACACATATTTTGATGGAAAAGAGTGTCTTTTCTATAGAAATCATAGATGAAGTTCCCAAAAAGATGAAGAACTGTTTTACAGTCTATGGACTGTTGTCAAATACACAAGAAAAGGAAAGAAAACCCAGTGTTATTTTTGATTAATATTGCAGACAATAAGAATTAAGAATCTATAATGTTGAGTCTTTTTACTTTTCCACAAACTCCTACTGAGCTCACTTTTTTGGTACTTCTTAGGGTTTTTGTAAGACCAAAGATCAGGCAGATTCATAGAAAAGCCTCAGAAGGAAAAACTAAAGATGTGTAGTGATATAGTCTTGCTATGCCTTCAGGGTCACCTCTTCCCCATCAATCGTTGCACAGGAGTCAATCACACTAATTACTGCATTTTAAGCTCATGGATTTCTTAGGCTAAGTAAGGAAAATTAGTGGGTTGCTTGGGTTAACTAAGGAAAACTAATGGATTGCTTGGGTTAGCTAAGGAAAGCAGATTTATGCTCTTTTTCTGCCATACGTTTAGATGCTAAAGAAGATACTTAAGGTTTTCTGTCTCTTGGCCATGTCCTCTCTTTGTCACAGTTTGAGAGACTGGGTTTGTAAACAGTAGGAGTACATCAGCTCTGTGTGTGTGTTTGTTTGTGTGCTATGAAAAGGATGTGTGTGGAAAGCCATGTGAATTGCAAAGGGTAGTGTAATCATTTACAAGTTATTTCCTTTAACGAGTACTTCTATTCAAATCCAGATGGTGCTTGGAGAATTTTCTGCTATTGAAAAAAGACTTCCCTTCCTCTTGGCTGTGGTACATCCTTGCACCACACCTGGGAGTGACGCTGGTCCCATTTCCATTGCCTGGCTTTGGATCTGAATGTTCCACCATGTGATCACAATGTGGATGCTCAGCTCAAGTCCCTGAGGTGATGTTCCCCTTTTCTCTGGGACATAAGCATCATGCTGTTGTTGAACTCTAACATAATTTCCGTGTTTCTCCCTCTCTGCCTGCTGAAAGTTCTCTCCTCAGACTTACAAAGAGAAGAGAAACTCAATGCAAAGACTGCTCGGGAGAGTCCTGAGTAATTTCCTGATGAAAGGTCTGAAATGAAAGTTGAGAATCTTGTTTCTATTTTTTGTTACTACTTCGTGAGTAGAAAAACTGCAGTATTTTTGGAAACAAATGAGGAACAAAGATTCAAAGTTAGTTTTGCTTCCAGTATTTTGAGTGTTTGTCAGATTCATGAGAGTCTCCTGGGAGCCCAGACTAGGTTCTAACAATACAACAGCATATTTCATTTAGTCAAGAAGGACTTTCTAGTTCCCCAGATTCCCACACATTTTCCTAACACTACAATTGAAAACAAAATTAAGTTACTTTTGAGTTAGGATAGGAAACTGGCTGGAAAGCAGCCATCAGTACTGCCCAACCACTTAGCCCAAGAAGCAGGACAGGCTGTCAAATCCATTGAAAGAGCAGGAAGCGAGGCAGCAGCGAGCAAGACAGCACAGGAAAGCAAAGGCAAAACCCCACCACCACGCTTAACCACATATGCCTGTATGTGATCAGGACCACGCTTTCGCAGCTGAGTGGAACGAAGCAGATCACCTTCTCTGCTCATCTCAGTAGATGATCTTCAGTCCTGTTAACAGAATGGAACCTGTTTAGAGAACATGGATTGAATTACTCAGATGGATATTGTGGTGTGTCACTGGTGCACAGTCAGAAATGTCTGAGGGTTTTCATTGCATCACCAGCACACCACCGCTCTCCAACTGTATGATCCTTGGAATTCTGACACCAAAGAGAGCTCAGCTGCAGACCTGTTAGCCAGAATAATGTTGAGAGCTACTAAATCTTCAGCTCAGTGAGCTGTTATATCAAGTATCAGAGAATAAAACAAATCCTTCACCAGGCAGTGAAAAGAAAGCACGTTTCTAATTTCCTAAAGGTCTTTGTCACTCTCCAAGGATTTAGTAGGGATGATATCCATGGTAGGCTAGGAGAAGATGGCTGCACCGTGCTGAGGAGACGAGAGGCCAGGACTCAAGAGGAGAGGAGTGCTAAATTCACCAGTTCACTTACATCCATATCAACAAATATACATGTTAAAACTCATTGTGAAACCAGGGCGTGACTGAGGGATGGCAACATACAGGAAGGTGTGGCTGAGTCACAGGAGGCAGAGCAGGGATGTCTGTCTGGGGTTACTGAATTCAGTGACCCCACAAAGGTGAGGCTGACACAGATCTCTGCCTCAGGTACAGTCAGCAGCACGACTGAGTTTGTCTGGACAAAAGACACACATGGCTGCACATGTGCTATGCGTACACCTCTATGCATGGCCAGGACAGGCTGAAATGCTCAGCACTCACCCAAACATGGACAGGTTCTCTTCTGTTGCCCTCCATGACGACCAGGATGAAGGTGCATAATGGAACATTAAGTTAAATCAATCATTTAAACAGGAGTGGAAAATGTGGAGTTAGGAGAAGAGCCAGAGTACAGTTGCCACCTTTCACTAGACCAGGTTGCTCAAAGCTCCATCCAACGTGGCCTTGAGCACTTCCAGGGATGGGACATTCACAGGTTCTCTGGGCAACATGTTCCAGTGCCTCACCACCCTCACAGTAAAGAATTTGTTCCTTATGCTCAATTTGAACTTGTCCTCTTTCATTTTAAGGCCATCCCCCCTTGTCCTGTTGCTACATGCCTTTGCAAAAATAAGTCCCTCTCCCTACAATTTCCTTGTATGCTTCAGATGTCTTCTGTCTTGTTGTTAAAACCTTTCAGAAGTCAGCAGAGGTGACTACTACTGCTCTTCTTCCATCCACAAGACTTGTCACCCTGTGAGAGGAAAATGAGATTGGTTTGAAATGCCTTTTCCAGATGGACCCTGTGCTTAAAAAAAATCTTCTTCCTTGACACTAGTTTTCTGAAGTCATTAACTTAGACCTTAGTGATTGCCTCTGTATTTCACAACATGCTCTCTGCCCAACTGGAGACAGAGCCAGGATAAACTGCTATGATGCTTCTTGTTACACCAAAATCCCCAGAAAGAGGAAGCACCAGGGAGAGCCTTAATCTTGGTTCCTGTGCTCCTGGCCAGAGGGCTCAGCTCCTATCTGGAAAGCACAGACATTTGTGCACCTAACCTTTCATAATCTGACTGCACTATCTCTTGTTAAATTAAATGAAAATATTTGTGTTGACTGAGTAATTAGGGGCCTGGAATGTTATGTCTTACAGTGTCAAATTACTTTGTAGTCTTTCCTTTTTTTCCCCACTGTTCATAAGGACAGGAGTTTTGTGAAGGAATTACTATTAATTTCAAATGCATTTGCCTAAACACATCCATAGGAGTCAGTAGGCTGTAAAACTGAACGTGATATGGTACAAGATACAAGAGGGTGGCACAATGCTGTACGAAACTGTGAACCTCTGATAAGGGATTATATAAAGAGACTCAGGGCCCCCCTTCACCGCCTCACACATCTTTTCATATCAAATGTGCAGATCTTCCAAGCAAAACTTATGCATATATTTTAGATTTCAGCTTGGAAAATTCGTAGCAGGATCTGAGACATAAATGAGACTGTTGTTGGCATGTGTAAGCATTGTACAGTAGCCAGACACATTAAATATCTCCCCTTTCCCATAATTATGTCTACAGATTTCCAATGCAGCCCTAAGATCTGTCAAAATTGAAGCAGGTGTGTCCCACAGCTCCACGGTAGGTATCTCGTGATGTAGCTTTGGCTGTGACACCATGTTCCATGAGCTTGAAAGACAAGATGAATTTTTGCAGTGTTTTTGATCCCATTGCTAACACAATTGCCTCTTCTAGGAGGTCTTAACCCCAAGGGAGTGTGCTAGAGAGCGTGTTCACTTCGAATTAATTAATAAACCCTTTCTTCCTCCCTTACGCTTCTCACAAATGCTGGGATTGATACTGGTGATCACATTATAGTAATTATAAAAAAATCTTTAAATAATTTTATAAATTCTCCACAGCGAACCTGAAAACAAATCCAGCTGTAAAACTTCCATTCACCCCACCCTTCCTAATCCCTGAATGATTGCATTTCTTCTAATTTTAGTTTTAAATTTTTTCATAACATCTGAGGAAAGTGTATTTAAATATTGATTTGCTACTTGAAAGGTAAAAAGAACACATTTTCCTTAGACAATACTGCATGAAGGCTAACACAGCTTTCCCTCCCTGTAGTGTCTCAGGCACTGTATTATTCCCAATGTTGTTGTGCCCTTTAGTCCAAATAACATTTTCTTGTGTTTCTCATCTGCAGCAGATGGCCAATAGCCAACCAGAACGTTTTTCATTGAAATGGTGAGGATATGCTCTAATGGCCTTCCTAACAAAGACCTTGATTACATCTAAATTCCAGGATTTCTGGGGGCAATTTTTTCATGGGATCAACCTATTTATTTCTGACTGATTACCCCTTCAGCACTAACCTTTCACTCCTTTGTATCCCAGACAGCAACAGAACTTCTTAAATCCAAAAGGAAAATTAGGCAAGGTAGCAATGTCTTAAAAGGCAGAGTTGAGCAATTTCTAAACAGCACAGTGTTTATCAGCATAGAAAGCCACTTCTTGGAAAAAGTGTGGTAAGTGATGAGGACTTCTTATGAAGCACAATTGCTTTAATAACACAGCCCAATCCCCCTCCCCAAATCTTTGCCATTTCTGGAACTGCCCAGTCACATGTTTGCCTTCCAGTCAAACTGCCCCAACAGGTGACAAGGCTTCTGTCTGAAACAACAGCAAATCTTTGCTCTGGGCCCCTGGATGTGTGTGAATTCACTTTACAGGAATACAGTTACTCCCAAAATGAACTTCAGGGCAATGGATGAGGGAAGTTCAAAGCTGTTGGAGAGCCTTTACTCTCTGCTCCACTCCATGTGGAAAAGACTGGGATGCAGGGTACAGTATTTCAGGTTCAGCTATGCATCACCAGGAGGCGTTTCCTATCACAAATTGCCAAATTCTGCACAGTCCAAGGAAACAGCTTTGGTACATGGAATCCCGATGCAGCTTTTATTTAATTTGAGTGCTCCCCATGGGAGCTCCAGGGCTCAGAGGGGCTCTTGCCGTGTCAGCTTGCTTCTCCTTCCCCAGCAGACGTCAGAGAGGGCAGAGGCAGGGACTGCTGGCAGGGAATGCTGGCAGGGCTGCAGCAGCTAAAGGATGAATACTCCATGCAGGTGATTTCCACTGCCTCAGGAGATGCAGGTGAAATGAGGTGTGACAGAGCCTTACTGCACTTGCAGAAAGAGTGACCGATGGGAGGGGAGTGTGAGTTTGGTACTCTAAAATCAGCCAGGATTTCATTGCCTGGGGTGGCTGCTAGACCAAGCTGATTGCTTTAAATAATGCTGTTTATACGCCAGCATCAGACTGGCAATATTTATAGGCTAAGTCCAGTATTTATAAGAAAATAGTAAATGGACTTGTTTGTGAATGTGAAAGTACAGTTCAAGACACAGACATTGTACCTCAGCCTAGATATACATTCCTGCAGTATTGAGCCTGTATAAAAAGTTTAGGAAAAAAGAAAAACTAATTTACAGTAAGACATGAAAAAGACCTTGAGTTTAAAAAATTTGTATTCCCCCTAAATTTTCCTGGAGACCCCAAGGGCTGCTTTACAGGCAGCAGTATCCCAAAGTGCTCCATTTCTACGCTGATTTGTACCACCTGCCCTATTGTTTTTGCCTTCAACACTATCAGTGCTGCTGCACTTTTCCTGTTCTGGAAAGTCTCCAGCTCTCATGACATTTTTAAGTGACCTTTGCATAGAGTGAAAGTGCCAAATACTAGGCTCCTAAACAACATATCTGCACTTAGTTAGGAACTTAAAACCCCAAAGCTATCATTATTTTAATTCTAAATCTCTGGAAAAATAAATGCAACTAAATTTTCTTAAGAAGAGGAAGAGAGAGATGGGTTATTTCACAGAAAAGGAGACAATGATAAATAAATAAATGCAGACTAGGTGAGCAGTCCTTTATTTTTATTCAGTTACTGTTTCCAGATCCGGAAAAACTATAGTTTGTACTGAAGTGAATGTTTATTTCTTTTGCCCAAGGAAATAAAAAGCTGAAAACTAATATTCTATTGGAGAGTAAATTTTGCATTTAAGCTTTAAGAAGAAGCATTTACATGTTGTGTCAGGAAAGGCCAAGGAAATACAGAGCTTGTTTGCAGCAGCATCTTCTCCATTGCCTGTGGCTCAGGGGTGGGAGGTGAGCTCTGGGCAAGTTCAGCTTCCCAGAGCCAGGCTGGGGTGAGCAGCTCCAGCAGCCTCACTGGGACTGGGTTGTACTGCAAGGGAAGGGAATGAAGAGACTGCAGAGCAAAAATCCAGATTCACAAGTCCATTTCAGGCAGATTCTGAGCTGTTAAGAGGCTAGGAAAATAATCTGGAGGGCCACATATAATAAGAGTTCACACAGTCAGTTTCCACTGACTGTTCTAACGGAAGCCTGGTGGAACACCTTTACTTGAAATATGTGATTAAATTCTGTTTGCAAAAGATTATACAAGAGGCATCATTCTGCCTCCATTCCTTGTTACAAACACTGAGGGAGTCACAGAAACTCTGACACTGGCAGAGGTGAGTTTTAATGGTAAGGTTAAATATGGGGCATTTGTCCCTCCACCTAGATTAGAGACCAGGATAAATTCTTCCTTAAAACTGCTGTCCATTAATCTCACAGCTTTCTCTCACTGCTCATGTTTTCTTGGATTCATCCTGTTTGCCTTCTGGCAGCTGCCTCCAGTTGGACTGCATCTAAATAAAAATATATCCAAAGCTGGGCCCAGATTCTAGCTTTTCTGGTGGTGGGTGGAGAGAAAGGTGACCTTTATATCTTTTCATTTGCATATGATATCCATCTCTTCACTCTCTGCTTGGCCAAACCAGTTTAGATTCTGACATTCAGGATCTGTCTTAACCTTGAGAATTTGTGTTCCTGCCTGTAAAACCAGTAGGCAAAGATTCATATCAGCTCTGCAGCTCCTAATGTGCCATAATAAACACATGTGCCTCTCACAGTTGTTTTAGCTCCCCAGAGGAGGCGGGGACAGCCTTGTGTGATGGCACAGAGGCAATGACAGGGGATGAAGTAACATGGTTATGTGACTGTGGCAGCAATGCTGAACACTGGTCAATGGAGGCGAATTTTAATGAGCTGCTACAATGCTTTTTGGTTAAATACATTTCCACAAGTTAAGGTTTGGGTTTTTTCCTTAGATTAAAGCAGAGTAAGTGCAATGGGAGGAATGAGTACTTTAGATACTCAGGCTTGACAACAAACTCTACCCAGTTCAACTCCTCTGTGTGCTTAATATTAAGCATACACTTAAATACTGTGCTGGAAGTAGGCTTGATTGCTGAATGCATTTAAAACGAAGCCCTCTAGCCATAAGACTTCTGGAGCTCATTCACACCTGTTCCACACTTTGTTTCACAGGTTTATCTGCTCTTTTGGCAGACAAATATGGGATATATTCCAATTTTTTTCCCTCCAGTATCCATTTTCTTCCAAATAAGTGCCATGATATAAATCCTGGTATTGAAAGAATTATAAACTTTTGGCAATGAGTATGAAACAATGATGTGCTAAGACTGTAAGGCTACAATGATAAATCATACTGAAAGTGAAAAATTCTGGTGGTAAAGATAATTTTCCCTATAGGAACTATTCAGCAATAAAATCTTTTGCAGGAAAGGAATATTGAGTCCAGGAGATGATACTTTTTACACATATCAAAGAAGCAGTGTTAGCCCTCTCTCATATATGGATTACTTGTGTTTCACCATTTTACTCAGAAATAGTCTTATCTTCTGTACAGACACTATCAACAGAAAAAATAGTGCCAGTCAAGAAAGAAAAAGTAAATAATTCATGTGGAGCCAAACACTTTATTTTCTGTGTTGAGAGGCTTTTATTGGATAACCACAATATTTTGGATTAGTTACACTATGGCTCTGAAATATCAAATTATGGTGTAGTCATTTTCCCAAAAAAAGGAAATAAAATAAAGAAGCACAGTGCATGAGGCTTTGGTCACCGAACTAAGCCAAGTTTTTAGAGCCAGTTCTGGTCCAGTGCGGAGGGAACTTCTTCACACTCTTTCATAAACTCTAGTGCAGACAACCCCTTTCATGGCATATTCCTAAGGCATAAAGAAAAATATTAATACAAACCTTTTGCTGACAGCAGGTGTGTCTGCTGCAGTAACCTCTGAAGTCAATGAAAATCCAGATGTCACGTTTTACATCTCTAAGTATTTACAGAACTTTTAGAGCCAACAGCAAAGCTATTTTTATATTGCAAATAGAGTTGTTTCTATTTTAACAGCTTTAAACTTCATTAAGTGGCATTTAATGACAAAGAGATTGCAAAATTAAATGCAGCTTCCACAAACAAATTTACCTTCCCTGGTATTATTGCTGGCTTGTCAGAAATATTAGCCTCACCTAGTTTTTATACCATGGCCCAACAGCACCTTCAAATTTTCAAAGTAGAGAGGTTTTTTTTGTGTAAAAGCAGAAGTAGCCTGAGTAATTCAGAGGTCAGACTTCTGGCCTAAAAAACTTTGCACTTCTGAGTCACAAAATATTTCTCTTGACCCTCTCACCCCAGTGGCCTTCAGTGGCTGTTGGTGACTCACAGCCACAGGATGCACGCGACAAAGGTGATGGGATGTTAAAAAAATACTTCCTTGGTCTGCAGAAGATGAGGACTCCTCCACAACCCTGTATGAAGCAAGGGGCAGAAAGCAGGACGCTGACAGAAGAAGGACCTTACCTCTCTGCTTCATGAAGAGGTTTCAATAATTTGAAAAAACTTGCACAAGAATGCAGCCATGAGGAGATGCAAAACCAAATCACACTTCCTACCTAAAGGGAGGCTTCAAGAGAGCTGGAGATGGACTTTTTACAAGGGCATGTAGTGACAGGACAAGGGGAACGGCTTTACACTGAGAGAGGGTCGGTTTGGATTAGCTATTAGGAAGAAATTCTTTACTGTGAAGGTGGTGAGTCACTGGAACAGGTTTTCCAGAGAACGGGTGAATGCCCCATCCCTGGAAATATTCAAGGCCAGACTGGATGGGGCTTTGGGTAACCTGGTCTAGTGGAAGGTGTCCCTGTTCACCACCGTGGGCTGGAACCAGATGATCTCTAAGCTTTATTTCAACCCAAATCATTCTATGATTCTACGTGTGAGAATTTAGAGCAAAAGAGTCAGAACAAGGTAACATGTAAAGGTGTAATGCTGCTGACTTCAAACAAGTTGCCAGAATTAGTTTGACTCCATTCTTTAAAAACTTTAATGAACAAAGTGAAATCTTAATTTTAATAGTGACCCTTACAACTACAGTCCTTAAAATGTATTATCTCCCTGGCTTGGCCAAGATAGGGAAAAGGAAAGAACTGTTCCATGGACAGCGGTACCCAGTTTGTAAACTTTAGTTCACATTTCACAGGTTTCTGTTATTTTTAAACCTTATTCCTTTTAAGAACATTAATACTGAGAGCAGTTAAGTATGCTGTCAATTTATGGCAACTCTGCCAATATATATTGAAAGACAAGTTGCTGTATGGAACAATATTTATTTCTTTCCAGCTGGTTTTCTAAGCCTGGTTCCCTTTCCCTCCCTTTTAATTTGTCTCATAATTCAAAGAGTAACCAAAATTGACAGTCTGCTTAGACAGAAATGTTCTGAAGGCTGAATCCTTCTGACCTTTATCAGCATACAAGGAACATGAACTTACCACCACCATCTTCCCATCAACAAGTCTTCTCTTTATCGTGGTCTCTTTGCCATTCCACTTCTGCACTTGGACCAATGACCCTTTCTCCAAGGTTACAACACTCTGCAAAGTCCAAGAGAAGAGTTGCAAACTGCAGTCTGATCTTTGCAGATTAGAGTAGCAATTCACTTTACGTTCAGCAAGATATGCACTCTTGGATAATGACATGCTCAGTAACATTTTATTCAGCACCATGCTGTTTCTTCTTTGGGTGCTTTCTTTGAATCGTTTGGAAAACTCAAGGTGCACTAAGGGACTAGGTATAATTTATCCTGGTGTTTTTCTAGGAGACGTTCAGACTACTCAAGGATCATAAGACCCCTTACCTTGACTTTCCGGTCATCTGCTGTTGTTTCATCAAACTGTTGGCCCAGTTTGAAAGAGATGGTTGTATTTTTGAAGGTGCTTTCAGTCCTGATGGTCACTATGTCCCCTTTCATACTGATGATCACATCAGGCCTTGCCAGGCCACCTAGTTTCCGGGTAGCTAAGCCCACTCCTAGAAATCAGAAACAAAACAATCATTACAGTCTAGGAGAAAGACACTCAGTATCCGCTCATGATTCTTCAGTGGAAGAATAAGAGTTTCTTCTTGAATATTTCAATGCCAGATTTAGATGAAACACTAATTCTTTAGATGAGACACTACTGAGACAGAGGTAGGAATGGGAACCTCAGCATTCAGGGGCTGAGGCAGCCCAAGCTGATAGAGTGCACCTTCAGCACGATTATAGATATGTGCACGTTTAGCTAAGAAGAAACATAATTTGTTACAAAACTGCATGAATTTTGTAGAGACAGAATAAGTAGAAAAATTCAGAAGAAGGGTCTGTTTCTCATAAAAATTTGTAAAAATCCTTTGAAAAAGATCCTTGATGAATCTGAGAATTTGCACCTCTGTTAATAGCTGCAAGGAAGAAACTGGATGCTGAACTACTAATATGCTGGTGTTTGTTCCTTAAAACGCACTGAAGTCTGGGTAATTCCTAAGTTGCTATTAACATCCCTTAAGATCCTTGCATTTAAACCTCAGTGAAAAGTACAAGTGCGAAACATAAAAAATATTGAGGTAGAGGAGTTAAGAGCTGCAAAGAGCTTCCAGGAAATCCCATGCCAAAAGCCTTTTGTATTGCCTTGTTCTTTCCTGTCCAGTTCATTGCCTACAGGTTGTGAGGCTTGGGGCAAGTAGGAATGAAGCCACTGGTGATATCTCGCTGCTTTGTAAAAACGCAAAGGGGATAGCTGTAGTTAGTGCCTTTGTTAATGCTATGCCATGCTCGGATGGAAAGAGCTGTAAAAATGGGTATAAAGTTATCTGCAAAGTATAACACTATTTGCAGTAATCATTCCATAGTAAACAATTCCATTCAGATGTTCAGAAAAGTATCTGCAGCTGGACTTTCATCCCACATTCAGTCTGGTAAATTAATTAACTGCAATTCTTTTGTTACTCAGTCTAGCATTTCAAATAAATGGAATCAGTGAATCATTTATATAGCAAAAGCAATGCAATAGCTGACTCTCTGTGCACTTGCTATGTAGGAATGAAGCCAGCATTAAAATGAAAAACAATGCCTAATTTATTACATTCCTGGCATTCTTCAGTAACAGATAGATTCATTCATAGTATTTAGATGTCTGAAGCTAAAGTGTCATGAGACATCAGCTCCATTATATACTGTAAATTATCATAAATCACGAGTTTAATGGTGCAATCAAGAGGAATATAAAAAAATCTGCATCTCCATAGATTACTCTCATGACAGAAAAACAAATTAGATCAGATCAGTTTGACAGAAGTAGATTTATTGTAGTGATTCATCACCTACCTTTCCCAATTTAGATGCTAAAGAAAATAATTAAATTATGCTAGAAAATTAAGTGCTTTTTTGGCCAGAAAGAAGGCACCATCCATGAGCAAAGAATTCCCAAATGAAACTTACTAACAAATAAACCCCCAAACCTAGAACATTTCTCACCCAATTCTTTCATATAGTCATCAAAATTTTCGCTGGAGATGAGCTTCCAGGTTCCCACAAATCGATTACACATTGTAGAGGCTTTGTGAGGCGCTGGTCCTGCAGAGAGAGGCAGTGGCCACGACAGCTCTTGGTGGCAGTCAGAGAGATTGTGTGCCCAGCTCGGACTCAGTGGTCTCCCTTTAAAGAGGTCCAGTCCCTGTGGCAGTCGGGATGGGCCAATGGGGGAGGCAGGACCAGGGCGAGACAATGTGCACCTTGTGCAAGGCAGCCGTGCAGTACCAAGGCTCTGGGTGACGCCTGCCCTGGCTCCCTCCACTGAATGCACCAGGGCACGAGTGCCACGTGGGGATGGGGATGGGACATTCCTGCTGCACCCACAGAGTGATCAGGGCACACTGCAGTGGGGTGTCAGCAACACAGAGACAAATACAGCAGCACTGCATCCTTATGAAACCCAGCTCTGACTGTCCTCCCAATGTTACCCTCCTGCTATCACCATGTAGCATAGAAATCTGTAATAACCATCCCATCCAACTGCCTCACCAGGCCAGGCTGACCAAACAGTTAAAGCATGCTGTTAAGGGCATTGTCCAAATGCCTCTAAAGCACTGACAGGCCTGGGGCTTTGACCACCTCTCTAGGAAGCCTGGTTTCCAGTGTTCCGGTGTTTGACCACTCTCTCACTAAAGAAATGCTTCCTAATGACAAATCTGAATCTCCCTTGACACAGCTTTGAACCATTCCCACACATCCTTTCACTGGATACCAGGGAGAAGAGATCAGCACCTTCTTTTCCACTTCCCCTCCTCAGGAAGCTGTAGGGTATTACCGCTATTGTCACCGTGTGCTAGTCAGGTAAATCAAAGCCATGCGGATTTTGTGAAGGAACTGTCAAAAAGATGATGTGCAAAGTGGTTTGGGGGGGCTTAACTTTCATGATCCATTCTAGAAAGGGTCTGTATTTTTTATCATTAAAGGCAGAACTGAGTTATACTATTCTGTTTTCTCTCTTTGCACCAGAGAAATTATTCCAAGCTGTGGGTTCTTCCATGCACATATCCCAGGCAGGATCACAAAAAGAAGAAGCAGGCAATATTTGCTGGCTCCCTTTCACAGCCAGGCATGTTCTGAAGATCGGTGCATCAGTAGAGATCAGCTCTTGTGCTTGACAGGTGGATAGCATGAAAAGAGGCCGAGTCATTATAGTGCATATTCTTAGTTCAAAATAACTCAGTGAGAGAGAAGCGGCTTTGCTGACTTGAGTGGAGGGTATATTGTGCTCTCTTTTTGTCTTTCTGCACATGGATAGCTGTTCTGCCGAAAAGGGAAGATTTAAGCCAGCACAATCATATAAGGCATTGCACTCAAATGTGTGCCCAAATCCTACTACTGTCAGATTTCCTCCTGCTTGCCTGCTCCCGTGAAGAGATGCCATGACCTCCTGGGGTCCATGACTTCCTTGTACTGGGGAGCCCTGAACTGGACCCAGCATTCCAGCTGTGGCCTGATCGGTGCTGAATAGAGGGAAAGGATTATCTTCCTCAACCTCACACCCTCCTAATGCAGCCCAGGACACCACTCACCCTTGGCTGCTGACGCATATTCCTCGTTCATATTCAGCTCAGTGTACACCAGGACACCCAGAACATTTTATGCCAAGCCAAAATTGTAAGATTGAAAAATCTGAGTTTTCAACATTCAACCCCCTTTTTTTTTAAAGCCCACATTTATAACTATTGTCTTATGGTTAGTAAAAAACAGACATAAAGAACAAATCTGTAAACCACATGTATGTGACAGGCAGGAATTTAATGCAATAATTGAAGTAATTGAAGACACCTCAAGCTATCTGAAACTATTTAGAGAAAAACCACATCAGATGTAATTCTTTCCTTCCCCTTCCTAAACCATCTTCCTGGAGAAAATGATTGCTTGGTATATGTAAAGATTAGAGGCTTTTTTCTGGCTTGGGTGAACAATAGTTACCTGTTCGTCTTTTTTATACGATTATAATTTCTGGGTTATGGCCACCTATAAAAACTCTTCAGATATCAATTTTAAGGGCAGAGACACTGGGATTATAGGTTGTTGGACCAAATTTCTCATGTTTAGAGTTGAAAGAATGAAATGGAAATGATGGTGTGCCAAGGAAGGTGAGGTCTTGGTCCTGACTTGAAAGCTGTCTTATGGAAGAAGGGGAACAAAATGAAACAGGCAAATAATACAGTCTGAGCAGTGAAATTATTGTACTCTTTAGTTTATATGGTTGTTGTGGAAAATAAGAAGGTCTTCAGTCACAAATTTTGGTGGCATATGCAAAATGTTTTTAAACCTCTCAGTAATAAAATCGACAGGTGAAGCTGAGCAGACCTCCCCTTGCTGCACAGATCTAATGACAGTGCAGTGCTGGGCATGGAGCAAAAGTCTGGAGTGACTGAAAATAAAAACAAGATAAAGGACTCTTTCTCCCACACAGTAGGAAGAAGATGCTGTATTTGTAATACATAAATAAATCTCAGTCTTTGAAGGTGCTGTCCACACAAAACTCTACTAAAGCAAAGATGCATTATATCACATTTTGTGTAAAGAATAGCTAACTCTTTTATCCAATCCCTGGAAATGAGAAAACTCCTCCTAAATGAAACTATCCATTATTTCTCAAGAAATAATATAAAAATATTCTACCGTTGCTCCTCAGGCATTCTTTGTTCTTTTATTTAATTGTCTTATCCACATAAAGGCACTTTAACAAGACAAGGCTGGTGCCTTTGGGAAATAAACGATGATTGGGATGCTGTAAAATCAGGCCTGAAGAAATTAAAGAAGAGCAAATTCGTCAGAATAGAACAGCTACACTGCAGTACCAGTAACCTTAAGAACAAAAGTAACAGAGAATTATTTATACAGACAAAACCCCAGTCTTAAGCAGTCTCAAACAATGTTGACATTGCTACCATCTATCTCTTTGTCACTAAGAAAAATCAGTACTTTCATTTAAAGGACATACAGTTTAGAAAGAACAAGACCAGGGAATTATATCTCAGCAGAAATAGTTGTGGAAACCAAGCTTTTCTTCAAGTTTAAAGGGCAAAAAAGTGTCAAGGACTGTGAGTACACATGATAAGGGGGAGCCTTGATTCCCTATTTTTGGTTATGGTTGGTGCAAAACAGGATATGAAATCATTATGGAGATTTTGAAGCAGCACAAGAGATAAAGGTAAAACTTGATAGAAATACGGAACTAAAAATTCAGAGACTATTTAAAAATAAAGATATTATTTAAAGAAATACAAGAAGTAAATTTATGCAAATTTCTTTAAAAGAAATATGATCTGGGCAAATTCAGGGCCAAAAAAAGTCTAAATAAATTCCCAGGAGAGCAATGAAGAAAACAGAAACAGAAGGGGAGAACAGAGGTCAAAGAGGGACTTGCTGTGAGGACACCAAGGACGTTTTAGCACTGATTCTGTGAAGCTGAAAGATCAACTCTGAACATGGAGCCAGCAGCCTGCCTCTTCCCAGCAGCTACATCGGAGGGTGCAAACGGCTTCTTGCCTCCTTAGCTGGAACATGCCACAAGAGCAGACAGGAGAGCTGGGCTGAGAGAACGAGTTGAGACTGCACTGCACACACGGGGCTTGACTGGCCAGGACACAAAAGTCCTTCAAGTTCATTCTGATGGAAACAAACAGTAAAAGAAAAAAACAACAGAAAGGTCGATGTTCAGAATAAGCCTTTCTTCGTCTTTCTCCTGAACTGCTAAAAATCTGTGGGTGTGAGTGGCCTTTCCTTCTTGCCACCCAAGAACCCTGTAAAGGAGTATTGAGTGAATATGGCAAGGGGCAGACATCTCCTCCTCCCAGCACTCAAGGTGCCTGCTGCGATAAGTCCACTGCCCACGGCTTTGTAGGGGTTTAGTGAGATCCTTCTTTGGCAGAAAGGAATGTTCTGGGGTGGTTACTGATTTCTGGAGAATAGTTCAGCACAACAGAAGGGAGTGAGACCTGTGCTGCTCTGCAGGTAAGGACAAGACACTGATCTGACTTTAGCCCTTAGAAATATGTGCTCTCACCTCCATCCAGGTCTGAGAGCACACACCTTTCCTTGCCAGAGAGGAATCACCTCCATTTATTCAAGCAGTCACTAGACTGCTGCCTTTTTTAGACAATAAATTTTGGCCTTCTTCAGAGAATAAATTCCAAACATGTTCACATTCTAAGAAAAGCATCACTAATACTTTGTTGTGGTGCTGTCCCTGTTCAAGTTTATAGACAGAATGTCACTTTATTGAAATTTCCAGATATTGAAGTTTTAAGTGGCTTGTTTAATTCACAAAGTTTGAAGTCATTCACCAGGTACCAAAATAAATGGTCATGCTTTTAGAAGAAATTAACTTTTTCTGAAATATTAGACTGTGAATGTTACAATTGTAACCGCTGGCTGCATTAAGAATGTAACATTTCTGGAAAATAAGGTCTGCTACAAGATTTGTGGAGTGTTGTGAATTTTACCTCTGACACACAGTATTTCCGAATCTGTGGATGGTGGGATATATTTAACTATGGGCTGATATTTGATGTCCAAATGTAGTTTATTTAAGTGAATGTTTCTGCTTCTTACAACCATCACTCTCATGTAGATTTTGTACTACTAAACTGTAGTTTTATCCTAACTCTCATAAATAATTTTGGTTTTGCTAAGTGCTAAGTAGATTTAGTATTGTGTATATGGGATTCTCTGAAGCATTTTTCCTTCCCATATACGACTGCTGTTCTCTAAGCTGGTGAGATTTCACAAGAAATGAAGCCAAGGTTAAAACAGAGGAGCCGTTTGTTCATGGCTTTTTTAAACATCTTTTGTAGAATTTACTGATAGTCTTTGGAATCGCTTTTAAATAACTCCTCAGCTCATGTAGAATGTAAAATCCTTCCTTTTTCCCTCTCCAGTTGTATAAATAGTGCAAAAACTTGGGAACAATCTGAGTTATGCAGAGGAAAGTTCAAGTGTATGAGAGGTCTCTGCTGCTAGCACTAGGGACTCAGAACCATCACCTCTGACAGCTGACTTCAGGAATGTCAGGAATACATGGAATTTGGTTCACAGATCTTAATCACTTGAGATAAGGTCATTTCCCCATTTAGTGGTCAAGGCACACATTTTTATACTAATTATCCAGGTTTTCCCTAGAAATCTCAATTGTTCTTTTGTCCTCAATTTAAGTCCTCCTAGGTGTAGAAATTATGGCATATGTAGATGCATATTTTTGAAATAGGAGACCAGACCTGTGGGCAGTAGAGGACTGTAGTTCAAAAATAAGCAGAGTTGAAAAAACATGGTGCCCAAAGGGCTTTGCCTCTAGAAAGGCTCATGCTCCCGAGATGGATAAAGCCTCATGAATTAGTAGAAGATGCATGTAGGTAATAAAGGACGTTGTACCACTAGCAAACTTGTACAGGCTTTTAGAAAACCTGAACACTTTCTAAGCTATGATTTTTAAGCTGTGATTCTTAATTCAAGGCTTTTCGCCTCTCTAGGACAAAATGAGATGTTCAAGACAGGCACATTGACAAAATAATCACGGGTGAAAGCTACAAAAGCTGTAATTTCACAACTGAGGTGGAAAAGGACAAGATCAAGCCACTTCAAATGGTCCCTGGGTTTAAAATTGTCTGCATTTGTGCACAGAGGAGATACCTGGTACCCTGCTGATATTTAGAAGCCAACACTGGGCATTCTCAGTAATCATCCTCCTCCCTGCCCCAGGAACAACAGCTCCCACTTGAAGCTGAGAAGAGCAGCCCCATTATTCCCCTGCTTGTGCACAGACTCCTTGCAGTGGTAGCCCACACTCAGCACTCACCAGATGATGTTTCTGTGTTCAGGTGTACATCTGTCACTGTCACACAAGGGCCACTCCCTGGACTGACTCTGATGCTCTTTCCGCCGGGAGATGGATCACACTGGCTGAGTGTGGTACTGGATCTCACACGATGCTTTCCTGCACAGTGTCCCTTCTCACACTGCATCCCCCCCAAGCCCCTTTCGGACAAACTCCAGCAGAAGCACACATTGTAGAAAGCAGAATATTTTATTGAATAGGCACAACAAATTAGACTAACTGCGTGTAACTGCTTTGGGATATATCTGAAAAAAGTACAGTTCTCTTTAAAACAGCTTTGTGGAGCTTTTCTCCTTTGGTTAAGTTGTATTACTCCAGCTTTAAGCATTAGTCCTGTGTGAAGGTGCCTTCTTCATGCTTTTTCATAAACTCTTTTGCAGGAAACATTATTCATAGTGCATTCCTGGAAAGAAAAGATAATTCAATCAGCTTTTAACTCTCACTAAATGTTTGTTAGTCAGAAGGTAGAGAATTACTTATCTATTGGGAACCAGTTTAAGAAAAATTTGCATTTCTCCTCCTCTAAAACCATTTGCCAAAATAGTGAAACTCAGTTTTGTGAGCTTCAGCAACAGAAGTCTGAAAAACAAGCACAGGAGTGAAAGAATTTTCAAGAACTGCTCCAGCGACCCCCAGGAGATTTCTAATCTTGACTTAAAAATCTCTAAAGAGGGCTCCTAGGATTTCTGTGGATGCTGACTGCACCCTGGAGTCAGGCATTAACCTTTTTTTCTTTCACCTTTTGCAGCTGTGGCTTTTGTTCTTCACACACGTGTGCACAACACATGCACACACAGAGAGCTTTCAGACTTGCAGCTGCTAGTGTCAGCCTCTGCATGTTAGGCTCTGTCCTCATCTATTTTGCTGTTAGACCAAAGTCTGTTCTGTTCAATCTTTCTTAATGAAGTTGTTATTAAAAACTATTTCTATTTCTTCTCCTCTGGTCTCTATCCAAAGAAATTTAAATATTAAATTTATGGACATATTATTTTTCCCTAGGGAAGGGCAGAACGCTTCAGGAATTTTGTGTGCGTGTATTTTGCAGTATGTAGGAATCCCAGCTGCCTTTTATGAACATAAATTTAGTCCTGTCCCAGATTCTTCAAAGTGTGTTTTCTAAAACTGTAGAGCAGGGCTGGGAAGCCCCAGACTGTAGGTGGGCCTTACTGGCACCAAGTCAAGCACAATAGTCTCTGACCAGATAAAACCAACCAGCAGAGCTTGGACACAGGCTTCCTTTTTTTCTCTAACATCATATTACTAACACAGTTGTTGGTGATGCATAGCAGGGCTCCCACAGATGGCTATTAAGGATCTGCTGAAGTTGAACAGGACTATTCTGCATCAGCCTAGAGTCAATGTATCCGACGTGGACTTTGCTAATGATTCCTCCAGGACTTAGAGACTCTGATATATAAAAATCTCCCTCATAAGGATGCTGTTTTTTTCTTCCTACACTTCCCTAGCCATGTATTGCTATGAATGGAGAACAGGCACCTCCATACCATTCTATAAGTTTAACAGCACTTCAGTTTTAACCAACACCCCAGACATGGAGAGATTTCTCACCAAGTGCACAGAGCCCTTTCAGATGCTTTTCCTCACCGTGTTTGAATGCAAAGTCGTACATCAGCCAAACATGAATTCTGCACAATGAATTCAGTAATTAAGCAACAAAAATGAACTCACCACCACCAGGTTCCCATCTGCCACTTTTCTCTTTATGATAGTCTCTTTTCCATCCCACTTCTGCACCTGCTTCAGCACGCCATTTTCTAGGGTTATGACATTCTGCCAAAGTAAAAAAAAATAAACTGTGGCTCATTCATCAGGATGCTCTGGTCTGAACAGAAGACTCTCCAGGCCCAAAGAGCACTAAGGACAATGCACCCACAGCAGTTGTACCTCTGGAGGCAGCATTTGTGCACTGGATGTCAGAATCCCAACTCTGCCCTTCTGCCCCCACATCCTTTTTGAGAGATGTATTTACAAAGTGCCATTACCACACTCACCTTTGTTTTTCTGTCATCTGCTGTGGTCTCATCAAACTCTTCACCCAGCTTGAAAGAGACCTCTGTATTTTTGAAGGTACTTTCTGTTTTGATGGTTATCACATCACCATTGACGCTGATAGTTACATTAGGCTTGGCCACACCAGCCATCTTCCTGGTAGCAAACCCCACACCTGTAAATAAGATAGGGCACGATGACATTTTTATCTTTCCTCAATCTTTTTCTCTTATGTGTTGGGACCCCCCCCCCGCAATGTTTTTCCCCTATTGCTTTGTTAGTAATTCTATGTTACACAGATTACTTTGTAAAAGCTCACTTGGTACTGCTATAGACCAAGCTGGGTGGGGTGATGTAAGGAAATTCTCTGCCCTAACATTGTCAAAATAGTAAAAGCAAGATTTTGAAGACTGAGATGATTTTAATGCCAGATATTTGCATATAGACTTGTTCAGGACAACTTTGGTAGCTTGTACTCTAATTTGTATGCTAATTGTGTCTAAATGTAAATAAACAGAAATATATGACAGTTTCTAAGCCGCAAAAGCAACAAAACAAACAAAGGAAAAAAAGCAAACACTTTTTATATTTATCAGTGAGTAGGCTGAATATAAGGAAATGATTAAGAAAGAGCTGGCAATGGTTATGTCCTGAGTAAAATCTGGAGTAAAGATTAAGAGTGCAAGAGTCTCACTCACTGAAAGCTGTCAGGATAAGTCGCAGTAAGTATTTTACCCTTAAATTGCAAATAAACCCCCAGCTTTTTACCATGTACTAATTGAATCAGTGCAAGTTACCCCATGCTTCCTTCATACTAACAGAATGTTGAAACCCCTTAAATCCCAGTTTTAATTCTAAGCGAGAAGTCTACACCTTTACATAAAAGTGTTATACATCAAATATTTGCAAGTATCTGCATGAACCCATGCAATTTTCTTTGTTAATATTCACTGGAGGCAGCTACAGGGTTTCATTCACTGTAATATCCATGGCAATTAACTGGTGTCCTAATCCAGCAGCAATATAAAGTTGTTTAGGTGTGTTGCTTATAGACATAAGGAAGCTTGCTGCTTTCTAGCATCACAACAATTTGCATGTCCGAGGATAAAAGTTAATTCACACAAAATACTGCAGTGATATGCTTTACTTCAATTTATAACACTGCTAATAAGGCATGCATAGACTTGGCTAACCTAAATTTTTCCTATCAATCAAAGTTTTTTCTGCTTTATAGGAATTTAACACCACTAATTCAAACACTCAAGTTCTTCAGTTTAAGACCACTTGATCAAAATAGTGCATTAAACCCTCCTTGATAAACAGCACAGCCAGAAAAAACAAGTAAATAATAAAGTTCAAAACTGAAATTCCTTCCCTGTTCCAGATACAAGAACTTGAAATAACAATTCTCACCCAATTCTTTCATATAGTCCTCAAAGTTTTCGCTAGTAAGGAGCTTCCAGGTGCCCACGAAGTGGTCGCACATTTTGTCAGGCTAGAAAGATGTCTTCCACGGGTTCAAACACAAATGCAGGACAGGAGGAGATTATGAGCTCCAGGAGAAGAGGACTTATCTTTAAAAAGGAACCATGGCCACATGATGCTCTGGGATGACCAATGAAGACGGAGTCCCAGTGCCCAGTGTTTTTCTTCCTCCCCTACCCCTCCTTCGCCAGTAGGTCATAGTGCTATTATTCATATGCTCTTACTAGCACAAAGATCACTGTCTTGTTTTTATTTAATTATTTTTGTCATTCAAGAACACTTTACCTTAAAGGCAAAAAATTAAATCCAATTACCTTTCAGAATAAAAAGGTAGGCTCAAGCTCAACCCGCAAAGATTAATGTTTTCTCCCATACTTTTTCATTTCAGTCCACTATATCAAATGGACACAGCTCAATTGCTAGACTTTCAGATCCAAAAGGCTCGTTGGGATCCTTTAGCTTGCTTTCTGCACCCCTGCAGTCAGAAATTTCCTCCAGAGAAATACAGAATTCCAGGAAGAAGTGGATTTGGAGCACAAAGAGAGAATGCTGGGGTTATAGAAGGCTAAGGCAATAAAATTGCTTCCTTGATTGGGATCTCCTTGTCATTGCACCACCTGAATCAATTGAACAATAGGTCTGTAATATGCTTTTATGTAATGGAGAGGTGATATGGGGCTCTGTGAGAAGAAAAGTAACAAAACAGAGGATTTCTCTCCTTTTAGTTCCATGCTTTCTGAAGA
The DNA here is from genome assembly GCA_036630365.1 of Acanthiza pusilla. Classification (NCBI taxonomy): domain Eukaryota; kingdom Metazoa; phylum Chordata; class Aves; order Passeriformes; family Acanthizidae; genus Acanthiza; species Acanthiza pusilla. The sequence goes on from JAXCHO010000034.1 coordinate 69,953,163, forward strand.
ACTATGTCCCAAAGACTAGCATAACGAGCTGTTACAGCATAAAGCTAGGCTCCAGTATCAACCCACCAAAGGCCCCTGAACAATTCATTTGTTCTCTGTTTGTGCTGTTCAGGCATCAATCTGTTTGAGGCAAGTTGTGTACAGGCCTGACATAATGGGGTCCATCTCAACTGCTCGTCTAAGCCATGTCATATGTCAGTTCACAAAAAACTATCAGAAAGCAGTCCAGCAAGTTCTTAGACCTTCCTTTGTCATTACAGACATCAAGATATTATTAGACATTGTGCTATTCCAATGGCAAAAAGCAGCTAATAAGTGCATAGTCCAGCCCCTGCAATTCTCTTTATGTGGATTTCCAGCAATTACTCTGGTGGTTGCTAGGCATCAAGTATTGTGGACCACATATTTTTGTACTTGTTGCCTCTGTAAGTAACAATGTTGTAGAAAAGTTGTTTATATAGGATTGCAAGATCATAAGGATATTTGTCCGGGAAGGGAATTGAGGAGGTCTCCGGTGCCTCCTTCCACTCAGGCAAGATGACTCTGAGCTCACATCAGGCTGCTTAGAACTGTGTCCTTTCGTGGATCACAAAACTCCAAGGACAGAGCCAGTGCAGTTACCCTGGGCAACACACACCCCAGCCCAGCTGTCCCAAGGGGCAAAGGCTCTCCTTATCTTCAGCTGTTATTCACAGTTTCTCATCCCCCCACCATTCAGTGCCTGGCTCCAGCTCCTTGCTTGCTTTCCCACAGGTGCTGAGGGCTGTTTGTAAGCACTCCCAAAGCTTAGCCAGGATGAACCACTCCAGTCTCACAGCCTCTCCTCACAGGGCAAGCGCTCCAGACTCCTGAGGATCCTGTTGGACTCATTCCAAAGCTGGATACAGTACTCTGGATACAGCCTAAGGGGTGCTGAGATGTGGGCAATCATCACTTCCATCAACCTATTGGCTGCCCTTCTGAATATACAGCCCAGGATGTTTTTGGCCTTTCTGATGCCAGGTCTCTACTCACTGCCCACGAGGACCCTGAAGGCCTTTTCTGCAGGGCTTCTCTCTAGGCAGTGTGTTCCCAGCCCAACTGCTCTGAGCGATGAGCATATTTGTGCATTTGTAGTTAGTTACCCTCTTGTGCCTTTAAGATGTCAGTCTATGGGGACTAGAATAGCTATTCTTAGATTTGGCCTATTCTTTTTTGGGGTATTTTGTATATTCACTGACTTTGGCTTAATCTCAAAATAAATAAAACCATATTCTAATTAAGAAGTGACTGATGCCTTTCCTGGTTGGTTTTGTCACATGCTCAAGTGTTCTTTAAAAGGAAACTCTGAGCATCCCTCAAGTTTGTGTCATCTTGAGGTATTTTTACTTAGGATTATTGGCCTGAGAAACACTGTACTGTGTGCGAGCGGACGGTAGGAACATGAGAACTCAAATCCAGAAATTAAATGATGAGAACTGAAAGTACCAGGTGAGGATTGCTGCAGTGGCCCAGAGAGAAAGGATGCAATGTGGTTGAACTCAGCTCCTGATTGTACTTTTCTTGCCTTTTGGGAACTGTTCTGTGTATGGCTTACTACAACAAGAATTCATTTGTTTGGAGGAGAAATAGGGCTTTTATATTCAAAACTATAGTCTGGGAGAGGTAATTTGCCTTCCTTTGGTGTTACCAGCTATCTGCAATGCTTGTGATATTGTAATAGTTTCTGGGGAGAGTCGAAGCACCTTTCCATGCAAATCAATTTGGAGCACACAGGTGAACCCTCCCTAGGCAGTCAATTACTTGCACTTTCTTGAAGCGAATCTGAGCTATTTGTAGATATCTTGTAAATGTGATGACTCAAAAACGCAAGAAGAAAGCCAGTTTGTGGGTTGGCTTACATGTTTACTTCAAAGAAAGCAGCTATCTGGGAGCATGCTTAAGGCTCTTGCTTGGAAAGCATCCTACCAATGATATCCTTTCCCTCAGAGACACTTCCAGTAACAGCAGATAAACTTGTGGCACTGATGTAATCTAATACAAATCATACCTGCTCTCTGGGGCAAAGGCATAGAGCCTGCTGATAAAGACTGGAGTTTTTAATGGTCATGAAGAAATCAGTGAGGCTTCTAAGCCTGGAAGTTTAAGCAAGTGATTCATGTCACTTGCAGAAGCGTCTTGACAGCAAGAGCTGGGCAATCTGGCTAAACAGCCTTGTGGTTATTGGCACTGATGTGATCTAATACCATCGAAAACAAGGACATCCTCAAAAGTAGAGAAACCTCCTTCAAAATAAGCAGAAATTTTGAAGAAACCACAGCAGGTAAGAGATAAACCAAGAAAAGGAAGCTGGTGAGGGTCCAGCACAGTAAGGAAATGCTGGCAAAGGAAATTAATCTCTTAATCCTGATATGAACTGATGCAGCTCAAGTCTGCAAATAACAATGATACACTGTCTGCAATGTGGTCTTGGGGTGCTGTGACCTTCGAGGATAGTTCCTGATGCAGGAGATGCAGACGTGATCACAGGTCACAGAATTCTGTGGTTCTGTGGAATAGCAAAGCAGCAGCTGTGCAGGGGAAATCAGCAGATGGGAAGGTAGCAGTGATGGGTAAAATCTTGCTCTGTGAGTCAGACCAACGGTGGAGATCCACTTGAAATAAACTGCTTTTTAGAAAAATAAGTAGAATAATAACTTCCCTTTGGCTCTTTCGGGCGTGCAGGAGCAATGACGCTCTTCCACTGGAGTATGTGAGAAAGAGGATGTTTATTCCTGTAGGAAAGATCTGCCACTTAGGAGACCTTTTGACTGAGCATTGTGCTAAGCCTTCCCTGGTACTTTATGTAAGTATGGAATTGTCAAAGTAAAAACACATCTTACTCTTGAATGTGAAAACATAAGTTAACAGTTGCTAGGCTACTAGCAACACTGCTTACATGGAGGCTTCTTTCTCGAGTTCTGCTTTGCCCCAGAAGGGCAACAGAGCTCCTTTGAGTGCTCTGGCTACAAAACTGCTGACTACCAATGAGCAGCAGAGTATTTTACCTACGCACTTGCCTCCGTAGTTCTGCTACTTTTTGAATCAGAAGCTGGTGTGAAAAGGCATCCATACTCAATTCCACACCTGATGACATTGACAATGACTACTGCTGAACATTTCTTTAAAAGGAATGTGGCCTCTGTATGGGGTTATTAGCTGCACAGGTGGCAATATTCATAGTAAGAAAAAATACGCATTCTCAGCAAAGCAATAAAAATGGGGATTTTTCCTTAAGCAGGGAAGGAGCTGTGGCTTTGGTGCAAGCGTCTTGTTCAGGCACAGTAACACCTATTGAGAAGAAGGTCTATAACAGCCCTTGTGTCAGCAAGGAGGGACCATGTCACACTGCCTGATACTGCTGTACCCTAGACCAAGCAAAAAGTTTTATTAATACCTGTCTGGCTGGGTACCAGACTGGGAGTCTGTTCTAAGACCCCAGGGTAGCTATAAGAAAGGTGACCTAATGCTGGAGAGCAGACAGGAAGAGGTAAAAGGAATGCCATCTCTGCTTACCAAGTTGCTACTATCACTTCTGTTTAACATTTGAAACAGGTGAATTGCCTTGCACTTCTATTTAGTCAGGAAAATGTATAACTAAAGCTTCACTACTCACAATGTGAGGCACTCACTTCACAAAATACTGGCTTCAGTTGGGTTGAAAGTTCAAGGGGCCAATAGGTTTTCAGTGGTATTTTCTCTCTCTTGGCTAAGCAGATGAGCAGGAAAAACTGTAGGTCCTTTTTCCTGAGCTCAGTCCCCAGCATCAAACTGATGCTCCTGCACTTGTGATTGTGGCTTCAGATCTCACTCAGAACTGAGGGTATTATTGCAAATGGTCACTTTGTTGAAGGAGTCAGATTTGCCAGCAACAACAGATCTGCTGTTCCCTTGAGTGGCCATGGGCACCACTCTACCCAGTCACATTGCCAGGCTGTGACATTTGGAGACCTCAGGCTGGTGCACCCCAGCACCTGATGTTTTACTTCTTGTGATTCTGGGTTCTTTTATTTCCTCCTGAACTTCAGCCCAACCAGTGAGTCTCTACATCCTTAAACAGGTTTCCTTAAAAGCAGGACCATGAAAATGAAAACATTTATAAGGTATTTCTGAAACACTAAGCTAAGTCTGTGGTAAAGCTTTTAGAACAGAAATGAAATCTCATAACTTTGAGGCATAGTAAGATCAAGCCCAAAACAAAACCTGGTGGTTGACTCCATAAATTTGCAATTAAAATATGCATAATTATGTTTTCTGAACTTGCTTTAAAGATGAAGAAAAAAATGAAGGTATGTCTGGAGGGAACAGCAAACGTCTGGACCCTTGCCTTCTCCTGAGAGACAGCTGAGATTCTGGCTTTTCTCAGCAGATAATGGCAATAATATATGCTGTCAAACATCTGTGGGTCATACCAGGTGACTGCTACTCCTGAGGAAATCCTGGGCTTCTCATACTCTCACGTCCCTCATTCCTGGAGCAAGCAGTTGGCAGTGTGAATGCTATGACTTGCAGGAAGTGAGTTAAAAGGAGTATCAGAAAAGTAAGAAAAGAGTATTTGCATATTGGGTTTGTTGTTTTATTTCATTGCAATGAGAAGAAATGCAAGTACACTAGCTCCTACAGGCATGCAGGTGACGGGCTTCCAGAACGTAATGTGGAAATTTCTAGATAAAAATATTCAAAATGTCAGAGGTCCACCTCATACATGCTGTATTGAGCAAATGCCATAGTGAGATTAGTGATAAATGGAATTTCATGACTTATGAAGGTTTATATGAGAGATGATCTTGATTTGCTGGCTATAATGCAGGCACTGCAGATGCTTCATGTTTCTGACTACCTATGGATTTCCCTGGTGTAAATAACAAGTTTAAGGTTGTCTACAATTTCTGATGTTCAAATCTGTCCAACCCTTCTGTATGTATTGTACAAGTCTTGCATGTAACATCAGGGCTTCTCTTGAAAGTGTACAATGAAAGTTGGCCTTTTTCCGAATCCTGCTTTGTCTTGTCCATGGACTTTCCTCAGAGAACATAAAACCTTGCCGTTCTTCCCCTCTACCTTACCCCCCCCCCAAAAAAAAAAAAAAAAGGAGGTGCTTTTCTTACTTCTTTGTCCCTAAACATCTCTCTAAATGTAGGTATTGCAGCAGACTTGCAAATGAAGAAAGTACTATGTTTCCCAATGCACTTTTGGGTTTCTTCTGGCAATATGAAGACTTGCTAGAAGACTAGACTTGCTAATAATGTTCTGAAAATCCCTTTGTAGTCCTTCCCCAGATGCTCTTCTGATTTATCCCAGATCATCCAGCTGAAACCCTTTCCTGAAGCCCCCATCTGAACCAAGCAATAAGACTGTTGGTTACGTTTGCTTTGGGACTGCCCAAGAGGACTCCGTCCCATTTCTGCCTTGTTACTGCAGCTCATACAATACCACCTGTCATATTTCCATACAGATCTGCATTTAGAATCCCTCCACTGTTTTGTTTGTTTGTTTGTTTCTTGTTAAACATTCTTAACCAAGCTCTTCAGAAAAGATCTTCAAATACAGATGACAGAGTAGTGCATATAGGCAACATGTAATATCTTGTAAGTTTAAGCTATTCCTATCAGTGGTTGTCCTTCTCTTAGCAGTTGCCCTCTTGTGAAGCAAGAGCACGTCCAGAATTCCACTTGTTTTTAAGACAGCAAAAAAGGAACAAATTGTAGAGCAGTATTTCAACAAGACTAAAAGCATTCAAGCTCTGCTGAACCTGCACTCTGAGTAAATATACATGGGTTTGGCAGCTCTGTTTATGCATGTCTTCTTTCTGCATGCTGAAGCTTCTGGCTTCCTATGCTTTCAATCTGACAGCTTGCTCTGAAACTTTCGGTGAACTCCTCCCTGTATTTGCCAGAAAGCTATCTGTTTTTACTGATGCATTTGGATCATGTCCAAACACCTAGTGCTCTATGTAAGGGAAAGTAAAAAAAGTCCAAGTATGAAATGCCCATCAGAGTTGAAGCCTTATGGAGAACAGCCCTCCCTCCCTCCAGTGTGGTGAGGTGTGGAGGCTGGCAGCTCCCTGGTTCTCTTCAGCAGATCTCTAACCCTCTGCAGCTGACTGCTGCCCCCGGGTGCTGCCAGCTGGGGGGAGGAAGACGGAACCAGCAGCTCCTGCCCAGCCACTGACCTTGCCTGGGCCAGTGTTCACTGCAGCTGCCTTCACTGCAGCCTCACTGCTGGATTTCACTGTCGCTGACAATCCAATTCCACCTCATCTCATACCAGATATAATAGACTGGGAATCGAAAGGATCTCCGAGGACAGAAATGCTAAGGTTTTCTAAAGCAATCCATCATTCCTGCCCTTCCTGCTCTGGACAGCTGTCTGGCCAGGAACCAGTCAATGTTGTTTATGTTCGACATGTAAAAACTCACATCACATCTCTAATAAGGGAGTGTCTGTCTGTAAAATGTATTGCTTAATGTAAGGTTGTAATCCAGATCCTTGTTTAAGATGCTGTGGAGGGACTGGAAGCACAGGGCAGCTTGCACAGGGAGGATAGAGTTTGCTACCATATGTGCTGCATCCCTCCCAAACCATCTTCAGCAGATGTGGGCAAGAAATGTCCCTACAGCTCCTTTGACCAAATCCCTAACTGTGCCCAAGCCTTATTTTTCATATACAGTCTCTAAATCTGCTACCCTGAGGCCATAAATTACTTCAAAATCCACTCTGCCTTCTATATTTTCCCCTCTGGCGGATTCCATCACAGCTGGCAGGCATGGGAAATTGTATGTCTCTATTGGACATGCGTGGTATGAGGCTAGATGCATGCTCTTTTTTAACAGATACTGCTTCTTCTTCAGCCCCTGTAGGAGTAGGTTCCTCATTTTCTGATATCATTTCAGTCTTGCTGACAAATTACTTAATCTGAACATAACTTAATTGCTTTTATGGTCTGATAAGACTTTAGGTTGTACATATCCCTGTTCTAACAGTATTTTCTGCATTAGCTTTGTTAATGTGAACTTCTGGTGAGCCAGTACTAACTTGCTGAAATGGTATCAAAGTATCTGAAAATCTCTTTTGTAATTTTGAATTTAGTGCCTGGCTTATTGCTCCTTGAAACTGCTCAACCCAATTAAGGCATGACTGTGCCCAGTCATTGGCACAAACCCCAAGTCTTCTGAGGACTTCTGTGAAGAAGCCCCTGCCCAAGAACGCTGATACATTGAGAGTGCTAGTGGGAGGGGCGCAGGCTTGAATTCCCTCGGCCTGAAGTGGCAGCTGTAGCTACATCTCCTGGTAGTCAGAGTGGGAGATAGGGAAGTTTTGTTCAGCTGTTCTGGTTGCTTATGGTAGTTATATAGCTCTCCCCCTGCCTATATAACAGCTCACAGAATCACAGATCACAGAATCATTTCCGTTGGAAAAGACCTCCAAGGTCACTGAGTCCAACCTTTGACTGATCTCTACTTACAGCATAGCACTAAGTGCCATGTCCATTCTTAAACATTTTTCCAGGGATGGTGACTCCAACACCTCCCTGGTGAGTCCATTACAATGTTTATCAACCCTTTCTGTGAAGAAGTTTTTCCTGGTGTCCAAGCTGAACCTCCCCTGGTGCAGATCAAGGCCAAGTCCACTTGTCCTGTCACTGGTTGCCTGGGAGAAGAGACCAACCCCTACCTGGCTACAGCCTTCTTTCAGGTGCTCGTAGAGAGAGAGATAAGGTCCCCCCCAAGCCTCCTTTTCTCCAGGCTAAACAACCCCAGCTACCTCAGATGCTCCTCACAGGACTTGTGCTCCAGACCCTTCCCCAGCTCCATTGCCATTCTCTGGCCATGCTCCAGCACCTCAGTGTCCTTGCTGAGAGGGGACCAGAACTGAGCACAGCATTTGAGGTGTGGCCTCACCAGTGCCCGGTACAGGGTGGCAATCACTGTCCTGATCTTGCTGGCCACAAGCTAGGATGCCATTGACCTTCTTGGCCGTCTGGGCACTGCTGGCTCATGTTCAGCTGCTATTGACCATCACCCTCAGGTCCTTTTCCACTGGACTGCTTTCCAGCCATTTTCCTCCCAGCCTGTAACACTGCATGGGGTTGCTGTAGCCAATGCGCAGCACCTGACACTTTGCCTTGTTAAACCTCATACCACTGGCCTCAGCCCATCAATCCAAGTTCAGTCTAAAACTGCATTTTTAGCTGCAAACCCAGAAGATTACATGGTTTGGTTCCTTGATTACCATGATATCTACTTAGGCTGAACTCTTTTTGTCTTCAGAAAGGAAGAGACATAATTTTTACTATCTCACCCCCTATAGAAACAGACGTTTGCTGAAGTGGAAACAGCATATCCTTCTCGCCTTGCCTAACAACAGTTTCTCAGATGACACGGTGTTTAGCACTTGGTCCCATTAGCAGTAAAAGAACTTGGCTGCAAAACAGTCTTGGAGAGTCAGGACAAAGAGGTTTATTTGCCAGTTCCAGCAAGTGCCTAGTAGGATAATGATCAGACTTACACTACCTGCTGCTAGTCAGAAGGTGTGCAATTTGGGACAGTACTGAAGCTACTGTGTCTTGCAGACCATACTGACATAACTAAGAAAACTCCTACCCTCTCTCTGATTCCATAGGGTAAGTGGTGGTACACATCTGTCAAGTGCTTGGAAGTGCTCAGCTACAGCTAAATCCAGACTAGTCCAGGTCAACATACTGGGTCATTCTTGGGTGAGCATGGCTCTCTGTAACCAAACAACTCAAGTTGGTTGGCACCACAAAAACACTATGTGCCTAATATGATCCAGTCTAGTTGCATAACATCATCTGCTCTGTGAAGCAGAAAAAATGGGAGACTGCTTTCTCAACTGGTACAGCAAATTACCCATATGTTTCCTGAATATTTGCTGGTACAGAACCTGACTATGGTAACTGTTTTTAAAAAAAATCTTTCAGTTTCGTAGCCAGTTCTAGGATCAAAGCAGAAGAGGCTCAACCCAGTATCCTCCCTGGCACATTGAAGGTGCTGTTCACAGAATCACAGAATCAAAGAATATCCTGAGTTGGAAGGGACCCAGGAGGATCATTGAGCCCAACTCCTGGCCCTGCACAGCACCAACCCCAGGAGTCACACCATGTGCCTGGGAACGTGATAAAGTTTACTTCTTGAGCTCTGACAGGTTGGTGCTGTGACCACTTCCCTGGGGAACTTGTTCCAGTGCCCAACCACCCTCTGGGTGAAGAACCTTTTTCTAACATCCATCCTTAACCTCCCCTGACACAGCTTCAGGCCATTCCCTTTGGTTCTATCACTGACAGAGGAGATCAGTGTCTTCCCTCACATGAGAAAGTTGCAGACTGCTGTGAGGTCTCCCCACAGTCTCCTCTTCTCCAGCCTGAACAGACCAGGTGACCTCAGCTGCTCCTCATTCAGCTTCCCATCCAGACCCTTTGGCATCTTTGTTGCTCTCTGTTGGACACTGTCTAAAGCATAATGTTTTTTTAATACTGTGGTGCCCAAACTGCCCACAGGACTCCAGGTGAGACTGCAGAGAAGGACAGGACAATCCTCTCCCTTGCCCGGCTGGCAATGCTGTGACTGATGCCCCCCAGGACATGGCTGACCTTCCTGTTTCAAAGTTATTGGGATGAGGCTGTAAGTAAAGTCTTATCCAGAGGGGACCTGCATCTTTCATACACAGCTGGGCAAGTATGGAATCTAAATTAAAAATCCTACATTCATAAACAACCTGAATAAGTCAGAAGAGGAAGAGGTAGCCTTTGGGTTCACATTTATGTAAATTCAAATTTGTAAGATTCCCTCACTTTCTGGTGTATATGACAAAAATCAGGCTGTTAAATAAATCAGTACTTCAGGTTAGCAGAGCATTATTTAAAAGTTATCTAAATAACACCATCCTGATTAGTTTCTACTTAAGTGTTCAAGAAAAAATGTGGATGTGGCACTTGGGGATATGGTTTAGTCGTGAACATGGTGGGGTTGAGTTAACTCTTGGTCTCGATGATCTTACATGTCTTTTCCAGCCTTAATGATTCTGTGGTTCTGTGATTCTACTTGTACCGTATTTCTATTATGAAGATAAATGCAAGTTTATTAACACTGCATACTGAAAGAATAATTTAATTCTAAAAAGGGCATTAAATGTCATATTGGAGATAAATGGAGTTCAGGTGTGCAAGCACACACACCAGGATAATTTCAGGTTAAAGGTTTGCTTAACACGTAAGAAGAGAAAATGACTTTTAGTTACTTGAGTCTGCAGTGATGTCAGCCAGCTGAAGTCTCAAAATTGAATATTGCTTGAATGACCAAAATAATCTGTGGAAACACCTTACTGAGAGCTCTTGTGCAACAACCACCAAGGGCTGTTACCAACTACATAATTTCATCTTCATACTGAAATGGCAACTTTCCTATTCATTCTGGGAGAGTGTCAAGTGCAGCCAGAATACTTCAGTCTCAGATTTCTCTCTAGTGCATTTCAGAGACAAGTTGATCTGACTCCTGCCTCACCTTTCCTTTTATCTTCAAATTTGATTGTATTGTTCAAAGGAACATGCTCTAACAGGAAAAGTTATGTTACACATTGATAGAAAAGATTAATTCTGAAGGTTGAACTATATCTCTTTGGATTGTTTGGATTAATACTATTCAAAGTCACAATGACTCAAATCTCTGTGGCTGGATGGCCAAATTTTCAATCTGTTTTTCAGGCAAGAGCGTGGTCTGTGTTTGGGCAACCTGGGCTAAATTAATACCTAAAACAGCTTCTGCAGAAAGCATGTTCCTCACTCTTCAAAACCTAGTTTCTGCTGCCTGTCACACTACACTACTAATGAGCTTCTCTGGAGAGCAGAAAATACAGAAGAGTCTCTCTCTTCTCTTTTTCTTTCCTCTATTCCACAAAGCAGGCAGACAAAACCTTTCTCTTTCGGGGAAAAAAAAAAAAAAGAAAGAAAAAGAAAAAAAAAAAAGAACAGTTGTTGAGCTTAAAATGTGTCTGTCTGGGATCATCTGCGACCTGCTTTATGGTGTGAGCAAGAAGGCCAGAATGCTGCCAGGAGCCACAGTGCTCAGAGAGGAAAGTGACTCTCTTTCTCCTAAGTTAGGGCTTGTTAATGTCATCAAGTGTAGCGTTGGTTCAAGCCCAGAGAGTTTCTTCCCCCCTGAGGAACCTCTGGAGACCTAGAGAATAAGACCCCCCTGGAGCAGAGTAGAAGGTGGATTGCCCCAGAGAGGGGTCAAGGTTCCCCCCCTGTCCCTCAGTTCATAATGGTATTCGTATCTCCCTCTCTCCTCCCTTCCTCCTTCCCGATTGGTCCCAGTCCCTTTGTCCCTCCCCGGTCCCTCCCCTGCGCGGTTCCAAGATTGGTTGTTACCCTCTGAATAAAGTCTGATGCCCGGCTGAGTGGGGGTCTCCAGCCCAGACGAAAGCCGCTGACCATCGCAGGACCCCGTGTCTGCTTTCTAGTCCGGGCGGGAGAACCCTCTCTCTTAGCACTCGGGCTGACGCGGCGTGGCTGCTTCTGGGTCGGTAGAGCTCGCGGCCAGGAGATCTGTCTCTGACTGCCGCGAACTTGGACCCCAAGAACGCGAGCAGACGCCGCTGCCGGGCTGTGACCGATCCCAGGTGGCCAGCGAGACCAGCGCGCTCTCGCTGCGTCAATCAAGATGGAGAGGCAGGCACTGACTCCATAGAGCTGCATCAGTGAGACTGATGAAAACTGATTTGATTGTTTCTCAATCAAGCCTGTGAAAAGGCAAAGGCAAAACGGTAGAAAATCACTGCACTATTTATTCCTCTCTGTGTATATTTGAGACTTTTCATTTTACAAAGTTGCTTATATTTTTTAAAGTTGCTTACACTTCCCAGTCTCCAAAGTCAAACCCCTGTATTTTGGAGCCTATCAAATAAGAAACATAATTGGGTGAAGCTATGAAGGTGGATAAAGGCAAGACAAGGCTTTTGAACATTCTAATTTCTTTTCTTAACAGAATGGTAAAATAAAGCCTTTTACAAATTTGGTATAACATTTCCTTCCAAATCAAATAACTTTATTCCATTTCATGACTCTATAGAATTCTTTTAGTATAGGTGAGGAAGTAGCAACTTCCCTTCTCAGGAAAAACCTGAAAATCACGTTAGGTTTCTGGGGCATGAGAGTAAAAGAAACGTCACAGATTTGTTCACCTCACCAAGGAATGAAGCAAGTACACGGTGGAAGGTGTTTCCAGCTAGAGAGATGAAGCAAATACCCATGCTTCTTTCTGTTCCCGGAAAAACTATTTCTAAAGCACAAGGAAGAACATTCTTACACCTTACATTTTATAATGCAATGATTTTTGGGGATTATCCAGGGATTACTTCAAAGCAATGTTGAGTTTCTGGCATCTGGAAAAGATGAGCTACTTGCTTGTGTATAACATTCTTACTGGAAGCTCTGTGTTGTGATATTGCTGCAAGAAACCAGCCTGTATAAAAGAGTCTCATGATCAAATTAAACTCCAAGATCAATCCCAAATAACATTTGGACTTTTAAGTAATCCATTTCTCAAAACACTGAAATAAATGTCACAGTAAGTCATCTATTTCTTCGTGTCCCAGTATCAGAGTAGTAGCAAGTACCTGCAAACCAGAAAGAGTTGTTAGCTTGTATCTTCAGCTTCAGTTGCCATAATTAAAGGCAGAAAACTTTAATTCAGTCATAAGGTTGTAATTTGCTGAGCTGCAGTATAGGCAATTCACCATCTGTTCTGTGGCCACCAAGAGAACAATCCGTACTTGGACTATGTCCCTGTGGCCCCAGCCTATAGTCAAATAGAGGATTTAACCCTAAATGTAGGTAAAGGAAAACGTAATAATTTCACATTTTATGACTCCTGTGGTTTGGCTGATATTGTGGATGAGATTGTCCTGGAAGAATGTGTGCTTGAGTTGCATATAGAAACAAACACTGAGAAGGAGGCCGAATGAAGTAGCGTCATCTTGTCTTCACTACAAACACACAGCAAAAGGTTACTCTTACGTTGATATATCCTATGTTGTGATATCCTCACTCTGAGGCATAACAACAGCCTGTGTCTCAAAGCAGAAACTGGACAAATTAAAAATAGAATTTAGGTACACTCTCTAAGCAATTGAGGTTAATAAAGCCTGACAGATTTTCTCTGTTCTTGTTTACAAGCCAATTATTTTCATCATCATCATCTTGTCTCCAGAAGATATTTTTTAGTCAAATTCAAATGATCTATTCCACTTACAGTGTCTACTGTGTGAAGTTGAATGATTTAGGAAATACAGAAATCTGGCCAGATGAATACCTTAACTTCTATGAATCTAAGGCAGAAAACATACCCCTCATGGTTTTATTAAAATCCTTGCTCATGTCTGTTCCTGGGTATGGAATACCTATTTCCATTTCAATAATTTTTTCCAAAACCATTTGTGTTTTACAAATGTTTTTGCTGATAAGCTGCATGTCTTTTCTCAGTTTTCTGGAAATATGAGCAATCTAGTGGAAACCTTTCATTTTTACTTCGGTTTTACAGTTGTGTGGTGTGGTTTGTTTGAACTCCTCACCCAGTGTGAAGAAGATTGTGTTGCTTTTGAATGCATTTTTTGTTTTGATGGTGATCATATGCCTTTCAGCACTGATTGTCATGCTGGGTTTGGCTAGCCTGATGGGTTTCCTTGAGGATAAAACCACTCAAAAATTAAAATAAAAATAAAGAAAAGAAAAATCAAATTGTATCATCTGTGCCAGAAAAATTAGCAAACTCCTGTGGAATTGAATGTCTTGTAAATAGAAAAATGGCACTGATGGGAAATGCAAACATTTCACAGCATGTAGTCTTGAAGAGCTCTTAGCATCTGAAATATTTAATTTCCTGGCAAGGATAGGATGTAATTTATCATTTATTAAAGTCAGTGACTCTTATTTGCTAAGTAGGAAAGACATTTTCAGTCAATATCAGGTCACTGCAGTCCACTGCTGTTTTTTACAGCTGCCTTAGAAGTGCTTTGTAGGATATTCTATACACGGGTTGAACTGTGACACCGACCCTGCAGCTGTGATCAGAATGCACTTCATGAGGTGAGGGTAAAGGCATACATGAAACCATCTTCATAATGTGAATTATTGCTAAGGGCAACAGTGCATTAACCTTTACAACTTTCCTAGTGGGATAAAATAGTGCTAATAACTGAGCACTAAGTGGGGACCCAGACATAAATAAGGCTGCATGCTTTTGACACCTGTACTGACTCCCTGAAGAAAATTGTGTGCACGGCAACACTTAGAGCTGTAGGGACTCTGCCCATCACCTCCATTTACTGCCAAAGCTGATCATGACCAGGTAAACTGTAATAGAAGATTTAAACATCCAACCAGCATTAGGCTTGAATACAAACCAAGGAGAGAGGCAGGTTGACTCATTTCTATAGCACTACTCTTCCAGAGCCTGGAGAGAACTGAGGAATGAAGATCATGTAATACTCCAACTCGTTGAATCTTATTACCTGAGATGCTGCTTACATGAAAATACGAATCTGCAAACATGTTGTTGCTGTACAGTATTATTCACCTGCAGCTTACAAGCAACCCATCCTATTTCATATTGAAACGAGAAAGGATCACAAAATCCAGGAGGGCCAACCACATCCTGGGGTGCATCAGGCACAGAATCACCATCTGGGCAAGGGAGGGATTGTCCCGCTCTGCTCTGCTGTGGGGTGGGCTCACCTCGAGTGCTGTGTGCAGTTTTGGGTGTCACAATCTAAGAAAGACATTAAAGTATCAGAGAGTGTCCAAAGGAGGGCCATGAGGATGGTGAAGGGCCTCGAGGGGAAGCCTTATGAAGAGTGGCTGGGGCCACTTGGTCTGTTCAGCCTGGAGGAAACTGAGGGGAGATCTCATTGCAGTCTGCCAGTTCCTTGTGAGGGGAAGAGGAGGGGCAGGCACTGATTTCTTCTCTGCTGTGACCAGTGACAGGACCCAAGGGAAGGGCCTGAAGCTGTGTGTGGTGGTTTAGGTTGGATATTAGAAAAAGCTTTTTCACCCATAGGGTATTTGGGCACTGGAACAGCTCCCCAGGGAAGTGGTTACCGCACAAACCCTGACAGAGTTCAAGAAGCATTTGCACAATGCTCTTGGGCATGGTGGGACTCTTGAGGTGTCCTGTGCAGGGCCAGAAGCAGGACTCAATGATCCTTGTGGGTCCCTTCTAACTCAGCTTATTCTATGATTCTGCGATCTTGTGTCAGAGAAGCCAGAGTCTCACAGAGATTTGGTGCTCAGGAAAAAAGGACAGTGGCTGTAGAACCCATGAAGTACTGAGAAAGAGCAAAATGCAGTATCTTTCTAATTCTGGGGGTTGATACCAACAAAGTTACCGCCAGGTTGCCTGATGTCAAAAGAAACAGGAGCCTTTATCCTGAGCTTGCGTCTGAGGTGCCTGGGTGTCCCAAAGCTGGAAACACCAAAGTCATCGCATGCACTGCATGCTGCAGACACAGAGTGTGAATGCTCCCTGACAAGGAGGCCCTCAGTGACCACTCTGCTGCAGACTGGAGGCTGTTCACACTTGTGGAGATGTCCCTGCTGGGCAGCACTTCATTGTGCAAACAGCTGCATCTGCCTGGCCATGCACAATCAAAACCTCTCCCAAGCCGATCGAGGACGAACCACAAGCCTGAAGGAAAAATCCAGGATTTCCCAGAGCTGCTAATTAGACTGAGCAAGCTGAAACAACTCCAACTGATCAATCTAAAGGAAAATATTTGCAACATTTATAGCTCAGTGCTCTTTGTGGAAAGCTGTTAGGAACCCACTCCAGAGCCTGGCCTATCACAGCTGCATTTTATTTATTTCCAGCACTAGCTTCTCCAAACTAGGAGATGGGCAAAAATAAATTATACCATGTATAATTTCTCCTATGGCAAGTGCCATTATGTTTGTTGATTGATGAGGTCTTCTCCTGAGCTTTGCTAGCACGTTCTGAACTTTATCTCTCTGGCTTTCTCAGTGCTAGATAAAAATGTTTTACAGAAAATAGTTTTGCAAGTATTTTTTTCCTGCAAATATCACTGACTTTACACTTTATAAAAACTGAGACAAAAATAATTCTTCAAACTTCATGCCTTAAAAACACAAGTCTGCATGAAGGTCCATTACAGGAAAATCTTACTTGCAATCCCCTAGGGGTGTTCTGTTACACCTCTGGGAGAGCAAAACTTTTCAAGAATGAAAAGTTTGGTGTTCAGGGAGCACCTCCCAGAACCAAATGGATTTGAAAAATTATTCTTGATCAGACATATCTCAGGATAGAATAGATGTCTGAGAATAGTCGTTAATGTCTCTCTATTAGACTGCAAAAGAGAATAAAACAACTAAACTCAGCCCCCTCCCCTTTCCTTCCACGTAATTTATTTATTTCTAACAAATGAAGAACAACTGTCTCTGCTCTTATCTTCTATGTTCTTCAAATGTTGGCTCTTTTTTAAGTGTTCCTGGTACTTAAAAGGATTTTCATTTAAAAATTGTTTCTTTGTCTTCTAGATGCAAAATTTCATCCCTTTGATTAGGGTTTTGATGTTTCTCATCAAAAATATTTCCCATTTTTTCTCATGGAAACAAATTTATCCATAAGATATTAAAACTTAGCTTACCTTTTAACACTGTGTGATAAACACACAACTTTTACCAAAACTGCTTGTGTCAGAAGTCTGACATATGGGTTATTAGTAAATGGATGTAATAGCAGAGAGCTGACATTCTCTTCCAAGTGAAGCAGATTTCACAGCCAGTTTCCTCACAAAATAGGTTACTCCCTGCAGTTTCATTTCCAGCCTTTGCCGAGTCTATTATTCCTTCTTTCCCTACAAGATATTTTACGGATATTCTACGTCTTCTTTATTGCCACCTTATTCTTGCAAATAAGATAGCAAACTATTTCATCCTTTCTCTCTTATCCCTGTTTCTCTTATTTCTATTTTTAAATGGTGTCGATAAGAGTTTTTTTAAAGATAATATCATATATATACACTCACATGTATTCAATACTTATATATATACACATATATGTGTGTGTGTGCATATAAAAATATGCATTAAAACATGTCTTATTAAGTTCTTTCACATATTGCAACAATTTTTTGCAGGAGGTTGATCTCAGGTTCCCAAAAGATGATCAATGACCTTTCTGGGTGTGGTGAAGGACAAAAAGAAAGAACTGTTTCACTATCATGATCCAAAGGAGATTCATTTGCAATCTGTCCTCAAGTGTCCCTATCCGTGTGACACACAAAAACCAGAATTTTCTAGTGAATGATGACACATGCTACTTAGGCAGATCTGATGTGCAAAAGTGTCTCAGAAGCCAATCCACAAGCCCTTCACTCTCATATCTCAGTCTTCACCTCACAGTTTTCCCATTAACAATTTAGCTGACTCTGAATTCCCATTAACAATCTTCATCTGCTTCCCACTCCTCTGCTCCATTCTCAAAGGCACAAGAGGGCAAGTGTAGATAGGTGACTTGGCAGTTTTGGAGGGAGGCTGATGATGCTGGTATGGCTTCCCAGAGGCAATGGATGTTCAGTGCTCTGGTCATTGGCAGAGCATCAGCAATAGGCAGGAAATATCAGAGGGAGGGAATGAGGGTCACCTTGGGAGACATAGGGATTCTTAGTAAATCTGGGTTTAAGGTGGCGCAGATGAAGGCTTAAGGCTAGTGTATACTGATACTGAAGAAATGAGAGCTCAAAAGATAAGAATTTGTAGGTTTGAGAACTTGATTGTACAATGACAAAAGACTTTTTCTGGAACATTTGAAAGACAAGGCAGGGGTGAAATGTCTGGGGACACTGGAGAGGAAGCGATTGCCATTGAAAAGGAGGTGAGGAGTTTCAGGGAGATGCTATAAGTAGAGAAGCAGTGAAATCACTTCTGTATATTGGCAGCAACCAGAAAAGAAAATAAGACAAGCATTAAGAACTCTACTCAAATAGACTGAGTGGCTGGGGGAAAATTTGCCAAACTGCTTCAAATATCCAGAGAAGGAACATGAGTTGGGAGTTATCCAGGTAGTGTTCAAGGGCCTCTCTGTGTAATTGATGGAGATGCTGTTGTCAAGCACTGAACGCTGTATACATGTTTAAATATTAACTAAACAACTGCCCTTGCCTTCTGCTGGTGTTACGTGTTTTGATCCTGCTCCCGCGTTACACAAGGGCTGGAGCTGGGAGACCAGCAGGTCCCAGCAGCCTGTCTGGTCATTCCAGGCATTTTGTACCACAGTGCTTGTTAGTGTTGCCTTTTTTGCAATAGGCATTGAGAATGTGATTAATTTAACCTCTGACTAGGATTCCAATAGAAGAACCGAAGGAAAAATAAGTTTGCTGGGTAGAGAGGTGTGCTGAAATCCTCATTTGTGCTTTCTATTGCTTAGGTTCTTCCTTGGTGTTAGAGGCAGCAGCTGTGACCTTTTACTATCATCACATGATTGGGTTTCCAACTATTTCACTTAATGTAGGTCATCTGGCAAATAGTATTTTAAAATAAATTCATATCTAAAGTCTGCTGAATGAAAATAAAGAAATTGACCAAATAATTACTTTAGAATTTGGGAAAAACCTTGTTGGTTTTGGAGCGGCTTATTTCCATGGGGATGTAACACCTTTAATATCTTTAATATCGTTCTTATTTGGTAGTCTAATCCAACTAAAATTGTTGAGGACCAAGACAAGCACACATCAACTTTCATAAGACTTTTCTTCAGATCTGAAATGGATGTAACATTGGAAAAACTAAGGTTGGTTTGGAAGCAAAAATTTTCTCAAAGGAATTTTTTACTGCTGAATGGCTGTATTTCCCCCATTACCTTTTCCCCGTTGTGTGTTACATTCAGATTCCAGAGTCGTTTATAATCCCACAGCACAAATGAAAACTACTGTTTGCTTGGGAGTCACCTTGAAGAGTTTTTTTAGACAGTCCAGACCTATCACTGTGTAAAATTTGGCACAGCCCACCCACCACCCTGGAGATTCAGGAATCTTTGTCAGACCCATGCCTGGGGACAGTGAGGGTGGGTGGCCCTCTGCTCAGGGCACTGTGCAATGAGAGGACACCCACAGGGGACTTGTGCCCAAAGCAACAGAAAGTGATATAAGCACCAGAGAGTGATGTAAGCAATTAAAGCTCCTAACATCAGTATTTCCTGCTGAAAGTCTGTTGCCTCATGACTCTCTGTGAAGGGACCCAGGGAACTCAGGTGCATTGAAGCTTAGTCCCAACGAGATGCATCCCACTGCAGCTAATGCTGACCAATTATTCAAGCTACCAGAGTGGTCAGCTCTCCATGCCCTTACCATTTCCCTAATCTTCTTTTTGCTAAATTCTTTTCTAAACAATTGCTTAAGAGAGAAAGCAGTACCAGGTAAAGCAAGATTAAAATACCGATCTTCTCAATGAGCTGAGACTCAGAAAAATGTAGGTATCTCACAAGTATGAAAGTCACTAAGATTGAGTTTACTTCTTCTGAATAGGATTTAAAAGAGTTTGACAACATGTTGATGTTTCTCCTAAGGCTCCCCTCCCCAACACACCACCCTGGACAATCATGTAATGCAGGAAACAGTAGAAACCTACTGACAAAATTGAAGAGTACTCTGAGTTTGAAATTTTATAATAAATCCTTTACTGGGGAGCAAGGGGGTCATAGACTTTGTGTATAAAAAACACTGAATATTACCCAGTGATGGATAAATCTTTGTAATGTGGTGAAAACTGTAATTAGAGAAGAGACTCTTTAAACAGCAGGTATATCACCATTAAGGCATAACAATCAAAACACTCTTCCCACACCTTCACAAGACATGTGCAGTTTGCCCTGGGGAACATATCTGGAAAAACACAGGCACCCTCCAATACCTGATGGGAGTCTTACATGTGCAGGCAGGGCTGGCTGATAAATGCCTCAGCTGTACCAGCAAGGCTGGCAGATTGCTGCCACAGCATTTTCTTTCTGGAGAAATTAAGTTTTGTTTGTTTGTTTGTTTGTTTTTTTTTTAAATGCAGCAGGTGCCTTGCTAAGAAAAGCAATTCAAGCTGTGCCAAAGCCCTGACAGGAGCTGATGATGAAAATAGCCTGTAGCTGGGTGGCTTCACCTTTGGTGAGCATAACTGTGCTCTGGAAACCTTGTCACTGCTAAGATTGACCAGCTGTGAATTGAAAAAAAAAAGAAAATAAGCAAAAAGAAGTAAAAAAGATTGAGGAAAAAGTACCTTATCATCTATCATCCCTAGCAAAACATGATTTATCATGCTGTGTACAACAACAGAGCAAGCATTCTTGCATTCACAGGAGGAGATACACAATTCTGTTATAACACAGATGCTGATGCTTTCTGTTATTCAGCTTATTTTTCACAATAGTTATTCTGTGCTATTATCAACTGGTTTTGAAAAGTGTCTAAACTATTAAACAGTCAAAGGACTATAATAAATCTGACCTTTCTTGTAGCTTTCTTTACACTACTCCTTTTCTAAGAAATGTGATCATTTTCTGATTCCATCAGTTTTGGAGTTATTCTCCACATTATCTGCACAAAATATCTCTACTCTGCTATCAGTGTTTCCACCTGATGGGTTTAACTGCATTTCTCAAGATTCATAACTGCCTTCAAGTCCCACGGGAGACAAAGGCTTTCATTCAAAATCTGAGTTTATAGCTTTGCTGACTGCAAAAAAAACACTGAAGATGTGTACTTGAGAAGAAATAACACCTAATTTATTGATTTAATATACATATATTTTTAATTAGCTATATGATGTCACAATTTTTGTCGGGGTTTTTTTACTGTTGGGGACTGACTACACTGAGTTTCCTTATATATATATATTTATTTATTCATAGTGTGGCTAGTCAGAGCTTGGTGTTGAAGGGCTGACTGACTATGTCTTTGCTAATATTGGTTGTTTGACCTCGTCTCCTCTGTCTTGTACCATCAGGAAACTAAATTTCTGCTGACCCCAACCCACAAAGACGTGTAAGAGGGTGGTGAGGTTTGTAAGGACAATAACAGTGTTTACAGACCGCCTGATCTATTTAAAAAAAAAAAAAAAAAGGAGAAACTTCTGAGTCCACCAGCTCTCCCAAAGTTGTCTTTGATTTTCAGTCTTTTATGTACACAGGGCTGCAGGTACCTCAGCCCTGTGGGCTACTTGCCCATGAGGCAAAAGTCTTAAAATCACACAAACTCTAACAGCAGCTCCAAAACTTGCAGTTTTGTCAGTGTGTCCATGAGTTCTGCAGGCTGTAGCAAAATCCTGGTGAGCTGGGCTGCTCGCTTCTGTTTGGAGGGCTTCCCACCAGGCATTAGGGCTGGACATGGCCGTGGCTCCCTCAAGGGGAGTTAAGCGTCAGCTCCCAGACCTGGAGAGGTTCTCAGCCATGGGCAGTGGGGTCATCCTGAGCAGCTACGGTGCCCAACAGTCCCATAAGCATTGGCCACCTGTATTATTGCCATGGTGGTCATGACTCTGGCCTTTTTCCCTGCTGGCTTTCCCTGTTTGTACTTGCAGTGTGAGCAGCACACGGTGTCTCACTCCCTGCACCCATCAATGATGGCATTGCAGCCTCTGCTGCAGAGTCAGGGCTCCTGGGGAAAAATCCTTGAAAGCAAGAAAGAAAACTCAGAATTTATGAAGCATTCTTCAGCTTGAGATAAACTCATTGCAGTTAGCAATACAATTAGCATCGCTGTACTGCAGCCATTAAAAGAAGGCAGCAAATTTTTATGAAGCCAAATGGTGCTGTCAGACTGATGGTTTAGGCAGGAAAAAAGGGGTTTACTTTTTCTTGATAAACATGACATATGTTATTGTCAAAATGGCAATCAGAAACAAGGAGCAAAAGTAAAGGAAAGGCATTAGAGAAAGGGCCTGGCTCACTGTGGATGAATTACAAAATACCTGGATAAGGAAAGGTCTCTAAAACAGTGTGAATAACACACATCATGCTGCATCAGGAGTGCCTGATCCAGGTAGAACACACACATATAAAGGTGGACTTGGGTGTGGTTTCCTTTGGAAATTACTGATGTGGGTTAGTTTTAAAAGCACCGAAAACTGAAGGGTCTAAGCTCAGGAGACTCCTATAAATCTGCATCTCTCCCTTCATCTCACATACCACTGCTACTGAGCATCCATCACACTCAGCAGCACTCACTTGTAATTAAACAGTTTGTAGCCAGGAGCAACAGATTTTAACACCATTTTTAGGATGAAACATTTTCCTAAAAATAGCAGAAGCCCAAAGATCTTACCCAGTAATTTTTAGCTCTCCTTTTTCACTCCAAAATGTGGTTCATACACAGCACAACATCATCACAGAGGTAGGCTGAGATAGCTGGCTTTCACAATGTCCTACAGCTTTTCAATAGGTCATCAGTCTTGAAAGGAGGTCTTGGTAGAAAGTTATTTAGCCTGGGTTTCCCTTTTCAAACTATGCCAGATGTGGACATCCAAGATTCCTCATTAGCTGTTTTTTGGCATGAGCAAGAAATTATCTGACTCCAAGAAAAGAACCTGTCTTTAACTGGATGGATGAGCTTTTCCCTGACCTGGGTAAAAATCAGGTAAATCTGAACTGCGTGGGGATTCTTCCACTCCTTGCCTGCTTTGAGTTGCCTCCAACCATGCTCAGTTACTCTCCTCTCTGTGTTGTGGCTTTTGTGAGTGCCACCTCTATGACCTTACCTTTGCCCCCTGTTCTTTGTTGCTACCATCTCTGCTGACTTCTAAAGGAAGAAGACCTGAGACAAGACACTATGT
Source organism: Acanthiza pusilla (assembly GCA_036630365.1). Lineage (NCBI taxonomy): Eukaryota > Metazoa > Chordata > Aves > Passeriformes > Acanthizidae > Acanthiza > Acanthiza pusilla. Next base: position 69,976,021 of record JAXCHO010000034.1, read on the forward strand.
GCTCCACGCAGCTGGAGTCAGGGTCTCTGGAGCCTGCTGGGACACACATTGGTCACTCTGTATGATGATTTTGGCTGGGGTAGAGCCAATTTTCTTCACAGTGGCTAGTATGAGGCTGTGGTTTAGATTTGTGCTGAACACAGGGTTGATAATACAGAGATGTTTTTGTTGTTGCTGAGCAGGGCATGCACAAAGCCAAGGCCTTTCCTGCTTTCCTTACTGCCACACTGGTGAGCAATTTGGGGGTTCTTGGGAGGCTGGGAGGACACACAGACAGGACAGGTGACCCCAACTGACCAAAGGCATATTCCAGACCATGTGACATCATGCTCAGTATAGAAAATGGAGGGAAGAAGGAGGAAGACTGTGTTTGGAGTGATGTCATTTGTCTTCCCGAGCGACTGCTATGTGTGATGGGTCCCTGCACTCCTGGGGATGGCTGCACACCTGTCTGCCCATGGGTCCTTGTTTTGCCTTGCTTGTGTGCATAGCTTTTGGCTTCTTTTGTCTTTATGGCAACGCAGGAGTTTTCTACCTTTTACCCTTCTGATTCTGTCCCTGATCCCCGGTGTGAGTGAGTGGCTGTGTAGGGTTTGGCTGCTGGCTGGGGTTAAACCAAAACATCCTACCCAGGTGTGCACCTGTATTTCTGTGTATGGCAGCTCCTGCTTTGCAACTTGGGTCCTATTTCTCCAGTTGTTCAGTGAGCACTTTTAGCTCAATCCAGCTCTTCCAGAATACTTGTAAAATTACAGTTTCAAATTTTTTTCAGGCCAGCGTTACCCTGGATAATTTAAAAAAAAATTTTACAGGAGCATCTTTTTGTATTTTTCCAGCATTGCATAACAGGTAAAGAGTTTGGTTTTATTACAAAACGCCTGGGCTGGGCCACATGAATTTTGCTGCAAACGTAGCTGAGAGTAAAGGGAGAATGTCCAAAAACCTGAGATCAGAAATCAGCAGGTCGTGTTTTAACAAGCCAGTTGAATCCACTACAGGCTTTCTGCTGAGTGTGCAAGCAGCAACAACAAAGAAAAAACTTCAGTGCCCAGGTGGTGTAACTGCTCCATTCTCTTCCCAGTGGCTCACATCTGACAGCTCAATGAGCTCACCTGCAGAAACAAATGGGACACTTTTGGCTGCCTTCATGAATGGCTTAACAATATTTTTCCCCACTTTCATCAAGTCATTGCATTTGGTGCAACACACATTTTCAAGATCGGTATTTTCTGTATGTGACCTCAATTCCACCATTTTGTTAGAGGTTTAACTAACTCCATAATTAATAGCTAGGGTCCTGATGGTGCTGCCATAATAGCTGTTGGAATCCTGACTGCTGCTGCATGTCAATGATTAGAGAGCATCTCCATTCCCTCCTGGTGCCACTGCAGACAAGAAGCCTACTATTACTTGTATTATAAATATTTATACATCTTCCAACTCTCCAACAAGCCCAAGAGGAATGAAAGTACATTCTGTTTCCAACTTTTAACTGTCTTTGCACTTATCACACAAGGAAAACTTTTGGTTTCTTCTTCCACGTTTGTTTGCTTTTTATATTCAGACACTGTCTTGGACTTTCAATCTCCTGAGACAAAGAAACAAAGGAGAACAACCTCCTAAGTTTTTAGTTGGATTTTCCTCCAGTTGCTAACTTCTCTTGTCAAATCTGCATCTGTTTGTATTTTATCATAGAAGTCAAGCAATATGGCTGGAAAGAACATTGAGAGGTCTTTGGCCCTGAAGGGATGAGAACTAACACTGCATTTCTGATGGGTATATGCACAACATATTCTTGACAACTTGCAAGTAGATATTTCCCACTCTGAGATGTTTTTTCTTGTGAGAATTAGTCTTTCTTGCTGCAGTTTAAAATCTATGATTTCTTGTTCTGTCTTCACTGAATGTTCATTCTTTTTGTAGAAGCAGCCTGTCCATTTCAGGTAATACTAAATATGCCTCCAATTTTCTCACCTCTGTTTAACAACCTTCCTTCTTCACAGCCTAAGTCTTTCAGGTGCCTGATCTTTCCTGTTGCCTTTTTCTGACCTCCCTTAATAAACACAGTAAGATGAACTTTTTAAAATTTGCTGCTTCTTTATTGCTGTCACACTTAGCACACTTTATTGCTTAGCACACTTCTCACTAATGACCAGCAAATATGACTCTGTGGCTGGTCCTTCTGCAGAAACCAGTTTAAAATATACATTTATTCTGAGATACATAAAACCAGCTTATGAGGATAGATACAGTCTTTGGCTTTTGTTTTCTTAGTCATCCTTCTGGCAGAAATACAACAACATTTACGCATAAAGAGCTCCAAAAGTCTTCCATGCACAGACTTGCAAGTAGGAGGAAAGGCAATTAATGACCCATTTAAGTGTAGAAAGAGACGCAGGTTCTTTGTGAGGAAAATGAGCAGAATTTGGAGAAATGAGTTTCCCAATGAGACATTTATAGTCCTAACCAGAGAGATTTGGGGTTGCAGCATGCAGACACACAAGGTGCTGCTTTGAAGCTGTAATGAACAGTGCACTGAATGCTCAGTCTAAACTCAGCTACTTAAAAGTGTTCAAACACTACCTGGAACATTTTCTCCATGACCAGAATATTTTCCTTTTGTCACCAGAAAGCAAAGCAGGAGCTTCTGCTGGTTTCATGCCTGTGCTCCTGACACATGCGATCGATTTGGTGAGGCAGATTGAGCCCCCAGCTAAATCAGTCACCTGGGAGAAATGCTGTTTTCTCTTCCCTGTAAATGTTTATTGCCTGCATTCCTGTGCCTACACTGACAATTCAGCAGACAACTACTGTTGAGAATTCCGCAGATATATTCATTTTTTGTGAATAAGATAAGTACAACTTATCTGCTGCCTGGACACAGGGCTAACTTCCTTGCACTGGGAGGGTTTTAGATGCTGTGTTCACTAAATAAAGGTTTATGAAGTGTGAAGATGCAAATGACATAATAGGTGTGGACATAGTGCTGTTATCAAGATCGAGAGGCTTTTATACACACACGGTGTGAAGCAATCTTTACAGTCAGAGGTGTCTGAATCATAGAAAATTATGGCTGGAAAGAGCTTCCACAGATCAGCCATTCTAACTCCCACCTAGACACCGGATAAACTCTACCTACAACTTTCCTGACAGATATTTGTCTTATGTCTTGGTAAAAGTCTCCTCTGATGAAGCTTTTCACAGATTTCCTCAGGCAATTTATTCCAGTGCTTAACTATACTCAGTCATTTTCCTAATGTGTAATTTGGACAGAACTTATCTTTAGAGAAGAAAGCAGTATGATCAGAGAAAGGTAATATTTTTATTTATCTCTAGTACAACTGCAATAAGAGAGTAGTACACTTAAATATCTTGAAAGCACTAACCCAGAGAGACCTGTGTATAAACATACGTGGATCTGAGCATGGCAGCAGCAAAATTGAGAGGGAGTTATGCAAACTACGTGGCTGGAAGTGCTGAGCTCTGACATTTTACTGAAGTTCCTCCCTCTCTGGGCCATCGATGTCTGAGCCAGTGTTACGAAGTTCTGCTTCCCTCCATGCAGATTTCACAGCTCTGAGCCTTCACCTGCGGCATCTCAGCAAATGCAGAGCTCGTTCCCTTTCTTCAACACAGAACAGCACGAGGAACAAACTCTTTTTATAAACCACTCTGTTGTGGAGCACTCATGCAAGATGAGGAAAATTGGCTTCAATGCCCTCTTTTGCCTAGTGAGTCCTGACTCATAATTTGCACTCAGGGGCCTTGTCTTCAGATTGCTCACAATTTTTCGCTTTTGCAATGCCTTGCTTGACATGAAAAAAGTTTCATTGCACTGGAAAGCAAGAGTGTGACTTTTAGTCTTGCAATTAGATTCTTACAGTGAAGCTTGGAACAGTTGGTTTGGGTCTGGCCACAAGGATTGCATCAATATTTTATGCAATATTTGTTTCATGCAAAATGCAAACACAAACTTTGGCTCAAAGAGCAAGCATCACCCTCCACCCCTAACTGCTTTTCTCAGGAATCATGCTTACTTTCTGTGACTCACTCAGCGTTTAACTTTTCCACACAGTGGAACAAGTTCAGCAGGTGAAGCAGAGACTCCCCTGCCTGTGGTTACACACCCTTTGGAAGGTGAGCAATGGTGGTTTTAATCCTTTCCCACAAAAAGAAGAACAAACCCTGTATCCCAGCTCTTGGTGATTGCTGCAGAGTGTTTAATACTTTCCATCCTGCTGCATTTTGAAGGAAAACAGCAGCTTCCATTGGGCTTCATGTGGATCCACGGCTGAGAGCTCAGCATGACCTTGCCTGCCCACAAGGCAGGCAGGGGAGTGTCGAAGGACACAGACAGGTGAGAGCAGGGGCTGAGCTGCACACAGCCATCCCAATGGGCCCAGAAATGCAGCTGCAGAATGGAGGCCATGGCAGAAATCCCACTTCCTTCATAGTGAAGTACTAATGAACACAGATCTTGAGGTTAAACAACTGGAGTTAAATTTACTGCAAACGACTGAGATTAAATTTAAATTGTCTTCCTAAGAACGTGCAAGAAAAGTATAAACCTGAAAACTTTTCATGTCCTGGTGAATGCAACTTATTATACCACTAATGTGCTAAGGGATGTAACTGCTTTTAAAATTGTTATCCTGCATTTTAGAGATCAGGGCACCAATTAATTAACGTAACCTTCTTACTACTCTTCATCAAAGAAATTTTATCTAATTATAGTAGTTTACTATAAACTTTTCCCCAGGGAGTTTCAGACTGCGGTATTGCTAGGTGTGCTGAATTCATTAAGGATGCACATTTCTAATTCAGCCATTCAGGAGTATTTTAGAGCCTAAGTCTCACAGAGTTTATCTCTGTTGTTTCAATTTCTGTTGTCATTAAGTTAATTCTGGAAATTACCTAACAACATATAGAGAGAACCTGATATTAAAATCAGCTTGCATAAATGTGGACAAAAGAAAGAGAATTCACAATTAAGAGGTAAAGAAAAAGGCAGACTAGGAAAGCAAAACAACAGACCTTGAAAAGGTAGATTTTACTAAATTCAGGTAGGGCATTGTGAAAATTTAATGGGAAGTTGATGAGAGGGAAGGTTTAGCCAAGAAGAATAGCTGTCATTCAGAAAGGATCAATAGGAAGGACAGATACAGAAGCAATCAGACAGAACACAGAGGCAGCTTGCCTCCCTATCATTTCACCACTGCTCACAAATTCAAGAGGAAAAAGAAATGAAAAGGTTCATAGTTACAGGAAAAGAAGAACGAGCTTGAACAATTACAGACAGGATCTGAAAGACCAAGTCATAAAAGAAATTTGGCTTTAAAAAGCCTTAGTAAGGGGAGAACCAGGCAAGAGGAAGGCCTCTGCTTCGCTTGCAAAACAGCTTGATGCGGAGAAGGCCAAAACATTACGTTCTTTCTTTTGCTTTGTTTTCCGTAAAAAGTTAAATGATGAGCAAGTCTGTAATAATTAATATCAGAAAGAAAAGTGTAAGGTTTCAGCCTAGGTAAAGGCTGGAATAGGGACATCTTGGAAGGTAAAATTCTTATATGTTTCAGCATGGCTGATAAATTGTTCAGTATGATATTTAAAGACTGGCTGAAGCAACCTCAGTGGAGAACATACAAAAATGTAGTGAAAACACCTGCCTTAGGAAACAGGGAGAGAACTGGAGAGGAGATAGGGAATAATGGGCCTTACTAGCAACAATTGAAAAACTAATTGTAAGCATCTGGGTGCAGAAAAAAAAATCTGTTACTTGCCAAACTAGATGTTAAGAGCAAATTATGTCATTTCAACATTTTTTTCTTCAAAAGGAAAATTGTTCCTATGGTTAAGGAAGAAGTAATATGCCATGTGTCCTGACTGTAATAGGAGCTTTTGACACTCCCTTTCAGTGTTCTTACAGGGGTGTTAAGGAGGCACAGGTAGGATGAAATCAGAAAAAAAACCACTTCCTTGTAGCTAATTTAAACCTACCCTCTTTCAGACTGAAGACACTACATGTGTCAGAGATGAACAAATGTTTTTGACTCTGACTCTTCTCTCCCTTCTTTTCGCTGTGATTAGAAGCATTAAAAAAAAAAATTGACTTCAAATGAAATTAAAATAATTTTTCCTGACTCTAGAAAGAGAAGAACCCTCCCATTAGTTCATGGAGTCATGCACTTGCACAGCTTTGAGAATCAAAGCCTCTATCAGATCAAGTATCAGTGATGTATGTGAAGATCACTATTCATCTGTATCTTTTATCTTTGTTTTCAGCAGCTGTAATCATAATTAAATTCCAGCATTGCTGTTGTGGTCCATGTTAAAGTTTCTTGCTTTGCTGTGGCATAGCTGAGACATCTATTAGTCTCTGGGGCTGTTAATTAAAGAATGAACATTAATGGCAGAGACATAAAAAAGGGTTGTGGGAGAATAAGTGCTATATAGAAATGCAAGCATTTATCAAGAGAAGCAGTAGCAACATGGAGAAAATAATTTCAATGGTAAACATAACAAAAAGAGCTTCAGCAGATCTGATTGCTAAAAAGAAATATCAGTGTTGCTTCCTTAGATCCAGCATGTGCACTACTGCCTGCTGGGACGGAGGGCTCTGCTCCAGCAACACCCTCAAGTCTATGCATGTCCTGATATGAACAGCCATAAAAGTGACAGAATGAAAACTGCTGAGCAAAAGAAAAAGTTCCTTTGAAAAATACTGGCAGAGAAAAGCCTGACAGCCTGTGACTGTGATACAGGGTACCAGGCTTGGGAAAGAGAAATGTGCTTGAGAAATGCAGCTGACATTTTTGAAGTACAGCTGGGTACCTGGAAACCAGAGACATCCGGAGACACTGTTGATAGGCCCCAAAATAAGAAGCTGTAATAGCAACTTATTGTCTGAAAAAGTGGAAACAATCTGGGAAAATAAAATGGTTCTAAAGGAGCTGAAACAGCATCATCTGTTGGTTGTTACATGTGAAAAAATGGAAATTAACAGACATCTATTGGCTGCTTGATGTGGTGATGTCCTACACCTCCTTATGCCTTTGTATCTAAAAGGTCTTTTTATCCAAAGTAAAGCCACTCTCTCTGAGTATTTGTCATGCTTCACTTGTTTTTCTTTCCCAAGCAGGTTAAATCCCACACAGACTTTCAATGAGCACTTGGGCGCTCACCAGGGATGTTTGGCTGACTCCAGGCTCAGTGACTCAAATCATCTCCAAAGTGAGATCTCTGTCTAATCATTTTACTGGACTCCCTTTGGGCGTGGTTTTGGGGGATTGTCCTACCACCTCTGGAATTGTTGGGAATCCATCCAGGGTCAATTTGTCCTCTCCTTTGGGATGATTTGGGCCCTTCTGAAATCTGTCTAATTCACTTGATACTGGCCAGTATTATATACCCATTGAAGTAATCTATTGCATCTGCTGCTATATTGTTGATAAGTTTCTTTAATAATTACATTTGTAATAACCTGTAATAACATATACCTCCTTTGTTGCTGCTACACAATTGCCTGCTGCTAATATTATCTGCCATACTAATGATTGATACTATGTTATTGATTGCTTATCACCATTTGTAATAGTTTGATATATGTACATCTTCACTTTATTAATCATATCAACTTGCTCTTGTTGGTTTTTGTGCTATTCGCGCTAATCTGTAATAAGGCAGAGAAATTTAGAGGATAAACATCACCATATCTTCGTGTATTACGGAATCCTACAAACCACAATCCTACCCACCCACAGGCCAGGTAACCCATCAGGTTGTGACATATTCCCAGGCATGTGCTTAGTTTCCTAAGCATGCTCCATGGTGCCATTGGGAACACAAGTGACCCTACAGGTATGCACGTGACAAAATGTTTTGCTCGATGTACATGAAGCGGTAAAAATCAGTAACATCCCACTACAGACAGGATCACGTAGGAGGTTCAGGGAAGAGAAAATACAGCTGCATGAATCAAATGGCTTGTCATCCATCCCCTGAAGATGTTTGAGAATAGGCTGTTCTCTTCATTCAGATCTGTGCTGCTGCAGGGTTCGGCTGCTGAGCACCCAGCTGCTCCCAAGGCCAGAAGAAGTGGGTGCTCCGAACACTCATCCCCTCAGAAGCTGGGGAAATCGGACTGCTTACCAGAACCACCACCTCCCCTCTGGCACAGTGTTGGTTTGTCAGTGCTAAAGGTGGAGGCTCACGGATGTAAAGCGTTTCAGTGGGGATGAGCAGAAAGTATTTGGCACAAGGTCTCCTAGCTGAGCTATGAAAAAAGGAAAATGGTGGGTACAAGTTATATTAGTAATTATCAAATTAAAGTTTAAAAATTTAAACTTCATCATTCATTAATTTATACAGGAATTTTAGCTTTTGCAAGCCATTTTTTTCTTTATATATGTGGACATTGGCTAGGCAGTAAATATGTATAATACGGATGTATTGAATTTGGTAGATTAACTTCTCATTTTCTCATCATGCTACCAAGGAGACATTTCCATGGCTCCTGAATATGGTAGCATAAAATCAATAGAGTTACACACAGAATTGCCTTGCCCCTCGAGGTTTCCTCCCCTGCCTCCAGTTCCCTAATTAGCTCAAATTGCATCAACTACAATCTGGTTTAATGTGACAAAGTACCTGCTGTATATCTCTTCAGGCCCACCTACGTACCTGCTGTGAATGTGTCTGCTTTAAAACACCAGTGAACTAAGAGCCAAAATTAAACCAAACCAAGCAAATTCTGTTGCATGGAGCTTCTGTTTACCCAAATATCTTCTGTCTAGTGGAAAGCTATTGCAAGTTTTCCCCACTACCATTAGCTTGCAAGTTCTCTGCCACCATAAGGCAGCCTCCCCTTCACACCCTTTTCAAACTAAGTGCATCCTGTCAATGGTGTTGCCATCTGAGTTCATTAAGTGCATGCTCTCTCTGAAGTCATTGATAGAAGACATTGCAACAGGCAGGGTGGGAGTGCATTTACAGTTCCTGCACTGCGTTTGGAAATGCTAGGGATAAATTTTCACAGACTGTAATGGAAGAGTCACACATCCGAGACACTGCCTCCGTGTGTCATCGTGCATATGTTGGAAGATATGAAGCAAGTCGGGGGAAAAAAGCCTTCAAATTAAACAAATTTTTAATGAGCACGCTCACATAAAGATGAACAGAGCAGAAAAATCTGTCTTTTTTTATTCAATTTTCTGTCTACATTATTTCAATAGCTGTAATTAGATTTGGGGGTTTTTATTGTAACTGATGCCACTTTTAGAAAATCATTAGTCTCTTTGTAGGTTAAAACTGTAACTGAGTTTTTCCTGCTTTCTTATCTTCTGTTCCATATTCTGTGCAGATGGTGCCTTTTCTTGTGAAAGTTAAGCCAATTAAATAGTTTTAAATATTTGTGGATATGTGGAAAAACTGACTGATTACTTATTTTCCTAGGTGTTCAGCTAAAATGAAATTATTTTTTAAATACATGCAAATAACTGTTTTCCAGAAAGCTCACCCTGAAAGCTTTACTATGGATTGCATCAGATCCACAGGGCTCCACGTAGGTAAAGAACCTTTTGGAGCAGAGCCATGTGGGGAGCTGGAAGTAACTGCACTTAGTGCTCATTTCAAGAACATCAAGAGATGTACTTTTGTAATCTTTTTTTTTCTTTCACTTCTAGAAGTTGTGTCATTCTGAAAGGGAAGAGAGAAGGGTATCCTATCGTAAAGAGCTCCAGTGAAGAACATGTTTACCTGAGAGAGGGAATTGGGTTGTGATTTTTCTCTCTGCTTCCCATCCATTTGCTCATAATTCTTTCATTTAAATAAAAAAAACCCTAGGCAATAAACTCTCCATTCTGGATTAACAAGGAGACCTAATCCAGATGACTTCAGTTAAAATGCACTGAAGACTGCAATGAAAACTTTGGGAAAAAGAAATAAATACTGTAACAGAGCCTGTTGAACTGGAGGAATTAACTTGACTTGGGATGGCATTTCCTAAAATCTCAAGTATTAGGCTTAATAGTTGGCAGGTACAAGAGGTAGAAAGAAATGCTTCTGACAGAGTCTACTAGTTATTAATTTTCCGTGATATTTAAATAAAAGATAGGAGAAATTAACTGAACTGGAATGTGTACTAGTGGAAAACATATTTTCTCTCCTAATTGATTAATTTGACTGAATAGCAGTGTTTTTCAGTGTCAGCCACACAAATGACTGCTGATGGGAATCGTTATGGCCAGGTTTGCACTTCCTTTCAGTGGAAACTGCTATTAACATCTAAGTGCCTACAGAAGCAAAGCTTTTAACCTCCCCCTGCTATGACAGTTTGTCATTATGAATTCCATTTCAACATAGTGAGCTGAACAAGGTGCACAGATGAAGTGGGATACAATTTACTTTTACACAGCTAATACATCGCTAATTACAACTAAATAAATATTGAAACAGGAATTTCTAATAACATTAACCACTACTCTCTTTTAAATGTGTTTTGCTGGAGGACTGTTGAGAACTGTAACCACAATTTCAAGTATAATGAAGAAGAAATAAAGGGTGTTTTCATTATTTTTAGCTTTCCATAGTGAGGTGATTGTTTGCCTACAACAGGTCAATGCAAACATCCAGTAAAGTGGAGGTTGATACCATTAATAATAAATAAAGCCATCCTGATGAATTTTACAGCTGAACTTACTTCTTTTAACTCTGGAAAAACTATAAAATATTGAAAATCTCTACAGAGGCTTTCTATATAACTCTGTAGATGCCATTACACCGGTTTGTAATGAGAGCTGGGAAAAAATTATGTTTCTAAAACTAGAAAATTCCCTGCAGGTACTAATATAAACTGGTACCAAACTAGGATCTCCTGTCCCTGCTGCTATTAGCCTACTCTGGCCAAGACCCTCTCCTACCTTCCCCAAGATCTCACACCTCAGCATTTCCAGGTCAACACATCTCAGCTGGGACCCTCTTTCTGCAGCTGTTCGTCCTCGGCAGAGAACCCCACTGCCAGAAAGAGCATTAGGAGCTTTTCTCTTGTCCAAAGAGGAATTTGCAACTGAGGAAGGAAGAACAGTGTAGCTGTCTTGCAACACCACAGAGAAGTCAGAGCAGAAAAGAGATATACCATGCTGATCCCCATTAGAGTAAATTATTCTTCAAATTCACCCTGACCTGTATTGAAAGGGCATTGCAGACAGTACAGGACATATCTCTCCTTTCACTACTTGCTTTTAGGAAGCAGAGTACCTTGGGGCCTCCCCAACAGCCTGTGCAGATGTGCTCGGCAGCATCCTTGTGCTGGGCATGTTCTGCATGCTGTGCCCTGGCAGGGCATCTCCAGACATTTTACAGGGAGGGCAGGAACGTCTTTTCCTGAGAAAAGTCCTTTCCTGCAGGCAATACCTCTCAACAGCCACACTGAGATAAAGAGTGAACCTTTTGTCAGTAATGCGTTGGCACTTAACCTCTAGGCCACTGCCTTTGTCGGCAAGGTCATAAATACAAATAAGCTTTTAACAGGATGCAGCACAAAGGCCCACGAAACCTTGAAATAAGGGGATGAGTTACCTATTCATGCTTGAGCACATCCTGAAAAATATAGTCTCAATATGTTATACAGAACAGGGAGAATGGAGACACAGCTACTAAAGTTCCTTTACATCATCACAACACGTTTGGAGGCAAAATATTGAGCTCATGTTCTCTTTGGGAAATAAACCAGTTGCATCTCAAAAATTATAAAGACCTACTTATTTTCATTTGGATTTGTTGTCCCAGGGTTGTTGTATCTGCATACAGATTAATACACATTTGCCCAGAAGATTATCTGGTAGGCTTAAAAAAAATGGCTTCTAAAAAGTCATGTCCTAATTTATGACAGCAAAAAATCCAGGAGAAATGACTGCAGCCTTAAATGCAGTATAATTTAAGGATTTGTACGGTTTTTATATTATTTTAGAATTCGGATTTGCGATCTTTTGTGATAGCACCATCTTCAACATACTTGCTTTAAAAAGGAGGGAATATTAACTCTGCTGGCACAAGTCCTGTTTCACACTCCTTCTCAAGTCACAGAAAAACAGAGCCAGTCTTCAAAAAATTTTGGCATAATTCTTCTGAGTCGTTCTCAGTTATTGTATCCACCAATAACTACAGAGCAGAAGGAGGGTGGAAGGGAGGCGCGGAAAAGGGAACGTTCGCTCAAGCGAAGGAACCCTGGGCCTGCTGTGTTTCCCTGGCTCCGGCTGCCATCTAGTGTTGTGCGGGCAGCGGGGAGGGGCGCGGCTCCCTGCGGTTTGCGCATCTTCCCCGAGCCCTCCCTCCGCCCGAGTCCACGGGCAGGGTAAAGCAGCACGGAACCGCCTCTCCCGGGACAGCGGCAGGGGCACATGGAACCCAGCAAGCTGAGGAGCAGCTCCTCTGAAATTATTTCTCAAGTATTCGCAGTACAACCACTTCTAAATTAAGTGCTTCACATGGTTGTAAACGTAGTCTCTGCTGAGCTAAGGAGAGACATAACAATGCATAAACCTTAATCTTCCACTGCATGAAAAGGGGAGGTTGGATTACCGATTGCTGTGGCACAGCCATTGCTATTGTATTTTCTTCCTCTTTTTCTTCCACTTTAGTGAGAGTACAGAAGGCCCAATTCCCAACGAAAGCAACTTTTATAGAGAGAGAATCACCTCAGTGTAAAAATCATCACTGAGATTGTGCAAACTAGGAATAAGTACGACACGGTGTATGCAGCCAATGTACCAGTCACCAACAAAGGCTATAAGCTTCTGGAACAGGATGTACACTCACCATTATTTTTAGCATCTTAATAGTTTGAATTGTGCTAGAAAATTAATTCTGCTTGGCTTTGGGAGAGAGCATTCCATTCTCTAATCCATTGTCCTCCTCAAACAGGCAGGAGTTTGTAGCTCTTTCATACAGTGCCATAATGTGCTCTCAGCTGAGTGCAGTCCTCCAATTTGTTTGTTCCAAATGCTGCACATGGCTTTGAAGTGTGTCAGATTTTCTTTGCCCTGTTGTTTTAGCAGGCAGACAGCAGATAGCGGGCACAGAGGACATTTCAGAAGCTCCTGCTGATTTTTAAGAAGATGCACATCTTTCTGTGAAGATTGTACAAACTGGAGAGTGATGTGACAGACTACATTCACTGCTGGTGCCGGACGAGCAGTAATACAGAAATGGAAAGGATTTTTCTGTCCAGGAGATCTGGCTGACGCCTGAGGTGTCACCTCTCTGACATCCTTGTGATGCTTGGAGTTTGTGCAAATGAAGGCAGCCAATGCCAGCTGCTGTAGATCCAAAACCAATGTGCAGTCGGAGAGTTGCCTGCCAGCACTTTAGCAGCAGGCTCAGACTTGTGAAGGAAGCAATTACCTCCCTCACAGGTAATGAATAGAACTGAATTAGCAGCTGGCTTTGAGAGGATGGGAAGAAGCTCAGGAAAAGAGAGAGATGTTCCTTATTTAAAATTCTTGATTACCAAGGCCACAGGATGACATTTTATACCTAGTCAGAATGCCTAGTTCACACCTAGACACTGGACAAGGCAAGATTAAACCACAGCTTTAGGTCACATATATTATGAGGGATAGTCCATATTCCATAAGGGGAGGGGGGAGGGCAGAGGAGGGATTTTCTGCAAGACTACTTAAGAGGGTTGGACAAGAGCCCGAAACCTTTTGTGACTTTGGCAATATTTCATGCTATGAAAAGCTCTGCAGGACTGAACCTACTGGAATACTCTGCTTTGCAGCTGGAGCAAAGCTCTCCAGGTCATCATATAAAACAATTGCAAATTATCAGCAAATCAATAAATCAATAAATGAAGAGGGCCAATGATGGGTGATAGCCAGCATGGTATTATATAAATAGACTAAGGTGACCTCCCCTCCTGCATACACATCAGTGCTAGAAGTCACCATTACCTGTTCTGTAGTATTAATTGTTTTAATGTTGGGCTAAAAATCAGTCCCCTACTGTGAAGGCCTTTGTTAAGACAAGCAGTAGCCTCTGTGGTAACTATAGCAACAATGTTGGCCATTCAAATTCTCAAAAGTAAAGGTTAAGGGACTAGCTAAATTTGCTCCTAAGGTCCTTTAATTTCCAGTAGTATTTTTTTTTATTTTTTTCACTTGCACCAATTGCTAACTCCGCCCACTTGATCTTCTTCCATCTGTAAATTTTGAGTGTTCTTCACTCAGAGCTGAGGCTCAAACCACAGTGGAATTGCCATCTGAAGTCCCATGTTGTTCACTGAAAAGCTTTGCAAGAAAGTTTCCTGTATGCTGGACTGTTGATATCTTCATGAGGAATATTCATGAACTTAATTTGACAGTTTGTCTTTTCAATCTGTGGTAACTGGCCTTTCTTTCCAATTGTCTCACTGCCCAGCAAAAGCTATCTTGTAAATATATAGTTTTATCTTAAATTATTTTTTAAAAAGTTCTAAGACAATTAACTCTGCCACTCAATCTTTCAAAGCAACAAAACCATGCTTTTTATAGTTTCAAACATTCAGAGGCTACTTCATACATCTCAAAAGCATTTTGAATACACAGCAATCTTGACTTCTATTACAAAACTTGTCAAAATCGCAGGCTAGCACAGAAACAAGATGTCTTTAAGTAATTACATTTCAGCGTCCTTTCACATGAGAAAAGTGGCCACATATTAGAGGTATCTGAGAAGATAATCCTTAGCAAAGTGGCAAGCTAGGATTTCTGATCCTCCTGAAAAGGTGGCTGAAATTATAAAGCAAGCAGACAGTTGATAAAAACTGTCATTTAGAGTAAAAAAAAATTACATGTCTCCAACACAAAGAGAGTGAAGTGGACTAAGATAAGAAATTAATGTAAATTTTTCCTCAGATATTATTAGGAAAGCTAACAGTGAGAAACCTACATGCTTCAACCACCTGATGGACCTCCAACACAAATGACAGGCAAGATAATCCATAAAGTTTGAGTCTGAGGTGGGAGATGATTAGTGAACCATGACCTCACTGGAAGGGGTTGAAATATTCACTCCAAAACCCAACTGCAGGTGCATACAAAATCCCACATCTAAAGGCACAACAGTTTATGATCAATGCACACCAGAGGCCAAGAAGAAAAAGTGTTCAACTCAGTTTAAGGCCCACAGATCCAGTTTGCTGGGTCACAGCACTGCAGCCTGATGAATGGTAAGAAAGGAAGCACAGCTGAAGCCACTGTTGCTACAGTGAATTTATTTCTAATGTTCTGCCATCTTCAGTATTTTTTAGACATATCTCAATTTCACAAATAAAGTTATGCAGATTTTGTTATACAAAAGCCACAGCAATGACACAGAAGACATCTCAAAAATAACCATGATCCCACATTGTTTACAGCAATGAAGTTACAGTGAAATGCTCAAAACGTTTCCATCTTTGTCAACAGGAATTTAAAAACTAAAGTAATTTTGAGTCTGGCTTTTTGGGAAGACCTTTAAATAGCAGGCTGATCTTGTTAACGTTAATCATCTGGCACTACATACATCTTCAAATTAAGTATTTCTGAAAAATTTGCAAAAATCAACTGATACAAAACCATGACACTTGTAATATGCAATCTGTTGGAACGTCAATATAGCATTTTTAAAAATAAAAATAGTGGGACAGCAGTACAAAAAGTATGGCTTTCCAAAGCATTGCTGTATATTGACTGAAGAACCAATGAGACAACTTTCTTTTCAACACAAAAAAAAACCAGTCTAAAAACCAATCTGAGTTACATATTTTTTTAAAGTGCATTCATTATTTGAACAGTGCACTGATGCTTTTAACAATCTTAAATACGAAAATGCAGAGAACCAGTACAATTTCCAAAGCTTACAACAACTGACACCTAGAGTTAAATCACTAATATTCCTTAGATTTATAAACCCTTTACGTTTAGGTATGTATCTTCTTCTGTCTACATTCTGTAATGCAATGGAAACCTGGTCCCGGCTGGTCACAGCTTTCGTAACTTACAGAAAATTACGTAAAAAATATGAACTGTGGGCTTTTTTTGCCAGCTGAGTTACCGAAAACTCTCTTGGATTTCATGATTCCTTAGACTTTGAAACACACTCATCCATGAAGAAACCCAATCAAAATTAACAAAATGCAAATCATATTGCATCTTAACTCCGAGTGAGTACATTTGGTGATAGGTGTGCTCAGAACTTAATTCTGGGGGATGCATGTACTTTCTGGCACAATGACTATTACTTTTGAAATTGTAATGGATTTGCAAGTGTACTGGCACATACAAGGCTTAAGAAGAGACTGTCTATCTACAACAAGAAAAGTAGAATGATGACTATAAAAACAATGACAGGTAAGTAACGAAGGCTTTAAATTGTAGTCAAAACTACACGCAACTAACAAGTTTGGAAATGTGTGAACTACCGCCACAAAAACTGCAATGAGGTAAGGAAATGGATACACTGGAGACCAGATAAGAGTAAGACTGGATAAACAGTAATGCCTTCATCTTTTTGGGTTCAGGATCAGATGTGATGATGTGGTGTTAGGAGAGTGGTTTGTGTTTTGTCACTTACAGAATTAGAGATTTTTACTTATCTATACATCAAAGAGTCTCTTGCTATGTATTGTTCCAGTGTAGTATAAAACTTGAAAATACTAGTTGTACATATTTGCTTCTTTTTCTAGATTTTTATCCAATAAAAGTGTTAAAATACTCAACAGTTAAAGCTTACTTAGGAACATTGTTTCAGTCTCAAAGCTCAACTTAGCAGCCACATCAGTACTGAAAGACTACCATCTATTCAAGGTGTAGAATGACCACCACGTGGGAATATGAGACAACATTAGATAACGACATTTATGGTGTAGCTTTGGTGTTCAGTTGGTTGCATCATCTCTTCTCAGAGGAATTACTTGAAGTGCTTTGGCTATTCTCTCTCCGATAGCTCGGCTACTTGCTGCGATTATTCTTCGAGACATCAAATCAAACGGACCACCTGGAAACCAAGGCAAACAAAGCAACCAGTTCATACATGGAGAAAATTAAAAGTTGGTAGGAAAATAACCATTGAAAAAACTGAGTGTAAATTATACATTACTATTTAAGACCAAGTTTTGCCTCTGGACAAAAATGGATTTAACACAATAGGTATCTTGCTTGAGCTGCATTTAAATTCTCTTCAATGCATGTTTACTGTCTTTTTTCACTTTTCCAGGTGTCCAGCCAATGGAGTAAAGGCTGTCTTGTTGCTTACGAACATACAATTAACCCTTTCTTCATCTATGAATGGGTTGGGAGTTCTGTTCAGTAGTGGTAGCCTGGAAAGTGGATTGAAAAGAACTTGCCTTCTCATTTCAGCTACATTTTGCTCCCTATTAGCCATTTAAAAGGACAAAAGAGCATTATGCAGGCCCATGTATTTACCTGTTACATCCAGCAGTACTCCACCAGCTTCAGTAATAATGATTCCAGCTCCTGCCATATCCCAGCAGTGAATCCCCATTTCATAATAGGCATCAGCTCCACCTGTTGCCACAAGGCACATGTTCACAGCTGCTGTACCTACAGCTCTAATCCTAAAGGACATACAAGACATTATCTTAATTGAGAAGAGTTCGCAAAAAAGTTAGTGTCAGTGTACACTGCACGGAAAACACAGAAATGTCATGATGGAAGTGAACTGAGCTAGAGAAAGCATGATGGAATGCTGCAGTGAAACAAAAATATGAGAATGAAGTGTTGCTTAAGTAGCTTGAAGAGTTTTCCAAACACAGCAAATTTCCCGAAATTACATTTACAAATTCTGTTAATCAATTTTGGTTTAAACACATCTTAAATGATTTCTTAAACTAAAACATATTATGGGAGATAATTTCCCATGAAACAGTAACAGCTAGTCTATTTTGCTTTTTGAATACAATTCAAGGCGAGTGTACACTTTTCAGTGCTGAAAAACCACTTTTTTCCAGTTTGTCTGGTGATGTTCAGTAAACACCTCTGACTTGCCAAACCCTCTAACAGCAATCACACACAAAAAAAAAAAATTACACGGCATGCATTTGTTCTGGATAATTTCACTAAACCCTCATGTCACAAATTCCAGTTTCTTTTGGAAATGTCAATGCACTTAGCAAGTAAGTGTGACTTGTACAAATAATTGCAGTTAATTCAATTAACAGTAAACTGTACATTAAATTATAACTGATAGCAGCTAAACTAGTGCAAGAAGCAACTTAAATCAACTCCAACCTCAAATTATTGTTTACAAATAAAATGCCAAAGCTGAACTGACAACACACCTAAAATGTATTCCCTACTTACATCTTAGCATATATTCTTTAACGACATTGGAAGACTTTTTGGAAGTAGAAAAAAAATCTGCATGTTAAGTGTCAAAACAAGAATCCTGAGAATCTCAGCATAAAACTTGTTAGATGAGAAACATGAATATGGCTGAGTAACAAAAAACTGTCTAGTGAAACTAACTTTACACAAAATGGTTTGTGGAAATGTAGACTTTGACTTATCTGGAGGAAAGGAAGCAGGGAATGCAACCAAAATAACAGCAGTTCATGGACAATTTAAACTACTCAGACAAGTTAAAACTGTACGGTTTTGGAAAAGGAAAGGATGATCTACTTTCATTACTACAAGGAAAGGAAACTAAGAAATGCAATATAGGTTCTGTTCATCCAGTTTTATTCCTTGTGTGTTTCTAGGGGGGGAAAAAAGCACAAAATTTGATTTTTTTTTACCACTGAATGCAACAATTTGTAGTCCTAAAAGCCCAAACTTGCTTTGTTTCTCACTACTGATTGTCAGGGTTCTCTTCTATATGTCTCAGCTTGAACATGTTAAACACAGTTCCTCTGTGGAAGCTACTAGACAGAAACATTTAAATAAATCACATTTCACATTTAAGGTGTCAAACACAACGCACCAAAAGCGTTCTAAAAATTATTGTATTTACCATATTAACCACTGCTACTATATATAAACAGATATATAAAGATATAAGTATCTTACCCATGAATAGGAATGCTGAGAAGTCTTTCCATATTAGAAAGAATTATTTTTATAACCTCTGGATCCCGACTTGACCCCAATTCTGTTACTAAAAGGGATTTTGTAATGTCTGAAAAAGAAACAAAACCTCACTCTTCCAACAGCACAACTTAAAAAGTCACAGCAGCTAGCAGAGCTTACTTCACTGCTTTCTTACAAGACTGAATAAAAGTGAGGTATCTTAATAAAATATTACATATATCAAACATATAAAAATCAGTTATTACTTGGAAAATGGGACAAAAAAAAATACAATGCAAGAAGCATGATCTACTTCAATTGTGCATATACATTAATCAATGCCAGTACTAAGTAAAATTCTATTGCTGTAAAAATTAAAACAGTCCTGAGATACTTAAAGGTCCCATTTGAAGCATGTATTTTACTTTATGTAGCGTTGTAGCAGGGAAGAGTGCTACTGATTTAAAACAATAAAACTCTCACACCTGGGAGAAGTTGAATTGTTTGGCAGATTTGTTACACTCTAAAGAACAATCTCAAACAGATTACAGATGTACAGGGAATTAAAAACAAATAAACAAACTAACAAAACCACAACCACATGGGGAATAAAATCTTCAACTGCTGAGTCCTGATTTTGCACAGATCACATCATATGCATCAAAGAAAAGATAAAAGGTGTTTCTCAAAACTAAACAGCCCATGGCCAAAGAAAGTCTTGCAAAACAAGATTATGAGCTAAGAAATACTAATCCAGGTCTGAAACTTCTGCTGTCTCATTTGCAATCTGGTAATTACCGGAAAGAAGCTACTCAGTTCAGCTTACCTTCTTGGCCTGACACCCGAAGTTTCTGACCATTGCAAAATGCACCTTTTCCTTTTCTGGCAGTATACATCTTGTCTTCTATACAACTATACACAATTCCAAACTCCATCTGCAAGAAAAAGGAAAAATAACTTGAGAGTTTTTTCTCCTTTCTTCCTATTTACTGTGAAATTACAGAACTTAATTGTAACTAGAAACAAGCAATTAGTTTGGGTTTGATTAGATATTAAATAATAAAAAGTATACCTTTTTGTTTACAACAAAGCCAATTGAAACTGCCACAAATGGAAACCTACAAAACAAAACATTTCACTAATTTATAGTAAGATACTAAATTTCTTTCATTACTATTCTTACTCTTAATAAAGACGGTGTTCAGTTAAAGGTAATTTATATTTCAAAAACAAACTTGGACTATAGACATAGTTTTCTGGAATTTGCACAATTTAGCCAAAAATAAAGCCAACAACACATTACCATTTGAAACACAAACTTTTCTAAGCACTAGGGGCTGTCGTTCCTGTTACAGCTGCTCCTAGCCAAGCCTCTAGGCTACTAACCTTTCTTAAAAGGAACAAGCTGGCCAAAAAGGTCTCGTGAAAAGAACCAAATTACCTCTCCCTCAACCTCCCCTTTCTCCACCAAAGCCATGACAAAGACAGTTATTGAAGGATGCAGGAAGAGTGAAGACAGTGGGACTACAGGATGTGGTGTATTGCATCTTGGTCTAAGTTAGAAACGATTAACCACTTAATGACTTATTTTTTACTTTTTTTCCCCCCTGATTCCCAGACATTTGCTTTTATTATTTTCTGCAAAAAATACCAACTTTTAAGCGTGTAGATTCAGCAGAATGGGTTCTTTTCTTGTAACTTTCTGAACATGTTACTTAGCAGGATTCAGAAGCTGTTTAAAAGCCATTGTGCACATAGCAGCAGTCATTTCAAAACTGAAATCAAGCAGACTCAGGAAAGTTCACTAGGGCCAAAATCATGTTTCAAAGACATAAAGAATAGGCTGTCAGCATAACACTGAAAGGCCCCTCCTCATCTTGGTGCAAAATGCCATTGGTAATTACTGATGATATCCTGCTTTCTTTTATAGTTGGGGCTCCCAGATCTCAATGGATTTGAAATCCCTTAGAAATCAGCACCTGGAGCTGTTATTGCCTCCCTGAAGATGCTGCAACTCCTAATTCTGAGTCCTGTTCCTTAATTGCTGAAATCTGTTTTGTTGAAATCTGCCGATCTATCTTTGGAATCCGTGCCAAAGGCTACTGACGCCTGCTATATATGGGGCTCTTATGGAACAACTGATGTAAATAACAGTGAGGCTATTATTATACTTACAGGAACATTAAAATGCTTACAAAAACTGCCCAATGGCTCTCAATCAGTAGCAATCCGTAACTATTAACAAGTTCACAGTATCTCTTTTGAAGCAATTTATAAATTAAAAACAACTTTACTTTCATGGAACTGGAGAAAGCAAAAGGGTAATCAGTTGAAGTTGCTCATATAAAAAAAATGAAAGGTGGACCTGTGTACAAAGTTGGTAGTTCCATCAATAGGGTCTATAATCCATGTGGGGTTATCTGTCAGAATGCTGCCCTGTCCAGCTGCAACAGATTCTTCTCCGATAAAGCTACGGTAGAAACACATTTGAAAGACAGAAAGAAATTGTTTAAATTACAATTACAACACTGTCTTTGACACTAAAATTCTTTAAAGTGAAATGACATTTTGAGTACCACCAGCCATCATATGCAAAAAGCTGAGAAACACATGATTTATCCAGAAAGCACCAACCACATCTGACCAAGCTTGTATCAATATTTATAATGTCAAAGATAAGCACAATATGGGGGGAAAAGAGTTTTATGTTTCAGTATAGAAATAATACCAGAATTTAGCATTCAGAATATACTAGAATAATACCAGAATTTAGCATTCAGAACATTGACGTTTTCATAACTTTTTACCAGTAACAGCATCATCTAATTTTGTTCAAAATACCTATACCTATTTATGCCTTTCACCTTATTTGTGCTATACTATGATTTTTAGCTTGTGTTTTCAGTGAGGAAGGCCTTATGCATCCGGTTAGAACATTGCAGCAACTGTTAAATTTGAAGCTTGATTTCAACCCAAATATGACAGAAAGTTCATCTTAAACCTTTAGTTTTACAAGCATGACAAAATGGTAACGGTAAAGGGATGAAATTCAAACCACAGTTCCTGAAGAAGAGTGCATGCTCAACCACAGTACTAAACCACAAGGACACAAGGCACAGTGCCACAGCACTCCAAATGTCACAGTTTTTGCCGCTCATGAAAGTGTTTGTTTTGGACTGCAGCATTATTAGAATGAGTCTATGTGGGTGGAATTCTCTTGGAGGTTGTCACAATTTATCACACATTACTCAACCTATGAAAAGTTTGCAGCAAACACATGCTTTCCTCCACAAATATGTAAAATGAAAACTGCTGAGAGGAAACAGTAAGGTCCCTTTAATATTGATTAGGAGTTTTATGATTAACTACGGAAGTGAAGATGACTAATCAGAAAGAAACAGCATGTTTCCAAAAAGCAGCAGACCTTCAGAAAGCAAGAGACTGAATATAGGTGGATGAGTAATTCACTAGGAAGAGGAGTTCAGCACCATTATGTCTAATGTGACATTGGTTACCTAAAATAAAAAGCAGCTAAAATATTCTAAAATGCTAATTAGTGTCACAGAAACTGTTATTTCAAGGTCATTCCACAAATCTGTATGCTTATACTAATTTTGTTACTGAACTTGTGCACCAACTCAGTTGTTACAGTTCTACACAATTTCTTATATTTCACATACACAGCTACAATAACAAAATCTCCAAGAAAATGAAAGAAAAAAATAGCAAACTGACTTTAAGAAAACTGTCTTAAACTTGAGCCATTATGTCAAAATGGTAAAGACAGACCCATGTTAAGTAAAATACATACAGAT
This sequence comes from Acanthiza pusilla, assembly GCA_036630365.1. Classification (NCBI taxonomy): domain Eukaryota; kingdom Metazoa; phylum Chordata; class Aves; order Passeriformes; family Acanthizidae; genus Acanthiza; species Acanthiza pusilla. Next base: position 69,998,876 of record JAXCHO010000034.1, read on the forward strand.
CACCCTTCAAGACAGGGGGTGGGGAACAGAGGTACAGAGGGGCAGGGGAAGGGAAAAAAATGGGGAAGAGCAATTAAGAAAACCAGTATTTTGCATGACAGTCTTTTCATTATGCAGAACAAGAAGATTCTGTCTTTTTTTAAGGATGTTTGATGTTGTCAAACTGTATGAAATTGGCCAAAGGCACACTCAGTTCCACAGGACCCATCCAACAAAGCAAAAGCACACTAGTTTCAAAAGTGGACAAGATATTTGGGTCCCAGGTCTCCTGGGGTCAGCTTTGACTTTCCAACACAATAACCAAGATGTTTCTTACACTTGGCAGAACTGGATGTGACTTTCTGCCTAGGTTTTGTCTTGTGTCAGTAGACCTGGGGACACCATGGTTTGTTGCTACAGCTCTGGGCAAAACTTCAACCCACTAGTACTCTAAAATACTTAATTTATAAAAGCTAAAGGAGAGTGCTACAACTTTCCAGCATGCCAGTTGTAATAGAATTTTGCCAAGCAAAATCATAAATTTTCCTTTTTTCTTCTGTCAAAAGCATACTGGTAACAACCCATACCTGTGAGAAGGATACTTTTCTTTTATCAAAGAAATAATGAAGTTTTCTACTTTTTGATCAGTTTCTGTCACTAGATCTACAGGTGAACTTTTAGTCATAACAGATATTTCTTCTTTGAGTGCTCCACGGATTATCTGTTAAAACAACAACAAAACAAAAAAAATCTTTCACTGTTAACAGTATGGAAAATATTAGTTTTCAAAAAAATACTAGCATCATTTTTACAGTAATTTTCTATACTGCACACACAAAACACAAACACAAGCAGTGACATAACCCAGATTTAAGTGGAGGAGCTGGGACTTGCATCTCTAGTCCCTACTAAGTACAAAGTTTTACATGGCCTTAAATCTAAGTACTACAGGAGGATCTCCAGGCAGATGAAACTGGGGTCCATTGTGTTAGGGCAAGTTTTAGACTTACATATTTAAATACCAGAGTTGAACAAAACACCTAACGCTGACCTCAAGTCAGCTATTTTTAGCCAGACCCTGCATTTATGATCTTAAAACTATCAGCAGCAGCTTAAGCAAGAATCCATGCCTCACAGCCCACAGAATTATTTTACTAGAACTCAGAAAGATTTTCTGAGGAAAGACTTTAATGAGGTTGTTGCAGAGACAATGTTCCCCATATTCTGCAGCTCCAGGGGACAGAATTAGTACATGTGCCATCTTGTCTGGCTGCCACAGCCTTCACACGTACCAAGCAGAACTACTAAGAACTGAACATTCAGTAACCACTCCTGCTGAGGCTTTGCCAAGATGTACAAACTTTCTCTTGTTCTAAGCAATCCTAAATCTTAAATGGCAAAATATCAGCACTGTAAGGGTTGGTTCATATTTACAGAAGCAAAGCAGTCTTCATAAAGAGAAACAATCACAGAATGGTTTGGGTTGGAAAGGGCCTTAAAGACCATCTGGTTCCACCCCCCCTGCCATGGCACAGACACCTTTCCCTAGACCAGACTCAGAGCTCCATCCAACCTGCCCTCGGACACTTCCAAGGATGGAGAGAACAAACATGGCATTGTGTGCCATCAACAAGCCACTGTATAAAGCTGATTGAGGCATTCACAGGAAAGGCTACCACAAACTTTCAGGTGGTAAAATAATAAGGTAGACAGTAGTTTAAGGGGGAAAATCAAGATGCTCTTTGTTTACCACGATTCTTTTAAACCAAACTCAAGCAACAGAAGTTACTCCTTAGTCTTTAATCAGACGCCAGGCCATTGAAAAGGGCAAAGTTGTTTTCTTAAATTAACCAAGTTGCAAATGTAAAAGACACTCTAATCTTGCACTTGAACATCACAAACTCCTCTGTCCATTTAGGTTTTTGACAAAACACTCCTCAGAAGAAATTCCAACATCAATATCCTTCAAAAGCTATATACACATTAGACTCAATAAATAATGTTATTATTTATAAAGAGCTTATACATACCTCCCCAGCTTTCCTTGCTAAACCAACTGCATAATCCATACATTCTTGCCAGGGATCTGCCATCTTTTCCGAGATAAACAGCCTAGCAAAAGGAGAGATTAATGCAAGGAAAAAAAATATGGCTTCTTTATTTTCTGATTCTTTGCAAACTCGAAGCTTTTTGCTTCACCTGGCTTATTCTTAAGTACTGTCCAAATGCGGAAATACGCTGGGCGCAGGCCCCGCCCCGCCCGGGGCTGCGCGGTGCCGCGGGCTGCAGGACGCGCACCGAGCGCTGTGGGGACGCGCAGCCGCCTCAGGGCACCCGAAATGGCGGCTGGGGCGCGCGCCGCACTCACCGCCACGGCCGCTCCCGCCCAGGCGCAGGCGCAGGCGCGGCGGAGGCGCGGGCCCTCCCCCTGCCCCTGCCCCTTCCCCTCAGCCGCCGCTCCGTGCCCAGCGCGCCTGCGTGTGAGGGGAGCCCGAGGCTGGGCGCGGACGGTTCGGCGCCGGCGGTGTCAAAATTTGCCGTGGAAGTGTTGAAATTAGACTTTGATGTCAATTTCTTGTTAATAATTAGACGTGGCAGGGTGGAGATACCGTAAATGCTCTCCCCTGGAGCGCGCGATTGGGGTTTATCACAGAATTGAAAGGATGGGTTGGGTTGAAAGGAGATTTAAAGGTCAAAACGAATCCCTCTGCCGTGGCCAGCGACACCTTCCACTAGACCAGGTGGCTCAGAGCCCCATCCAAACAGGCCTTGTTCACTTCCAGGGATGGGGCAGCTACATTGTCTCGGTCAGTGCCTCACAATCCTCGCTGAGGGAGAGTTCACGGAGTTCAAAGATTTTTGAAAGCAATTTGTAGTTCAACTGATGCATTTTCAATATTAAAGTCATACAGAGGAAAAAAAACTTTCCAAGCCTGACACTAGTTTAATTTTTTTTTCTTGTGGTGTCTTGAGCCTTTTGTCATCAAGTGAAGGCAAAAACACTGAGAGCTTGGCTTGTTCTCAAAAATTGCAACTGATGTAACTTAATGTCCTACCTAAAATGGTGATCTGGGTAAACAGGACAAGGGTTGCCATTTGCTTTGTGCTTAAAATAATAATAAAATGTCTACAACACCAAAAGAAGCAGTCTTACCCCATTTCCCCCATGCCAATCCAGCCCACAGCTAGGCCAAATGGGGTTAGTTGCGTCCTTCCCACATCAGTGAAGATAAAGTTTCCACTCTGACCAACCCTGTTGTGTGGAGCAAGTCACTATGCAATTCCACATTTCCTCCTTCCCATCTCATAAACAGGAATAAGCCCGATTTTAAAAGTATTCACAGTCATTAAAGAACTACAGAGATGGGAAATCATGTTTTTACTATTTTGCAAGTTGCTCTTTGCAAGGTTATACCAAAAGCATACAGCCTGTTGAAAGAGGCACTTTGGCTCAGATTGGAGTTTTGTTGAGGCAAGCAGCTGAACATGCCTTAGTACAACCTATATAGGACTGCATGAGTGTTATGAAAAATGTCTTCTTTGACATCATTCATAGTATACTTAACATCACAGCAAGGGTTTTACAGGAGATTTCAAATTCTGCATTCACCTTAAAATCAGCAGAAGTAAAACAGGAATGCCTGAAGTTCTCTCCTACCAAGTGAAAGAATTTCCCTAATCCAAACCACAAGTTCTATTCCAGCTGAAATGAAATTTTGTATTTTATGTACAAGGTGAGTAGGAGGAGAACTAAGCTGCAAGGTGTATTTTTATGTGTCACCTGATAATCTGGATGAACAGACATGACCTATTGATAAAAAGCTCTGCAAACCAGACTGATCACACCCCAGGGTGCATACTTTTCTAAAACAGACACAGAAACAGCAAATGGTGAAAATAAAAGTAAAAGAGATTACTGCCTGCTTTCATAGTGTGATATATTATTTCTCACTTACTGCAGCATTGCCCAGCCGATATAACAGGTCTCGTATCCAAGCAGACTTGAGCCCTGGTTTAATACAACCCTTACCAAACTGTGTACAAACATGTGCAAGGCAACTCTGTAGCAGTGTTTGAACTGGAGCAAGACCAGGAGCTGCTACCATCAGCCTCCCCTAAAATGTTTGCAAAGCCTTGACCTTGTGCATTCTCTAAAATTACAGCTAGAACAACCAAAGAGCTTGATATTCACCTATTTTTGTAGTTTGGCTGAAAGCACTGTTTATTATAAAATCAGGAAGTATTTATTTTGATAAATTCCTTTTCTTGCTTGCATAACCTTACATACATATTTTGTGCATCTGCTAGAAGTTAAAATCTCATTTATTAACTTTGAAGTGAAACAGTTCAGCACCTTCTAAACACAGGCCTGTAAAATTAACAGTGGTTTAAAATGCCAAATGACTCCTCCAAAGTGTTGGGTTTTTTTAAAATGCAGTTGTTGAACCTTCCCTATGAAAATGTGCTAAGATAATAAGTTTAAGAAAAAACAAACAAACAAAAAATATGCTTAGTAAGGAAATGTTTGAATCTTAGCAGGTAAAATGAGAGAAATTCTAGCTTAGGCAAGATACTGAATGTCTGGAAAAATTTCTGCTTTTGTTCCTGTTTTGTCTGTCATTGATTAGGGTGGAGTTTTCACCTCTTGTCGAGTATTTATCTGTCAGACTAGCTTAATTTGGTTTTGCTTCTCAGTTTCTGAAAACTACGTGGAATGAGCATCTGTGTAAAATCCTAGACACATTCCTGGAATAAGATGATAGTGAAAACTTTTTGAAGTCTTATGAACTGTGACTTGCCATGTTTGTACTGTCATTTACAGGCTGATAGCCCTTAGCCATTACTGGCGATTGATGAAAGCAACCACCCTGCTAAAACCTTTGAGGTCTCCCCAAAGATTTACTTCCTGCATCCCAAATCTTATCTTCTCTTTATCCACAAAAAAGTGTTATTTCAATTATTTTGCCTGCAACTGCTAGTGCAGAAAAGTCAGTTGGGAGGAAAGGTGTAAGTAGAGAATGAGAATTTTCTGCTAAAAAAGGAAAATTACCCTGTTGCATAGCAGCATTTTTCACTTGCATTTGTAGCAACAGTGTGGGGAACAAGTTCTGTTTAAGGTGCTTCCCAACTCTCTGGTTCCACAATGTTGCTTACCTTCTCACTGTATATTCTGTACCACAGCAGTCTAAGATAAAAAGAAAGATGAACAGACAGTTGCAGAGGAAAGGGAGGAAAATACCAAGGGAAAAGGGAACTGTTCCTCTTGTACTGGAAAGCAAAATAACTGGACAGACAGGCAAGGGAAAGCAGAAAAATCCTCCTGTTCTTTCTACTGATTTCCAAAATATCCAGCCACTGAAAACCCTTTCCTTCATGGAAACCAAAACCACCTTCCATTGTGTGACATCCACATCACATCCAGTAAAGAAATTTATCCCTACCTACATGTTAAAGCTACAGCAAAGAGTACCATAAGGCAAAATAAGACACACCAGTGACAGGCTTACTGAGCTCTTTTTGGGGTTTTATGCAAGTCAAAACAATATATAGTAATCCTAGATATATTCCTAAATTCTTACAAAGGAACTCTTGCTGGGTAGTGCTGAAAACTCCGACACTACAGCCACTAGAACAAGACCACATTACTATTCTGCCAATGGAGAGTATCTTTGAAGAAGATGCTAAGCAAACCCCCCCTTCCATTGTGATTTTTTTTTTTAATTTTATTGCAGCTGTGCCTGGAATGGGTACGTCACACATCTGTTTGTCTCCAAACTGGTACAAATGAACTACAGTCTAGTATTACAGACAGTGGACAATGGTTCCCAGTTACTTAATGTGGTAGCTGAATGGGCCAAAACACCAAATCCAGATTTGTGAATGTCCAGGTGACTGTGATGTGTTGTCCACCTCCACTTGCAGGTCTGAGTACACCTCTCCACCTCATGTCATCTCACTGAACCAAAGGTCTATTTCTCACAGGACTACCAATACTTCTTAACCTTATGCCCCCTGCCCTCTTCATAGAGTTTCTCTCCATTTCCATGTTTGTCTTGCAGTGGCAGGACAATGTCCCTGAAGTTCATCATAACATTTTTTAACAATGTAGACATTCAGTCTCCCTGTGGCCCAGTTACATTTCTGGGCATAAGGTAGAGCTGAAACGTCCTTGCAAACATGAGAACAGCACATGAAAGTAATCGTCTGAAAGTGCCCCATTTTCTGTAAAAGAATAGTAGCTCTTCCCTTTTCAAACTTACTGAAAGGTTAGTCACACTGATCAAACAGTGAGTCAGGCTCTGGGAGACAGAAATTTCTCCCACTTGATCTGAATACTGTGCACTAATCACAAGCCACTATATAATTTTGGTAGCAATGGATCACACCTTCCATGGTTCAGCTGAAAATCTTGCTACAGCCTCTGTAGTATCTGATGAATAGGTTTGCTTCAGTAGTTGTCACACTGCACAGGACCACAGAGCAGCAGAAACACATTACAGCTGTGCAAATGAAGCTTAGACTTGTGTGTTCCACTGCTCTATTCACATCCCTTCATCCACTGTCCTTTCTGTCACTGCAGGATTGCCTTTCCACCTCCTAGTTGGAAAACATTGGCTGAATAATTGTCAACAGGTAAAAGCAATGGATCAGTCTGGAATGATTGGTCTTGGAACTATTAGTGTTGAAAGGGTTCTGCTCCTCTAGCTTAAATTGAGACAGGCTCAAAGGCCACTGCAGGATGAGTTTAGATTCTAAGAGGCCTGTTCAGAGAGATAAAGCAAGGCTCCTTTGTTATACGTGAGAACTTATGGTTAGGAGAGTGCTGGCCCTAACATTTGTGGTTTTATGTTTCAGAAACAGCTGTAACTGTGATAAACATAATCTTGTGTTTCTTCCTTGCTATGAATTTTCAATCCAGCTTTGAAAGACATCCAAATTCTGGAGTCTACCAACCAATGATACTATGAGTTACCTTCTTAATCAGCACTAAGCAAGACACCAAAAATTCAGAAAGCCATCAATTGTATAGGACATATGCACTTACAGGTGTAACTTCTTTAATGTACAATCACTGTACACAACCACTTACAAACTTAGTAAGTCCATCTTGCAGACCGCTGAAGAGGAAACAGTAGAGATTTACCAAAGATTGGAAATACCCAGATAAAACTGCAAGCTGACGAATGCTATACTTCCAGTTGAACTGTATTTCTTCCTCTCTTACTAGATTTCTTCTTTTACATAGGAATTAGATAAGAATAATTTCAAATCCTCTTTTATCCCCTACCTAATCACACAACAAGATTTACTAACAGGAAGACACCCGTGTGAATTTACTTTTGCTCCATAAAGCTTTCCTTCAAAATGATGTTAAACTATTACAAGATGTGGACCTGGTGTATAGACAGTGCTGGTTTCCATACTCAATGAAATCTCTTCTTGTAGATGTAGAAAAGATGCTGTGATAGTGTAATATGTTTCTTTCTTTCAGAAAAGAGACACACTGCAAGTTTACATTTTCATTGTTTATTTAAACATACTGTCACATACTATACAAAAATAAATAAAAAATTCAGAAAACATTCTTAATATTATATAGCTCAATAGAGCAAGAATTTATTTGAGAATGTGAATATCTGTAGCATTAGTTATTATAATTTTCTTTCCAGGACACAGTTGTTCTGTCAGTCAAGCAACTGAGAAATTGATGGAAATTGTGTTTTTACAATGGAAGACAGATTCTGGCATGCCAGTGATTTTAAAAGAAAACTGGACTTGCTTGAATACCCTGCTTCTAAAAAATATTGGGTTTTTTTGATTTTTGGTAATTTATTGACTAACTAAAGTAGGACTCTGTATCTTCTATAAGTAGAACATTGTTATCAAGATACTCTAGAATTATATTTCCTCCATTGTACAATGGATAGTCTTTATCAGATAGCCATGTTTCCAGTGTGTGTTCAAATGGCAAGGCTTCTCCAGAGGCAGCATGGCATAACCTCAATTTCTGCAAGACAAATAGCACAGAAATTAACATAAAGATTTGCCTATCCCAGATGAAAGAACTGGTGTGGAAGAGGGACAAAAGGCTAAAGAAAACTAAAACCACAATGCAACCTGGAAAATATTTGTTATTGCTGACTTACCTGGGATGTTGATTTGTTGTTGTCATTTTTAAGGCTTGCTAAGGAAGCTGCAAAATCTACTACTTTGCCAATACTCCACTTACTGCAAAAGAACATGGGTTTGCTTTTCTCTTTGCTCCCTTTTGGTAAAAATACTTGAAAGTAAATTCTTTCTGTCTAGAAAGACATTAAAAACGCAAGAAAAAATTATCCACAGAAGAACACACATCGTTCCAGTCATATTCATCTAATAGTTTTTCAGTAAAAAAACTTAAAACTTCAGCCCCAAAATTACCAACTGAAATTTATTCCATCAGGACAACTTTACCTCAAAATATAAACTGTTATATATAGACATGAAAAAGTATCTGCCCTTGGGAGAAAAAGCTGAGTTTGAATAAGCAGTATTTGTTTTTGGCAGCAGTATAGTGTCTCAAATTAGAATGCAAAAGCAGTTAGAACACTTCACTGTACTAGAAATGCCTGCTTCCCAAACCAACATTCGGATCATGACCAGCTAATCCTTTATCCTGTACTGTATCCTCCCTTTATGTACTAAACACTCTTTCTACTAGACTGAAAGATTTATTTAAGAATAATCTATGTCAAGAGTAATCTATGAGGGAGAGATTCTGAATGAGATGGGGTAAAATACAGCAAGCATGACTGCTATATATTCATCATTTATGATCATCCTTGCTGAGTCAAAGCCAGACAATATCAAACAAGACAGAAGTCTTCTTTTTAAAGAATTTATTTATGCATTCCCTAGGAACATATGGAACTACCTCAACCATGTTCATAAAAGTGACTCTGAATTTCAACCTGTGCATTTTCCTCAGAATTTGAGTGTTTTCCACACAAAAGAAAACCTTCAACATCCAGTAGTATTACAAAGGGGCCAAGGAAGCAGGACCTGAATCTTCCTCAACTTGTAGGACAGCTAACACAACAGCCATCCTATTATGGATACATATTAACTGCTGTCTGTGCTCCAGCTCATTCCTATGCTTGCTCCTCCAGTTCTCAGGATGACTAGAGAGAGTTGCTCAGCCTCGAAAAGAGAAAGGACATCGGAAACCTTCTGCTATTGCATCACTATAGCTATAGAGCCTACAAACCCGAATATGCCTCCTGGAATTTCTGCCTAATCTAAGAAAACACTATTCATTCAGGGAGACAGTAAGTATCAATCTTTTGCAACACTGCCCTCCTGTTTTGAGCTGGTCAATCTCCAGAGGGGTAACTCTCATCAGGTCTGATACTGAAAGAAGCAATCATTGGCAAAAGAAGGTAAATGGAACAAAGAGGCCAGAGAAACTGTATTTTCAGACAGCCTGGTTTTCCTGAACATAGAATAAGAAAGGTCAGGAAGGACCTATGGTGTCACATGGTTCAAAATCATTCTCAAAGCAGGGGGAATTTTAAAGCTGGACCTAACCATAAAGGTACGTCAGCCTGCTCCAAGATGGATTAGATCAATCTTGAACATCTCAAAGATGTAGATTCCACAAATTTTCAGAATAGCTTGTTCCAAAGTCTGACCACCCTCACTGTGTGATTTTTATTTCCATTACCTAATTGAAATTTCGCAAGTTGCAGCTTGTTCCCATTGCCCCTGTCCTTTTGCTGTGCACCTCTGAGATAAATGTGTCAATCTTCTCCATATAATGACGAAGAGAACTAATATGCCTAACAGGCATTCCAGAAACCTCATATTTAAAGAATCTGTTATCAAACTGGAATAAGCTGGGCAGAAAGCTAAAAGGGGTCAAGGAAGTAATTTAAATAGAGATGTGCTGAATGCTAACAGACTTAATTTATCAGTGAGATTTATTGCTATTCCAGGTAATTAGTCAATTAATATCCAATAAGAAAATGACTGGTAAAAGAAATTAACATACAGTGATTTGTGTTACACTGTTTAGAGCTTACTGGCTGAGGAATTAGGAAGCAATTTTAAAATTTTTCTTGTACATCTTGCAGATGGGTTTTTAAAATTCCGTTCCACAATATTCAAAATAACTCACTTTCCTCCTAGCCCATATTTATTACAGTGGTACTATTTGTGAAGAATGTTACAAGGAGGTCTTTTTATTATGACTACTGCCTAAGCAGAGTTGTCTAGTTTCCAAGCAAGTATAAAGAAAAATTCATAAGAAGACTCAGCAATAGAATAGCTGTAGTTGTTTTTAATAGTTAAATTCCAGTGTATTTGGAATTCCAAAGTATCTGGAAGTGTTCAAGGCCAGGCTGGATGAGGCCCTGAGCAACCTGGCACGGTAGAAAGTGTCCCTGCCCACAGAAGGGGGTTGGAACGAAATGATCTTTAAACTCCCTTCTGACTCAAATCATTCCATGATTCTATGATGTTAAGAAATATACTATACTAAGATAAAACCTAAAATAATACTATCACATGGAATGTTTTAGGTGTTATAAAATCAATCTAAGAGCCTAAACTTGGTGTGCTCCAACATAACAATGTGGTGAAAAGGTAATTTAAATACAGTTCTTTTAAGAGAATGCATAAGCACAGATCTAAAGTACAACTCTTGATGGAAGAATCAAGGTATTTCTAAACCTAGTAAGTGGAAGACACTTGAACATCAGGTGTGACTGGCCATGGTAGTGAAAAGCAATACGGAGTCTGTAAAAAACTGCAGGAATTGAAGAAATTAAAGGCTTCACCTTTTGCTTACAAAAAGCTACAAATGCTAATGAAGGAAGGAGAACAGGAGGAAAAATTAGTCACATCCTTACCTAGTAACCCTTCCATAAATGGCAACCCCTTCAAGCCACAAAAACATCCTGATTTATCTCTCCTAATTGAGAGCAGTATCAGGGAAACAAGGCAAGGAGATCAGACTGGCACAGGTACAAATGGCCCTGCCCTCTGCCACTTGAGGACTGAGTCCCATCCTTTGGGCAGCAGTTAATAATAAATTAAACAGTGATTTCTTCATGGATAGTGGAGCACAATTACTCATTATTCAAACAGAATCATGTCCTGGAGCTATCCCTCTGAAACATCAGAAAATATTAGTAGCTGGAGTAAATCGAGTAGTAGTTTCTTATTCAATTGTAAAGGTAAAACTGGAAGTCCCTTTTGCCTTAAAATCGGAACACCCTTTTGTCTCCTTCCATACCCCCAAACCAGCAAATGCAATCTGGAAACCTAAATACGTTCAGTATGGATATTCTGTGAGCTGGATTCAGGGGAACACCAACTGGGCTCTTAAAACAATTGAAGAAGAAACAATGCCAGGGCCCCAGGCAGGAGGTCACCTTTTCTGGGGACCAACTGGATTGTGGACAAGAAATAAGCCTCCTGGTCCACTTGGCAAATTAATTATGTTGGACTTCTCCCTCGAATACCCGAGGGGTGGCGTTATACCCTTACTGGAGATAAAATAAGGAAGGCTTAGGGAAAGATTTGCTTGTGGTAAAGCTGATGGTCTTACTGCTCTGTCAGGAATTAATCAACGGTTTGCTGACACTCCCATGCCCTCTGCTGTGCAATCTGACAATGGCATTCATTAAAAAGAAAAAAAATGCATGAATGGTGTGAAGATCATGGAGTAGCCTGGGTGTTCCACCTGTCCTACAAACCTCAGAGTAATGGCACAGTCAAGAAGTGGAATGGTCCACTAAAATGAGCTCTAGGGTAAAGTTTCCATATGGAAAAATGGAGTAAAGCCCTACTTAAAGTTGTTTGATGTTTAAAATAACCAGCAGACGCCCCAGTGGAACAAGCTCATTTTCCTGCTCTCCAACCAGTAAAATGTCTAATAAAATCCCCACTGTCAGCCCTTCTCTTTTCTGAGGGTGATAATGTTCTTATTAACTACCCTATGAAGTTTAAGATACCTGTCTCTTTACTAACTCCCTAAGTATAGGGCACATGGAAAACTGGTTCTAAATTGGGACTCCCTTTAACTTTCACTGAGGTTTGGATAATTCCCAAGAATAAGTAATTTCTTATCATTTCAGGTAATGAGCGGAACTTGGAGAGATTCTTTGGCCTGAACAAGCCTGGAGTGTGCCCAAGGAATCATCACTTTACCTTCATAGAAACCTCATCTGTAAAAAGATTATCACAATGCCCATTGTACTGTACTGACCGTTATCTGTACCTCCTTTCTCCCTGTTTCACAAATGGAATGATAATCGTGTCATTCAGTTTATGAAAAACAGTTCTCAAATGGGTTTTTTACACATAGAAATGGTATTGTATATACAACACCCTCAATCTTCAGATATTAATTCTGGGTGAGTAGCTGAACCTGCATCTGCAACATCTTGGTACCAATCTAAGCTGGCACACTCATCCCTCAACCCTCCAAATTATCAAACTCAAACTTTTAAGGCACATTCTTACGATAAGTCTGCATTGTCCACTGCAATGCCCCAACTTATGAACTCAGCCTGTGTGGGAAAACCAAGCAATTACGTGTTTCAAGGCTACATGATCCGAAATACTGATATTGCAAGTATTAAGATTTGACACAATCTGCAGAGGGTCCAGGTGATAAGGAACCACGAGCTAAGATGTGCTATAAAATCCTGTGCTGCACTACTTACAAAATTGTGCTACAGTGATTCTAAAAATCCTGTTCTAGTCTAATAATAAAATTCTATGCTCTGCTGATCATCAAATTCTGCTAAAATAATAAGCTTTAATACAACTTAGTGCTGTCATCATTCTGCCAAAAATCCCCAAAAGACCCCGTTAGTCCCTGCCGTACTATATGACAGCCATGTGGCAGGCAAATACATTTCTGCTATAAAAGAGCAGAATTTGACTCAGCTGCTTCAAACCCCACACAGACATCTTATAACAGATATAAGACTACTGAGATCGCTTTTGGGTACCAGGCTGAAATATTTAAGTGATTGTGGTCTTGAAAAATTAAATACAAAACCAAGCTGAGGGAATTAGATGAAGATCAAGCAATTTAGAAAACTTTCCATTTTCTTTTAGAATTCAATTATTGAAAACAAACATCACTGACCTGAGGCAAGGACTTGTCTCCACATGCATGCATTTTCAGTTTCATTAATGCCACTTTTGCTGCTGTCTCACTGTTTTTTGCTCCTTTACGTTTTTTGCTTTTTGCTTCCTCACTTTTTTTAGAATCTGAGAATAATATTATTCCTGTTAGTGTGATCATTCTGGCTGTTTCCTGAGCATATCATATGACATAGACCAAATTAGTCTGTTGGGTCTCATTGTATCTCCAAGGATCCCATCCCTTTTGTCATGGGATCCTCCCAATGCCATGTATCAGGTACTCCTATTCAAGAATACTTGGATTCTTTACAGTTCTAGCAGAATTCCTTTACACTGAAAGGTAGATGAACACAGGCTGCATGATGTAAACACAGGCTGCAAAAGCCAAATAGATACAAATTCTTAGGTTCCTACACCTGTGGCCATCACAGCATTCATATGGCAACAGTTTCAGGTCCTCCTTTCTACACATAACCTCACTGTCCAGCTGGGCAGTGCTGTTTATCCTCTTTCCTGTCCTAAAGCTTGTTTAAAATCTGCAAAACATTACATTGTAGAATCAGACTTTTCTGGCCATCTTGTCTGTGTAGATGTGATCCCAGCAGACTGACATGCACATCCAACACAACTGCATTTTTACACATGAATTAATATGCAAATAATAATGGCTAGATACACTTCATTATATTATGGTACTTGTAAAATGACAAGACAATAATTCTGACAAAAACCTGTGCCTTATTTATTCTTCAGAGATTATTTTCATGCTGTTGTTTTGTCCCAATTTAGATGAACAGTATTAAATGCTGCCATGTAAGCTTAGGGCTGTTTAACCAAGGAACCTCCATCCTTTCTTCTCATCTGGTCACACCTGACCCCTCAAAGGTGGTCAGAAACTCAAACAGTGTTCTGAAAAGAATTCTAGAATATATATCCCTCTGTACTTGCCTATAATATGTTGAACAAGCTGCTGTGTGGCAGCCATTCGAGGTTTTGGGGTGTCCAGCTTTTCACATTCATGGTCTGATTGATGACGATGTCTGTAAACAACAACGTAAAACTTTTATTGCCTTTTCCATACATTAATGAATGAATATTGATGTTTAAACACTCTGTTCCACTCACCTGAGGCAAAAATGTTTCTCACAGTAAGGACATATAACTGGCAAAAGCTCCTTTCCATTGCAGTCCTTGTATGAGCATGGGTAAGATCTGTGCTCATCAGGTTTCACGGAATTGTTTCTTATGTTCACCTAGAAACAAGTACAAAATATTTTGTGTAAATAAACAGGTATTACAGATACAAGTTACCATCCCAGCTTTCTCAAAGATCTGTGCTAGCTCTTGATTCTATGGGCAAACCTGGTCCAGCTATTCTCTCCTACTTTTGCCATGGTTATGTTTAGCTTAGAGGTAGAAAAAGAACCATCATTCTACTCAAAGTTGATTTATTTCTGAGAGGCAGAAAAAGAGTAGATTCATTTTTTTAAGCTTTTCACATTCTCAGGTAAATAATTAATACTTATATACTTTGTGCATTCATCTTGTCTGAAAACACACAGCTAAGTTGCATGGAATTTTAATTTTAAGGTAGTAATATATTATTAGATTACCTCAGAACACCCATGAGCATCCCGGCTCCTGTGCTGAAGGCTTTGTGGAAAAAGAAGAAAGTATCACACTGTTATCAACATTCCAGGAAAAAAAAACAACCTGCATGTGAAAACATTTAAGTGTTTAAAGAATAATTGGACAAGTTTTATCATGGGAACACTTCAATTAGATAATGAATCTTCTCCAAAGTTTGTTCTACCCTATGCATTTCAAATCTTGAATGGATAGATCATATTCTTTCTCAGTATGTAAAACATTTAGCTTTTTGAACTTATTCCTCAAGATAAACCATTTCAAGAGAATGAAGACATTAGCATACATAAGAGTTCAGTTCAAAGCAACTGGAGTTTGTCTGGTAAAATGGATTTTCAATCACCTTCCATAACAACAGAAATCTCTTGAAGGCTTCTGATATGTTAGAAGTGAAATTTGCCCTCAATCTCTTTGAGTTTCTCTCAGCTGCCCTCTGCTAATCTGAAGTGTAAAACAAAGTGCAGGCCCTGATTTCAACCTTGTAAGAAACTTCCCATTTTTTTCTAGAAGAAAACATACCCAGCCACCTCCTTTTATGACAAGGTCACCCATCTAGTTGACCTTGGGGAGCCAGCAGATGTGGCTTTGCATTTTAGCAAAGCTTTTGAGACTGTCTCTCAGAGTGTCCTTCTGGACAAAATGTTCATCACACAGCTAGACAAGTCCGTAGTACTTGGTGATGTACAGATGGGTGAGCAACTGGCTGATGGTTTGGGCTCAGAGAGTCACAGTAAGTGTGATTGCGTCAGGCTGGTGGCCAGTCAGCAGTGAAGTTCCCCAGGGCTCAATATTAGTGCCAGTGCTCTTTAATATTTTTATAAATGATCTGCATAGATGTTATGCTTGCCAACCATACTAAAGTACGAGAAGCTGTGGACTCTCTTGAGGGTGGGGAAGTCATACAGAGAGATTCTGGATAGACTAGAGAGCTGGGAAGTCACCAGCTGTAGGAAATTTAACAAGACCAAGTGCAGGATTCTTCACCTGGGATGAAGAAATCCTGGTGACCAGCATAGAACATGAGGAAATGGAATGAAGTTGCATCATGGGAAGCTCAGGTTGAACATTAGGAAAAGATTCTTCACAGAGAGGGTGCCTGGGCACTGGAACAGGCTCCCCAGGGTGGGGGTGGTCATGGCACCAAGCCTATTGGAGTTCAAGGAATGTCTGAATGACACTTAGTCATATGTGTTAGTTTTAGTCCTGTGAGGAGTAGGGAGTTGGACTTGTTGACCCTGGTGGGACCCTTTCAATTTGAGATACTCTGTGATTCTATGAACTTACCAAAAGACACCTGAACAGCCATCACATACAAAGGGAAGAAAATCTGAAACAAAGAGTTTTGTTTTCAGTTAAGACATCATGGTGTTTGTTTTACTAATAGTTTCTAGCTTAATTTTCACATGACAAACTTTTGCTTGCCAACATCACAGGGTAGGTATCTTTGTAAGAATACTTAGCAACTGCATCTACACTTTACCTAAAGTGGCTTTTGTTAACTCCCCTAATTAGTATTACAGAAAAACATATGAGCAGGTAAATTATACTTACATACATTTCAGAAGTTGGACTTAGGCTTTAAATTCAAATTTTTTTCAATATCAAACTATGACACTGGAACATTTAGCTAGCCACCAAAATTACCACTTATGTTAAAAATCAAATTTATTGTGAGACCACTCAAAACACTATTTACTGACACTGGACAATTTACATTTTGCTTTATGGGTTGCCAACTGGAGGAGAGGCTGTCTCTTTGGAAGGAAGAGCACCTCCTCCATTGGACAGTTACGATGATCCTGCCCCTTTTTCGCATCATATTGCACATACTGCCCTTGGGTGATTTAAGTTGCACACACTTCCTAAGCCTCTGTAGACATCCCCTGCCTACCACATAAATTCTTCCAGATAAAATCACTTTGCTGTCTGCCGAACTCCACCACATCCCCAATAGCAGCAAGTGCCAGCTCCAACCCATTAACTCCGCTTCTCCACCCTTCAGATTTTATGTTAACAGACCACCACACAACTGCACCACGGAGCTCAGGTCACGATCATCTCTATCCCTTCACCTCTGAGTGGTCCCATCAGAAAGCCTGCGGTACAGGCGGTTCTGCTGCCCGTTTCTGAGAAGTTACATTTCCAGTAACACCTTCCGAGACCAGTGAAAGCAGGCAAGTGTGAGGAAGGAGCTATTAGCCACACAGTGACACAGCCGAGGCGACAGGCCCTGGCACTGGACCGTGCAGGGCTGCAGCAGCACGGAGGACAGCCCCAGCCGGGGGCACTCCTCGCAACCCCCGCCCCGCCATCGCCGCCTCCGCCGGGATCCATGGCGCTCTCTCTTACCGAGCTGGCGGCAGTCGGGCACCCCGCAGTGCTGCCCCACCTCCAGCTCCGCCATGTCCGCGGCACGCAGGAGGCGGAGAAGCGGCGGCACCGGGCGGGGCCGAGCTGCGGAGGGGCCGGCAGGGCCCGCCCCGGGGAGGGAGGGCTGAGGCGGGGCCGGGGGCGGAGTGGACCCGCCCGCACCGGGCTGGGCCTGAGCCTGGCTCCGCCCCACCGGCTCGGGGCTGCCGGGGTGCTGGCGGGACCGATTGCGACACCTGGCCCAGGGCAACCTGCGCTGGGCAGCCCGTGCCGGCCCAAGAGACGCCTCAGACTTCAGCGGGCCCAGACCCGCGGCTGGTGCTCCTCGGGCTCTTACAGGGGGAAAAAAAATTTCGTGTCTTTATTTGTGTCGCTATTTGCGTCGTCCCTCGGGGCAGAGCCTGTTCCCGGAGGCAGAGCGTTGGTAGCCCGGCTTCCCGAAGCACTTCGTGCGCCCTGTAACCTGTTGATGCCGCTGCCGTTTCCTTAGCGGCGCACCCACCACTTTTGTAAAAAGCCACATTCCTTCAGAATTCAGTGTTATTTTCTCAGCCCTGACCCGCGTGCACGCCTGTGCCCGAGAGTGATGTCCTCCCAAAACACCTTCCTGCGGTATGTCTCCAGTTCTGGGCTCCTCAGTACGAGAGAGACATGGAGCTCCTGGAGTGGGTCCAGCAGAGAGGTGCAAAATTGATCCAGGGTCTGGAGCATCTCTCTTCGGTGGAGAGACTGACAGAGTTGAGACTCTTCAGCCTTGAGAAGAAGCGACTGAGAGGGGACCTCAGCAATGTCTATAAACATCTGAGGGGAGGGGGCCAAGAGGCTGCGGACAGGCTCTTCTCAGTGATGCCAAGCAGAAACTGATGCACAGGAATTTCCACCTGAATGTGAGAAAGACCTTTTTTACTGTATGGGTAACTACGCACTGGAACAGGTTGCCCATAGAGGTTGTGGAATGTCCCTCTCTGGCTTCCTAATATTGAAGAACCGCTTGGATGCAATCCTGTGCCATCCTGGGAGGACCCTGCTTGAGCAGGGAAGTTGGACCAGGTGACCAACTGTGCCTTCTGCGGTTCTATGACATGGGAAAAAAGTAGGGAGGAAGCACAAACTCGGCAGCGCCGGCCCAGCCCGGGACCCTGCGGCTGCCCCGCGGAGCTCGCCGGCTCCTCCCGGCGCTCTGCCCAGCGCTGGCGGAAGGCAGCGGCAGCTCGGCCTCCCCGGAGCCGCCCCCGGGCCCGCCCCGCCGCCAGGTGCGGTGCCGCCGCCGCCCGTGAGCTCAGCAAGTGCTGTTGCGGCGTGTGCCGGGCGGGGAAGCTCCTGCGGACCGGGCTGGCCAGGCCTTTCTGGCGGCGGGTGCCGAGCCGGGATCGCCGCCATGAGCAAGATCTCCAAGTTCTTCAAGGGGGGCGGCTCGGCCGCCTCCAAGGGCCGCGGGGGTCCCTCGCCGCAGGAGGCGCTGGCCCGGCTGCGAGAGACGGAGGAGATGCTCAGCAAGAAGCAGGAGTACCTGGAGACGCGGATCGAGCGGGAGCTGGCGGTGGCCCGGCAGCACGGCACCAAGAACAAGCGAGGTGAGTGCGGGCGGGACTGAACCCCGCGGCTGGAGCGCCCTGGCTGCTGGGGGGACTCGGGGCTCGCCGGGGCTGTGGCTGGGCCGGGTCACCTGTGGTTCGGCTGTGGGCTCCGAGCAAGTGTCACCACACGAGAGGCGGGATGGTGGCTTGGAGTGTTTGGCATCTGTTAGTGTTTAATGAACTGTGGATTCATGTAGCGGGGTGGAAATTTGTTATTCCTCACAAATTTACTGTCTGTGGTTTCCTGTGCGGTACTCCTGTTCGTGGGTTTGCACCACAGTCGATGCAGGTACTGGCTGGATACACGGAGGGCAAAGTACTGCTGTTCATTGTGGGGAGGGAATCGCTGTTTGGGGGCTCAGCAATGGTTGGGCAGGTGGCAATGGAAATGAAGGATGTGAGGATCTCCTGTATATTTATGAATAAATGCACATTATCCCCATTGCTGACAACTGAGAAACAAAGTGATGCAATGATTTGTCCAAATCATGTAAGAAATATATGTACAACCAAAAAAAGAATAACTTAGATCGTTAGTGACTACTGGTCTGGGATGCTGTTAGCTACGAAGGAGAGTATGCTAAGGGATCAGAAGGTCTGGCTCCTGTGTATGACTGTGCTCCCAGGGATGATGTTGTCATCCCTGGGAAGCAAATGATGGTAGTCACTGTCTTGGGGATATACAGGTCTCAGAGAAACAAGTTAATTGCTTCCTGAAGTCAGAAGGAGTTCTATTTCTCTACTCTGAGCTGTATTTTTCTTTAAATGCTTCAAAACTGAAGAAGAATATTTTGAATTAAATATTTGTGATGTAAAAAGAAAGTAGGTGTTTTGCCTGCTCTTTCTGTTACTCAATAATTTAAAAAATAGTGCCATGTAACTTAGAACTTGTGAGGAGCTGTGTGTTAGAGGTGTTTTGGTTAACCCTTTAATGTATTTGTAATACTTTAGCGTTTAATGATTATTAGCAAAAGGCAGTTTAACTGAGCTAGCTTTTGTTAGAATGGATTTAAAATCATGGGTCAAGATGGGACAGATTTAAAGGTGCAGTCAGGGGGAGTAAAGCCAGTTGAACAGCACAACTGAGACAACTGCTCTGGAGCATGGGAGCTGTCAGGGTTGTCCCACTCCCACACTTTCTATGCCCCTTCTTCAACTGGAATGTCTCTTGTCCAGGTGCTGGCACCTCTGTGCTGTCACAGGGAGCTAGTTCAGGAAGGTGATCCAGCTAGAAGCCAATTTGCTATGGGACAAAGTGACCAGGTAGCTCCTGGGGGTGAACTCATTGTGCAAAAGCCCGAGCTGCAGTGGTGGTGCAAGAAAACAGGTTGGTTCCTATGACTGTAGCAATTCCTGGTTAAATCCAGACACGCTGCTCTGGAACTTCATCCCAATCCCGGACTATAAGCTGGCACATTTGCAGGAAGAAGAAACATTTCCTGCCTCGCTCCTGCCCTGGTGCTGCTCCCTTCCTTTCCCTTAGCAGAGCTCCCTGAAGGGTGTGTTTCAGAAAGCTGGATGTTGTAAAATATTGTGGTTTTCTTTGTCTGGGCTATTTTTTTTTTTACCCAGGATAGTTTAAGTTCCATTTATCCAGTTAACCTGATAGCTGCCTGAGTGCTCACGCACCTGCGAAGGAAAGTGTGGTGCAGAGACATGAATGAGAAATTGCTGGGAAAAGGTGGACCTGCTTCTCCTTTAACTCAGCTGGTTGATGGTGGTTTCAGGTATTTGTTGGCCTTCTGCTTCAGGCATGCAGCATTTGATATCTGAAACTTTTCTCCCAGATCGTTGTTTCCACTGCAGTGCTCAATATGCAATTACCCTAGTTTTTTATCTAAGAAATTGTTCATGGAGTCATATTGCAAACTGGATTGTTGAGCTGACTGTGGTTAAAAATAACTGCCTTTTATTTTGTCATTTGCTCAGGGACCAACAGTTAAGGACAGTAAAGAGGCAAGAGTAGGGCAGAAAGTGCAGTGTAGCAGTTTTTATTCATGCCAAAAAATATTCTGAAACCAAAATGGCATAGTGTAAGTACAGTCAGAGAAGAAACAACATAAACTAACCTTGCTGTGCCAAAGTACTTGAATTTAGCAGGATAGTCAGTGAACTTAAATCCTCAATAATATGTCTTCATTTGATATATCAATTGCTTTACAGTTTAATTACTGTTGATTTACATATAACAGCTTATTAGCTGGTGTACTGTACTATATAGCTCAGAGAAAATCTATGGTAGCCAGCATCTCTTGTAATATTAGGTAAAAATACACACAAATGAGAGAAAAATCTACATTGCCTTGTTACAGTGAATATTTCAGAGGGACATCACTGGTAATTTTTAATATGCTTTGGTTTTTTTTCTTCTTTCTTCATCTGTGTAGAAGCCTATGGAAATTAAAATGGGACTGTCTGCAACTGGAGAAAGATATATCTAGGGATAGAAAATGCACCAAATTAGAATGATCTCACTTGATTTTTAGGTGCACGAGTCTGCGTCAGTTATACAAACACAAGAGATAGAAGACTCAAGCACCAGCAATTTTTCATGACTTCATATGACTCTTGAATGGATTTCATGTGCCATCAGTAGGCTTAACTTGATTTAAAAGCTGTAATGCATTAGCTATGCAATAGGTGTGAAACATCACTGAAATACTCATGGCTTTTCCTTTATGAAGTGAGTATCTCTGCAGTTCCTGTACCTAATCTGAAATTGGCTGTACTTTTGAGGTGATACATTTCCAGCATTCCCTATTAATATCTCATTATAGCTAGACCACTTCAGGGTTTTTTGCTTGCTGAAACTCCTCCTGCAGAGGTTATGTAATGAGAAGCAATGGTTTTTTTGCAGTTAGAACTGACTTTCTAATCTCTCTCCATTCCAGCGCAAACTCTTTTTTATATCTCTTGCTGTACTTTTGGGGGGTATCTCAGTTTCAGCCAGCGCATAGCTGCCAATTCCATCTACAAATTGGCCATTCTTCTCCATTATTTTGAAGGATGTACAGAAAAATTTGAAGAACAGGAAATGATACTGAGTATTTGAGAACTTTGTTTAAAAGGAAATGTATTTTCTGAAGCGTGCCTGTAATTGTGAAGATAACATACATATGAATGTGTGTTTTTTCCTGTTGGTGTCTTTCACAGACAAAACAATCCAAACAATCCAGACAATCTCCAAAACTTAATAGAAAGAATAAAGTTAAGATGAGGTATCCAGAATAGAAATAAATCTTAAGCATAAAGAACCACATGGTACTAATGAGGACAAAACCTATGAAAAAAGTTGGAATAACAGGGAAGGTTTCACAAGTAGATACTTCTAAATATGTTGTGTATTACCTTTGGGCAGGGCTTATGTAGCCACGTAGCATTCCTTTGCAATGAGGTAGGTGTAACCAGGAGGCTGCTGAAGCCAAACAACGATGTGGTAGTTGTGTGCTATGATGGACACGCCAGTCATGCCTATGGCAAGCTGCGGGACGGGTTGGGAGTGAGCGTTTCTGGTGGGGTCGTAAGAGGAAGCCCTTAGTGTATCTTTGCTCTGTGAGTGCATGATCACATTTCAAGTGTCTTGTCACGAACTGGAATACTTATAACTGGTCCAGTGTGTTATTGTTCTTGATTTAGCTCCTCAGTTATAACTGCATGGGGCTTCCTCCGCTAGGCTTTAAGGATTATGAGTGCTGATAATGGGCCTTACTCTAGGGTCTTATGATTTTTATGGCCTCAGAAGCATTGCCTTTGGTTGTCCCTGGTGTAAAGGAGATCAGAAGTTGCAGTCCATCAGCCCCTTGCAAGCCTGAGGTGGAGGTTTGTGAACTGTATCCAAGAATGTTTATTAGTATTTTTGCAGAAGTCTTACGTCTTCTGAAGAAACACTCTTTTCCTACTTCATTAGTTTCCTCTTGGGGATTATAAGGATTACCAGACAATCCTTTTATTTCTGCTCCAGAAGATGAGATCATTGGTGATTTCTGTACTGATGGGTATTGGTGGTGGGCTTGACAGGTAAAGGTGATATTACTGCACTGTCTCTTTTCATTCTGATCTGTCAGGAAACCATGAGAAGGGTGCCTCAACTCTTCCTGTGTCATTAGTTCTGTTTTTCGTTTTGAAATCTGGATATTCAGTGTGGCCAGGATTCCTATTGCCCAGCTGGCCATTTCTGCTTCCTTAATAAAGTGTCAGCATTGTAGTGATATTGGAAAGGTGCCCTTCTGTGTGTTAGTAATAGTAGTTCATTAATATGCAAACTTAAATTGACATCATAGTCTTCAGTTGTTCCAGACACCTTGACTATAAAATAAAAACTCATATTAAAAGCATTGGTTCTTAGTCTATGAGCTGGACCCTGATTACTGCACTCAGGAGTACAGGAAATGTGCTGAAGCCCAGCCAACTGCCATTATGACCATTATGAAATTCAGGAGTTGAATTGGCTTCTTTGGAGCACAACAGCAAAAGCGTATGAGACTGCTTTTGTTGGTTTTTTTTTTGTTTGGTTTATTTTTTTCCTGGAGAAGCCCTCCACCTCTTCCTGAATGAATTGGTGTTTAGTTCCACACTTAATTCCTCAGACTCTACCTGTGCTCAAACTCATCTTCCCCAGGCTGTCTTCCTTCTTGGAGATCTTTGAAATGGGGAAGACCATTTTTCAGTGCCATTCTTAGACCTTCAGTGGAGTAAGTTTGTGTTCTCTGCTCAATTTCATTATATATTAATGATATGTTTTTCTCCAGTTTGGTAATTAGAATACAGTGGCATTATAAAGTATTTCAATCCTGTAAGAGTTGCACACAAATTTTAAAATGCTTGGAATGTGCAGTAGAAAAGCACTAAAAGCTCTCGATACTCGGTAAAACACAGAAAAATAGATTTCGAATAACAAGGAAATTCTCATAAATTAGCTATAGGAGGTACTATAGCAAAATACTCTGCAATAAAGGGCATTCATTTAATACAAATCAGGAAAATAATATACTGTGGTGTGAGAATTTATAATGCCTTGGTTGATAAGGAAGGCGTATGAATTAATTTCCTATGAAATGCTTTGTTCTCTAAGTCACTGGTAAAACTAAAGAGAAAGAAGATAATATGTTGCACTCCAATAATTAGGAAAAGCTGTTTATGAATAGGTGAAGTCACAGAGAGTTTAGCTTCTCATATGTTTCCTTAATTTGGGTGTGGTTTAATTAAATGATCTTCAGGATTTTGAAAACAACTGCTTTGTGTGTAACTGAGGAAACCCATTTTCTCTGTGAGCAGCCAATAATAACAGCACCATTGTGGAGTCCCATTTCTGAATAACACTGACTGGAAATACTGCCCTGTGGTTAGATGCTTGCTCCAGCTGATTTCTGCATCAGCTCATTAATGGTACTCAGTCCACAAGGCTTTAGGGTCCTCTCTGGCATAGCTAGTGTTATACACAGTTTCAGACTCTTACATTTGTTTGGAATAGCTTCCTAACCTAAGAATACAGGATCTAATCTGATTCAATGGAAGCTAGGAAAGGAAGTGGCTGGTGTCCTAACACTACCAATAAAAAGTATGAATAAGTAGGAAAATAAAAAGTTGGTAAAGATTGTTTGGGATTAAGTCAAAATGTTGTATTTTGGAATTGCCAGTGTGAATTTTACAATTCTTACATTTTCTGCGCACATGACATCATCTGGTGTATGTGCATCTTCTTCAGAATAGGCATGATCTTTGGACCATTCCCCAAAACCTGGGAAAATCTTGGATTTGAATACCATGATTAATCTGTTGTGATTGCAGTTTGCTGTCCTGAAACATCTTACTGCAGGTGGTGGAAGGCATCTTAGCCTATGTGAATGCCTGTCCTTGTGCAGCTCATGATGACCAATTTTGATCATGTTGATTCAAGCATTTGTCAAACATTAATTTTTTTAGTGTGTTGTTACACACCATAAATCTATGTGCCCTCCTTGGGGGGGATCCTAATTTCTTTTGAAAAGTTGTGTACCCCAGTGTCAAGGTTCAGTGTTATTGCACATGGGCAATTATTTGAATAGGATGCTGCTGTTGGTTGAGTTTGGGGGGCTGCAGGGCTGCTGGTGCTTGTAGACTCTGAATCTGCTTAAAAAACCAAGTGTAGGAGATGAGGGAAGGGATGGGGGTGTTAATAGCATTGAAAAAACCCAAACAATGGGTTAACTCAGTCTCTTGGTTTCGTTTGGTGGGGTTTTTTTGCCTGGCACAGGCAAAGTTTGGAAAGGAGAGTCACCAGGAAATGCTTGCGGCAAGACTGTGTGCGTTCCACACCCTGAGGCCAAGAGAAAGTCCTTTTCTCCTTCTGTTTGTCATGTGCATTTATTCTGGTAATGATTTACTCTGGGCAAAGTATGCTGCTCATAACTTAGTGAATATAAAAGACTAATCTTGACAATTTACAAAGATAATAGGTGTAGCTGGATTTGACTGTGCCTGTGTCTACAAAGTTCTTTATGTTTTCAAATTCTAAGGTTTAAAGATCATGTTTCTAAGTGATTGTAAGAAATCAATGAGCTAAAAGCTGGAGAAATGCAAATCCTCCTCTGGTCTAATGCATCTGCCTGGCAGGGCTACTTGGGCTCTCTGTTGCACTTCAGTTACTGCTGCTGAGACAAAGTGTAGAAAGCACTATTTGGAGAGTTGTGGTTATCATGACAGATCTTCTTACACTGTCTTCCTTAGGTTTTACTTACATTTCGCAGCTTCTTCTTTTCTTCTTTCTACTGTTTTTCCTTTCTGACTTCTCTCTGATGTTTTTCTTTTTCCTTTCCATCTTCCCTGCTTTGCCTGTGTGCCCAGGATGGAATTCAAGATCTCCCACAGTGGAGGAAGAAGCTGCTTTTCCCTGTGGTGTTGAAAGGAGTTAATCTAAAAGAGGCTTCCCAGCATGTTCATGCAACAGCATGTTGGTGATTAACAGGCTGCTGATCTGGTGTGGTCAAAGTTTGTCTCCCTAATAGTAAGGTAGGAGGGTGAGAATTATAAATTCTGCAGGTCAGCTTGGTGCTGAACTACTTGTCCTTGCATTTGCTATGAAAACACACAGTGCACTTTGCCTCTTCTCATTCCAGCTGCCTTACAAGCACTGAAGAGAAAAAAGAGATATGAGAAACAGTTGAATCAAATTGATGGGACACTTTCAACCATTGAGTTCCAGAGAGAGGCATTGGAAAATTCCCACACCAACACAGAAGTGCTCAAGAATATGGGTTATGCTGCACAAGCTATGAAAAAAGTACATGAAAATATGTAAGTGTTTTCTGATAGCTTCCAACTGAACTTACTAACCACTTTCAAATCTTTCCATCACTGCAGACTGTTGTATGAAATTAGATAGTTTTTTGGTTTGGGCATCCAATGTCAGGAATGCTGTTGGTGCTGTAGTGTTATACTTGGCAGAAAAATATCTTTTCTTAACAATAAATCTAGAAGGAAGTTCACTTAACTAGTGAGATCTGTTTTTTTTAAAGTCTGTCTTGGCAGTGGAACATGGCCTCTGCCCTTGATTTGTCAAGAAGAAAATTTAGTTGTAGAAACTAAGTGGACTTTTTTCCTCAGAGCCCATAAGCTGGACTGTGGGATTCAAAGTACTAATTAGACCTGAACTCCCCCACCCCCACCTACATGGATTAAAAAAATTACTCTTTTTTTTCTTCATATGTTGTAAATTGTTTCAAGGGGTGTTTTTCTGCCTGAATAAACAGAGTTAAATCAGAAAGGTTGTTCTGGGAGAACTAAACAGGAACTGAAACAATAATAAAATTAACAATAAAGGGAAACCTTTAAATGGGGTACAATTCCGTTAAGTTCCCCCCACTTCTGGTGAAAGCTTAACATCAAAAAAAGATCCATAAAATCATAGTTTAGTTTGGGTTCAAAGGGCCCTTTAAAGAGAATCTTGTCCCAACATCCTGCAGTGAGTAGGAACATCTTCAACTAGATCAGGTTGCTCAGAGTCTGTCCAACCTGACCTTGGATGTTTCCAGTGATGGGCACATCCACCATCTCTGAGCAACCTGTGCCGGTGTTTCACCACCCTCATTGTAAAAAGTTTCTTTCTTGTATCAAATTTAAGTTGACCTTCTGTTAGTTTAAAGTTATTACTGTTATTTGTAGCAAGCCATGAAAATATTTTTCCCCATCTTTCTTATAAACCCCCTTTGAGTACCAAAAGTCCTGTAAAGATGCTGACTTTATGGATCTGCTGAAGGGGTGGGACCGGCTGGCAGAGGTATGAGGAGCACACAGAGGGAGAGACACCCTGCTACAGTTTGGCTTTTGTTATAATCCCAATGTGGAAGAAGTTGGACTGGGTGTAGGGGAGGAAAATGATTCCCTGTGAATTCTGCTGTTTATAGAGTCATGGGCATAAAAAGAAAATAGGGTCTGTTCAAGTGACTCTGTTCTGTTGGATTTGAATGATATATCTTTAAAAAAACATTTCCATGTTACCTTGCCAGGGATTTGAACAAAATTGATGATTTGATGCAAGATATCACTGAACAGCAAGATGTTGCCCAGGAAATTTCAGATGCTATCTCAAATCGGGCCGGCTTTGGTGATGAGTTTGATGAGGTTAGTACTTCAGGCCTGTGAATTTTACCTCCATAGTTATTTTGCTGTGCAGTGGTTTGTTTCTCAAAAAGTGTGGATGTGAAATTCTTTGGTTCTAGTTTACCCTATTTAGGACAATGGCATAATTGTAATATAAATACAAAAATTAAATAAAACTATTAATATATGAAATAACAATGTACTAAAGGCAAATCTATACATGTAAAAATATAAAAATAATTTTTATTTTTATATAAATTTTTTAAAAAGCATTTTTAACTGCACTCATGTAGTTATTTTTCTCATTTGAACCACGGAAGAAGGAGGTTACTAAAACATGTAATTTGTACTACTCCAAGTGGACAGTGTAACATATAATCTTTTGTGCTCCAAATAGACATCCATTTGACTAAGTGCATGTCCCTATGTCATGAACAGGCTGCTGTTCCTAATTCGGAATATTTGGACCATTTTTTAAGGTGGTTTTTGGTGCTTGGAGATGCAGGTCCTTTCGCTGTTGTCCAGTTTTTCCACACAAGTAGATCTGTTAGGTAGAAGTAATACCTGTTAGAGGTGATAAGGATCCATCCTAGAGCTCTTTTTTTCTGAATCCCCCACAAGGCACTTAGGACTTTCTAAAAAATTTTTGCAGTGTCTTTCATCCAGTGCCCCCAGATTTGTTTTTGTATATCTAAGCAGGATATTACTTATTTCTGATCCAGACATGGTTGAGGAATCAAGGGTGAAGGATACTCAAAATTCTTGTAATCTCTGAAATGCAGAGATGGGTATCAAGCTCAGTACCACAACTCCAGTTTTTGTTTTGTTTCTAATTCTGTTTCAGTTTTGTTTCCAATTTTATTCATTGTGCTGTTTCTAATTTCCATTGTCCTATTTTCAATGAAGCACCAAGGATCATTTGAAGAATGTTCTGAATACTCAAGCAATTCATTCTGTTCCCAGCTAATTTGTTCTTATGTGCCCAAATGGACAACAAAGAAAAATATAAATGCTGTATTGCACATATTTACTTGATTGGGAGGAAGAGGAGGTTTCATTCAACAGTTCTAACTTGTTGAAAATAAGAATGGTTCTTTGTATTTTGTTCCCATTACCTACTTTCCTGTCTTTTCACTTCAAACGTAAACAGACTTTCCAAGAAACATTTAGTCATTACTGGAACAAGGAATGGATTTGGCTCAGTATAAACTAAGCTTCAAACAATTGAAAAACATACTGCTGTCCCAGACAGTGGTACAGTACCTTACTTTTCCTGAGTGCTTAACTTTTTGGAGTCTAGACTTAGTAAGCATGTTGTAGGTTGACCTGAAAGTTCCTAAAAGATACTTGTTGAAGCTGATGTGCTTTGTTCCTGTTTGGGCAATATACCACTGTCACTTGGGGCATCATTGTACCAGCTTTTGCATAGGAGCCTAATACTTAGAGCACTTGGGGAGTAACTGGGGAACCTGGTTTGCAGGCCACTGCAGCTAAAGAGTGCTAGAATCGATGGCTTAACTGCTGAGATACAAGATGATTTATGTTGAAGGGTAAAATTTAATTTTATTTTTTGAAGGATGTTTTTTCCATGCACTTGGATACATTTTCTCTTCATGTGTGTTCCATACATATAAGGAGACCATGGAAGCATGTGATTTCTCCTGCTCCAGACAGGCACATACATAAGGATTCTTCCTCCCTGGGTTGCCACGGTGTATGTTTTCCTTAAATTATAAAGCCATGAGAAAGTAAATCTAGGTATGAAGTCCTGTGGTGGCTGTGCAACTACCATTTTAACTTCTACACTGGTGATAAACAAAGTATACCTGTGTAGGCAAAGCCTATTTCAATAGGCAGTAGCTCTTTGCTACTTTTTTTGACACTTTCCCCACCCCTCTCCAGCAGTATTTGCCCCTGTTTCTTTTTAAACCATTTTATCAATGTGGCAAAGGTCCACTTCTCTACAAATATGTGACATTTAGCTTTCTTTCTTTGGGAAACTTCAGCCAAGGAACAAGGTCTTTGCTTTTTTAAAAAGTGTACAGCCTTTTTATTTTTAGCGTTGTATGAGTGGATTAGATCATCTGTCCAAATCAGCTTCTGCACCTAAAAGGCCAAGAGTGCTGCATGCTTCAATAGTTAATAGCAGGACCCAGGAGGACAGTTTTGGTTCCAGTGCTTGTTTGAAATCCCATATAATCCTGGACTTATGTGTTAGGGCTGAGGCATAATATTTAATGACAGTCTGCCTTATAGCCAGTGGAAGGTGTTTGCTTTTGAAAGTAGGAGAAATGGCACATTAAATTTAGAATCCATTGAAGAGTACAGGCTCTAGATTTGGAACAAACCTGAGGGCAGCAGAGAGGCTTTTTCTCCCCTGTTTGCCTTTTTGACATGTATTGTACTGCTGTTAGTTTTGTTTCTAATTTTATTCCTTGTCCTGTTTCTAACTTCCATTGTCCTATTTTCAATGTTCAGTTAAGGTTTACTGTTATTGCTCATACTTAGTAAAAATTACACTTTTAATATACTCTTTCCCAATATGTCCTTTCAGGTTTAAACTGTTTTCTCGGTAGTATTTTGCTTCACGGTGGTTAAACGTGCCCTTGCGTGTGATCACTGTCAGTATTTTAAGTACTGTTTTTTTGAATTTAGGATGAGTTGATGGCAGAATTAGAAGAACTGGAGCAAGAAGAGCTGAACAAGGGAATGAGAGATGTCAGGTTGCCAAGTGTTCCGTCCACATCGCTGCCTTCTCGCCCTGGTAAACTGCCTGCTTGCCATTTTACATTTCTCATGATTAAGCCATGTTGTGATAAAGGGGAGAGGAAAAGGGGGTTTCAGATATGCATTTAACTCTGTTAATTTTAAAAATGTTATAAATTCCTTTTCCTATTTTTGTATGTGCTTAAAAGAAAAAGCAGAGTGGAATTCCATTTTGCTCTATGAAAGCATTTAGGACCAAATTCTCTCTAGATTTGGGGAGACAAAGTTGGGGAATTTGACTTTGCACATGTACTGATGAATCTTATGCTGAAATGTAGTGAGGTCATTGAGGAATGGGAAGCCTTTTTTTTTCTTTTTGGCAGTCAAATCCTTAGTCTCTCTCAGTTAGAGTCTGACCTAGATTCAAAATGTTTACGTCATAAAGATCCGGCTTTGCAGGGTAGTGGTTTGATATTTTCCACTGGTATTTTAATTAGAAATGAAGAAGCCAGCAGGAAGTACATATTTAAAGACATATTTTCATTCCTTTGCTTTCTTTATACTGAACAGGCTTATTCCTGGTATTAAGCTGTACTTTTATTTTTCTATAGTTCTGGCATGTTCATTTTGAATTAAGCCAGAGGCAGTCAACTTTTACTACACTTTTCATTGTCAATTGAAAGACTTACTGTGTACTGACATTAGTAAAAGCATATAAATACTTGATGGTAAGGACAGCACACACGTGACACAGGTTGTTTATGGTTTCTACTGGCAGAACAGGTTACCTAGACTAGCTCGACTCAGATACTATTATATGTGTTTTGGCAGATGGCACTTAAATCCTGAGAAGCAGTTTAAAATGTTCATGCTGAGACTATGGCCTCATCTACTGAAGTCAATTGCAGAACAGCTAGTAAAAAAAAAAAAAAGGGATTTAGAAAAACTGAAAATTCAGTCTGGCCATTTATGATTTGTTCATACATTGTCTTCCAGATCCAGCTGTGCCAGTTGACAATTTTATTAAACCCAGACCATCTCCATGTGCTTCTCACTGTTTAAATTTTCTACTTCATCCATCTGAATGGCTGCTTCAGGCAAAATGAGCTGGTTGCAATTATGTAGTTCAAGGCTGTTCAAAACTGGCTTATGTTTTCTGAAACTTGCTGCTTACTGTTACACAGCAACAGCAAAGTCAGAACAGTTAGTGGAACTATAATGCTTCTAGTTGGAGATGCATATTGCCCTCCTGAGTTTGATGATGAGGAAACTGCAGTGGAGCAAGGCACAGTGAACTTCCCCAGCCACACAGTAAACCAGTGACACTTGCAGAATAGGGACTGAACCTGTGGTCTCTCAGGTCCTTCTCCCACCCCCACCACCTGAAGGTGGTAGTTACAGTCCCGTCAAGGTGGTGGCTCCTGGCCGGGGCCAGCTGCCTGCTGTAGAGGTGCGCAGGTGGGTATTGCACCCAGTAACAGTGTTCCATTGGAATTTGGAGAGATGCCAGTCCTGACATGCACAGCCCACAGATGGAGGAGGCAGCCTGAGGCTGAAGCTGGGCTGTAGGGCAGCTAGTTTGCAGGTCAGCAAATGAAGACAATTTCGATGAGGTTTTAGTTTGGTGAATGCTGATGATGTGTGATAGGAGATTTGAGTACAAAGGCACAAAGTGTGTCCAGGACCCAATACAGAGCTGGGAATTGCTGTTGCTGTGGACACAGCAGTCAACTGATGTCACCTGAGCAAAGCAAGTTCAGGAATTTCTTTCTCTTCTAATAAATGACACCAGCTGTTAAAATGGGGAGAGTTCATTCAGAGACTGGACTTGCATGTGCAGAACCTCTCATCACTATTGGAAAGGTAGCAGGATGTGCAGCTGGCCAGGGTAGGTCACTTTTGCCCGTTTACACTGTGGTGAGAGAACTGACAGCATTCTTGTGAGCCTTTTCTGGCTGTGACATCCTTTAGAAATTAAATGTTTTTTCTGTGTGAGTCTTTCAGTAAGAGTTGCATCAGAGCTATATTGTGAACTTTAGGGCTTGATGGGAATTAATGATGAGGCAAAATAGTTTCATCTCTTGTGAGCTTCATACTCAGTAAATCAGTCTGAGATCTTCAAACTGAAAAGCACTATGCAAGTCCTCATGCTAACAGACAGAATGGTTCTGACTGTTACATTAGTTGATCATTATTGTCTCTTTTATCTGCAGCGTCGACCAGGAAGAGAGCAGAGGATGAAGATGAAATGAAGAAGCTGGCTGCCTGGGCTTCATAAGAGCGTGGTCTTTTTATAACACCAAACATTATAGTGCAGATGGAAAGGGCTGTAATGCTGTTTTATAACCGTACTGATTTAGTGTGGCTACATTTCATACAGGCTGGGTTTTTTTAATGGCAAATCTTGCTGAGAGTAGTGTTACTGCCATATTACAAAACTATCTTAAAAACCAGCAAAGAAAAAAAATGCCTAAACCTTCAAGCATCATTTTTTTCTCACTCTCATCAAGAGATTTGTTTTAATATTAGTATCAGTTTTTATTAGGTACTATCTTACCATATCTGTTGGTTTGTAAAACCTGTGTGCCTCACTTATGCTCAAAGCTGGATTCATTTGTGAAATGAGAAAGTTACATAAATCATCAGGGCCCTATAACTAGAGGGTTATTTGGTTCAGACTGTTTGAATATTAACAAAACAGCTTAATACGTGTCCTGACTTGCAAGCTCCTTTGAGCCCGAGAGCTAATAACCATTTATTTGGGCATGAAGATTCAAACAGTCTGCCTGGAGCAACTTACGGTGTCCTAGATATTAAGAGGAAACTCTCCTGTAGGCTTTTTTAAGCTTTTTTTTTTTTTTTTTTTCTTTTGGTAGGCTTTTTGAAGCTTTTTTTTTGTTTGCTTTTTTTAACCTTTGCCAAAATATCCCATGCACTTCTACAGGTCAGCTTGAATTGTATTTTGGACTATTTCTGACTTGTTTAGAGAATTACAGTGATCAAGGAAAGTGTATGTCTAAGTTCTTATGGATTCCTGCCAAACAATACTGACTTTCATTAACCCTGTCAAAAATCCAGAAGAGAATTGATCTTCCTATGTTCTTCTCCTCTACCCTGTCTTTCTAGGGTGAGTTTTTACTTAGTACGATAATACTCATCCTCGAAGGAATTAGCAACACGTTTTTAATTATACAATTTAAAAATAATTTTAATTTCTGAGCATTTGGTTCTTTTTCTCTTACTCAGTTTGTGAATGAAAATAATACCAGTGTGTTGCATTTGCAGTGCCTTTTTAACCCTGGTTAAAAGCTGATTCTGGATTACTTTCAAAGTTGGTGTGTTACTGTCCAACTGACAGCATTTTAGCCTAAGGAACAAATGCCACTCTTGAGTGCTAAACTACTACATATATGGAGAAGTTGTTGGTCAAATACAAACCAAACATTAAATAGGCTGCTTTGTATTAACAAAGTTTATTAAATAAGAGTTAAGCTCTATGCTAGTAGCCTGCTGTCAATCACAAGGAAATAGTAAAGCACTGTGGAGTTCCTAGGGTGTAGGAAGCAGAGACCTTGATGTAGGTTTCTTGTTTTCAAATGATTTTAAATTTAATGATGACTGAACCACTGGGGAATAGTGGGAGACTTGGTTTCTGTAGATCTACAGCAACAGAAGTCTGACCCTTCTGCTGCAGCTTTAGCCTGTGATTTGCTGGGTGTTTAGCTTCAACAGGCTACAATAGCCTTTCAACTTAGTGGATTTTAGGTTAAGCATAAGCAAACGTGTTTCTAGATATGGCGTGCTTAGAATCTTTCAAGTTGAGCCCCATGGATGAAACACAAAATGTATAAACCCTGGGCAGAGATTGACTTTTTCAGAACTTCCATTCTCTGTGGAGGAATTGCTTTTGGTTTGTATCTGTATGAGAGGTGAATCAAGCCTTGCCAGTTTACTTCAGATAAATCTCTTATTGGAAAAGATACGTTTGTTAACTCTGTCCTAAAATTAGGCGGTACCAAGAAAATTGTCCCTTTTTGTTGAGATTAGAGAAAATCTGGAATTATTTAATTTTTATTTTAAATACAAATAAAACAAAGAAAGTAAGAAAGAAAGGAAGAAAGAAAGAAATGCCTTAAATTTAAAAATACATTTTGAACTCTCAAGGAGTAGGAAACCAAATACTAACAAAATACTATTTGGTTTTAATGCTTGCTGAAATTCAGGACAAGATGTTAGCTGAAAGCAGGAATATTTAGTAAAGTAGCAAATACTCTAAATTATTTTGAATCAATTTGCTAATCCTTCTCACTTGAATTCTGTGTTCAAGATGTGCAGTTTATGCAAGTCTCCGAA
Source organism: Acanthiza pusilla (assembly GCA_036630365.1). Classification (NCBI taxonomy): domain Eukaryota; kingdom Metazoa; phylum Chordata; class Aves; order Passeriformes; family Acanthizidae; genus Acanthiza; species Acanthiza pusilla. Next base: position 70,033,225 of record JAXCHO010000034.1, read on the forward strand.
TTGGGCACAGAATGTATTAGCACACACTGGTTGCATGACTGTGCAAGGCTGGCAGTGTGCTTGTGGACACCTCTGGTATTTCTAAACGTGAGACCATGCCAGCATGGTCCCATGGTTAGCTTGGAAAAGCTGACTTCTAGCCTCTGTTCTTGGTCGAATTAGTAGTTTAACAATGCTTGGCTTTTATGTAGCCCTTGGCGTATTTGAAGTGCTCTACAACCTAATAGGTCTCTAAGCTTCCATTTTGAAACTAAAGTCACTTTCAGTCTGCTTTGGAAAATGTGGGGCTGCTGTTTTTGTGTGAGAACTTTCCATGTGAACACCCCCAGAGAAAAGAATCCTATGGACCGTCTTCTCCTTTGCAAACTAGCATTTGGCTGCTGACCTCCAGCAATGCTTTGGATAAGTGTTTATCCTGCGAAGCTTCAGGTGTCTTCAGCTTACTGATCTCAGACCAAGCACTTTAAGAACAGCATCTGCAAAAGGTGAAGAAATGAAACTAGATATTTGGGCGAACTGCTCTGAAAGCTTGTGTGTAGTTGCTGGTGATCCTGAGGGACAGACTCATGTACCAGTTCACAGGCCAAGGATGTGTTGTTGGTGAAGCTGTGCTCAGAAATGCTATAGTGATGCATACAAACCAAAATCCACCATGGACTTCCATAACTGGAGTGCTTGTTGCCGTATTTGTTTGGGGCATTGGTTTTCTTCAAAGGCAAAGGGATTGTAGGGATTTCATTCAGCTGAGGGAGCAGCTCTTTCCTGTGTAAATTCAGATATCACTGGGACAAATGGCTCTTTCTTTTTTGAACATATGTCTCTCTTCATGCCAAGATGGTATTTGTTTAGTATGTAAGCAGTTGAGAGTGAATAGTGTCAATGTGTTACTGTAAATGCACTCTATTAACTGGAACATATTTTACAGGAGGACTGTGGCAGCAGATGGTGTACTGTAACTGTCTTACTTTCTTGTTGCTTATTTATTCTGAGATTTTTTTTTCTAACAGGCTTGGATATTTTTAACCTATAACTTTTAAAAGGGGAAAATATATATTAAAAAAGTAAAAATAATTCATATATGTATATAGATACACACTGTAAATAAATACTTCAGTGTCATGTTTGTGTTACATGATTGTATTAAATTTCTTTTCCTATCAGGCAAAATTGTAAATACCCTTATTACACTGTCGTTAGGATGTAGTGCTCTTTTAACAGATGTGACAATATTTTGAAACTTTTTTTTTAATGTATTAATCTTTCAGCAGCAAGTTAGAATTCAATAATTCTTTGATTTGGTTTAAAAAACAACCAACAAAAAACCCCACCCCAGTGTCAGCTGTGGTGTTTGGGCTACATTCCTTCAAACTTAACTGTTCTGTTGCAAGAGATTGTTTTATTTTAATATATCCAAAATACCTCCTTCTCCTCCCCTGTGATGCAAAGATCTCATCATTGTTTCAGAAATATGTGGTTTTTACTTTCCAGGCCTCATTTGAGAGGAAGAGTAGTCAGATCTTTTAAAAATGAAAAAGAAAAAAATACGGTAGGCAAGGATGAATTGAAACAAATACAAAATGCATTTTTTCATTCATCTTATTAGAATCTCTTTAAAGTCTGTGTGTGTGTGCAGTGTCTCACCTTTATGTATACACACATATATTTACGTGTCTGTATGAAGTGCTGGAGCAGTGATTGAGGACCACCATTCATTATTTGGTGTGTAAGGGTTTCAATTGCTTGGGAGTCTTTGCTCCTAAAGGCTTTTATGCAAAATGCCAAGGAACTGTTGTGGTACAGGCACATGCTGGCTGTGTGCATAGCTGTGAGGGGAACAGGATGAGTGTGTGTGGGAAATATTTGGAAAATTTCACCATTTTTCATGATGTAGAGCTTATATTATTTTAATCATGTCATTTTTTAAGAAACATAAGGAGGAAACTCTAGTCTCAAAAATTATTTAGCAGCAGGGATTATTTTGAGCACTTTAAGAAATTACAAGTAATATAATCTCATGTAGCTGTCGTATATTCTCACATCTTTCCCCATTGCAGAGACTGTGGCAAGACCCACCTTCATAGCCCTGTTCAGTCAGGTTTATATTGTAGGAAAAATATAGCTGGTTGATGTGACTTTGGTCATAGTTTAAATGGTTTATTTTTTTGTTATCAGCATATAATTACCTGGTCACCACTGAACTATACACTTAGGATCAATATCTGCAATATCTGCAGATAAAACTAGATAATATAGTTATGAAATACTAATATGTGCCTAGAAATTCCTGAGCAACTCTGTGTACCTGGGATGGCTGTGTCTGGCAGGGTCACACTCGCCTCTGCTGCCCTGCTCCCCTCCTCTCCTGCACACTGCACTTCCTTGTGTTTTTGTGTTTTGCTTGTATGTCTGCTTGCCTGACTTTGCCCCCTGCAACAAGAAGTCTCATAATTCCCTGTTTACTATAGTTGATTGTCATCGTCCTCTTTACCAAGACAAGCTTTGGGCAAATGCCATCTTGGGGAGTTTGGGCTTGCCCCTCACCGAGCCCCTTACAGCCTGTGCTGTCTCAGCAGCCACTGCTATCCAGGCTGTTCCTAGGGCAGCAGGGCAGTGTAGGTACCCCTCAGCTGGCTTTCTCAAAGGGCAGGCATCTGATTCTCCTCAGACTGAAAGGCAAGCTGAGGATCTGCAATTTGAGCTAAATTTAATGAAATAGGTGGGAGGCCAATGGTCTGAGCTGGTGGTCTGCTTCCATGGAGGTGATGAGTATCGATACCTCCCATTCCTGTTGCTGTAAGCTTTCACTATGTAAATCTTATGAGGCAGGATTTACATGGACATCCCAGCTCTACCCCGAGCTTAGCACCCTTTTCTCAAAAAATTGAACGTGCACTTTAGGAGTAAAGTGAATGTTCAGATACATTTAATTTATAAATATATGCAGATATCTTAGCTTTACTTTTGTACTCAGCCTACTAAAGTGACCTTGGTGCAGCTGCTGAACTAACCAAACTGAGCTAGGACTGCATATGTATAGACATGTGTAGGATTGTTGAATTACCATATACCTACCTATTGCATGTACCCTATGTGTATATGGGGCGTTGGACTGCCTGGGGCAGCTCCTTTGCTACCCGGCAGCAGTGGTGAGCTCCATCAGTGGCAGGGCTGGGACTCTGCGGACCTCCAGGAGGAGCTCTGGGTTCAGCGTACAGCAAGAAACTCCAGCAGGCTGGAAAGGCTGCAGTTTTCTCACAGGAACTGATTTCACTCTTATTGCTCATGCTGGAGGAAAAGGCCTGCCTGGAAGTGCTGCTCAAAAACCAGGGGGGAAACCCTCCCACTCTTCCCACTCCTCCCACAAATCCCCACTCTTTCACAGCTAAAATGCTCTAATTTAAATACTAACCCACTTTCTCAGCTGCTTTTCTGGCTTCTGTCTGTTTTCTTCCCTTCCCCTGTTTACGGCCACCTTGACACCCAGCTTTGTTCCCTGCTCTGGACTGATGCAGGATCTCAGAAGCAATTCTTCATGCAGCAGTTCACCAGCCCCCTCTCTATGCACTGATGCCAGGGCAAAGAGCTAAGATCAATCTCAAAGCTTTTAAATCAGTTAAAAGTACCCACTTTCAAGAAGTTTAATACTGGTTCAGTGAATTGTGCCTTGCAGTGACAGGCTGCAAGCTGGATGTCATTGCAACACACTGAGGACGCTGAACTGCAAGAGGGATTTCTTGGTGAAGCCTGTCTCAGCCCCTGTGAGGGTTCAGAGCATGTCTGTCCTTGTGAGGTAATGTCAGCACTCCTTTGGGTTAGGTGGGAACATGTGGGACATGCCTGTAGGGAGGTATTGCAGCTGCTGGTTTTGAGACTGTTGAAGATGTTCATATGTAAAATTAATCACTTTGATTTATTGAGGATTTGTATCTTAAAAGGTAACTTTACCAAGGAGAGGGTTTACTTGGCACAGGAAGTTCCATCTGGACTGATACCTTCTTATGGCTGCAATACAATTTCAGAAGTTCATAGATAAACATGGGTTGGAGATGCCACCTTGCACTTTCCAGATTAAAACCTTCACCTCCCAATGCTTTGCAAGCTGCCAGCAAAATATTTTAGTCAATTCAGTTTATGAGCTCAGGGAAAAAAAAATCTCTCTGTGTGAACCAAGTAGTTCTGGAAAAGGTTTGTAACAGCACTAACCTGAGAACAGTTCTTATCTGTATTGTATCAGACACTCGTGGTTGAACACAAAGGATTTATTTTCTAAAGAAGACAATAGGAAAAAAATGATGGAGGAAAATGATAAGTAGTTGAGACATTAATTTATGTAGCCTGAGAATCTGTCTAGAGCACATATTGTGTCTGAATAAACTGAAATCTGAGCCAACAGCTGCTTCACCAGAGCAGAACATAGAAGCCTCTTTGTTGAGAGATCTTGTGCTGTGACCTTTGGATAATCATGAGTCTTGTGTAACTCACGTCATTTGAAAAGTGAAAGATGTTAGTCTTTCTGTGGTTTCCTAGATTCAGGTTGGAAATTTGAATCACAGAGGATACCAGTAGTGAACTACAGCAGGCTAACAGCAAAAGTAGATAAAAGTAATTATTTGCATGTGTTCTGCTTCTCACGTTAACTTACAGCAGAATTGAGCTGAATTTTTGATTGGTTAATGCTCTTTCATAATACATTACTTTGCACATTAATTTTGCTGCATTCTCAATGTATTTTTCAATTGCCTGTTTAGGTAGGAAGAGCTAAATCAGATCTGACTGGTGTTCTCCACATTTGTCTCCACAAGAAACTTATTTTTCTGGGCTGCTCTTGCACACCTAAGCAGGAGTAATGTCTCTATTGGCACACAAACATCTCACTGAATCTTACTCATTTTTTTCCAAAAGATTACACAGAATGAGATGGTTTTCTCATCTGCTTTTTCCAGTGCAAGTTATTATCCCCTTGCCAAATTCAAATCTAAGAGGAAGCTCCAGATTTTTGTTTACAGTTATTCTACAAGCTATGCTGCAAGATTTCTAAATAAACACTGCACATCCACACACAAAATATAAATTTCTCAGGGCAAGACTTCTTCTAAATGTACAAAGCAGCATAATAGAGTGCTTGCCTATTGCCTCCGCTTTTTCCTGTAAGAGGTGTATTTATCCTGCAGAATGAGGGGGAAATGGAGACCCTGTCACACCACAAACAGTCCACCCCATAACCTGCCTACCAGCAATGCCAAGAAAAGGGCCATAGAATATTTGTGAGAAGAGGCCCTGTAGTTTTGCCACATGTTGCAATTGTTTACTAAGCTACCTCTATCTATCTATCTATCTATCTATCTATCTATCTATCTATCTATCCATCCATCCATCCATCCATCCATCCATCCATCCATCCATCCATCCACTTTTTGGACATGTAAAGCAATGATGAGATCTTGAAAGGTCAGTGTGCAAACTTCTCAGTAGGTGCTTGCCAGATGAGCAGTGCTTGACAAACCCACATTGACTGCTAAACAACCAGGCAGCGTTTCACAGTCATCCTCAGTATTTTCATAAAACAGCTGTGGCAGCTGTGGTTTCTTCTAGATGAAAAACATTAATCCACATGGGATTCACAGAGCAGAGGCTTGTTTCCCCATCACATTACTGCAAGTGTCCCAGTGTGTTCAGTTTGAACTGGTAGAAGGGAATATTAAAAACCTGGAAGCAGCTAATCATTTATAAGCAAGGATATTTAAATCTACTTGAAATCCTGTTGAGATATCCCAAAACAAAGTTCCTGTATTGTACAGGCAAAAGTCTCACTGGATCAGCAAATCATCTAATTTTAACCTCCTGACAATTCAAGGGGATCAGCAGTAACACTAGGACTGCACCAAGTGACTTACTGTGCAATTAGGGTGAATCACGTAATTGCTTTCTTCCTCAGGTTCCTTATTTGCACAGCAGAGGGAAATACAATACCTATCTCTCAGATGCAAAGTGGGGACAAACTTTCTTTGGAGAGCACTCTGGTGATCCTCAAGTTAAAGAAGGGCTGAGTATGAATGAGCAAGCCTTTAAGGTCCCCATGAAGAACCTAAAAGGGCTAAAAAGGGAAAAGGTCTCCATGAATACTGTGTTGAAAACTAGGAAAACATAGGTTAGTGCTTTTGAAGGCTTAGCAAAGGATTAAGGTGCAGAACCTGCTAACTTCCCTTAAAACAGTTAAGAGTTGGCCACTGAGAGTTGATCCCAGAATCCTATTTACTAGGCCAGTGCTTTCAGCAGATGAACCTCAGTCCCTGCTGGAAAGAAGACCCATGCTGAGGGTTTCCGCACTGTGGGGAGTGATCTCTTCTCTGAGAGATGATGCATGTCCCTGTCTCCCAAAGCTGAAGGGTTCAGCTCTGGCTAGCAGTGACTTCTGAGGACTGAAATTATTACTCCAAATTCAGCACTCCCATGTCCGTACCTCCTCTTTCTGCGGAGCCAAGCTGCCCTGCTTTGGAGTTTGCAATCTTTACAAGCCATAAAAAAATTCCAGCCTGGGCTGGATGCTCTGATATCACTAATGAGACAGAAAAGGCACATATCATACAAACAAGAGCAGGAAGACTGAGGATCTGGTTTATACATAGGAGAAATGTATTGAAGACTGCTTTTCTCAATGTTGAGTGGAGCTTACAGGTATAATAGGATAAAGAGAAGCTTTGCCAGTTGAGTTAAAACATCACTAGCTTTCCTGAATTTTAATTTCAGTGTCAGCTGCTGTTCTGTTGCAGAATGATTTAATGTAAAAAATTCTCATTCTCCTAAGTAAGAATGGCCTACACACCAGGCTGATTTATCAAGCTATGCAGAATTTTATTTGAGAACTCAGCCAACTACAGAGCTCCTTCAGCCTTCCTGTTACCTGACAGTGAAAAATGCTTGTCTTGGAAACAAACATCCCTCCTGTGCACATCCTGTGCTCTGGGCAGCCTCACTGTAACTCTACCTGACCCTTGTTAAGCACGATTCTTCAATCCTAGTATCGCTTTGTTTTGATGATGCTGGATCAAACTGCAGTTTGGGGCTTTTAAATATGCCTACCAGAAGAAAAAAGATGCTTTGCATGTGACACGGGGTTATGCTTAGATATATCTCATGACCATCTTTTCCCAACTCCAGAACAACCATCAGAATGGTTCTGAACTCATCAATCCAAGGACAAATTTCAAGAGAAACACTTTGTATTCCAGTATAACACTCCAGCTATCCAGCTGGAGAATCATTTTTAACTGACCAACAGTCACCATTATTCTGAGGATGACATAAATTCGTCATTTATATCTATTTCAAGATAAAGATACATTAATCTTTTACTGTTTAGCGTAAAGGACTGCATTTTTCCTATTTTTCTACTCTTCCAAATCTGTATAGGTGCATCAGAAACAAAAGGTAACTAAAGTCTTGGCAGATCAAAAAGACTGAACAAAAGCCTTGGGCTCAGTGTTTTTCTTGCAATGCACAACCTGAGACGGACTGAACACAAAAGGTTGTCCTTTGAAACAAGACTGGGATAAAGGTTAGCACAGGGAGGCTGGCAAAGAAACACTAATGCTATGGGAGAAGAAACCTTAAAAGAGATTCCTGAATGGGTTACAATTAACATAGAACCTAAACCACTCACAACACAGAAATTAACATTTAGTGGAGAAGCAATTCTGGTCAACAAATGAGTGAACAAGTTTTTACTTTCAAAGGGAAAAAAATGCTCAAGTATAAACTATGGACAAGGCAATCCCCTCTTTCGCTTCTGCTTTTTCCATTCTCTCTCATCATTGCTCTAGGTTAAGATCCTATGCATCCTATGCAACGTATTAAAGATCATAAAAATGCAGAACAACCAACTCCATTGGTCAGTACATTGACTGCTCAGCCAAACTCTTAAAAGAGACATCTTAGGGAGATGGCTGCATTATCAGTTCTCAGATTAACTATCAAACAAACATGGATGTGAGGATACATTTCAGTTACCAAGCATCCCTTAAGGCAAGTCCTCTATTTTATAGGAAAAATATGTATCTAGTTTGGAGTGTTGGTCTTGTTTAGTACTTTGAACATTCTGATCTCTTGCCCAAAGACTTAATTGAAATACAGAAGGGAATGACAGGAAGAAAGACCCCTGAGACCTGGCATTCCATAGAGTGGTTCCTATAGGATTCTTCCCTTCCTTGGTGATTTGGGACCTTGGTCTATTTATTTGTTACCTGACATCTCTGAAAAAAGCTTTAGCAGCAACTTCAGAAGGTAACCTTTTTGAAATCCTGCTCCTCTTCCTCTCCAGCGTATATCAGAGTCTGCCACAGCACAGGGAAAAGCCCTCCACAAAGAAACCACACGAAATTTCCTATAGAAAGTTCTACTCAAAATGAAATTTTTCTAGAATAATTGATGCTCATTTGTAGCTACACTTCAAAAAAGGAATAGAAACTGCAGAGAAAAACATTACTTACTAATGAGATGCAGAGAGTAAAAACAATTTGGGGCAGACATACCATCTAGAACAGGAGCTTTCCTTGTCCCTTTTCACTTCAACTGTAAGACCCCAAGCCCTTCCCCTGAGAACAAAGACGTTTAACAAAAAGAGGAGAGCACAACAGCCCACTGGAAAATGCACCATGGAGGCTACTCTCTCCTACCACTGGCAGGTGCAGTTTGGTGAATTAATTTGCTCCCCTCCTCGGGCTGGTTCAATTGGGACTATTGTACTCACTGCTAATGCTGTGTTGTGTGTTGTACACCCAACTAATGGCTGTCACAGGGGGAAAGGTATGGAGTGGGAGTTTTATAGAGACTCATTCTTGATTCAATACTAGTCAGCATTTTAACTGATGTAGCAGTATACAAATCCAAAGCAGAGAAGTGGTGTGGGCAGACTGCAAATGCCTTGGAGGATAAAAAAATCTTGCAGGAGTAAGAGGTGTAGTATTAAAGAGAAGCAAAACCCCAGTCAGATTAAACTATACAGTATGTATTAAAATCTAAGGGGAAAACACCCTGTTGTAAATCAGTGGCTGAACTATAGAGACAATCACCTACAACAAGAAGAGCAAGGTGTTACTGGTTGCAATTCTTGTAACTGGCTCACTCTACTAGAATTCCAGTTTGAATATTCCTCTGCACTCTGGGCAGACCACAGAACTCCACTGTCAAATTCTTACAAACAAAATAATGGAAACTTGGTTTCTGTACTAAAATTGCAGCAGTGAGTGAAAAAAAGAAGGAAATGCATGGAAAATAGTGCCACAATGGATGCAAGTGCACCAGAAAAAAATTCAGTGTAGGATTGACCTTGAATACACCTTGATCAAGATGTTCAAGGTCGTGATGGGTTGTCCACCTCAAATTCTCCATGTCCTTTAGGGGGAATAACAGTAACATAGCTGAAGTGATACCACACTGCCACTGAACAAATTCACTTTTTCCAGCTCAGTTTAGTTAAAACAACGTCCCTGTAAACAAAAATGTCCATTCATATGATACAAAATATTTTGGGTTAGCAGAGTATCATTTAAATCTTGAAGTTTTCTTTCCTTTGCCCTCTTATGACTAAACTGTAAATTATATTAATGCTTTCTTTAGTGTCTAGATTTGCAGAGTTACCTGTGGTACTTTAGAAATCCCTGGCATGTATGACCCAAGCACCTTTTTAGTATTTTTAAAATGTTTATAGTTGTAAACCTAATAATATTTTAATAGACAAAGTTTGATCTTTTTAAATATATGTGACACCTGACACAAGATTTCATGCATTTTCAATAATGTGCCAAAATTTTATTGAGTTCACTCAACATCTATGAGGATTTATGTAGGACATAAAGAAAAAAAAATCAGTTCCTTTTATACTTTTACTTTCACCTTCAACTACAGTACAAGTAAGGTTTCTGGTGTCACAGCAGTCTCATTCATTTTCATGCAGACAATTTTTGGTACAAACAGGACTCAGACCAAAAGCTGAGTAAATGCAGGAAATCACTGAGGTAAGAAATGTCTCATTCTAACAGTATTTCATCCTTCTACTAGACAAGGCATTAAATGTTTGGTTTTTTCTACAATGCAAAAAAGAAGACAGGTGTTTTCTCCATAGTTTTATTTCACCAGGAAGGTTTATACAGTTCTGCATAAAGGTCATTGTATGCACAGCCTGAAGTACAAAGCTCCCTTTGAAAACTCCAGCACAAAGACACTGCATATTGACAACATTAAACAACAATGTGGGTGGTATAGGGCAAAAAAAAATTAAAACAAAACAGCATTCTTCCTATTGGAAAAGCATAATAAAACAAGGCACTTTCAGTAAATAAGAACAGAAACATGCTGTATCAAAGATTCCACAGAACTGACCAAGAGCACTGTAACAAAATTCTGCAGTAATGAACAAGTAAAATACAAAAAGGCACTACATAATCCTCTCCCTGCAATTCCCATTTCTCAACCAATTAGCCAACTGAACTTGGCACAATGGAGTCTTAATTATAAAGTGCATCTCCTGTCTTAATACATTTTGAAAAATAGGCTATACAACATAGGTACCAACATCCCCATGTGTACAATATATTGAAACAAAAATACACTGCAACTAGATTCAATCTAGTTATGAACTGTGCAGGAAAAAATATGGCTTCTTTACAAGTCTTTCAATAACCTCCATATAATCTGGAATATTTTTAAACAAACATGAATGCATTAGCAAGGTGGTAAGAGGTAGTGTTCTGAGTAAAAGGCAAAATTACAGATTTTATTGTTACTTGGGTATATAACAAAGGTATCCCAGATTTTCAAAGCAGCATTACTGAACAAAAGATATTACAGCATGCTATTTTGGGATGAAAATACACAGTGTTTTGGGGGTCTCAGATTAGCTCCTTCAGCAAAAATGACCATTTTTCAATGTCCAACTATGATATCATTTTGTAAGTACTTTTCTCTTGGTACTGGAAGTTTTCCTATTGCATTGCATTAAAATTTCCAGAGAAACTTTCTTCAACTTTAGAATTTTAAACCAACACACTCTCTCCATTCTTAAACACAGACGAGTCCATTTTTACTTCAGCAAGCATTATTTTATGGCTATAAGAACATGAACACAGAAATACCAAACAGATGAACACATCAAATGTGTCACAACAGTGGCAATATATGACATACACATTAGATGTGTTCTGTGATTTAATGTGAAACTTTTGTCATTCTGCTACGAAAGTCAGCCAGATTGTGTATGTACACTATCTAAACTTTAGCTGATTTTAGCCCTTATTAAACTTCAATATATTAAATATATAAAGGCTAGATAAAAACTGAAATCAAAGCAGCACTGGGTATATTTCTTACATTAATAATTTGTAAGGATTTATGTAAACATTCAATATGTGCATTCTTGCTCTTAGCTGTAAATTCTTCACAGCTACTCCATGCTCCTACCCACAGATACATCCCAAACATGAACCCTTCCCAGGTAACAGCAGCTGCTGCTCAGCTATTCTTCATCCACGGTATAGGCTACTTCAGCAACCTCAATTTCTGGGACAGAATTTCCAGCCAAAGAGCCACTCCAGCATGGCTCGTGGTTCTCTTTATCTGAGCTGCAACGACAGATCAGTAAGTAGAAACTGGTATGATTTTCTATAGCCATTTTATGCAGACAATCCACAAAACATTAAAAAAGCTTTTTCAACTTATCATTTATTCCAGATCTAAAATTATCTATCCTGAGGGTCTTTATGCAGCAGAGGGGTGCAGTAAAAATGCTGAATTTCTCAGCTGTGCAGAATTTATGCAAGACCAAACATTTCAAAGAACGTACTTTAAAAATAACTAAAATGTAAGTAAAATAATAGTATTTACCAGCTGTCCTCACCCAGGGTACCCTGGTCTGCTTCTACTGCAGAAGATTCCACCTCACCACTGCACTCACTTTCTTCTCCTGACATTTGACGAGTCATTTTTCCTAAAGATAAATCCCTACAACAGATAAGAACAGAGTACCACCAATCCATACAGCAAACATTTGTCACTGAAGAACTGTTTGTTTCATTTTAACCTTTGCAGTTTCTGCAAAAAGATTGAAAGGAACCTTTCAATCTCATTCCTGCATGCCCCATTTCTTTTATTAGCACAGAGATTGGCAGGGCTTGCACTCGGTAGCTATTTAAACAGTTTATTTCCTCCAGATGCTTCTTTCTAAACTAAATTCAGTCCTCTAAATCTCTGGGCCACCAAGATGATTAGAGGGATGGAGCGCCTCTCCTATGAGGAAAGGCTGAGAGAATTGGGATTGTTCAGCCTGGAAAAGATGAGGCTTTGGGTGACCTAATTGCAGCCTTCCAGCACCTGAAGGGAGCATAAAAGAAAAATGCAGAGACACTTCTTACAAGAGGCTGTACTGACAGGACTATTCCCCCAAGGGGCAATGCCTTCAAACTGAATGCGGGTAGGTTTAGATTGGATATTAGGAAAAAAATCTAATGTGATGGTGCTGAGGCATTGGCACATGTTGCCCAGAGAAGTTGTGGATGCCCCATCCCTGGAAGTGCTCAAGACCAGGCTGGATGGAGCTCTGAGCAACCTTGCCTAGTGGAAGGTGTCCTTGTTCATGGCAGAGGGGTTGGAATTAGATAATCTTTCAGGTCCCATCCAACCTAGGCCATTTTACCATTCTCTGGTTGCATGACAATTTAGTAGCTTTACAAAAGTCAAGTCCCAGAGGAGTGTGCATGATTTTAGGGAAAAAATTACGATAAGACTAAGCCACACACATCTTGCCTAAATGGCAGAACGATTATAACCAAAAGATAGTCAGGAGGACAGACAGGATGATAAAAAGATTTCTTCAATAGTTTCTCACTGTAACTTTATAAAACGACACACAAATTTTAGAGCAATACATTTCCCCATTAGTGATGATTTTTTTCTTAATGGGAACAGAAGATACTGGTCCAACTAGTTTGGCTACGAATGGGAATATGGTCATATAGATTAACCAAAGAAATCCTTTTTTCCAAAACATTTCTCTATGTGGAAAACATACATCAATTTGGCAGTGAAAAAAGAGTTTGTGATCCATTTTGTGTTTGAAGTGATACTACTACATTTCTTTACCTTTTAAAATTGTTCTATCTACTTTCTATTGTTTTACTTTAATGCATACATTTTAGTTAAAGTCTTAGCAGTATTCTGTAAAATGGCTACTGGCTGATGCTAGACCAAATCCAGCATCATGTAAAGGCCTACAAGTTCCGTGACTTGTCCAATTGTCCCCTCCTACCTCACACGCATTGTAGGTACCTGGCCTTTAGAGCATAAGATGCTTAATTCTTGTTGGACTATCAGATAAAAATTCTACTTCAACAAAGCCAAAGACAGACATTTCTTTTGGGTTCTTTTCCCATCAGACAACCTGAAGTTCTTAAACAAGATCACAAGCTTACTTGATAATTTTTACAACTAAGAGTCACAGAAGTTGTTTTCCATCAAGACTTCAGACACTACTTGGCTGACTTTCAATCATTTTGTATCTCTGGGAAACTAGCAGTGTGTTTGTGTATTTAAAAAAACATTATCTGTCTTCAGGGAAAACTCTAAAAAATAAAATCCCTTTTTACTATTTCACACCTTTTTGTTTTTAATCATGCAGAATTTCCTATCATGATGTTTTAGCCAAATGCAAGTTATTTAACTTTTACTATTTAAGGCAGCAGCATGTCGTAACTTTCTCATCAAACAGGGGAAGCATCTTTCAAATGTAATTACCTGCCTTCAGGATTAAGCAACAAACTGAATCTGGTATTCTGATCAAAATTTTCAGTCAGCCACAATAATTCCATGTAAATCCTTTTCCAAAGGTACTTAATTTGAGCCTTGTAAGGTGCACTTTGTTAGTCAACCTGGATAAGCTGGACTCAGCAACCCATGCAGTATTAAAATTTATTTAAAAAAATTTATTCACTGCCGCTGGTCATACACACACTCATACAACACACACACACACAGAGGGGATTTTTCATCTTTTTTCATCTTAGCTCATATTAGGAAGAAATTCTTCACTGTGAGGTTGGGAGGCACTGGCACAGGTTGCCCAGAGAAGTTGTGGTTGCCCCATCCCTGGAAGTGTTCAAGGCCAGGTTGGATGGGGCCTTGAGCTGCCTGGTCTAGTGGGAATTGGATGATCTTCACGGTTCCTTCCAACCTAAATAATTCTGTGATTCTATGAAGTTCCAATGGGACCATAGGAATGTACTCTTTTGCTAAGGAAATGCTGCAATTCTGACTCAGCAGCTCTAATGGGATACTGGATAGCACAACATCAATTCCTCAGCTCCTGCTACAAAATTTAGCAGACAGGCACCATTTTTTCCCTTGGGTTTAAATGGACAATCTCCCATGCTATTTAAATGGTACCTGCAGCATCTTATTCCAAGCAATTCAGAACAAAGTTAAAGACATTATTACAGACATATAACTGCTTGATCACTATGCTCTGTCAAAGCTTTGAGTACAGACAGAATTTTATAACTCAAAGCAATTTTTCCACTCATCTCTAGCAGGGCATTTCCCATTTTCCACATTTCAAAAGCAGAACAGAATCTTGCTCTATCTGTACAGACTTAAAGGATTACGAAACAATCACAGTTACTTTACAGGGAAAAGACAGGACAAGTTTCTCAGTCATTTGTACTAAATAGCTTTTAGGCAGCATATGAGAAAGACCTTACTGAAAATATTGCTTTGTATGGGGTTGTGTAGAAAAAATAGTTTCCAAGATACAGCTAAAGGTGGTACTTGTGACTAGACAGAAAATGCTTTCATGGAGATAAACTCTTAAAACCCACACAATTTCTACATACCTAATTCTTCTCTCAACAGCATCGATATGAAGTTGTTTTTCAGTTAATAATTTCTTCAGTGATTCAACCTCCCTTTGTTTTTCAAGCAGTTCTTTTTGTAGGCGGTAATTTGTTTCCTCCAGAGTTTCACAGAAAGCCTAAAAGACAAATTTAAGACTATCTTTAATTTACCTTCAGTGGACTGCCTTTACTGGTTTTTCTCTTGGAAATATCAGCCTGTAACAGTGTTGTAGCTGCTTTTCTTCAGATTGATTACTATAAAAAGCTACATAAATTGTAAATAAAATTCTGATCTTAATAAAATAATGCTGCTTTGCTTTGAATTTTTTGTGCTAAACTGCAGTGCAAATACTTTACATCATTTGTCTCACGAAAAGAAAGACTTTAGAAAAGTAGTCCCTGATTTTGAACCTCTTTGCCTATATGGAACATAGGCATGTTCCCTGATCCCTTTTCTCCTCATACAGTTTTGTTTTCAGGTGACTTGAAAGTCAATTTCAAAGTATCTAATTATTCCCAGAATGTGAGGAATATTGGGATTAAACACATGTTCTTTCTTTACCCAGGATAAAGACAAAGCTGTACAGTTCTGTACCAAACACCTACAAATACAAAACCACAAATATCAGAAGATCTGTACAAAAATATTTTGAAAAAGCTTAATGGGAGGCTGTGAACACTAAGTACTCAGCCATGACAAATACGCTGTGCTCTTCTGCTGAGCATGACATGTACGTATCACACAGCCTGATGGATGTGACAGTGAGCAATCCCAAAACCTAATGTGAGGAGCCCTTGTCTAATGCAACATCCCCTAAATGCAGGAAGTGACAGAAACGTTGGCACAGAGCCTGCTCATCTACTACTGGAAAGCACAAGTCTTCCAACAGTAATGTGCAATTCTGATTTAATAATTTACATGTTCTCTATAAATAAGCACCCCACGTGGGAGGCTTTCTTGGCTTAGTATTACCTGCAACTAACCGCTAACTCAGAGTCCATTGAACATTTTATATGAGCTCAATTAAGAACAATGCTGTTAAGACGTTGTTTTCCTAAAGTTTTAAAACAGGCTACAAACATCAAGAATATACTATCCTTTGTTTTAACAGAAGCAGACTCATGATCTTTAAAATGTTAAGTTTTCCTGTAATTATACAATACAAACAAATTAGGACTTTTCAGTTTCAAAACCCCTATTTTTTCTGACAGGATTTTAATTTATTTTATTGACTCAGATAGCAAATTTATCTTTGTTGACAGGTACTTGAAGACCAGTCATGAGTTAAGCCATAACTTTATTCAAGACTACTAATGCCAAGAGCACGTGCAATTCATTCTTCACACAACATTTGAAGTGATTGCTTTAGTTTCACTCTGGTTAAGCAGCCATCCAATTTTACCCAAGCCAATTAAGTAAATTTTACTGTGCTTTGAAAAAATATTCAAGGTTGCTGGCACCCTAACTGAAAATCGGACATTCTTTAAGAATATAATTAAGTTTATTATCTCTACCTCTAGATGCATGCATATTTAAGTTCCCCTATACATAAAACAGATAAAAATATTGCACAGATGTTGAAAACTTTCATTGTTCTGTATGAGAACTGAATAAAGCTTTTTGGAAAATCTCATCTCTAGCTGCCACCTGGGTATGAGCTGCCCAAGGAGACACAGTCACTGTTCACAACTGAGTAAGAAAACATCACTATATTCTGAAGGATGCTGTAATAGCAGATAAGTGAACCAAAGCTGAGAAAGGGAACAGTGTGTAATGAATGAGCTATCTTGTTCCTTATACAGCTGGACACCTGGAGGCTGGGACAGTTTTAATTCCCAGGTTGGACTAATTTTCCCTGTAATTCTGAAAGAACAACTGGAAGACAGCTTTGCTTCCTTCTTCAACAGATCATGAAACACAGATGGCTGGGAAACGATCTGTGGAAACTACTATCAAGGATATGACAAAAAAAAAGTTAAGTGAATATTTTGTCTACTTTTCTGTGACTAATTTCTCTAAGACCTAATCAGCTTCTAATGGAGCAGGTAACTGTATCCCTTCCCCAGAAAGCTAAATATGCTTTGGCAAGTTCTTGGAATAACAGAATAGGCATAAATCAAATAGAAGATATAAATATTTTCCATTATCAGGAAAACAGTAATAGAAGATTTTTTCTGTAATTCCTTGGATGACAATAGAAAGGCAAAACAGAAATAAGTTTTGAGAAACCTTTAAAACTGAACTCCAGGAATAAGTATGCGAACTTTAGTACTTTTCTGTATAAGGCAGTTCAGGAAGAAAAAAAAGCAACAAACAGCAAGGGATGGATACAGACGCCTTTAGTATGC
Source organism: Acanthiza pusilla (assembly GCA_036630365.1). NCBI lineage: Eukaryota > Metazoa > Chordata > Aves > Passeriformes > Acanthizidae > Acanthiza > Acanthiza pusilla. The sequence continues at coordinate 70,050,450 of JAXCHO010000034.1, forward strand.
GGTTCAGGCTCCTAACAACCAGAAGCAGGACAAAAAGCATGACCACAACCATGGATTTCAGGTTGAGCAGACTTCAATCTCTTCAGAAACCTGCTTCGAAGAAAGAATCCATGGGAAACCACCTTGGAGGAAAGAGCAGTCCAGGACAGCTAGCTGATCCTTAAGGATCACCACCCACAGGGTCAGTAGGTACAGCTCAACAAGTATAAAGTCAAGCAAAGGCTGCAGGAGGCCTGTGTGGATGAGCAAGGATCTCCTAAATGAGCTCAGACACATAAAGCAATGGTAGTGTGGAGAGGTGACCCAGGAGGAAATACAACATTGCTTTCTAATCTTACAGGGACAGGATTATGAAAGTGAAGGACAACCTGGAGTTGAATCTGGCAAGGCATGTGAAAAGAAACAAGAAAGGATTCTACAGGTACATAATCAACAAAAGGATGATGGGAAACCATGGACTTGCTGTCTTGATTGGCAAGACCAGCCTTGAGTAATTCCTTCCCTGCAATCAGAAGCAAGGGCAAGAAAAACCTACCTGCAGTGGAAGAAGACCAGATCAGGGAGCACTTAAACAAACTGGACACTTATTAAGTCCATGGGATCTGAGAAGCTGCACCTTTTTACTGTGATGGTGATCAGCCACTGGAGCAGGCTGGACAGAGAGACTGTGAAGGCTCCTCTGTAGAACATTAAAAACCTACTGGGCATGGTCCAGAGAAAAACCTGCAGTAGCTGACCTTACTTGAGCCAGGAGGGTTGGACTAGATGATCTCAGGAAGTCCCTTCTAACCTCAATCACTCAGTAATAAGGTGGGGTATCTCTTAGAGACCAGAATTTTGTGACAGCTGTCTCAACAACTTCACAGAAATGGGTAATAGCTAAAACTACAACAGCACAGTTATTTAAAAGGTTTGATTAAATTCCAGTGGAAGAATAACACAGATTTCACCACAGTATGCATGACTGAAATTTCAATGAAGAAGGCGCATAATTTTTTAAAATTATCTGAACAAATAATTACAGTAATTAAAAAAAAAATTCATCAGCTAAATAGCAATGATGAAAAGTGATTGTACAGAAATCAAGTATGAGCTTGTGACACATAAAACATACCAAATCTTTTACATGCACATAGTAACATAACAAGACCCAAGGCACTCCTACATAGATGCAAAACAAACTGGTAAATATAAATTTAATTGAAATAGCGTCATTTAAGATTCATAATTTCTGAAAGACTAACAATGTATATACAATTCTAAAATATAGTTATTCCATAAAGCAAGGAAACTAAGATCATCTGCTCTAGACAGACCTGATACAGCTCTGCATGCCAGTGAAACTTACTTCTAATAAAAGAGGCTGCAGCACACAGTATTATCTATTCAATGTGCACATATGCAAGTTGAAAGGCTGCTGGTTTACAACACTACTTGACACTACTTAGTTTTCTGCAAGAACACTATTTTTGGTGGTGAGAATTAATCCTTTAATTACATTCATTACATAAGAAGGCATCCCTTCCTATGACACGGGTGTTGGAAGTAGATGATCTTTAAGGTTCCTTCCAACCCAAACCATTCTATGATTCTGTGATTTTATAACAAGAAACATTTCCCTGCAATACCTTAAGTCTAAGGTAGAAGCATTTTAACAATGTTCTGAATGTAAACTTATAAAACCTCTCCTTATATTCAGTAGTTGCTTTAAAAACCAAACTTCATTCATGGCTCATAAAAGGCAATAAAACCCATGTACTCTGGGACAGGGTGAAGTACAGCAGTCAAAGATGATCAGTGTGCACCAATCATCAGACTATGCCTGTTCTAGAAACACATCTTTTTGTGATTTTTGTGAAAGAAGAGAAACAGAAGTGTTTCATTCCATATCATTACACAGATCTTACAATATTCTAGCAACAACTGGCTTTTGCATTGTTTCTATCCTACTACTTAGCACTTACCCTGCTCTCTTCTAGACTGTCAAAGGGACCCGGAGGATCATCCAGACAAAGAAATTCTCTCACTGCAAGGCTTTACCAAATAAAAGAGAGTGAATTACTTGAAGTACAAAACCAGCAACAACACTTAAAAATGATCACAAAATGGAGGTATTTAAGTGACAGAAAGATTTACATCTTCAAATTTACTCACAAGTATTCAAAACAATGTTAACAAACTATTAAGTCTCAGTTGTACGGGTTGACCAGGGACAGTATTTAAAATGCAACTTATGAAGATGAGTAAGCAATTTCAGAATATGATTTTTCATGACTTTTTAAAATTTTCATAGAATTTGTTGTTAAATGATAACTGGCAAGTTTATCACTTTGGTACTGAAGCAGTGTGAAAAATTCTCCTGGAGAAAAGTAAGTATTATAGGATGGATGAAAAAGTATGCAGTTAAAATCCATATGCAGATCCCACCAGGTTGTATCTGGGGATTTAAGCACGAATACTGAAACATGTCCACCTGTCTCCATTTTGATAAGATCATAATCCGTTGACATACACAGTATATAATTTTTATATATACAGTATCTATTTTTATATAAATTGCAAGTTGTAAAAGAAGACAAAGTTAATGTGCCACGGATATACTACACAGCCCTCTCTAAACATACATTTCAAACTAATGCATTGCACTTAGAACTGTGTAACATTTGCCACCCCCCTCTGTGCATTGTTTTGCAAAGGGCAGAAGAAGGAAGTAGGTGAAATCCTGTGGTTTACTACCGAGTATTTCAAGCATCTGGCTCATTCTACCTTCCAAATTTAGAGTACTCTTCACAGAACTCCTTAACATCTCCAAACATGTCCCTTCAGCCACCTTTTAAAGACTTTTCTGCTTGGTTGTACTCATTCTTCTTCAAATAACCTCAAATCAGAACACAGTACTCACAATTAATCAGCAAGTGGTAACTTATGAGCAATGCTGTGCTTGCACTCACTACTATAAATCTTTAAATCATCTCCTTCTGCAATGAATGCACAAAATGAAAAATGTGAATCCAAACTTAATTTCCTGTCTCTTCCTCCCACCTAGGTCCCACAGAAAGTTGCGGGCAAAAAGCAGTAATTTTCTCCCTTCCAATCATTCTCTGCATTTGAGGTATTTACGAAGTACAAACAGAAAAAAGGAAACTTTTGCCCAGCTACCGTTCTAATCAACCAGCTTCAGGTTTGGCAAGCAAAATGAGGAGAAATTTCTTGAAACACACTAATCATTCATTATACCATCACTTTTAGTTTTAAAAAGACTCTAAAGAATATTTATCTAAAATACACAGAACATTTACTTTGTTGCTTATTTACCTTAAATATGCACGTGATGGCATGAAAATTTATTTGAAGCCTAGCTTTGCTCTGAGAGTCTGCTCTGACCCTGCTCCCCCCTCTGTGTTACACCTCTTCCTTTCATTTAACAAATAGAACATTCTGCCTTAAAAGCCCCCCAGAGATCTTTTCTATGCTGTGACAGAGACTGCTGTACACGTGTGCTGGCTGACATGCTCTGCAGGGAGCAGCAGTGCCAGCATTAGGGAGGGCAGCAAGGGCCAGTGCGGCACATGGGATCCCGGACTCCAAGCTGACCGAGTTCCTCCCTTCCAAGCTTCTTATGCAGGGTGGAGACAGGACAGCTCTGTCATCTCTATAAAGCCAGGTGATGCTTCTGTTTAGCAGGTTAAACTTCTTTCTCCCACTTCATGGCTTACATGAAATTTTCTTGAGCACATTTAACTCTGTGGGTGGATTTCAATTTGATCTTTCACTGAATCTTCAATACTATTCAAAACATGAGGAGTCCATAAAACACAAACACTAAATTTAGCCACCTGCATACCATCCTCCATTTTATCTTTAAAATACTTTGTGAGACTAATTTTTTGAAAAAATAAGTATGCCAAATGAGGTCTCCTATCCCTGAAGGGCAAATGTCCCACTGTCAGTACAGAACATGAAGCATAAGAGGAAATAAAACAGACTTCTCTACAAAGAGAAAAGACTTTTTTGGTTTTGGTCTGACCCAAGCAGTTTGACTTACTTGCAAAACTGGAGAAGTAAATAGTGAGCTTTCAAGGAGAACGCAGGGTCAAATGCTCACCACTGCTCATGCGAGATACAAGTATTAATTTCCATTCATAGTAAATTTATTCTCTGATAAATGGGTAAAGATATTAGATGGATCAAATGTCCCTCTAGAGAGAATTTGTTCTAATCACTTCCTGAGGAATGCAGACCACCCATAGATCCAAATATTAGAACAGTATCAATAGGTTATAAAGCTTATTAAAAAATTTCATCTTCATGCAGAGCCCTACATGGACAAGATCAGAGTTCTCAAGTTCACATTTCAGTTAACCATCTCTTTCTTCATTAGAAAAAATACGAACTGATTCCACAAACATTTTATTTTAATCCCTTTTTCTATATGATGAGCAATGTAGTCTAAAAGTTATGGTGTGGGTTTTTTTGCCTTAGATTATGACAAACACTGTTTTTGTCCAATATGGTCCACCACTAAGATACAAACAAGCCAGCTGAAATGCTGAACTAGCTGCAACAATATGAAGCATCAAGACTTCAGATCTATTTAAGTTTCCAGCAGCATAACAAAAGTTACATTTTGGGAATATTAGAGACTGATTCCTTTTCGGCACACCTATTATTGTGTAATTTAATTATCAGGAAGTTTTTAAACTTCTCAGCTGTATACCTCACCCATTTAATCATATTTAATAGCCACTGACACAGAAACTCACAGGTTAAGTCCAATTTCTTTTTGAAAGCATTTAAGCCTTGTCTCTGACATCTCACAACAAAGCTTTGCCACTCAGCATGACATACTGCAGGATGACTATGAATCATCAAAATATTAACATTCTTTACTCACCTTCCCTATCCCTTTTGATGATTTCATAAGCCCTGTTTAGCCAGCCCTTACCCAAGACAACAGACTAAAGAGAACTCTTCTTGCAGGGAAGTTTTTCTGTAGCTTCATCTCTTCTTGTTTGCTTTCTCTGTACCTCTAGCAGACACCGCCCTTGAAACTCAACATTGTGTTTTAGCACTGAACTATGCACAAATACAATTCAGATTCCCAGAGCAGTAACTTTTTTCCCCCTTTTAAGTTCTTCTAACAATTTTAATGACACTTTTTACTACTGCTGAGTACTGTACTGATTCAGAAAACTTGTGCTATCAATACCAATAGTTATTTTCCAGGCTGCAAAAAACAGTTAAGTTTACAAATCTGCATGGGTGTACTTACTGTCATTTTGTACTTCAAGACATGAAAATTAATGTCAGGCACTCAGTGCCTCAGGATCCCTCTAAAGTAGTTCATGATCTCATTGTTCATTCCATTTCCAGATGATTTCAAGATGTTCTGAACATTGATGTACATAACTGTGATCTAACATTCCATAGGTAATACCCCTAAATTTCTATCAATCCTTTTCCCCTTGTCTTTTAACCATTCTGTATGAGTCGTGTCATAACTACTTGTTTATGAGATTTCCCTCTACAGGAGACATTACTGCTTTTTCAAGTATCATTTTTATTTACCTGCTTACCACTTTGGGTTTTTTTACTACAAGCAGTACCAAAGTCAGACTGATGCACAAATCCCTGTTTTCCAGACTCAGCGGTCAAATGCCTTATAAAAACATGCCAAATGTAGTAATAGCCCTTCTACTAAAAAGTAAAGAAGGTATGAGGATTATATGGTCTCACAGTCTCACACCACAGCTTGGCAATTTTACAATTTAGTTCTTTTCAAAATCTTGAGGGAACGAGGTTTCCTTTAAAAATTTCTTCCTTTTTGTTTTGAATGAAGTTTCAGATGATGACAGGTCCTCAGACTCATTTCTCAAAGAATCTCTAGTACAGCAAGCTTAACTTTTTTATCTCTGGTGCTGAAAAAGGTTTTTAAAACTAACTGCTTTGAGTCCAGCAAGTTGCTTACTTGAATTCTCTTCTGGTCTATAATAAAATTATTTTACATTTAATTTGTCAAAATTATGTTCTCTTAATTTTCCTGCTTTGGAAGAATCTCCCACTTTGTACGAAAAAAGATACTGTTCAAAGAGATTTTTGCAATTTGCTGCTTAAACACATTATGTTTTTTAAACTATTAAGACTTTCTTGATTTATGGTTCACAGGTACTTATGTACAGTAATCTATAAAGGTACTTTATTACTGTCATGTCATGTCAATTAAAAACCAATAGCTTAATACACATTTTAAGAACTAATTGCATAACAGTGTAGGTACTCTCCATTATGAAAACCTAACATCTAATCCTAGTTTAAAATAACAAAATATCAATTCTGCATTAAGCACAGGGAAGTAATGTTTTAGGAGTAAACATGGGATCATTCTAACATTTTAAATATTACAGCTTTTACTTATCCATGTACAATTCAAAATACTGCAATTTCTCCTTTTTGTTTATGTTAAGATGGGACTAATTTAAAATGACACTGAGTAATTCACATAATGACCAAATGCACAAATGAACATGAATGGTACTGAAATCCCTCACCATACTGCCCAAAGATACACTGCTGGAGTCTAGGAGTTTTATAACAGGAGTATGGACAGAAAAAAAGCCACAAATGCACAAGGAAAATGTAATTCACATACCAGTTAGCAATATCTTTGTGAGCTACTAGGTTCTGGAGGAATGCCTGCAGTCCCAACTGTCGATCTTCCAAGAAGTCAGGATTGTAGTTATCTTTGAACCAGCGCTTCGGTGGAAGGGCCAACCGAAAGCCTGGAAACATATCTTTTAGCTGAAATTTAAAGCAAAGACAGAAAAAATTAAGAATTTGAGAAAAATACTGATTTTGTCACAGGCACTCAGACTTTACTCAGATTTATGAGATATTTCTGAATTCTGCAAAGTTCAAGCACAAGATAAGTCTCAACCATAAGTACAATTCAAACTACAGTTTAAATTGTGGACACAGTTATGTCACTTGCTGTGTCGCCTTATGCAATAAAATACTTTGTATTTTTCCTCGAATTTACCACATAAAAATAGGAATGAAAACTTTTGCTTTGTTATTTAATGTCTGACCCTGCTTTTAAGGCTTTTGAATCTAATTTATAGTATGGTTTATTGTCAAAGCCTTGCTCTTTATTTCTGAATTTAATTATTTAAGTATATGTTTTCCTCTTACTGAATTTCATCTTGGTATTAGACTACTGTTTATATCTTTAAGTTTATCTTTGGTCATCCAAAGTCCCTTCATCTCTTACCAAGTTATCATTAATACCACATATATATATGTAAAATATATATAAAGTATCCTCTATGTTCCATAACCTCTCTTAAATTGATAAAATATTGAACAGAACAGAACCCAGGGAATACAACGAAATGAGCTCCTGTTAGTTGTATGGAAGACCACAGACAACCATTGCTGGGAAAGCTTTTCAACCACACAGATTTCTGCTTAACGGTACTTCGACTTGTCTGGTCACATGGATCATGTAATTTCATTCTAAGGAGAGAGAACGCCTACCCACAGATAACTCCTTTTCTGGATAAAGAGTGTAAGAGCCAGCTGCCGTCAGCAGACTAATTTTCAACAGCACAGTCCTGGGGCATTCTTTCTTGAGCACTCCTCAGACACAGCAGGAAAAACCGTGGATCAAACAACTTATTCTGGCCACGATTGCTTGCTTGGATCCAGCACCTTTCCTATGTGTCTCCTTCCTACACCACGTGACACATGTCACACGAGTCACAGTCTTGGGGAGAAATGGTAAACTTCTTGGGTCTTAAGACTGGCCATTTCATTACATGTTCAAACTATTATTATGCTACTGTTCTGTAATTCTCGAATATTTCATGAATGGGGGTATGTTTAAGCTCCTAGAGCTGTCATTTATGTATTATAAAAAGTATAATGTCTTACAGACCAGAGAGTAAATTATTTTTATGTATACTGAAAGATGAAAAAGCTTCAGACAGTGACACAAATTTAAAAAAAAGATTTTTCTTTTAAACAGAAATACTAATACCCAGAAATAATGCTGGAACAAATACACTTAATTCAATTCAATCATGAATTGCTTTCTTGCATAAATAAAAAATAATCAACAAAATGTGTAAGTTCAAGTCCATATTCAAAATTTCAGCTGAATTAAGCTCTTAGTTGTTTAGGCACATTAACCCAAAGTGATAAGCTATACAAAAAATCCCTTACTATGGGTAAAAAAAGAGCGTGTTATAAGGTTCATGTTGAAACACGAAAAAACATACTAACAGAAAGCGTGCTGAACTGGCAGTGAAAGATTATTCTTAGGAGTGAACAGTGGGCAAAGAGAAGTGCAATTTACTTTTCTACTTTTGACAGCCAAGCTGTATTTACCAATCATAAAAACTTGTGCTTTTCAGAAAAGGATTTTTTCCTTTCAAGTGTTCTAAAACTATTAAGTTGTTGACCCAGAATTCCTATTCATCTGGTGTTTCCTACATCTCTAAAGATCTAATATAGTATTTCACTATTAACTTTGAAGACAGTGATAACAACTGAAGACTGAACAACATAAAAAGAACTTACTTATATTCATGAAACTTCAGATTTATCAGGAACAAAAGCAGAGCTTATTACACAGAAAAGGACTAAATATGGAATGGATCATTCCTGCGAGACAATATAAGCCCCTAATTCTATTTCCATGCAGGGGATAAATATTCAAGAGTTAATTTCCTTTACCACATCAACTAGGAATAAATATAAAGTTTGAAGCAGACTAACAGCTTCGGATGAAGTTGTTACATCTTCTTTACATCAGCTGTAGTTTTTTCATGTATCTTTGAAAAAATGAGGAACCATATTTTTCCAGTCATCAATACAGTATGTGTTTTATATGCATTAAAACCAGAAAAAATAGATGTGACAAAAATATAAGACATGAAATAAGTGAGGTAAGATAGGTGAGAATTTACCAGTGTATAATTCCCACCTTGTCATTAAGTCTGGAGAAATCTGTGTACCGTCTAAAAACCACCCAGCTTTCCTCTGGACTTCTTTTTACCAGTATTTTGTATACCTGTGTGGAAAGACAGGAATATCAGAAGAATGTGCAAAACTTCACACTGCATTGTCTGAAAAGATGAAATTATCTTTTATTTCTTAATGAAACAAAACTTGTGGATAAAAAAAAAAAAATCTTAATTAGAGTAAGAAAACCCCAAATAACAGTTATTAGTACAAAGAGTTTAAACTAACTTCAGAATTTAAGGAAGGATTTTATGTAATTCCTAAATACATATAACTATTTCTGTCTGTAAGAAAGCATTTATTGCCCACAACACAAGTCCTGGCTTATCAAAAAAGGGGTGTGTTTTAGTGATCTACTTTAACCTTTGCAAAATTATAGTTTTACTCATTGATCCTTGAAGCCAATATCCTTTAAAGATGACTGCTAATAATCAGGTACTGAGTGTGATATTGTTTTAAAATGTCTCATCTGACTTGCTTCACAAGGAGAAATGATGCAGAACAAAATGACATCCTCTTTTAGTTGCATTTGTCTTGAACATTAGGTTTTGTCTTTCCAGGCAAAATATGACTTCACTAAAAAACTGCATCAGAATGATTATACAGCACTGTATAACTGAAGTAATGGATTCATGGATTCTTTGAATCAGATTTTGTCTTGAATCAAGGCAACACTGGAGCAGTACCATACTCCAATTTAAAAATAAGTGGGCAAAGAAACAAACAAACAAACAAACAAAAAATAATAATAATAATAATAATGACGTTACTTGTTACGAAGATTGATATTCCAATGCCTGAATCTAACAACACACAACTTCAACTAGAAAACATTAAACCGTGTCTAATGTCATAGCCTTACTTTCTCCAATGTAAGGAAAGAGAGGTTCTGCAATTGTACTGGGTTATTATTCCCAGTCTGTATGTAAAAAATACAAGAATGAAAAAGATATTTTTAGAATCATAATGATAAACAATCCCTCACTTAACCCAATTCTATTTATAACATTTTCTAATCTGTTACATAGTAAAATCTACTCCAGTATTTCACACTGTCACAGCAGGTTGTCTTAGCTGATAAATGTATTTTTCTTGTTGCAGTCCCAACATGTGATAACCCCAGTGCTAGCCAACTTCTGCACACATCTGAGACTGTTTCAAGCAATTTTGTATTCCATAATATATTAAGTTGCAGATAGTTAGAGAAACTACAGATAACTATGGTTTAAATTAAAAGCAATTTTTCAGCAAGTACTTCTATGTTTTAGAAACAATTTCACTTTCAAAAAGCATCTGTGGAAGTCATGGATTGTGACAAAGGAAATAGCTATTAGCTTTTAAAATTCAAGCTGTAGGACATGCTTACAGCTTACAAAACTATCATTAAAACGTAGTTCTTCTGCCTTGCATTTTATGTATAAATCCTCATACAAATACTGTGTAACTTTCCCACCATACTACAAGTACAAGCAGTTTTATTTTCATTAATAAAATAAGGACATAAATGTAAAATTGTGGAGACTCTTTGGTAGTACACAGTTAAACACAAAACAAGAAACTTTGGAATACGTGTGTGAATTTACTTGCTAAACAGTATTCTTTTATTCTACTGTAAGATCTGCAAAAGCATTGTTTAAAAATGTACATGAGAAAAAACGGAATAATTTCTGAGTAAACACTAGACAAGTTAAAAAAAAGAAAGTTAACCTATTACAATGAACTTAACTGTTACAGGGAGTGCAATCAACATGTGATTACTGGCCTCAAAATTATGGTCAACCTGAAACAAACATGTTTGGTTTTCCTGCCGAAGTTTAAAGAAATGTGGTTGGGTGTTTTTTGGCTTTTCTTTAAGGTTTGCAATTAACAAATAAGGACTAGAATATTACAAAACCAACTCTCAGTTCCTTATCACAAGATCTTGGGTAAAAACTACAAATTAATCAACAAATACACTTGATTCCACTCAATCATGAATTGCTTTATTCCATAAATAAAAAGTAATCAATGAAAATACACCTATACATTATAACATTCTCTGGCTGATTCAGCATCTCATTATCATTTCTACTTGGCTTTAAAAAAAAATAAGACAGAAAAAAGGAAAAAAAAAAGAAAAATAAAAAAGTGCTACTTAAATATTCCAGAACTACTAATTCACTTAAGACCAAACGTTTACAAAGAGATGTTTTTCAGCATAGGTTTTCTCTCCCACAAGCTTCAGCAACCATGTACTCCAACGTGCCCTAACATCTGACTCCTTAAGTTTGGACATCATTCAGCTTAATCAGATCCTTATTTTTGGGAATTCTGAGATACTACCAACAGTAAAAAAAGAATTCAGCAATGGAGTCTCCTTTTACAAGTGATTTTAATTTAATTTCCACTGTCTTCCATCTCATTGATTTAGCATTGCAAAAGCAACCCAAATTTCTAGGACTAATTACTTGTTGGCTTTAATGCACAACAGCAAACTGCATGCACAACAGGCAACTGAAAAGAAACAGTTAATTATGTGCTTTCAGAAACAAACACAGTGACAGAAGTGAAATAGGGAAGGGCAAAAATGCACCCAAGCATTCTAACAATGGAAGAATGTTTCACTTGTATTGTGACCTGGCCTTTCACATAAAATAAGGAGACAAAGTTATCATTGTTAATACAGCAGAAGGACACCTAACAGGCACACTGGAATATGTCTTGGCAATGTCATCAAGAAAGACACAGAGGATCTGGAACAAGTCCAGAGAAGGGCAACAAGCTGGTGAAAGGTCTAGAGGGTAAGTCATGTGAGGAGTGGCTGAAGAAGCTGGGGATATTTATCCTGGAGAAAAGGAGGCTCAGGAGAGACCTTATCACTGGCTACAATCAGGTGGGGGTCAGTCTCTTCTCCCAAACAACCAGTGACAGGACAAGAGCGAACGGCCTCAAGCTGTGCCAGGGGAGGTTCAGCCTGGACATCAGAAAGAATTCCTCCACAGAATGGGTTGCTAAACATTGCAGTGAGCTTCCCAGGGAGGTGGTGGAGTCACCATCCCTGGAGGTGTTCAAGAAATGACTGCATGTGGCACTTTGTGCCACAGTCTGGCTCTCAAGGTAGTGATCAAAGGTTGGACTCGATCTTACAGGCCTTTTCCAACCTAAATGATTCTGCCGTGTATTCAGACTTATCCTTGTCAATATAACAATATTGATTGTTGGTTTCGTTTTGAAGGTTATTATTTAAAAGAAATTTTTTAATCTACCTGTTAAAAATCTGGTCTCCTCTTATGCTATAAAAGGTAAAGATGTTAGAAAGTGAAAATCTCAGGAAAAGACAGGGCATCATTCTCAAATAATTAAAAAGCAGCATTAACTTTTTGCAAAAAGAACTTGATTTCATTAGTATTCTGACTACCACAAAGATTCTGCACTTCTCTAAAAGGAAACAGGAGGAAAAAAGTTTTGTCTGCTATTTCCTTCTCTTTACCTATTTCCAATTAATGTTGTTCATCTTAAGCAATATAATTAATAATCAGTAACAAACAGCTTCCATCAGTCCCACAAATACTACTGTATTTCTCAAAGAAATATTTCAACCACATCCGCAAAAACAAATGTAGAAACTTATTGATATATTTATTGTATGCAAAAAAAATGAATTGCCAGCTACAGTGCACTTTGAGAAAAATCAATACAAACCAGTTAGGCTGCTGTTCTGGCATAAGATATGGCATAAGTGACTTCTCAATCTGTTTGCAGAACAGATTTCCTCTTACTAGAAACTAAGCTGGGCAAGAAGCTGAAACCTGCATGTTTGCACTTTGACAGAAATGTTGCAAGTTACTAATTACTGCAAAAGGCAAACACCAAGGTTTCTTATCATTCCTTTCAAATAAAAGACTTTTTATTTAAGAAGTTCAACTACCCAGAACCTATACAACCTCAATTTCACAAGGAATTGTAACTTTGCAAGGAATTCCTGACTTTTCCAGCAAAAATTGATACATGAAACGAAATGAATTCCTTCTATTCCACATAAACAATTACAGGAAAGACTGCTTTCTAGTCCCAGTTTTCCCACCTGTACAACAGGAATGACATTTTCCTGTCAGGCAGTACTTTGAACTAAACTGGTAAACATCCCAGAACTGCAGGATTAATTGCTGAAAGACAATGCAAAGCACATTCAATTGTTATTTTGCCATTACAGGATCAACCATACTATGTGCAATACTTACAGTGAATTTTGCCCTTTCCTCCATCACCTCATAGCCCAGTATAGTAGGTGTGGACGGTCGATCTTCCCAGGTCCTGGAATCTGTATTCTGCTCTATTTCTTCTACAGGCTGAGTGCAGTATTCTATGGATGTATCCAGACCTGTAAATTTAGTCCTAACAAGTGGACTGCTACACGCAGATGACGTGGAACCAATCTGATCAGGCATGCTCATCTTTTTAAAACTATCAACTGTAGAGTCCTCCAGCTGTCCTTTTGAGGAGCTTGAACTTGTTGAGATGCTCCCAAAGGAGGAACTTCTTTGGTTTCTGTTTGTAAAGCTGGATGATGAACTTCCAATAGGAATAGGAACAGGAACATATGGTGTTGCCATCCTTCATGAAAAAAAAAATCTCAGTTTTTGGTCCATGAATTTAAGCTTTATTCGCTGTATAAAACATGTTTCCTCTTGTTTTCAGGAACAGTGCCTGCAATTAAAGATAGAAAATACTACTGTCATTTTTAAGTCAAAGCAACACTAAGAGCTTTGGAAAAAATCTCTATTAGCACTGAGATGGTACGTAGCAGTATTGATGGTAAAACATTTTCACAAGGAAATTGGCTTAATATAAAATGATGCTTTTATGTTGTATCTCTACCATTTTACAGACAGCTTTACAAGAGCTCTGTCTTTCACAACTATTAAAATGGCAAAGAGGTAAAGCAAGATTACAAAAGAAAAAAAATCCTTTTGTCCTTTATGACTTGTTGTTTGGTTTTATCCAAAGTGTCGTTTGGTTTTATCCAAGGAGTCAGGAATTTTTTGGCATATAAGAAGAAGGAGTAGTTTTAAGGGTGCTTAATCTAAAGTAAAGTACAAAAGGTTTTCTCAGGATTGCTTCTGTAAGACATCTGCTGCAGACCATGTGAGCCAAACACACATGCAACAATATACATGACATGAATCAAAAGACATGACAGTAAACAACTTAGATGAAAACATATTTGCATATTACACATTCACTGAAGTATAATGGATCTGTTTTCAGTGCAAAATATTTTTTCAAAACAACTCTGTTGTGTATAATGCTGCAGATATTTGTCGCAATGTTAAATGGGCATATTTTCTGGAGCCTGAATTGGAGCAATTAAGTTTTACAAGCATGCACATCAAAAGCAGGTTTGTCACAGCAGGTAGTTTTCCATTTCAACAGATTAAAATGAGGGAAAAAAGTGCAGAGAAAAAAGATAAATAAACAATTTAGCTTTTTTTTTTCAACAAAAGCATTTCAAATGAGTCTTTTGTGTGCATGTGTGTACATTTCTGTAAAAAAGCAAAATAAAATTAAGACATCAGTATCAAACTGCCAAAAAAGCACCATCTCCTCATTTTAATACGGTACCCATAGAAGAGCTCTTACAAGATGCAAATTAAATGCCACCTCTTTGGATTAACAGGATTTGAGCCATGATCCATTTCACCCAGGAATATACCAATCAAGCAGGAGGCTGTAGGAAGCTGTGAAATGGGAATCCGCCAACCTGATTCACATCAGACAATCAATCACCTACTGCAGTAAAATCCAAATGAGATTGCTAATTGCAAGGGTGAAGTGATGCTTTCACTCTCTTGCTCTAAATTAATCTTAGAGCACATGAATAAAGAAATTAATTTTAAATGAACCAGCACCAGCAAGACTGCAGAATGCTTTTGAACAAATTCCTTGAGAGAAGGAAAAAACAAAGTTAGTCATCCTTTCAGCTACATCAGGAAGTCTTCACACACTCTTTGTCAGAAAGCTCAGGTAACTTGACCAGCAGAACAATTTCAAACTGGCAGTGATTTCTCAGGAACATCTCTGCTTCACTGTGGAATGAAGCTGGACACTCAGCAGAATCTGAGGGAGCTGAAATGTCAGGATCATAAACTCCCGCTGACTCACTTTGCTGCTCAGGGACAGGATTTGGAGTATCCAGCAGCTTCTGTTGCAGCACAGTCCTGTGCTTGGTTGCGTGAGTGAAGCCACGTGTCACACATCTGACCTGCTTCAGCCTCACTTAGTGTCAGAGAAGCAAGTCACACCTGTCTCCAAGGCATGATATTCTCTTGGAGCTACACCAAGATCTAAATCACTTTTTTCACCCATATTTCAGTAAGAAAATCTATTTTCTGCCTTGAACAATAAGCTCTGCAATATTTTTTCTTTAATGCAAGGCATGAAGTGTTTTCTAATAAATTTTCTCTAGCAATATACCTGGAACAAATAAATATCTAAATGAAATACTGAAAAAGGTAACTCCTTTTTCACTTGTCATTTCAGTGACTCTTTCATGTTACCAGCATAAGAAACTGAGAGCATGCCCTTAAACTATGTCTGACCCAGCTATGTTCTTGGGAGGTGTAGGATTAAATTCCTGTAAACAGAAGAAACTAAGTGAGTCCGGACTGCAAAAAAATCAAAGGATCTGTATGTAAAAAGCGATTATTCTCTGTTGCATGACTGTGAACCTAGAGAAGAAAACAAGCCCACATCTCAGGGAATCTGCTGAAGTTCACTCAGAAGTTTGCGGAATTTTGAAAAGAGCTTGCGCTTTTTATGGCTTTATGAAAACAACCAAACCAAACTCCACACCACTTTCTCCAGTTACAATACTTGTGAAGTGTCTTTCCTAGAAGAACTTCTTTCTTTAAAGTGAAATGCCAGTCAAGAACTTACTATCTTGAACTTGTTTACTTACTACATATTACTCTTAAATGCACATGCATTTCTGAGCAGCTGTACCAATTCAAGCAAGCAAGAGAGCTCAACACAGACTGACCTGAGGATAAGGCCCTTGGTGTTGAGAGGCCAACACCTACACTGTCCGTGCTTCAGCAGCTTTCATTTCAGACCAGCTCTAATTTGGTACCACTGCCTGGATGCTTATTAGCAGCTGGACTGCACTAAGCCTGCTCCCAGGGTACATTTTCTGGTTTATTTTCTTTTGTACTCTGCAAGGCCACCCCAAATTGTGAGTCAATGCCTATTAAAGGTGATGATGACACTGTTCTCCTCTGAAGATTGTCCTTGACTCAATCTGACACAGTAAACATGCCCACAGACAAAAGGGGCTGATACTACCTGTGCCACACAGATTCCTGTAATTTTGAAGAATAACAGGAAAGTATTCTTTGAGTAACAGAAATGTCAGGTCAAGGGAGCAAATGGCTCACTGCATCACTTAATTAGAATTCTTTTTGGTAAAAAAAAGTTGAAAGAAATATACAAAAATATTACATTACCAGATTCACAAATACATATATATGCATACATATGTAAACCCATCTTCAACTGTAAAAGTATCGCAATTTTCCTATGAGTTACAACAGGGTTCAAAATCACATCAATCTCCACTTTTTGAAGACTACTAAACATTAGAAAAAAATACAATGCTCAACCAAGGATCACAATCCTAGGAATCAAGCCTTATCTATCAATTTACCTTACTGCCAATTCATGCAATAAAAGGAAGTGAAAACAATTTCATTAAAAGAAATCCTTTTATACAAACCACGTCACTCCCTACTTACCTCAGCACAGCGAGGAGGGTTTAGGTGCTCAGTTTGCTCTTACCCCAGCTGCACAGAACCAGCAGAACCATTGCAGCACACCAACTTTCAGAGCAAACTGCTCATGACGCCTATGAGATAACCCAGAGACTGCACTTTCTCTGACTTTTTGGAGGAAATTTGCTTCCTGTTCAGAACCTGTATTTTGTTTAGTTTGACTCCCAGCTGTGAGTTAAGACCGAAAAGGAAGAGAACATTTGCTAGAAGCGCTGAATTGTGAGAACCGAAACAGGATAGGGCAGTCCCGGGAACTCAGCTGTCACATGCTACAGAGCAGCATGACACCAACTTACTCTGGTGTTTACAGCAGCCACCTCCCTTTTGCGGGTGAGGCAAATAGGCTGCAATAAAACCACTTAAAAAGGGTTTGCCTGCAGCTTGCAGCTATCGCAGTTCCAAACCTTTTTAAGCTAATGGCTTGTATATTCAGTGAGAAACATGTAAGCCACATGATTCAAGGATAATAGATTAGAAACAAAACAATCCTTACTTAACAGCTGTAATTGGATTTAGAAGACTTTTAGCTATGCAATACTATTTGTGATCTGGTTACATATATTATGCCTCTGTTTGGACAAGGCAGACAAGCTGACCTCTAATGTTTAGGGTTTAAGTGCTACTGAGGAATGTCAAATGAAGAACAAGGGGAATATTTGAAGAAACAACTTGCTGACTTAGGTTTCTTGATTTTTTAAATCATTTTGTGCCCACTTCAGCCAAGTTACCTAACAACATTTTTTACCTGTTAACGAACTCAAAATGTGGCGGGAGGTGCTATTTATCACACCTCACACACACAGGTGTGTGCCGCAGGTTTTCCTGCCCCAAAGGGTCTATTACGGAACGAGAAACCACCGAAAATACCTCGCTCCCCAAACCTGCACATCAGAGAGCGCTACTTTTGACGGTTCTGAAACCGAGAACTGAACCATCCCGGCCGGCACCGCTGGGGCAGCGCCCGGCCGGGGAGCGCCGCCGCCTCTTTACGTAACTGCAGGGGCGGCCCCGAGCCCGCAGCACCGGCGGGGCCCGGGGAACCCTCCGGTTCCTCCACACGGCTGCGGGAACCGGCCGAGGAAACACCTGGAGGCGCGGCGAGGCACCGCCCCTCACCCCCGCCCCGCCCCGGGGAACGGGGGGTTCCCCACCCGCGGTCCCGCCCGAGCGGGACCGGACCCCGCGGTGCCACCGCCTGCGGCCGCTTCCGCACAGTGCCCGGGAGCAGCGACAGCTGCGCGGAGGCGGCGGGGGCCATCCTCGTCCGGCGCGGGACGGGCAGCGGTGAGGTTCCACTGCCCCGGCCTTCCACACACGGGCTCCTCACCGCCTCACTCTCTCTCTCTGCCCTGCCTGCCTGCCCGACTCCCGGCACTGCCGCTCCGGTGCCCTCCCGCTGCCGGCCCTCCCGCCGGCCCCGCTCACCTGCTCCCGCCGCGCGCCCCGCTCCGCCGCGCCACCGCCGGCCCTGCCCCGCCCCGGGGGGCGGAGCTGAGGGGCGGGGCCTGACGGGGCAGCGGGCGGGGCGGGGCCGCCCAGGGACTACAAGGACCGGCGTGCCCCGCCCGCGAAAGCGCCTCTCGCGTTCCGGTGGGCCTCGCGCGGTGCATTTTGGGGTTTGTATTTCTGTGGCGTGGCGATGTAGTCCCGCGGGGTGGGGCTGCCCCCTTGGGGTGGCTGTACCTCAGCACTGGGAAGGGAGGGCTGGGGGTGTTCGCATTCCTGCTTCCGGGGTGTAGGAGAGTTCGTGGCCTCTGTCAAGTGCGGGCTGCTGCCGTGGTTTCGCCTAGCCGTGCCATAAAGCCCGGCTGTACCGCGAGGTGTGTGCGCAGGGCAGCGTAACGGGAGTGGTATTGGAGCGCCGTGAGAAATTTCACGCGTAAAAGTGATCTAGGCATTTCCTGGGCGATGGGGCGGGGGAAATCACTGCTCTTAAACAGTGGTGCGAATAAATCAGTATCTCGCGATTTCATAGTGACTTAGGGTGTAATACCGTGGAGAATATCATCACAGAATAATTTTTGTTAAAAAATACATTTGCGTCGTGCATTTTACGTTTTTTGTACATAATTTAAAAATGCGATAGCTGCTGCCCGAGATCCCTCCTGTGTTCCCGGCTGTGGAAAATACTGCACCTCTTGTTTATGCTGCGCAACTCATCTGCTTGGTGATCTCGACGCCTTTTGCAGGGCGCAGGTACACAAATAGCACAGCAAAACTGTGCTGTAAAGTGATCTGGGTTGTGGCTGCAAACACTACTGGCCTGTGGCATTGCCCGTGTCAATACATACTGCGCTGGGGGCTAATGTTACCACCGGCGTGTAATTCTTTTGTTGGGATTATATTCTTAGGATGTTAGGGAATTTTTTTCTGTGCCTTATGTGTTCTGTTTTTTTTTCTCTCAAGTCATATTGTTTCAGCAGCACGCTGGACTGTCTGGAATTAATTTTGAACTTAGTGGCTTTTCTGGATGCTAGTCTTTCAAGAAATAGTCTCAGATTTGGCAGGGTGGCTCGTATTCATCGTGAGTAGAATTAATACATTCAAAAAGCATTTGTGAAAGACTAGTTCAGAAGCCATGCGATGGGAACTCTTTTGGATCCAATTCTGTTTTAAGTATGCACTACTTGGAAGAGATAATGCACTAGATTTTAAAATGCCTTTTAATAATGCTTGTATTAAATCTGAGGAAACTGATTAAATTACATCTTGAAAATTGCACTGCCAAACCAGATATGCTGAGCATATAATTATATGAACTTTAAACTTTGTCTTGCTCAAGATGAAAATGTTCCCTAATACAGAGCAGAAGACAAGAAAGAAAAAAAGTTAGAAATAAGAGAATTCTAATTTCCAGTTGTTTAGAACGGTTTTTTTCTGTAGCAGTTGATCGTGTTTGATCATTACAAACTTTAGCATTTTCTATGTTTGAATTTATTTAACTGTAAATAGTTACGTATAAAGTTTCCTGCCTATACGAAACTACTTAAAAAAAAACCTGAGATTTTTTCTCACATCTAAAATAATTTGATAGTTATAAATGCGTGTTTTTCAGTTTGCTAGTCTGCTATCCTAACTGTTTGTGGCATGATTTTATTGTAGAGATTAACATACACTTTTTACCAGCCCCCAGACGGTAGTGATGTCGGTTTTCATAAAGGCACTGTCAATCGAACTGGAGTCCTTTCCTGTGGCCTTTGAAGAGAGCAAGATCTATTTTGTCACAGTGAGCAGGTATAGGAACAAGGTGTGAGGCTGAATTTTTTTGGTCATGTGGACATTCCAAGGAAGTCAGTGGGATTTTTGGCTGCTGAGGAATGTGGGCTCATTGCCTTCATGTCACAAGGTTCTATCCGCCCACAAAATCATCAGGAATGACTGTTGGTTCACTGGCGGGAGAGAATCTATGCAGGGTTAAGGCGAATCAAAATTGGGTCTGTGCCCTTGCTGGTTTTCTCTTTGTAGCAGTTCTTCCCTGTGAACTCTGGCTGTGGCAATCCGGCTTTGGGAAAGAGCGGCTTTGCTTTGGCTGCTTGTGTAAGCAGCCAGGGCTGTGCCTGCCGTCGCAGGTGAGATGAGCCACCCTGTGGCAATACCCTGCAATTTGCATTTATTCAGGCAAAAGACTACCAAACTAGTTGCTGAATACGTAAAACAGTGGAAAGTATTTGCTGGCTTTTTTTCTGCACATATTGGTACCAGATGTCATGTGTGTTCTGCTTCCATTTGCTACTTATTTAGTTTTCCAGAGAATTGGTTTATATATTGTAGGCCTGATCAAAATCTGTGCAGCCACTGTAATTCTGTGTGCCAAACCCCTGATTTTTGCTAATGCTGGCTGGTTCACTAGCTTAATTTAACCTTGTTTAGGGGATAGGGCTTGCAGAATCAGGAAAGCTTATTAACGTAAAAGAACTTTATGTAACCTCTCTGAACTTCCCAGCACGTTCTCTGCTGGGAAGAAGAATGCAGGAACTGCTAATTGTGTAACACTAGTGGTTCAGTAATGCCACCTTCTGTTGTAAAAGAATAAAACTCAAGAAAATAATCCTGTAGGTGAGAACGCTGGGATAATCTTATTGAATTAAATGCAGCTTCCTTTGTGCTATTTGAGGCATAATGTGATATGTTTTCAAAGTCCCACCTGCCCCCATGATCATGTGAAACACTGAGGGTAGACTTTCAACTAGGTTATGGGATTTAGGTACTCTAATTGCATTTCAATTGGATGTAGGCACTGAAATTCCATTGTAGTTTGGAATCCATGCATTCAATCCCATTATATTCCTGTGGGATATAGACCTTCCAGGATACTGTGAAATCTGTGACTTGGAGGATATTTGTTTTGTGACAAAACAGCCAATTTTCTTTCTCAGCTATAGAGTGTTTGTAGCAGACCAAAGTCTGCACCCCAGCTTGCCTGAGGCAAACTGGGACTGTCCGTAGTGCACACTGCCGTAAGGCGATCGACAGGCAGCTGGGCAGGCTCTGCCAAAGGCATGCGCTGCTTACCCTTGCGGGGTCACGGGAGGATGTTTCTCCTGGGAGGCGCAGCGACCTGAGGCTGTCGATTCCTGCGTCAAGTGCTAGTAGAAAGGTTGTCGCGGAAAGACAGGAGACGGAGGAGCGACTGGTTTACCACAACAGGTTTATTGACGGGGGAGCGGGGAGATGGGAGCACCTGCAAGCCGGGCAAGACCACCCCTGCACCAGCTTTTAACTGAAACACTTCAACCAATGAACTTACAACAGCAGGGCGGGTACATCAAAGACAAAACCAATCCCATACCACAGAGGGCGGTCCCGGTGTCAGGGAACCTATCGAGGGGGTCTGAGCGTGGAAGGAGCTGGAAGAAGGGTGGAGTCTGGGACCCAGCCACGCCCAGGGCCTGCCTCTGACCCAGACAGGCAGGGAATGAGCTGGAACAAGGGGCAGGGCCAAGGCCAAGGCAACTCCCATGACCGCCTCCAAGGCGTTCTCTAGGCCTTTGTCTCCGCCTCCTCCAGGCTATCCTCCGCCTCTGAGGCGGGGCCGTCCAGGGAGGTGGCGGCAACCCATAGATCTCCCTCCACACCTCCCCTCTTTAAATTTCTTAACGAGAAGATAGCCTTCCGTGCGAGAAAATAAATCACAAATCCGAACAAAAGTACAAATAAAAGAAATCCCAAGTCTTTGGCAAGTGAAGCTTCCCACTCGGATAGTCCCATGTCCTGGAAAAGTTGGCCGAGCCAGCTGCTCACAGTCTTAGTAGCCGTCCCGATAGCGTGTGAGATCTTGTGTGCAGTGTCATTCACGGCTTTCTGAAACCAATCCTTGGTTTCCTAATGACCCTGATGTCATTAATCTGATTTCGCATTCGTTGGATCGCAGCGGGAATGCTCTTGGATGGCGACGAGAGATTAAAACAACACAGCCCCTGAAACTCCTGACACCCGTGCCCACGGGCAAGGAGAAGGAAGTCAATGGCAGCCTGATTTTGAAGGGTTTCCTGCCTGGTGGCCTTTTCCTCTGACAGAAGGTCACTCAAGGTGGTCGACACCAATGCAGCCTGCTTCTTGACCCAGCACTCGAGATGTCCAATCTCCCTGAGTGCTTTGGCCGCTGTGGCCCAAGGTAGAAAAACTGACACGGCGATTCTTTTCGACTTGCTCCAGTGATAAATTTCTGAGGAGCAATTTGGGTCCTGATCATCTGTACCCCTTTTCTGTTTTTTGGAACTGCCAGTCATCTTGAGGGTCATGTTACGAGAAGCAAGGGTGACCTGCCCCAGGGTACACGGGCCTCCTGTCAGATCAGCCAGGGTCCCGTTCCAAGCACGATCTCCACAAATCATGAACACCCCCCCGTGGGAGTGCCCGGGGGTCACTGTAACCCTCGTATATTGTAGAAGGGTGATTGACCTTAACTAGATCCTTGCACCACTGGGCTGCCTGCAAATCCACACGTCCTTGATGGACATAGTGGAAACTTTTCGAGAGGTGCGGGGAGGGTTCAAAATTGAAATGCACGCAGAAACACGCCTCGAGTGAGCCAATCAATTCCATTTCCATTGGGTCTTCATCCAATTTTGGCAGCCCTTCCACCCATTCCCTCCACAATATAAGCGGGTTCTCAATAGGCAATTTGGTGCAGGCCTTACGTACCATCCAGGTGTTGGCTTTCCATTGTCTGCAGTACTCTTTGGTGTACCTGTGATTAATCCCCTGAACGAGATCGTGCATGGAGAGCGGATAGCTGCTGTTCTCCGTCGGGACCCCAACCAGGCTTGCGGTCAAGGGGTTTGGACCCATCCCCGATGCCAGGCACAACTCCTCGTTGCCTATAGACTGTGCCAGAAGCTTCCAGACATTAGCTTGGGGCTGAGGAGCGATCCACGCAGCAGCCGTTCACAGCAGGACCATCACCAAAAGTAGGGGCAGCTTCGCGTGTGCAGTCAGGGCCATTTCTACTGGAGAGAACAGAAACATATTAATACTGGAACACAATCCTAAAAGGGGGTTAGGGGAAAGGATCCCGAGAACATTAAGGGAAGGAGGGAAAGGGAAGCTCCGAGAGCGCATGAACTGCCTCGTCTTCAGATCCTTCACTCTCTGGGCTGTCTGTGGCACTTGTGGACTCCTCCTTTTCAGTCTCTTGAGGAGTAAGCCCTGAGGGTGATGCCTGGATGGTCTCCGGCGTCTCCTTCTTCTTTTTCTTACAATGCCACTTAGTGTCGGTGGCTCCGGACACATGCTGACACGGTGGGTTCTTGGTCGGCCAATGGAAGGGCTTCACAAACTTTCCAGGAACCCACTTGGGACCTTCTGGTGTTGATACGCACCCGTATCCTCGTCCCCATGTGAGGAGAGGATAGGGGCCCATAATTTTCAGGGAATCTGGCTCACGAATGAGCACAAGAGGCTGCTCCTTCAGCCGAGCGCAGGTGCTGCTATAAAAGTGCCTGAGCACCGGGGGATCAGTCTCCTTTTCGGAGCAATTTAGGAAATTGAGTGTAAAAAGAGCTCTCGCTAGCCGAATTACGGGAGCTTCTATTTCGGATCCTCCCCTCTGCTGTTGGAGCATTCTCTTGAGGCTCAGGTGAGCCCTTTCTACCAGGGCCCGACCCGTGGCAGAGTGGGGTATTCCGGTCACATGGGAAGTTCCCCACTCCTGGAAAAACTTCCGGACGGCTCCCGAGATGTAAGCGGGGCCATTATCCGTCTTTACCTCCTTAGGGATACCCAGGACTGCGAAGGCTTGGATGAAATGGTGCATCACGTCCTTCGCTTTTTCCCTGGTATGCGCGGAGGCGAACATCGCACCAGAGAACGTATCGATACTTACATGTACATATTTTAGTCAGCCGAATTCTTGAAAATGGGTTCCATCAGTCTGCCACAGTTCCCCACTGCCCAACCCTCTTGAATTTACTGCAGTTCCCATGGAGGGAAGCTGGAGTGGTTGGCAGTTAGGGCAAGTTGCAACTATTGCCTTGGCCTGGTCCCGAGTAATATCAAATATGTTGACAAGGGCATGTGCATTCTGGTGGAACAGGCCGTGGCTCAGCTTCGCCTGTTGGAATTTGTCAGGTGTGTTGGCCACATGCACAGGTGCCGCAAGACGATCTGCCTCTCTGTTCCCTTCCATGATAAACCCAGGAAGGTTGGTGTGGGATCTCACATGCATCACGAAAATTTGATTCTCGCGGTGGGAAAGCTGTTCCATCAGCCTCGCGAGCAAATTTTGAATCATTGGATTGGAGGAGCCGGAGAGCCAAGTGCCTTCCGCTTGTGTCACCACACCCGCAACATACGCCGAGTCTGTTACCAGATTAAAGGGCTCTGAGAACCTCTCAAGCGCTCTGACGACGGCTGCCAGCTCGGCTACCCTTGAATGGTTTCCACGTCTGATTCCCACTTCCCCGTGGAAGGGTTTTGCCACATGATAACTGATTTCCCTGTGATACCGGAGCCATCGGTAAAAAGGGTCAGAGTTTTGAGAGCCCTCGGGCTGAGGACAGCTTTTGGAGCCAAATTCCATTCCACCGAAAACAATTTATGGCTCGGGTAGTGGCAAGTGATTTTTCCGGTGAACGAGTCCAGTGCATACTGGAGCTCCTCACTATTCTGAAGGACGAATTCTAACGAATCTTGTGGTATCAGTAGGAAGATGCATGCAAAATCGCACCCCGCCAGAGTGGTCAGACGGGACCGTGCCTTGCGGCTTACCTGCGCCACCCGTTCCTGTGGCGTTACGATGGTCCTCGAGGCATGAGCGGATAGGAACGCCCACTCTATTATCAGCAGTGGGTCATCCTGCTCTCCATCCCACTGATGTATAATCCCATAAAGGTACGGAAATTTACCGAGAATAGCTAATTGAAAGGGCAATTTGGGGTCACATCCATGAATTTGGCGGTGCGACAATGCCTCGGTGACTTTGGCGATTGCGTCGCGCGCCTCCGGGGTGAGTGTCCTGGGGGAAGACAGATCCTGATCTCCTGTAAGGAGTTCAAAGAGTGGTGCCAGATCCGCAGTGGTAATCCCAAGATAATTTCTGACCCAATTTATAGATCCGCATAATTGTTGCACTTCTTGTAAAGTTTTAGGGTTGTCAATCAGCCGAATTTGCTGTGGGATTATTGTCTGTTCCCTAATTCTCATACCAAGATAGTCCCATGGAGCTGTGTGCTGGACCTTGGATGGCTGAATCTTGAAGCCATAACTCTCTAAGGCTCCCACAACCTCTGAGAGGGCCCAGCCGAGGTAACCCTGATCCCGGGCACAGACCAGAACATCGTCCACGTAGTGGATGATGATCGCGTTGGCAGCACGCTTCCGGACAGGGGAGAGGATGCGAGCAACGTACCATTGGCAGATGGTGGGAGAGTTCTTCATGCCCATGGGCAACACCCGCCAATGATAGCGCCGCGTTGGCTCATGCCTGTTGATGGATGGCACCGAGAAGGCAAACCGTGGAGCGTCTCTAGGGTGCAGCGGGATATGGAAGAAGCTGTCTTTGATGTTGATAACTGCCATCTTCCACCCGCGGGGGAGCATCGAGGGCGATGCTAGCCCCAGTTGTAGGGATCCCATAGGTTCTATAACCTCGTTAATTTTCCTGAGGTCGTGAAGAAGCCGCCACTTGTTACCCCCCTGGTTCCGGATGACGAAAACAGGAGAATTCCAAGGACTGTTGGAGGGAACAATATGTCCTTTCTCCAACTGCTCCTTCACGAGCTTCTTGAGCACCTTTAATTTAAATAGGGGCAAGGGCCACTGATCGACCCATACCGGTTCTTCAGTCAGCCAATTCAAGGCTTGGGCCGGGCACTCCACAGTGGCCCTGACTAAAAATCCCGCACATCAAAATTGCCAATAGAGAGGCAGGCACCCCATTGAGATAACACATCCCTACCCCACAGGGTTACACCCGAGTTCGTGATGTAGGGCCGCACAGAGGTGACCTAACCCTCGGGCCCCTCGATTTTAATTAGGTCTTTGCTCCTCCATGCAGGCACATATCCCGCGACACCCTAGATGGCGCCTGCCGCGGACGACTCCTTCCGATGTGACGGCCAATCATTTTTGGAAATGACCATCACATCTGCTCCCGTGTCCAGCATCCCCAGTCTGGAGATGGTCGAACCCTGGTTCAACAGCCTGCAGCCGAGCACCGGTCTGCCCTGACAAATCTCCTCAGCCCAGTACACCGATGGGAACTCTGAGAAGATAGTTGGTATGGGAAGGGGAAGGACTCTGGCAAGGATCTGCTCCCTAGAGAGGGAAGATGGCGGGTGTATGCAAGCCAACTTCAGTAGAAAGTGACCGTCCTCTCTCACCTGTAAGATGGTAGGGACGATCTCCAGATCCCTGGGTCCTCTCGCGTCAGGTATGACGAGTGCCGTGGTGTCTCTGATTGAGGTGTGACAGTTCAGTGAATAAAAGTCCGGTCTGGTAAAGGTGCAAGGCATTGTAGCATACGCTGCTACAAAGCCTAAGGGATTGTCTGATGTGGTGATGGTCCACTGCGCCAGGTAGTCTTGGGTGGCGGTCGACTCCGTGCGGTGCAACCTCGCCTTGTCACACCGCTCCATTAGTTTCCCATCAATGGGGATGGGGTAGGGGAAGGAGCATAGGACGCATTAGGAGGGGGGTTTGGAGAAGCTCCCCTGGTGTTTCTAGGGGTGTTCGCGTGTAAAGGCCCTTGGAGTCCCAGTTGTTCAAAGTCCCTCAATCTCATAGGACAATCCTTAGCAAAATGCCCAGGTTGGCCACAGTAAAAGCATATTAAATTGTGTGTATGTAATGCGTTAACCAGCGGGTTCTCGTTAGACGAGGCCACGCTAAGTCGATTGAGGCAAGCCCATGCCATCTGTTGGACCGATGGCGGAGGGTCATGCGGCAAGGACAGAATGATGTTGCGACAAACCGCATTTGCTTTTGTCTTGGCTAGTTGTTTTAATAAGCTAGCCCTTGCCTCAGGTTCAGGCACCTGCTTATCCAATGTGTACCTCAGCCGATCTAAGAAAGTCATAAAAGGTTCCTCTGGGCCCTGTACGATTTCTGAGTATGGCGTCATAGGAGCATCTTTAGGTGGTAGCTGTATAAACATCCTCTCAGCGATTCCCACAACTACCTTCATCAAGGTGGGCGCTAATTCCCTAGCCTATACCCTGGGTTTGGAGTAGTCCCCCACCCCCATGATCCAGGGGATCTTCCACCCTCCTTAAACCAGGCAGTAGGGGAAAGTTTTCTTTGAGTTTGCTCCTCCAGTCCACCTCCCACAGGTTGTACTTGGAGGGATTTAAAAGGCACTCCATAATCTGTTTAATATCAGCGGGTACCAGTAAGTGGTTTGTAAACGTCGCATGAAAGAGTGACTGGAAAAATTTGCTATCCCTCCCCTGCTCTTTTTCGGCCTTGCACAGTTCCCTAATATTATTATAACCGAAGAGTTCCCATGCTGGATCATCTGGGGCCTGGATCATTACAGGTGCTGTCAACAAAGGTGCTTCTGGTATTCCCCCCCCCCTCCCCCCTCCCCATTCCCCATTGTGGTTCTGGGGCAGAGGAGACTCAAGGTGAAGCGTGGGAACCCAGAACAGGCCCGTGGGAATCTTGTGATGTTTTGGAAGGGGCGTGGCCTACCCGTGGGAAAATGGAAGGGGTGTGACATGGGTGGTATCCGAGCCGGTTGACGTAGGCTGTTTGACAGGTGGGGCGGGACTCAGAGCAAGGGCGGGGCCCCTCCCTGTCTCCTCCCCATCCCTGCCCCTCCCCTCCCCCCCCCCGACCCGTGGGAAGCAGGAGGGGTATAGGCAGGAAGAGGGGTGGGCAGTACAGGAAGGGGTGGGGGTCTCAGGATCCCTAAACAAAGGATTTTGGGAAGAAGAAGGTAAGGGTTGATGAGGCGCCACGTGGCGTCCTCCATCTTGGTCGACCACGACTTCGTGGCCACCATTTTGGAGGCTCCCGCACCTCGTCTCAACTGGGGTAGAAACTGGGGAAGGAGTGTACTGGGGTAATGGGGCGAAGGACACCTTCTTCAGGATACCGGGCGGGGTGGCCAACCTCGCCACAGCTGGGGAAGAGGGAGTGCCAGAGACGCTGGGCTGATGGTGGCGAACCCGTGCCTCGTGGCAAGCTGCGCCTGTGACATTCCCCCTAGAGAGGCTAAGGGATCAGGAAGGAGGGCGGGTAGGGACTGCATTAGGGAAGTCCGAAACAGGGGATTGACATCTGCTGTGCCTCACGGGCACCCAGCAAACTGCCAAAAGCGAAAGAAATTTTTTCGCCTGGCGATGGCCAGAGGGCCCTGAGAACAGCAACCTCGCCACCACTCTTCTCCACAGCGCCGGGGAGAGGACCTCGTCTGGGAGAGTGTGGGGCCACTCCTTAAAAATCCATCGGACAAAGTCCCTCAACCAGGACTCGGAGAAAGGCAGATTGTGTGATATCAGGGAAAATCTCAACTTGGAGAAGAACTCCTGTTTTTCCGCAGAGAGTTTTTGCCCCATTGCTCTCTACGGAAAACCCGGCTGTCCCGACACCTGGAAAAACGCGCAAAACTCAAAAGGAAAGGGGGAGAGGGGGCCAAGGGGCGTACTCCCTTACCCTTGCTGCGGCGAAGGTCCCTCTCCAACCAAAACCAAGGCGTTGAGTTCTTTCCGGCCAGGGAGTGATGCTCGTGTCTCGGCAGCAGTCCTGTCGCCGGCGGGGCACCAGGATTAATCCGATCCCTGGGAGCACCGCGGGATTTCGGCCCACGTGCTACACACAGGGCAGCAGGAGACTGACGAACACACAGGCAGCACAATCCAAGTGGTCCCAAAGGCTCCCATGTTGGTGCACCACTTGTAGCAGACCAAAGTCTGCACCCAGCTCGCCTGAGGCAAACTGGGACCATCTGTAGTGAACACTGCCGTAAGGCGATCGACAGGCAGCTGGGCAGGCTCCGCCAAAGGCATGCACTGCTTACCCTCGCGGGGTCACGGGAGGATGTTTCTCCTGGGAGGTGCAGCGACCCGAGGCTGTCGATGCCTGCGTCAAGTGCCGGTAGAAAGGTTGTCGCGGAAAGACAGGAGGCGGAGGAGTGACTGGTTTGCCACAACAGGTTGATTGATGGGGGAACAGGGAGATGGGAGCACCTGCAAGCCGGGCAAGACCAGCCCCAAGTAGGGGCTGTGCACCAGCTTTTAACTGAAACACTTCAACCAATGAACTTACAACAGCAGGGCGGGTACATCAAAGACAAAACCAACCCCATACCACGGAGGGCGGTCCTGGTGTCGGGGAACCTATTGAGGGGGTCTGAGCGTGGAAGGAGCTGGAAGACAGGGTGGAGTCTGGGGCCCAGCCACGCCCAGGGCCCGCCTCTGACCCAGACAGGCAGGGAATGAGCTGGAACAAGGGGCGGGGCCAAGGCCAAGGCACCTCCCATGACCACCCCCAAGGCGTTCTCTAGGCCTCTGTCTCCGCCTCCTCCAGGCTATCCTCCGCCTCTGAGGTGGGGCTGTCCAGGGAGGCGGCGGCAACCCATAGATCTCCCTCCACAAGTGTTCAGTGTTAGAAGTAATGGAGTTGCTTCTAAAGGCAATCCTTTAATTCCCTACAAATTCTAAAAACTGCACAACTTTAGGAATGTACAGCTGGATATTTTGAAAGTAGACATAAGCATTGAAACTGGGAATTTTGTATTGGCAGGAATTTTCATGTGGGCATCCAGATCCTAAGTTGTGATCCTTGTAATACTTTCAGCAGTTGCCCTGTTGTTCCAATGCATGCCCACTTCAGAGGTGGTGTATCAGTGTGTGTGGATGTCAGATTTTAACACTTCCTGTGTCTATGTGATGTCAGCACATGTTCACAAGGATCTTGACTTTTGAAAGGCTGACAAACCATGACCTTTTTCGCATATCCTTTGAGAGCTATGTCATTGGGAGATTGTAATTCGCCATTTCAGATATCCAGAAAGGCCCTGGGAAGAGGTAAGAGGTGGTATTTAGATTCTGTTGTGGGCTGGCTCTTTGCAGGTTTGGTCTGACTCTCTGATTGTCTGCTCTGTGGCTGATTGTGTTCAAGTTTCCTTTGAAATCATTGCAGGTCACCTCGCTTGTGCCGCATAGGCTCCTGGAAGCCTGCAGTCCTTGTTCAGCGTTCAAAGTAGCATGCTGAGGACTAGGCTTTCCCAAAGTCCATTTTTGTTAGCTCTAGATCTTTATGGTTTCTAGCTGAGGTTTTGAATTTCAGACTTGACCCTTGACCACAACTTCAAGTGTGGGATACTGATTACCCCTTCAAGGGGTATCCTTTAAGCAATCCTGAGTAACCCTTTGGCACCTAACTGATTACTCCCAGCCTGGTAACATCTGTACAGTATCTTCTGATGCTTGTCATGAACCTTACTCGTAATATTCTGTTAAACCTAAATTGGTTCCAAGGTGGTATTATGATAATAGTTCTTTGATGGAATGAAAGTAGACTTGATAGACTTTTTGTGGAATACCAGGTTCGCATGTGTGGTTCAGCTGTTGTGTATTATTCTGGCAATTCACTGAGTTATGAATGGGACTTAACAGTTTTCTATTCAGTTATGCCTGTTGTGCTTCTCTCTTAGATGGGAGTCCTCAAGTAAAAAAGCAGAAACCTCTAAGGAGTTAAAAAATTTCTGCCTGCTAGAGGCTGGGTCTACTTTGAGTTATAAGGAATATTTCTCAGGGATTGCTTCTGAGTGGAGAAACTCATGGATACTATGGCCAGGATTTTCAGATGAATGAACTATAAATGTGGACTTTAAAATAATTTGAGTTATAACATTTGCTTCTGTCCAGTAGCAGTTATTGAAATGCCTAGAAAACTGTGTCCTTCCTTCTTCCTTCCTTTTTATCCTCAACATTTTCATCCCCTGTCCTGGCTGGGTATATCTTGCTTCAGCTTTAAAATACCCAAGTAGTTATGATCACCAACTGCTAATAATGATGTGTCATTAATAAATAGAATCATAGAATCATCAAGGTTGGAAGAGAACTTCAACATTGTCCAGTCCCACTGTCCACCTAACACTAAACCGTTTCACTCAGCACCAGGTCCAGACACTTCTTGAACACCTCCAGGGACAGTGACTCCTCTGTCTCCCTGGCCACCCTTCTCCAATGCCTGACAACCTTAGGAGTGAAAGAAATTTTTCTATGATCTCATTTGAGTCCCCCCATCTCAAGGCCACTTCCTCTGCTCCTCTCACCACGGGCATGGTAGAGACTGGCCCCTGCCTTACCACAACCTCCTTTCAGGGAGTCCTAGAGCGTGATGAGATGCCCCTTGAGCCTCCTTGAAGCTAAACAAACCCAGGTTCCTCAGCCACTTCTCATGAGTCATTTTCTAAACCCTTTATGAGCCTTGCTGTCCTTTGCTGGACGCACTCCAGCACCTCTATGTCTTTTTTGAAGTGAGGGGTCCAGAACTGAGCACAGCACTTGAGGTATGGCCTCACCAATGCCAAGTCCAGGCACACGCTCATCTGCAAATGAGAAGCTGGGAAAGCTGGAATTGTTCAGCCTGGAGAAAAGAAGGTTCAAGGGTGCCTTGCCCATGTACAGAAACACCTGATGGGAGTGTGCAAAGAAGTTGGAGCCGGGCTTTTCTCAGTGGCATCCAGTGACAGGAAAAGAGTCAGAGGGCACAAATGGAAAGAAATACAGAAAATTCCATCTGAACATAAGAAAGCACATTTTTACTGTGAGTGTGATCAAAGACTGGAATAGATTGTCCAGAGAGGTAGTTGCTTGATATTTAAAACCTGACTGGACACAGCCCTGAGCTACTTGCTCTAGCTGACCCTGCTTTTAAGCAAGGGCTAGGCTGGACGATTTTTGAGAGGTTCCTTGCATCAGCAGCCCTTCTGTGATTTTGTGAGCTTAGACACCTGCCATCCTGCTGTTGCTGCAGAACAAAAAGGTACGCAGCACTGTTTCTATTTCTGTTTTCTTAAAAGCATCTACTCTTTAAAAGAGTATGGGAGCGAAAATTGTTCTCATTTGCTGTTGTGTGATGAAAAAAAATTCAACTTGTGGCAAGTTGATAGGTAATCTTTGAATGTACTTTCTGATACTTTTTTTTCTGTATAAGGTACTTTTTTCTTGCCTTCTTTTTTCTTCCCTGTAATCATTGTGAAAAGAACATTGTAAGGAAAACCCAGGGAGCAGAGGATAAGGAATTATTGTTAATTGAGTAGACTACATGCTTTCTTTTCAATCTAAATAAAAGTGTTATGGCAGGGATTTCAGGCATTTTGATCAAGGAGTCATATTAATGTACAATAGTGAGTTCTTTACATGCCTCTGAAGCGTCAAGTTTAAAAATAGTTGATTTGCTCTTAGCTAAAAGTAGTGATTTTAAATGGTCTTGGTTTTACATCATTGAACCATTTGCTTGCTTTCATTGCAGGGAAAAGGTGGTTCTTTCCCAGTAATACCCTGTTGGGCACAATGGTACCCTGGGTTTTAATGTGAAATGTCAAAGCTTCTGGTCCTTTGATACAGCTTTTGTTGAAGGTTTTGTTTTTCTTTCCTAATGTTCTGCAGCTTAGTGTTTTGTGTGGCACAGTGTATTTTAGTATTGATTTGTGTGAGTCTGAAAAGTGTTTCTCTGTGGAGTAAGGAGAAGAAACTTGGTCTTGTTAAAACATGAGCGGACACTCAAGTGGGACAGATCGTTAATTGTTTCCTGTGTTTCTCTGTGACCTTGGACAAGTCACTTAAATTTCACTTCATTGTCGATTCCCAGGTTTTGCTATAGGCTCATTCAGCAAGCTAACAAAGTTGCAGTGAATATAATCATCTAAATCTGAAAGGCATCACTATTACTTGTGCAATTCTGTGTTTTGAATTTAAAGTGATGCTTGTCTTTCCTGCATAGCCCAGCTCTGTTACAATGCGTTCCTTCTGCCCAAAATCCCTAATACAACCCTACAAAGGACAGCGTTCATTAACTGTATCCTGTGCACAAAGGATATACGTTTAATTGTTTTTTCACAATAACACAGAAACCTTTCCAGTTATTTCCAAAGTTCAAATAGCTGCAGTGGTGTGAAACAGCTTTGTCTTGGAGAAACATGTGTCCCATTGATATGGAAATGAGCACACCCTGTGCTTCAGGAAGTGCCAGGGTGGCAATGTTCAGTACTGCCACACTTAAGTAAGCTTCTGCATTATGCTCAAATTCTGTTCAGCCAGCCAAAATTCTAGCAGCTTTTCCTTCTGTGTTAGAAGTAGACTTTGAAACAGTACTGCTATACCTGACATCCACACATACAAAGTTGGATAGAATCATACTCTTATCTTGTGAAGTGGCAATATGGAGTTAGTTTTAGATGAATATTATACAATAGTATACTTCATTTATGGTAAAGAAACCTGCAGATAATTTGGACTTCTGGCTTTGAAGAAGAACAAAATCTCTTCAGAAGGAATTTGTTTTCTGTTGTTTTCTGTTTATTAAGCCTTTTGGTCTCTTTCTCTTTCTACTTTACTTTGTGAATTGCAATGAAAGGGTATGTTGTGCACTGACATGTTAATTAAGCATTAACATTTGCGGGCCATTCTAAGGCTGGAGGCTACTGTTTAGAGGTTATTATTCTTCCTATCTTGTAGAGCCCACAAGTGTGCACATTTGCAAAGACATAGAAAAACATTGTTATTTTCTGGATGGATTTGTAATTTTATATTGAGCAGGAAGAAACAAGTGATGATAAAAAACATGTCAGACACGTTGATAAGAGAGAGCAAGGTTTATCACAGGAAGATCAATCACTTACTCACCTGAGGCCTTGACTTAGAATTTATTATCAGACAGTATTTATCATGATGGATGATTACATGGAGCAGAGTTTTTTGAGGAGAGATGAGTTCTAGAGGGAATGCCTTAGCAGATCTTAGGCATGTCAGGTTTCCCTGAGTAAGTGTGGTAGGAAACCCCCAATCACAGAAGCTGAGAGGCAAGGCCACTGCACAGTGTTTTCTGCATTACTTGTCTTGCTGTCATCTGGACATGGTTCCAGGGTCTGGAAGGCCAATCCCTTCCTTCTCAGCTACCCACATGCCTAATTTCCCAGTGAATGTAGGCGTGTGGGAGGGAAGCAGAAGTTGGGGTGGTTTCGCATGCTGGTAGGATACAGCCATTCTCATACCAAGACTGGGGAAGAGTCATGGGTGCCACAGTTTAGAGGCACCCATGGTAGTTTCACCTAGAAACACAGACACTGCTGGTTACTGGCATATTGCAGCATTCCCCAAAATTCAATATTTTTAAGTGAAGGAGGAAATTAGACACTTGTATGAGTGAATAATGCCCTTTATGTGCTTGTGAGGAAGCAGTTATTAGGATGCCTTTTGTATGAAAACATGGCTGTGGCTGGATGTAATGGGAACGGCAGG
The DNA here is from genome assembly GCA_036630365.1 of Acanthiza pusilla. Taxonomy (NCBI): domain Eukaryota; kingdom Metazoa; phylum Chordata; class Aves; order Passeriformes; family Acanthizidae; genus Acanthiza; species Acanthiza pusilla. The sequence goes on from JAXCHO010000034.1 coordinate 70,085,188, forward strand.
TGTTGCAAGTGTAGGGTGAGATGGCAAAAAACAAGGGTGGATGTAAGGAAGGTAAGTGATGTTAGATGGAGATTTGCTCTCACAACTGTCACAAGTATTTCAAAGGAGATACCATGTGCAGTGGAACAAAGCCAATATTAGAATGGTCAGGTTTTAATCAGAAATCGATACTGCTTTTCACCACTACAGCCATTAATACCTACGTCCCCACAAATGCATACTACTGGCATAATTGAAAAAAATAACATTATTTTTGATGGTGTTACTTTCATAAGTGTTCCTAAATTGTCTCATGTTAGCCTGACTCACTGTATTATAGTAAGGGCGTGAAGTTTCAACATGAAGACCTACCTTGGCTTATTAAGTCCGCAACTGACACTGCAAATCATTTTAATCTTTTAATAAATATACGGAAAAAAAGAAAAGTAGTTAGAAAATTTGAGGTATGATTTAAGTGGTTTTTAAAATATAAATTTTAAAATCTGTAAAAAATATGTAATACAATAAAAAGTAAGAAGTATTCATTTAATCAACATCTTGTATATAAAAAGGTTTTAGAAGGGAGTTCTTCTTGTTGAACTGTATTATAGGTAGTATTATAGACTTTATCAAATGTCTTTTTTGGAAAAAGAAAAATGTACTTGGAATGGATTCAAGCTATTGTTTTCCCTAAGTTTGTGCTCTGATGTAATTTTGCTGGGAACCAAACATTGCACTTTTTATTTTTAATGCTTATATTTATCTTGCAGCTTCATGAGTTAGAATGACAGGCACACTATGCCGTCTCTGCATCCAGCCCAAAACCCAGGCTAAGCTGCACCAACCACCTTTCAGAGCATGGGTTGACAATGAAATAAAAGAGGTTCTGTCTTGCTTTGCTAAAACAGATTTCCACCAAAAAGTGAAATAGGAAAGAACAAAAATAAACCAAAGCAAGAAAAGAATAAGAAGAAATGTTTCATATAGGACCCAAATCCTATGTTCTAGATGGTGTTGCAATTAGTCTATAGAGCAGTGAACAATTATGGGACAAAGGGAGCTGGACTTTTCTTACTCTGTTCAATGCAGAATACAGGATTTTACATCAAGAGGCTTCTTGCCTGGCATTAAATGGAGCTTCTTTGGTGTGAAATGAATTGTGTGCTGTAATTTGAATGTAGCAATCTGACTATTGTGCAAGAGAGATGGTTGAGGGGAAGCATAAATAATAACCTTACTATTTCCTTCTGACATGTAGATCATGTTGCACATTAGATGACGAAGATATTTCTGTCCTTTGATATCCTGTGCTCTCACAACAAATTATTGTACATCAAAGAAATGAGCTCTGAGTCAAAATGATAGTAAAAATGATGAGCTAGAAAATAATGTAGAGCTAGTACCCATAAAATTACTGCAAATGTCTGAAGAAATTGGGTAAAGGAAATTGCTGAAAAGTTGTTCAAATAACTTAAGGTGCTGTCTGAAAAATAAATAATCTGGGGGATGACTATTAAAAATGAAATGTGATCAGAAGCTGAAGTTTTTGAAGCACTCTGTCTGATACCGTGTTACAACCCATCTTTCCTTAACCTCCTTACCTGATGAAAGTTTTAGAAAGATTGTAGTGGGGGCAAGTAGAGGGCAAAAGGATTGCCAATATCATAAAGCATCTTTCTTATCTAAATCATTAGTCCTTTTCCAGCCATGTCAATAGTAGTTTGAAGTTGTTATAGCTAGGAGATTATTCAGTGGTCTAAGTGGTGTGAATTGATTGTTTTGTTCTCATTGCTGTTAGATATTTACCTCACAAAAAAAGATTGCCTGGAGCGATAGAGCCCAGCTGATACCAAAGAATAAGCAGTGGCTGAGGATTCATTGCAGAAAGAAAATTGTAGTTAACATGACAGACAGTCCTTTTAGGAAGAAGTTAAGTGAGTGATGTAGAGTGGTCAGGAAATTTGTCCTTTTTGCTGACTAGATTCTTGTACCATCTGGTCTAGTGTCACATCAGTGGAGTGTCTTTCCTACCCACTCAGAAACAAGGCTTCTTCTTACCTTTGTTTAGTCATCTAAATTTATGTTCAAAGTGGTTGTCCCTAGTAGCCCACACTAAACAAAAGCATTTTCAGAGGACTTTGGTTTCTCTCACATAACCTTTTTTTGAGATTTTTTTGGGATCATTTTTCACAGGTTGTCCATGTACGCAAATGTTGAACCCTAATTCATCCTTGCTGGGTCTCTGTTTTGTTCATATGGCCAGAGAGGAAATGCATGCAATAACTCTTAATTAGAATGACATACAGGTTAAATTTTTCCATGAGAGCTACAAAACTAGGAGCGGAAATGAACAGAAGATGTATTATGTATTCTGGGATACTCTCCCTGTTAAAAAAAAAAAAAGCAAAAGAGGAGGATGTGACATTTTAGTGAATGTTAAATATTCATGCTGAAAATATTAACGATGAAACTTACTCTGAAGGCAGAAAGCAGTGTTTCCTGTTACTTAGGAGCATGGACTTTCCATGACTTCCTGCAGTGAAAGCTTGTCTATAATAACTTTTCTTTCTGGAGCCTCAAATTAGTTACTGAGGTGTCTATTTCAGTTTTGGAGTCAATGAAATGGGAATAACAGTACTTTTTATCTCCCTCAAAAAGTGTTACTTAAGAATTCAGTGTTGAATTACAGGTCAACAGTGGCAGGTATGTGCTGTATGTGCTCAAAGGCCCAGACTAGCACCACGATCATTTGAAGTGGGTGTTACAAACTTAGCTTCAATATCTAGCTATCACATTTCTATCAGCCAACAATGGTAAGTTAGAAATTTTTCAGCTGCTGCTTTCGAGCTTCCTTTTTTGCCTTTATTTTTTTTTTTCATTTTCAGAGGGAAAATACAGAGGAGAAGGGTTACTCTAAGCTGTGCTCTTGGTTATATATTTGGATGTTATGGAAAATTGAAAAACAAATTATTGCCATGTTTTATTAAAGCTCCATGTGTCTGGACCAGATGTTTGTTCTAGAGCCAGTACTGCTAATGAGGAAAGAGGTAACTAACCATAACGTGATTGACTTCTGGGTGAAGGTCCATCTTTGCCTCTACCCCTAACAGGTGTAGGCACTTTCTGTATTGCAGAGAATTCACGTTTTCTCTATTGAAAAGAATATTATATAGCCTATCCACTACCAGGACTTAGGGAAGAAAATATGCTGGTGAATACCAAAAGATCAGCACTCTTTCTTTAGTACCGCAACCATCCTTATTTATTAAATGTATCTAGACAAGTGACAAGTGAGTTTCTTTGATTATACTTATTTTACTGCTTCTGTTGCCTTGAAGTGTGAATTTTGATTGCTTAGATAAATGCACTGAAACACTGTCTGTTCCCACTTTGGCTTCCTGAAATACCTCATTATGTCTTTCAGTGAGGTACTGTTTTGTAATTTGCAGCATCAGTCTCATTGTGTGAATCTCTACACATATTTCAGCAACCTCTTCAGGAGTGATGGGTATGGGTACCATTTCCCTCTGCTTTCCAACAGTGAAAGAAAAATGCTCTCACAAAGCTGTGTGAAATTAGAAGACTAGCTTTTTCTGTGCTAACTCCCTATTGTTATGTGTGATTTTACTCAGTGTGGTTAAAGAAAAGAATGAGGCATTCTAGCTTTCTGGGTGGTCTAAAAAAATCTGTTATCTCCCCACAGGTTTTCCACAGATGTACCTGAGCTTTCCTTTAAGACTCATATCTGAATTTGAGAATCCACATAAAGGAAAGGAAGATTCAAGCAATCTCTGAATGCAAGTTTTAAAAGCTGGAAATAAGACTAATGGAATCTCAGTGGGTGTCCCTAAAAGATATTGTAGTGGTAGGTGCTGAATAGAGCGTGCTGTGTGATTTGCTGATGAATGCTGGGATATTTACTGAGACGTAGGATCAACCATACTGGGAGCAGATCAATAATCCAGGCACTTCTGTGTGACAAAATTGCTGTCTTCCTGTGGCTGAGTTAGTGCTGAAAGCTGCAACAAGCTAGCTCGTATATTTTCAATAGGATTTTTTAAATAAAAAGCAGTAAATTTATTATCTATTCCATAAAGTCATCATAAAAAAGGGGACAGTGTGTAATAAACTGCCCATCATTTCAGAAAGGTTTTCTAAGGAAAGATTAGCACTAAGTGAGTTTAATCACACTGGGGAAAAATTGACAATTTTCCAAAACTTTTAGATCTTGTTCATAGTTATTCTACTTTAGCACTTCCTAGATTTCTATCTCACCTGCCGTATCTCCACTAGTTTTTAAAATTACTTTTTCCTAAAGGCCAGAAATTACTTCTTCCATTATGAACTATGTAGGCAAAATTTTGAATCTTGACTAACTAGTTCCACTTACAGAGCAAACTTTTCTATTTTGCAACAAAAAATACATGGTCATATTAGCCGTTAGCAGTGTATATTGCATTCCTTAATCTCTTTCTCCATATTCTCCTATCTTAGCATTACTTTTCCTGTTCAACAGAAAAAGTTTTGCGATTTTGGAGAGTTTGGGATTTTTTTTGCAGCTAGTCTCATTCTAAATTTATCCCCATTTAATCACTGTCTGCTTGCTTAGTTTAAAACTCTTCTGTTCTTGATTGCATTTGCTGTCATCTTTGGCTATGCTTTCAATTAAGTATAATCTGAAAAAATTGCCATTTATCTTTTTGCCTGCTTTCTTTTCTGTTTCTTTTCTAATGCTTAAAACTAAAGTGAAGCAAAATTTACCTGACTTTTAGTTAGGTTAACATCCCAAAAAGGAAAAAGACATTGTTAAATAAATGGGTTCATATTGGTTCTGACAACAGTGTCTTCTGTTTCTACTTAATTTGCTTCAATATGTTTGAATCAATTAAATTATTTCCATTGAAGAAAATAAAAAATAGGTAGTTCAATGCAAAGTAAATACATTGATACATATAAGTTTGCATCTGATACAATTAAATACCCTTTACTTTTTATCCTCCATGCAAACTGAGCGTGCTTTCAAGGACAGTGATACAAAAACTTGGCACCAGTCAAGTACATGAAAATTGACTGGTTTACTTTTAAAAAGTCTTTAAAGATTTCTCTAGACACTTCTGTACATGTTGTCTGCAGTCTGGAAAGACTTCTACCCTTGGAAACTCTCTGTAATGAGCTGAGACATCAGTGCGTTTTAGCACTGATAAAATAACACCCTGTCAAATACTTGATGGTGGACAGACAGTGAGTTGATCACTCAGCTGACTGACCAAGTCACAGTCTTAAGATTTCAGGGTAGAGGGAAAAATACTGCTTTTGTTAATGCTTTCTCTCACTTTAAGGTGCCAAGACGTCAGGTGATATGAATCCAATCTTTTTAGGAGATAGGTTTTTGCCCACAGTCACTTTTACATTTCTACCTTATACTTGGTTCATGTTTAACTCTTTTATCTTGCATATCATAGAAATCGTAGAACACGAGCTAATTTCCTTCAGAGTGAGTTCTCTCAGTCAATGCTTACTTTTCTCAATGACAGCTTTCTCTTGCTGAGTTTTGAGGTATTGTTCTTTGGGCCCCAGTCATGTCTCAATGTTTATGATAGACTTTTATAAAGTTTGTAATAGAAAGTGTTAGGAAAGCTCATATGGTCTCAGTGACTCCCACTGGTGGTCTCAGGGCTACAGCTGCTGCTACTGTAGGGTATTTTCCTTCCCCCCTTTCTCTGCAAGGATCTATGTCGGGACATTTGAACCTCTGATAAAGGAGTGGTGTGCTGTTGGGTTTATTCCTGACATTTGGCCATGCACACCGATTAGTCCCGTGTCCTCTGTCTGCTGTGCACAGGAATACCACCTGTGTCTGTCATTGATACTCTGTACCTTGCTAATGACTGTGCAGTGTGCATACACAGCGCTGGTTTTGATCTGACATTTGTATTTGCACTCATTTCAAGGTCCTTTTATACTGCCAGAGCAGTGCAAATGGGCAGCAGTGGTGTGCACCTATGGATTGAGCCCCCTTTAGACAGGAAGGGTTCAGTTCTGTCACCCTGACCCATTTCAGGTGATACCTTGCTCTACAAGTACTTACAGGTTCAGTGCATCTGTTTATGTGACAAAGTGCTGTTTATGTGAGAAAGGGTGACAAAATCAGGGTGCTTGCACTTGAGCCCAGTGTTAGGATATTAACTTGCTCTGTTACAGAAGAAGAGCTGTCATAAAAGAAATGTTTGATGCTGGGAGAGAAAGAACAAGTCAGCAGGATAACGCACCTGTAATCCATAGCTGTGTTTGCAAAATAGCCTGCAGAGCTTGGGATTAACTCTAGTGGGTTGCTGGCATCCAGTTAAGCTGGATGGCTTACCTAATGCAAACTGAGTTTGATTGGTAGCAGGCAATTTGGCCAAAATGCCTTCTATTACATTTTCAAGGATGTTCCCTGTAGAAGAAAACATTGCTTTGAAATGTATTTGTTTAGAAGCACTTGCATCCACAGGGCTCGTATTACTTATGAAAACTCGAGAATAAAAGTTTGAGAGGAATCTCTGTGCGTAACAGACTCTACACTTATGAGCTACATTTTCCCAGCATGCATAATTCTAAATATTGAATGATGGCAATTACTAAGGGCATTTGAAGAGTGAGACATTGAGTGTTGTCATATTATATTAGTTATGGGTAATAGCTGCTGACTTTGGAACAGTGATGGGAAAATCAGACCACTTCAGAAGCTCAATTTGGAAGCTGGGAGAGTCATGCAAGGTGACAGGTCTGTACCAATGTATGGAAATGTCTTGGAGGCAGATAACTGCTGTTTCATGCATAAGTAGTCAAAGTCCCAATATTTTTTCTATGCAAATCAATGTCAAAATTCAGGTTAACCTGATTAGGATCATCTCCTTGCAGGAAAGGATTTTCTGTTGCAACATCACAGATAAGAGTTATAATTGCATTTTAGATGGAGAAAAGTTATGAATTCCATAATTTACATAATATGTTGAATCTAGCGGTCCTAGGAAAGTTCTTAGTATCAGTTATTATCTGTATAGAACAATTCTTGTTCAGAGAAACAAATGAGGAAGGTGTTCTTCTGTGAATTTAAGAAGGCAATTTGAATTGGTATGCATGGTGTACATTTGTGCTGATCCTGCATTATGCATTTCTCATAGATGTCTCACGAACTCACCTCACATTTGGTGAGAATACTTTGAACGTTCCAGCAAACTGCTTGCTCATCTTTGGTAGTTTGCCTAAAACAGTGTGATCTCCATAGCTAATGATGCTTAAGGTTTTTTGTTGCATCTCATCCCTCATCTACATGGGGTCACCTTTGCCATTTTTGAAGAAAGACTCCCACAAAACAAGGGTGTTCAGGAGACATTGACAGACACCTGCAATATGTCTCAGGGAGGAAGGAAGATTCTCTCTAATCTGTGCTATAAGTAATAAAATGTGGCCAGGCAAATAATTTTTCTTCTCTGGAAAGGTTCAAATAAACCGCAAGGGAGATATTATGAACTCATCCAGCATATAAAAAACCTCATGTTCTCATTCATTCACAAGGTGACAATAAAGAATTTATTTTGTGTATTGCATATTTATCATTTTTGGATGTCAGAAGTATTGCTTTCTGTTATCACTTTAAAAGATTTTCTGGCAAACCCCTCACGTCTTCCAAGGAGGAGGTGTATTATATCAGGAAAAGAATTCTTTTGTTATCATAATATAATCTGTATTTTAGAATGGAATTAACTATATTCACAAAGAACTGTTTTTAACATCTGGGTACCTAGATTAGGAGTGTTGCCAATGTAAACAGAATTTTCAAATGGAAAAATTTTATAGATATGGAATTACCATGGGCTATGTAGTGGCTTCCTGAATGCAATAAAGTATATCAATGCTAAGATTTTCTTAAACTGTGCCTAGTTAGGAAAAAGTAAATGTTGCAATGAGGTTGGTTTAGTGGGTTGTTTGGCTCAATATAGAACACTCAAAGGTCTTGGTAAATATATAATTTCAAAGTTACTTTCCCTGATTTGTCTTAGTTTGTTACCTCATTCCCTCTCTCCAAACTGTGAGACTCCTATTTCTAGAATGGGTCTAATGTTATCACTAACATTAGTCCTTAGCTGATAAATCTAAACATTAATGTGATTTTTTTGACCATTGAAAATGATAGAAGTGCTTTTCTGCATGTGCTCTTTCAAAGGAACTTGTTTTCTTCTTTGTTCCAGTGCTATTTTTTGCTTTTGTAAAACCTGGTTTTCTTTAAGTGGTCTGACAGAAAAATGCATGGGCTGCTGTTTAGATTATTGCTCACATTATTTTAGGATTAAAAATTAAAGTGTTGTGCTTTAGTGTGCTATTGACTATTTATGGTGATATGCATCCTTGATTATTAGCCTTTCTTAGGAATTTAAAAGCAATGAAAAGCAGAAAAATGCACAAACTTTGAATATATAAATTCCTATTGTTTTATCTTGTATATAGTTCCATTCTCTAAGTAGCAAGGGTCATGCTGATTGTAAGTACACAAGAACTGTGCAACTTTTAGTCACTAAAGCAAGGCTTGATTTTGTGTCTTTAGATAGATCTGGTCCCTATTTCTTCACATTTCAAGCAAAGTAGAATATACCTAAAATTCAGAAATAAAAATAGAGCATAATGCGCACTGAAGCTCTATCCATTATATGATGGTGTTACTTATCACAAGGTTGATTGTATTATTACCTGGCCTACTTTTTGTATAATTTCTGTATTAATTTTCATAATCTTTCCCTTCTATGTATTTGTCTAAGAGGGATTTTAAAGATGAAACAGTGGGGAGAATTTTTTCTTTTGAAAGCAAACATTTGGCTTTTCTCCTAGAAAGTGCTACTGGTATACTAATCTTTCTCTTTTGCTAACTCTGGGGAAGAGAAGTTAAACTGCAGTAAATCTTTAATGTATACTGTGTATTGTATATTTAATTATGTCTGTTACCTGATAGACTAGTAAAAACCTTAACATTCCCAGTTCTGCAGTCTAAAGTTATTTATTGTGAGGTTTTGTTGTTTTGGTTTTTTTTCCATCAGTGAATGCAATGATAGTTAAATGAAGTTTCTTTCCTGGAATCAGGCTGTTGATTTTTGTCACCATTTGAAAATTTGAAAACAATAGGAAGCTCTTGAATTAGGTGCATTTGCATGTACTTGGAGAAACTAGTTTTAAATAGGACAGCACTGTATCGTTTTAAAGCACTGAAGAGTAAGTAATACAAAATCATCCATGAGGATAATCTCTGACATTTACAAATATTTATAATGGCATTAGTTCCAAATAAGTTAGCTGAGGCAATTTGAACCTGTAGATGCGAACAAATAAATAAGCATGGCTTGCTATCAGGTCTTTCAGAAATGTACCCATATTGCTGTGGAGCTTTGTGCATCCAAATAAGCAGGGAGATCTACCAGATTTCTCTGGGGCTCTCTTCAGTCAGGACATTGTCTGCTTTATTGGGAAGTATTTCACAGACAGGTAAAAATGCTATGTTGCAGAATTTCTGGGCTTTCTGGAATTTGTGGTGCAGTGTTTTAGCACTGGTCTAAAACTAGTGGGTTTACAAAAGCCTTGGAGACAGGGCTTAAAGTTGAAATTAGTTTTAATGAAATGTCCCAGACTGGCAGGTGTGGCAATAGTTTCCCTTGCTTGCCCATTAAATGACTTGATGCGACTCAGTGCAGTGGTTAGAATGCATTGCCAGTGTGGGCCAGACCTTGCCCTTGATCCTAAATTGACTTCACCGAACCCAAGCCAATGCTGAAGCAGTTTACCCCAAGCTCTGAGGAGTGCAGAAGAATGCTAACTGAGCCTGTGCAGAATTTTAGTGTGAGTGACGTGCTCAGTTAGGGTTAGGAAGGAGAGCTAAGCATGGGTGTGCCTGCTTTTGCTTAGCCTCTGTGTCCTGCCAGAAGCCAATGGCATCCTGGCCTGGATCAGGAATAGTGTGGCCAGCAGGACAAGGACAGTGATTCTTCCACTGTACTCAGCTCAGGTTAGGCTGTGCCTTGAGTGCTGTGTCCAGCACTGCACCCCTCAGTTTAGGGAGGATGTTGAGGTGCTGGAGCGTGTCCAGAGAAGTACAAAAGCTGGTGAAGGGTCTGGAGCACAAGTCCTGTGAGGAGCAGCTGGGGGAGCTGGAGTTGTTTAGCCTGGAGAAAAGGAGGCTTGGGGGAGCTCCCTACAACTCCCGAAAAGGAGGAAGTAATCCTGTGGGGGTTGGTCTCTTCTCCCTGGCAACCAGCAATAGGACAAGAGAACACAGTCTTAAGCTACACCAGGGGAAGTTTAGGTTGGACATTAGGAAAAGGTTCTTCACAGAAAGAGTGATTGGGCATTGGAATGGGCTCTCAGGCAGATGGTGGCATCACTGTCCCTGGAGGTGTCTAACAAAAGATTGGGTGTGGCACTCAGTGCCATGGTTTAGTTGATGAGCTGGTGTTAGGTCACAGCTCGGACTTGATGATCTCAAAGGTCTTTTCCAACCTAGTTGATTCTGTGATTCTGTGACTTGCAGTCATGTACAATGGCCATATGGAGATCAGAAAGCCCAATTTTATGGTCGGCATGTCCTTATGGAGAATAGGCTCTCCGTGGCACAGGTGACTAAGGCCTATGGAGGGTGCAGAGTGTGGCTCAGGGAATGTGCTGTGCTTTAGGCTGCCCTTTGATTCTGTGGGCACTTAGCAGGGTGGGCATGGCTGCAGGGCTTTGCTCCCTGCCACCAGCATGTTTTGCTGTACTAGGGGCAGAAGCACTGATAGCTTTGAACTAAAAAGATAATTCAGTTCCCCACTTACTCAACCTTTCCTCAAGGGAAAGTCTTATTTATTGTGATAACATCCACATTATTTCTCAGGAAAAAAATATGTGAGGAGGAGAAAGAGGTGTTTGAGTCTGGAGTCTGAGGGCCAAAGGAGTTTGAAGACTAATAAGCGGGCATTGTAACAAGTCATGCACAGAGACTCAATGTGCAGAGTGGAGCTGACCACTAGCAGAGACTCTTCATAGGACAGTATACATCAGGGTCACAGAACCCTGTATCAGCAGTGCTCCTATAACCTCTAGCCCTCCAAACTCAACTCCAAAACCTAAATTTTTGCCCTGAGAACCGTTTAAGATTTAAATTAACCTGATGTGGTGTTCAAAACTAAAAGCTTGATTTAAAAGTAGGGAATTTACAGAAGCACAACTGGGAGGTAAATTTGTCTTGTGAAGCCTTTATTTCTGGTACTAATGTTTAAGATGGAAAAAACCCAGCTTGACTTCCTGTTCCCCAGAGTGAATTTGTAGGTCTGAGATTTAGAAGAAAAAGTAATTTTGCTGGTGTATTGAGATATGTAACCTGCAAATCTATAAGAGAAGACAAAAATGCAATTATCACAATGCTTTGGTCTTACTTTTAAAGGAGAAAACCACATTTAAAAACTAGAAACAGTGCTAAATGCCAGTTGTAAGATGCATGCTTTAATGCTGATTTCCTGCTACCATCTGTTCCATAACAAAAAGGCAGTTCAGTTTCTGGGTCAGAAACAAGGCTCTGGTAGTAACTTTGCACTTGGAGGATGTCATGTGCTTTAAACCAATTCACTCCTGTGGTGCTGTACAGTAGGAGGTTATCTGAGAAGTTTAAGGTAACCAAGGACAATTTAAATCACAGAGTTTTAGCAAGGGTCTGTTAGTTTTAAGCACTAGCACAATTTGGCTGAGGACTGTGTGTAGATTGAATCTTCAAACGTTAGTGCACATCTAAGTAAGACCTGGAGGCTTGCTGGAAATGGTTTTATGTTTATTCTTTTTCAAGACTTCTTTATAAAAGTTTCTAACTCGGTGATACTTTCTGGTTTATACCAAACTTTTGTAATGGTGAAATTTAGAGTACAGGATGATCGTCCTGTCTTTAACTGCAGCTACAGCCTCTTGGAATATAAATCTGTTGTCCCATTCTCTATATTATTGTTCTAATGAATAACTGCTTTTTGTAAAAGATGTCACACAAGTAATCTTCTGAGTTAACAACATACTATGTATTCAAAATTTTTACAATCGAGTTTTTAGAGGTACTTGAAAGGGCGAATTATTCCATTGCCACAGAGTGCGATCTAATGGTTTTGTAAGCGTGGGGTTTTGTGGGAGCTGAAAGACTTTGTATTTGTTACCAATTTTCTGAAATTTCTCTTCTGACCTATTTTTTGTCCTGTTTTTGTTCTCTTTCCAAATGAAGTTCATATATTCTTCATGAAGGAAAAGATACCTGCTGTTAAACATTTTCATTTGCTGGAGTAGTGCTATATGAGGTTTAGTTTGGGTTGGTTAGAAGAAACCCAGGAGGTCAGTATTCACGAATATCACCACTTTGGAAATGAATTTTGAGTATTCTAAGTAAGAGTGGAAATGTCTTGAAATTGGCATAAGAAAAGCCACCAGCACTTTAGTCTTCCTAAAGTGTCTTCCTTCCTCTCTCTACTGGCAGCATAGGGAATGTAGCATCCCCATTGTGTGGTGGAATTCATTCGCACTGGGACCTTTCATATGAGAATATAGAAACCCACAGGACACACAGGGTAGTCCTAATTGCCAGTCTGGTGTTGGCATTGTCACCCATCTTCAAGAGCCAGGGAGCATTGAAAGTCTACATCTTCTACACAAGAATCAAGGGAAACTGAAATTACAGCCCCTGCTTCTGGTGAGTGGCATGTGCTTTGCATGGCTGGACTGCCGGATAAGCACAGATGTTCTTCCCAGGGAATGGACTTCACTGAGCCCTGTTTCTTCTGTGGACTGAGCGTGCTTTTTGGAAGCCCCACTGCCTGTCACCAGAGCTCATGCTTCCTGGGATGGTGCCCCTTGGGCTGACCTACCATCCTGATGCAGGCTTGTGGGTCTGTCTTCCCTCCCATGCCAACGTCAGTAAATTGCTTGTAACTTTTTCAGGGGCTTTTCCTTGTCTGCCTTGTCTTGCCCTGGATCTATGCTTTCAGGTTCAGTGGTGGCTTCCCAGTGCATTTAGCAGCCTGTAATGTTGATAGGTGGACTATAGTCACCTAATTGTATGTTATGCTCAAAATTGACTGCTTGGATTGCAGTCTTCAACATTCAGTGTGTTTTCTGGAACTTTATGAATAATTTTCTTTCCTATTTTTATCTCCTATTAACCTTTGAATGCTAATAATTGAATTCTGTCTTTATTCAGAGAAACATGGTCAGTGGCTCAGCAAGGCTGCACATATCACAAACACTTGTGAGTTTACCTTGCTGTAATGAAAGCTGAGGACAGAATCCAAATTGAGAGATTAGAGTTAATCTTGGAAGTAAAATGAAGTTCACAAATTGTTTATTTAACAATTTAGTTTATTTGTCTAGCTGCTGCCATCCTATATAGTCCACCTGTTCCATCTTGATAAAGTGATCATTAATCGTTCAGAAATATGCCTCAGTTTTTTTTCTGTTCTGGTGCACACAACTGATGCATGTCATTAATGCAATCCAGCGGGAGCAATTTGGAAGATGAGAGGATAATTTACTCACCATGTGCATTTAGTCCTTGGCCTCCTTGCTGAGATTCCCCTGCTGGTTTGGATTCTGTTTTGTGGTGTAAACCTGCCCTACCTGTGATAACCAGAAATGTAGTGAGCCTACTAGTTTAGTTCAAGGATAGGATGGTACAAATTCTGGTTTCAGTCTTTGGAAATCAGAAAGGTTTCAGTCTTTGGAAATCTCTGCTCTGTTTTAATCTGCAGACAGATGCCTAATTCTGGCATTGCTACCTCAGTATGAATTGAGAGCTACATTAGGAAAGACTGTGAGATAATTGCAATCACTAAAATATGAATAGACTTTAATTTATATTAGGGAGACCAAACACTTTGTACAGCCGGTAGATAATAATCATCCAAATACTCAATAAACATTATCCGATAATGTAAGTGGAAAAAAAAATCTTAAAAATCAGTCAATGTACAGTGCTTGCATCTTAGTAGTGTACTCTAGTCTGTGCTAACATTATCATGAGCAGTAGTAGTCCATAAGGAATTGAGTGAGTTTCAGTGAAACATTTAGGATGAGGGGAAAAGTACTCCTCCTTCATCATCACTGGAGACACTGTCCAGAGGATAAGGCTCACCTGGGACCCCATGGCTGCTCTTACTGACTGGCCTCCAGGGAGTTTTTCTTCCTCCTCTCCACATTTTCCTCTCTCCTGTTTTTTGTTCTCTCTCCTTCTTGGAGTTTATTTTTGCTTTTTTCCCCTCAAGATTACTTTGTCTATTAGAGTCGATGTGTGTCATCAGCAGTGAATCCTGCTAATAAATCTTTGTGCGCGTTACCCTGCCTCAGCATCCTTTGTGCAGCAGGGAAATTGATGATCAAGGCTGAAGTAAAAAGCTGTAAGAGAAAGTGAAAGGTGGTAATTCAGACAGGTGGAAGCTGAAGAGGAAAGAGGGGTCAAGGTGCAGGACTTCACGCCAGATGTAGTGCTAGTGTGGTTGTGCTGATCTCTGCTATCAAAGTGCTCTTGCTGAGGGTACAGTTTGTAACAGGAAAATTATGGGATGCTTTCAGCATTCTCTGCAAAATTGCAGCTTTTCCAGAATTAACGCATCTACGCAAGGACATCAGGGCACTGGTACATCAGGCATAAGGACTCTTTGCCAGCAAATGTTTGTGGGAGACCAGAGTGTGCCTGTGCATGTTGAAGAAGGCAAGATGCATACAGAGGCATAGGCTTGCACCCTCAGCAGGGTTCAGCACATTTCTTCTGACAAAATGCAAAATGGGATGCAGAATGCATCAAAGTTCTTTTGAGAGAAAGCTCCTGAATGACTGACAATCCTACAGTTTGCTTATTAAGTGTCTGTTAAATTGTTTCTTCTCCTTCCTGCTACAGAGGGCTCTGGACACTGTGTAATCATAGAATCATAGAGTGGTTAAGGTTGGAAAAGACCTCCAAGAGTATAGCAGCGGCCGAGGCCTTCGCGCGGAGGCTGGCTGAGAGACACCAAGCAGACCAAGGTATGGGAGAGAAGAAGGGCAGTTTATTTACAGCAAAAGCTTTTTATACTCTTACACACTCCAATTACTACTGGTCAGTGAAAAGTCCACCTCCCAGGGTGATTGGTCACACCCGGTGTCAAACATAGAGATTAGAAAAGTGAAAGAATGCAACTTATCTATGTTCTCCGTGAGAAAGAACAGAAAGATTCCAAACAGTGCAACCACAATTCCCCCTTATTTGTTTTATAAAAAGAAAAGCAAAACAAAGGTATTGCTTGCAGTCTCCATTTGTTCCCTAAGAAGGGAAGATGAACTCAGCATGAGGGATCTGCTTGGCGGTGGCCAGCCACCAAGGAGATCCCGAGCTAAATACTGATAAGGGGTCTGTCAGTACTGGCCAGCCACTGACAGGGCCCAAACCAGCCACTGATTAGAGATGGACAGGGAGACTTTCAAGCAATGCCATAAATGACATATCTATTGAACTTAGTTCTACTGAAGGTTCTTAAGTTTCTGACTCCACAATAAGATGAAATTCAGTCTCTGCTTGTTGAAGGACCATCTGCCTGATGGTCAGTGTCTTGATCATTGTTTTGAGGTTGCTGGTTCTGCTTCTGAAGTCGCAGATCAGGATGAACGCATCTCGCAGGCAGCCACTGCACTCCAGTATCTGTGGAAACGCAAGCATACCCACGGCCCCAAGTAATAAGCTCATGGGGGCCTTCCCAGGTGTTAGTGAGTAGGTTTCAAATCCAAACCTTCGCCCGGGGCAAATGCGACTCGCCTGACTGCAATGAGAGAAAATGGTTCAAAATGACAGGATTATTCGAATTTGGTGGTACAGTGAGATGATTGATTGTATACAAAGCTTTTTCCAGTCGGCTCTGTGGAGACTCCCCATGCATTCCCCCTTTTTGTTTTTCCAGAACGCGCTTCAGAGTACCATGGGCACGTTCCACAATCGCCTGACCAGTTGGGGAGTGTGGAATACCAAAGTTATGATCCACACCCCATAGATGTAAGAACTGGCGTGTTTTCTGGGAGGCGTAGGCAGGGCCGTTGTCGGTTTTCACCACAGATGACACACCCAGGACCGAGAAGGCCAATCTCCAATGGGCAATGACATCGCGGCCCTTTTCTCCAGTGTGAGCAGTTGCCCACATGGCTGAGGAGAAGGTGTCAATAGACACGTGCACATACTTAAATCGGCCAAATTCAGGGATGTGTGTCACATCCGTCTGCCAAAGCTGCAAGGCCCTTAGGCCTCTGGGGTTTACCCCTGATGGCAGAGGTGCAGCGAGTCCGTGGCAATCAGCACAAGCGCTGACAATGTTACGAGCCTCGGTTGGCATCAGTTGGAACTGCTTTTGCAGAGTATGTGCACTCTGGTGGAAGAAATCATGGGAAGCTTTGGCTTGCGCAATTTTGTCAGGCTGAGGCGCCATCCATGCAGGATTGGCTAGCATATCAGCCCTGGCATTGCCTTCAGTTATAAAACCTGGCAATTTGGTGTGGCTCCGGATGTGCAAAATGTAATATGGGTGTTTTCGAGCCTGAATTGCATTCCACAAAGCTTGTAATAATGAAAACAGAGCCTCATTATTGACTTCCTTTAGAAGTGAACAATCTAGACATTTGGTTATATCTGCTACATAAGCAGAATCTGTGACCAAATTCAAAGGCACCTGAGAGAACCGCTGAAAGGCCAAGGCGACTGCCCTTAGTTCAACCAGTTGGGCAGAGCCTGACTCATGGCCTTCCAGTACCTGCCACTCGGATCCCTCCTTCCAGGTAACAATGGCTTTTCCCGTTTTCCCAGAACCATCCGTAAAAACGGTGGGACCTTGCACAGGCACCCGACTGTTCTTTGGTCGCAAGGCAAGATTAGTAAGCGTTGCCAATTGTAATAATTTGTGACTGGGCAGGTGATAAGCAATCTGCCCTGAAAAGTTCTGCAGTGCACTTTGCAAAGGAGCGCTGTTAGCAAAGCTCCATTCAAAGATGTCTCTTGTGATTGGGACAATGATGGTGGCTGGATCCGCAGCCATCAACTGCAGACACCGATGACGGCATCTAATTATCAAACACGCGATCAATTCGAACAGTGTGGGTGCTGTCTTTTTTGGCTGATGGGGCAAAAAGACCCATTCCAAAACGTGCAGAGGATCGGCCCATTGCTTGTTCCATTGGCCGATGATACCTGTGGGATAGAGATCTGGAGTGGTAATGAAAACAGTGACATCAGCAGAGGGATCTATTCGATAGACCTGATGAGCAGAAACAGCTTGTTGCACCTCATTCAGCGCTCGACGCGCCTCCGGGGTCAATTTTCGAGGCGAATTCAGATCAGGGTCCCCCCTCAAAATCTTAAAAAGAGGGTCAAGCTGCGAGGCGGGTAGTCCCAAATAAGGACGTAACCAATTAATAACACCAAGCAACTTCTGGGCATCATTCAAAGTTTTGATAGTGTCTGAAAATTGCACCTCTTGATGTTGTACAGTCCGATCCAAAATTTTGACCCCCAAATACTTCCAAGGAGGCTCTCGTTGAACCTTGTCTGGGGCCACTTGCAACCCATAAGAATGCAGGGCAGCAAGCAGTCGAGGCTGTAATCTCTGCAACTCATCCTGGGTGGATGCTGCCACCAGGATATCATCCATATAATGGTAGCAGAGCGCCTTAGGAAACTGCTCACGGACACCAGACAAAGCCCGAGCGACATACCATTGACAGATCATGGGGCTATTTTTCATACCCTGAGGTAACACCTTCCATTGAAATCTCCTCATAGGCTCAGCATTATTAATCGCTGGCACCGTGAAGGCAAATTTTGGTCTGTCGTTGGGGTGCAAAGGGATCGTAAAAAAACAATCCTTCAAATCAATGATCAGGACCACCCACTCTGTGGGAATCATCACAGGTGAGGGAATTCCAGGCTGCAAGGCGCCCATACCTTCCAGCACTGGATTAACTTTTCGAAAAATATGCAGCAGCCTCCACTTCCCTGACTTTCTCAACTACGAAGACGGGAGTATTCCAGGGAATAGTGGAAGGCCCAATGTGCCCCTGCTGAAAATGCTCCTGAACCAATTCACAAAGGGTGAATAATTTCTCTCTGGGCAGGGCCCACTGTGGTACCCATACAGGTCCATCAGTCAGCCATCGCAAGGACAGTGTGAGGCATGGCTCACCCTCACACACAGTGACCCTTATTAAGAATGTGTCCCAAGCCAAACTCCCCATGCTGCCAACACGCCTCCCCCCCAAAGGGTAAGTGGGGCCAAAATAACATAGGGCCGAAGTACAGCCGTGTGACCCTCCGAGTCCCACCAACACAGGCCAGCCACTCAAGCAGCTCTGTGTGGCACCCCCTAGCCCCACAGGGGCCAGGAGTCACGAGGAAGGCCACGAAGAGGAGGAGAGAATCGTCACGTCGGCACCAGTGTCGAGCAAGCCTCGAAGTCGAACTCGACGTGGGCGGGCTCCCGGCAGGATCAGAGTGCAGGTCAGCTGTGGCCTCTGATTAGAGATGTCCGCGGCCCAGCAGACTTTGTGGAAGGTCTGGAAGCTCAGTGTTGTCACCGCAGACTCGCTGCTCAACCCTGGGGACAGGAGTCTCAAAAGGCACTACATTAGCAATGAGAGTTTTCTCAGGAATCGTGATAGGAGGTCGGTGTGGAAGCCATAGCATGAAGCTGGCCCACGTGCAAAACTTGGCACTTGACACAGTCCCAATATTTCCAAGAGATGATCAAAGAGCACTGGGAAAAACATCCAGTCTCTCCAAAAATTCCCTCCAAAGAGGCAAGGAGGGGGCCAAGTCTTTAAAAAAAAACCCAAAAAAACCACGATTCAACCGCAGCTGGGCATGAAGAGGTTAAAAACGAAACCCGAAAACGCAGCCGGGCATGAAGAGGTTAAAAACAAAACTCGAAAACCGCAGCCTGGCATAAAAGGCTAAAAACGGAACTTGAACACGCAGCCGGGCACAAAAGAGTTAAAAACGGCACTTGAAAACCGCAGCCAGGCTTGAAAAGGCTAAAAACAGAACTTGAAAACGCAGCCTGGCATAAAAGGGGTTAAAAACAGAACATCAAACCGCAGTGCCGCTGCAGGAGCCCGGGAACCTGGCGGGGCGGCTCCGCCGGGCCAGGCGGCAAGAGCAAGCCACCAGGGAGAGGGGGAGCAACCCCCGCTCAACACAGGCTGGGGGGGAAACAGCAGCAACAGAACCCAGGAGCCGCGCTGGTCCTGGTGGCCCCCCGGCCCCAACGGCCGCGGGACGGCGGCGGGCGATGCCTCCGCCGCCGCCTCCTCCGTCTGAGAGGCAGCTGAAGCCTCGGAAACAAGCCCCGCAGCCGCCAGCCAACTCGGCCGCGCAGCCAATGCAAACAAGTGCGGGGCAGGGCACGGCCCGGGTGCCGGCTCGGAAAAACGTGACGCGGGGCACGGGCCCGGCCCCGGCGCAGAACTGGGACGAGCCCCCCAGCTCCCGCTGCCTTCTCCCGAGCTTGGAATCCAGCGAATGCCTCCGCAAGCGAAAAACACTTCCGAAACTTGCAGTCCTCCAGAGACAGGCACCCCAGACGCCTCACAGGGGGCGTGGCCGGCCCATCAATCACAGAGGTGCGCAGGGGGGGTGAGGGGGCCGAGGAAAAAGCCTCCCAAAGCGCCCCACCCAGGCGAAGCCACCGTCCGAAATTAGGCAGTTCGCGTGAAAAACGGAAGTGTCCCTTGTCATGATACCACGATAATAATTCATCGAGCAGAGCGTCCCCAGCTCGAACGGAGCCCCAAACATCCTGGCTAGAGTCCAGGGAAAGGCCCAACGCCTCAGCCACAGGCAGCATTGTCCCCAAACCCGGGCGGGCGGGAGGGGGACAAGGAAAGGAGGGTAGGGTGGGCTACACCTACCCCAAGACAGACAAACACACACGGCGGCGGTCACCAACTATAGCAGCGGCCGAGGCCTTCGCGCGGAGGCTGGCTGAGAGACACCAAGCAGACCAAGGTATGGGAGAGAAGAAGGGCAGTTTATTTACAGCAAAAGCTTTTTATACTCTTACACACTCCAATTACTACTGGTCAGTGAAAAGTCCACCTCCCAGGGTGATTGGTCACACCCGGTGTCAAACATAGAGATTAGAAAAGTGAAAGAATGCAACTTATCTATGTTCTCCGTGAGAAAGAACAGAAAGATTCCAAACAGTGCAACCACACAAGAGCATTGAGTCCACCATTCGCACTCACAGTAATCAGTGAGCGCACCTGGTACAGTGTTAGCCCAAAGTTTTGGCTCATGTGCACATGCTTCAGGGCTGAGATCTCCACTATGGGGTGGGCTGGGCACTGCATCACACCAGCAGTCCCTGCCTCTGCCTGCCACTCCCAACAGAACTCCCAGCAGAGTTCCTAGCACCCATCAGAAGCCTTCTGCAGATCTGTAGGGCCAGGAGACTCTGCAAAATGACCTATTTCTACATTTGCTGCTCCTTTTGCTTAGAAAAGTAGACTTAGCTTGATCCTTATTTTTAGTTTTGTTTCTCTTGTGTGTATGCTAATTGTATATTGCATGGAAAAGTATAACTGGGTGACATTCACAAAGAGATACAATATTAAATATAGTGGGGTTTTTTCTATTCATAAGTATTTGACATAAAACAGCAGGTATTGCATTTTATCTTGGAGCAGATAACATTCAAGGAAGAAGAAAAGAAAACCTCTTCTTTTCTCATGGTATGGGACTGATAAATTAGTCCAATGATAGATAAGGATAGAACTCCCCCAGGTAACAAAGCTTTGGGAAAGAAAATCACATAGTAGTAATAGTAGTAGTAATAATAAAAGATGAATGTATTCTTTCACTGTTAAAACCTTGTTTGGATGCAGAGCTCCAAAGCTTTGCATGTTATTCATTCTAAAAGAAAACTTTTTATTGCCCTTAAACTAAAAGAAGCAACAAAACCAATCTACTGTACACATGGAATGGATTTGAGGCTTTGACTAACAGTAGATACCCAGAGTCTTTCATTTTTACTTTCTTTTCTACATTCATGTGTGGCACAAATTTGAAATCCCAGTGTATAAGAAGAATTTGTAACTCCAGCTGTTTTCCATCTATCAAATAAGGAGAATAAATATCCAAATGCCTCTAAGACGCAAGAAAATTCTCAGGGGAGGAAGTGTTAATAAGAGAGAAGGAGTCACATGCATGTCCCTTTCGTTTCCATTGGCTTGCTCTTGATAATGAGGAATATTCCTTCAGCATGTTTCTTCCATTGCTCTTGAGCTACTCTTAGTATCTAATAAATGCGTCATATATCCAATGAGTTGTTGAGATTCATTCAAGGTTCCTGGTCTATCACACATCTCTAACCGCATTCTCAGAGTGCCTGGCTTGGGAACAGCATCACGGTTTCCATCCCATTTTTTCAGTCACACTGAACCCTCCTTTTTTTTAATGCTCCTTAGTCCATTCTCAGTGAGTTGCTGGCTGGTCTGCTCTGCCGGAAGATGTGTGCCAGGTCTGGGTCTGCTGTGTGATCTGCTGTCCTGTGCCTGGGACCTGTCATGTTGCTGGGGCTGCTCTCATGGGCTAGAGGATGGTAAGAAAATCCATGTGGAGAGGTTCACCAGTGAAATCCACACCTAGACCCTGGCCAAGACAAAATTTACCAGATGTTCCGGGTGTTGGCTACAGTCTGTCATTGTAATAATTCTGTCAAGAACAGGAAAAAAACATTCACTGATTTTTATGGACTAGGTCATGGGCTCTGTGCACAGACTTACACTATTTAAAAAGTCTTGCTTTGTTCACTCCACCCAATTAATCAATCTGAGAAAAAGAAATGATTGAAAGTAATTTGTAATGAAATACAAGAGAATTAACTCACAAAGTGTGTCCACATTCTTACATTTCATGCAGTCCCTTGCTGATTACATCTTTTATTGATATCCATCTGAGTTGGTGATGAGTCTCTTCAGTGTATTCTTCACTCCGCCAGTGTAATTGAGCCTTACCTATCTCAGGTCTATTTAGATTACTGGCTGACTGTGGTGCTGTGCAGTTGATTTTAAATTAATGCTGAACAGTAGAATAGTTGCTAGTGGTACAAAGTAATAAATGGAAGCAGTTCTGAGGTCTGCTCATGCGCATTTTAGAGATCATTGTATAATCAGATCTCAAGGAACTGGGCACAAATCTGTGCAAGTCAATGGAATTGCTTATGCAGAGCTGAGTGTGGTATAGTGAGCTAGGAGCTAGGTTTGCAAAGCTTCTGAGTGCACAGAACACCATCTGAAATAAGCCTTTCTTGTGGGTCTTGTATGAACATAGGGAAAACTTTAGACACTTTGAAATTTGCTAGAAAATAATGAATGCAAAGATAAAAACCTGGTATATTGGAACAGAAACTATTCAGGTATTTAGGGCATTAAAAGTACGTAATCATAGATAAAAGTTTGAATTTCTGCTTTCCTTTGCCTGAAACAAAGACTTAAGCATAATTGTTCCTCTTTTCTGAGGTCTGCACAACATAATTTGCCATTTGGCTCTTCTGGTAGGTTATTCTTCATCTGTCCTCTGACATAGTGAACAAATCTAAGACATGTTTCCAGCACAAAAGCGCAAGTGCTCATTCTGGAAATCTTTGCATGTAAGGAAGTTTTGTCAGAAATTAGGTTAAGCTGAACTTTTTTTTTCACCTAGCTCTCTAGTACATCCTTTTACCTGAGTAAGGCTTCTGACCTGGCTCTTCAAAGCAACTGAATTTTATGTTAGGCATCTACAGACTCTTTGGAGGTAAGAACGAGTTATAACTTGTGATTTGAAAAGTTGGAAGTTTTAATATAGATGCCAATATAGATGTTTAGACTTGATGATATAGTATGTAGAAGCTCATTGCATCTTTACCACTTATGTAAAATCTCCATTGTATTTACCCTGGGCAAATGATGCCTTTCTGCTAATGTCTATATATTAAAGACAACTATGGTCCTATTTTGAGTTTAGCTTATTAGCAAAAAACTCAGGACCTACTCTGTTTCTTGGACTGATGGATTGTAAATAGGCTCAGAGCTGAATCAGAGACTTTGTGTTGTGTTGCCATCCATTAAGTAGGCTGAAGTAAAAAGAAAGGGCTGAAGGTCTGACTTGCTTGGCAGGCAGCAAGGGAGAAATCCTGAGCTTGCAACTCTGCCATTCAGTTTAAAAGTGTTGAATACATCTGACAAAATGGAACATTATTCCTGCCTGTTTTAATTCTCTCTAAAACTTTTGTGGTCTGACTTTCCCCAAGAAAACGTGAAGATTGCTGCTCTTCTCTGGACGTGCCCTGGAAGATATCTATGGTTCCTAGCTGCCTTTGAACTAACTAAGCTGCGGCTCAATTACCAAGCCTCAGTTTTGCCAGCTGTATAATTTGCACTGGTCAAGCAGGTGAGAAGAGAAATTAAAATAACTGAGCCAGAATTACATTTTTGTGGCAAAATTTGACATAAGGAAAATGTCCTTTTATGGGTTCTAGCTGAAAGGGGAGGTATATTTTACAAAGGCAAAGGAATTTTTGTTGAAGTGTTCTTGTCAATTTTTCTTCAAGTGAAAGCAAGGGGCCAAGTTATGAAGCAATTTATTTTAAAATAAAAAACTGACTAACAGGTTGCAAGGAATAAAAAATAATAAAAATATGTCTGTGGACTAATTTGTGTACTTGGAAGGTTTTCAAGTTGTTTCTTTTGATGTGGTCCTCTATATACCTGAGATATATATGGATAAGAATGTTTCACTTTCTTGACACACAATAGTACAGATGTTTAATATAATAATTCAGAAATTTTTAAATAGTAATATTTTAGTCATATTTTGGAGACCCTAATGATGATTTTGAATTCTTACAGTCTTGGTCCGTGGATAGTTTTTTTTCTATCTGATCAGTGGACCAAACATAAAATGGGGATGCCATAGTAAAACATTTACATTGGCTTTCACATTTTTTCAGTGATGGAAGCATGCTTTATTGTTTTTAGATTATTGCACCTTACTGTCCACTCTTCTCTCCAGCTGCATACTGAAATTACCCTTCTAATAGATAAAATACTTTGGTGTTAAAGTTACGACACTCACTAATAGCAGGACTGGTGGTAGTACCGAGCTCTGGCACAGACATTTTGGCTGGTCCTGAGCCTCCTTCCCTGTCTGTTGAAAGGAAGGAGGAGTGTTGATAGTTCATCCTTTCTCCCATTCTTCTTCTAGAAGAAACTTACCTTGCAGAGTATCTAAACATAACTTAGATGCCACCATATCAGAAGTTTAAGTACATGTTCCTAGCTCTGCTTAAAAGAGCATAGATAAATGTAATTAAATCCTTTCCGGAGCCAGGATCATGGCCTGAAGGTTATCCAAGGTAAGAAGCACTCTGAGAATACGCCTCTGTTTGTACCCTATGTAGGGCCACCTGCAAGGAGAGTTCAGAAGCCTTGAGTGGTACAATTGGTTGTGAAGGGTGTTTAGTACAAGGCCACTTGAATAATCACCACACAGCCATAATATTTTGTTTTGGCTTGGACTCTCCTCAGAGAAAGAGCTTTTCTTCATGTCTGCACAAACACTTTCACACATCGGCGTCACTCTTCGGGCTGTTCCCTGGTGCTCTGGACCTGCATCAGTTCTGCTGCCACAGTGTGTCTGGAGGGTGGGCTGAGGTTTCTCACACTGAAGGATTCATTTATGGTCTATTTCTTTGATTTCGTCATGATTGTTCTAGGGTTGCATGTGAAACTGCTCTGCAATCCGATTAGATTGGGAATAACTTTGTCCCCCCGTCCTGCAGAAGAGGAGTCAGCAGCTGCTGTCAGACTGAGAAACTGAGACAGTGAGTTCTTCTTTCTGTCTTGCTAAACTAATGGTAAGCCCAACACCCCAGCTGGGAGTCCGGTCTGGTCTGGTCTCTTTGCCAGTCAGTGCTGACTGTGAACATGGTATAAATAACAACCCTAGACGCAGTCCTGGCAAGCATTGGCTTTAGTGGTAATCAGTGTGAAAGGAGGATACTTGTTTCTTTGCAGAATTGGGCTGTTTATGATTGGAATTGGTGTAACAGAGGTTAGACTGTAATTTTACTTACTTAATCCCATGCTCAAACATTAATTTAAAACTTCTTTTTTTTCCCCTAGGGAGAAGATTGTCTGTTTGGCTTAACATTCATTGGTGTTTACACTATGTCTGGATGGCTCACATAATTTCATTTTTAAGTCTGAAACTAATTTTTGCATTTTGAATCTCCTTTCTCCCCCCAGTACTCAGAAAGGAGCTGGAGATTGTTTTAGCTGTCTCATCGCCTATGAGCAGTTGCATTATTTTTAGTTTTAATCAGGTTGTGTATAAACAAAATGCTTGCTCTTAGGCATCTCTCCTGAACACTGAGGAGCTAGGATTCATATTATTCTGCAGGAAATATTAATTGATAACCACACATTTTTCCTCAATACAGGATTAGCAGGAGCCATGTGAGGGTAGTGACGATTAGAATTATCCAAATAGTAAAAGAATTAAAAAGAAAAATCCGCTAATATTTTAGTTATGTAGGGAAGAGACTATAACAAACTGTCTCTCCCTTCTGAAAAAATCTTACTAGTATTTTAAAACATCTGATTTGTAGTTGGTACAACTGAGTGTTTTCTTCAAGGAGTGCATATGTTGAATCTGATTTGGATCAACTCTGTGTATGCAGCATCCTTCTGGAAGACAGTAAACAAGTAAACACACCTACTTCTATCTTTTTTATGGAGAATCAAACCCACCCCCCCCCCCCCGACCCTGAACTGGGTTAGAAAGGTACTGATGCTTCCTTTTACTTCTTTTTAATTACATAATTTTTTACGTGTGTTCCTTGGTGTTTATTTTCCAGTATAAACTGTGCGTGATTGATACTGTGGGGTGACTAAAAATTAAAGCATGATGTAGCTAACTTTAATTGCACTTTCATTTGTAGCTCAAGCTGTTGTCTCCTTATGTCCCATGAGATCAAGATGTGGCATCAACTGTGAAGCCAATTTCCATCACACATTTTAAACAAGTGACAGAGAGTAATGTGTGCAAATCTGTAAATTAAAAACAACCAAAAAAAAAAGTTCCTCTCAGAGTTGGAATTAATTTCTTCTTGTTTTTTTTTACCCAGTCTCATGTACCATGTAGAAAGTGTTTCATTCTAGATGAGTGCATATGTGAAAGGGTATTTTGTGCCTTTAGACAACGTGGTTCAGTGTTGGGTGTAGATGAAAGCATGCCTAACATTTATTTCCAAGACTGTATTAGCAGACAGGGCTACTCTATTCAGTGACTGAGTTTTGTTCATGCTGGGAGTCAGAGCATGCTAATATACCTCATAACCCTTTCTTGCAGGTCCTAAATAAACTGCACTTGGATTTCTTTGACATAGCGTATCAGGCTTCAGCAAGGTAAATTTTGTTAAGGACTAATGCATATTCAGTAGGGGATGTCAGTGGATGGACTAGTATATTTATTGTGATGGTGAAAATGGAAGCTTTCAGAATGTATTGTGGAGTTACTGTGCTCAGAAACCCATGGAACAATATTGGTTCTTTTTCATACCATACTCAATCACCTTTAGAATACAGAATTCAAAGGCAGTTGGTTTTATTGCATAGATATAACTTCAGTGAACCATCAAAAGCCCACATCTACCTCTAGCAAATTTTGTTATTGTTCCTGATGGACAAAGGATCAAATCTTTCTGGTATGGATTCTTTTCTGCTGTGTGCAGAAATCATAAAGGCAAAATGGAGGATTGCTCAGCTGCCATTATTGGTGGTGGAGCAGTATGAAGCTTGAAGCTGAGGTGAGTGTTTTATGAATTTGCAAAAGTTTCCATACTAGCTGGAGACTGTCAGGAAACATTGTGCTCCTGTCAGTCCCCATCACTGTTTATAGAGCTTTTTGTAAAGGTGATGCCTGAATTACCAACACTGTTTACAGCACAAATCCTAAACATAGTCCCACACTGTGAAGAAATTTAACTCTGCCCCAGCCAAAACCAGCACAAAAAGTCATTGCACTATTGACTCTCAGCATATTGTGAGCCAGAAGTTTTCTTTCCCAAAAAAACATGCAGTCTAAATCCAACAAAAGAAAGAGATGATGTGTGGGAAAGGCATGCAGCATATATACCACCACTGCACACTGCATTCACTGACTGTCAGATGAGCCCCTAAGTAATTTTACTATTTTCACCAGTTTTTGGAAGAAATCAGGCAGTGCAGAGTGAGACTGGTTCTGCTGACTCTGAGCCCATGCCTCAGCTATCCCAGACCTAAGTGTGGAGCTCTTCCCTGGGGCGGCTCTGTCAGTGCTGGGGATCACACAGGGATTGCCCTCTCAAAACCTCTTCATTGAAACATAGATCGAGAAAAGATAAACTTTTGCATAATACGTGGTTATAACGTGATTAAAACTATCAGCCTTCAAAATTTTGGAAGGGCTAGAAAGAGACTCTTGTTTCCCACCTCTACTTGGAAAGCTTATCTGAGAATATAAGCACTGGGAACAGGTTGACCTTGGAGTCATGTAGGTTCCTGAATATGGAAATATTTTTTGCATGTCATGGTTTGGTAGACTGCCTCTAGCCCTGTAGTTCAGGGCTTGTCCTTGTACTGGTCTCTTCCCTTATCTTCCTTGAGCCTGAACTATGCTCCAAAAAAACCCCCAGAAAATCATATGGGGAAAATGTGTTTCCAATCCTTTAGTTGCAGAGGCAACTTTAAAAGTATAAGTGAGTTAAATCTGTGTGAGCTCCCAGGCATTCTGGCTAAATCTAAAATGAAGATATAACCAAGCTGGCTTTGAACTGTGTAGAGCCTGTATAACAAGGACAGTGTGCTGAATTGAAGGAGCTAATTAGCTGTGATGAAAAGCTGATACACAGGGCTGGGTCAAGGCAGCTGCCTTGCTTCTGGACTGGCTTGTTCCAAGGAGCCTCGGGGTTCTCTCTGCGCCACGCTGAGCAGGCACACCTCCAGCAGTGAAAGGTTGTACAGCTGTAAGCTGCCAGTGCTAATCTTATTGAGAGGCTCTCAGAGACTGCATCCTGGCCCCTGGTGACCCTGCACAAAGCTGCTTCAGCCTTGCACCCCACTGCTCTGATTTCTGCAGAAAGGAAAACCAAGCAAAGTCCAGGAGGATCCCGGAGCAGCAATCAAAATCCTGGAGCATGCCCTGTTTTTTTCTTGGTAATTAGGTACAGTTTCAGGCAGTCAGGGTTGGAGTCATCTCATTTAACTGAACGTGTTGGAAGGTCAGCTGTCAGTTCTGGACTGGTTGGTCACCTCAAAAGGAGAGAGGCAGGTACTTCCAGTGAATGCTTTGTCTCTCCTGGAGTAGGTGAGGTGAATCACGCTCTGGAGGTGTCTTTCTCCATTGACTGCATAGAAAGAGCCTCAGTGGTAATGTTGAACTTGATGCTGGTCTTTGAAACAGCTGGAGTTTGGTGAGGTGCATCTTTTGGTATTTGAAGTGTCACCTCAGCCACGTGCTGGAATATTTGATGTTCAGGGTATTGTAAAAGAAGAGGCATGTTCCTAGTCTGAAGAGCTGTACTACTTAGTACAAATAACAGCTTGTTTATTAAGGTGATGAGAAGGTGATATGTGGGAATAAACCATCTGAGACCATTTAAAAAAAAATCCTACAAAGCCTAGGAGTTCAGACAAAGCAGTCTATGAATATAGCTGAAGCAATTGCACAAGTAACTAAAACTAGCTCCTTATTAGATCAAATTAGCAAGGCTCATACTATAGGTAGTGTTATAGGGAGTATGGTGCTTTATTTTTCTTGATTTGACTTTATCTAGCTGTACAGAAACCAAATGCCTTTCTATTTAATTTCCAGTAGGTAGCAGCAGTTCACACAGAGTATTTTTTTCTTTTTTCTTTTTTTTTTTTTTCCAGTGAATGTGCATGTGAATCAATGAGAACCTTAAAATGTTTCCTTTCCACTCAGAAAGTTCAGTCACATTTTAATACATGCAATACATGCTGGTTTTATCACCACAGCTAATTTCTCAGGAGTATTGTTGAAGTATTGAATTTATCTTGAGACTGAGCCAGTTAGAAACAGTTTTATTCACAGCACCAAGGAGTAAAAGAAGAGGAAAACAGGGTTTTTCTTGATAAATTTTTGAGGTTAAAGTTACATTAAGTTCATTAGTTGAAAGAGAGAGTATTTCCCTCATAAACTTGATTAAGCTCAAAATTGTTTTAGGAGCAAGAATCATCAATTATTTGAAATGTCCCAACAAACCATGTCTGTCTTGTTGAACCTAAGTCTTCAGAGTTCCTGAGTTTGGTGCACACCTCAGCTGTGACAGAGGGATAGTTTCAGGCGACTAAATTGGAGTGGCTATGTCATCATGCACCTGCAAGGTATCTCTGGAAGTGATTGTACAGACCAGGTGGGAGCACAGAGGTGTGCTCTGACAAGAGTTGATTCTGTTTGGCTTCAGCCACAAAACAGACCCTTTTTTTGGAGCAGATTGAGAGCTGATTTTGGGCAAATGATGAGAAAAATGGCATTGTTACGAGATCAGATCTGTAATCAGATCCCTGGAAGGTAGGAAAAATAGATTATGAAACAGGAAAGCAAGTCATTATCATTCTTATGTCACACTGTACATTTATTCAACCTAAACGTCTAGTTATACTTAAGACACTTTGATTTGCGTATTTTCTTTAGTCTTGCCATTTATATAGGTAATTTTATCTACTGTAGGTTTTTCAATATGTTCAGAATTAAAATCACTACTCACTTGTAATTATCTGAAATTCCTGCATTGCATTTTTCCTCTGTAAAATTGGTTGCAGCTGGGTTTGGCAGAGGCAGCATGCTGTGTACAAGCACCTCAGTTCCACTAACCAAAGGCAGTTGCATAGAAGTCGGTTTTCTTTCATATCTGCAGAACAGTTTTGCGAATTTTAATCCGAGTCTGTGTTCTGAAAGTATGCAAGATATTCAGCAGAATAATACAAGATGAAAAGCTTTACACTGAAGGCCAATTCCTTTTTTCCTTTTCTTTTTTTTTGTTGTCTTTTTTTAATAGTACATTTAGCTATTGTTGCAGTTCCTGTAGTGTGTTTGTGCAGCAGTGAGTTGAAAGCTGAGATGTTATATTCATGGCTTAACCATTAATGTTTGTTTTTTTTGTCTTCAGACCTTACATGAGTTGGGAGGAGAAAGATGCTGTATATGATGGAGTCCTTTACTTGGCAAGCAGTTCCACTGACATAAAGGATGACAAAATCTGACTGAGTGGAAATAAGACTGAGTTATTTTTGAATTGTACTAAATTCACAATTGATGAAGTTCAATACAAGAGACTGATGAATGACTGAAATCTACATTTCTGGTACATGGTCTAAAAATGTCTGAAGGCCAAAGCAAACAGCTTACTTTACAGCATGCTCAGGACTGAGCCTGGACTGAGATTAGCTTTATGATGATCTGACCTCCCTCTATGGCCTATCCTTATTCCAGTTACCAAACAAATGGATTAATTATTTAGACTTACTTTTCTGGATGCTTTTGAAAACACTGAGTACATGACTTAGCTTATTGGCATAAATCAGCTCTATTAAAATTTTAGGAAAATGAGAACTACTTCTTTCTTGTATGGTAATCAAACACTGATTTCATCATTGCTTGAAGCTTGGTTGCACAGCTACCCCTGAGCTCTGCCTTAACCACTTCCTGTGCAGGGACCCCACCATCTTTGGACAAGTGAGTAGAGCTCTGCTTTTAAGGTGAGCAGAATAAAAGCCACTGAAACATTTAAAATAATTGTCCAGAAATGTGAGGGATAATTAAAAAAGCTTTGAATTGATGTGTGTCTTCCTTGGCTATGTTTATCAGAGCTTAATTGCACATAATTAATAAAAAATTTTGCTCAAAAATAAAATGGTAGTCAATTGCACATCCAATAATTGAAAATCCTACATGGGTCAAATTTGGTCCCAGTAACTGGATCTTATTTAATGATTTTTAAGAGTGACTGAACCTGCCTCATTGTTCCCATTTCTGCAAACAATTAAGCAGTTAACTCCACATATAAGCAATGAATAAAATACATGAAAAAACTTGTATATAGTAGCTTGAAGGATTCTTCCATACAGTTCTATAACACCTGTGTGATTTGTTTATTCTCAATAAAAATATATTCTTGATATAAACTGGTTTATTCTCAAGCTCCACAGACACATTAATAAGCAGATCTCTGTGTGGCACAATAGAGTATACATTTAGGTGACAGCAGCAGTACATTTTAAGTGATTATTATTTATTTTAAGTAGATTTAATTACAGTAACACATTAATACATAAGTAGCATCAAGCTAGACTGGAAGACATAGACTGCTAAAAATCCAGCCTACTGATTGCATTCTACTGTTGTGGAGTAAATCTATTAGAAAGAGAAAGTTAAGAATAAAGTGAAGCTAGAGAAAAAGTGAAACTAAATTTTACATTAAAATAGTAAATTTGATGTTGAGAATGGCATCTGGCTATCAGTTCAAAATCCAATCCATATGGAACATGGGACCCTGAGAATTTAGAAGATTATAAGTCCTCACTAGTGATTTCATATTTTCATCAACCCTGACCCTGAAGATTGCTAAATGCTTCTCTCTTATGAAGAGACTTAAGCCACAAGTATTCACTGAGCATTTGTATTTTCATGTAGCATTGACTAGTGATTTTTAGAGTTTGTGTACACCCCCCTCAGAACGGAATATAAATCTCTGTTATTAGCCGAGGCAGCTTCCATGTATTTAAATGTCTGGAGTTCCTCACAGATAAACTTTTCATGATTATTTTGGCAAGCTGCAGCCACCACATTTAGTGAGATGGCTCAGTGATATGGATAATTCAGCACTTATTCACTGAAAGGAGGAAAATAAAAGTCCTTGGCATAATGGGTAATGAATGTGTCTGACTTCAGCGCCTACAAGGGGTGGATGGTGAATCATCTTCCTGCAAGACTGAATATAGCTTTTTTCCCCAATACTTTCTGACATCTTTCATACTAGAGAATACATAAATCTTTTTTTTTTCCATGCAGCTTGCCTTTAACAGCATCAAGCAAGTTATGCTGAGCAAATCAGTCTTACTTGATGTCTGTTGTTAAGGAATTTATTATTCTTTCAGATTATCATGCAAGTTATTAATTGTTACAATTCCAAGTGCACAGTTTTGTCTATATTCACTTAGGCAGTTATTTTGCATTGTTTTAAGGAAGTGATTGATTCCAAAAGACATAATACATTAGGCCCTCAATATTACCTTGGAAGCCACAGAGTTTTTGTTTCTTATTTCAGAATGGAGGCACATAACTTCAAACAGCTTCAGAATTCTTTCAATGTACACAGTGCTAATTTCTTCTGTTTCTGGCTGCTGCTTTTCTTTTCATGTCCAGATGAACGGATCTATCCCTCAGCAGAATATAAGCAGTTCACTGACACAAAACAAGTTTGTATCAAATACATACCTTTGAGTTCCGGCAAAATTTTAGGATTTGTCATGCAGGAAACTCTATCTTAGTCCATGTTGTCACTCTTTCCCAACCTTAACCTCTCCCTGTCTTGAGAAGATTCCTTTTTCAATCTCTTTTTCTATACTTCAGCACTCTCTGATGTAGTTCTTAGTGGTGTAAGTCTGTTATTGACTCTGCTGTTGGGCAGCTTGACTGCCACGGTGCTGCTTGGCTCTGGACAGGACTGCAATGTGGGCTGTGTCACACATCCAGCCACAGCATTTATAAAGTGTTTTCTTGTATAATAATGTAAAACTTAGTGTAATTGTTTCAGTCTCACTATTTTGTCCGGACAGTTTCATAATTGCCATTGTTACTTATAAAGCTTATTTATCTGGGATAGTCTTCTCAGTCTAATGAATCATAGATCCTGATGAGGTCCCACAAGACAGCATAGGGTTTTAAAAGCAAAGGGAATCAGGTGTTATTTTTCCCTCCCACAACACTTCTGTTTTTCAGTGCCAAATACTGTCAACCTGCCAAAAATAAGCATATATATATATATATGTATGTATATATTACATTTATTCATCTGCCCCTCTTGATTATCTCAAATGACATGTCAGTCTCAAGCTCTGAGCTGGAATCTTACCTGCTGACAAGCTGATGTGGAAGTCATCTGAGTTAAGAAGAGAACAGATAAGGTCTTGATGCATCATCTCAGTGAAGGGCTGGGGTAGGAGCTCGTGGGAGCCATCCAAGCTGCAGGATCTAATGCCATGTGAGCCTTTATTAGCAACTTAACTCCCTTCAATGCCAGTCCTAGATGCAACTTGTAGGTGAGAGATCACTTGACTTTGAAATTGTTCCTGAAGGACACAGCTCTCACCAAAACGCAGTCTAATAGCTTTGCTTTGGGACTCTGAAAAAAAGGGGCTGTCAGCTTGGTGAGAAATTGCTTATAGACAGAGAATTTTTCTTAAAGCAAATTGATATTTATTGATCATTCCTTTTACAGGAAGAAAAATGCTTTGTGTAGAGTCTTCACAAAAGGCCCTTCAACACTGGACGGGGTGAAGTAGCTTTGTTCCTCTCTGGAATGTAAGCTGACTTTATCTTCTTTCTTCTTTATATAAAACCAGTTTTTCTCCATGTGGTTTCATTTCCAGGGTTAGGGCTTAATAGGAATTTGTGGCTGAGATTTACTCTGCTTCTAGTTTCCACTTTAGAAATAAATTATGCTATTGTGATTTTATAATGAATTGGTCAGTTAATGAGCTCTTTAGCAATTACTAAAAATATAAATTAAAACCTTACAGAACTTACTAAAGGACATTAAAATACCTGATTTAAAGGAAAGATCATTTTCTTTTTCATTAAAATTTCAAAACCCAGCCTGATGTTTGATGGCAGATCTGAGTGTTTATAGAATGAGAAAAATTGTTTATACCGATGTTTGTTGAGTTTTTCTTTTTAACTAAGGAAAAACTACATACAGTGAAGGGTAATATAAATTAGAACTAGCCCAGAAATGGTGTCAGGATTTTGTTAATTTGGGACCAAGTATGAAACAACTAGGAATAGAGTATGCAGTCCTTGTTCTCTGACCTCCTTCACAAGCCTGCATTCAGAATCACTCGTGAACAAAAGCTTCTCAACCCAAAGCTTATTGAAACCAAGTACATATACTGACGTCTTTGAACAAATGGAATTTTAGGTCCAGAAGGCTGGTCTTGTATGGAGACCTGGTCTTACATTAGGAAGATCTTGGCTGCTAACCTTCTAAACATCTCAAAATGCTAGCTGTGATTGTAACAAGGCATTGTACGTGTTGTAATGGTGCTGAGTCAGCCACACTCTGTGGAGATTACAGACCTTTTATCACCTGCAGAAAGTTAATCTAGCAGTGCTCAAGGCTATAGGAGTCTAGCATTTTTCTTGTCACCCTAAAATACTGATCTGGGAAAGACCCATTTGGTCTTAGTCCTTGGCAATTCAGCCATCCATTTTAGCTACCCACTTGAAAATGCAGACCAAAGCATTCCTTCCACTAGTATTAGCTGTGATGAGATCATTGAACATATTACTGGTGGGTTTATAATTTTTGCATAATCTATTCTGCTGATTTATGTTATGAGAAATGATTGTTTGGAGTGTTGGAATTTGGAGAGTGAAGCTTTTATTTTTTTCTGTCCTCCTTCTGCTCCCCAGGACATGATTGGTTTCTCTTTGATTCCTTTTTGGCACTCACAGTCATATTATTCCTCTTCCCTTAATGTTGATACATGCTTTTTGTTTCTTTTTGACCTTCAGAAAAACTCTTTTAAGATGATTGAGCTTCAGGCAAACCAAGCGTGAGGATGTGTCTTGAATGAATGCTGCCCAAGGGAGTGGGGAGGGTGGAAGGGCAAGGCAGCCGAGCAGAAACATTCAGTGTATTTCTTAATTATCCTTTCACAAATTGTTTTTAAAAATGTTCAAAAGAAGACCAAATACTTTGGGCAGGGAACACTACCTTATTAATTTTCCATTTTTTAAAAAAAAATTCTCTTGAATGAGCTCCGTGGGTTATTTCTTCAGTTGTGTTTATGCAACATTTTCTCTTTGAAATCTTAAGGATAATTTCTTTATGTAAAGAACATAATGAATTCACAGT
The DNA here is from genome assembly GCA_036630365.1 of Acanthiza pusilla. Lineage (NCBI taxonomy): Eukaryota > Metazoa > Chordata > Aves > Passeriformes > Acanthizidae > Acanthiza > Acanthiza pusilla. The sequence goes on from JAXCHO010000034.1 coordinate 70,120,383, forward strand.
GTATTTTTAGCCACATTTGATCATATAGCCAGACATGCCTGCAGCAAAATAACATTGGTGCTGACAAAAACAGGTAGTTAAACAGGTAGGTGGTAAATATCTACAGTCATTGCTTGAAAGCTGTCAATTATTTGTGTTCCCAAGTTTGACTGTTACACTGAATATTTACCCTGGAAACTGAGAAACAGCAGCCAATCTAAGCAAGTCATTTGCTTTTCAGTATTAATTTTGCTTCTTGTGCCAGGCTCTGTAAATGTTTCCTCATGTGTCATTGTGACAGTGCCATACATTTGAAATGTCAAATTATGCAGTGTCTGGTGTCATAAGAATAATATTAGCAGCAGGGAGAGACAAAAAACACCATGCAGAGAATAAATACTTGTTTTCAGTATCTGCCTTACCTGTGTTGCAGTGCTATGGACAGAGTAATCTAAGGGTTGTTTGGATGTATAGCAGATACATCCTTTGAGTATTTTAGCCACCCCTTGAGGAGCCTTTTTCTTGTAGTGAAAACAAATGGTTTGTGCAGTTCAGCTGCAGTATTTCTATCTTTCTCTATGCTCTTGCATCCAAAGCGAGCATACCAGAAAGGGCAGAAAAATGCTATTCTTTTTAGTACTTATTTTCCAATTATTGTTAATTCACTAGCCTTCTGTGAGATATTATAGTACTAAAGCAAAATAAGAGGCAAGCTTTCAGATGACTACATTTTACATGCAGAGCTTCATTCTGCTCTCCTGCCACCCTATCTACCATCAGATTTATACCACACTAGTGCAGCAACTGAAGATTAAACAGGGATTAACCTCTTTGGTTATCCGCAATTTCTCACACTATTTGTAGAATTAATATAATTTACGACTGTGTTGTTATTGTACTGGTGGAGTAATACTTCTAATACTTCTATAGAGGTTAGAGAAGTCAGGGCTGTGTAATAATCTATTTATAATAATAAGAAAAAGGTGATCACATTATTATTCTCAAGAGGCTTCACAGGAGGAGGAGGAGGGCCATGTTATGTTGTGTTTTACCATTCAGACTGTGTATTTCTACCCAAAGTAATAGATTCGGTGCTGTCTGTCCCTGGAGCCAAGCAATGACATCTTGCTTCCACCATCCCTGACCCTTTTTCATGCCTTTTCCCACTCCATCAGAGGATTTAAGAAGGAAGTGCAGAGCTATTTCTGTCAGCATTATGGTTTTGAACACTTCAGGCTGGTGAATAAGTTGAAAGGGCTGAAATCCAAATTTAGTGTCCTTGGGCTTGATTAATTTGCTCATGCTTGAACGTCCAGTGGTGTCTGAGCTATTGAGAGTATCCAATAAGAGAGCAGCCTCTAGAAGCCAATGGGTCTCACAGAGGTATGTGAAATACATACCAGCTCTGCAGGGATTTGTCAGATACTCTGGTGTGTCTCAAGTGACACTAAGGCATTCAAATATGCATCACCACACCAGACCCTAAATAATCAGTTTGCAAATTGGAAATGTATCTTCCATTTTCTGAATATCCAGTTCTGTAGGAAAGCAATGAAAAGAGCCTGTGATGTTCCTGAAGAGAAAGCAATTGCCTGTCAAGATGTTTAAATGCCCACAATATTGGTCAACTCCAGGAAACAAACACACAAGAAATTTTAGACGTTTCAACCAACTTCTTGACATCCCTGCTTGTGTAGGTGCAGGGATGAAGAAGAACTGAACCCCTGTCATCGTGGTGCTTCTGTAACCTTCTACACTTTATACAGCCTTGTAGGTAAGCTCAGGAAATGTGGGCTGGATGAGTGGAGGTGCTGTGAATTGAGAGCTGGCTGAATGGCAGAGCTCAGCGGATGGTGATCAGTCGTGTAGAGTCTGACTGGGGACCTGTAGCTAGCAGTGTTCTCCAGGGATCAGGACTGGATCCGGGCATGTCGAATCTGGAGGAAGGGACAGAATGTACTGTCAGCAATTTCACAGATGTGACAAATCTGTGAGAGTGGCCGACACCCCAGAGTGCTGTGCTGCCGTTTAGTGAGACATGGACAGGCTGGAGAGTTGGGTGGAGGGAAACACAGTGAAGGTCAACAACGGAAAATGCAAGATCCTGGCTCTGCAGAGGAATAACCCCAGTCACCAGTACAGGCTGGGGGCTGACCTGTTGGAAAACAGCTCTGCTGAGAAAAGACCTGGAGGTCCTGGTGGAAAACAAGCTGTCCATGAGCCAGCAGTGTGTCCTTGAGGCCAAGAAAGCCAATGGTGTCCTGGGGTGCATTAGGAAGAGCATTTCCAGCAGGTGGAAAGAGGTAATCCTGTCACTCCACCCAGCACTGATGAGGCCTCACCTGGAGTGCTGTGTCCAGTTCTGGTCTCCCCAGTTCAAAAGAAACAAGGAACTAGTGGGGAAGATCCAGCAGAGGACTATGAAGATGATAAGGTGACTAGAGTGTCTCTCTTATGAGGAAAGATGAGGCCTGTTCAGCCTTGAGAAGAGATAACCAAGAGGGAATCTCATAGATGTATACTAGTACCTTAAGGGCAGGTGCCAAAATGATGGGCCAAGACCCTTTTCAGTGGTGCCCAGTGACAAGGGGAAAGAGGCACAAGCTGAAACACAGGAAGTTTCTTTTCAATGTAAGGAAAAACTTCTTTACTTTGAGGATGGCAAATCATGGAGCAGGCTGCTCAGAGAGGCTATAGAATCTCTTTGACTGAAGATACATACAACCCACTTGGATGCGTGACCCTGTGCAACCTGCTCCAGATGATCCTGGTTTAGCGGGGGGGTTGGACTAGATGATCTTCAGAGGTCCCTTCCAACCCCAGCCCTTCTGTGATTCTGTTCATATCCCCACAATTTCTAATAACTTTTCAATATGCTGAAGCCCAGTGTCTGAGATTTCCGAATAGCACAAAGTGCTGTGTTTCATTATTTAAACATGTGGCACATCTGTTTTCTATAGTCATATGGAGCTTAAGGCCTCTAATGCAGAGGACATCTGTAAGCGGCTGTACACAATTCAGAATGAATGTGTTAGGTTCCTATTTTTGGTACCTTCACTGGCTCCTAGTGTTTCATCTTGTGATAAATCTTTTATTTTCTATAAAGTTGTCTATTTCAAGCTATACAATTGTATTACGTTGTATATATCTAGTTCTCTGGATGTCTTTGAGAATTTATAAAAGTATATTTTTGTGTTACTCAGGTTTCAAATATACAGGTGTAAAAATACTACACATACTCAACAGTGTATATGTCCTTTATTCATGTATGTTACCGATTAAAAATAGGATGGTTGAGCATTTATTTTTGTTTATTTTTATTATTTGTTTTGATTCTGGTGTGGTTATTCTCTCAGTGTTAAAAGTTATGAGTCAAACTGGAAGCTGTGGAAATATCTTTGGCTTCATGAAATGTGAAAAAGAAATAGTGCATGTGTTCTCATTCTGTATTCATATTCATATGTGTCATATAGTTGCAATATGGTCATGGCTTTTTAATCTGCCGATGAATAAAGAGATATTGATAAGAAAGAATCAAGATAAATCTGGAATATCATTGAATTTCTTTAACTGACACTGTAAGAAAAGTCCAAATGGCAGGAGTCCAAATAATGATGCATTTGTTCTTAAAAATCTCTGAAGACAAGGATTTCTTCACTTCCCCAGCTGCTTCAGCACTTAACTCTCCTTACAAACAGATTTTTGCCACAGAAAAATCTTCTTACAGAAGTCTTCTTCTTTACCAGTGTTGATGATTTCTTGTATAGGGGATACAGAGAAAACAATTAATCAGTGACATGTTTATGACAGTATTTCCCATAATCTCATTATGCCTCTCCTCTGTTTGAAACGAAGTCAATTCTATTCCTCTATGCTCTCTCCCCATATACTGTGTTTATCCATCCTGTTGATTTCTGCTGAACTTAATTTCCTGAAGTGCACCTCTGTGTCTGATGAACCACATCCACACGTCCCAGATTTGCATTTGCCTTTTCACGTCAGCATTGCACAAGTTGCTCCAGTGCAGTTTATAGCATCTCAGTCCACTTCTGCTAGAGGGTTTTGGATTTTTTTGCCAGTTGTTGATGATGCTGGTGGATATGACATACCTCTGGTCAAGAACAGGACCCAACTGTGTGAAGCATTGTATGAACAGAGCACATCAGACAGCTCTGCCTCCAGACAGAACCTTCTGCCTTCTTGCACACCCCAGTGCTGTTCTTCCTAGGAAAGTGGGGCATTTCTTTGCTGTGCGCTACTTCTTGTAGCTTGTCTGAGACTCTGTCCGATATCTACCACTTGAGGTTGGTTTGAATGGATTGATTGTATAAAACCTCCTTCTGTTTCCAGTAGTTAGTAATAGCTGAAAGGACTGATTCTCTGAAGAGTGTGTACATAGTTTTTCCCTGTAGCACAGAAACTGCTACTGTTTTTATCCAGCATGTCCTCAGAAAGCAGTGCCTTTCAACCTGTGCACAGCATCGAACTGCTGGAATTCCTTTCTGCAACATTCGTTTTTGCCCTTGACATTTACAAAGCCTCAACTAGGAAAAATCTCACAGTCATTATATCCAAACTGTGGATATAGTGGCATAGTCATATGGATCAGTGAAAGCTTTGCCCTGGTGATCAGTACAGCCAGAAATCCACATGGCACATCATAAAGTACATTTTTGTATTTCCTGATTCTCCTTCTCGTGTCTTAAAGAAGCACTGAATAGGTATCTGGTGTCTCCGTGTGACATGCAGCTGGTTGGAAGTGTTAAATCATCCTGGGGAATTAGACTCTTTGAAAGCAAACTAATACAGTATTTCCTCTAAATCCTGAATTTCCTGTATCCATTTTTAATTACAAATATCTCTTCTTCCTCTCTTCCCTGTCACAGTCATTAAACGAAAGTGAGAATATTAATTTCTAAAGCGGTTTATGTGCCTGGCATTGCCTGGGACCTGCCAACGTCACAGACAGGGAGATTTATTGAATGTGAGCGTTTGCTCTCTGTGGCTTGTTCCACTGGGAGGAAAGAGTGCTGTCTCTTCTCAGCAGTGTAGGTACATTTTTACCATAGAATCACAGAATGCTGAGGATTGGAAGGGACTTTAAAGACCATCTAGTCCCACCCCCCTTACCATGGCCAGGCACATCTCCCACTAGATGGGTTTCTCAAGGCCCCATCCAATCAGGCTTTGGATACTGCCAGGGTTGGGGCATCCACAGCCTCCCTGGGGAACTTGTTCCAGTATCTGACCACCCTCACAGTAAAGAATTTCTTTGCAACAGCTAGCTTAGATTTCCCCTCTTTCAGTTTGTATCCATCACTACACTTTTTATGAAAAATCCCTCTCCAGGTTCCCTATAGGCCCCCTTCAGATACTGGAACGTAGCTATGTGGTCTTCACGCAACCCTCCCATCTCCAGGCTGAACCATCCGAACTTTCTCAGCCTGTTTTCATAGGGGAGGCGCTCCAGCCCTCTTAGCAACGTCGTGGTCCCCCTCTGGACTTGCTCCAGCAGTTCGATGTTCTTATGTTGGAGGCACCGGAGCTGTGTGCAGCACTCCAGGCGTGGTCTGCAAGGGCAGGATAAAGGAGAAACATCCCCTCCCTCGCCCCACTGGCCGCGCTGCTTTGGTTGCAGCCCAGGACACTGTTGGCTTGCCGGGCTGTGAGCAAGCACTGTGATTGCAGATTGTTTTCCCTCAAACATCACCCCAAGTCCTTCTCCGCAGGGTGTATGGCCACAGAAAGGTGCGTGCCCGGGCCTCCTCGGCTTGCGCGGGCGCGGAGGAGGCGCGGCGGTGAGCGCCGGAGCGCAGCGCTGCGGGGGCTGTCCCGCAGGTGGCGGTGCGCGGCAGGAGACGCCGCACAGCGCACGGTCTGTCCCCAGCGCTGCCACTGTCGCTGCACTGGGGTGGCACTGCCGGCCTGTGCTGCTGTTCGCCTTGGTCAGAAAGGGGCGTTTCTGTCCCGCTTTCCTCCCTTGTTCTGTTCGTCGTCTTTTCTGCCTTTGTTTGTCCTCCGTTGGTTTAAGGGGGAGGCTGTAAAATACCTTCCTGACGGACTATAGCTTCTTTCTCTGTAGGAGCACCAGAGGTTTTTTTTCCCCTCTTGGTAACCTTCTGCCAGTTCTGGCGGGCTCTTTGCTGCCAAATCAGTCCAGCTGTTTCACTCCAAACTCAAACACTGCCCGCGTTTTCCTGCCTCGTTTTCCTAATGTTTGATATTCGGATGTCCCCTTCACCATTGACTTGGGGCTTATACTTATGTTTTCAGGACATTTAGAACATTCTGCAAAATGTTTTACACTGTCTTTGTAAAATATGAATATCTGCAGCTCTAAACACCATCCTAAACACTTTTCCTCACATAATTTTTCTTCTCCTAATTAAGCTACTTTTGTAGTTAATAGTGACATTTACAGAAGAAAAACTAGAGAAGCTGAGGCAGACCACTCACTGAAATCTAGCAATTGCTATCATAGATTTCATTACTCTTCATGTAATTTTATTCTGTTCATGTTTGATTTGATTAGAAATGTGAAACAGGTTGCAATGTTTGAAGTGCTTGATCTTTAAGCCTTCATCAGTGCTTAACAAAATACAGAGAACACTTGGATTTTTTTAGCCTGTGTTGTCTTCTGCTGTTTTTTTGTCTGTAGGTTTTAGAAACCTTTGCAAGGCAAGCAGCAGCTGTGAGTATGAACCATGGCAATGGATACACATGGCTCTGGTAGTGCAAAGTCTCTAAAATATGCCTTGTGCAATACCATTTCTGAACACAAATGCAAAGGCCACAAAGTTATTATTTCCAAAGAGAAACAAATGCAAATAAGGCAGATTTGCTACTATAAATGTTGTAATTTGCATGTCTGGGTGAACAGCTAGGAGTTTGACTTAAATTTTTCAGATTTAAGTAGAAGGTTCAAATGCTTTCTGATGTAGTTGCTAACATTATTGATTTAGTGGTTTTGATTTTTGACTTATTGATTTTCATTTTTCTCCAAATGTATGTCCCCCTTATTGACTTTAAAGTATCTAACACAGACTGCAATGTAAATTCTGCATTATTTTAGACAGAGTTTTACATCATACTGTCCTTAGGATGGTGAATCCCAGATTTGAGGCAAAGTGTATGGAGTGTGTATAATTTTATGCCTTTCCTTTTATTTCTTTGTACAAAACTTTGTTTTTTGACTTTTACTTTTACAAAGTCACATATTTTAGCCAGTGGCAGCTTCTTTTGCCACATTTGGATCTGATTTGTGCTTTTTCTCAAGATCATGTGAGATGATTAATGAATTGACGAGACTATGCATCTCTTTTTCATGTTAGCTTTTAGAATAGTGGGAAGAAGTTCAAATTAATCTTCAGTAGTCTATACAGAATTTAACCAAGTTACTCTTCATCCTGCAGTGTGTTTTTATCACCTGTATCAAAATGTATTTATGGTGTCCTTCTCAAACGTGTTCTTCTGTTCTCTTACTACAATTTATTAATCTGACAAATATGATGAACGTTCATGGCAGCGTTGAGGAAGGGCATTCAGCAAGGTTCACTCAATCTCCCTGATTTTACGACAGCACAGTTCCACAGGAGAACTGCATCTTTGGTGATTTATTATATTGTATCACTGATTCTGTGACCCATTTCTGCTGTTGTGATCTGTCTTGGGTTCCCAGGCATGCAGGGCACACTTTCTTGCAGTTTTGCCATTGGAAAAAGAGGGGCGTGAAGATGAGCAACTCAGTTCAACCTTGAGTTTCATGGGTCTGGGCCCTGGGGCAAGGCACTGGATGAGGAGGTCACTGCATTTCAAGGAGTGGAGCATTTCTCATCCTTGAGTGGCACCCAAGCATCCAATAATGATGTGGGAAGGCAGGAAAGAGCTGGAAAATTCAGGAGATCCATTTGATTCAGTGCTCTGGCCAAAGCCAGAAACAATATAATATGGCACCAGACTGATGGCATCTAGCTGTAGTGGGACTCTCAGAGGTGGTGGTGATGCAAACCAGACTGCTTTTGTCTGGTGGTGTCCGTTAGAGTACAGTAGCCTCAAATAGCAATTTTGGCATAATTTCCCCCATTAATTTATTAGTATAACTGTAATTATATTGTTTTCATTTTAATTTAATTTTAATTTTAATTTATTTTAATTTTAATTATTATGCCAGATTTTCTTTGAATTTTTTCTCTCTTTTCTCACTCGCTTTACTGAATTAAGCTATATTTGATACTCTTCTAGTGGAATATTTCTACCATCTGCTCTCTGTAGCAATTATTCAAATTATTTGCAACCCTCTGTGCCAGCAGGGGTGAATCTAGCACAGATTTCCTGACTGACATATTTTTGCCCTGCAATATGCCACAACTGGTACAGATCTGTAATTCTGTGGCGTTGGGTGGGGGTGGAGGGTTATGCTTATGTTTCCAATAATTTCAGTGCCATAAAACTATAGAGAGATACCTAAACACCCTCCATGCTGATGTGCATATATGTCAGCTGAGAGCAGTTCTGGTCCACTTATGGCCTCCTCAGTTAAGGACACTTTAAGAATGTATCAAAAGTATCAAAATAACCACAGCCAGCAGAAATCTTTTTACTATTTTTTTTACTTTTTCAGCAATTATTTATTCATTTTGTAGACAGAGATACTTTCAACACAACATGAGAGGACTGTGCATCTTCCGCCCTGCCCCAAGTTTCTAAAGCTGTGTGCGGACCACTAACACAATGTTCAGGGCTCACAGATGGAGAAAATGATGAAAGATTTTAAGTACAAAAATACACTTCATAAGAGGGGCTGTGGGTCACTAGTGTTGCTCTTCCTTTTCTTACGGCTATTAGTTGTTACAGTTTTATAGCAATTTTTTATAATTATTTAATTTTATTTTTTATTTTATTTTTTTTTTATTATTTTTTAATTATTATTAGGAGCCTGGCTTTGTCTGTCTTAAAGAATTTTGACCTCTTTGCATGTCATGCAATGCTACACATATATGCATGAAACATCTGTCGTAAGTGCCAGGAGTGCACAAGTGATACAACTGCTGCTTTGATAGACATTCCAACTGCAGGGAAGTTTTATTTTACTCACTGGGCTGATAATATCCAATCCTGCACATTGGCTCATTTTTGTGGAACTCAACTCCTTTTTGGACATTTGGACCTCTGTAGAGTTAAAATCTATTTAGGCGGCATCATCAAAGACTTACAAAACCAAGAGAGGTGGAGAATGGCCTCATATAAGGGTCTTAATCTGCAGAACAGAAAGCCAGCCTGAAGCTATGTAGAAGTAGTGAAAGCTCTTGCTTTTTACTACAAGATCAACTTCAGCAAAGGTGTTACATGGATGAGTCCAAAAAGCTCGTAATTCACATTTGCGTGGTTGTAACTTCTGAGACACCCATTGCAAATCTCCTTCTGGGAACACCATGTGCTACCTGGCAAAGGAGTAGGAGCTCTGACTCCATCTTCACCTGGTCTAGAGGCTGAGACTCTGCTTAAGGCTTCTAATTACAGCACATCATGAGACCACTAATAAATTTAGGAGCTTCAAATGTAGTTCTGAAAGTAATAAAAAGTGATTCAACCCCAAAGAAAAATGCAGGAGAGAGATGAAGCTAAAGCTCAGCATAATTGGAACAGCATCTATGGCTTATCTAAATATTTACATTAGGTGATCTAATGGTAAGTTTTATGAATCTTTGCATAAAATGTTTCCCTAAGTTCATTGCTACATGAAATTGTCTATAGTCATATCATGAAGTGGAAAAGTTTCCACTCTAAAAAGTTTCCACCTGAGAATATTGGTAAAAATAATTGTCTTTGCAGTCCTTACAAAACCATTTAAAACAAGGTCACTGCCTTGTGACACTAAGGAGTTCTCCTTACTGGAGCACTAAACTCAGTATGTGTAAATGCAGTTTGTCTCAGGGCTCAGCTTCAACTAGAGTGAATTTTCTTATCACACAAAATTTTCTGAGTTTATCTTAGAATATTTTCCACATCACATCAGGGTGAGTCAGGCTTTTCAAAGTGGTGAAAGGGGGAGAAAAAAATCTGCAGTTTGATAAACAGCTTGTTGATCAGGAGAGCTGTGTGAGAGGCCAAAAATTAAGTTCCCATCATGATTGGTAATTCTGGATTTCAGATAGCCGGACAGTCTTTGATTATTTGTTGTTTAAATATTCACTGTCTTCTTATTTTTAACAGAAATTTGGTACTGAAGCAGAGAAGCCTTCTTAATTTTTTTTTTCTACAGCTTCTCTATTCTCATCTAAATGTTTGCTTTGGCCCAACAACAAATATACATCTCTATGTTTTTTCTTATGGTGTACATTTACAGTATTTTTTTTCTCTTTCAATTTGTCCTGTTTTTTGCACCTCCTCCCTTGTACTTTCCAGGTGTCTCCTTTCAGGATCTCAAAGTGCTACTGAATAAAGATGAGCCAACAGTTAGTCCAATCCCAGACAGTCTTTTGTTCAGGTAATTGCTCGGAACCAAGCAGCTCTTAAGTGCCCTGACTTCCCTGACTGTGACTGACTGATGGAAAGATTAAGTAAGGCAGAGATTTATAGCCAACCTAGTAAGAAGAAAGGAAAAATGTAGACTCATTTAAATAAGGTGTTTTGGGGTTTTTTGGTTTGGTTTTTTTTTTCCTCTCTCTCCCTCCACTGTATTGAGGACACATCTTGAATGTTATCCAAAGTCATGTATTTAGATCAGAGCCAAACTCCTTTGGCTGGAGAAGTGAGCACCCTTCCAGCCACTCCTGAATGGTGCTGGAGCTGTGCTCGTAGTGATCCCACAGCTGATATCGCACCCCTCAGGACAGCAAAGTTAAAGAAGAAGTTTTACCAAGTCTCTCAGAGAACATTATGTAATTCTTACAACAAAACCAGTAATTTAGAATTATACCTGATTTATTTGCCTTGGTTTCTCACTTGCTAAAGACATTTTCGAGTATATATCAGATGATACAATCCATTTAAAACAAATGAAATTTGCCTTGAAAATGTTGTCCCCATTTTATCAGTATGACCACAGCAAATTCCAGGTAATTAAAAATAATATTTTGCAAAAACCCCCAAACCCTACCATAACATCATTTGTATATGGAAACACTCATTGTAATCCTTGCTAAAAATTATTTAATAATTAATATTTAAATTTTATCACTCCATATCTAAGAGACATCTTAATGAGAAAATACAGAAAATAATATTAATAAGTAAGAAGACATATCCTAGGGATCAACAATGAATCTGAGTAAATGTATTTGCCATTTTGCCAGCAGTTTTAAAAAAAATATTTTGAGTGAGGCACTGAATAATGGAGAAACAATGCTATATGTTGGCTCTTTTTTAAAAGATTAGGATCTATAAACTGACTGGCATATTTACGTAGTTTGGAATCACAGTTAGATCATTTAATGTAAATTGCAATATTATAGTCTCTCCTGAGTTATAGTCAGTATTTCAACTGTAAAGCTCCTGTGTCAAACGCGGTTTAGATTCCTATCCCTGGTGCAGACCAGTAACAGAGCTCTTTTTCTCTCACCCTAGATATCATCTATATTAATTTATGTGTGGGAGGTGGGGCCAAACTCCCCTCTTTTCATGCCTTTGGACCTGACGTATGTGAGCAAAACAGAGAGAGGAGAACCATGCTTAGAGGTGGTTGCTTTCTCTCATGGCTTCCATGGGGACCTGGGACGAAGCAGCCTGCAAAACTCACCATCATCTATAATTCATGGTGTGGGACATACCAGTTGTGCCTTTTCTAACGTGGCTGTTCACTGGTTAGAAGAAACCCTCTAAGCTGACAGTCTAGAGACATTTTGGCTTAAGAAGTCAAAAAGAAAAAGGTAGTATATTATCAGTACAAAGCTTTTGATATCTGTGTTATATGGTGTTAATCTTTGGGCTCTAAAGTAAGTAAGATTTGTCCTCATATTTTTAAAACTGTGCATTATAATTTAATCTCTGGTCCTCAGACTACTAATAACTGTGAAGGTTATTCCCTTAGTAGGCTGCTTGGTAATGATCTTGATGTACAAACAAACAAATATTCCAAATTAAATATTGAAGAGATGGAAAGATAAAGAACACAGAAAACATAAAAGTTCTTCGACTGATGTACTTAGATGATTGTATGATCTGTTTCAAGAGTTATCCAGCATGATTTATGATTTCTATTAAAAATATCAAAACACTGTCTGGACTATATCTAAGCCATTGAATGTCCCTCAATCTTTGTTTTATATCATTCTAAGGAAAACAGTACATGTTTACCCGTGCACTTCACCCTCTAGTCTTCGCTCAAAGCACAGCTTTAGCTACAATAAAAAGGAGGAAATCAATCTTTCTTGAATCCTTAATTTCCCATGGAATTAAATGCCTCTTTCTCTTGAGAGAAATGTTTCAGCTTCTGGGTTAGGTAATCTCTTCACTTTTTGCTCTTTAACTGTGTTAAAAAAAAAAAGCATACAATACTAATCTTCATTCCCTTCTATGACTTTGTCCTCTAAACCCTATGTAAAACACATCTATTCTCTAAGAGTAATTTACAGTAAAATTTTTACTTAAAGCAAATGTGAAGTAAAAGCTAGCTCTGTTGAGATTCATATCTGGGAAAAAACATATCTAAACTTCAACTTCAAAAATCAGTTCACCAACAACCTACTGTCTAACTGTTGTACTTTAATAACATATATATTAAAGATAAATTCTTTGTCACTGGGTATATGTAGTAAATATTTTAGTCAGATATTTTCTGGGAACAATAGAGTAAGTTCCAAAGGCTAATCCAACAAGATAGAACACTATCTTACTCTCTGAACAAACCTGAAAAAGAGCTAAATATGAAATATCTTTCCTTCCAAAAAGTGGAGAATTTAATGTGCAAGAATGACTGATAATTTTTTTTTTAATATTTGGTCCAAGATATTAATTATCTAATAAAAATTCATTTGTTGGGATATGAGAATGTTTTCCAATCTCTGCTTTGACAGCTGAGTATTGCAGATGTCTCCATAATATTTCTCACTCCTTTAAACCATAAAAAGTGTTAAACCCCACACGGAAAAACTGAGTTTGAAGGAAAATTTGGGGTCTAAAATATTGGTTTGGTTCTATAACGAAGGGTCAGGAGGGCTCCTGTTTTATGAACATGTTCTCAGTTCTGTCTCTACATGTAGAAGTTTGGAGAGAAATTTGAGGGTAGTCCCAATCTTCTGGAATGTCATTAAATTAATTTTGTGGTGAATCTACCCTGGTCTCAGAAAAGGAAAATATCTACCAGACTCAAATTGCTAATGGAATGAAAAAAGTGGAGATGGGGGAGTAGGTAGTATTTTTTACTCATGTGATGTGTCCTTTTCAGGAATGAAACAGGATTTATAGTCTTGTAGTGCTATTTAAAGCTGAAAGCCTGTTTTTCCAAGCAGACGTGTGTATCTGCATTTGCAGCATGCCACTGGCAAGGTAAATGGGATAAGCAGTAAGCTGAAACTGAAAGCTGCAGCTGGCTGACAGTTGCAATTTTACAAAACTCCTTTTTTCCCCTTCAGAGTCTATGCAGATATGAGTTTCAGCTATACTTGCCTCCAGCCTCTTTTAACTTTCTTTTTAATTAAAAAGCTTAATTGGGAGTAATAAAAATTCCAATTAAGCTTTTTAAATAAAACCCAAAAGCTCAAAGTGGCTGCAGTTGCAGATAACTGCTACTGCAACCCGTGACTAGCACTGCTATTTGAACAAGGCATTCGTTTCACCATAATTAATATTGTGGTTTATGATTGTACCTCCACATCTTTCAAAAGTACTGTACCTTTAAGTCTCACAGAGTTATGGTTTGCATGTGAAATATGGGAATCCTTGTAAGTTTTGCTAAGTGCAGCACAGGGACACAAGTCTCTGTGGGCTGCTGTGCATATATTCCCCTCAGCATCACACTGCATGTCATATCTGTAAGCAGAAATAGGAGCAGTAGCAAGTCCTGATCAGCCAATTTCCCTGTGAATTCATGTGGTTTTGTAGGCAGCTGAAAATTCCCCGGACTGCTTACTGCTTCTCCTACAGCTTCATGGGGGTTTTCTTTTTTAAAAATTGTTTTTGCCTCTTCATCATTGACTGACTCCTAGCTGTTGTTTTGAGAGCCAACTTGTGTTGGCTCCAGGTACCACTGGCATTAGGTTCACAGGCTTTTCTCATCAGCTTGATGGACCCAGGTGGCCTTGTCTTTCACTGCTGTTTTTGCTTTGATTTTCTCAGCCATCTGTTTCTGACGGGAATGAATTACAGCCCTGTTTTCCAAGAAGTACATTGATAATTGTAGCTCAAATAATTACAGTAAAAAAACCCCAGGATGGCTTGAAAAGCAAAATATTCATATATAAAACATAAATGCATGTAAACACTCCTAGAACTTTGAAGAAAATAAAGATGTTAATCTTCTGCTCAGCTAGTATTTAATTTATTAACAATGTTGAACATATGGAATTAAATGATGAATAGGGTTGGTTAAAGAATGGCTACATTACAAGACGAAATGCACATTTTATTCCCAAATTAAAAGCTTAGTATAGAAATTTCAACCAAGTTTTTGAATTACTTTTTGCCCCAAAATTTTGAAAAATAGAAGTATTTCTGACAAACCTCTCAGCTATCATTAGAAGGGATCACTCTTCTTTCTACCCCAGCCTGTTGCACTGGAAAATATTCCTCCAACCCAATGATTTTGTGCAGTAATAGTGTGGTAAATAAACTGAATGATTTACTTCTCACAGATGCAATGCCCTGTGTCACCAAGTTGCATCTCTGTCCTGGAAAAGTACATTTGTGATAGGTTACAGGAACTGAGAGAGACCTACTGTAGGCTGGGCTTGCTTGACTCAGCCTCACTTGCTCTCAGTCAGGGTTTCATCCGCTGGATCTGGGCTCTGACTAACAGCTGTATTCAAGAGAAATTGGCAGCTTGAATTACAGGAAGGCAGGAAAGATTATGTTTCAAATATTGAACTTTTTTGGTGTTTTTTTTTTTTCTCCCCTGATATTTGAAAGTATTTTCTGGAATAAATTGCAATATCTAATAAACCAATGAGTCTTTTTAAATGGAGTTTTAAGAGTGTACCAAGGTCTTATTGAATCATGTTATCTAGCATTTCAAATCCTCTTGAAGTTAGTTACAAAGAATAATAGCTATATGTTCAGTCTGAAGAGTTCTAAGATTTTAGTGACTTTGGATTAACAGGAAGATTTCAAACTATCAGTGTTTAAGCTTCACCTTTCTGTCAGTCATTCCTGACAAGGCCAGGATAAGGTAGTAACTGCAGTGACTTTAGAGAGGGTGGTTTTTCATTAGTTTAAGCAGAATGTCAATTAAAAAGGAATTGAGATAAAGAACCAGCAACTAGATTAAGTTTACACTTCTTCAAGGATGATAAGAAAAATCCATTTACAGGTTCTATTTCAGACTGAATATACTTTCTAAGGTAAAGGCTCCTTATATTATAGCTTCAAAAGTCTGCAGGTAATTTCTGAAAAGATTTAATAACTATTGTGTCTGAAATGTTAAAGAATTTTTAACTGCTGGAAATAATTATTTTACCTGAAATGAATATACTAAAATTAATTTAAATTTAATTTCACACGTTTTATGACAGAATGTTATCATCTACCATCATTTCTTCTCCTTCTGTCTGACTACTATTTGCATTCTCTAAGAACTGACAAAGTATATTTAAAATGGGAAGAGACATTTATCTTTCTGTGATCTCTGAATGGGGGAGGACAGCCTGGAGCTGATTTACAGCTAAGGAGCATGGGACACAATGGAAGCCTATGTGCACTAATTTTTTACTATTTCTGTGATCCATTTGCAAGATTTTCAGCAACTTAATAGGAGTTATGAACTCAGAATTTAGAAGACTGCATGGGAATGGGGCCACCTTGGCCGTTGGCCAGGCTTCAGGCCAAAGAGGCTCCAACAGGGATTCACCCTTCCAAATATCCTTGTTACTCCTTTTGACAACACTGGACTTTAGGGTTCACATGAAAATTGTTTCAGGCAGGATCACGCAGGTGTTTATTACCCTTGACTCACATATTCAATATTTTTTTTTGCCTGTCTGCAGGCTCAAAATGTTTTCTGTAATGGAAACTGAAACTGTGATTTAATGTTACTGTGTCCAGAGCTGGGTTAGTAATGGTTTTCTACTTTGCCCAAAAATGCAGACTAATTCAGAAGACGAAAGTATTTTGAGGGATGTTTACCACTGAGAAATACAGTATAGGCCACAGTGTATGACAAAGGATAGGAAGGGAAGTCCCAGCAGTTTGGGGCTCTTAAGCATGACTGGTAAACACCAGCAGGAGATCTATAACCCACTTCTGCATGCTTCACAAAGGCAGCTTTTCTACCTTTTAATTGTAATCTGAATAGATTGCAGTTTCAGAGCAAATGACACATAAAAACTTGCACATAAACCTGAAGCTGGGTAAACCATGAATTCCTAGTATTATATGAGAGATTTATTCCTCTTTGCTGTTCCAGTGACTAAACCCGTAGCAGATGAGTCAGGTGTGGGGGTTTTCAGTAGTGAAACAACTTTCAATTTTGGTCTCTGTCATGTGTCAAGGTTTGACCCTGGCCAAATGCCAGGCACCTACGACGTCTGCCCTCTCTACTCTCTCCTGCCACAACTGTGTGGAGAAGAGGAAAAAAACCTGTTAAACACACACAGAACTCATGAGTTGAGATAGGAACCCATGGGAGAATGCACTGAGGAGGAGGGCAGAACAGGTTGAAAATTTAAGTTGTAAAGTGATTTATTAACCTAACAGAGTCAGAGGACAAATGAGAAGTAAAAATGAGCTCTTAAGACACTGTTTCTCCACTCACCCCCCCTCCCCCCTTCCAACCAACAGCTCCGGCGGGGGGCTGGGGGGGGCAGGGTATGAGGGTTTTTCTTTGGTCAGTCCAACAGGGAGAAAAGTCCTCTACTTACCCATGGGGGTCCCTCCCATTGGAGACAGTCCCCTGTGAACTTCTTTGGCGTGGGTCCAATCTCACGAGCAGCACCCGCCTGAAATCTGCTGCAGCACAAATTCTTGTCCATAAGGTGCAGACTTCCAAGCCAAGGCCAGGCTGTTTCCATCCCGGGAGCAAGGCCTCTCTCTCTCCTGTAAGGCCTTTGCAACTCTCAGTCTCTGGGACTCCCACTGGATCACAGCTTCCTGCAGGCATCCACCTGCTCCTCTGCCGTGGGCACCTCCCCACAGGCTGTGGGTGGTTCTCTGCATCCCCCTGGACCCCATGGGCTGCAGGGGGACCACCTGCTCCCCCATGGTCTTCACCACAGCCGGCACAGAGTTTTCAGCTCTGGTGCCTGGAGCACCTCCTCCCCCACCTTCTCCACTGACCTTGGTACCTCCATGTTGTTTTCCCTCGCATATTTTTACCTCCTCCTCCTCCTCTGGCTAAAAAGAAGGGCATTGTTTTGACTTCTTCTTAAATGTGTTTTCACAGAGGCATAACTAACATCTTTAATTGGCCCAGACTTGGCCAGCGGTATGTCCATCATCTTCAGAGCCATCAGAGATTGGCTCTGCTGGACATGGTGAAAAGCTTCCAGAACTTTCACAAAGGACACACACGAGCCATCTTTGTGCCCCTCCCCACTCACTTTAAAAAACTGGGCTAAGCAAAACTAAGTCATAAACACAGGGGTACGCATTCTCCCAACCCTTCAACCACTTCTCCAGGCCTACTACAACAGCTTTTGAAGGGTTTAAATTTCTCTTAGATGCTAAAGACAGCTTGCTGATGTTCTGGGCCAAGCAAAACCAACACACCATGAAATAGTAAAATACTGATTAAAAGAATGAAAACTTTCCATCACTACAAAATAACAGGTAGTTTCCTCTTATAGGTAATCAAGTTTTCTGTTATAAGTTACTATAGACAAGGAAGCAGGACACCCACCCAGCCTGGAGGGGAAGAGAATTACTCTTCCAAGGCTTCCAAAATCAAGAGAGATGCTGACAAACTCTGATTCTACACTATTTATACTGCCTGACAGAATGAGTCACTTTATGCTTGTTTTTAATAGCTTTCTCACCTTTCTGAAATTAATTACATGCTTACAGAGCAGTGATGGTAAACTAGGAGTCACAGCTATCATTAATAGCTTTGCAGCACCCTTAGCATTCAGTACTCATGAATCAGCTGAAATATATTGTGATAAATAATCTGTCCAGAGGGACATCAGCATTGCATCTGAAGTACAGCCCCAGCTAATCCTGTGAAATCTGCTTTGATACAGTTTGTAAAGTTAGGTCTTGCTACATCTCTCTGAATCAGGGCAAGATTCAGTTGATTCCTTCTGATAAAGAAAGCGGACAGAAACTTCTGATAAAGATTGGGCAGCTTTTTCAGAACCACTTTAATACTTTAGTGTTAGTACATTAAAACTGTTGTTTTTCCCACTCTTTGTATTAGCTACATACACATGATTACATCAAAACCTCACCTAAAGCCTGGCTATGATGGAGGGGATTCTTTTGAACACTGTATTCCAAGATTTCTTTCTGGTTTGGAAGGTTTCAGCTGAATCATTTTCTGTCACCCAGTTATGCAATAGATTTTTTTCATTACAAAAGCTGTGACATTAAAAGACCATGGGATGATGTTAGAGAAAGCAGCCCTAGAAAGATCTTGGAGGAGTCATCTGCACAGTGTGCATGCTCAGTTAGCACTCAGATTTATTTTGAGAAATGCTCATTTAACCTCCTCTTACAAACTTCTCATAGCAGTGGGGAAAGCTATAGATTAACAGCTTTCACCTACCAGTGAAAACCAGAAGTGGTAAAGGCCAGGAATTGTGGTGCTGGCCAAACAGCAGGTTTTTAAGCTCTATTTTTGCCTTCGGTGGACCTTCAAATCTGTATAGAAGGGACCCAAATTTAACGTGCATAAGAAGTCCTTACCTTTCATTTACTTATGACAGAGCTGTTGTGTTTCAATAGCACAAAGATTTGAGAGTCTAAAAACCTCATATGGAAATGCCATATGATTATCTTGTTATTGCAACTTTTTTTCCAACCAAACCTCTATAGTTCAACTACCAATGAAGAAAGAGCTACAAAAAAGGCAGCTTATAGCCTGTCAAACACAGGTTTTACAAAACAGCTTTTATATTTAAGGTACATTAATGTTTCTTGCTGTAATATTACAAATGATGAGGGTGTGATTTAATGGGCTGTTAGCACAGTAATGCTCTGTGCGTTAAAAGTGACACAAATTTCTCTCCTCCATTTGAAAGTCATCAATGTCTTTAAAGGCAATGGGATATGTTCTTCAATTATGTGTTTGCCTATTATCTGATGATGAACTTAGAATTTTAAGGATTTCAAATATATTTTTTGCGACAGCTTTAATTGTTGATTTCCTTTAGCCAGCACCTGATAAATCTATACTAGCGGTTGATACAGACATCTCATGCAGCTGAAAATTACATTTAGCAGTTTGTGTCAAACAGATACATATGTTCAGAACTTGAACTTTCTTTAACAGGCAATATCACACTGATAAACTGTGTGTGCCTTCCACAAATGGGCCATTACATGGGTCAAAGGATGGAAACCAAATCTCTATACATTGGCACTTAAAGGTGAGAGTAAGAGTAAGATGTGGAAACACCCCGTTGAGTACAGATAAGGTGTTACCTTGGTGAAATCAACACAGACTTTGCAGTAGTTTAAAACAAAGCCTAGTTTCAGGCAGAGGGTTTCTTTACGGGAGGAAGCAGATCTCCTAACACACAAGGAGAAGTTTGTCTGGCTCTGTAGTATTATGTACAGATGAATTTATTCTACCTATATTTTATTTTGGATTCATATGAATATGCAAATCCATTTAGAGCCCTCCATCTGTTGCATGTCTTCTCCTCAGGGGTTAGATGCTGCCTTGGGAGAGGCATGATGGAGCTGCTTCTGCACATCCTGAGCACTGCAGCTCCTGTGGGATGTGAGGTGCACGTGTTGGGCCTAGGGAAGAGGAGAAAGCCATTTCTCCTGTCCAAGAGGAGAGCCAGCTGTGCTGCCTGATCAGGAAGTCTGGCTGAGATGGCTAAACCAGGACAGTTCAGGTATTACTCAGAAAAAAGGGATCAAGTTTCTTGTGACAGTAGTTTTGAAGTAAGATCAGCAGACAGAGGTCTTCACCTGGCAAACACTGCATCACCCCCTTTCTGAAATTTTGGGCAGAGGACTGGTGAATTCATTTGCTTTGGGACGGTTTGACAAAGGATCAGTTGCTTTCATTCAGCCTTGGCAGTACCTTCCACCACCAGCATGTGGCATTAGTGGTGTATACTATTCTGTCGGAGAACAGGCTGGAGCTGTCTGAGTATTTGTTACAAAATATGAACTACAACTTCAGGAGAACTGTTAACAGCCTTTTAGTTTCAGAAGCTAAAGCAGTATACTTATGGTGTCCATGGACTGCCAGCTTGTGCTGGTTTCAGCTGGGGTAGAGTTACCTTCACAGTGGCTGGTATGGAGCTGTGTTTGGATTTGTGTGGAGCACAGGGCTGATAATACAGAGATGTTTTTGTTGTTGCTGAGCAGGGCTTGCACAGAGCCAAGGCCTTTTCTGCTGTTCATACTGCCCTGCTGGTGAGGAATTTGGGGGTTCTTGGGAGGCTGGGAGGAGACACAGGCAGGGCAGGTGACCCCAACTGACCAAAGGGATATTCCAGATCAAATGACATCATGCTCAGTATATAAAGTGGGGAGAAGAGGGAGGGAGGGGAGATGTTTGCAGTGATGGCATGTGTCTTCCCAAGTCAGTGTTCCATGGGATGGGGCCCTGCTCTCCTGGAGATGGCTGTACAGTTGCCTGCCCATGGGAAGCAGTGAGTTAAGCCCTTGCTTTGCTTTGTTTGTGTGCATGACTTTTGCTTTCCTTGTTAAATTGTCTTTATCTCAACCCATGAGTTTTTTAGCTTTTACCTTTCTGATTCTCTCCCCAGTCCTGCTGGTGGGGGAGTGCTTGAGTGGCTGCATGGGCCTCGGTTGCTCGTGGGGTTAAATCATGACAGCCCTTTTTGGTGCCCAGTGTGGATTGTGAAGGGTTTGAGATAATGACAGGTTTGGTTGGGATGTGCTAGATTGTGTAATCTTTAGTGGTTAACTGGTAATGAGCAGGTTGTGTGCTTGCTATGGGGCTCACTTTCCTGACTGTATATTAGAATCTGGCTCTCATTTGTGGCCACTTTTTGCTTTAGCTTTTTGCTAGGATGAGCTAAAGCTAATGGAACCTGTGTCCCCATGTGTTCTGGAGCCAGACTGTGGAAAACCCCACGAGAGACAGCCTGTGTACCCAGCCTGTCACAAAAGACTGATTCACAGGATCTAAATGAAAAGCTTAATTTTCAAGTTATGTATAAGGAGTCAGTTATTTAAATAACACCCTAACTAAATTAATACTGTAAGGATTTATAATTACAGCCACCTTTTATAAATTTTAAATGCAGAGAGACACTGAAAAAATATTCACAGTGTTTCTGCACATCACTGGTTTACAAAGAATGTTGCTAGTAGGCAGACCAGTGGGGCAAGGAAACACAATTGCTTACAACAGCCGAGCAGGTGTGCTTAATTTTTAAGCCTGCCAGCCCTGACATAATTTCTTTAATTTTTTCTGAAATACTCTTGTACATCTTAATTATCTTGTGTAGTCTCATAGGATGGATTTGATAAGGAAAAACATGAACTATTAATTTTCATCTTGGGGTCTTAAAATAGCCAATTAAGCTTGTACTAAGAGAAAAATGATATAAATCTTCTGTGCCAGAATACAATGCTCTGTGTCTCATTAGCATTCGGTTTATATATTCCCTCCAACCATAACCATTCTGTGATTCTATGATTCTGTGTACTGTGCCCGCTAGCAACCTCTAAGTTTTCAAACCAAGAGGAAACTGACCTTTACAGGAGTACAGGGCATATGAAAATGCCTGGTGTTACTGTCCTCCCCATCAGCAGTTTGCTATCAGCTTTTGCAAGGTATGTTTAAGATTTATCTATCTATAAAATTATGTACTTTCAAAAATTTGGAGATAAACAGACAACACGGTACATGAGAGAAACACTTTAGCTGGTTAACCTAAGGGGTGCGAGGATAGTTTGTAGACTGAAAAATATGCCAGCGTTTCTAATACAATTCTTTTGAGATGCAGCACAAGCCAAGGTTATATGGTTAGAAGATCTATTTTCTTCCGAAGTGCTTATAGCAAAAAGATAAAAGAACCAACAAAGCCCCAAGGAAATCATGCCTCTTATGATTATCTACCTAATTCTGGCAATCAGATAAACCTCTAGCTGGGACAAGATCTGGGTTTTTTTGTTTGTTTATTTAGTGCTCTAAGTCATATCAGTTAGTCATTGCTAATTTACATCAAAACCTAACTGATAAAAGAATTTTCATTATGACAATACTTTAAAGTATTAAAAAGTGTCCAGTTTTGTTGCTAAATTGCTTATTTCATTGTTCTGGTGAAACAGACTCTGAAGCTCCCAGTTACCCGATCTGCTGACCTAGTGTGAAGCATGACCTGAGCATCTTCAACAGCCACCATGTAGATGGCAAAAATGCAGTCAGCCTCAGGGATAAAAACAATGCTATTGTATAAATTAAACTTTTCTATTCTATAACAATAACTGTGAGATTGCTTTATTAAAATCTGGGGTTTGTTTTTGGTGGTTTTTTTTTCTATTTTATTATGAATTGTGAAATATACATTTATGAATTCTAGTAATGTCAGTTATTTCAGAGGTAAGAAGAAAGGATGCTGACAGGAAGCAATAAATTCCAGGGAATTAGTGGAGAAAACAGCAGAAAATAAAGATGAAAAAGAATGGGTGGTGGGGAGAAGAAGTACTGGACACAGTTTTAGGTGGAGGAAGGTGAGATTGGTCATGACAGCATGATGGCAGAAAAAAGTGACTTATGAATTAGTAGTAAGAGAAATCTGTGTTATTACCAGAATCAGGAAATGAAAAACATGCGAAATTTGAATGAGAGGGTGGGATACCTGGTCTTCCCTGAGTCAGAAGATCCATCATATAGTACAGCCACTGTTTTGTCAAGCATTTCCTCCACTGGAGTGCCTGGGCAGTTGAGACTAATAACTGGCGGGAATTTGTGTGTCAGAAAATGAATTTTAAGGGAAGAACAGGATCTTGATTTTACTGATTTGATTGCTTGGACCTACCTCTTTCTCCATTCTGTGGAACTAGAAAGTGTTCTCCCTGGACAGAGGTACTTTATGAAACAATGCTTTGTGTCCCTTCTTACTTTGTGTAAATAAAAAAAAATTTAAAATAAGAATACTAAGGTGGGAATATGGATCTGAGTTAGAGATAGAAGAATGTGTGTTTGCAGGGGTATATTTATAGATATATAATATGTTGGCTAGAAATTTGGAAATACTGGTTGCAATTGCAGAACAAAGTTGCATTGATCTCACAGTTATGTAGCTCTCTGGAATATTCTTGGAGTTAAGAAGTTCAGCCAGATTTGTTGCTTTTGTGTGATAAAAGCAATAAACTGAGCATCCTTTATGATGTGTTTTCCAACTTAGGGTATCAATGTAATGCAGAAGTAAGTACCAGTGAGTCCTGTTTGTCTTTCCTTAATAAGCTGAAATTCAAGCAGGTTCCTCCATACGAAATGAATATTTAATAATAAAAATATGGTTTTGTTCAAAGTTCCTGCAAGAAAAAGTCACATTCTTAGGGGGTTTTATCAATTATTTGGATCAGGGAACAAATCCATTACTTAAGGGCTTTATTTTTGTTTTCTTTGTGAACATGTGTGTTGCTGTTTCTAAAAGAAGGCAGTAGAAGACACAGCTGGTTTGATTTAAACAAATCAAAGAAACTTTCTATGTAGGTTTTCTCTTCTTTATACTATGTATATTTCCTTTAAGAGCCTGAAATCAGCATTGCTTACTTGCGCAAACTGGAGCCAAAATCCCAACTTAATTTACAGAATCACAGAATCATCAAGATTGGAAGAGATCTTCAAGGTTATCTCATCCAACAGTCAGCCTAGTTCCAGTGTAATCACTCCTAAACCACATCCCCAAGTGCCACATCCAGACACCTCTTGAACAGTTCCAGAGACAGTGACTCCACCACTTCCCTGGGTAATTTATTCCAATGCCTGACCACTCTTACAGTGAAATAAAAGGAAAAGGGACTGACAACTCTAAAATAGCTACAGAATGTGTTATTTGTACCAGTGGGAATGTACAGGGAGATAGCAGATATTTGTATAATCCAGTGTTGGAAACTTTGCTCAGTCAAAAGGGGAATACGTTTGCATACCCTTTAGAATTTAGAAATGTAGCAAACCACTAAAACAT
Organism: Acanthiza pusilla; assembly: GCA_036630365.1. NCBI lineage: Eukaryota > Metazoa > Chordata > Aves > Passeriformes > Acanthizidae > Acanthiza > Acanthiza pusilla. Next base: position 70,144,796 of record JAXCHO010000034.1, read on the forward strand.
ACGTAAATTAAACAGATTCTTCATATTCATAGGCTTCCTGCACAATGTTAGATTGTTTAGTTTTCATGGTTTATTTTGTCACTTATAATGATGCTATTAATCATCCTTTCTCATTTTCTTTCACTGCCAGGATTTGACAAGGATTTTCTTTCACCTTGAAAAAGCGCCCATTCTAAGGAGTTTCATCTCAGCACTCCTGTACACTCAGCACACCCTGTGGAGTGATAGCAGCTTGTCTTCTGCACTGCACTTCTCTTTGAAAGATGGCTTCAGAACGGTGGGTTTGATCTCTCTCCTGGTAGTGAAAGATCATAAACAAATATGTCTTTCAAATTGTTTTTCCACTTGAAGCCTTTATGATTCCATCGAAGAGGAAACTGAGCTAACTCAATAAGCAATGGACCGTAAGGCAGTAAACTGATACATGGTTAATTTTTATTGCTGAAGTTTATTCCTCTGACTCTGGTTCAAAATGCTGTTCATATTTTATTATTATGGTAACGATTTTTTTATGTTCACAATGGCAAATCCTTCTGATACTCTACTTAATATTTTTACTTGAAATGTGTTGGCCATAGCAAGCAACAAAGCAGGGAGCATAGTAATGTCTCCATCTTAATGAATGGAGACCAAACAAGTTACAAATGCAGCTGCAAGTTGTTGGCCAGGGCTAACAGGGCACCTGGCTGGCTGCTCCAGGAACCTGCTCTAGAAAAGCCTTGGAAGAACAGATTTAGATGCCTGATGAAGAAGGGTGCAAGGGTATGAAAGCACATAGTAAAGTAAAAAATATTTTTTGTGATAGGTGCTCGGTATCCAGCTAAGCAAATATCTAAGCTTTGTCAATCTCTTGTGCCCTCTAGCATTTTAGTGTGTTGGAATAGTGGACAGAGCCCACTGAGGGGGCCTTAGAGACTGAGATCTGGAGGCATAGATTCTCGTTAGGTTGCAGAGATGGCTGCACTGGTTCAAGCTGTAGGGATAATTTCTCTCTGCTTGTTCAGGTGCTTCTGCACTTTGTTTAACAGCACACTGTAATTGCCATGTCTGTTTTCCCTCCAAGCCTTAATTTCTCATGTTTGTTGATTACCTAGCTGAATGAGACCCCAGTCTTGACTAGGCTCTGCCATGATCCATCTGGCCAATATAAAATCCCATTTAAAGGTTATCAAGGTACTGATTTTGCAGACTTGATTCACAGTGTTAAATAGCTCTGAATACCAAAACACAATCTGCTTCACCAGACTGGGTTTTTGGTCCTTCAGGTCCATTATTCTGCTTCCAGCATTTGCTTTGTCTAGCGCTTCAGCAGAAGGGAGAGGACATAACATATCAGCGGTATGAGGGTTTCCATAAGGCAAAAATTCCATTTTTAATCCCATGTCATCAGCTCCTGCACATTATACACATTTGTCCCATCAGAAAGACTTTTTTTTTTCTGAAAATAATCACTTCCTTTCGAAGTCCAGTATAAGACACTGTAATCCTGCAGAAAAGAAAATCACTACACCATCAGGAAACGGCCTGGAGAAATCTTCTCTCATTTCCTTCAAAATTACTTACATACAGTGTTCTACTTCCTATAGATAAAGTGTATTTGAGGTTAACACAGGTATCATGGAAATCTAACCATCCTTTGAGGGTACCATTGTAAATCAGAGAGAACTCAGTTTATCCCTGAGGTTAGCTCTGGTTGATTTTAGCTCAGTCCCTTTTACTCTGATATGGTCCCTGACTTGCAGACTTTGTTGTAAACTGGATAATACTCCTCAATGGTATGAGTGTATGAAGTAAAAATAGGCACATCTATGCTGCATTTTCCTGTGACTGTGGAAGATTATTTTCAAACATGTTCATCCAGGTAGTCAACCTTAGTTTTTTAGGGTTTGCAGTCCATAAACTTCCATCTCGGCCCACTACCAGTGACAGATCTAAGGAGGGATAAACAGAGATTTAATGTTTGAGTGCTACAATGGTCACTGTAGTCTCACAGCTGGACCTTTAAAAGCCTTGGTCAGTCATTGCGTAATACTCAGCATTTAATGGGCTCTGGCTGCATCCCTGCCAGCACTGTTCCCTGGCAACCTAAATCACAAGTTTGTACCCTGGTGACTCTGTACTGGAGTTCACTAACTGTGTATCTGCTTTCTTGTCTTGTTGGTGTGATAATCTGATAGTTTGCAGTGCAGCTTTTCAGCCTTAAGAAGGAGGCAGTGGAGTTTTCCTTCCCTCACCCCATAGTCTTACACTTTGAGAAACTTCATGGGGAGAATTACACTGACAAACTGCTATCTGGTCTGTGGAGACTGAGATCTTCTGCCGCTGGGGTCCTCTGTCACATCCCTGTATGAAAAGATTAATAAATTGTGGGCATCAGGCTTTTTCTCTCCATCTTATAGGCTTCTGTGTTGAGCAGGCTGCTTCTGTGCCCTATGTGGGCCTGCAACATGTCAAAGTAACTCAGCTGAGAATATTACAAAGTTGAGTTTGTGGCACTCAGGTTCCTATGTGAGTCATGTCTTAAGAAAGAAACTTTTAATGTGGTCACAAAAATTTACACTGAGTGCACCTCACCTGACTTTTAAAAGGTTTACTTGGGTCATAAGACAGCAGAAGGGCCTCAAGACATCATTTATCCTTGCTTACTTGTACATCTGAAACTGGAAGACAATGCAGTTTAAGCTCTGTTTTTTGTGTTTCTCAGGTTTCTGTTTGGTCCCTGCTTCATTTAGACCAGCAAATGTGTGATTGGTAACAGCATGGATGTAACACCTCAGTTTCAGGATGAGTAACTCCTGTTATTCACTGAATCCAGCACAGTGTTTTGCCAAATTCCTAATGGTAAGTTTCCAAGACTGGGTTGATTTTTCGTAGAGCAAACACTGGGATTCTAATGTTCTAATATCTTCCTCGCTGTGTAGTTTTACAAACACTGGAATAGACTGATACAAGCAAAATTATTAAAGCTGCAGTTCAAATGAGAGAATTACAAAGTTCTTGCTGGAGTGTTTATAATTTCATTTTTATTTGCCAGGTGTACAGATGCAGTGAAATTATTGCTTAAAATTTAAATGTACTTCTCATACTTTATGACAATTTGCTGAACTTGTGTATTCTTAAGACTGCTTCTTCAGAAAGTATTTAAAATTGAATTTAACCAGTTTAATAGATACTTGTTTTCTGCTAAAATAGCTGTTTTTTATAGAGGCATATATATGCTGGTTTGCTCTCCCAGTCAGCTTATGATTAGAAGTGTGCAAAGAACAAGCATTAATGTCAGTTTAAATGTTCTTGGCAGTGAGAATCTGGATGTTTTTATTCTATTATTATGATAAAACTGTGAAAATATAAAAAATTACAGTGACATATCAAAGCAAGAACTATTGAAATAACACCATAAAAGCTGGAATTCAGGTGAAACAGTGTTCATAGTTACCAGATGTTTCTATTCACTACTGATGCTCCCAGAAGGGAGTCCACTTGTAAAAGATGGAGGCTGTCAGCATAATTTGTGTAGCTGTGAGGAATAAAGGCTCACCCATACCAATTTTGTTCTGATGACCTTAAAAAGAGATGCCTCAGTATTCCATTACCATTTCTTTCCCTGAACCACCTAAATGCAAAAGTTTAAGTTTTTCTAACATATTTTAAAATTATAAATATGAATGAAGACAGTGCACTAAAAAAGATAAATAAAATCAAGACCTATTCTGCATCTGACAGGGTGAGCTGAATAGCTCCTTGTCTCCAGTACTTAACTAGCTGGAACCATTGTTCAGCTTTTGTGCAGAAGGAGACAGTATGTAATTCAAAAGCTTTACTTTCAAGACTTAGTGAAAATTGATTTCAGAAGCAGTGAAAACATCATAAAACCACATCAATAAATCTACACATACATGCTGAACCCAGCCATCTCTCAATTTACATGGAATTCAGGCTAACCTCTCTCCCACAGAGAGGTAGATTTTGTCTGTCCATTTCCAAAGACAAAGAAATAGAATAATTACCTGTCAAGGGATAACTCTCTTTATAAAATATTCTATTTCAATATTTTAAAGCTTTCCCCAAGACTGAATTAAGTTTTTTTCCTGATGCTTCCACTATGGAGTAGTTTTTCTGTCTCTTTCCATGTTTCTTTGCTGCCCACACATCTTGGGAAGAAGAGGGGCTGCCAAAATGACCCATACTCCCTGCCCCAGTGTCACACTGCAGCAAAAGGGGCGTTGTCTTCCTGTGATGCCTTTGGGCATTGTTCAGTAAATGAGGGAGTTGCTTCAGATTTTATGAAATAATGCTTCAGCAGCTGACACTGAGAAAGCAGCTTAAGCTCAGGTAATACTATCTATATAGCTTACCATCAAAGCACAATCTGTAGGAAAGGAAGCTGCTGTTTGTTTTCAGTAAATGTGTGCTGTTCGACTAAAATACAAAGCATCCAATTTCCTCAAAGGTTCAAAAAGTTCAAACTGCAAAATGCTTTTGCCCTTGAACATAAAGCTACTTAATAATTTCAGGGTACTCTCAGCACTCAGGTAACAGAACATTTTGAGAACATACAAACAAAACAAGTTTGGTAATGATAGGTGGTGTAAAATGAGTTATTTTGTGTCTCTAGAGTTATAAACATTAATGGCTTAATATATATTCTATCTCCAGACAGTTAAATTAATCCTCTCAGCAGAAGCAATATAAATTTAGACTATATTTTCCAGATGATTTTGCTTACTTCTGATCTCCTTTAGTACATAATGTGCTGTAGCTCTAAGAAAATGAATGCTTACAAGTGTAGATATTTATATGAGTCAGCAAAGCTGGCATAAAGTTGATGACACCTTGTATGCCCAAAGGAGCTGACATTGACTGCTTAATGAAAAATATAAAAATCTGATCTCCAGGCTGATTATAGTGCTACAGATTAATGTGCCAATGAGCCTATTTGAAAACATTATCTTGTGCTTGCATAGCAATTTATGTAACTCAGATTGCAAGAAAGAACAAATATGAACAATACCCATTAAAGACACAAGTCAAGAATAACCTATCTGAAGTCAAAATACTCCTGTTTCAGCTAGTACTAGCTGATCTGCTTTAAACTTTGCCAGGTCTCTGAGGCAGCAGTTTCCTTGTGCTGAACTTGGTCTTCGATTGAATAGGATGCTGGTTGCAATTTCTATAATGAATCTGTAAGAAATGCTCCCATTGTCCCCATCATTTTACTTCATCTTGGAAATTTCCAGTTATATAGCATGACTGTGACTTCCTACCTTGCCTGTTTATTGCCCCTCTCTCTGCAATATTTTGCTTTTCTTTCACCTGAGAATTAACAGAACCCAAAGGAGAAATTAAGGCATAGTAATCAACAAGGGGAAAAAAATCTCCTCGTTGCAGAGGTATATTGTTAGATGTATTCCTTCCATGGATGTCAGTGGGATTTCAGCATTTTGCTCATGGTGCAGATATTGAGACATGAAAGTTTCAAATTAAAGGTATTTATCAAATCAAGCCATTATTTTAGCAGTGAGCATAATTAAGGAATAGCTCTGGAAACTGCTGTGTTCTCAGTAACTGTCTCAGCATGGTGAAGAGTAAAGATGAATCCTAAATGTTTCGAAGGTAAAAGCAGCAGTACTCAGCAAGTGAGATGGGAGGAATGAGAAAGTAACCATAGACTCAGGGGTAGGGAGATGGATGATATCTAAGCAATAGTGCAGAGCACTGTGTATTGGGGTGAACAATTTTTCATACAGTGTTAGCAACAAACACTTGTACTCTTTTCATTCATGAGATTTTTTCAGGGTAAAAGTCATACTTAGTAATGTCATATTTAGTAAAACAAACCAAGAAATCACATCAAGTTAGAAAATGCATGTGATTGCTTTTAACAGATGTATTTCATCTAGAAACATCTAGATTAACAAATGTTTTTATATATTGGGAATTTTTTAATTCCCAAGTAGACGATCTCCTTTTGGTTTTCCTCAGTATTCAAACAGTCCTCTAATGGTTTACTGAAACTTGTACAAAGTCTCTTACTCAGTTGCTCTCTGGGGAGAGAGTAGGTCAGATTTCATATTGGATGAGATGCTGTGAGAAGACAGTGAAGATGAGTGCTGTGCTCCCACATAAATGAGGATGTCCTGCCAGGCAGCTTGGATGACAGAGAATTTTTGAAATTTCCTGAGACATCATAGAAAAATAGTGGAACTGTGAACTCTCATAACTGAAAGTTTATATTTGGCTAAATGATATAAAGAAGTTCAGTTTGGCTTGATTGAAAACTATTGTATTCAGCTTTTCAAGGGGAAAAAAATCAGATTTTGGATGAAAAATTAATCCTCGAGTAGGAGGCCACAAGGTTTTTAGCTTTTTAAAAATATTATTTGTTTCAGAGGTGCTGGTTTTCTATTGTAAACAGCTCAAAATGCAGCATTTATTAAAAATGCAAGAGAGTTCATAAACAAAGGCATAATCTTAGCTGGACTTGATAATTTCCTCTAGCTATGATAGTCTATGGACAAAAGCCAGAGCCAGAATGTAGATAGAGGTAATTTAGTTTATTACTAGCTCATGTAGCCAGTAAGGTTTAAAAAGCTTTATGCACACCAGTGCTTACTTAGATCTTCAAAGGAAAGCAGAGAGAGGATGCAAGAATAATTGGAGTTTTGGCATAAAAGCAGGTGTTGACAGCAATGAAGTTGATGATGGACTATTTCAAAAGGCAAGAGCAGTTAAATCTCAGACCTCATCCAAGTGAAGACAGTAGGTTGCTCCTGCTGCTGTTGTGCATGGGTAGCAGAAAGTGGCTTTTGTCCTCACTTATTCTGCGAAGAGCAGTGAACTTTTGAATTCTCAGCCTCTTTCGGTGCTAAATGAAAGAGAGATGGGATGTTACTTCAAACAATGGTCTGCCTACCATTCACAGTGGTTATGCCCCATGTATGCACCCTTAAATTTTTGTTTTGTGCTGCCTGGCCCTTTCTCCGATGTTTTTTGGGGATGGCTCAGACGACAGTAGACATCATGCCCAACATCAGTATTGGGTTTGGCTGCCACCACATACCCTTCATTGTTCCCTCAGCAGTTTTGCCTTCCCAAGCCACGCAGGTGTGTTCACAGCACACTGCCAGACACCTGGAGCTCCATCCTGCAAAGCACCTCTGTGACAGGCTGCAGAACAGCCTTGGTTTCAGACACCTTGGAAGGAGAAGGCTCCCCTGACCCCACATTAGGTTCATCTTTGGGCCATAAGGATCCTAAATAGGTTTGTGGCCCTATAATGTCAACCCAGGTGTGCCTACAGACAGTGGCAGGAATAGCAAACATGCTGTAGATTCATCTTCTTTGTAGTGCACGATGGCTTTCTATGTAGGAAAACCATTTATATAGCAGCATTCAAAGCTGTGGCTGTAAATGACCCCTAAATTCAACATACCCCTTTCCCAACATACTTGTCTTTGGAAACAAATACATTTGCTTGAGTGAATAATTTTTAGTCTGTGGGTTGTTTAGGAATTGTTTGCTTAACTAGTCTTTTTCAGTGTTTTGTGTTCCCTGCCAAAGTCATCTCTTACTGACTTTCTCTTTGCTTGAATGAGAAGAATATCTGGAATAATTACTTCTACAATCAAGTTTTGAAGAATAGTCTTCTAGAAAAGAATGTTTTCTTTCCTCAGTTATTGTGCTCAAATATGACTACAGGTAACCTTGTCTTTCAGATTTCAAATGTGAATATATATGTCAGGTCTTTGCCATTTAACAAGCTCTAAAACCCCTGCTATTTAAGTTGGATAGCCTCCACAACATATGGTAGATATGCAACAAAATATGAGCTTGTAAGTCTGAAAGATCAAAATAAACATCTCACTCTCATTAACAAAAATCAATCTACTTAGCCTTAGTTTAAACCTGGTCTAAAATGCAAATGGTGTTTTTCTCCTTCAAGGGCCAGACAAATGCTTTCTCTAGGCAGATGCACAGCTTTGGAAGGCATACAGTACATGGCTAGTCTGTCAAAGATACAGAGAATTTTAAGCAGTTTGGCATTATCATAACTGCATTAAGCTATGTTTGGTTTTATCATGTCATGTTCTTTGACATTCTGCTTGGTGTGTGTATGCTGCCTGTCAATCAAAGAGTCAGTATGTCGTGAGGGAACTTCACTGCAGGAATGGTGCAGCTTGGAGAATTCAGATGAGCTAAGGAAAAGGAGCAAGGAATGCTTGACAGCTGCGAGGAGAATTTTTCAGGTGAATCTCAATCTCATTAGGTCTGTGGTTAAAATCATGAATAGTGATGGGATGGCAGAAAAAAAGGCTCTGACATAGTACAAAACTCCTTGCACTGGAAATGTTTTTGTTTTTTTTAAAGTTCTGTACAGTTTTTCACTGGTGAAATGCTTAATGAAATGGGTGAGCAGCTAAACATAAGAATTTCATTCTAAAATAAAAAAAAGTAGTTCCTGAATCATTTAAAGGATACATGTATAACTATGTAATATACACTGAACGTGGGGAAAACCAAAACTGGTGAATTCAGCTAAACTTCCTTTTGTGGAAAACTTGAGACAAATTTGTCCTGTGCTGTGACTTGACTGTGGATCTGCAACAGCTTAATGGCTCCTGAACTTGCCTGCTATTGCATTTTTCTGTACATTTTGCCAAAACCTGTGCCTGTCTACCTTCTTGCCTGTTTGAAATTCTCCCTGCCTTGTTGGATGCTGCTGTCACTGTATCCGTATGGGTAAATCCAGTGGTGGCAGGGAATGTTCCTGGGGCTTGGAAGCTGACCAACTTCACTGGTGATGTGTCATGGTGGTCCATGGGGTGGTTTTGCCCTTGCCAGCCATCTCTCAGCCCATGCTGGGGCCTGGTTCAGGTGTTAGGAAAAAGGAGGGACCTGTCCTAGCATGTAATGTTGATATAGCTCTCCTGTTCTGGAGGGGAGAGGAATTCAGTACTAGGGACAAGGACAGGTCCATGGCATTCAGTTTCAGTGTCATAGAGTGGTACAGCCATATTTCATTTACTTTTCTGTAGATATCAAGTTTTTCTATACCCACTGCTAAGCTGCTGCTCCTTCAATTTCTTCTCCTCAGCTTTGGAGATCAAAGTGTGGCAAAATATGACTCTTGCTCACATTCAGAGGAACAGAGAAGAGAAATACAGGATATAGACCACATTTGATAGTTATCTATAGTGCACGTGATGGTAGTTTCTGCTGCACAGTTTCTCTCACAATCTGGAAGATAAGAAGCAGTTAAAATGTACTCAGGATTGGAGTGGACCTTTGGCTCAGTCCTTCCTCTAACTTCACAGTGATCACAGCAATGTGGACATTTTACAACCTGGTGTAAATTGTTACTGTAAGTTGCTTCTTCTCCAGGGCTCTGAAAAGGAGACATATAGAAATTGGAATGTGACTGTAAAAGATATTTAGAGGTATTTTCAAGGTAAATGCTAGAGGCAAGTCCAAATTCTGATGTGTTTTATCTGGTAATAGAAAAACTATGATTTACCTCCAAAATGATACTAAAACTGTGTGGTAAATTCCTTGATGGAAACTTGCGAAAAAAATAAAGTTAAAAAACTCTGTGGAACACATTAGAATTCCAGAATTTTGGCTTGGGAAAGTCTGAACAAACAAATATTCATGCAGTGTTGTAATGTTTTCTATTCACTCCTTATGGAGTCAATGTTTTGATTAATTTTTTTTAAATTTTGATGTGACTTTTTTTTTCAACTGCTTTTGATGTTTTGTTATTGTGCACTTAAATGTGGTAACTTAAACCAGGCAGACTGAAATCTCTAAATCTCCTAAATCATCTTCAGCATGGCATTATCAGACTCCAAAGAAAGACTGAAAGAAAAATTTGTCTCCTAGGCGCTGCAAGTTCATAGAGATTAGGAACAGTGAAATTTTGCTGGTGAAAAATACTGTTCTTATTTCTTCCGTCTTAGGACCCAAGGAATACTGCAGACTATCCCTGTTCCATTGGAAATCCAGATGCAAATAGGCAGGTTTGAACTCCTAGCTTGGAGCAGGCTCAGCTCTTTTCTTGTAAAGACTGGTTGGGTGATATGTCTGGGAGCTTTCAGGAAAATGAAGCGATTTTATTGGTAGTGAGAGACAACTGGATACAGAAGAGTTACTTCAGGAAAGTGAAAGCACAACTGAACTCAAGAATGATTCTTTTCAATCAGACTAGTATTGCTTTACTAAAGAATACCAAGTCTTTGCTGGTTTTATGATATTTAGTTACATTTGGAAGGTTAGATAGAAAAGGTATGTTTCCCAATTAACCTTTACCTCATTAAAATTTCATTCTAAGTTTTAAACTGTTCTTGAGAGTACATGCTGTTAAGCATTATCTGGTAATTTTATTTCCTGGTATACTTGTTACTTATCAGAACCTAAACCAGGGTATCTTTATTTTAAATTCTTACTTTGGGAATTCATACTGCTCTACGTAGGTTGCCGCTGATATGTGTCATATTGTAGACACCTGTCTACACCTGTAGAAGAATTACATGATTGAGTGTGATTTTTGCTTGATGTAAGGAAGAGTTTTTCTTTGTATCTTAACAGAAGTTGCAGCAGAGCATAATTATAAAGAGCTAACATTTCAGAAAAGAAGGTTTTTGAAGGCCACAGCCACAAAGATAAAACATTGGCACTGGAAGATAGAACAATTTTCTTCTATCTGAGAGAAATCTGGCCCAGAACTCTGTATTTACCTCTGAGTTCTTGGATATGGTCTTCTTTAACATCCGTTGCGTTGAAGTTGCTAAAGTTGAAGAGAGAACAGGAACATGTTTTAATGTAGTTTGAAACTTCTATGATTTGTGGAGTTTTATCCAGTAAGTGGAATTATTTTTTAAGCTATTGGCAGAAGTAATCATGAGAAAGGCAGATGTCATTTAAACAGGATGAGAGTTATGTGTCTCCAGCATGATTATGAAATTTGAGCAACTGTTGTTTCCCTGACTGCGGTAAATTTGAGTAGAATTATGTGTGCTATGGTAAGAAAGAAAGAGAAGAACTCAGACCAAGATACTGAAGAGTTGTTAGTGAAGGACAGAAGCCTATTGAATCTACAGATCTGGAGGGGGTACAAAATGTGAAATGCAAGATGCTGCTTCAGGCCAATGTCATAAGATCAGTGTGGCTAGTCTTTCCAAAATAATGGCATATTACCTTCTAAAATAAGTATTAATTCAAATCTTGTTTTGTTTCAGAACAAAATCTTTTGAAGACAGATTTGGAAGCTTACTATCTTCCTCTTATGTAGATCCATATCTATGCTGTAATATTATTCTGAGTATTATGCTGGACCAAGGAGTAGCCATTCACAAATATTTGGCTTGGAAGAAAGGTTACAGAGGAAAGGGACTAGTAGGTTTTGCACAAAGAAAAGGTAGCCCTCTTCACCCTAAGTGAGAGATTTTAGCAATCTTCATCCTTCATCCTAAAATCATCTTCCTGGGTTGAGAGGTATAAAATTAACTTGTTTAAATTTACTCATATTCTGAGCATAACTCCTGTTAATGCTGATGAGAAATGTACTGAACTTACTGGGGATGGAGTTACTTAATTCTCCAAAGCAGCTTATATTTCTTTTTCATGGCTGTGATCATTTCCTTCCTCTACTATAATTATATTCCACGCTATATAGATCTCAGCATTTTATCTTGGAGTTATCCTTCTGAATAAAATTCTCAGTAATTTCTTTCCACCAATACTTCTGTAATCATGTCAAAAAATTTCCATTCATTACAAGCATGAGAAAGAAAGAGAAAATAATTTTAATTATTTTTTAAACATTTCTATATTCTTCCTTCCCTGTTGACATTGTTTATCTATGTTAAAAATTTGAAAAATACAATTTTGAGTTAATAGCTGACTCTGTTATTGTCTCAGTTTGCTATCACACTTAACTTTAACATTTTTGGATAGCATTTCTCAGACAAGAGTTTAGCAATAAGATGTTTTAAACAAAACAGTAGTAAAACCAGGCAATTGCAAAAGATAAACCACACATTTATGTTCACTTGAGCCCAAGATACTTAAAGTCAACCTACTACTGAGTTTCTTGTAATGCAATGAAAATTTCAGCATTACACATGCCTGATTTTCTTCTTACTGTTTTTATGTCTAAGAACCTTTGCAATTTTAATCTGTTTAAAATTATACAAGAGTCCATAAAAACGTTACTTTATGCTCCTTGTGATATGTAGGCAATATCTAGGCCCTTTTTCAGCTCTTGGAAGTTTATGGAAAATAATGCTGTGCACCAGCCCTTGTGAGAGATGCATAGCTTGGTTTGCAGAGGGCTGGTTGTGGTCCTTGGCACTGGGCACCCTCCTGCTGCTGACTCATGCTGTGAATTACATGGCAAGAAAAGAAAATAAAAAAAATAATCCTTGGGATCCTTAAGTTAGTTTTCCTTTAGGTCACAGTGTAAAGAGAAGCTTCACATTTACCTGGCCTTGGGTTTATTTCCTTGAGTAACCATGTGCAGGTGCACAGCTGCCTGCTCCTTTGAAACTCCTTTGGGCTTAAAAAATGTCTTCACTGCAGCAAACCAAAGTATCCCAGAAAACTGAAAGCACACCTTAGTTCAAAAACTTTTGCTTCTGAGTATTTCTTCTCTAGAACTCTAAATAGGTAGAGAAGACACAGGCTTTTGCAGAGGAATTTCTCGCAGGAACTGTCTGGGAGGGTCTTGGTTGGACCATAGCTGCGATGGCAACGACATAGGGCAGTTTCTAGTGCTGCAACTTCTCCCTGTATAGAAAACATCACAGAAAAAATATGTCATGCCAGGAAAGGTTTAGCCAGCTTACTGAGTGTTTAGCCAGCTTGCTTTTCTTCCCTGCTGTTCACTCCGTAACACTGGTAACCTTCATGACTCCTACCACACGTTAAAATGTCTGCCATTTTTTTACCTGGAAATGCCCCTCACGGTATCCTGTGATATGGAAGAAATCAAGTTTCTACTAAAGAATCCTAGAAATTTTGGGGGGGGGGGGGGGGGGGATGACAACAAAATTTTGTGTATGTTTAACCTTTTGAGGTAGAGAAACATGAAAGATGCCAGTTCCATGGCTTAATAATCCAATGCACAAATTAACTGAGGCTTAATATGCAGTCGTAAGATCCAGAGGTCATTAAGTCAATCAATGAAATTTTTAGAATTGTCTATTCCTCTCTGAAAGATCACTGTTGGAAGGTAATCAAATGACAGGACCATGCAAACAGTGTGCAAAATTAGGGCTTACAAAGTCTGTTGTAGTCACAGAGAACGTTTTCTTGATGACTTCCTCAGCCTGACCCAGCATCTTGGATGCTGCTGAAAGATACAGCAGGACACAAAAAGCATAGTGAGACCCTTAGTTCTTAATAAGTCTTGCACTGCCAATAGGGAAGATATTTTATAGCTAGGGGTGGACCTAGCTATTCCAGAGAAGGTTATTCCCATGGAGATGGGATTACTGAACTATCCACAAGTATTTCACTATTTGAAATACTATCACACCAAGAAACAAAACTGTGTAGAGATTTCTGCTTCATAAATCCTCTCTGTCTGTTTGTTCCCTTTTTGCATAAATCCATCAAGGACTTTTTTTTTTGGTTTTGCTTTTCTTTAAATGCTGATACTTTTTAATCACATGGGACCCTGATTGTGCCTCAAGTCGCTGAAAGCTGCAATAATGTAAAAGCTGATGTTTTTAGCAGTATTTCTGTTCTCTAGAGACTAAAAGATATCTGTAAACCTCATAATGTATTGTTTTAAATCAGAATTATGCTAGATAACTCCAATTTTGTCTAAAGTTTCTAGAAAGAAGAGAATTCTGTACTTTCTTTTATTTAGTAGTCTAATGGTATTCCCTGAGTGCTTGAAGTCGAATGGGTCTGGGATGATTTTTTAAGTAAACACAGACTTTTCTTCAGGATTGAAATTAGTTTTTTGGAAACTATAATACTAGGACTATGGTATTGACACTGACAATTAAGATAAGAGACATCCTTTGCACAGAAATTTAATGAAAAGAATTGCTATGATGTATTTCAAAATTACAGTATGATCACTTCTTTTCATTCTCTTTATAGAGAGGTTTATCCATCACATGGCATATTTTTACAGAGGTGCTACCTAATTATGTTGTAATTAAATGTGATTCATCAAATAGAACTGAAGACAAAACTGGCAATCAGTGTGTCTTTTTCATCCACAGAATCTGTAAAATAGGTGTATCTTGTAATTAGTTTACAGATGTTTACTTTTGAACAAGTAAATCAAAATTATAATAATTTTCTTTTTATCATCTGGTAGAATATTTTAGCATATACATGCAGCACATAACAATGGCTTTTATGGGTGGGACTACCAGAAATTTTCAGCATAGCTACAATAATGATAAATATTCAGAGGGTTAAAAAATATAGCCTCTTACTGAAGGTAACAAATAAGACCATGGTTTGAGTCTAGAGGCAGTATAAGAAGCTAATATCTGTTTGTACACACTAACTATAGCTGAAACATCATAGAATAATGGAATGTTTTGGGTTGGAAGGGACTTTAAAGATCACCCAGTTCCAACCCCCCTGCTGTGTGCAGGGAACATCTCACTAGGCTAGGTTGCTCAGAGCCCCATCCAGCCAGGCCTTGCAAGTTGCAGTTGCCATCAAATTGTTTAAATTTTTTTTTGGTGTTGATAGAGTTTAGTTTCCTGTGTAAAGTTAAGTGAATACTAATGGCAAACCAAATACTGCCTGACTCACTATATTGATTAAAAATGCATATTCTTGGGAATATTTGAGGGCTTCAGTTGTGTTTCTGCTAGAAGGATTTGACCATGATATAATTTCACTGGCTATAGGTACTCAGGTTTTGGGTAACTGAGAGAAATGGGTTGGTTTGTTCCCCAGGCTGCTCAGTTGCCAAAATCGGAATAAACTTAACGCCTGTGTGCTGTGTACACCAAGCTGTATTTTCAGCCCAGTGCTCTGCTCATACACAGAAGGAAGAAGGTCTGTCTGTCACTGCTGTTTTGGGAATGTCCCTGGCACGTGGGAGTCGCCACACAAACGCTAATGCAGAGCTGCTGGGCTGTGGGTCTGCCTGCTGCTCCTGCAGGGACCAAAAAAAGTCACACACGGGGATGTTTGGTTACATACAACAGATATAATATGGAGCCTTCTGGCATGTTCTGGTGGCAGAACAACCTTTGGGATTGGGGCACTCGTGGAAATAGCTATCAAATTTCCATCCCCAAGGGAAGACCAAAGGCAGACTGAATGTCAGAGTGGTAGCTGGCCCCTGGCCCCTCTTATCCTCCTGCCTGACACCAACTGAGGGCAGCAGAGCCTTCTCAGAGAAAAGGAAAATTTTGATTTTTTTTTTCTTTTTGTTGTTGTTGTTGTTGTTTTGTTGGGTTTTTTTCATTTTGATTGCTGGAAGTATATTTAGCCTAATCAAGCTTAAAGCAGGTAATGATAAGCCATCCTATTTATTTATTTCTTTATGCTAGAAAATATTCTTTTTTCCTTCTAAATACAGACCCAAGCCCACCCATTACTCACTGTGCTTCCCTATATGCCTACCCACACAAACTATTTGAAGGTATAGACACTTACTACTTATCTTCCCAGACTTTGCAAAGGCTGTCTGGAGAATAAAACATCTTAAGTAAGCATTGTTTAGGGTTTCCTTTTTTCCTCTTCATTTGTTTAAAGAACACTTGGCTGAAATCTAACTTTTGTTCTTTTACAGTTATTTTTGCTCTTCTAGTAGCAACAAATCATTCATTTTTGTGACAAACTATTTCCAGGGCAACTGGCTATGATATGACAGAAAATTACAGCTTAAGAAAGGAGGAAAGAGAAGGAGCAGATGATATCTCACAACCCCACAAACAATCCGGTTATGAAAAATATGCCTATTAATAGCTATAAAAATGAAGGAAAACAGGTACCATTTACAATTTTAAAAGGATGGTTGCTAAACTGAAGATTTTCCTAAGGACTTTGAGCTGCTTTTTGATAGTGATAAGCCACTATCAGTTCTGACAAATGTCTGGCTATAGGCACTGAAGCCGGAGATACAGCATAGGCAGAGAGGGAACATTCTTGAAGCTTAATCACATGCAAATTGGAGATTAAGAGATTACAACTGACTTCAGTGCATGTGAGGAATACGGTGTAACGCCTTCATGTACCTTCAATTTTAATTCCATATTAATCTCTTAGTGTGAATCATTCAGAATTGGGAAGATAATCCAAAGAAGCCTTGGCTCCTCGGCTGCTGAGACCCACCCAACCACTTAGAAAGTTAGTGGTTTTGTTACACACACATCTTCCACTTAAAGGAGGTGTGCTGGAGGTGGTTAGCATGTATTTCCAAAGATGACTTGCGGAGTAGAGTGTAGAACAGCTTGCAGGATTTTGAGGGCCATGACTGAAGTGGGATGTATGGTGCATCCAACTGCCCAGGCCACAATGGTCTCTGTCTGCAACTGGATAATTGTGCCCTTGCCAAGAGCACATAATCTTTAGTGATGACCTGAGCATCCATGATATCTATTCTGACATCTGTTTAGGGACAATAAAATGTACATTTGCAAGGAACAGACTTCCTTTATTTTATGATTAACAGGCACAGAAGACAGATGATGATTACTAATACAAGTATAGGCTTCAGCTGTGCATGTGGATTGTCCTTTATAATATTGTCTCTGTCATGGATCCACAGGGATACAGACCTTTAACCAGAAAGGACCATGATGATAAATGATCTGTTGTACAATTTTGAAAAAAACGCTTAGTTTCTTTGTGCCCTCTCTGCTCATCTGTGACATCATGGTAATCAGAGGCTAAGTTCAATTTAATATTTTTCAAGGAAACTGCTGGAGCTAGTCCAAAGGAGGTCACAAAGATGCTCAGACGGCTCAAGAACCTCTCCTTTGAGGAAAGGTTAAGAGAATTGGGATTGTTCAGCCTGGAGAAGGGTTCAGGGTGACCTTCTAGGAGCCTTTCAGTACCTAAGGAGGGCACACAAGAAGTCTGGAGAGAGGCTCCTCCCAAGGGCATGTAGTGATAGGACAAGGGGGAACAGGTTCAAACTGAAAGAGAGCAGGTTTAGATATTTAGAAGAAATAGTTGGAATACTTAATATTTAATTTCTTCTGATATTTAGAAGAAATATTACTTAGATATTAGGAAGAAATTCTTTATTGTGGGGGTGGGGAGGCACAACTGGGGTCGCCCAGTGAAGTTGTGGATGCCCCATTCCTGGAAGTGTTCAAGAGCACTTGTGTCAAATGGGGCTTTGAGCAACCTGCTCTAGTTGAAGGTGTCCCTGCAGGGGGATTGGGACTAGATGATCTTTAAGGTCCCTTCCAACACAAACCATTCTATGATTCTCTGATTCCTATATGGTGAGATGGATTTCTTTCATTTTCTCTTGCTGTGCATGTAAAATGATTAGTGAGAGGTATGTACTTACTAGTTTTACTAAGACATTAATCCTTGGTGCCTAATTCAAGGTCATCCTACTCTGAAATTTTGAATACAGTGAATTTGTCAAGGGCTATAATATTATAGAGACAAACAAGCTGTGCAGAAGGCCTTGGCCTGCATACATACTTTTTGTGGAAACTTGACCAAATTAACAACCCCCCACCACACCCTGCCATTATTTCAATTTATAAAAGGAGTTCAGTTTTTGTTTCTTTCTTGTATTAGGAAGAAAACTACTTTTATATCATAATAGAACATATGGGTTAGATTCTTGGATCAGGATAATAAGGGATGTGCCATTGTTGATTTGTGCTAGCTGAACATCTTTTTCCTGAGGTAGAAAATATTTATCCAAAAAACACTTTCTTTATCACTGCTAAATGTGTTCAAGGATTTTTCTACTCCAGTATTTTCTTCCTCCTCAACTATGATATATACATATGATATAACTAATACTGTAAGTCCATTTTTAAATTTTTATAAATTATTCTCTGCTTGTTCCAGAAATTCAAAATTTCTGAATTCAGGAAAAATGTATTACCATAAAAAATCAAAAAGAAGATTAATTTAGGCCAACTGAGCATCATTTAGTGGTCAAAGGGAGAGTCTTACTTATATAGTAGCATTTCACACATGCTTATCAATAAATTGCTTTGGGAATATATGACTAGAAATGGCAGCTGTGTGATCACGAATAATAGAATTGTAATTATTCTGTCTTTTATACAAAAATGGATGCAATGAAGATTATGTCCATATGCTTTCATAGTCAGAATAACTGATAAATTATCAACCACAGGAATCTCTAAGCTGGATGCAGGAAGCAGTATTGCATTTTTGTAAACAAATCACCTGTGTGCCAACTGCCAGACTGACACTGAGGGAAATGAAAATAATTTTCCTCAAAAAACTTTATTCCCTTGAATGAAATTCTGGGAGAAATTGTTGTGTGAGACCTGTATGAGCAGGGAAGAAAGATAACCCCCTAAAATAAACTATTCACAGGCATTATTTACAATCAGAAGCTACTCGAGGAGAAAATTTCTATTTAAAACCCAAATGATACTGTGGTTATTACAATAGCCATTTCATTCAGTGTACAAAAGGATTGCTTAAAAGACATCTTGTAAAATACTCTTCCTTGGCAAAGAAATGAGTGTGTAGAGTTAAATAGACCTGTTTTTTTTCCAACGTTGTAGACAGAAATGGTGAATATATGCAATTATCTTCATATTGCAAGCATGGGGTTCAGCATGTGTGAGGAGCTAAAATGCTCAAAAATGATACAGCACTTACATCCATTCAGAAATGACAAGAACATTGAGAAGGAGACAGATAGGACCCAGTCCTCTGCTGATGTAACCTGACAGAGTTCCATTGAAATAAGTGCAGCTATTGATTCAGGCCAGCAGAGGAGCTGGTCAATAAGTGCATTGCTTTGAGACTTAAACTTTTTTAAGATTACTGTAATTGTAAGTGCTGTGGATACTTAATTTTTTTTTCAGAGTTACATATGTATTTACTTCTTCTGCAACCCACTTGGCATCTTAAAAAAAAATTTAGGAAAAATTCTTAAAGCTTCTATCCTGACAGTCCCTTTTAAAGGCAAAATTCAGCACTCAGACTTTGGTGAACTTTCCGCCTCATTACAAACACCCACTCTGTGTTGAAAGGAGCCATTTACTGTTCATGTAAATGTGTGCTGAAGCTGGTCACTGCTGCTAGTGGGCTGGACTGAGTGCACAATTTCACTTTCATGACTCAGAAGTGCCCTGCAGTCTGCCTTATACCTTACAGCCTGCTGACCTGCTAGGTGTGCTTTTAGCAACCTGCTGTATGTTAACAGCTTCGGTGCTCCAGGTGTCTAGCCGTATGCAATTTTAAAGCATTCTTGTATTTCAGTTGGAAGTACTTGAATTTCTTTTGATCTTGCTTCTTTGCAACAAAAAGAGTGCACAAAAGTATCTGAGGCCAAAAGATTTCACACAGGGCCTTGTCAATGACAGCTATCAATGACAGGACATAATGGCTCTCTATGCCAGTATCCTAATATTGTCTCAGTCAACCATATTCCAGTGAAGAGTAAGGCTGTGTTGGGGAAGATTTAAAACAAAAAGTTTACATGTGTTACTTATATACTATAAATGCTTCTACAATTCATAGAGTTTCAAAGAATCAAAATTACTGAAATCCTGAGTAACTCAGATTTTGAACAATTCATCCTGGTTAATGAACACTTCTGATTAGGCTATTGTGCCTCTGGATGTCACTGTTGTTTTGCAATAATATAAACAATATTATTTGACAAAGCAACAAATGAAAATGGTATAATCGCCACCATCTTGTGTTTGTTAGATAGTACAAGGGTAATCACACTGGCAATTTAAGCTCTACCATTAATCCAGTGTAAGGGATGAACCACTGAATACGTAAAATAGTTCTTTCTTCATTTTAATATTTGGTGAAAAGGAAAAAAACAGTATCAACTTCTCTGATGTCCCAAAATGCATTTCTTCGGAAGCACTTAAAATGGAAGATGAGCCTTCATCACCCTGATGTGGTCCTGTCAGGATGTGTCCAGGATAAATATTGGTTTATTCAAGTCAGAACAAATGGTGATATGTGTGAGGAGGAGGTGAATAAGTGTCAAGGACTGTGCACTACTCTTGCTGCTCATGGCTACTCAAGTGAGGAGTGGAACTTACTTTTCCCAAGTAAATCTGTTATACATTTGTTACAAAATTTGGAGCAAAAAGAAGGGAGGGAAACAATCATACCTTTCTTCTTTTATAGGCTCTTGCACAGTAAACTGTTCTATGTTATGAAATTATATATAAAGTTAATGGAGATTTAGTGATTAGGAAGGGTATTTTCCAGATTCATATATCACTGCAATTGCCTCAGTTATTTACAGTAAAATGGGGTGCACTACTTGAAAAAAGTCTTCCTTGGAAAAATGCAGATTCATATTGGGCAAGTGTGTTGTGACAGGGAAAGAAATAAAGGAGTGTGCAATTTTTTAAACAGTTTTTTAAATTTAAGAAATAAAGGAACATACAATTAATTGACGTTTTTATTGTCAACTTAATGAATGAGAGTGGCTGCCTTTGGTCAGGAAGTATCAAATATTAAGTAAATGTAGAAATAGAGTATTTCCATGAAATAAAAAGACAAATTTCATTTTTCTAGAATCCTTGAATTTCATTTGATCTTAATCTGAATTGGAAATTTTGCCTCAGAGAGGTCTAGGACATAATGATCAGGAAACACACTGGCATCCTCTGTTTTGAAATAAATAGCCACTGACTTCAGTTTGGATAGAATTTCTTCTTTGCAAATGGATCTCATAGGATCCCACTCAGTCAGGGTCATATTTACTTCCATGAGCAATCATTGTGTTTTAACCCTATCTGTCAATGAAGTACAAAGGAGCTGCTTGCTCATTTCCCTCTGCTCTGCCCCCTCTGGTGGGGAGAAAAATGGGAAAAAAGGAGTGGGTTGAGGTAAGAACAAGTTACTAACTAAAACAAATGAAATATAATACTGATAATACTATTATTAATAATACCAATAATAATAGTTATTAAGAAATACAGAGGGCTAAACCCCAAGAGACATAAGTGATGCACATTACAGTCTCTCACCACCCACTGAGTGATGTCCAGCCCATCCTCAAGCAGCGATTGGTGCCTCCCAGTCAGTTCCCCACAGTTTATGAACTGAACATGACATCCTACAGTATGGAGTATTCCTTTGTCCAGTTCAGCTCAGCTGTTCCAGCTGTGCTCCCTCCCAGCTTCTTGTGCCCCGGCTCACTGGCAGAGCACGGGAAACTGAAAAATCCTTGACTTAGAGTAAGCACTGCTCATCAACAACTGAAACATTAGTGTGTTACCAACATTATTCTTGTCCAAAATCCAAAAACAGCACTGTACCAGATACTAGGAAGAAAATTAACTCTATCCCAACCAAAACCAGGACAGCAATGAATTAAAGTAAATCCAAAGTACCTTTTGCTATCATACCTCAGCTAGACCAGAGCAAATGTATTAAATCACTCACATACTGTAAAGAAAATGCTATTTTTAGATTGTAAATTCCTTTTCCTAGTAGCAGGGTGCCAATGTCACATCAGGCTATGAGGGTGGTTTTCATTCTTTTCTCTATTTTAAGCTTGCAGACAAATATCTTACACATTTCTTTTATGGTTTTAAACTCCTACCATTACAAGGCTGATTAATAAGACTTTATGGGCTAATTAATATGCTTTTATCTATATGAGCTTTTATCTTAATGTGCCTGATTACTACAGCAATTCTATGACATTACAGGAAGCTATTTATTTTTGAATTAGGGATGTCATCATGACCTTTTACCACACAGATAAGTCAAGGTTCTGGCCTGCCAGGTACATAGAGGGTAGCTCAGACTGTTCAGTGCTGGCTGTAAATTACAGGCTGATGAGCAAGTGTGATGAACTCTGTTCGTTGATGTGTATGCAGCAGTTTATTCTCCCAAACATAAGTGATGATGGAATTCTTGAACACTGAAATGTAGGATGAAACAGCCAGTTTTTAAAGTAGTGATGGCAGTAGGAATGTGCTTGCTGGGGAAAGTGTTTTGTGTGCCTGGGCCAGTCCCTGCTGATACCTGTGGCTAGACCTGTGTCCTGGCCACCCAGGGACATCTGCAATATGTCCAGTTGCTGTGTCCAAGATCCAGTGCAGGGTGTGTTTTGGGAAGTCGCGGCACCTCCAGCACACAGGCTGGTGTGGATCTCCATTTCTGATCTGTGGTTCCTCCAAATCCAATATCTGTGCTGACTAACTGGGCAAAACACTGAAAGCTTCCTGTGCAAAGGAACAAGGCACAAATATTCATTTTACTGTAATATATGGGATCTCAGCAGGATATGGGTTAAGCTTGGCCCTTGGTAAGGGACTAACCCATAGCAGGAATCTCTCCCTTCATAAAACTTAAAATCTCAGCAGTAACAGAGAGGGGTTAGAGTAGAGCCACTGAAGAACAAATTCTGTCTTGTAATGACTGTGACTTCAGCATTTGTTTCCATTCAAATATATTCAAGGACACTTACAGAGGGAATTATTTAGAAGTATTAATTTTCTGATCTTTAAACCATCTGGCTTCTCAGGTCTGTTTTCATTTGAAATGACTAGACACTGTCAATACCAAGATGCCACTACAAATATTCAGACTTTAACAAAAGAGGTTATTTTGATGAAAATAATATTTTGATTCTCAGGAAAAAGTTTAGCTTGTATTGATAACTCATCTAATTTAAATCACAAAAATAATATTAGTTGGAAAAAGAAATATCCCTATTATATTACTCTTATGAAAGAAACATGTTTTTTACTCTACTGTAGTTTCAAAGTTACAGATAAGTAACTTAAAAAATTCCTAAGATTTGCTTCAAAAAGAGTTTTGATTTGGATTCTTCAAAAGTACACAGAGTCTGATTTCTTTTAAGGTTAGAACTGATCTGACTTCCCTCCATTAATGCTAAAATATCAAATTATGGACAATTACACAAAGGGATTAAAAACTGTAGTGTATCTGGGGAAAAACACAAAAGGATGGGAAGGAATTTATGTGGTATTTGTGCAACTATCATACAAGCTTTCAAAGGATTTCTATTGTAATTCAAGATTAGTTGAGCATAAGTTAATGGACTTTTAAAGTATTACCCAAAGCTTATTATGATAGACTATAGCAGCCTCTTTTTAAAATGTTTTTTAAT
Source organism: Acanthiza pusilla (assembly GCA_036630365.1). Lineage (NCBI taxonomy): Eukaryota > Metazoa > Chordata > Aves > Passeriformes > Acanthizidae > Acanthiza > Acanthiza pusilla. The sequence continues at coordinate 70,168,074 of JAXCHO010000034.1, forward strand.
AATATCAACTACAAGGTCCCTGAAGACATGATATTTCTAGGTGTAGTATTTCTTCATCAAATATTAAAATAGGTCAAGCAATTTGGTTTCAGTTCCTTTTCTGTTCATTCTCCTGCTGTAGTGTGCATACCAAGTAGAGTGCATTATGTAGATTTACCAACTGTTGAGTTCTCTGCTTTGTTTCATTATGTTGTTTATTTTGCAATCTGTACTGAGAGCGGAAGAGCTACAATTACACACCAAGGAATCCAGATATTTACTAATTCCATAAAGTTAAGGTCATCTTCTGTAGCAATGAGAGAATAAATTAATTTATCAGAATTCAACCTTGCAGATGCAGGTAAGCTGTAATGAAAAGACTGAGATGAGAACAAATGACTCAACAAGGTTCTTAGTTGCATGATTAAACTACTAATAACTTACAGTATGAGTAGCAATTTATCTCTGTGGATTAAAATGTGTGTTTCCCTGGAAATATTTGCATTTCTCAATTAGAATTAGGCTCAATTAAGGCTCAAAATTTTATTCTTAGAGCCAAGTAGTCAAAGACAACCCCCAAAATGCAAATATTCCTGCCTCACTTTCCAGCTAAACAGTTTTTCATGCAATTTGTTTTATTTCTGAGCAGAAACAGGGATGAAGCATGTTTAAAGCTTAGTTCCATCAGTCAGCATTAAGTTATGTACAAATTTTTGCAAATACTAGACAGGAATCAGACCAAACAGGTCCATGTTACAAGCTTAGCTTTGATCGAGTATAAAGGAACGTGAGCCTTCAGAATTATTTTATTTAAAAACCGAATGTACAGGGCACTGCACAGAAATGAAATGCTTAAGGTGGATATTTAGAATAGAATCAAAATCTTTTGATGTTTCAAAAGTAAAGTTGCACACATCTTTTAGATATAACACCTGGCATGAGGAAAGGATTCTTAGAGCATGAGTTGCAGTGAAGACATGAAAGTGTGTGACTTTTTATTTGTAGTTCACCAGTAACATTGTTAAATGTCTTTTAGTATCTTTTGTTATAGAATAGCAAAATGCTACTGTCGTTGATTTCATCAAAAGCAAGATCTGGCAGCAGAGCTGCTGCTGGGCAGCACACAAGGTTAAGGGATAGTTTGGCACGCTTGGTTTTGATTTTAAGCAATCTAATATTTAGCAACTTAACAACTTAGGAGGCTGACTCTTTTATTTTGAAAAATGTTACAGGGCTTGTACAGAGAAATGTCCTTGATGTAGGAGCAGGATCCATGAAAGAGTATGTCAAATATCGTTTGGAGTCAGCAGACTAAAATTTTCCATGAGTACTTGATTTCAATTTGATGCCAGAGACAACCTTTGTTCTGATATTTATCACAAAGGCAGTCAAGTCCTTGTCAAGTAAAAGTAAAATCATGTGTCTCAGTGTGCCCCTTTGCCAATACTGGCATACCATTATCTTGGTTTACCTTTCTTCTGTGTGTTTGATTATGTTTCTGGCAATTTAAAATGCTTATCTTTATGATTTCAAAGATGCCTTTGGTAATTATATATTTCAAGATGGACTGACAGCTATTCCAATGAAATTTCTGAGTATCACTTTGGGCAACCTTGGGTTTATTTATTTTAGTAGCTTGCTGAGGAATACACTTCATGATAATATTCTTGTCATTAATCTCAGATTTATTTCTGTGCCAAACCCTGTGAGACAAAATAAGACTCATTTTTTGAATGGTGGCTACTACCAGCAAAATAAGAGTCATTCCTCAGGAAAAGACTTGTTCCACCGTCCCTGCAAGTTACTGCAAAGCATCTTCTGGCTTGCACACTCTTGGATTATGGTGTAAGTGTGGAGATTCAAGGACACAACAGTTATGACAACTTTGTGTCTTTTTAGTGCCTACCTTGTTACATCTCAGTCGAAAATTGTGGCCAAGATTACACGTCAAGAGCTTTAGTGGAAGGATTATACTTTCTGATGTGTGTGAAGTATTTTTCAAGTTTCTGTTGGCTCTAAAATAATTAACGATTGTAAGATAGAAAAGTGAATAACCTGAATACTAATAACTGCAACTTCATTTTAAAATCAAATTTTAAATATTAGAAATTTGCAAAACTACTTATGCAAATGAAATTGCCCCATCTCACTGGCTATAATAATCCTACTCAATTATGTTACTGCTAAGACATATACATTTATTGAGTTTAGATAAATGTGTACAATTCTTCAAAGGCTTTGTGTAATTGCTTCTAGATTTGCCTTTAGCAGTACTTGTCTTTGTGATTGTATCTGTACTTGGTAGGTTTTCATGCTGTAATTGTATGTTAATTGTTTGTGATTGTATCTATGAGGTTTTTATGCGGTAATTTTGAATGGCAATTGTCTGATTGTACCTTTGATGAAAATTTTAATGTTACTTTTACCCAGAATGTACTTACTAACAAGCAATTCACATAAACTAATATATACTAGAATGAAAATTATATAAATAAGATGAGAGGGTATTTCCACAAAGGCAACACATCGTGATTTATAAAGGCAAGTACTTTAATAATTTATGACCTTCCACTTCAATTTATTCTGCCAAAGAAAAAGTGATTGAGAGAGGTTGGTAACTGTTGTATGACTCAGTAGCTCTGAGGGTTTTTGCAGTCTTTTTGCTTGTTCCTCTGTGCAAATTCCCGTGTGCACTCTAGCTAATTATATCCACTTTTACAAGATACCCAGGCTTCTTTGTCTTTTTTCTTCAGGGCAAAAACAGAGCATAAGAGCAGAGCCATAGCCAGCCCAGTGGGCGGGGAGGTGTTTTCCTTGGTAACATTCAGTGGCAGGGTGTGGGTGGACACTGGGCACCCTTCTGCTCCTGTTAACTGGTCCCAGGAGAGCCTTGCTATAAGCCTGCTCCATCCGGGTAATTTTGGTAGTGAGTATTCTGAATGATTTGTTTTACCAGAACATCTCGAGGCTCTCAGGACTGCCCTGGAGCCACCAGCTATTTTCAACAACATATGTAAGCATGGTCTGTCTGCAAAGAAGGAGAAATTATAGGCATATTCCATAAATCTGAGTATATGAAATATAATTTCACCAAGCACTCATGTAGGTAAGACAAAAGCTAGTTTATTGTTAGTAGTAATAGTTTTAGATTTAGATTGTTTTTGTTTGCAAGGAGCTGCTTATTCATTATTTCCATTTTCATGGCTGGTTCAACTAGAAAAATAAGTAGATTTTGAAAAACTCTCTGAAATCAACAGTCCAAAAGAATGTTTTTGGATTATATTTTACTTTATTTTCTCAATAAATTTACTTTATTTATTTTTAGCTTATTAACTTCAGATAATTACAGACTGTCTTTTCTGTTTCATCATTCAAGGCCAGTAGTAGGGAAGTCTCAAATTGGTTTTTTTACTACAGTATTTTTACATTTGGTTTTTGCTGTTTTCCTTACATGCCTTTATTTCAGAGAGGTGAAGTTGAATAATCATGCTACACTCAACACATTTTTCTAATGGGTTGATGCTACTTCATTCAGATGATGTGCTGAAAAAGTCTTCTTCCCCTTTGAGACTATTCATTCAGTTCTGTCATTGCTTGTACTTCTAGAAATAATGATTGGATTAATTTTTTGCAGATAGTGTTTCTTCGGTTCCTCCACATTTTTCCCCAAAACAGCTTAACAGTAAATGACAAAGGTGGAGGCCCCAGCCCAAGTCAGACCCAGTAATTCAGTGGCTAGAATTCAGCAATAAACGAGAAAAAAGGAATTACCTGCAGGCTGTTTGTGTTAGCAAATGCTGTAGCAGTGAACCACAAATAGGTGAGCAGGCAAGACCATATGCAGTATTTAAATGGATTAGTTGGGTGACAACCATTGTTAGGAGTCATTGCAATTAATGTAATTGAATCTCTTCTTTTGGCAGTGATCCCAAAAGAAAGACATTTAATTGCCCAGAATGCCTGTGGTAGACAAAAAATTTCAGACTAAATATAATATACATCTAATGTATTCTGTGTTTTCCTAAAGTGTGAACTATCCTTATTTTTTTAAAGGTAGGAACAATTTGAAAGCACTGATTCTTGTGCTTTTCTCCAACTTGTGGTGCTCTCTACAGTTGCCTGAGAGAGAACATGAAGACTGAGATGACATATAAGGAACAATGCGTCACTTTGCCAGGGAAAACTCCAGTACTTAGTTAAAGTAATAAGCCAGGCTCTTCTACTAGAAGTCTTGCTTGAATAAAAATGTCTCAAAAGACTTAATCAAAGATGTCAGGATTTATAGTTCTCCACTGTTTAGAATTTCCTCAAACCACCGGGTCTTGTGAAGATTAGCATCATGATGAATTAGAATGGTTCCCACATTTCACAGATGCCCAGAGTCTGGCAAAAGGAAGAAAATTTAAAATATTTGTGGATTAACAGTCTTTCAAGAGAGAAGTGAATGAGTAGTTTAAATCTGTGCTTTCCAAGTTGTTTATTCCTTTGACACTGAAAAAGTGAAAAAAACACCAACAGCTCAAAACTCCTCTACATCTCATGCACCTGGAATGGTTTCTGGAGTCTCCTACAGACTTCATGAGATCATTAACCAGGGCCTGTGTGGGTCTGTGTGCCTTCCTTGATGCCTTGTAGCCACGACTTTGGGCTGTGGGAGTTTTAATAAGTCAAATGGGACTCAAAAGAATGAGCACAAGGAGGAAGTCATCAGTGAAGCATGAAAATTGGTGTGCTACTGTGCTGCCTTCTAGGAAAAGAGAATTCTGAGTTTTGGTCTGTTTCCAGAATCACGTTTGTGTTTTGTATTCTTCTAGCAAACCAGACCAGAAAACCTTCTACAGAAGTAATATGTATCTGTACGTTCTGGGTAAGAGGGATCAATTGGTTGCTGCTCCTACCTGGTGGGTTACCCAGCCTGTTGTCTAGCAAAATATTCTTCATTACAGGTTTTGAACTTTGTGTGGCTGAAGGAGGAGCAAAATCAGAGTCTCCATTCATCCAAGACATTTCTTGTCACATGACTGCTATGCAAAAGACATGGGAGGCTTAAAAAAAAATATAAGAATAATAGTAGTTTTGCTTCCTTTTAGATCACTAAAACCACAAGCAATTTTTTGCTTTAATAAGTAGATATGGGATTGGTATTTTCCATCTGAACTATTTTTGAAGAATTTATCCCTCCTTTGCCTAATTGAAAGACTCCTGAAATTGAGCCAATATGCCATGCACAGCATTTCTGTGAGAAAAGTAGCTCATGTCCACTCCTTTGAAGATCTGGAACTCCAGAGAAGTTTGTATTGTGTCAAGTAAAATCCACTCTTTTTCAGTAGATCAGCAAAAGGTTTTCTCATGCTCTGTTATGTGCAGATGCTCAAGCCTCCTGCAGTGTTCTGCATTCATAGATCTCAATGTGCTCCTTGGAAAGAGGGCAATTTCAAACCTGAAGGAAACAGCTTCTCCTTTAAACTTCACAGCTGGCTGTCCTAAGAAGCCCATGTTCAAACCAAAAATAAGCACCTGCTTGAAGAGTGCATATGTGACTGGTAACAAAAAAAAGGGAAAGGAAAAGGTAGGTTAAAAGCTAAGCCTCTTTGAAGCTCAGTGTGGGCATTTGTTTGTGTGTGTCTGACAGACTTGTACAGACAGATCTTCATAAACTAATAAACCCATCCAAGGAAACTGTGCCCTAAATATCAATGTTTGCTTTCAATTGTTTGTACTCATTTACTGAGAATAACAAAAAAATTGACCATTTTAAGAAGCAACAGTAAATTATGTGTCATAGATTCATAGAATCTTCTATGTTCACTGACACTTGATTACTTTATACTAATTGGTTTAGTAAGTACCAATTATATCCCTAAATGGTTTTTGGAATGTTAATATATCAGCTACATTCCTCATTTTCCTACATATTTTGTGTTTAGAAAATGAATCAGTAACATTTCTCTTTCATACTTATTAGTCATCATTACATTCTCTAGTAAAATGTTATATCAATGTAATAATATTTACAAACACATAGACTAGTTCTCAACAGTCATGTTAAATGTTAACCCATTATATTACTCGAGGTAGAATCAATGTGGCACAAAACCATGAAGGAGAGAAACCATCAGATGAAGTTATGAATAGAATGTATTTTATACATTTTTCTATAGATAACTTTGGCTGACTAATTAAAGGAAGTATAAAGGCTTTATAATGACCTTAGCTATTGATATGGCCTAATTAAACTCTGGTGCCTTTTAGCAATGCATCATGTTAGTGATTCCTCAGAAGTTGTCCCACTGGTGTTAATATAGGTGTTTGGCTGACTTTGTGTGCTGAAGATTTTTGTGCTGAAGGGTAGTATTTTGCTGAAACTAAAAGTCTTGAGGGAAGATGTCAAATCCAAGGAAGATTTAAGAAATGTAACAAATAAATGGGTTTTGAACTGACCTGTGGAAATTAAATGGCAATCTTAATTTAGTTTTGCACGGAGCTTTGCTTAATTTTAACTAAAAATAAAGCAAACCAAAACCAATATTGATGTCAAAATGTTGATATGAAATGACAATGATTAAGTCTAGGTTTCTCATGTCCATCTTCTGTTTAACTTCAAATACTAAAATGTCTAATGTCCCCCTTGATTGTTTTGGAAAAAACTATGCCTGTATAGCATTCACAAAGAGATGAAAATGAACAATCTTTAGCTCATGCAAGTATATATTAAAAATACATATATATGTGACAATAGCATGTACCTATTCTGCCCATGATGAGGCAGATCAGGCTAGCTGTAAGTGAACTTGCTTGCACTCCCATAGGAGTCTAGCTGCAGTAGAATTGAACCCTATGTGAATTAATTTATACTGCTTTCAGGCTGCTTGGCAGCTTTTGGCACTTCTGCTCCTGTATTTATGGCTGGCCTGAGGATGTACACGCTGCATGACAGTGTGCAGCACAGGCATATATCCTTATCCAGTGGTTAAGCAAGGGAGTAGTTGTTACTCTGAGTTGTCAGCGGGTTATTTCTTAGAGAAGACATCATGGGGATTGCATGCTGTGGAATTTACATTACTATTTAAAATACTGTGTGATTTTTTTAGATTAAAGGACCCCGTCAGGTAAAGTGCACATGACATTTTGAATTTTATGTCTTCCCTTTATTCTTAATGTGTTTTGAATTAAATGAATTTGTGCTCAATATGAATTACTCTCTCCTACAACACTTTGCTTTTGTGTTAATCTCTGGTCCTTTGCTGGTAAATGTAATGTAAATTCACTTCCTAATTTTCCCTTTGGAAAGCCCCATTGCATTTTCTTTTTTCCAGAGAAAATCTCACATTACAACTCAATGCAACTGAACTGTAAAGTCTTGCAGTCTATTGTATTTTTTTGTTTGTTTGTTTTTGTTTTGTTTTGTTTTGTGCTGAGGATACCTAAGGTGCCAATCAGAACTGAGGCACCTATGGTGCTACATGCAAGGAGTTTGACAGCTTGTTTCCAACCCATGAAGAATGCATGAAACAAGTTAGGTACTAAACACCAGATACATGCTAAAGGGAGTGATTATTCAGGCAGACTAGGTATGCCCATAAGTGATATCAAACTGTGAAGAGAGGAAAAACTAACCTTCCTTATGTACACACACTTAGGATAGTAACAGCAAAGGTGTATTTTAAGGTTCTGTTACCTCAGCTGGAAATTTCATAGAATTTGTATATTTAAGACACAGCTTCATGCAAAGGGATCTGAAAGAGAGTTTACATCTCCTTGCACAGTGTAGCTTCGTTCTAAAGGTGAGCCAGTCACATCAGCATTTCACCATGGCCAGGTGGATTAGCTGTGCTAGAGTAAAGCTCCTAGAGTCAGCCTGGATAAATCTACATGGAGCTGCATTGCAGAGTAGACCTAATGTAGGTTGCCATTGTATTTAGTAAAGAACTTAAGAAGATATTAATGGGGGAAATTCCATGTTGTATTTGCAGCAGAAAGGGGATTCTTCAAACTGCTTCAAGCTCCCTTTTGTGTTGAATAACTTCAGTATCTGAAGCTGTAACTAAGTGGAATCCAATGGCAATTAGGTACAAAGACCCTCTCTCTTTTCCTTTTAAAGAAGCTGGGGGATTTTTTGGGTCTGTGGTAACTTCTCATAATACATCTTACACTACTTAGAAGTCCTCTTCTGATTTTTCTTTGGTTTGTCTTTGAAGTTGCTAGATCAGGCATCAGTGGAGGAGTAATCTCTTTCCCATTGCTTCCAAAAGATGGTGTAACTGGAAATTAGTGGAACTGAAGGGAGAAAAATTTATATCCTCAAAGAAAAAAAAAGTGCAACAAAGTCTAAAATTAAAATATACTGAAGCAGATTTGATATAATACACAGCAAGCTCGAGCTAAATGGACTACTGCCAAAACTTGGTATTACATTCCTTAGGAAAAGGAGAATCTGTTCTGAAATCTATGATCAACTTGGCAAAAGCATTGCACATCATTATGTTAAAAATAACAACAAGCTTACTTCAAGAAAACAGTGCAGCAAGTGGTGGTTCTTGCTCACTTTCTCATGGGAGAAATGGTCTGTTTGGTGAACTGGGCATTGAAGAAGTACTTGCGAAATCTAAGGTCTGTGATGAATCCTGCAGATTGTTGTCTTTGTGATCTTGAGTGTGCTGTTCCTCGGTTGCTCTTCCTACTTGTTTTTATGTCTTAGTTACAGAAGTAGTAAACTTATGGGAACAGAGCCTGTCTCTTCTTTTCCAGAAAGCTAAGCGAGACACATGGTTTGTTCTCTGTATCTGTCAATTTGAATTTCAAAATCCCAGCCTGACTTGCCTCTCTGCAAACCTGTTTATGCTTTCCCACCTCTTTGTGATCCTGTCTGTTCCTCCCATCTGCTTTCCCCTGCTTCAAGAGCTGCAGGGCTATTAGAGGACCATGTTTCTGATCTCAGGGAAAGCTATCATTCTGCACTAGTCTGGCTTTATGTCATTGGCAAAGCACTTTGCTGTTTCAAGCACATATTTTAATGACTGTCTTCAATACATATTTGTTTCCAGAGCTGAATAAGTCAGAGCTTTTCTCAGTCACATAAATCAACAAGAAATCAGTGAAGTGAAAGTCTGTAAAAAGGGCACTCAGGTCTGGCCAGTCTGCTTCTAGATTTCCCAAAGTGAACATTCATGCCTAAATTGTAAAGCTGCACTGATTTATGACAGCACTGGAACAAGACAACCCATTTCCAAGGAACTTTGTAATTAAGTAATGTTTAATGAAGTGTGAGGCATTCAAATATTTTTAAATTCAATCAGACTAACATTTCTATTGCATCACACAGTTACAGAAAGGAGTTCTGCTAAATTCTGTAGGATTTTTACATGAAGGGAAGAGTAAATTTTCCTTTCCTACTAAACACCATCTGAAAAAAAGATGGTTTGTAAGAAATACTTGGTTTCCTAATTGAAAAAAAAAATCAATCTATAAGGTTTGATTTAAATGAATTCAAGGATTTTACTGCCTAAGCTTCTGTTTCCAAATCAATGTTTAAAAATATTATTAAAAAACCCAAACAGATATTAGCTCTGCTTTTGAAAAAAATATGTTTTTTAGAAGGAAATTGGGGATTGAATAACTTTTTAAGTGAGGCCTGTCATATCTTTACCATAGCCCATATTTTCCCCAACATTCTATTTAAATAGAATATATGCTAGGGTGTTTTGTTTGTTTATTTGTTCTGGAAAAAGAGGTAATTTTTGTCTGGAATTAATGGTAGATTAATGGTAGGAGTCAGAGAAGAGATAGGGACATTATTTACATGAAACCTTCTTATAAGTGTGGGTACTAGAGAACTTATTCTAAGGGATTTATATTAATGGGATGTCATATGCGGCAAGGAGTAAAACACATAGTTAATGTGGGTAAAAGCACTGAAATAAAATGGAGAGAGGATTAGATCAAGCTTGCAATTACTTTCGTCTGACAATAGCTAATTTTGCAAAGTACTTGAGGGAAACATGATTGGATCATAAGGATTTAGGCCAGCTACAGTTAAATGCTTGCAAATGAACCTTCTTAGTTTCAGCAACTTTTATATTTAATTGACATATGTATACCTATGCATATGTGCACAGATATATGCATGATTAAAAACCGAAAATACAGCCAAGAGAAAATGATGGGCCACTTTACTTAAATTATATAAACTAAATTCCTTTGAAAAAAGATCAAAAATCTGATTTGTAAAAAACTTTAAAAAAATCTTCTAAGATAATGTAAGTGGGTTTATTTTCCCTGAGAAAATGTAGCCAAGTATTTCTCAGTGAAGCTGAGAGGCAAAAAAAGCTTTAGGTAATAATGTTGCTCACTGCAGAGAGCTCTTGAATTCTAGATGTGATTTTAAAACTAAGGTTCAGAAGATGATTAAGGACCAGAATCCTGACTGAGTTTCTGATTAACATTTTGAACATGGAGTGAAATATTCAGTCTCTGCATAATTACAAAATATAGACATCAAAGAAGAAAAATGCCTTTGAGTGATCTATTCTATCTCTTTGTGAAAGCAAGATTATATTTTTAAGCTGGCAGTTACAAGGGTTTTTCCAAATGTAATTTTGAGGGTTCCCATTGATAGAATGTAAACTGTTTCTCTTGGAAAAATATTCCATGACCTAAAGGGTCTTTCTGGAAAATTTTGGGGTTGCATTGACATACACAAATCTTTCTCCCTTTCTCAGGTGATCTCTCTTTACACTTACGTTTGCCTTTATGAATATTAAAATATTAAGGGAAGAGTGAAAAAAGAAAAGACCTAAAAACATATAGAATTTAAAAATATTTTATAAGCCCAAACTTTCATACAAATATGAACAAATGCATTAAAATTTTTTCTAACATTTGACTCATAGAAAGGGACACATTACATTAGAACCATAATAATTTCCTTGTATTTAGTGACAGGGAAACATTCCTTCCTTCCTTCCTTCCTTCCTTCCTTCCTTCCTTCCTTCCTTCCTTCCTTCCTTCCTTCCTTCCTTCCTTCCTTCCTTCCTTCCTTCCTTCCTTCCTTCCTTCCTTCCTTCCTTCCTTCCTTCCTTCCTTCCTTCCTTCCTTCCTTCCTTCCTTCCTTCCTTCCTTCCTTCCTTCCTTCCTTCCTTCCTTCCTTCCTTCCTTCCTTCCTCCCCTCCCCTCCCCTCCCCTCCCCTCCCCTCCCCTCCCCTCCCCTCCCCTCCCCTCCCCTCCCCTCCCCTCCCCTCCCCTCCCCTCCCCTCCCCTCCCCTCCCCTCCCCTCCCCTCCCCGGTCCTATTTTGGTATATGGTCAAAGTTACACATTCAAATAACATCATGGATCAAATTTAAATTATCACATACCTAGACTCATGTGAAAACTGTGTCTAATTGTGAAATTTTCTTCTTCTCTGAAATCTCTTAATGTTCTTTTAACCAATTTTCTGATGCTTCTTGAATTTAAATGTGTCGAAGAAATGCTTCTTACACAGTGAATAAATAATATTTTTCAATTATGGTGTATTACTCTTCTGTTTATTAAAGAAAAATGTAAATTTTAGCTTGAGTAATTACATTTGGCCTATATTTATTTCCTTTGGAGTTTAGTAGGTGCATTAGTCTCCCTTAATTGCCTTAACGTAATGTATGAAGCCACATAATGCAAAAAGAAGCCAAACATACATCCACCGAAGTAGCATATTTTTTAACATAGCTATAATCTATATGTTGCTTTTTATTTTTGGGTTTTATCTGCAACCATGCAACCATCATTGCAGCCATGATCTGATTGGCTTGTATATTTAGGTGTAATAATCAATGTATATAATACCTGTGCATACATTTCTGTTTTTATTCTAGTCTGTCAAATAGGTTTGAGAGACCCCTCTTATCATGTGCCATTGTTACTGATTTGGTTCTTTGATACTTTTCCAGTTGTTCCCTCAGTCCTCAATGAATATGCTTTTTTATTTTATGAAATTCAATAGAAAGTACATTATGAGAACTTCATACCTTGCTATATTCACAGGATGTTAAAGAGCATTAGACCTGCTGTTCATGTCACAGAAAAGGTGATGCAAATCTTATTATGGGACTCCTGATGTGCAGACTCCCAGCTATTTTCTCAGACAATAGTTTTGCTGCTTATTTTAGATCTGCCAACTTCAAGATTTTTCTCAACAGTCTTCTCAAAAAGAAAACTGAAGATATAAACATCAGCTCTTCTCACCACATTATTTTGGCAGAGAGGTTTCATTAACTCTGACACTTGGCTATATTTTGTTTTTCATTTTCGGTAGGTGGTAGACGAGGTAAAAGTGAGATCCTTTGAGTGCACCTTGAAGATGTCAGCTGCTTTCCAGTATTTCTGCTGCTTTCCAATAGTGCCAGTGGTCTCTGAGAGCATGATATGAAAACCAGCCCAAAACACAAATGAGTAGGTGTGATTGGTGTATACTTATCCAAAATTTGAATTGCTTAGTGTCTTTTTAGGAAAGCTGACATACATTAAACATACACAATTTTTAATGTTTCTCAGAAAGCCTTGATTATATTTCGAAGGACAAAGGTGTGTTAATTAGACACAGGACTGTTGACAACACTATAAAAGTAACAGGCATGTAGACATGTTCCACATGCACTTTACTTGGTGCTGATACCAATATAGCATTCCTCCTGGCAAAAGTGAGTTTGGAAGTTATGTGCATAGACATAGACAAAATAGACATAATTAAAGAAGCTCCCATTTCTCTCTGTTCTACCTGGAAGTCATAGAAGTGTTAATTGACAAGGGAATTCTGCAGCATTAAGCATGAAAGGTCCTTCAAGAGGAAAGAGACAAACACCAGTAAGTTCTGTTTTTGCTCCATGCACAAGTGTAGTCACTTTAAGGCAGCATCTGCTCTCCATATCAGTGACTAAAATGACACTTCATTTTCTAATAATTAATGTCATTTCTGTAGAATCCAATATAAATTCATCATAAGAGCAGCTCCATCCTAAGCAGGTGATAGTCATCCCTATTAACTGGAGAATTTTCAGTGATATGAGATTTTCTAAAATTTAAATGAGAGATGTCAAATCTTTCAAATCAGGGGAAACAAATGCATATCATCATAGTATAGGCTGTTAGACTAATCACTCTAGAGAAAATTCATATCAACCCCAGATGATTATCTGCTTCTTGCTTGTATGGGAAAGAGTGATGATATTTTGGAAGCATGGGCAATTTTTTCTGAATTATGGAGGATATTTTTTACAGTCTTTATTTTCTTAATTGCAATGACAGTAGGATTCTCTTATTCTGCTCATTGGGGAGTAAACGGAAACAACAATCCAAATGAAACTCAAACTCTTATCTTTCTTTTTTCCTTTTATAATAATCGGTTCTGGATTTGAAACATAAGACCTATTGATCTGATTGAGTTCACAGACATTTTCCTAACAGAATAATTCTTTTCTTGAAGCACTTAGGTTTCATCCAGGAAACGAATGCCATTCTTTGCAAATATTTCAAAATGACACAGGAAAAATGTTTCCCGTCCCAGTTTCAGCACCAAGGAATAGGTAGGCTACTTCTGCTATAAGCAAATCTACTTTTTAAACAGCAGTGATGAGCCATTTTCACAAGGAACACAATTTTTATTATTTGCTAGAACCTTGATATATTAAACTTTAGCTTTGCTGTATCTATGATCTGTTACAGAATTTTGAAGATTGGACAAATGCATTTGTCTGCAAATAAGAGTTGAGGTAGTTCATTCTTATGTACTATGGAGCTTTATTTTCATTAGGTTTGCTTTGCATTGCTGTTTGTTTTGATTGGGCATGACAATGTGCAAAACAGTAAGCGATCAAAATTCCTACCTGCCTTTCTAATATCTAAATGTGTATAAATATTTTGACATGAGGAGCTGAGATTTTAAAATGCTAAGCACTACAGCAAAATGGATTAGCCTTTAGTAAGGGGAACTTCAAATTGCAAGTGCCAGGGGGTTAATGGAAAGCAGTGTGTCATATTTCCTGATTTACCCTTTCACTATCTTGTCCAAAACACCTGGGTAATGTGTTGCTCATAAATTCTAATTCAATAAGCATACTTTGAGTTTCAATCCTTATTCTTTTTAAAAGTTTCAAATAAACTGTACAGAAATTCTGGCTATGTGGAAAAGTGCTCTGCTTTGGTTACTGTTATTGTAATACCCTACAGGTAGAATGAACATAAAGTAAAATTGATCAGCCTTTTTGATAACTTCAGAGTACTTGAAGATCTAGAGATACTCTAACATTTTCCCAGTTGACTCATTGAAACAAATGCATTAATTTTAAATGACTTTTGTATGTTTGCTGGGGACACAGAAACATTTTGTGTGAGACTAAGCTCAAAAAATATGGTAGGTTTATTGTTTCCATAAAGAGAGTTTACACCTATATGACACAGTACATAGGTGATGAACGCTTAACGTGGATTTCACCTTCTCTTCCTGACTCTCTCAGACTGCAGCCTTCAGCTCAGATAGCCGATGAGCCATGGGAGATGACTGGCTTGCAGAGCATTTGCCATACCTCTTGTCATTTTTGCAGATGGCTGTGAATGCTGTGCTGCCACGGCTGAAACATCTCAGCCACAGCAGCAAATTTGTAGCCTTGCAAAACTGGGATATGATGAGCTGGAATCAAAGGGTTAAAATACATTTCTACATCTTAAGAAATATTTATTATTTTCCTCTAGCTCTTGGGCGGAGGCAAAGCCATTTGAGAAGGAAGGGGTATTGCGTATCGGCCATGGGAGATTGCCCTTCACACAGCAAGGCTTTGTCAGGGGGAATTTTGTGTCTCCCTCCCTCTGTGCCTGACCAATTTGCCAAATCTCAAGGGTTTCTAAGGGTCCATAATTTATAAGGGATAATCAGATTCTGCTGTGTGTCAGCTAATGATACTCCTTTAATGTCCTGGTTCCAGACAAGGCAGGGTTAATTTTTTGCAGTAGCCCAGAGTGATGATGGTTAGGACTTGAAGGTTGTTCTATACCACCTCATGTCATTGCTGGGGGCAGGGAAAACGGATTCTTCTGGGGAGAAGGGGCTTCTGTTGGTCAAGAAAGCATGGTGGAGGGAGCTGTCCGGTGTTTTCCATTATCAGGGAGCCTTTCGACGTGGATAATTTATTTTCTTATACCTTTTATTGTTACTATTGTAGCTGTTACTGTCCATTTTCTTATGTCGTTGCTATTTCCACTAAATTGTTCTTATCTCAGTTCATGATCTTTGGTGCCTCCAGCTGGAGGGACAAGAGGGAGTGGTGAATGGTTTCAGTGGGAGTACTAAATTGGAGAATACAATTCCTAAATCATCGCATCTCCCCATCTTGTTCCCCAGGAGTTTTTCTGCCTCTCCACTCATCCCATTTCCCTCACCCTTCCCTAGGGCCTCACTTTGCTACTTGATAGAGTGGTGTTTTCTTTCCAGGTATAACACAAAAGAAGGATTAGGGAAATGGAGACAGGGAATATTTTGTTCTATATAAATTCTCAAGATCACATTCCCAGGAACATTCTTGCTGGAGAGACAGATGCTGTTGCTACCAAGTGTCCTGTAAATTGTTGACCAATTACTATGAGTGAGATCACTCACATTCCCATCTTCACATACTATGTTACTCATATCCTTTAAAACAAGATTTTTATCTGGCTGTTTGGTAGTGATATATAGTGCACAGAATTTATATATAACATTTCTAACTGCTTTTTCACCTTCTTGTATTTTGATTGATTTTTAAAATCAATCAGTTCACTGTTTTACTTTCTGATCTTTCATTCTGCTCCTTTCTAAAGTTAATATCAGGA
Organism: Acanthiza pusilla; assembly: GCA_036630365.1. Classification (NCBI taxonomy): domain Eukaryota; kingdom Metazoa; phylum Chordata; class Aves; order Passeriformes; family Acanthizidae; genus Acanthiza; species Acanthiza pusilla. The sequence continues at coordinate 70,183,886 of JAXCHO010000034.1, forward strand.
TATCTTTCTTTGATGTTGCACTTTCTACCCTTTCTCAATTTCCTCTGCAGTACTTCCAAGAAAAAAAAATCAAACTATTTTTCTGATGATGAATTCACTAGATCTGGTCTGCCTTTTCAAAGAGCTTTGTAGTATTGAATGTACCTCTCAAAAGAAATGCCAAACAAACAGATTGAAGAGAATTTAATAGTAGACTCCGAGGATACTGACAGTCTCAGTCCCAAAGAAATTACCAGGATTTGGGTCATTAATTTTCTGTAAGGACACAATTTTGTGCTGGTATACAAGAAGTTCTGATCCAATAGCCATCAGTAGATGAAGCTGCATTAACTGTGTTCAAAATGAAACAGCAGTTCAAGGTTTCAGCTGCTACACATAAAAGTGTCTAAATCCAAAGGTTTTGTTTTACCATGAAAACTTGTTTTAAAAATGCTCTTTACTTTTGTATTTTATTTTTTTACAAAGGCTATGTTGATTATTTTTCTGCTATGTTTTTTTTTTTCCATCATTGATTCATCGTATCAGGAAATGTCATGCTATTAATGCATCCCAATATGACAGCATCCATGTCACTATATCAGCTCTTGAACAGTCCTATCTCAGGTTCTGATTCTCCTGCTGTAAAGTTTCCTCTGGTACATATCACTTTGAGAACTCTGCAGCTCAGTTACGCATGAAGATTGTGAAGCTAAAACAAAAGGGTAAAACCTGGCAATATGACAGCACATGTGTTGAAAGGAAAACTAGAATGCCCTCAGAATTAGTGCCTCTAAACCTCTCCTGGTCTGTAATATTTAGTAATTAAAAAGTTGCATAGTATGATAGCTTTAGTTAATATATTAAATTTAAATATGTCTTGTCATGACTGGACATTAATTCTCCCTCAGTATCTTGTAGCAAACCCTTCCCTGAGTATTTTTTGAACACAAATTTGGTGGCTACAGGCTGTAAATTTCCATCATTAGGAAAATAAGACCCCTCATCAAAAAGCTTTCCCATATGAATTTTTCTGATTGAACGGAGAGATAAATCCTTTATGTTGATGTGGAAAATGAGAATATATCACCTCATTGACCAATACATGATGAAGGTATGTAACCGCACCAGGGAGTCAACCTGGATGATGGGCCAGATACCAGTATGTACTCTAGATAATTAAATACATTGAGCACAACTAGACCGGATTTTACATTTTTTCTACTTTTAATAGAAGTCTACTTTCTGTGCTATTCAGCTTACAGGAACTCATAGATAATATGCCATGTTGACCTCTACTCTTTCTGTTATATTTACATTAATGGTACTGAAAGCTTTATCAGACACTGTGCAAAATCTTATATAATATTATCTGTATAATATATATGTCTGTATAATATGTATTAGAGCATTTTTTTTCTCTCAGATATCTAGGGCATTTTTGGTAGAGCAATTAACTCTAGAGTTTTGTTTTCTTTTTTATTTCATGTTCTGTTATTTTTTTCCTTTTGTTTCATCGTTTTCTGCCTCTGGAACACATCATTACATAAAATTTAAATTTAATGCATATTGCATTTACTGTGTGTTTTACACCAGCTTTTATTTGGCTTTCTCTACCTTACTCTATTTGTTTTGATGCTACATAGGCAATCCTTGTTTATTTTTTTTAAACAATGTTAAAGACTTTTCTGCCTCATGCTTCATGGGATTTTAAAGAACTTTTCTAAAAGAAAAACAACAAATCTCATATTTCACTATTTTTCCCCCCAATTCTGGCCAGCCTGAGGATACTTTTTAAAGAATGGTGACTAGATTGAGGCTATTATTGAGAAGTCTTCATCCTTACCCTCTGGGGACATACAGGTCTCACCACATCACTCTGATCTTTTTCAGAAGTACTGGAGAAAAGTAAATTTTTTGCAATACAATTTCTGATCCTACAGAGACATATATAATTCAGTAGACAGAGGAAAGAGGTGGTGACCACAGCTTTTCTTAGAGCTGCTCAGGAACAAGATACAAACCAAGATAACTTTTTGAACTTCAGTTTTAAAAGCAAAAGCGTGTATTGCATGTTAGCCTTACAATTTTTTTTTTCATTTCCTTTCTTTTTGGCAGACTGGACTTCCTACATTCCTAATAAATAGTAGGTCACTGACTAGATGGAAACCCTTTCCCTTTCTCAAGGAATCTGTGAAAAAGCAGGCCAGCTATCAGCCCTCGAGACAGGACAGGGCTCTGCTCTGTCCTCATCATCTTCCTCATGTACTTTGGAGCATTGAGGGGGAAAATGAATATCAAAAGAAGTTATTAATTTAAGGCTGAAAGCCAACATTTCATGGAGATGTTTCTCAGCGTCTAGAATTAGTATGTGCTTCATTTTATCCATTTTGATTCGGGCCTCTCAGAACCGCTGCCCTGAATATCTGAGGACAGACACTTCCTGAACACCACAGACAGCTGAGGCTGGACTCAGTGTCCAGCAATGGCAAACCCTAGGCTGATGTAACTGACAGAGATCAGTTGGCTTAAGACAATATGAATAATATTTTTAAGCAAAAGCTGATATTTTGGTGAGATCATGAAAATATAATGGCTGTGCCAGCGTTTAAATCAAAGAATAGTAGATAGTGTGAATAAAGTAAAACAGAAATAGAAATGGAATTATGGAATGGTTTACATTGTGTTCAACAAAAAGAAAATGATAATTTGTGTAAACCACAGAAAATGTTATCATAAGTATGATGCAAGTGGTCTGTGCTGGCCACAGTATTCAGACTCCCATCAAGTTATCTTGTTCCTCACATCTATTTCCCACCATGATGAAAATCTACAGTGTAGGCAGAAATTCAGAAAATGAGATGCACATTATAACCCCATGGAGATTAAATTTATCCAGAAAAGTAATCACAGACCAGAACATTATTTATAGGTAGCTTGCATGAGACCTTAGTAAAAGAAAATTACACTATAGACAGAACAAAATTTGCTTTAAATTAGAGCTCAAAGATCAGTATGGTGTCCCAGTTTTAAATGGAGGAGATGGGAAATTTTTATCATAGTAATTCTGAGGATTTGAATTAAAGACAAATTAAACCAGCACCTCAGGATTTTTACTGAGACTACTAAATTTCACTCACCAGTGACAAAGATTATCCAGGACTTGGAGTCTCTGACTGTGACAGTTTTGAGTAGCATTGGGACTGCAGCTGTAGTAACGAAGGACATATGAAAGTGAAGCTAAAAATGAGGATTTTTCATGGTAGTTAAGGTGTGTAGCATTTGTTGAGAGGAGTCACAGTAACAAGGTTTTGTGAGTGTTTTTTTTCAATGTGTCACCAAATATTGTTGAGATTAAATAGAAAAATCCTTCTTTACATACATTCAGCAGCCGATCATGAGCAGCATCATGGTGTCTGTTAAGACTTTTTTTCTTGCAAACACAGGGGAGCCCTACTCCAGTCATAGTTAAATACAATGTACCTTGTCTAGCAATGCATGTATCCACACGTTTACCTTCCAAAATTCACGTCTATTGTACAGAATCAAGGCCTCAGTGCACATTTTTTCAAAACTCCTCTGAAATCATGCAGCACTGGCATCTTGATTTGGTAAAAATTTATGTGTGTCAAAGCTCCAGAGCTTCAAGGCATAAGTGTATGGATTTAAGGTTAAGTTTGCATTGCTCCTGCAGTTCACATGAAAAACCATCCTAGCGCCATTGGCAAGCGCAAGATATCAATCATTCTGCTTCACATGGGAGCACAGGAGAAGGCATGTGTGTGTAAAGCTCAAACAGCAATTCTTCCACTTTTGACAGCCCGCTTAAAAGTATAGCTGGAATACTATATCCTATTTTAGCATATTTTTCCGGAAAGCATGGGCCATTTAGGCACGTCACAAAATAATGATCAGAGGTCTAAAAATTGTCTGTAAAGAAATATTGGAAGAAATGGGATGGTTCATTTCAGATAACTCATCAGGAAGGCAGAGTAACCAGTCTTCAAATGTTGCTACAGAGTAAATGAAGGTGAAAAATAGTACTTTCCATATGCAGGATGTTGGACATGTAATAATCAATGCAAAGAAAACAAAATATAGGTTATAAACAAAAAGATTATAATGACAGCTAAATACTAAAATAAATTGACTAGGAAGGTTGTGGAATCTCCTTCTAATTTAAGGTTTTAAAAGACAAGCTGGATAGATAGTCCCCTGGTGTATATGTGGAGGAATAATTATGAAATAGTAATTTGCTTCCCAAAATGACATATAAGGAAGCAAGAAGTAGAGGTCAGCCTGAAAAGCTGTGTGATTTTGTGCCAGGCCAAATATCAGCAGATACAGCTTTGTCTGGTTGGGCTTTTGAAGTGATCCTTAAAGTTTTAAGTTAAGTTATCCTGAAGTAATGCTTGGGGAGGGAGAGGGAAGCATGGAGACCACGCTGATCTTAAGGGATAGGTAGATACTGTCAATGTGGTTCAACAGTGGAGACAGGCTTAAGCTAAGGAAAGAAAACAGCAGCAGTGAGCTTTTGGCTACAAAAAATGAGGGGCTAGGTTGCATCCCATGGTGATGTCTAATTGTATGATACCTGAATATTTTCCATTAGAAAAAGAAAAAACTTTGGGAAATTAATTTGGAACTGTGCTATTAAAATATTAATATTGTACCTCCTTTAATTTGGAATTGTCATGAAATACAACTTTATAGAACACTGGTATTTATTGCATGTTTCTTTTAAGTAAATATTTAAAAAGTAAAATATGGGCTGTTAAGCCTGCAAAAAATGATGTTAAATTTATTAGGCTTTTTAGGGTGTTTTTTCATTCCATATTATTAGAGAATAAATTCTACCAAGACATAAGATTGCGTAAATAAAAACTTTTGACAAAAAATTTGGTTTGCTTCATTTTTAAATCTAGGCTGTTGATATCTGTAGATATGTCCACAAATACTAATAGCAAGGGCAAGACACATTAAGTATGTTGTTGGAGTAGTTTCCCAAAGTAATTTTGCTGTAGTCTGGCCCAAAGCCAACTGGAAATTTATCAAATAGATTAAATGGTAAAACTAATGGTAGCATTTCAGACCTCAGTCTTAAATTGGAAATAAAGGTTCCACAGAAAATTGGAAAGTTCGTCTGTAAATGGTGACTACTTAAATATGCAGTATGCCTACATGAGCCCTTTAATATAGCTATAATTAAGACATATGGAGGAAAAGGTATATTCACTCTTTCAGCAATAATCAAATTAATATTCAGTTGACATTTTCAATAAATAGCGTTGGTCAGTGTCAAGGACTAAGCAGCAGATGGATCTCTTGAATAAGATGATGTACCAGGAGACTGTGAGATCAGATAATCTCCTCCAAGTTGATTTTTTCCCCTCACATTTTAAGTCACTTCTAATTTCTTGCCATTTCTTTTCTCAAGGATATCAGATACATCTTTTTCTTCCATTTCTGGTGTGTTCTCCATCATTCCTAGGTGAAACCATTTGATCAAATTTATTGTTTGCTTTGCAGCCACTTCTTTGACCATGAGAAGCTGCCACCAGAAAGTCTTATTCCCTGTAATTGTGGGCAGCTTTTGGGAATGATGCACTTTACGAACTACTCCCAGGAATGTCCTTGGGCATAACTCTACCTCCCTTCCATATTTGTTAGACTTTGTTTTGGATTCCTACTTCCCAAACAGAAGACTCCAGACCTTGTTGGTCTCATAGCATCTCCCCCATTGTCTTTCTCCATTCCCAGAGCTGGGTGCTACTCTTTTGGCAGTGCTGAAAGACCTGCTAGGTTTTCACTCCTGCAACCCAAAGAATTAAGCTTAATACTCTGCAGTTTCAGGTTCCAAATTTTATCCTCCAGCTATCATCTTCATCTTTATAGATTTCTTTTACTCTCTACTTTTTTACCACTTGTGTCTTTCTGATTCTGTCTTTCTTCATTGGAGGTATCTTTTTTGGCATCTGATTTCCTTTTATTGCATCCTATTAATATTCTGATTTTCCCAGCAGGTCTGGAACAATAAGGATCTTCAAACTGCATCTGATCTTAAAAAAGCAGGGAGAAAACAGAAGTGATGAAGACAAATCTGCTGGATTGAAGCAACCAAGATACTGGAAATACAAAGAACCAGTGAAAAATATTGAAAAAAATACTAAAAATATGAGTTCAGTGATGATGGTGTTTGTCAGAAATTCTCCTTGGAGCAAAGTCAGCTAGTACTGAAATTAATTTTGCTCCAGCGGAAACTGGAATAGACTATTTTCAACCTACCACAGAAAATTCATTGGAGGTTTGGTGGAAAGCCATATATATTATGTTGCAATTCTCTTGGAGTCTTGATAATACTTATAATAGTTTGTTGTTTATGTTATTCTGGCTGATTAATTTTTTTTAAAGTATTTTGCAGTTTTTTAGCAATGATAGAAAAGGAATTTGTCTAAAGCAATGTCACTGTTATTATTATAGTTTTTGACAATATTTGTGTTTGGAAAACTTTGTTTTGTGTCTCATTTACATGTGTGTAATGTATTTTGAAATGCCTGTGATGCATGGATATACACCTGCATTGTCTGCTGACAAATGCACTGCACATAAAATATTTCTTTTCTATCATAAAGGGGCTGATTTCTAAAACTGTAAAAACCCCATAAACATTCCTATGGTATTATCTCTGAGAGACTGCTTTATTTAGATTTCCTTTGCTCTCTTCTGTTTGTATTGTGATCTGTCATTGATATTCTGTTGTGAATTAAGATGTCAGCTATATAACACCAGTCAGAATGCAGGATGTCAATAAAAGAAATAAAATGCAAGTTTGCTATTCAGGGAACAGTATATCTGAATCAGAGACTTGCAGTTAATTCACAAAGGCAGCGAATTCTGAAGGTAAGTTTTGTGGCAAATTATGTAGAGAAACTGTAGATAATTTGGACATGTTACAAATGCAGACAAATTGCTGCATGGATAGTGCATAAATAAAATAAGAGGATCACTAATTATTTAAATGATGGAAGATACTTTGATCCATACAGAAAAAAAAAAAAAAAAGAGAAATGAAAGAATTGAGCCTTCAGCTGCTGTGCAATGCCTTTTCTTTACTGATGTCATTTGAAAAGCTTTCCTTTGTGTAACGTGAACTTATAGTTCAGAGAGGTTTTAATTTCACTCAAGGCTTCATGTTGCCATTGTGTATGTGCTTCTGGAACAATACTGGAAATTTAAGCATTTGAGGAATGAATAAATGAAAATTGTCTTACCTAAAAGTGTTTAACATAAGAAGTGCTGCACCCCATGCAATGAGGTCAGTCACCGTGAGAATGCAAATAATTTCATGACAGTCCTGATCACTTTTGGATGAAGTGTGAAGGTTTATTCAGACACACCGACATGTCTAGTAAGGGTGCAGTGACAAATGATTGCAAATGAGGCACTCAGGGAATTCTCATCTCAGCTGATGTTTGGATATAGCTCCACAATGTTTTGTTTCAGGTTAAAACAAAAGGTTTAACAATTGGTCTGCAAATGAAAAGGTTATTTTTGATTATCTCGCAATCAGTCTGGCTTAGATAACATAATAGGAATAATTTAGATAGAGTTTAATGCAGATCAAAATGAAGAGAGGGTCAGAAAGAGGTTCAGAAACCCTTAGGTTTTTTTCTGGGGGAAAGAGACATCAGTTAGACGGTGTTTATGTGTTTTTGAGTAATACATTGTGTATATATAGTATTTATGGTCAAGAATGAGCAGACAGATGAGGAGTTTTGGATGATGTGGGAGAGGAACATAAATTGAATAGGGATTCAAATACATGCAGAGGTTCCAATTAGAGTTTTTGATTCCCTAAATATACCATTGCTATTGCAGAAATGCAGAAGAATTGGCAAGGTTAATTGGTTCAGAGATTGAACAAAAGGTTTCTTCTTGAAATATGAATCATTGAATCAGCTGACTGGATGGCCAGACTGTAAAGTCATAAATTTTAATTACTCTTGTTCCTATGGAGTTTGTAGAAGACCTAATCCCAATTTCTTCATGCACCAAAATGTCTAATGACTTCTGTACAAGTGAGTGTGCAGAGAATGCACAATCAGACCTGGAATAATTATACACCGTTGGATCTTGCTGCTGTTTTCTGTGCTATGAACTGACGGTTGATTTAATTTAACCTGGAAAAATTATGTGACTGAATTGATTAGCTCTGCAATTTTCTGGACTTATACACTGCACTGTGTTCTTTCTGTTTCTTTCAGTTCGAATACAACAATACAGTTCTTTCAAGGTTTCTTTGGGATGGCTTTTCTCGAGAACCAAGTTAATAAGTCATGTTAGCAAAAGAGGGGAAGAGTGACTTAAATTCTGGTTGTTTAACCATTATAAGTTTTCCCTACACAATCAAAACATTTTATGTTAATATGACTGCTTTCATACCTGTGCTCTTACCGTTCCTCTTTGGATTGTTTTATTTAAGAAAGCTGTTTCACATACAGAGGAATTCTGTGCAGTTTCTAAGACAAGAGCAGATACTGCAGATAAAACACATAATGGAGACCTGGAGTTAGTGAGTTGTTAGGCTGATCATCATCATCTTCAAGAGGGGTATGATACGTTTTTGCTTGTTACTTTGGTGCAGAGGAGTCTATACCTACTGCTCCCTGAAATATCTGTCTTGAGTTATCATCTACAATTCCCAGATTTTTGTTTTAGTATTTTTTGCGTATTCACATGTCCTCTTGCTCCCTTGGGCTTGTCGTGGTGCTATGAGGGCTCTCATCTCCCCAGTGAAGGGAAGGGCAGATCCACAGTTCTCCCTCCCAACTTAGCAGTCTCCTCAGAGATCAGAGCCAAGGCTGAACAGCAGGGCCATGCCAAAACAGGTGATGGGTGACAGAGATGAACACCCAGGGAAGGGGGAGATTGCCATGCAAACCTCCAGGTCATCGGCAGGTGACAGCTCTGATCTTCCTCCCTGCCACCTGCTCTCAGTATTTCCTCGTGATAGAACATGTATGTAATTGAAACTGGGGACAGTTGAGGGGGCATTCGCTAGAGATGGATATCACACCTGGCACCCATGATCTGCAGGCCCCTGCACATCTGCATAACAAACACACTCACTGCACTCACCACACGTTTTTTTCTTTTGTATACTTAATACTGTAAAGTGGTTTTTGTATATTAATGTACAGCAGCTTCCTCTCTATTTTTATGACATCTTTAGAATTTCTTATTTATCTGTTACATTTTTTTTTTCTTTCTTTGTCAGGAGCATTCCTATTTCAGGCAAAACTAAGTAGCATTGCCTGTTCCTGAGGTTGCCAAGCAATTTCATTGATACATACCTTTTTTCAGTTACTTATAACTCAGCCAGACTCTAGCTGTTTATGATGAATTTTTCCATGCCAATTTCTGCCTCCAGCTGAATCTTTGCATCAAAATGTTTCAAGCTTTTCTGAGAATGATGCTAGGGGAAGATAGGTTGTTTTGTTCATATGATTCAGAAGCTTTGCTTTGAAATACTAAAATATCTTTTATTTGGAGGAAAGGGAAGAGATGAGGAAGAAACAGAAAGACTGCAAAATACGCGATATGTGTCTTTTTCTTTCCAAAGAAAAAGACTCAGGTTTTGTAATATAGAATCCTGGTAAGGTACATTGAGCAATCAGGAAAATGTCCAAGGAATGTGTGTGTGAAGTTGGACTGGAGAACAAGTAGGGACATAATGTCACAGATCAGGGAGAGACCCAGAGCAAATAGACCTGCTGTCCAGGGGAGCATTTGGAGACAGATATCCAGGAGAAACAGGGTTTTTAGACTAGGATACTGAAATAGGAACAGCCTCTGGAGTCCTGGGATGTTCATTGTGGCGCTGGGAACATGGCAGCTGGGATTCAAAAAAAGCACATTCTTGTGGGGTTTCACTGCATGATCACTCATTACTTTTCCATAGCATCCCAGTGATGTTCATTGTGCAGAAGGCATCTCTCCGTACGATTCTATGTTCCGCTAAGTAAAGGAGAATCTTGTTTGCAGGATGCTAATTTCTCTATTAATGTATTTATTTTCCTAAGATGGAAATAGTCACAAATGCCAGACAAATTGTGCAGAAAGTTGTAATCCAAATTTTCTGCAGTAAAAACGAGTTAATGTAACAAACAGTGAAAACAAACTCTGCCTTTTAATGTCATCTGAAGCCTGAGGTAGCATTGGTGCTCAAAATGAAGGTGGTGCTAGAAATCAATCTAAAGCAATTGTAAGATTCTAATTATAATTCATTATAAACAAGAACAAAAAAGAAGATTTTTTTTTTCTCTTCACAATTCTCTCATGCTTCCTTTGCCTTTTTAAGGGTATTTTCCTCTTTCTAATTTTATTCTTTTGCCTCTTATTTAAATACAGAGACTGATTTAGCTAGCTGAGATTTCGTATTTTCTAACAATACTGTGACCTGTGACCAGAAGGGCAGCTAGCAGCACTGACTTAAAGAACCTGACTCTGGCATCTGCTACGGCTTGGAGGGGCTGATAAGACTGTGTGATGTGTTTGTCTTTCTTTAACAGTGAGTTTGCAAGCAGGAGTTTGCAGTTCCAAATGAAAACTTTTTTTTTTCCTTTTCTTTAATCTTCAATTTCCTCTGCAATTTTCTTGCCTTTCCTTCTAGAAATAATAGAATTACTTTATTTTTGTTCCCTGAAAAATAATAGTATTTCTGTAAATTGATCAAACAGGAAATTTCCTTTCTAAATATCCTTTACAGTAAAAATAAGGGAATAAGACATACTATTAAAAAGAAAACCCTCGGTAAACAAGTACTCTAAAGCCTCTGTCTTCATTACTTGAATATTATTCAACAATCTAATGCTGCCCTGTCCTACGGTCATTTGACGCCTTTGACCATTTAGGCCCATTTAGTCCTTCAACGAAACACCAGAAAAGGAGGAATAGCAGTCAGTTAAATCAATTGAGTGGTGCTCTAAAAATTGAGGTTTTTGCTCCTAGCTTTGTCAATTGACCCTTTCAAATAATCAAGAGACTGAAAAAACTCCTTTTCTTTTAGTATGTAGTCTTTGGTTTCTGAATGTTTGACTCCATGTCCCAAGAGCTGATCTGCACAAGGGCTGAGTGTCTCCAGTGCAATTGAAAGTAATGTAAACTGCAGTTTGAACATTTCAACATCCTATACAATGTTAAATTACTTTGAAAAATCGTGACCTAATTCACGGTTTGCATTCTGTGCCTCTGTTCTACGTTTTCTCATTTGCAGGAATGAAGGTAATATTATTTCCTCTATCTCCGATTCAGTCATCCTGGTAATGGCCAGTAACGAAGACAATGATTATTCAGAGTCAACTGTAATTTTCTGCAGCAGGTGAGATGGATCAGTGGGTTCTGTCTTTTTCTCAGAAGATATGTCCTTATTTCAATAACAACCATCAGCATCACCTTCCGTGATAAGCCCAGGCAGGCAAATGGCACATTAAAGTGGTCTACAGCAGATCTTTTATTTTGTGGATTTGCAGATATCCAAAAATTTTCAGCAGAAGTAGAGATATGTGGACTGAACCACATCTTTTCAAAAGAGAATTTTTTTGTCTTTGCTTACCCTTCATGGACACATTAAAAATTGTTGACAGTCTTACAGAAGTCTCTGGGCTGCAGGTTAAAAACAGCTTTATAGACACTAAACTTTCTGACTCAGCTCTCTGCAGACATGAGGTATTCACTGCTGATATCTGCATTGTACAAGTTCTGGAGATAAAATCAGATTTTTATGAAAGGCTCTTCCTCCTGGACATTCAACCTGCTTTAATACCTTCATTTTTAAACCACATTTGGACTACTTTTATGTTCATTTAGTGCATCTTACGTTCATTTAGTTGTCCCATTAGAAAAAGAAGCATGTAAAATGAATGGTGGGAATTCTACACAGTATAAAGGATCAATGCCATAAATACAGCTTGACATATTTATGAACAGCATTCACTCAAATATGGTCCCCATATTTGTTACCTACACATATCAAAGGATGGACTATTACTATATTAGCTGAAATTACAGCCCCATTTGGCCATCAATTGCAACCTACCTGGAAAACACAAATGTGCTTTAAATAATGCTAGAAGGGAAATAAAGAGAAACAAAAAAGCTACTGGTGCTACTAATTTGAGAAAGGATTAAAAGGCTAGTTAAACAGCTCTATTCTGCAGTCTCATTTTAAAATATTCATTGTGCTGGACCTGCAGAAAGAATGACAAAGCACATGGGATATGGTTTAATTAGCTCAAAACTTTATTAACTTCATTCATCTGGGAGTTATCTGGCAGTAACTTGTGCAGTATAGGTTATCATGCCCTTTTTACTCTTTATCACCTGTTGAAAGGGGGTTATCTTCAGCATCATCCCTGTGCACACCTACTGGTGCTGGCTCACTGCAGTTGCAAGCTTAGCAATCTCTTTGTCCATCCATTTTACTTTTGTCAGTCATCTCTCTCATCATGCTGCCTGCTGCAATCTTAAAATATCAGTTTCAGACTTTATTATGCTCTGAGGAAAGGCACAGGATTTACACTAAAATATGGCAGTCTCCTCAGTGTTATGTTAACTTGTTCTGAAGCCTCAGCCCCACAATGTACAAGTGTCAGATTGCAGAAATGGAATAGACAGTCTCCTGTACCTCAGCTGGAATTGTTCACCAAAATTTCTTACCTGTATCCAGTCACAACTCCACACAGTAAGCCCCAGGTGTCTGAAGAAGATAAAATTACTCATTCTGTTTGGTTCTCTTTCCCAATGGTGTGGAGAGTGGATAGGTACATGTGTGCCCTGTGCATGCTTGTTTTTCTGCTGTATACAATGCAATTTTGCCTCAGTCTTAAACCAGACTGCACAAACAATACTTGAGACTGCTCAGAACTAGAAGTAGCCATAAGGAATGAGATGCCCCTTTTCAGCCTCTTTCAGCAAAATATAATCCCTAAATGCTTCAGCTAGCACAAATAAAAATTAATGGAAGCCTCTTGTAGTATTCTGTTTACCTTCCCTGCTTTGTATTTGATATCTCAAAAGGAAAAGATCACTCAACTCCTGTACTTTAAATCTCCAAACCTCCAGATGTCCAATCGTTACCAAGGTGGTTATGTTATTTTTTTTTTTCTGCTGTAAACAGTCCACAAATGCCACCTGGGCTGTGACTGAGTGCAGTGAAAACACATTATTATTCTGGTGTACCTAAACTAACCAGGCACAACAGATGGTCTTTAAAGAATACTAGGATAATTTTTTTGACTTGACTAATTAAGTGACAATTTAAAATGTTTCTGTTTTCCATTTCTATTCCACTGTGATCATATGCATTTCTGATTGAACCTTTGCTTCACTTGAGATTTTCTTCATGAGCAAGTAATTTGAAGGGTCTGCTTAGCCTAATGTCCTTTAACAAGTTTTCCCATGAAGTTCTGACACAGAATTGTGAAGATTTCCATAGCACACAACAAAGCTCCTCCGAGTAGTCAGTGCTGTCCTGCAGGAGAGTTGAGAAAATTCATATTCACTGGGGAGATGGAAATCACTCAAAGTGCAGGCAACCTTAAAGCATTAGGCAGCCCAGAAATCTTTTTATTCTTAGGTAATAGGTCTCAGATTTCCCTCTAACTCATTGGACTGAAACTCACAGACAAACCTGGTAAATATGAGGGAATATAAATGTTCAACTTGCCTCTCTGTTGACTGTCAGGGAGTTAAACATAAGTTGTTTAGATTTCCTCCAAACAAATACTTGCTATGCATGTGTTATTCTGAGCATGGAATGGAACACTTGAAGCGCTTGATACTTAATGTTTGAACTCCATGCTTTTTGCTTGACTATGATGGATTTACCATGAATGCTATGACGTGAAGAGTGCTGTTTCTACTCAGTATGCAAACAAGAAGAAATGTAAACTGCATAAATGGCTTCTAACATAATATTTTATGAATTGGTAGATTTTCACTTAGTGTAATAGAATAGACTATTTCTGTTGGAAGTCAACTTACCATGATCATTTCATCCAACTGCCAGATTAACTGAGGCTGACCAAATGTTAAAGCGTGTTGTTAATGGCACTGTCCAAACACCTCTTAAACACTGACAGGCCTGGGACATAGATCAGCTCTCTAGGAAGCCTGTTCCAGAATTTGACCACACACAGTAAAAAAATGCTTCTTACAGTTCAGTACATCTCCTCAGCGTGGCTTTGAACCATTCCCATGGATCCTGTCACTGGATATCAGGAAGAAGAGCTCAGCAACTCCCTATGTCCCTTTCTCAGGAAGTTGTAGGAACAGCAAGGTCACCCCTCAGCCTCCCATTCTCCAGACTAGACAAACCCAAAGTTCTTAGGTGTTCTTTACGGGACATGCCTTCCAACCCTGTCACCGGCTTTTTTGACCTCCTCTGGACACATTCAAGGACCTTCGCATCTTTCGTAAACTGTGGGGCCCCAAACTGCACAAGGTGAGGCTGCACCAACACTGAATACAGCAGCTGATCTTTTCTGACCAGCTGGGGATGCTGAGTCTGATGCACCCCAGGATGGGATTTGCCCTCTGGGCTGCCTGGTTGACTCCCACTGAGGCTGCTGTCAGCCAGCATCCCCAGATCTCTCCAGCCACTCCTCTACCAATTTATACCTGTGCCCAGCATTATGTCTTAAGTGTAGGATCCAGCATTTTGTCTTGCTTACTTTCATCCCATTATTCATTACCCAATGCTCCAACCTATCAAGATCCCTCTCTGTCGTCTCCAGTCCCTCAAGAGGGTCAACAACACCTTCAAGTTTGGCATCCTCAGGTACATGAAGACAAAAATCTAAGGAGTATCTGGCACACAAAATTTGAAGAAATAAACCTTGTCACTGTAACAGAACATAAAAAATAATAGGTATATGTCACTTTTGGTATTTTTTTGCTGAACCAGGAGAATATTAACAATCCAGAGTATTTGAAGTTGCTAGGATAATTGCAGGTAACATCTTAATACTGGAGATTCCTTTGAACATCTTGCATCTAGCCACACCAAAAAGATGTCTGTATCAAGTGTGATATTACTGCTCAGTAAACTCTCTCAAAGGACTTTCAAATGTCAAAAAGCAAAAGAAGGCATTGTCTCTATACGATGCTTTATAGAACTTAGTTTCTAACAAATGAGTACTATAATGAGATGTTAAGAGAATTTAGGGATTTTTGACAATTTGTTTCTGGAATGAATGGAATCAATCATCAATGAGGCATAGCTGAATTTTGCACTTTTTCTGGGCAATAGAACCCTTCAAGGGATTGCCTGAATTTGTCCTCAAACCTGTATACAATTCCATGAAATCTAAATTAGTGTCTGGCTACCTTTTTTTCTGAAATACTGAATGCAACTGAGATGAGGAAGCTGCAAAACTGTTGAATACAAAGTGAGAGCAATATTTTACCACCTAGTGAGCCTTAAGCATTTGCCTTTAGGCATTTCAGTATAGTCAGTCAGTGTTTATGTAGCTTTTTTGAATACCACCAGGTTTGACTTACAGCTCACATGGACAACAAGTTTATCAAATCTGGTTTCAACATTTATTTGTTCCGAGTTTCAAAAAGGCTGTGGGATGTCGAAAATCCCAAAACATAATTTGGCTGCATAATAGAGATGAGGATATGTGATGTCCATGTCACTCTCTTTGTCTGGAGCAGCGGTGCCTGATGAAATTCCTGTTTATGAAATCCTCAGTGTACAGTAACCAGAAAAACACCAGGTATTTGAATATATCAGGAAGATATATACTGAAATAGAAAGACTGACAAACATACCCAAGAAGATATCTTATTTCAATCATTGGAAGGAAAAAAAAGAGTAAAACAAAAAGGAAGGTTTAGCACTTAATATTCATGAGTAGACTTGTGCAAATATTAGATATTTTGGTTCAGTGGCCTTTCAGAAATGTATATAAATAAAATTTCTTGAGGTCTACTGAACATACTCAATCCCTATTTTCTTTTTACAATGCACTTATATATTTCTGACAAAACTGTAATGAGGTATTTTGGTTTTTTCCATTTCTGATCCCTCTATTTTCTTCCTGAGACTATTAATGAAATAAAATGAACAACAGTTTTATTGCTCCAAAACTATTTCTTCAACTTTTTTTCTTCAGAGTATGCTTTGAACAGCTCTGTTTATGAATACTTTGTGCATAGGCAAAGAGTGCATATTTAAAGCCCTGCTTTTATAAGGAAATTTTAAAAAGTAACCGACAAAACCTACAGATCCTGAAAAGGTAAATAATTTATATTCAAACCATACACATGCTAAAGCATGGCTCAGTTTTAAGCATGCTCTAGCATGTGTCAAAATTCATAAGCTAGGACAGAATTAACAGCAAGTTTCCAATTAATTAGTAGTGCTTGTCTTTGGAAAGATGTAGGCATAGACTAACCAGGAACCACAAAGAAGTAAAATATTTTGCAATAGTTGTTGTCATAGGAACTGTAAGAATGCAGATCTATCAGGAAAAAGTAGGTTTTGTAAGTGATCACTGCAAAATTTTTTTTTGTAGCATGAAATATCCGAATTATTTAGTAATGATAAAGGATGTTATTTATATTGGCTAGTAAAAATGGGTACATTTTTAGCATCTGCAGAATCATAACATTCCTGTGTCTTACTTAAAAAAAAGTCAATACTACCTGCCACATCTATCAAAATATTATTAAACAAAGGCTTACTCTAATAGAAATGCTGGTCAATAGAAAAATCAGACTAGTATAGCTGCTCATGTAGTAGAGTATACAGACCCTGTTGTCTGCAACAAGTACATATTTGAAATTTTTAACTGAAAAATTAATCAATGGGGAAAGCCATTATGGCAAAAATATAAGGTATTTGATGCTAAATAATTCAGTCTAAAATTCAGCCTGAAATACTCGATGATCCTAGAGGCCTCTTCCAACCTTAACAATTCTATGAGGTCTGGAGAGAAAGGACAGGCTTGCATAAAGTGAAAAAATCCTTTGAAAAGCTAGTTTGTGCAGAGTAGGTTCATTAACAGTGGTGACTCACAAACTGGTAGCATCAATGTGAAAAATAAAGAGGTCCAAAAAAATTAAGTTTGGAAGGGATCTTTGGTGCTTAGCTGTCCTCTAGTGCAACCACCCTCTCAAAACGGGGCCCATTTCAATGGGGCATGAGGTTGCTCAGGGCCCTGTCCAGTTAATCTTGGATGGACCACACAAGCTTGTGTCATCTTCTCCCAGACAGGACATGAATCTCCCAAGGATGAGAAAAGGAAGCTACTCACAATGAAATGAAACAAAACAATGAAATTCCATTCTTATTCTGAGAATTATTCAGCTAGCTGAAGTGATTTGGATTCTTTTTTGAGGTGCAAAGGATATCAGTGAATTCTCTGGGATGGCATGTAAGCAAACCTGTCCCAGTGGGGATGCTCCTGAGCACTGGGTATCTTAGGCTTAATAACACTGCTTGCAGAGCATCAAGAGGACCTCCCTATAGGTGTTTCATGGAACCAGAGATGCTTCCCCAAACTTTTGACAGCAGTATTGTAGCTCATGAAAAATGCATCAAATACTTTGGATTTATTAGCCTGTGATTCTGTGTCACCACGGTTACAGCCATTTGCACAAAATAGATCATCACTGTAGTTGTAGCTGTTAATTGGAAATTGAGATACCATTTTGACTAATTTAATTGTATCTGCGAGAGGGTTTTTGTATAACTAGTATTTAGAAGGACTGTATTTAGTGGTTATATTTTATTTCATATATTTATACAAGACTTAGTATTTTGCCAAGTATACAGATGGACTAGAACTCTCATTCTTTCTCATTTGATTGAATAATTGTCCTTTTTGGCTTTACTTTGTACCAATCGTCTAGCCACACATTCATAGTAGGAGGAATAACTAAAAAAATTTGAATGAAGAACAAGAATATACAAAGATCTCAATGGCTAAAAGTCCAGCATCACAATGAGATATTCATACGGCACCTAAGCCTATGTGCAGCTATGAGAAAACAGGTAGAATCCCAAAATCCCTTAAAAATTGATGGGTGGAGGTTGATGCTATGGAAGGTGAGTCAGAGCTTGTAAGGCATTAGAAGTTACTCTTTACTCAGTGTTAGAATGTATTCAAAAGTGGGTTGTGGGGACACTTTTCCTGAAATGAGAGATACATTCTCAGTTCCTCCATTAATATACATTGTCACTTTCTTCGTTAGCATTAATTTGTTCCTATGCTTTTAACTGTACTAATATTTCCTCAGTTATTTTATCTTCCCAGTTCTCTTGACTGGATTCTGTGCTCTGTATCATTATCAGTGATACCAGAGTAGTTCAAAGAGTAAATGTACTTCTGACTTTGAATTTTATTCATTAATTTTGTTATGTGACTGTCTTTGCTTTTTATTTAAGGGCAGTCTGAATCCTGTGTGTATCCCTTTTCTGATTGGTACAGAATAAATGGCAAAGATAAGTGACAGCTTTTGACTTTGCCTATTGAAACAGTGACACAGGGTAGGACACAGGAACGGATAAACAGCTGCTTGAAATTAGACACTCTGTGTGTGAAAATGGAGATGTGTCAGGCAGGGAATAGAGCACGGTCAGGTCTCAGACCTCTGCTACCTTTAATGGGACCAACTTGCTTGTGGGAGGAAACTGGAGGAATATTAAGTGGCTCATAGAACAAATAAAAGCTTTTGGAGAGCTGCTTTGAAAAATGAATGCTTTCTGGCAAATGAAAGTATACCTCAGTTGCATAATACTGCTACATCCAGCAGGCTGAAAACAACACAATAAGGGCAGCAGTGGTATTGTAACAGGGACAGAAGACAAATGAAGTATTGATTTCAGAATGAGCAGAATGCTACAAAAGGCACATACAATATTTCTGTGGGGCCAGATCCTCACTTGCTGTAATTTGGTATTGTTCCATTGAAGTCAAGCTGATTTATGTCAGCTGTAGTTCTGGCCAGGTGTATTTATAACAGGGAGGCATAAATGAAAGTCATGCCCAGAGTGCTTGGGAGGAGCTGGTTTCCCAAAACTGAATGATGAATACACACACATTACAGTTTATCTGTTCTTTCAACAGACTGCAGTGCTCATCTCCAGATAATTTCTGATCTGTGTTTAGCCTTTCTGAATAGCTCTTTCCCTTGGAGTGTCCAATGGCTTCTTGGAGTCCTGTCTTATTCTGATGTTCTTCAACTGCAGAAATTATTTCCCTGCAGAAGCATAAAGACAATTGCTAGCCTGTCCTCTGCAAGCTCTACTGGTTCATACCATTCTTTTCCTTTAGCCCCACAAAAAAGTTCATTTCTTTGGAGTCTTCATTTTGGGGGTCCTTCCTACCTGGTAGAAGGTGCCAACAAAAGGACAGTGACAAGTGTTGAAACATCAGCATAGGTCATCAGTACAGGATGCATTAGACTTGTCTGCATGCTCAGAAAGTGATGGATCTTGGGAATAAATTACTTCTTTTCAGTGCTTTCAAGAAGGGTGGCTGTGTGTGAATGCCAGCCGTGTGCTAACAAAGCATCCCACAATACACTGTTACTCCACTGGGATGGAGCACCATGGGATGCTCGTCATAAAGCCATATATTTGTACTTTAAAAAAAAAATTAAAAATCTGTGCATGGTCTGATCCACATGCAGTGTTTCATGTTTGTGGTGCATGGTTTAGCTGAGACAACCTAGGCTGTCTGACAGTCTGTTTTGGTCTGAGTGAACTAAACAAGAACAGAGACAACATTCTCATTTTAACTAAATATAAGGCACTGTAAAAATTCAGAGAAATCTATATCTTTGAAATATTTCTATTAAATTTTCCCTGAGAGAATTTTGGACAATCGCTTTGAGGTTTCTTGTTCTTGCAGGCATGGAAGTGACACAAAATGTACCATTTACATGCAATTTCATTTTGATTGCACTTAAAACTTGATTTTCTCTTGATTTACTAATTTTAAGTGAGATGGAAATTAAACGCCAGGTTACTAAGTATTAAAGTATTTGTGTCACTGTCCAAAGCATTTAGGCATGCTGTGTAGAATTCTCCAGGTCATACGTGTGTAATAATCCAAGGTAATAGGCAAAAGAGATCTAAAAAAAAACCATTCCCAGTAGATAGGGTTGTTTTAAAATGAATTACTGATATTCCATTATTTTTGATTTGTTATAACAATTTGCATTTAACTAATTAATGTTTAATTACATACCAGTTTGAATAATTCATGCTTCTTGAATAATGATAACATGTTTTACTCAATCTCTTGATTGAATACTATTCATACAAGTGTTCAAATAGAGCAGATCAAAGGAAACAAAATCATGAGCCTTTTTATCTAGGTATTTAAAAAAAATATGTCCTGCTAGTCAACTTTAATGTACAATATGGAGAACTAATATAGGAAACTACCTAATCTAAACATAAAGATTGCATTACTGTGTAAAACAGACTCATAAATCCAAAAGCCTGTATTGATTAGTTAGCAAATATTTTCCCATGAAAACTGTGAGTCTTTTCAGTTGTTTATAATCCAGGTTGGTATATTTTAGCTATAGGGCCCACTAGGGCACACTGAGAAGAAAAGAGGAAAAAAGTCCCTCAACTTCATAGCTAATTCAAAACAATATTTTATCATGAACAAGTAGTTACTTGGGATTGGAAACAAACTCTTGGACAAAACATTTTCTTTTCTTCCTTTTTTCACACATCCAATGGAAATTTGGCCTGCTAGATTTCCTGATTTTTCTCTACTTAACCAGATAATTGTTGTGGAGGGCTTCCTTTTTTGTATTTTTTTAGGAGTGCAAACAGCTTACTTCTTCATGGGTCATTTTCATGTTGCTTAAAGTAAATTCTTAAAAAAGCATGTGATGCAAGAAGATTGAACATGTAAAAGAGAGTATTTTCCAGAGTTTCTCTAATTACTTGAACTATGGAAGAAGACTCTATACCTATTTGGGCATGATGCATGCTTTCCTAGGGAAAATAGAAAAGTGGATAAGTATATACATGGCAAGGGGCAGACTGTGAGCACGCAAATGAAATCTTACCTTTAAGGAGTGGGCAGGAAAAATAACCTTGTTGTAGCCATTTTCTCCAGATAATAACTATTCATTTACTGAAGGAGGCGAAATATTTCAGGATGAACTGCTTTAGCAGTAGAGATTGGGAATTTCCATAGAACAGAGCTGACCATGAGGAAGCAATAAATTGGCTCAGCTGCTTCCCGACAAACTCTGTATCTGTCTCTCAGCAATAGTTCACAACTGGCCGAGCACAGTCCATTAAAATGAATCCTGAAGTTTGTGGAAAAGTCAGTGGCAATAGATGTCCCTTCAACAATGGAAATATTAAAAGCAAGCCAAAGAGTTCACTCCTTCAGTGAAGGAAAAGTTACTTTTCCACCTAGTTATTTAAAAAACCCCAGACACATACATGTATGAGGAATAAAGAAAAGGATTTGGGGGCAAGGTGTTTGGGTTTTTAAGTTTTTTTTCTATTAGAAAAATAGGTCCATTTTTAAGAAGCATATCTCAGTACCACGAAACCTAGAAAATTTCAGGTTAATGCTTTTAATCATGTTGGTAACTTTTTCAGCTGAAAATTATTCCAGGTAATATTTTTATTTATTGATTTTCTATACCATTGTGACTAAACATTGCAGGTGGAAGTACTCATAATATGTCCTGAAGGAAGAATTTTCAGTGATAAAAAATTAAATTGCTTGGTATTTTATTAGCATTTATAACTTGCATGGTATCAAAGATGTCCATAAAGTTTTACAAACATGGGGAAGGATCTGTAGATGCTAACAAACTAATTTAAACAGACACAACAATGTAAGTGAACAAGTATACAGGTGAAGCTGAGAGAGAAATTCTTTAATACTATTCGATGCACGTGACATGAATTTCAAATCAAAAAGCCTATCCACAGCCAATCTATCATTTCCTGAGCAGCACTGGGATGTCAGCCCCTACCTTTCACTGACCTAGAATATCAAGTACTGTCATTAAATAGTTACATTTTCAGACAAGCATTTTTCTGCTCTCTTTCTCCTATATTGTCATTTGAAAGAACTCCTTATAAATATAGGTAAGGAAGTTCTCTTTTAAATGTCTCTTTAAATGTTATCTGGCAGTGATGTCCTGGAAAACATTGTAAAAACATGTGTCAGCTTCTGTGTTGGGACTGTGGCTTAGAATGTGGACAGCATATGTCTTGCCTTTTCGGTATCTATTGACTTTTTTCTTTAAAACTTTTAAAACTTTCCAAAGAAGATCGACCCTATAATTTTGTTATGTGTTTGCCCAGCATTGTTTTGTTCCATTGTGGTTGCACTGTTTGGAATCTTTCTGTTCTTTCTCACGGAGAACATAGATAAGTTACATTCTTTCACTTTTCTAATCTCTATGTTTGACACCGGGTGTGACCAATCACCCTGGGAGGTGGACTCTTCACTGACCAGTGGTGGTTGGAGTGTGTAAGAGTATAAAAAGCTTTTGCTGTAAATAAACTGCCCTTCTTCTCTCTCACACCTTGGTCTGCTTGGTGTCTCTCAGCCAGCCTCCGCGTGAAAAGGCCTCGGCCGCTGCTATATTCCATGTCCAGTATTTTGTGAAAAGAAAAAAAAATACACTCCACCCCACCCCATACCAGTGGGCTTTAAGGATGGAGAAGAAAAAAGAGAGGGGGGAAAGAAGACAGCAAGGTGCAACAGAGAGAAACTTGTGGGCTGCTCAGAGTCAAGTTATCCAGAAGGAGAGACAGAGAATGTAGAAGTAGTAAAGTACTAGAAAGAAAGAAAAAGGGATGACAATGCTGTGATCCAAAAGACGGCGTTTATCTCAGTTAAATTGCACTGACGAAAATATTTTGGTACCACAGAGTTGCTAGGTCCCGAGTTAGCCCTGAGACCTTTGTATTACATATGCCCCTTTAAAATACCACTTATAAGAAGCAGTCCACTGATGATCCTTGTGTGTGGTGTCCCTTACAAGGTGGCTCAGGATATGTACATTTCTCTGCTTGTGTTCCTGGGCCCTTGTCTGTGATGTGGGGATCATGGGATGATGAGGGCAGGCAGTGGCGGAGCTCCAGTAATGAGGTATTCAGCAAATGAAAAATTGGAAGTAAACTTCTACTTGTATGTAAATGCATAATGGTGAATTATAAAAGTGCTTTCTTATGTTCTAATGGAAAATTTACAAAAATCCTTATGAAAAATACTACTGGGTTAGTGAGACTCTGACTATTATGTCATTGTAAAATTACTTGAGAAGTTGAGAAATATGTCGGTGAGTCACCAGAACAGAAACTGTGGCTGCAGGACAAGGACTGAAAGAAGAGAAATGGTAGTATGTTAATTCTTGAATGTGGTCCTGCCTGCAGCTTGCATCTGGCATGTCTAAGGCAGTGCTCCCTGAGAGTGACTGCAGACCTGGCTGTGCTGGTTCTGCTTCTGTCAGAAATGCACGTTCCTTAGTGAAAATTGCATGCAAAACTGATCTGTTCTGCTCTATGACCTTGCTGGGCTGCTGTAGCCTTTGGGAAAGGCTGTGGTACACCGTGAATCCTGGCCAATACTTAGTGTAGAAGTCAGGCTAGGTTAGGATAGAAACCCCTCAGTTGTGTCACCAGTCTGTCATTGACTCTGTCAAAGAATCCGGGAGAATGAGAAGATAGAAACTGTTTCAATGTTTTTGCAATTTACTATAGGAAAACTCATCTTTTCATGTGTCTATTTAAAATTCAGAAAGCATATGTATTTCTCTCTATAAGCACTGCTTGGAGTAATATTAAAATTTTTTTCATTTAACTTGCATATTTCTCTCTAATTATTTCTTGTTGATCTGCCAGTACTCTGGGGGTTCTATTGCTCTGGAGTCTACAGCCTTCTGTCATCCTATATACACAACTTCAATGCCTCATAAAGAAGCATCTCATTGAGATGAGAGCCTGCCAATCATTTACTTACATCTTTGCAGCTTTACTCTCCACTGCTCCTTCTTTTTTTGTCATATTGATTTTGTGTTTTCAGTCTCCCATTGGCCTTGAGTAGGAAAAATGACTGTGTATTGTTTACATTGCAGTAATACCTCATGGCAATGACAATTCAGTTAGAGAGCTGAACCCTGTACAAATGTCCAGGTGGATGGATAAACCCTGAAAGAACAGTCTGCCAGAAAAACAACAGTCAGAACAGGTAAATTGGATGAACTATCCTACACAAACAAATTGCAGGATAGAGTCCATTGGTTTTATTATAATAAAGACAAAGTCAATGCTGACATCGTGAAGTGGTGAGAGGTTCAGAAAAGAATGATTTTAATGAATTTTAGGAGAGAAAATAAGCTAGATTTTAACTTTCCCTCATTAAAGGAGCACAGAACTACAAAGGATTGGTTATGTCACAGTCTTGTCCCTGCCAATATCTTCCTGCTGCCCTAGTCCTTGGCATTGTGACCTCACTTTTACTATGTGAGGTGCCTTTCTTTTAGTAAGTAAACATGAAATTGCTGGAGAGGAATAAATATTTTATTTTCTCTTTAGGAATAAAAAAATATCTCCATGGAAGTCCTGCATGTGTACTTTGGTGCCTTCTAAGTTGCATCATTGCTGTGTGCCAGGACTTTGAAGATGACTCCAAAACTGAATGTGCACCTCATAGCTGCCCATGTCAGCTGGGATTTTGGGTAAAGGAAACACATTATACCACCTGCTTGGCGGTTTTTTTGCTTTCCTTTTCACTTCAAACTTGTCAGTAAGAAGGAGGTATCTTTCTGGATTAGGTCTCAGTTATCTGAGAAGACACACCTTTTCTACCCTGTGCAATATTACAGCCTTTGAGATAGCCTGCCAACGGACCAATCTCTGGATTGAACCATCTCAAAGCCATCTAAACACGCATCTGACCTTCACCTACGTAACTGGCTTCCTTTGTTGGTCAGGTTTATTCCACAACACATCAGTGTGCCTGAAAAGCCACAGGCTGTACTCGGATCCTGGTGCCACAAATAGTGTCTCTGTGTGGGTACAATTATTCATGTGCTCACCAAGAGAGAAATGCCGGTATAGATGTATTATAATGCCTCACTTCAGGGCACAGCCAAAGGAAACACTTGCTGTCTCAACTGAGCAGAAGGATGAACAAACCATCGAGCTGGTTCATGACAATTTTTATTGTTGGCCTCTACAGCTCCCAGTGAACACGAACAGGAGCTAATGGAGGGAATCAGGCTACAGAGTTAATTGAATTATAGAATAATTTAGGTTGGAAAAGACCTCTAAGGTCACCGAGTCCAACTGTTATGCCAGCACAGTCAAGTCCAACATTAAACCGTGTCCCTAACTGCCGTATCTGCACATCTTTTATATATCTCCAGGGATGTTGACTCATCCAGCTCCCTGGGCAGCTTTCTCCAATGCTTGACAGCACTTACAGCAACATTTTTTTTCCTGGTATCCAATCTAAACCTACCCTGTCAAGACTAGAGGTCATTTCCTTTTGATCATCACTTGTTGCTTGGAAAAAGAAACTGACACCCCCATGGTTACACCCCCATCAGGCAGTTATGGAGAGCAATAATGTCCCCCCTGAGCCTCCTTTTCTCCAGGCTAAACACCCCCAGCTCCCTCAGCTGCTCCTCATAAAACTTGCACTCCAGACCCTTTCCCAGCTCCACTGCCCTTCTCTGAACTCGCTCCAGCACCTCAACATCCTTCTTGTAGGGAGTGGCCTACAACTGAACACAGGATTCAAGGTGTGGCCCTACTAGTGCTGAGGACAGGGGGACAATCACTGCCCTGGTCCTGCCCACCTCACACTCAGACTGCAGACAGTGAAAAGAAGCTGTGTCCCACAGAAACTGGCCCTGCTTGTGTGAGGGTCTTTGCCCTTTGCAGTTAATGGTAGCCTGCATTTAGAAGGTTTCTTGAGGAGCCTTTCCCAATGATCGGAACTGCAATTAGGAAATTTCCTTGTAGTGGATAAACAACCTTTTCCAGGTCACTTTGTGGGTGGAAAGCATGACCCTAAAATCTACTCTGGAACTGCACTTAGCAAGGACAACCTGCAGTGCTTAACTTTTTAAATGTTTTTTGCCTACTTCATGTGTCACTAATCTTTATCAAGCTGCTCTTCTGCTTGCAGGAGAATCATCTGAGACATAGTTATGAGGTAGACCCCTCTCTGAATTTTACACTGCATTTTCCCATCAGTTTTGTTAGATTCCAAACTTAAAGACTGCCAGCTGGGGAATCTCAATTTGCCATTTACTTCCAATGATAAATTAGTTAGTTTAGCTGATAAAGCATCCAAGCTTGCCCTGGAGAATACACCTAGCAGGAAAACAGCAGCATGGAGGCTGCTGGTGATAGCCAACTCATTGCTTCTCGAATGTTAGTTGCTAGTAATATAATATTGATGCATATCTATATTTTTGGAGGCTGGGAGTTAGTAAGTGAACTTCTGACTCTCTAAACACAACTACTTGCATATTCCACACTGTTATTTTCTAGTCTAGTTGGGCAAATCTTCAGTCATAAATTTTCACACTTTCTTACTCATTAAATCAGAGTGATTTTTTCCAGTGTGAGGATTTCTGCCTCTCCTTCTCAAATTTACCTGACACCACATCTTAGTGGAAAGTCAGCCATCATGTTCAGATCACTTTCCTGCAGCTGTCATTCCAAAGACATGTTAATTTCCCCAGCTAGTTGAAGTTAAAAAATTAATTCAGTTATTGAAAAATAATGGATGTAGAAAAACATGTACATGGTTTCTGTACATTTTGAGATCTAAAATGCCTAGAGCAGCCCTGATTTCAAGCTCATGAGTCATCTAAAGTCAAGCTGTAGAAATTCCAGGGGGCATGTTGTTAAATAATTCATGAGTGATGTAATTTTACTGTGCATCTCATTAGCAAAATTCTGCAGGAAAGAATTAGGGAAAAGAACCCGAAGCAATCCTGGTCCTATCTCTCTGCTCTTTTTTTTTTTTTTTTTTTTTTTTTCCCTTCCCTAGAATTGTCATATCTAAGGAATTAATTTATAAGCGATAGGATAACAAGCTTGTGTTAAATTACAACATGAAAATCTCTCTGTTAAGTGATGAGAAAAATTATGAGAATCCTTTCAGCTTTAAGTCCTATACCCGAGTATGTCTTGCACAGTATTCTTTTGCAGAGCATAAGTATGTTTGTATATGTATATCCACTTAATTTAGAATTATATATGTATGGAAAGGCTGGAAGAGATCTCTTTTGTAAGAAACTATATCCCGTGCCTTCCAGAAAAAAGAGATAAAAATGAAAAAGAAAAAAAAAACAATTTACCACTTGGTCTCAAAGTTATTAAAACCTTTTATTAGCTCTAGCACTGTGCAATATTCGAGTAAGCAATCAGGTTATGCAAATAATAATCTTCTTTTATCTAGAGGTATGCATCTGTAATTAAGAATGTCAGTCACCTTATCTTGTAAACAGTCTGTTCTCAGTACACAAATATGGGATCTGGTGCAGATGTGTCTGTGTATGCCAGAGCACCAATATATCATTTTTGCTGCATCTAAAGCCTGCAATTTCATGCTTAGCACTTGGCATTGTAACCATGGTTATCTCCAGTTAGATGCAGAATACAGAGGCTTTAGCAGATGGGTTTTTTACTTGGACCTCTGGCAAGCAAAAACCAGAAAATCCCCAGAATATATATGCATAGCATACGATAGATACAATAGTATTATTTACTACCTGATACAAAAGTCTACATTTAGCCTTTATTGGAGGTGCTTTTTTCCTCAAACTTCTTTGCAAGCCAAGAGGACTATTAAGTCATTTGTAAGGAAAATGGACATATTTTTCTGTGAGTGTTTTCCCTATGCAAAGAGTAGAAGCTAAAAGGCTGATATTTCTCTAAGTGTGAGATTAAAGTGACACATTATTTGTAAGCATGTATATTTTCAAAGGCTTGGTTACTTTATTTTTCATTTTACCTTAGGAGAATCTATCATGTTGTTTTAAAATTTTTAGAAAGTATTAGAAGTTCACAGCATTGATATTAGCCTGGAATTTTCTACAATTTTATGGCCTCCATATGGCATTGTGTGTTGATCAGAAAGAATTTACAGAAGAATAAATTAAACAGATGACCAGTGCATCTTTACAGGTTGAAATAAATTACTCAGTTTCTGAGGAGTGTGCATGATTACTATTTTTTCTTTCTGAAGACTGAGTGCTTATATGTATTGTCTTACAGTTTTGGCTTTCTAAATTCATAGAATTTTCTGTAAAGTTAATGTTTTTTGTGAAAAAGTGTAATAATTTCAACCCTTATGCTCAAAGAATTTTTTTTGTAATTTGCAGAAAATTTTTACAGGCTTGATTGGGCTGGGTACTTCCATTAGGAGTAACCAGGTACCATGCTGTAGACATTATATGTTTGCCATGCAGCAGCTAAAGAACCTTTCTTTTCAGGAATAGAAAGGAGAAATAGCATCCTTCCAAAGTAAAATTGGATTATGCTCTTAAATGACAGTATCTACTGTAAAGAAAAAAGCTGGGCTTGAGCATTAGCTCAGCCTTTCAAACAAAACCATTTGCTCCATATCTGTTATTTTTATTCATTTGTTGGAGCCCTGACCTAGTAAATGGAGGTTACTCTGAAAACTGTACTTAATAACTGCTACTGTTATCCACCATCCTCTACACTGAATGAGTGACCTACTGTGACAGCATACTCAGATTTACTGAGACGTGCTAGGAACGTGTCACCAGAATCAAGAGTGAATTCCAGAAGCATTTGAGACCCTTGGCATCCGTCTGCCACTGAATTTAGTGCAGAAGGAGGGTGACCATGTGTACTTGTCAGCATTCAAAGCAGCTGGCAATGTAGTGTGCATTTAATCTCTACAGGTCTGAGGAGGCAGAATACAGCATGGGGAAGAGCCAAGTAGGAGTGGCGGCACTGGAACAGGCATGGAAAGGCATTAGACTAGTTGGAGCTGACCCACTTGCAGTCATGCATGAAAAAATACATAAGCACTTCACATGAGGCGAAAGACAAAGAGTAGTTGTGGTGTCTGGAAGGGAAATGTGGCACTGAGTTAAAAAAACCCAGATTAAAGAAATCAAGCACAGTAATTTTATTACTTCAGGGTTTTTCTTCGGGCTGAATAGTGAGGGATAGAGTTTGAATTTAATGCAGTGCCAGGAATGGCAACTGGAAATGTCAGGGAGAGAAGACAGAGAGACAGGTTCTCACATACCTCAGTCAAGTGCAAAACCCCACAGGGAAACAGAGGATTGTTTCCAGGTTTGAGTGCTTTCCTTTAAAATGTGGCACACCCAGCAGACCCAGCTCCATCATATACTTGTGTTATTTGTGTTCTGGTACAAAAGCTAAGGTCTGCTTTCACAGCAATTCCTTTATGCTGATCAAAGAGCTGGTCCCTTCCTCAAGAGCTTACAGACTTAAGACAAGATATTACAATACATCTCACAAAACAAGGAGAGAACAACAAGGAGAAAGGGAAGATTTCCACACAGAGCACATAGGAAATCTTCAGGATTCCAGAAGGATGGCATTTTTATCATTCATGGTGTAATGGCTTTAAAATGAAAGAGGAGAGATTTAGATTAGATACTAGGAAGGAATTTGTTACTGTGATGGTGGTGAGGCCCTGGAACAGGCTGCCTGGAAAATTGTGAATGCTCCATCCCTGGAAGTGTTCAAGGACAGGTTGCTTTTCATGACCCAGTGTGTTTAGTACCTGCTTATCCTTAAATTGTGCAAACTTTGATCTATTTCACTCCATTTGAAAATTTAGAAGAGAGAGGATTTTCATTAAAAAATTCAGTAGATTTTGAAGTAAGCAAAAATATTACACTTTGTGACTGGAATCCAGTGGTCAATATGCCCTGGAGCCAAACCCTAAAATTTTGGTTTAGATTAAGGTAACATTTGGTGGAATTTTATAGTGAACCACTTCTGGACTATGCTTTTCTGTTCAAATACTGAAATTGGTTACACCTACCTCTTTCATGCAGCCTGTCTGCAATGGTAAGAGAGTGTTGACTCTTTCAGATGAATTTTGCTTTGAATTTTTGAATTTCTCTGAACTTATATTTAAAAGCAAAACTCAGAGTGTGTGAGATAAAATAAATCAAAAGCCAAAAGACTGCATGAAATCCTGCAACATGAAATAACTGAGTCCTTGCACAGATTTGCTTGCTATCTAAAAATAGTTTAATCTCATCTCTATTCAGAATCTCCTGTGATAGCAGAAGGAGTGACAAAAAAAACAAGAGGCATGTGAGAAGCGAAGTCAGGGGCTTGAAAGGAAGGCAAGGAAAAAGAGACACTGTAACTGTGATGTGAACTTTGTCCCTCCTTGAAATGGCATTTAAGTGCAGTGACTGTGGTACTTTCTGTAAATGGATTATCACACACCCTCCCAAAGCTGTGTGTGTGCTCTCTGTGAGTGATTGAGCTCTATGTGCTATCCAGGTAACAGACTAGAGTTTTTTTGCCTTAAAAAAAAAGAAAGGAAAAAACCTCAGTAATTATTATGCAAATATGGTGGAACAAAAACAACAAAAAAAGTGAAGGAGAAATGTTTACTCATTTTAATAATAATAGCAGTCTTCCATAGGCAGTTCAGTGCTGAAGCTGTTGCTATTTGAAACAGCTTCATTTCTCTGTGAATTTGAGGCAGCTACCATATAATTATTTATCTTTTTCTCTGCTGGGTAATCCTTAAGCTGTTATTTACACAACAGCCTAAATTACATTTGCTGCCTTGCAAGGGAGAAGACAGGTCACCAGCCTTAAGGGGCTGCAGCCTGAATCCACCATGCACCAGGAAAGAAAAGAAGGAGACAGCGCAGAAAAAAGATTTTTTGATAGTTAAATCCTTATGTGTGAAATACATGCATTTTTTTTAAAACTGATTTCTTTCATCCCTTTTATTAGTTCTTTGAATATATTTTAGTTGTCTATGCAATCCCTCATTATTTTTTTGCCATTTTGCTCCAGATTTGGCCAATACTTAGGCACTTACTGAGGTTTCAGCCAGCTGATTATTGTCATGCTTGAAGCTGGGCTATGTGTAACTATTTGCAGGGTCAGGACTTTTCTTCAGACATTCATAATTTTCATTCTTCTATTACAGCCAGTTGAACTGTTTTCTCAATATTTTTTAAATAAGTATCTAATATTTTCTGTCTAGAACTATTGACTACTTCCCTCTTATCTTTTGATTGACTGGTTTCTTTAGTTTATAAAAAACAACCTCTTCATTTATCATTGTTTTGCTATGAGTATATACTACTGATTAAAAATTTTCATAACTATTATTGTTAGTTCTCCTGGACAGACTTTCTGGGTTTTGTTTGGTTTTTTTTTAAAATTATAAATAAAATGCCAGAAATCATATTTCAAATGACATATAAGCCAAATTTTTACTTTACTTAATTTTTCTATCTGTTGTGTTTTTATCTCTCCCACTTCTATAATTCAGGGAATATTTTAGTATTCTGCTGCTCTTGCAATTCATCAATGGCTTTGTTAACTAGCCAGCAATGAAAGGAAAATTTCTGCCAGACAACAAGAGAATATATTTTTAGTTTTTGCACACAGAATTCTGGATGGTAGAACTGGACCATATGTGTCTAACTACTGGTAACTGTAGGATGAGAAATTCCACATTCATTATCAGTTTGTACAGCCAGACGTGAAACATCTCAGGATTTAGGTGTTCGCTTGCTGTACAACTAATAAAATGCCTGATTTCTTTGAGGATTCAAAATAACCATTAAAATGTAAGAAATATATATTGAAGACCACATGCAACTGTATAATTCCTTGGCAAACACGCTAAACAGATTTTCATCCTTAACCACAGAGTAATCTCAGGTTCAGATACAAAGTAAGGCTGTTTAATGTTTACCTTATGTTACAAACACTAAGTTAAAGCCACAAAACAATGTGATGGACAAAATCTTCAGACAATTTTTTTTTCCTCTCTGTGTTGAAAATATATAAGCCAAAGACATTTTCTTTGGAAAAGCAGCAATCATAATTTAGGATTTATGGTATTATCCCCAGCTGGAAAAATTAGTTAATGGAGCCAGCCTTCTAATTGCCCAGAAGATATCTTAGACCTTGATCCTTATTATTATGGTAATCCTTTTACTATAGCATTAAATCAATTAATATTTTTTCCCACACAAACACATTTTTATTAGATTTAGATGCGTTTTCAAGGTACTGTTCTTGATAACTGATTTTTTGCTTATTTCTAGAGAATTCCTGACTGACACTAAGTACAAAAAGTAGCACCAAATAAACATGAAGGTACATGATGAAATACTGTTCACTGGGGGTTCATAACCCAGAGAGCCCCAGCTGCTGGGAGGGGCAGGTCTGTTTTGCAGCCTGCAGGTCTGTGCCACAGCACTGGAGCCTCCAGATCTTGGGATGATGTGGGGGACAGCAGTCCTGCACTGAGCCATACATAGCTGCAGGTCCGTGGTGCCAAATGTAATATTCCAGTGGGTCCCAGGGAGCTATTTTTTTAATGAAGGTCTGCTGAGTTTATAGGAGTTGATTCTGCATGTGTGTGTTTGTATTCTATGAAGTGACAGTTGTCTGGAAAATGAAAGCTGATTGAAAAGTGGAAGATTCTTTTCCCATCAGTTCCACTTTAAATAGTTCAGACTCTACTGAGATGTCACTTGTTCTCAGTTATGTTCTTGAAACCAAACATTCTGGAAAGAACTGGGCTGCTTTATGGGTATTGTTGTGTTGTTATTTTCTTTGGAAAATCTCACATAGCAAAGTCTGTACTTCTACCTGTAAACTCAAGTAGATCAAGGACAAGTGAGTGGACAATCAGAGAAAAGAGTAAAAGTAGATATAGTACTTATTTCTGTAAGAAAACAGTAAAGTCCTGACTTGACCAGTCAGCAATGGAGTGTAATTGGCTGGAGGATGAAAGCTGAATTGTCAGAGCTGAGCAGGTTCAATTAGTTTTCCTAATTTAGAATGCTTCAAACGTTTTAATTTTTAATTTTGATTTTTTGCTTCATTTCTGAGAGCAACAAACAGACAAATGGACTCTGGAAGAGAGGAGAGCCGATTAGCTCTGTTGTAGTTGTACAGAAAATCCAAATCTTGAAATCCCTTCACGGGCAGGCACTGTGCATTTTACCAAATGTATTAACTAACATAATTAATTAATGATTACCTTACACTGAAAACTAGGAAAATGAAAATTTGAAGTGGTATGATATATAGTCAAAGCCTTCAGAAAATTTTAGCTACCATTAGCTTGGATTAACTCTCATACCAGCACATTAAGCTCAGAACCTGTAAACAGGGCCTAATGAAGGCGAGCAAATGTTAGAAGAAAAAAAGTATTTTTGTCTTGTAGGTGGGATATTAAAACCATAGATGATGACCATCATATCCTCCAGACAGATTAAGTAAAATCTGTTTTGGGGCTTGAGGATTGAGATTCTTCCTGATGACCAGCCTGACCTGTGATTTGTCCCAGGTGTCAAGGGATTGGGCATGATGCTCCTTGTAGGTCCCTTCCAGCTCAAGCTATTTTAAATCTATGAGTGTGGTAGATGACTGAACCATGTAAATAACAGGGAAATAGTATTAAGGTTCACCACAACCCACAAAAGTGATGTGATTGTTCCATGAAGGTCATGCAAAACAAATGAAGCAAACTTGAAAACTGACCTCCAATGTCTCAAACCTCAGTGTGGCCAGACAAGACCATTTTTTCCTTTTCTCAGACTCTACTGATAAATTGAAAATTTGATAGTTATTTGTTCTTTTTGTAAAATTATTTTTATATAAATATCTTTACCAAATTGCACTGTTAATTATTAATTAAGGGCACCTATGCACTTGATGTAGATACTCTTTACAAAGTAAGTGCAGTGTTGGAGGTTGGGGGGGGGAAATGGAATTTTTCCCATTCTGTTGCTAAGCAACTAATGACTGGTACTTAGGGGCCATCTACGTTCACAAAGGAGACAAAGCCTTTGGCTTTTCCAGGCAGGGGAACAAGAGATTACAAGATTTGATAACAGGACACTCACTCGCTGCTCTCGGAGAGAGAACAGTGGAAGAGACGTCTCTCTGTTTCTGGCTGGGACCGCAGGAAAAGAAAAGCCTGGCTCTGTACTAGTTTTTCTCTGCCTGCTGGGTGAGTCCTTGCTTTGAGGGGAAGGTCACGGGACTCCGATCCTCTTGTCCCCTCCGGGAGGGTGCATCTACCAGCCGCGCTGCAGCGGAGCGGGACCCCTGCCTGCCACCACCCCGCAGCCTGCCTGCCGCTGCCCCGCGCCCTGCCTGCCCCAACTGCGGAGTTTCCTGTCGCCTCCTCTGCCGGCTCGCCCCGGTGGGCTGACCCGGCTGCCCCATCTCCCGGCTCTGGGCTCTCTGCTGCGCCCCCGTCCATCTGCGCTCCACCCGGCTCCAGCCCGTCCGCCATTACACGTGTGGCACAGCTCCAACTGCGCCACAGCGCCATCTGCAGCTTCCCGGGAGTCATCGCACCTGCCCTGCGGGTCTGGGAGCCCAACAGCGCCCCTGCTGGCCGTGACCGTGACTGCACCAAACGGGAAAGTGCCTGACAGCCCAGGGACATTTGCCACTGAGTTTTTTTTTTGTTTTGTTATTTTTTTTTTTTAAATCTTGTTTACTGTTTTTATTACTGATTGTTTACCTCATTCTAGATACTAGTAAAAACTCTTATTCCTTTTCCCATACCTTTGCCTGAGAGCCCTTGATTCCAAAGTTACAATAATTTGGAGGGAAGGGGGTTCACATTTTCTGCTCTAAGGAAGGTTCCCACCTTCCTAAGCAGACATCTGTCTATCAAACGAAGACATGCAGATATTAAAATGACATGGGGCAGCAGCGCCAGCACAACCTGAACAAAACTAATGGTGCAAGGTAAGATGCTGGGAAATCTATTTGCCTGTTGACAGCAACAAGGGAAAACCTGGAAATACCTGTTAGAATATAAACAACTTTGATAGCTTAGGGAAACAAATCAACTCAGAGGTTAATATGTTTTTTTTCCTATATTGGACATTGAAAGTGAATGTTATATGCAAATACTACTTATTTAAATCCTCAGAGCCCTTTCTAAATTATATAATCAATGCCACTAGGTAAGACTTTCTCACTAATTCTGATACTAAGCTCTTCTACATCAGAGTGACATACTAATAAATAATTTTTTAGTTGAATATATTTGTGTCTATGAGCATGTTTTGGATAATAGCAACATTTTCCAGTTCTGCAGTAGTTCATAAGTTCAGATATTGATGTGCAATTCATTGCACAAAGATTACACTGCTTAATTACATTCTTGTGAGGATGTAGATACAGAAGGATAAAGGTCTTATCTTAGTGTATCTATTTTCCCACAGGGAAAGAGACTGTACTGTTCTCCAGTACATGCACATTCACAGATGCATTAGAGTTGTGATCACACTGAGAAAGGCAGAAGCATAAATAATTCAGTAGAAAAATACATTCCTAACAGAAATAATGCTGATACAACCACTGTATGTGTGTCAGACTCCACTGACAACAGCTTTTTCCTCATTCCCATGATAACAACATCAATAATCGTGAAATCCTTTGGAACTAATGTGGCGTATGAGTGTAATTCTGAAGGACAATCACCTCACTGGCTGAGGATAATCTGCAGCAAGGTGATTGGGGCAAACGGCTGCATTAACAGCAAAGCAAGTAGATGCTGTGTATAGAAATGGATGTATCATCCCTGGTCCTGATTATTATGTCACTCAGGCATATACTAACTTTCAGTATCAATGGGCTATTTCAAAGGTTATCAAAACTTCATCATGAATGTGTTCTGCTGAGTCCATAATCTCTTTTAGAAGGTATATTTGTGAAGACTTCCAAGTTTTTAGTTGTGCTCTATTTCTTATTCTGAAACTCCAGATTAAAGGTCTAGAGTATATTTATTTTAGTGATAGGGAAAAGAATTAGAGATACCTTGCAACACGTTTTTACTATTTAAGATATTTTTATTCATTGCTTCTTTTACTTTAAAAAAAAAAAAAACCTAGTCTTTTCAATCCTTCAGAGAAGTTGCTTGTATGTTTTTGTGCTAATTACTATCATTCCTCTGTAAGTCCAGTTTTGTTTCACATTACTACAAGTGATTAAACTGTATAAGAGCAAAGTATTTCCGATTCTGCAACTCTGAAATGCCTACTGGTACTGTGACTTTGCCTGCAATATTTTCTGTTCTACTCCATTTGCCCGAGAACTCATCTTTTTGAAATGTGATTTCCTATTAAATGGACATCTCTAGTGGACTAGAAACTGAGTCCGTCATTTCCTAAACTGCTCTTGTTAGTATAAAACAGGGAGTGCAAAAGTAATTCAATTTTCCTTTCCAATTGTTGAGAATTTCTATATCTCTGGAGCTCACTATTCTGAGAAGACTCCTTGAACTAGAAAGGATAGCAGACAGGTTGGTTATGACAATTGCATATCATCTTCTCAGGTACATTAGCCATAGCCTGTACTTACACTTAACAGCAATTTCAGCTAATTACACTTGCTGTAGGCAAAATGTTCCGCTGTGGTCAAAGACCCTGCTGACACACACATCTCCTGACAAAGGTGTTTGGGATTGACTTGAGATTGAATGAATGTAACTTCTGCGTCAGCTCAGGGATCCTTTGATTTACATTGAGAGACAGCAAATCCTTCACATATTCCATTGCTTGACTCTTCTGTATGTTGTTCCATGAATTACTTCCTCAAAAAGTACAGGCAGAAATCTGACTGCAAATTTCCATTATTATTTGAATGATGGTTGTTGGGTCATGTTGTTTAGAAATGCCAGGGGAAATTTCTCATTGTCCTATACAAGGCTCTGAAGTTTCCCCATGAGTCTCCTTTTTGGTAGGCTCGGCTAAAAAGTGTGACATGGGTGGACATAGGTTAAATGCTACAATCTTGACTAATTCAAAATTAAGCAAAATGAATTGTTGTCCCTGGTTTAAGGGAGAGAGAAAAATTGAAATATGGGACCAAACCTGAGTTTGGTGGTAATATTAGTGAACAGCTATCTATACATGATTGATGCTTTGGTTGCTACAAAGTAAGACATATACTTTCAACAGAAATGGAAATCCACAGAAACAATCTAACAATTTCTAAGTATATCACCAGAAGTTAGGTTACACCTTGAAAGAAAGACTATTCAACAAGAAAAGGAATGGATGATAGTTCACTAACTTCTTCCTTTGAAAATCCTGAAGTAATGGAGTTGTTATCCAGATGAGATACAGTTAAAACATGACAAATTCCTGAAAAAAATTAATCTATTTCATAGTTGCTATGCCAGAGCTGGAACTGAAAGTTAACTGTAACTGCAAGCATGTCAATATGTATCAGGGAACACAGCAATTCAGCTTTAACTGTGTGAGACCACACTTATTGCCTGTAGGACACACCCTAAAGGACTTCCCATTCCAGTGTTATTACCTACCTGCAAGGTGTCCTTGCTAAGCACTGCCAGTTTTTCAAGTGTCAGAGAGTAAATATGGGTGAGGTGAGACTATTTGAGCATTGCCCAGTTGCAGCTCTGGCAGAGCCCACACATCACAGCTGATGAGGTGCACAGTATCTTACCTGGTCTCACCTGAAGCAGAGATGACTTCACTCAGGTTTTATTTTGCAGTTTACATATCGTATTGGAAGGCAGAGTGGCATGGTTCATTAAGCAACAAATAAGGGAGAACTGAGTTGAAAGTATTTGGAGGTTGGAGTTTGGATATCGATTTCAGTGGAGTTAGAAAAGATTGAAGACCTGGGGATGTGGACATTAGTGGTGATGGGAAGACAAGACTCCTTTTCCAATGACAGCTGTTACGTAGAAATGCTCTTTCCATGGAGGTCTGATTGCTGGGAATGGGAAGAGAGAGAGAGTCCCTGAAGAAGTCAGTATTGAGATCGGGAATCTTTAATCTAGTGCTGTGAAGCAACAACCAAACTTCCTTGGGTTTCACAGGTGGTGGAAAAATGGCATGGTAGCAAAACCATGGCAAGGGGCAAAAGATTAGGGACAGCCTTCCAAGTGGAAGGAATTAAGGAAGGATTTGTGTGAAGGTTTTTTAAAATAATTTATGATCTAGGTGTCCCAGGTTAGCAAAATCTGATTAAACTGCAAATCTCTCCCTGGTATACCTCCCCATGTATCCAGGGCAATTCTTATGTTTTCCTTTGCTGTCACCTGTGAGTTTAGCATTGCAGACACATTTAAGGAAAATTGGCGAATATTAATTCTTTTATGTGTTTAGACCTGTAAAAGCCTTTGCTTACAGCCATTAGATCTTCAGTTTGTCTCCTTTTGTATATTTTTCCTTCCTCCCTGTATTATAATTTCCCCCAGAAGGGTTACCTGATTTTTACTGCTTTGCTATGATCTTATAAATATGATTGTTCTTTATTTTCTGTGTTTCTACTCTGACAATAACATATTTTTTCCTGATGTGAGGTGTGCATCAATGATTCTTCTTTTTTTTCCTCTGGTTTTACTCTTTCTTTGGTAAATAAGTTGTAAAAAACCTATAATTTTCATTTCAGATGCCAGGAGTCAGTTGACAAAAAAGACTTTCTGGATATCCTACTGCTCTGCCTGGAAGCTAAAGAAAAAGTAATCCTTTTGAACGCCACATGAAACAGGTGAAAGTCTTTTGCAATGAGAAGGATGTGAAAACTTTGTGAAAATGATGCCGTTTAATACTTTCCCGTGGCATAGGTTAGCTCCTACATGTGTGTGCTGGTTGAATTATACATTTTCTATTAAAGTGATATGCTTCAGAACGACTTTGTAGGTGATGATACCCTAGAAAATGTACAGTTTGCTACTGAATTTATTAGCAATGCATGCCACAGTCCCAGGCTGGGTGCTGCATATCACAAAATACAGAGAGTCAGGCCATAGTCTGTTCAGTGACTGCGTATTTCTAAGGTGCAGGCATTTAAAAGACCAGTAAAGGGCATATTATTTTGCCGACTTTGAGGCATATTAAGTCTATTTGGAGAAATATGATACAAATATAATGCTAGCAATCCACAAAGAGGCTATAGGCGAGCCATGTGCTAGACAATGTGGATTTTATAATGTGGAAATAAAAATTGATTCTGTGAATGTTTAGAAATAATATATGGAATCTAGAAGGAAGGCTTGCAAAATTGAATTTAAAAAATCAAGAAACTGTTGTACACATTTTGGACTTTAGGAGGCAAAGTCATTATTATTCCTTCCAGATATCTATCTGATAGGAAAATGGAATTCCTCATTTAGTTAGGAAGCATTACATAGGTTTAGTTCCTGACAAAACTTTTACCCATGGGCACCTCATTCTTATTAATTCTTGTTTTTTTTTTCAGCATCAGAATATATATTGTCAAAAATGTCACCATGAAAGGTATTTAATTCCCCCCCCACCATACTACTGCTGACTTCATGTGTGCTCTTTATCAATTAGAAGAGAAATCTAAATTATTTTTAAAACAGAAGCTCAGGTTTTTTTTGTTTTTTTTTTTTTTTTTTTAAGGTTTTCATGGTGAGGTCCTCATTCCTTACGGGAATGGCCTGAAGTTGTGTCAGGAGAGGTTCAGATTGGATGTTAGAAAAAGGTTTTCCACTCTCCACTCCAGGTTGTTGTTGGCCACTGGAACAGCTCCCCAGGGAAGTGGTCGCAACATCAAGCCCTGACAGAGCTCAAGAAGTGTTTGGACAATGCTCTCAGGCACATAGCGTGACTCTTGGGGTGTCCTGTGCAGGACCAGTATTTGGACTTTGAGGATCTTAGTGAGTCCCTTTCAAATCAGGGTAATTTAATTAAATAAATTCTCAACAACTCTAACTTAAAAAATATTGCCAGTAAAAATATTGAGTTGTTTCATGTTAAAAAAAGTATATATACTGATTAGATACTTTCTCACTGATGTGGTCAATTTTTCTGAAATAAAACCCAGAGTAGGAGGGTAATACTTAATATGAAGAAAATTTTTACGTAAGGTGAATGAAGTTGAGAAATGTTCCTAAAGCACAAAAAGAAATAAACAAAAAAGTAAGACTGAGAGTTGGGCAAGAACCAAATGAGCTAGGAAATCGAAAGACAGCATAGCTTTACAAGGGCTCTTCAGATTTCACAGTGACTCAGTAGACTAATGCCTCATAACCTATAAGCAGAAGAATGTGAGAGTGAGAAAAATCCCTTCCCTCCATTCTGCTACATAAAATACTTGGATTACATAAAAACTACTTAATCTATTTATTATAAAATAAAAATACTTAACCCCACTATTTAAACAAAAGCCAATTGAACAAAAGCATTTACCTGCAAAAAACAAATACTACCTACTCAGCAACAAATGGAATAAAAACAAAGGAAACTTGAACTGAGCATGAGATTCGCTACCTCCGACCTGTTTCTTGGGGTGGGGTTTGGATTGTTCCTGATTCCTGGAGCAGAACCCATAGTGGACTTGGCTTAAAAGTGTCAGCCCAGCTCTGGAATGGTTTCTGATGCTTGAAATAGCTATCACAGCATATCATAAGCAAGGCTTTTTTGCTGTCAGAATCCACACTGGAAAAATACTTGCTTTATAGATTCTGCTTCTTCATAAAAAGAAGCAGCTGAGTGGGGCTGTAATTAAATGTTTGGCATCTCAAATGCTATGTGCAAGGTTAATCTCAGCAGGTAAATCAGCTCAGCATCAGTAACAGTGTAGAGGCCATGCAGTACAAGAATATATACAAGAAAAAACCAAAGCAAGAAAACACATCCTTTTTCAAGCACTGAATAATAATCTATGAAATGGACTCTGCAAGGACAGGCTCCTGACGCAAAACTAAAGGAACCGTAAAGCATACACACCCCCCAGAAAACCAGCAGAATGCAGATTAGAGATATTGCTTCTGCTTTCCTATTCCCAAACTTCCTAGGAATTACTACTTCATAAAACAGTTCTTCAGCTCTTTCCACATGATTAATTTTGGTTATCTCACTGCAGCAGGATAATTGTATGCAGATCTGTAAGAATTTAACATTGTTATCTCTTTTAAAATCTTTAATACACTTAACTTGTTTTCCTTTAAAAAAGCAAACAAAAAGCCCCAAAAAACTCTGTAGTTGAATCTTCGTATTTGAAATATGTTATTGCTTACTTTGGCAACAAAAATGAAAAGTTGTGCTGGAAGGCTTGACAGATTACCAAAATGAAGCCCCCCATGGGTTTTAAAATCTTTTGGAGAGCTGAAAAATTCAATTAAAATTTTGTGATACCATTTGTTTATACAATTTATATGACAGTATCAAAGCCTTGGATCTGGTCTTTCTAGTATAAGTTTCAAGCTTACAGAAATGCCTATTGAATATATTTTCATCATAAATCTGTCTGATCTGTTGACTTGGTTTGTGCATGACCCAAGGGAGGAACAGGAATTCAGGACATGAACTCAATATTTCAAGGTACAGTCTGAGGACTATAATTGCTTCTGTGTAGTTTCAATGAAAGTAAAGTTGAGCTTCAGGTATTCCCCTCAAAAATACCCAGATATCCACCCCTTTCCGCATATCTATCTCTCTCTTCTTTCTACTGCATTAAAAAGGAAAGGTAGCAAGGAACCTGTCATGAGTCACAACATCCCATAAATGGAATGCTACCTCTCATTCTCTTCTTCCAGTCAAGAAGACATGGATGAGACAGCAACTCCTTTGGCATCATGTGTTTAAGAACCTTATTCAAGTAACACAGAAAGGCAGGTGCCTCATTCATTCACATGCAGGTATGATCCAGAGAGGATCTACTTTAGAAACTCAGAGGAAAAACTCCTCACACAAGTTGGAATGCTAAGCCAAACCCATGGATATACTCCATCTTGTGAAGACAAGCCAAGCCACAAAGATGCTCACATTTACCTGCAGGATCTATTGCTTTAAGTAAAATTCCATATTGTCACAGCTGGGTAAGCCTTGAAGTGATGTTTCCTTGCAGTTTGATATTGGGTACAAAATCAAGAGAAAGAAACTTCAACTTCTCCTTCCTAAGACCTGTACAACTGGCTGCTTATCAGAAATTATCCTTGCCAGGTGATGTGTTGGGTCCACTCAGCTTCTCAATCTGCTGATCTCAATCTTCTGATCTGCTCCTTCTTCCAAGGCAGCAAAATCTGCAATAACTTGTTAAAATTTAATTTTTTAAAACATTGATTATTGATGTCACAACATTTTCCCATGCTTCGTATCTTTTTAGCAAATTTAAGAACAGTTTAGTGGGAAGACTGCTGTACTTTCTTTTCAGCTACGTTTCTTTTCTTGCCTTGTCTTGTGCATTGCTACTGTGCAAAATCCTTCATCCTTGCACATAGAATCACAAATGGTTGTGTGGTCTTGATGGCAAAGTGGAGGATAGCAAAATATTTACAAAGTGAAATGTTAACACTTTGAGAATAAAGGTTTCTGATTTATCTAACTGAAGATTGCTGCTTGAATCATGAAGCTCTGCAAAAACATGAAAAACAGCCCCCCAAAACCTGTACAGATAGTCAAGCACATACACACAGAGCAAGAATGGATTTCAAATTCACAATTCCCTTAGTCTTTTGAGCAATTATTTTGACAATAAAACAGCTCTCTCAACAGAGATTGAAGCTTACTACCATATCTAAGCCATGTTTGATCCAGAACACTATTTGAAGTATATTCATTGAGTAAAATTTTTAAAACCTGTCACCTGTTTTTAAGCTCACAAGATGTTTGAGTTACATGAACCCACTAATTATCTTATTTCTCAGTCACAGTCTGTTTCCATCCTCAAAAGGTCTTCTGATGATCTATTTTTACTGCAGCTATAGTGTTATCTTCAGCTGTTCTGAGATTTTTTATGACCACACATCACTGCAGTTGCTGGGCACATTTTTCCTAACATGGTGGATGATGATCTACGGTAAAAAATATAAATATATATATATATATCAGCAGAGTTAATTGATTGATCTTCAGATATTCTGTGATCTAAACTATTACTCTGATCTGAGTTTTTCTGGAGCAGTGTTACATAGCAGGAATCTCTTTTATATATGTTGAAAAGACATATTAGAAAAGGTCTGAGCTGCTCATGGTTAACGCTAGAAACACTCACAGGTTTTCTATTATTATGATGCATTTTCTCATTATGGGCAACTGATATATCACATTATTTAAAGTCCATTTTAAGGGCAAGAATATGGACTGCCAGAATAAGAATCAGCTGTAGGTTCTGTATGAAGGTAATCTCTTGGTCCATGCTCTACCAAGTGAAGCTAACTCCATCAAGAGAGGCACAGAGGCTGCCTCCTGTGTGTTTTTAAATACCATACATTCATTTTGCCTCACAGCTGAAATACTGCAGGTCTCAGGTGGTGTAAAGGCCATTAACTGGAAGTACAAAATGAATAATATTTACAATTGTAGCCAGAAAAGGAACAAATTTTGGAATATACCTATTGCTTTCCATATAGGATTCAGTTAGCTAGAATGGCATAAAATATCAATAATTATGTATTCTCTGTGATCATAACTATTCAGATTGAATGGATTATGATCTGTGCATAATCTAGCAAGCAACTAATTTTCACATTCTTGCAGGAAATATGTACACATTTTGTAATATGACGTTCTTGTACAGCACAATGTCCAGAGGGAGATATTTTTTCCTTCCTGTGAATTTCTAGAAATGAGGATAGAGGGACACTAAAGTAAATCATTTACTGGCTGGTTTCTCTCAAAATCTTCCATGGAATCTACTGATAGCTTGAAAAGAATTTAATAAAAAGTTGGAGAAGGAGAGATTGAATAGAATAAGAACTAAGGTGATGAGAAACCCTGAAAGATCAATCTAGTGAAGTATACTGAGGTTCAACAGAATCTTTTGAATTAGACCACTCTCAAACCACTTCAGCTGAATGTGGACCCTGGAGTGCAATTTGCAGTGGTACCAAATTGATAGAAATTGTTTTTCTATAAAGCACCTTAGTGTGTTAGCTTTGATTAATCAGAGGCAATTATCACAGCTAATGGAGCATAGCTACAAACACAGAGAAACCACAGTCATGGAAAAGTTCACAGGCCTCTTGCACCCAGACATATGAAGTTCCTCAGGAGTGTGCTCCATAGGCAGGCCAGTTTGTGCAGGCTATTGTAAGTATCTTTTCTAAGCACCGCAGTTATCCTGTGTTTGCTTCAATACTAGATGAGCTCAGTCACAAGCACCTCCACACTTCGAAATTTTGAAATTACTATCGAGAATTGGAACAAGCTTCGCAGGGAAGTAGTTGAGTCACCACCCCTGCAGGCATTTTAGAGACATATAAATGTGACACTTTAGTGGTGGATTTGGCAGTGTCAGGTTAACAGCTGGATTTGATGATCTTAAGGGTCTTTTCCAACCTAAACAGCTCTGTGATTCTGTGATTGTGTGACAAGCTTTCTGTAAACA
Source organism: Acanthiza pusilla (assembly GCA_036630365.1). Classification (NCBI taxonomy): domain Eukaryota; kingdom Metazoa; phylum Chordata; class Aves; order Passeriformes; family Acanthizidae; genus Acanthiza; species Acanthiza pusilla. Next base: position 70,228,479 of record JAXCHO010000034.1, read on the forward strand.
TTCAAGCAACCAGATGTATAGGTTTCACAGTGCACTTGGACCATTGCTGGGGTCCTAATCCAACTCATAGTTTTGGGGTAAACCGGTGCCAAACTGAATTAAAAAGGAAGTCTTTCAGATGGAACAATTTCTGGTATTCCAGGGACCAGACTTCAGTGAACTATTTAATCCTTTTGGACATGCTGCTAAAAATATTTCAGGCTAAATACTATCTGGTGTGAAGAAGCAGGTTGGATTCATAGTGTCTACTGAGTTTACTTGCAATAGACTTCAGTTTTTGCTGTCCCCATCTTGCAGGGAAGTAATCTCTTCAACCACCTCAGCTAATTCTACATTGGAACTGCAGTCTATGGAATCAAGGTCCTTCCCTCCCTGTGCTAAACTCAGAGAGGCTTGCAACTGAACTGAACTCACTAATGTTCTCTATAAATACAGCAAGTTATGGCTGTGGCAAGTCAGTGAATTTATGCAGCCAGCTCTGCAATGGGAACTGTGGTATCTGACAAAACAATCAGTGGTCAAATGGAGGCAGCAAATTCTTAAAACTCCTTGCTTGGTCTGACTATGAGCCAGACTCTACATTAGCTGTTTCAAGGCCAAAAGAGTGACCTAAATTCTTATTGCCTGTGTTCAAGAGAACTATTACACCACTTGAAATGCAGGCTGACAAAGTTCCCCTGAGCTGTGCTTGCAACCACTCTCTGCATGTTCAAAACCAGCCACTGAAATTCAGGACATAATGTAATCACTGTTTTTGGAGGCATAATTGTCTGCATTTCATCTTTTCCCAGGTCACATCGTAAACATTTAATTTCATGGGCAGTAGCAGTGAAATTTTGTTATAGAATTTTACCATATATTATAGTTAGACCCTCCAAAAACAAATAAAGAGTAATTGTTTCCTTATAAAAGCTATCACAGCAGCTCACCTTGAAGACCCATTTCTTTCTTTTCCCAAGTGCTGTTGGGAATAATCCAAATATACTGGAAATTATGCTTTCAATTTCGCAGTGAGGAAACTGGGATATGGAATATAGCTCAGAGAATGTTTTCAGAGCTGCAAGCTCTGGTTTACATGACTGTCACTCTACAATCCAGAATCCTCAGAGAGGAGCCTATGTACCCTGTGCTCATCATGGGGTGGTCTGAGCCCCTCCAAATGATGACACAATTACAGCAGCTGCTTAGAGGAAATACTTCTCCTGGAGGGTGAACCTCAAACTGAGCATCAAGGCAAATTGCTGTGAACCACAGGCAAGAAGCCCTGCTCAATGCTGATCACCTGCTTAAGAGCAAGCAATATCACATGGTGATGCCACTCCTTGCCTTGTGCATGGTAGAAGTAGAGAAAGGGGATGGGACAGTACAACTTCACTCCCTCTCACTCCTCCCGGTGCTTCATCTCTAAAATTAGGAGCTGGAATTATATTAGGGAGTGCAATGTTCTTGTCTGTAGTCCTGTCCTTCCATATGTCCAGCAGCAGACCATAAACCAATCTGCCCTCTTCCTTACGGAGAAAGTTTCATGAGAAAAGAAAAGCCTCATGCATTCCAGCTCTGCTGGGGCAGACAGTGAGACAGGGATTTTGAGGCAAAATGAGCAGGATAATTTTTGTTTTGATTTGTTTTCCATGTGATGATATTGCTCTAAGGCTAATCTCTATTGTATTATGAATTGTACATAGTTGTGGCAGTGATAGCCAAGAGAATGTTGACTGTCGCTGTAAACTGTGCAAAATGAAGTAGCATTAAGCAGCTGCTGAGCAGAAAGATGTAGAGGTTTCATTTCTTATTGAAAGGTATTGCCATCTCTGTAGAAAATTGATTCCTTCAACAGCCAAATCTACAAAATTGCATTAGGAATACAGAAAAAGAATATCCTCCTTTAAAAGCAAAAGCAGCAGAATGTCGTTATTTTGTCGGTTTTGCAAGTTTCATTTTTCTTTTAAAAAGCAGTTGTAAAAGAGTATATTTTTAAAATTGCAGAGAAAGCAAAAATGAGAAAAGTTTGGGATCCAAAAAAACCCTGGGGTCTGGCTTAGCCTGCCACATTAGCTATGGCTTAGCAATGTGCATTATGCAAATACAGCAAAGTGCCTTTTAAAACGTGATTAAAGACCTGACCTGGAGATTAAGTAGGGCCATCTTAATATTGTGCATGAAAGGAATGTCCTGTGTTGGGGACTAAGATAGTGAGGAATAGGAGAAAATACTCTGTGTTTAATTTTCAAATGCTAATTCAAAAAATAAATAGATTTGTGTGAAAAAGTAAAGAAAAACAAAATTCAGAACCGATGACCTGCACAGTCTTCTCTTTAAGAACTTTAATTGTCCCTTAGCTGAAGGTCTCTAAGTAGCAGATAAAATATGCAAAATTTTAATGACACATGACAAACTTTTAAGTTTTTTCTATCTACCTTCTTCAAACCAAAATTTTATCTGTAAGGACACTTTAGTATTTCTTTCTAGATACAGAGGCAAAACATTTTCTATTTTTTAAAATTTCATTCCATTTATCTTCTACAAGAAAAGAGAGAAATACATTTATAATATGATAAGTTAAGAAAATGCAGACAATATGAAAATATAGGTGCTCAATATTGTAAGAATATTTTTACAGGTAGCTTTTTCCACTTTAGAAAACTTCTTGCTGCTGTTGTATTACTCTATGTGTGATGTAGGATGAGAATTGGTTGTGATGGAGTGCTGCTTGCAGCTCAGGCTGTTGAGATAGATATCCTCATTTAATTTGATTGTATAAGCTTTCAGATCTGAAACTAGGCTGCTGATGTAAACAGTTGATCAAATTAAAATACCTTCTTGGACAATAAGGAAACAAAGAAAATAGCTTTATCTGCTTATTTTTAAAAAAATATCCTTGTGCTAAAAGAAGAAAACACCAACAGAAAAAAGGAAAGATACGAAAGGTGAAGGTACCCTTGTGAAGGGAATTGTCTTATAAAAATGTCAGCTAACAGAATAGGACAGCTGAACCAGCTCTTTAAAAATTCATATGACACTGGTTTACAGAATGAAAGTGGATAAGCAACTTCCACAGTGTAATTTACTCTTTGAACATTAGTTTTACGTTGAGGCAATATCCATGATCAGACTACAGACACTTTGGTTAGAGTTACTGCATTTGGGAATAGATCTTTTATAAGCTGATCACAAATAATCCTGCTGTAGGTATATGTATCTCCTAGCTTTGAAATAGGATCTTTAATGTTTGTTTCATATCACAGCTTTTGAATATCTTGACTAAGTTTAACCCAGGGGGAAAAAAAAGCGGCAAGCCAAAAGGATCTAAATTCTCTGTGTTAAATCTGTTTAGGAATGGTACTACACACAAAGGATTAAAGATTTCTGCTAAGTTTATATCCCTTTTCCTGTTCTGATCCCCCTTAACTTTGTCCTCTGTGACACCATTAGCAAAACTGCAACCCCAAAAGATTTTGGTTTGATTTACTTGTAGAGTTTTAGGCAAGTATCTCTACCTGTTATCGTACTCACAGCACATGCAATTCACACATGTCAAATTAAAGCATATAGCCTCATTCTGAATTTGTTGTAGGAAATTCTGAGAAAATGAGTCCAAGAAAAAATCACACAATTCTGCAGGTTTCTGTGCTATGTTTTAAAGTCTTACAAGGTTTAGAAAAATTTACAGAATGAGATTCCAATGACAAGACTTTGGAAAGTGACTAAGGCAAATTTGAGTACTGATAACAAAGTATCTCACTGAATGTCCCCTTTCAGGCACTGACAGCTGATGCATGTTCAGTACGTGGTGAGTACTGCCAGTTCCATTGGAACTGTCTCCATAATGTCATTGCTCATAATACTGTATGCTGTCATTTTGGTCTGAGGCATGAACAATGGCTTTGTTCTGTGAGAAACAAATATTCCCTATGCTTTGTGTCTTCAGAATAACAGGAGACACAGGTCAAAATAAGGATGGTCTAAATGAAAGCTGAAATAAATTGTCTAGCATTTTATTTTGCTAAGCCACAAGATGAATAATGATTTGCCAATCTGCGTGTGGTCACCCTCTTGTTCCTGCTGCTAATAATCATACTTGTGGTACTAAACAATTTATATAGCCAGTAATATATCAGCCCAGCAAAGAAATATGAGTCAGTGAACGAGCTGAAAATTCTGTCTGAAACACCCTTCCTCCACAAAGTCATCAGAGCATAACACATCAAAATAAAGGTCACCACAACCCAAATTGAACATGGCTAGTCGTCTTTGATTGGGTTTGACTCTCAGTCTCATTCATCAATGTTAGCCACTGAAATGATCTCTGTATTTCCAAATAGTTTCTAATTTGTTCCACTGCAGTCCTTAAAAAAGAAGACAATAATTTCTCCCTCTTTGTTCACCATCTTTTCCTTCCTCCAAATACAGTGTCCAAATTTGCTTTTCATCTTTCCAGAAGAAGAAAGGATTTCATTAGCATTACTACTGCTACTACTATGACTAATTGCTATTATTATTACTATTAACACTATTTCTGAATTTTTAAGTTACTCTCAAATACACCACAACAGAAGTGTGGAAAATAACAGGGAATCCGCAAGACCACTGCTCCCAAATATTAGTTCTTTCTTAATTAAAACCATTAGAAAATGCAAAAATTGTGAGGTTTTTTTACTTTTTTTTTTTTTTTTCATTTTTCTGGCAGACAACTAAGGAAAATGGAACTGAACGTCTACAGTATGTGCTTTTAGCTTAAGGGCTAGTAAAACTGATAAAAAAGGTAAGAATGGGAAATGGCATGAGCAGAAGAGAAAGAAAAAGACAATAAAGATAAATAGATTTAGTGGGAAGCCAGCCTCCTTTTGCTAGTTCACCAAAAATGGAAGCTACCTTTAGCTAAAAATCTTTCTTGAGTGGATCACAGGGCACATAGGTGTTCACTCCGGTCCAATTTGTTTGATTAGATATTCTTAGCACAGCTAAGGGCAAGATTCGCCTCTGGTTTAATCAATGGGAACATTGCCGTTGTCTCCAACAGGAGTGCGTATGGCATGGTTTGCCATATGTTGCCTAAATGAATGTAATGTATATTCCTCTCTGGAAAATTAATATTCACACACTTCAAGCTTGTTTACAGCTCTGTCTTCCATCCATTTGATGATTTAATTGCCTCCACATTGTTATCTAGTGATATTTGAAATTCTGTATGGTATCTTCGGCAACCAAAGCTTGTACATTTGTCACAGGACTTAATCGGAGCACTGCATCCTGGATTGGCAGTAGCTGGCCAGGTTGTCTGCCCTAGGGCAGCTCAAATGGCACTGGACATCTAAATTTGGGCAAATGTTTCACCTCTGATTTTCTGACCATAGACTTCCAGTCTTCCTCTGCTGAGGTAGCTTGCTGCTTAAGTCACAAAAATTGGTGAGGAGTTCATTTTGTTCACAAGGAAACGTTCAAGGTAGAGTACTACTCTAAGCACTTGGTGGTGATGGATCCATCTCCTTTTATCATCATGATTAGCTCTTCCAAAGTGAACCGATTCTAGAGTTCAAGAGTCTGTCTTTTCTGGTGTTAAATAACAAAGAATTTGAACCACCTTATGGCGTGAAGAGAAGAAGAGAAGGGAAACACTTGCCCTCTTGACATTCATTCTCTAACCCAAGTTACCTTTCCTTTCTCTTGCAGGGCCCACATACTGGTCATTCAATTATGAAAGCATTTTGGCAACAGTGACAGCTCTTTCTTTGATGTCTGTCAGTAGCAATAAGGACACATCTTTTGCTGGTGTAACTTGACAGATGCCCAATGAAATCACCTAGTACATTAGCTCATCACTTTTACCCTTGAACTGAAAGAAACAGAAAAAGAAAGAACCTTTGCTTTTAGTGGGTAGCTGAAGCAGATGATATCCTTGGAAAGGAAATATTAAACCTCTGGTTTTGTGCTTCTTGGAATTCTGTGTTTTTTCCTTAGCAGCTCAGCTCGAGGGAAAAAGCAGGTTGGCAAGCATTACTTGCATAGTTTGGCATGGTTAACAACAATTAAAACATGAAATCATTGATTACCACAGAGTTAGTGTGAGACTTTCTTCCCACCTGGATTATAATGTGGTTTGACAGTTAAAGGCAGGTTTGCTGTTAAGCCTGAAATTAATGGTTGAATAAAGATTGAATATAAAACTGGACCATGTTTTCAACCATGTGTAAAAACAAACCTCTGAATCTCTACTCTCTGCTCTCAAAATCCTAACAAAGGTCAGGAGCTGGAAAGAATATAGAGGTAGAGTGACTTACAGGGATTTGTTCAATGAGCTGAATGTTGATAACTTGGCCTGACAACGTAGCAGGGTAAGGTAACAGTTTTCAAGTACTTGAACAGGATAACCATGAAAATACGCTAGGAATTATTAAGGCTGACAAAAAAGATGTCAAAATCCCCATGCCAGACAGTAAGCAACAACACTGCTTCCAGAGCATTTTGTACAGAAACACCTTTTGTAAGGCTTAAACAGCTGCAGACAATTGCAGAGTTATTTAAGGTCATTCAACACATCCATTACTGCTGTTTGTGGATTTTTTTGTTTGTTTGTTTGTTTTGTTTTGTTTGTGAGAATCAGGCCAGAATCAATGGAAATAAAGTAGCCAAAAGAATTCCAGAAAATATTTTCCAAATATTTATCTATTGTTCTGAGCAGTAACCTTTACAGGAAAAGAGTACAAATCCCACCACTGGAGGGTATATTGATAGCAATCTTGTGCTTATATTGGCATTGCCAACATGATTTAATGTAGGGCTTATTTCCCCCTCCCCATCTCAAATATCTATTATTTTAAATTCAACAAGAACTACCTTACACTATTCATGAAATTTAAAAAGAGAAACTTTTTACCTTGTAAAAAGAGAAACTTTGAACAAGACTGTAAATATACTTCAGTTTTTACAACATCAGCTGTCTTGATTTGCTGCTGTGTCTCTGCAAACCCATGAAGAAATGCTTGTAATTCAAGGCTGCTCATTGTAATACATAACGAACATTTTGCTTTTCTGTCTTCAATCCCAAAATGAATCCTGGATTTTTTTAATATATATTTAGTTACTTTCGTTAAGGTTGGCTTAAGTCCTGTAGGATCCAGTCTCAGGGTTACTTTAAGAATTTTCCCAAGGGCTGGTTTGTCTGTATGAGTACTAAAGATTAATGTTTGTGTCCAGTTTAAATGTAGTTGCCTGGACTAATCAGATAATCTGACAATTTTTAAGTAACAAACAATTTGTAGTTTCCTTTGCTAATGAACCTGTGACAGTTGTATTGTGGTCTAGCTAATTTACTGCAATGTGAACACACTCTTTAGATTATAGCATTCGGCCATAGATGATTTCCTTCTTGGTATAAAAATATAACCAATTTGTGCAGAGTATTATTGATCAAAATATTAGTTATTTTAATCTATTAGGGCATTTGAAAATTTGGAATTGAAAATCTTAGCTAATGCTGCTCTCCAATACCCCTGTGATGATCTCAGCGTGGTGATCTCAGCAGGGTGATGCACTTTCTGATTTACATCATTCCATAATTCTCACCCGATTTACATCTGTAAAAATTCATTTACCTCAGGGGAGCTGTGCTGGAATTACTGAAGAAAAAAGGTGTATGGTTTCGAATTCCCCTGACGCAGAGGCTTGCTGAGAGAAACCAAGCAGACCAAAGTATGGCGGAGAGAAGGACAGTTTATTTACAGTAAAAGCTTTTTATACTCTAACATATTCCAACTACTACTGGTCAGTGAAAAGTCCACCTCCCAAGCCTATTGGCCACAATTAAATAACACCCGGTGACAAACACAGAGATTAGAAAAGTGAAAGAATGCAACTTATCTATGTTCTCCGTGAGAAAGAACAGAAGGATTCTAAACAGTGCAACCACAAAGGTGTGACTAGTATTCCTCATAAAAAGGAATATATGACCAATGGCTCATAAAAGTGTCAAGTGGACAGTTGAATATTCTCTGCTCTATTGTTATATGAAGATTGTAGAAGTCATTCTGACCCTAGTTGGCATTAGTTTTTGCTTTGTTAATAATAGTTTCAGGCATGAAACTAATCTTTACTTATTTGGATAATTCATTACATGACATACTTTTAGGTCTGCCATTTGCATGGCATGATAGTTTTCATTTCTAAACTAAGAAATTTTGTGACTTTAAATATCTGATATGGCACAGCTATAAGGAAATCTTGTTCCACTGAGACATGCATCAATTCTTTAAGATTGCAAAGTTTAGTCTGATAAGAGACTAAGGATTTTTATATCATCAGCTGTGGCTAGTGTTTTACATAATGGTTTGTTACCCGGGAAACTCCATTCCAGCTGCAGATATTTTTATTCATAGAATCACAGTATACCATGGAACAGTTCAGAATGGAATGGAGGCTTAAAATCATCTACTCTAACCCCTCTGTTGTGAACAGGGACATCTTTCATTTAATCATGTTGCTCAAAACCCCATCCCAATTGACCTTGAACACTTCCAGGGGTGAGGCATCCACAAGTTATTGGGAAGCCTTATGCTGTGTCTCACCATTCTCACAATAAAATAATTCATCCTTATATCTAATCTAAAGATATTCTCTTCTAGTTTCAGGTTGTTAGTCCTTGTCCTATTACTGCAGTGCGTGGTAAAACATCTCTTTTCATCCTTCTTATAAACCCTTGTATTGCATTTGTGTGGCAAGGTTCTGGCACTGGGTGGGCTGCAGGTGTGAAAAGCTGGCAGAAGCTTCCCCCATATCAGACAGAGGCAGTTCCAGACACCTCTAAGCTGGATCTGCCACTGGCCAAGGCCAAGCAAGTCAGTGACAGTGGTAACGCCTGTGGGATACGTATTTATGAAGAAGGAAAAATCTTCACAACAGCAGCTGGATGAGAGGGTGAGAATACATGAGAGAAGCAGCTCTGCAGACAAGGACAGTGAAGGAGGGGGAGGAGGTGCTCCAGGCACTCTATCCTAAACTGCTGGGATCTCATGAGGGCAGAGTAGAGGGGCAGAATCCCCTCCTTTGACCTGCTGGTCATCCTGCTTTTGATGGAGCTCAGGATACAGCTGGCTTTCTGTGATGCAAGTGCACATTGCCAGCTTGTATCTAATATTTCATCCCAGGATCTGTGAGACCAGGACTGAGGATCTTCTGGGGCAGCCCTGAAAGGACCCCAGCAGGCTGTTAATTTTCTGGAGGTCCTTAAGGAGGTTTCCCACAAGCCCTGTGCTTCTTTGGGCTTGTTGAGGTGGCTCATTCCTGGCTTGATGGATCCTGTGGTGACCCTGGAAGTACTGGATAAATGTATTGGGCTTTCCCCACCTTCCCCATTGCCTTTTTGTGCTCCTTTGTGAACGTACAGATGAGCTTTTATCATCTAACAGTCTCATGTTATACCAGGAGTATCCCCATAAGGGTGTTTTTGTTTAATCATTTGGGCAGACAAGAGAAAGAAGGAGGAATGTAAGGACTGGGCATTGTCTAGACAAGCAGACACCTAAGGTCTAATTCTGCTTTCCTCTGTGGTCTTGGAATAGTGAATCAGTCTTCAATAATCAGTGTTCTCGTTTCTAAAAGGAATATGAGAAAACATACTGGAATTCCAAACTGCTTCTCAAAATAAGCACAAAAAAAATCTGGATGATAATCAAATATCAGAACAATAAGATAAGTTCCAACAGTCAAAGTACTGGTCAAGTGAAGATCAAGTTCCAACACCAAATTCTCTGAAGATTGTTATTGATATTGTGATAGCCTGCAGAATTTAACTTTTTTTGTACTTGTAAGGGATTTTTAGTATTTTTAGCTAACAAGGTATTTTAGCTATGTCTCAGGAAACTATTCGTAACAAGAGAGAAACACATTCAATAGTAAAAAAAAATAGTCTTTTCCTCTAGCATGCCTTGCAATTATAAATATTTTTCTTACAAGGTACAAAGTTCTGTGAGCTAAAAGCATACAACACAAAGAGTCAAGAGACCTGCAAGATACTATTAATTGAGGTGTATAGCCTCGCTCTTCTTTTGTCCATTTATTTCCTTAAATAAAAGGCTTACCTTACAAGGAAATGAAAAAAGATGCTACAGCTAACCCCAACAACATATCTTGTTCTGTAGCTAAATTACTCAACATCAATCATTTAACATCCTACTGTGGAATTCAGTCTAGATATAATTGTGGTTTTTCACTTCCTTTCCGTTAAACAGAATTCCATTGTTTGGTTAATATACTTGAGAAAAAACATTGCGACCACTCTAAATAAAAAAGACCCCAAATGACCCTCCTCCATTCAAACCTGTCATGAAGTAACATACTGTCTGGACATAAATAACTATCCACAATGATTTTCCCCTGAAGATGTATTTCTCAGTACATGCACTAAAGCTTGTAAAATGTAGTTTACCTTGAAATAGCACAGAAGTATTTAATTTCAAGTGATTCTTTGTTCTTGTTTGCCCCAGAGAAGGGACTGCTGTTAGTTTCAAACATGCTTTTTCATCCTGAAAAACATTGAAGCCATTCTATAATTTATTAGCAATTTCAATTTTTTTTTTAAAAAATCAGTTTAATTAGAATGCTGGTATCTATTTACAGTTTCAGGAAATTAAAATACTCTCTTCACTGTAATCAAAGGCAAGCTCCAGTCAAACTTCCTCAATCACTTTTTCAGCAGTGGACTTCTAAAGATGTATTGTTAAAAAGAGAAGGCGAAGGAAAATGGAGAAAAATATTTCTTCTGTGTAGCTTGCAGCTTTTAATGCTCTGTGTTAGAGCGCTGGCAAGAAGGACAGTGTTGTTAGCTCTGGGGGATATATTTTCAGTCCATGTGTGCATTTGTTTATTAAGATGAAACTGAGGTAACCAGCTCAGTTTTGAGACTCCAAATAGCATACTAGCAGATGTACTAAATTTGAATGAGTAAACCAGTTGAAAAATACTTTGTGGAGACTTCAATTATATATATTTGCAATTGTAAAGTCTCGATCCCACCTCATCCTGGAAAACATATATGATGAATGTTGGTTGTAACAGGCTTGTCAAAGTTCCACATTGAGGAGATACTGTTTATCCCCAAAGTGACCATCAGCTGCAGTTAGCTTTTATCACAAACAGGAGAGGTTTTTACCTGTGTCTTGTACAAACATCATACCAGCTAGCTGTACAATGGGCAAAGACCCTCTTTCCTGCCTGCCTACCTCCTCTTGGACACACTTCTCTGAAAATTAAACTGTTTTAAAATTAGACCTATACTGAGAGAGGATAGGTTTTGGTAAGGTATGAGGGAGAACTTCTTTACTGTGAGAGTGGTGAGGCACTGGAAGAGGGTGCCAGAGAAGGTGTGAAATCCCATCCCTGGAATTGTTCACAGCCAGGTTGGATGGTCCAGTGGGAGGTGCCTGCAGCCACGACGGGGGGTTTGGAACTAGATGATCTTTAAGGTCCCTTCCAATCCAAGCCATTCTGTGATTCTATGATAATACAAATTCAAGTACCATCAGATACCCAAAGAAGAATTTTCTAACCCCTTAAACAGGCACTGCCTTTCTGGAAGGCATCTTTAGGTACAGCTTGTGGAGAGTCATTTATGTCTTTCTGTGTTATGGAGGAGGGAATAGAGGAGATCAGGAATAAGTAAATCTAAAATCCTGTAGCTTGGTATCAGCTCACATTAATTACAAGGCTGCTTTTATAAGCCGTTCTACTGAGACATTTTATCACTTTGAAGGCAAATGAAACATTCCACATATTTTTTTTGAGCCAGCTAAGATAAAAGAAATATCTAAGTCTATCACTATCCAGCTCAGGACACTTCCATCTCAGCTAAATTCTGAATGTTATCACTGAAAAGCTTATTCTTCCTTGGGTTGCATATTTCTAATTGATTTTACTGTATTTCACATCTACGTATTTTTCAGTTCTTTTCAAGCTTCCTCATTTTCTTTTCCTGTTACCCCTTTATTAATCAGGTCTCTTTGTATTCCCACGTACAGTTCAGAGTTGTAAAGGCACTTTTCTCTAGATCTTTGCACTTCCACTAACATGTAGTCCAATGGTACTGAAAGATCTTGTTATTACTGTTTCATGCTGCTCATTGACATGAGACTGATTTCTTCTCTCATAGAACTTCAACAGTCCGTCAACAATCCTGTCTCTTTATATTTTGATCAAATGTTGAGGATTTGCTATAAACAAGAATTAAAATCTCGAAGTATTCATTTCAAAGATAATTTTGTGAAAGTTGTACTCTGACTTTAAGATAGTATGTAACCTCAAATGACACAACAGGCAGAATTCAAAACTGATTTTGTTTTGGGTAAAATTCTGCTGAGCTAAATTAAGTTGAACCTGTTTATTCAGGAACTCAATCTAATCTGAAGTTGAAATGTGAACATGAAAATGCATCAGATAAAGCACTGCTGTCCTGTTAACGAAGTTTGATGGCAACAGTTCATTTAATGTTCTAGATACACACCACAGACATTGCCAAAGGCAAATCTAATTAGCTGTGTGAAGAATTCCTATAGATCTGTTCTCACTTAGAGAAATGTAATAAATGAGAGTAGATCTATGTCAATTTGCTATATTAACTTTTAAGCTGGCTTCAGAATGAGGCATTCAGAAGTAAAAAAATCCAACGGCTGTGGATGTCTGCAGAATAATAAATGCCTCATTTTCTGTACCAGGTCATTACTGAGATCTTTATTAACTATGCTGTATATTTGAATTGAGTTATCTTCTGTGTATTTTATGCATATTTAAGTCTGAAAAATACAAAAAAGAAAAGAGACATATAAGCTTTGTAGACACCATACAGTCATTTGGCCATATCTGATTACCCTATGCAATTAATTAAAACTAAATACTGGCTCATATTCATCACTTATCAGAAGTTTATTTGAATAACAAAGGGGATAAAATGCAAAACTGCATCATGAAACAGAATGGACGTTCAGTCTGGCAAATATAAGTATTCATTGGGGCCATATTAGGTCATGGCTGCTTGAAGGGTATTTAAAATGCCTAAGAATTTAAATGAATTGTATTGTGTTTTTGGAAGCTGATGTTACAAATTAAGACAATGATTCTAAATAAAGAAAGCCACAGGTTCCACAGACCTTAGTGTAAAACTAAAGCTTTAGCCAATTTGAAATCTTTTCTGGAGATAACATTTTTTAATGAATAAATATTTACCAAATAGTTTTTAAGAAGCAGACACACAACAGTGGGAGATCTCTATGAGAGATGTGTGTGTGTGAGGGGGGTTGATTTAAAAAATGAATGGGCTCATGATATTGCTTGAAGCATATCTCAGGCAGATTCAGGTTTTGAGAAGGTCAAAACATGTGGCACTCGGGCCAAAAAAGTCCATCCATTCTGAAAAGTGATACTTTTTGGGTTGCAAATGTTGGGGGTTTTATGTAAACAGAAATTACCACTGCACTATTTGAGCTTCATGAATGTTCCCCTAAAGAAATACTAGTTTTTTTATTTCATAGAATCATGGAATGGCTTGGGTTGGAAGGGACCTTTAACATCACCAAGTTCCAGTTCCCCTGCCATGGGCAAGGAGGCCATGATCAGATTGCTCAGGGCCCCATCCTGACCTTGAACACTTCCAGGGGCAGGAAAGTGTTCTCTGCTTCTCTGGCCAACCTGTTCCATTACCTCACCACCCTGTGAGTAAGAATTTCTCCCTCATCTGTTATCTAATCTAATCAAAATCATGGAATATGCTGATCATTTCTCCTTGTCCTGTCACTATGTGACTGTATAAAAAGTCCCTCTCCCTCCTTTTTATAAGCCCCCTTTATATACTAAAAAGCCTCAGTGAGGTCTCCCCAATAGATATAAAGATACGTGTAAAATATATGGTTAAAACTGGGCAATTTCGGTGTCTCTCTGTCTCTATAGATTTGTGTGCATGTACACATCTGTTTGTGTACCTATCTATCTGTCTATCTATATCTTGTTTCATTATAGGTACTTCAGGAAGAGTTATGCCTAGTTATTTCCTTGTCCAAAATAAAGCAGAAGATTGTCTGTTTATCTTCCCTTGTGTAGTTTTCAGTAACAGGAAAAGATCTGTTTCTGCAAACCGTGTCTAGAGCAGTCCAGGGTTGAAGTTACCTTTTTCTGTTTGGCTGGTATAACTCTCTAGCTAAAATGGAATCTTTTTTCCTCTAAAATGGTCTGAGCTGAGTCCTCCACTCCATTTACTAGACAGAGTACACTTTCTTCCACCTCAGCTGGAATCACTAAACATCTTTTGACTTTAGTGTACGCAGATGCCTCTTGTTGATAGGGTTCCATTACTCTGCAAAACTGTAGGTGTGTACGTATTTACTGCTCATTTTCTTGAAAGATTCTTAAATAAAATTACTAGTTTTATCGATGTATTTCTTCTTCCTTGAACTGCCTTGCATTCCAGGTGTACTGCTTCCCCAGTACCTTTGTTTTATCTCAGTAGAATATTTCATATCTCTGAACTCCTTGTTTGTGTATACAAATTTTCTCAGCATTTCTAATTATCTGAAAAGCAATGGTATGTTGATTTGTATGCATTTAAAAATGGGGATTTATAAACATCTTATTATACATAGGCATTCAGCCCTCTTTGTATGCTTAAACAACACAACAGTTACATTGTGAAAGGAGGCATTTGTAACACAGTTCTGCCTTCTGCTAGAGACAAAAAAGCAGTTTTCATATGAGACATAGCACACTATTGCAATTATTTGATTTATTAGCTGCTTTGTCTTAAACCTTTCTTCCATGATAACAAAAGTAAATGAGTTTATGGTTACTTGAATATATTAATCTGCTTTAATTACTTGAAATAAAATAATAGCAGTGATTTGCACCAAATAATACTGCAGGCACTAGCTGCCAATTTAATTTTGGTTAAGAAATTAATGTTGCGTGTGAACTGTGGGAGAAACTGTATTTGAGAATTTAGTTTTTTCAATCCACTTTTTTCACGAACACGCACACATACAGACAAACACACACACGTGCTCCTCTTAGAAATCAATAAATTTAATTAATACATTATATTGATATCCTGCTGTCTTTTAGTTTCTGTGAATCCCAAATGAAATGTCAAAATATAACTAAGTCTCTGTAGTTCGATCTAATGCCAAATAATCAAAGTTTAAAGATTATATTATAAAAAAGTGATTTTATTTAAATCTTAGCACTCAATGGCATTTAACGAAGTACTGAAAAGACCTTCTCATGCTGCCACAGACATTATGGTTATCTAAGGTTTCTGTATAAAATGTCAGCAGATGACCATTTTTTGTAATTTAGAAAGAGTCCAATTTGTAAATTAAAAGAATGTTGTTCATGGGAATGATTTTTTTCACTTGAACTTATAAATCACATACTGCAAAGAATTAACTGAAATGGTATATTGAAGTACATGAATTTTATAGAGGAAATTAAGAGCCCGTGTTATTATTTGGGGAAGTTGTATTATTTTCCCCATACATTTTGGCCTTGTTAAACACCAAAAAAGTCTTGCTTATGAGCAAATGAAAATTAAAACACTAAATAAATCTAGTGAGCTTTTTGGTCTGTGATGAATGAAAAAGACTGGAAGAAATAAACTCATTAGACACATTTTATGGTTTTAGAAAAATCTCAAATGAAGTGGTTTTTGAAATAACCAGTGACAGACAAGAGGTAATTGGGGAATAAGTTGTACATATTTTTAAATAGTTGACAAAGCTAAGGAAGAAGTTCTGTCTTTGATATACATTATTTTATATCAAAGCATGGGATATCAAATCTCCACTTTTGAGAGAACGTATCTTGTTAGAAAAACAACTCAGGGACCAGAATTTCAACAGGATGCTGAGGTTTCTCCCCACTTTCTTCCTTGAGGAAAATGTCTACAGATTTGCTGTTTGGACATCCTTTTCACATGGGGATAAAAAAGGAATTAGAAAGTCTTGGAAACACTTGCCGGTGATTTCTGAATCTCCTGCAGAATGACTGGAGCTGTTACAGAAATGTCCAGAAATTCCAGATGTTTCACTGTTGAGGATGTGTTAGTGCTATTGTGTGGAGAGAACCAGGGAATGCACAGCCAATCCAATGCATACAGGATATGTTGACCTTTCTGAGCATGAGGACATTGAGGGTATTGGTTGAGGGCTTCCACAGTGCCTTGGTCTTTTCCTTTTTTCTCAAAGAGAGTGTTTTCTTTCTTAGAAGATCTTTCTTAGTACTTTTGTGAATGTGATTTTTTTCGACACTTTGAAACTCTATACATAAGGAAGTCCTTTTGTGATATTTGTTGGCTATTCATTTCCCATTTGGATTGAGGAATAAAAAAGAAAAGATAATAAAATAATGGCACAGAACAAAACCAAAACACAGAAATATCCTGTAAAGTACTCCTCACACCCACAGTGGTTTTGAGTGGTAGAATCTTAATCCAAAAGTTTTATGTCCTCTTCAAAACCTTTGATTATTGATTTTAGTATTTACCTTATTCTAATGAGGATTATTTTAAAATAACTTTCCACATAATCTTTAAAGTATAAACCAAGTTTGCACTAAAACTCCATGTATAGTAATGTTTAACTAATGATCAAACAGCATTTACATTTGATGAACCCACCTTCTGCAGCTGAGAGGTAGATAGACATGGCTTAGGCAGCTCTAGTCTAGAAAACTATGGCATCAAGCAGTTGAGTAAAAATGTCAATGGTCAGCTGCAAATCTATCATGACATTGGAAATTAAGGACAAAGCCATATCCGTACTGGCAAACAAAGTCAGACATGAACTTGACTACCAGGATGACATACTTTTGCTTGCCCCAATATTAGTGGGACTTCTTGCTTAAATTTTTGGAGCCCTTGGTAGGGAAATAATTCACCTGTAAAATTATTACTTTTAGTTATTTAAAAAAGTTATTATTATTATTACTATTATTATTATTATTATTATTATTATTATTATTATTATTATTATTATTATTATTATTATTATTATTATACCTAGTTTTTGTTTTTAGTAAAATGATATCTGCCTAGTCTAATGATTTTTCAAAGTCTCTACCTGTAGCAAGTTAAGCTATAAACAGGCATATATGCATTTCTAGTCTCAAGACGCAACCTTTAAGATGCAACACTCCCATCCTCCACAGAAAGTGGATGTGAAGTTGAAGGAATCAAAATTTAAAAAAAAAAAGTGTTCACGAGGCAAGGATTAGAAGGTTTCTGCATATTCATCATGGTTGGTGAATTGTTCTCCTGAGACTTGACATGCTATTTCAAATGCTGACTTAACTAAAAAAGGTGATTATATATCACACATTTATTTTGGGGATTGTGCTGAAAAGTAGTGAGGGTAGGTAAAATTCTACTACACCTTACAGAGAAGAAAGAGCTTTAGTGTACTCAGTACTCCCACTTCCTGCAATAAATAGATTAAAAGTATTGAGCAGCAGTAAATTATTCACACAGTCATTTGATATTGCTAAAGTATATTATTAATTTCAGAAAAACAATTTTCAAAATGAAACACTAGATAAACTCATGTTTATCCTAGCAATCAGTATCAATAGCAAAAGGAAGTTAGTAGATAATTTAGTAGTAGCCACTTCTTGATTTAGAAAGAAGGTTCAAGTCTCATGCCAAAGAGCTGACCTTGTGTGAACAGAGAAGTTGAAATGGAGACACTTATATTTTGAACACTTTCTTTAAGAAGACATGATTTTCTTTTCAGTAACAAATCAGATGTTACCTGTCTGAAAACATTATAAATATGCAATAATTTGCAATAATCTGCTCTGCCTACTTTAAAGCTCACTTCCTGCTCCATTCTGACAAACCTTAAAGTTGGCTGTCTTTCCAGATTGGACTTAGCACAGTAGAAAAATACCTTTTTGTGATCATTATGTTCTGAAATATCAGAATTACATCCTTACAACTGGTTATAAAGTCAGCCTATTTGATTTTCTTCCAGGTTCATGATTAATACATTTTTGATCAGTTTTTGAAAACAAGACAATATAAGGTCACTACTCCTTTTCAGGTTCCTCTATAGCCTCTGGGTTCTGTATCTTATTTAGAGGATATTTAACAAAATTGATTGTGCAGAAGATGGACTATGGTAACCCTTTGATTCAGAAATGAAAATATCAGTGCCATCTTTTTGTGCTGTAAAGGAGCCTACAGCATGCTGAGAGAACACTCAACAGGTAGCATTTGGCCTTTGAGCAAGGTCGAGCCTCTTTCCTTTCTGCATATGAATCGTTACAGTTTTATTTAGGGATTATTTATAAATCACTCAATGAATATAATTTCTTAGGGATCTTTCAGTTCTAGTGACATTTGGAGCCTCTACTATTTGGTAACAGAAGTCAAGGAAGAAAGGCTGTGAATGACTGAGTAGCATAATGTCTAAGTAACATTTCCAAGGCTGTGAAGACTTGTGTGGTGAGGAAAAGCTCAGTCAACTCAGCTCAGCTATTTCCTTCTCCTCAGATCAGGTCCTTTCTTTATATTACCAGGGTTAATGCAACAGTAATTACCTGCAGGATGATGTTTGCATTGATGCAAATATATTCAAGGCTCTTTTCCCCTCTGTTCTTCAAATCTGTCCAAAAGACAGAGAATGACCAAACCAGTTCCACTCAACCATGTTGAGGTGGAAAGACTAATGTTTGCTGACTACTGGATGCATGCTGTTAACAAAGAGTTCCATCCTCTCATATATCAGTATCAAACACATATGGCTCCACCAAACGCTTCACTTGATCTTGGTAGGTTTCCAATAACAAACCCTGAATGCCTTCACTTTCCAACACTCTCACTCTTTTCCCTCTTACTCATGCTTCTCTTGCCCCCTTTTTGATGTATACATGCACATTCTTAACCACATCCCAGCATTTTGACTGAGGCAGTTTTAAATTTATCTGGACCTGAATAGTGACAGCAATTTCAAGTAAGACAAACAGAGAGGAAAGTATGCATCAAGAAACACACTCCTGAATCATATAAGGTTTTCAACAGATGGGAAAATGGACAGAAAAATGAAGCATGAAATTTGATGTTATTGAGTAGAAGGAAATATTTTGGTTTTATTGTCAGTTCCTCATGCTACTTAGCTGAAGAGGAAGAGGTCTAAAAATAAACTGATGTATTAGAGCTATAGAAAATGTGTAAGAAACAATGACTTGCATCAAGGCTGTTCTATAAAAATAAATAAATAAATAAGGCCATTAAAGAAGATGGGTGCAGTCACCAGAAAACCTCTGACATTAACTTTTATGAAGCAGTTAAAATTCTCACTGCAGCTTCAAATTTGCATGTGAACTCTGACCAGTCATTCACTCTGAAAACAATATGAGCTAAATTTACAATTTAGCTTGTTGTCTGTATGGCTCAACACAAATGAATCAAACAATATGCAATAAATTTCATGGACTGTTAAGTTTTAGCTCTGGTGATGTAAATCACAGGTGGGATTGTATCACAGAGAGAGAGCTGTTGGGTTAAGGAAGCAGTAAAGTAGACAGCCAGACCTTGTTTTGAGTAGCCAGGATCACAACAGTGAAAAACACAATAGAGATATAAAGAATTGTGGAAAATAAAAAAAGCCTATTGCCTTAAAGAAATTTGCATAAATAACTGCCATGAAATCACTTGTTTAACCCAGCTGGAGAGAGACTGCAAACTTCATCAGTGAGCTCCATTCAGTGGCTGAAAATTCTTAGAGAATATTTCTACAGTAACAGTCCACAAATATAGCTATTATGATTTCTTTCAAGTTCAATCAGTTCTGTCAGCTGAAAACAGAAATATTTTATTCTCTGGTCTTAAAACAATTATGGATTTTGATTTCATGGCAATATTTGTTCTATGTTTTTATCATGATCAGACTATCAGGCTTATCATAAAGCAAAATAGTCTTAGATTTTCATTTTATGGAACTAAACTCTTATGATGAGCCTTCTGTTTGCCTATCTTGACACAAGATTCTCAATGCACATTCCACAGTAGATTTGGTGTTTCCAATAGGCTACTAATTCAGGGGATATAATTTGTGTGAATTCCGTTATGACTTCTTAGCATAACATTTACATAATATTATCTATACATGTGTGCATAAAATATCCTTCCTAATTTCTTGGTTTGGATTAATTCAGTTTTCTTTCCACTTTAGGTTTGTCTTCTAGAAAGTATGTATTTGTGGAAGAGTCTATCCTTGACACATATAACTTATTAGATGCTGAAAATAAAGCAAACATCACTTCCACAAACACCATATAAAGAGCCTTTGCACATAGCACCTTCCAAATATCCACTTCAGACAAAATAGTTAATGGATTTGATAAATTTTTTTTTGGGGGGGTATGGTGTGTGTGGTTTTGGTGATGGTGGTTTGGATTTATTTTCTGTTTTAAGGTCACCAAATTTTTATAATTCAGTACTGAGCTAGAAAATTAAGGAAAACCTTCATTTGGGAGGTTTTTCAATGCTTTTGATTAGTGAAAGTGTATGCTTCAGCATTTCTGGTTCCAGGTTGGCATAAACTAGTAAAGACTAGTAAAATTTTACACTTTACATGAGTAATTTTGTCCCATAATGAAGAATATTTCTGTTCCAAAATGTTGGTATGTGGGATATGTAATTCTCAATCAACTTAGGCTGCACTATAAGATTGGTTGTACAGAACTGAAAGATTTCTGCTCTGTATGACTAAGCTTTTGAGAGGGATAGGATTCATTTACATCTAATTAGTGACACAGGACTTGTGGAGACCAGTCATGAAAGACTGGTGGTAGGCTTCAAAAGCAAGAAGTTCACAATCACCCAGCCCTTGCAAAGAAAGGGTTGCTCTTAGAAGATGAAGGTGGTTGTGAAATACCTTGACCCAAAGGTTAAATTTTGGTCTTTTCCTGCTTATCTCTGAGGAAAGTGACTTCCTTTCACATGGCGGACTAATGGCCCCATAAGCACATTAAAAACAAAGCACAACAATGGAAAGAGCTGACTCAAAATGATAACTTAGTTTCAGAAGAATTTCAAACTCATTGATGATTGCACTGGACCAGTAGCTGTTAAAAAAAAGTTCAAACATTTCAGAATGAGTGAATAAAACTAATTTTAGGGAACAAAACCTTAGAAAAATCATAAGAACAATGAAAGGAAAGAGGAGGGGGAAGAGCATAAAAAGAAAGTAAAAAGAGAGGAGATGAAGAACGTATTTAAATATTTATACCCAAAGTCCTACAAAATCTCTTTATTTTGTCACCCAGCAATAAATTCACTGACCACTATCTTCGCACAAAAACAAATCAGCAGCCGTGCTTCTTTGCCTATCATTAGAGAGCTCTCTCTGATGTTCTCATTTAGGCTGCCTTGAGCAAATGTCTTATTAATAATCTTCTTTGTTTTTGTGGGTTGGTTCATTAAGCTCATGCATGCATAAAGTTGCTGTTGCTGCAGATAATGTGCAAAGCATTTATAAATTTAGGCCTTTCAAAGGCTTAAAACATTTATTAATTCAGGAAAATGATACATGTTTCTAAAATCTTACTTCAACCAAGGCACTTAATCAGTCTTCTGGTTTTTTTTGTCTTTCACAACATGCATATAGACTTTCCAAATCTTCTATTTGAAATCAACTCTCTGCTGTGAAGACATCTTTTCTAGCAAATGTCTCTCTCTGCCCTTTCCTTACCTACTTTTATTTGCACCGTAATTCCTTGTGGATGGAAGCTAGAATACCAGGGTGCTGGGCATGGCTGTGCAAGTGCCTTTTTCCCTTGTCTGAACTGCATGCAGAAAATAACTGTAAGTATATGCCCAAAATTTTAAAACACTTTTTTTATTTTTTGCACTGCAAAATTGAATCAAAATGTTTTGTTTGCTTCTGAAATGTTTCATCTGACACAAAAAAACCCACCAGTTTTCTAAGCTGTGGGGACATCCTGGGAAAGTGTTTTCAGTCCCTCCTATGGAGTCTGTCACACTTCAGATAAATTGTCAGATATTTGCTAGTGTATTAGCTGGAATCCATCAACAAAGCAAATGGCCTAACTGCCAGGCTGGAATAATTTTTGCAGTCTGGCATAATGACTATTTAAGTATTTTTATACAAAGAGGAAATGTACAAGCAAAGACTGTGAAAGATCTGCATCAGAATATCTAAATAGCTAGAGATTAAGACATTCATGCAAGAAGCAAAGTGTGTTAAGTTCAAATTTTGCTCCTGTATCAAGCAGAGGCTTTGAACTTCTTTTCCATGTGAGTTTTTATTCAACAAACTATCCCATTTTTAGAATTGGGCTGCTTACTATGCTTTCTACTGGCACCCCTCCATTTTCTATAAAGTTGAATGTGTAAGTATATGCTCACAGTGAAGGTGGAATTTTGTACAAATCCAAGTAACCAGCTCTTTGCTGAGGCACTGATTACAAGAAATTGCCACCACATTTTTCTGTGTTTTTTCTTTAAAGGTAACTTTCAACATATTTCCCTTGATAAAATTACTGTGCAAATTCTACCTGAATAGAAAAAACAGTTTTCTGGTACAGAGAAGTAATTTTGGGCCAGTCTTAGTGTTCAAAACTGAATAAACAAAAATGAAATCTCAGATGTAGTGGTAAGAGGTGTTCAGAAAAAAGTAATAGGCATGCTGTTATGAGGCAGGACAAAAAATATGTGAAGTAAAGAGAATCTGAGGGAAACCAAATTTAAACAACCCCTTCATATTACAGCTATAGCTGTACAATGAGGCACTTACGAATTTATCCTGATTGTGTATGAATTGGAACAGAAGACAGTTATTATCAACTCACACTCTTAGATATATCTGCTCTGTTAATGTTAGCTGAACAAGAGATGGTTAATTTATTTCCACCAAAAGAAATTTTTACTTCATTTTGTTCCTGGAAGTTTATGTCTGAGCTCTCCCTCAGCAACATATGAGAGAGACAGGAGCAACAATCTCTCTCTCACACTGCCCACAGAAAGAGCAACACTGTGATAGCCCATTTTATTAAGTATTTAGATTATTCAATTATTATAACATATTTTATTTAATTAATAATATTTCATGATTCAATTTTTGTCATATTCAATTTTCCATTTTATTTTTAATGTAAGTCCAAAGAGACAGGATGACATAGAAATCCTTATATTGGGCTGAAAATAACTAAATATAGTATTTGAAATATATGTAAATATACATAGCAGAGATTACCTTCAAGCTTCACATTACTTTTCTGTCTTAGCAATTCATCCTATTGTGCCTTCCAAATGGGAATTTAATATACAGTTTCAATGTTGTCTGAGTTATGCAAAGATTTAAGTCACAGTGCTACTGATTTTAAATGCAGTTTTAACTCCTAAATCACTTAAGTGATTTTGATTAAAAAAGATACCTTTTTCCTCCATGTATTTGTCAGTGGTATTTTACTACAAAAGAAAAAAGAAAATTAATGAGGCTTGTAGTTAAAAAAATAAAATCCTTCAACACCTGAGAATTTGTATGGCAGTGCTAGATCTCATTATTTCAGCCATTCTTGCTATTTTCACTTTTCAGTCCTCATGTTCATTTAATGCAGTAGGAGTATGACAGAAAAAAAAGAGTTGTATTCTGATTTTCTAATTTACCAGTTCACCAGTGCAGACTTCATAGACTCACTGCCTTCAAAGTAGTGGAGTGGAATTCAATATATATTGTTTCTTCTTTTAAAAGGAATATAAACAGCATGAAAACTGTATTTCAGTAGTTTCTGATGCTTGAATTTCAAAATCCTGCACACTAGGATAGATGGCATCAGTAACGTACAAGTAACGTAGATCCTTATGTACTGTTTCAGAAGAAATATATAGTATGGGAAGACTCCTTCTGCATTTAAAACTAGGTAAAGTGATTTTTACAAAGGGTATGAAGGAATGTGAAACTATTTATAAGCAACTACAGAGAAGCACCTTTGCAACAATCCAAGCTGGCTCTGCATAACTGTGTGGCCAGCTCAGCTGAGCTGTCTGTGCCTTTGTGCAGGTGGGTTTTTTTTTTTTTTTTTTTTTTTTTTTTTTTTTTTTTTTTTTGGCTGGACTCAATGATCTTAAAGGACTTTTCTAACCTTAATGATTTTATGATTCTGTGATAACAGAGGTATGTGCCAACTCCACTTAATTCTGTCTCGGGAGAGAAAAGAGTCAGGCTTGGCTGACCTCCGTCTTGCAACATTTTTTTTTGGTCCAATGTTTTTTTTTTCTTCCTGCACTTTTAGTTCTTAGAAAACAATGGAACTTCATAAAATAATCTGTTTTCAGGGCGGAATGAAGGGTGTTTACTAGATTGAAACATTTACTTTGAAGAATAAAGCAGTCAAAATAAAAGCATCACATGGTAAATCTTTCCATTATTTTCCAGAAATTTGGATGGCAGTGCTGCATCTTGTTTTTTCAGCCATTTGGATTTTTTGCATCTTATTCACAAAATGATAATGGATGTTGCTAATAATGGTGATAATGGATGGTGAGCCTTTTCAAGTGGCTGTTGTCTTCTGGGAAAGCTTTTGGCTTTCTGAAATAGTAAGGTGTAAAGACCTGTAGAAGTTTGCAGGCAGAATACCCCAAAGGAACACACATCTGAGTACTATGCTATGAAGCTCTTCAGCTAGACAATTGCTAAATGTCCATTTGAAGTTCTTAATTATCTGCAGTGACCTTGGCAATAATCAGAATTAATTGTAAAGTTTTACTTCAGTTTTAATGAAAAGATAAATGCAAGAACAAGACTGATATAATTAGAATAAGTATTTTCAGGGTGACAACAGAGTGGTAATAAGTGTATTTCCAAAAAGAGGAATACCATATGAAATAAATGGAAACTCATCATTACTAATGGAGAGGAGTGAGATCTAAAACATTGTGACATGATTTACCCAATGGAACCTCCATTGCTTCAGTGATTTCAAATCAGATTTACCAGAAGAAGCAGTATTATACTACAGCACAAAGTTAGCAAACGCCAGGTAATATTACCAAAATTTTTGTATCTCCATTGCCTTTTCTAATGAGTAAGGAAAGAAACAATGCCATTATTTTCAAAACACCATTTACATATGGAAAAGGTGCACATTCTCCTTTTTGTATCCCAATAAGATTCATAGTGGCATAATCAGAAAAAATAAAGTAAGTAGTGTTTAGTTTATTTGCTTAGAAACTTGCTCTGTCTTCAGGAAATTATTCCATTCATTCTAGTACCTGCTAATTGCAGTAGCACTACCTTGTTTCAACAGATCAGGGTGATTTAGTACTGCTTATTTAAATCTTCTTTAAACCTAAACGCCCAGTCTCTTAAGCCTCAAAAATATTTGTTTTAAAATTCTTCAGGTACAGCTTTTTTTTTTTTTTTTCTTTTTCTCAATAGCATCAGTTTCAATGATGGTTGCTGTAGCAGAAGGTTAATCATAGTATTGTGTTATTCTGCAGTTCACTGCTTTGGCCTTCCTTCTACTGGTTTATCTACCCTAAGACCAAATTATTACTCTGTAATAAAATGAAAAGCTACTATTACTGCTTAATGTAAGTACACTTAAAATTATTATTAGTAGTGTACTTGGTAAGGTTAAATCATAAGGTCTTTGATGCTAACTTCAAAAATTACATCTCTGATTTAACTAGAATAAATGAGATGGTTGCTTCTCTCTAATTAAAGGGAAAAATGTATCTATAGTACTTGGCAATTATCTGTCACTTAACACTGTATTACAGCAACATTTATTGCATTCATTTTATTATAATTAAAATTACCTTACATTTACGGAGCACGCAGTCTTCAGAAAACTAAGCAGGCTGAAGAAATGAATCATGTTTTTTTGAAACCTAAGAGAGCCTATGTACCAAACTGAGGGTGAAGTCCCGTTTGCAGAGAATTAGGGCGATCTTGTCAGCAGCTATAACCATCCTCTAGGGCCCTGTTTGCAGAGGCAGAGTTACAGGTGCTTTCCAAAAAGTGAAGCAGTTCCCTTTGGTTTATTCCTGAATTTTGGGCTGTTAGTGTAGTGAAAAGACTGCATTTCCATTTCTCACCTCTTTTTCAGATAGGATTGACTGGTGAAGAGAAAGGGAACTCCAGCTGGTTTTCCCCTTGCAGGGAGTGAAAGCAACACAGCATCAATGGGGCACCAGGTGAGCTGAAAGTTTAAGAGAAAGGAAAAGGGTTACCTTGGAGTGAAGAGTCAGTGCTATTCTGACTAAACAGAACAGTTTCTAAAATTATCACCTTTTAAATTTTTTTTTTTTTGTGAGGCAAGTGGTTTTTTTTCTTCCTTCTTCTGTCCTGACTTGACTGTATTCATGTTCTTTCTATTTTGTCTTTAACCATTAGCACAATCATGCTTGGCTTGCATGAATACTCACTGGAAAACAGATCTAAAACTTAAAAACCTGAATAAAATTATTGTAAGATTTAAAAAAAAAAATCATGGAGCCTTTGATTGCACAATGTAGAGTTCACGCTGTGTTAGTTTCTTAACTCAGTAGAGAGAAAAAAAATAATGCAATCTAACTATCTCTGTGCAAACTGTGAATATTCACAATCTACAAAACAAGAGCTTTAGTTTTTTAGTTCCTAAAAAACCCTCTGAAAATTTCTAAGTCCTTATTCCCCAACACATTCGGAATAAAAGATAATTAGTATGAATTATTCTGTTCTTGTTTGCAGTGGGAAGGCAATGTTTATGAAAGGTGAAATGACTGCTGCTGTTTGTAGATGGAATACAGACAGAAGCAATGAATACAAACTACTGAATGAGTGAGCAATATATTTAGAGCAAATAATTCAGAAAAGAATTTTTTACTGTTCAAACAAAACAGTGGGTCAATTTGTCTGTGTAAGGTCATTATATTTTGTGAATAGTACACCTTTAAAACAGAGTGCTGCACAGTAGATATTTTTAGTCTCACAAATATGTCCCTACTTTTTATTGTTGTAATTTAGTCAACTGATCCTGATGTTTCATTAAGATCTCTGCCTATGCCATTAAAATCAAAGGAAATTTTGATTTTATGGGGCACAGGGTCAAGGTTTGGCCACTCAACATGCCCTTGAGCTAAGAAAAAATTTACAAGGAGGTTAACATTGAGTGCATTGTTTTGATTGCATAATGCCAACAGACATGATAGGAAAAGTCTTTGGGCTGCACTGAAATGGAAATTGCACATATCTGTTTTAAACTGCTAATACTTCATCTAACCTACTGTGCTGAACAGTCACAAAATGAACCTATGCAGTGACTGAATTGCTGTCCATAAAGCAAAAGCAAGCAATAGACTGTTATTCCATTTCTATAATATAGTTATTTCTATGTTATTGCAGCAGTAATGAAAATCAGTATCTTAACACTGAGATGTTGCACTTTGGGAAACATTTACAGATATGTTGTTCGAAATGAGCATTTTCTGTAAAACAGTGAAATGCAGTCTTTACAAAATGAAATTATTCAGCAAGGTGATAAAATTTTACTCCCTGAGTACATTTATCCACTAGTACAGTAGAAAATGTGAAGTAAAGCCACAGCCTTCCAAAAGATTAAAGTAGTGGAAGACAATGTTTAAATTAAAATCTTCAAAAAGCATATTTACTGCATCCTCAGTCGTTGTCTGTGTCTTGAGATATCATAGCATTTTTTGGGATCTGTTTTTAGCAGGTGAATGTTCCTGGAGGGGTATAATCCTAGTAGAAAAGCTACAGGAGCATATTCCCTTAAATTCCAGGAAAAATATTAGTATTATTCGAAGAAGTTTTTAAAATATGAGGCTCTCCTAAACAATCTGAAGGTGTTCACAAAATAAATTTTCTTTTTATATTGCATTTTCTTAAGTTATTATTGAGAAAACATGATTTTCATCTTAAAGTAAGTTTGGGTTAAACATTTGCAGTAGAATATACCAGTTTCAGGACTGACCTTGGAATATGTTGCTTTTTATCTTTCTCCTACCTCATGCAGTTACTGAGGATGTGGAGAGACTGTCCTCTCAGAATAGTGAATGTGATTCTCTACACTGCCACATTGCAAGGAATTCCAGAAAAAAACTGAATCTAGCTTTGGATTCAGGACTGAATAGTTAAATTTATTTTATCAATACCATGAGAAAAACACTCCATTATGGTGAGTCGGTCTATATATTTACTGGTCAGTTTGTACTAAATGTGTTTATAAACACAGTTGCAAGGGTATGCATGCCACAGTTTTCACTTCACTTGTAAAATTTGTCTTCATGTTATGTGGCAGCCTCACTGGAATTATTTTCTGATAGTCTGTTATTTATCTATTTTAATTTTATTCTACAGTTTCAAAGTTGCTTCCATAATCTTGGTGAAATACTTCGTCCATTAATAGTAAATTTTTCTTACTGAGAAAGATAATAAGAATAGATAGGAAGATATAAAAATTTAATAGTCTTTTCAAGACTTAATGATGCAAATCAGCCAGTGCATCTGTGCATATTAATTTCAAGCAATCCCAGACTTATGAAAACAAAAACCCGCTTTTCTAAAACAATGGTAAATGCAATTAACTGAACGTTTTAAGGGAAATTGCACTCTTACTTATTTTATTAAACATTTCATAACAATGCTAAGGTAGTCAATGGTGTAAACATCTGGTGTTTATGCTTCTTCTGCGGTACCACAGGTGACTAATTATTTTCCAGGTGTCATGGAGAAAAAAACTGGTTAATCACCCAGTCAATTTAGCTTAATGTTCAGCAACTGAGAGCTGCTACTTGAAGTTTTGTGTGTGTAGGCATACGCACATGCATGAGAACCTGCACATGTGCATGTAAACATATTTGGGACTTTATTCCACTTCTTTTTAAAAGATGGAGAGATCCAGGCTTTGGCAATGAAGTTGCACTGACACAAATCCAGATCAAAGACTTTGTGGCACAGAGAAGAACTTAGACTCAGAGAAACATTTAGGCTGGAAAAGACCTATAAAGCTCCAGCCATTAACCTGGTAGTGCCAAGTCCACCATTAAACCATTTCCCTAAGCATCACATCTACATGTCTTCTAAATTCCTCCATGGCTGGTGACTCAGCCACTTCCCTGGTTAACCTGTTCCAATGCTTGATAACCCCTTTTGTGAATAATTTTTTCCTAACAACCAGTCTAAACCTCCCCTCACCCAACTCGTTGCCATTTTCTCCCAGAATATGGGGGGTGAAAAAGCAAATTAAAGAAAAAGTAAGTTCTTTCCTGACACAGATCAGAGAGACAAAAAAAGATTGAAACATGTTGGATCTCTTCTGTAATTCAAAATTGCCTAAAATATGTTGAAATGAAGACCTAGGATAAGAATAAGGTTTTGATGAACTGGATGATTTGGCCTAACAATGTTTATCTCAAGCAAGACCATTGCTGCAACCTTCCTTTATAATTAATGTGCCATCACTGTTGTAAGTGGGGAGGGCAGTTGTATAACAAAAGCCATAACTAACACTTCTTGTTGTCTTCCCAATATTTGATTTTTTGTACAGTTCATTTACTCATTTGGATCTCCCGCACACCCCTACCATTCTGCTGTTTAACAGAGCAGGTAGATTCATGGGGGACTTAGAAAACTGAATTTTCTCAGGCTGATCTCTACAGGAGACTTATTCTTCTGAAGTGAAGTCTTCTTTTCCTTACCTGATGCCATGACCCAGAATTCATCCCTCCATCTGTCATTTACACAGATATATTTACACAGATACTTATTTTACAGTACAGTAATGTACTTATTACTACATGTGCTTATTTTGAGAATAACTTGAAATTTTTTCTCATACCCCCAGTCCCCATAAAATGTCTAAACATAGTGTAACATTTAAAAACCTGTATAGAAAAATGCAAGTTTTCTAGAGTTCCAGGTAAATAAAGGATGTGAAAAAGAAATGAAAAAGTGCTCATAAGCCAGAGAACAGAAGGTGGAGCAGAGTGATGTGAAGCACAAAGATAGTTGTAGTGTGTAAGTTGGTTTGAAACTGAGCTTCATCCCCAAGAAACAATAATTGCCCTTCCTCCTCAGCTGCTCCCTATTCTTTCTGTCTCTCTTGCCCCCTCATTTTTGCAACCCCACACCTGAGGCCCTCTCACGCAGACGTTATGCATCCATGCCCTATTCATTTAATGCCTCTTTTCTAACTTCAGAAAAGGTCTACAATGTAATCACATGCATGAACACTGCTAGTTCCGACACAAAACCTGTGTGAAATTTTTCTATGCAGGATGACAAGTGCAGAATTTCTCCCATTCAATACTTTTATATTTATATCTGGAATCTGCGGCTTTCTTTTTTTTTTTATACTGAAGCATGAAATACTTTTAACACTGAAGCTCAGTGTGACCAGTGCAACAGTGATTCAGCTGCCCACCAATTTTATTTATTTATTTTCTTTTTTTTAAATTTTATGTTGCCGCCATGTGTTATTGTAATACAGTTTTTGTTCTCATTATAGGATAAAACACGTCTTGCCATAATTGTTTTGGTTTCACTGTATGTGTATTTTGTGCATTTGCTTAATTGGTTTTTTTTTTTATCAATTGCCTTTTTTTGTCTTTTTATTTCAGCTTTCTGAATAATTCTGAAAAAATATTTCTTGATATGTACTTTCCTTGCACAGGAAATTCACAGTCATCTGGATTTCTTACAGATACTCACAGTCTGGATTCTTTGTGGATACTTAATGGATCAAATTATATTGACGGGGGGTGTGGGGTGGGGTGGAGGCAGGTAACCACAGCAGAAGGAGGAGAGGTAATGTACCATCTAGGGACAGCTTTTCTCAGGCTGGATGATATTTCTAAAGGCCCTCAAGAAGATCATCTCTGTCACTGTTTCTTGATATTATGTTGACTGCCATGTTCCAAATACAGGTTTTTAGGCTCAGTTGGTGTGCTGATTGTCAAATACACTCATTCAGGGGATCTAAATTTGATGAGGGGATACAGTGCCTCCTCAGCAAGTTTTCTGACGATACAGAAGTGGGAGGGCTGACTGATTCCCCAGAATGCTGTAAGGCTCTTCAGAAGAACCTTGACATGGTGGAGAGATGAGAAGAAATGAACTGTCTGAAACTCAAAAAAGGAAAATTCAGGGTCCTGTCCCTCCGAGGGAATGGCCCCATGTGCCAGTACAAGCTGGGAGTTGACATTCTGGAAAGCAGTTCCGTGGTGAAGGACTTGGGGGTTCTGGTGGACAGCAAGCTGTCCATGAGCCAACACTGTGTCCTTGTGGCCAAGAAGGGCAATTGTGTCTTGCAGTGCATTAGGAAGAGCATTGCCAGCAGGTCAAAGGAGGTGATGCTGCCCCTACTCAGCCCTGGTGAGGCCACATCTGGAGTGCTGTGTGCAGTTCTGGGCTCCCTAGTACAAGAGAGACATGGAGCTTCTGGAGCAGACTGAGTGGAGGGCTACAAAGTTGATCAAAGCACCAGAGCGTCTCTTTTATGAGAAAAGTCTGAGGGAACTGGGCCTACCCAGCCTTGAGGAAAGATGACTGAGAGGAACCTCATCAATGTCTATCAGTATCTGAGGGTAGGGTGCCAAGAGGATGGAGCCAGGCTCTTCTAGATGGTGCCAAGCAACAGGATGAGAGGCAATGGGCAGCAAGGGATGTACAGGAAGTTTCACCTGAATATGAGGAAGGACTTGCCTACTGTGCAGGGGACTGAGCACTGGAACAGATTGCCCAGAGAGGTTGTGGAGTCTCCTTCACTGGAAATATTCAGGAATGTCTAGATGCAATCCTGAGCCACGTACTCTAGGATGACCTTGTTTGAGCAGGGAAGCTGGACCAGATGACCCACTGTGATTTCTTTCAACCTTATCATTCTGTGATTCTCTCATCTTTAGCTGCAACCAAATTATTAGTCCCAAGTGGCTAAATCATAGTTGTTGAAGGTTGGGAGAGGGGGGGATTTTTCCCTATTCTGTTGCTAGGTAACCAACGACCAGATATTTAAGGACCGTTTAAGAGATAAAGGATGTGGCCAGGGTGTGGCGAGGGGAGGAGAGATCTGGCCAACGGTAACTCACTCACTCGCTCGCCAGATTTGGAGGACAGAACAGTGGAAAAACTGCTGCCTTCTTTTGGCTGCTACTGTGGAAAAGCCCGGCTCTGCACTGCTTTCTCCACCTGGTGGGTGAGCTTTCATTTGAGAAAGAGGCACGGAATTCCAACTCCCTTTTCCCCTCCTGGAGGGTACATTTTTCCCAGCTGCACTGCAGCTGCCTCTGCTCCATGCCCCACCTGCCAGAATGCACTGACTCAACTGCAGAGTTCCTGCCACCTTTTTTCTGGCTAGCCCAGGTGAGCCCATTCTGCTGCTCCATCTCCCTGCTCTGAGCTCCCTGCCCAGCCCGTCCTGCTCACGCCATCCCTGCCCAGCCCCGTCCTGCTTACGTCATCCCTGCCCAGCCCATCCTGCTGTACGCCATCCCTGCCCAGCCCATCTGCCATTACACACATGA
The DNA here is from genome assembly GCA_036630365.1 of Acanthiza pusilla. Lineage (NCBI taxonomy): Eukaryota > Metazoa > Chordata > Aves > Passeriformes > Acanthizidae > Acanthiza > Acanthiza pusilla. The sequence goes on from JAXCHO010000034.1 coordinate 70,260,994, forward strand.
CACAGACCTGCCCTCATGCCACAGCACCCCCTGCAGCTGCGCGGGAGTCATCACACCTGCTCTGCCCGGCCAGGAGCCAACAGCGCCCCTGCTGGCTGTGACCGTAACGGCACCAAATGGGAAAGTGCCTGGCAGCCCAGGGACATCAGCCAGAGGGTTTTTCTAGTTTTGTTTTGTTGTTACTATTATTGTTGCTCGTGTGCCTTGTTATAGATAGTAGTAAAGAACTGTCATTCCTTTTCTCATATCTTTGCCTGAAAGCCCTTGATTCCAAAGTTATAATAATTCAGAGGGAAGGGGGTTCACATTCTCTATTCTAAGGAAGGTTCCCACCTGCCTTAGCAGACCTGTCTTTCAAACCAAGACAATAGTCCGGTTGCATGAACTTAGGGAAGCTACTATGCTTGCTCAACTTTACATATAGATGGAAGTCAGTAGAAAACTTTGTAACAGAGTGTATTTCTACACAGCCCCTGAGAGAAGTAGAACTGCCAAGTTAACCCTAGGCCTGAACCTGTGGTGAAGGCCAGGCTCTTCCCACAGCTTTTAGTAATGCACTGAAGAGGAGACAGATGGATGAGACAGATGCAAGAGCTGCTGTGCTGATTAAACAAGGTGCCAGTGGCAGGCAGTCTCAGTGTAAGCCTAAGCAGATGCTGGGTTTTGGTGCTGTCCTGCTCTCACCACCACACTACATGGACAACATCTGTCCTGTTCTCTGTAAGGTCAAGTCATAGGGAAGAGTCAGCTTGATCCTAAGTCATCTTCCTTCAATTGTCTTGCCTAATGCAGAGACCAGTCACAGGCTGTTTCCAAAACTGATGTAACATGTGAAGGTCGGGCCACTCTGGAAAGCATCCATCAGATCTATACACCTGATTTTGGTCTTGGGACAGCACTATGAGACTATATAGGGCATTCAGGGCATCCAGTTATCCATGATTAGCAGCCTGCAATGCCAGGAAGGCAGATCTTGGTGTCCTGGACAGACTGGGATTACTGGCAAGTAATCCCAGTCCTTAAACTACTTAGTTCTGTAGAGGTAAGCGTTTAATTTAGACATCATTACCACATCCCTTCAGTAATAAAATGAACATGTGACATCTGTCTGCCCAGGGTCATTGAAACTCTGAGTACAGACCCCTGTTTAAACAGAACAAAGCAGAAATCCAGTTTGCAATACCTTTAAATGAAAGTACTCTTAGCAAACCTGGAAATAACAATTCTTTTTCATAGTCCGGCATTGTTTTAGCATGGTGAAATTCATGACATATTATGATATAACCCATTTTCTTTTGTTCCCTCAAAAATGCTTTAATGGCCTTCAAAACAAGCATAATCAAGCTATGATTCTCTTGTAAACACTCTAGAATAAAACTTGCTCTTTGGAATTTAGCTATTAGGTAACACAGTCACATTTCTTTCAACTGTGCTGTGAACACAGAATAAATGGCTTGTGATGTTTAGCACTCTTGGTTAAAATCCCATTTTTACGGTTCAAGAAAAGTGCTATGACCCATGCACTGCAACTACTGATTTACTGCACGGCAGCTTGGGTACCAAACCAGTTTTAAAATACTTCTGAAAACATCAAATGTGTTATGACTTAAACACAAACGACAACAAAATAACATTGCTGAGTTTCTGGCAAGTGTAAAAATACAGAGAATATCTTAGAAAAACTGAATGCAAACAAAACAATGTGTGTCATCTGAAAGGCACCTTGCTTGAGAGAGAATTTTCAAACAGTACAAAAGATCTATCATACTCTAATGTAAGAGAGCACTCAGAAATATGAAAATGTGAAAGGCAATTAAATATTTAAATGATTTTTTTTCTCCTAAAACATCCTGGAAACCTTCCCTAGAGAAGAAAAACCCCGTGGAAAAATCTAGGAACTGATTTGCACTCTTGGCTACATCACTACAACCAGTCCAACCAACATCAGGCTGACTGCAAATGTTGGCATGTAGTCATACAACATGGACTGGTTCCCAGTTCCAGCCTGATTTTGCAACTCTTGTTTTGAATTTTTTTCTAAATTACAGAGTATGCAAAGCTAAGCTGTCACACCTGGAGAGCTGCTGCTCTGAAAATTTCTTGTGTGTGCCTCAACAGAACACTACTCCTTATGCTGAACTTTTAAAATTTTCTGCTGTATAAACTTTATTCAGGTGGGTTTAAACATTTTTTCAGGAATAAATATTAAATTAAAGCAGATGTGAGCCCTCTGCCTCCAGCAGAGGACTATACCCTTCTGTTGTGGTGGTTAAAACCATCTCAGAAGAGCTGAGAGGTCCCAAGACAGTAGAGGCACACTGGTGGGACAACTCCGATGAGGGAAACACCCCCTGAGTGTTTATTGGATGATCTGTCCCTGGAGTATGCTAATCCTCCTATGTTGATTGGCTTTGACCTGGTCCCTCACTCTGCCCCTCCCTTCTCCCCATTGGTTGTTGTTGCATCTCCCCGCCTTCTCCCCAACCCTATTGGACTGATTCCTCCATATGAATGACCACTCGAAGACATTAGGCCTCTTTTGCTGTTGGACACCTTCGAGAATGAACCATCCTCGGAACTCTGTGACTGGGCTCTGTGGTTCTTTGGTAACGCACGAGCTATCCAAAGCTCTTGGGTGAGTGTGTGTTTGTGCCTTCCACCGGAACGGGTAAGAGAAGGGTCTGGCTGTACAGTACCAAAGCTGTACTGGCCAGAGTGATCTCTGATAAGCCATATAGACACTTTCGGAAAACGCAGAGGCCTATTCCACTCCACCACCGCTCTGCGTTACCCTTCTGTGGTACAGCCAGATTCATGAACTTCTCTTTGCTCCATCACACTCTGTGTCTTTCTTTTCGCAGCTGGAAAGACATTGCTAAAGAGATATATTTTATTACCGGAAGATAATTTGGGAAGTAAAAACTATCTACTGTTAGATATGTGGAAAAGCTAATTTTGAGCTCTCTTTAACAGGAGAGAATTTTATAAAAACTGCAGTAAATTTATCTAGATTATTTAACCCAGGCATCTAGAATCTATGTCCAAGTACATGAGTTAGAAGAATTTTGTTTTAAGCTGTGCTTTTGAACAGAGACCAAATGACAATTTTCTATTGCTAGGGTAGCTCCTCTCTCTTTTCTAAACCTTCCCTGATGAGCTAGAGGGTTCACCTTCCTCGACAGTGATTCACTCTTCAAAGAGGATGGCGTGATCAGCTGTGCTTAAACCCGTGGCAAGTCCCTGACTGCACCATGAGAATACTGAGGAGCTGCTCTATCTCTGCTCCTGTACCCATGAGGCTTCAAAGGAGACAGTGCTTTGACCTTGCCCGTATGCTAGCCAGCAGATCTGGCTGGTTGAGCTGACATTCCTCCAGCAACAGAGGGATTCTGCACTGCCAGGTTCAAGGTCATGTCCAGGAAGCTAAAACTTTCCTCCAGTGTTATAGACATGTGACAAAACTCATTCACAGTGAATATTGCAAAAGTTTTCTTTAAAACAATGTGGAGTTGATGAATAAAAAGTATTTAATCCTACTGTGCTGTTTTTAGGACAAATTTTGATATCAAAAATGCTGCTGAAACAAGGTGAGAAACCTGGACAATAATATTGGAAGGTTTTACTTTACAGGTAGAAGTTCCTTGTTTAACCACCAGTTGTGTTAAAATATTAACAATAGTCTATTACAAGAATTTCAACAGTGTATTCTATATGTAATCATAGGACCACTGAATCAAGTATTTTGGAAGGGACTTCCAGAGGTCATATACTTCAACCTCCTGATCAAAGATATTCTAGGTAGGGCAAATTGCTCAGGGCACTATACAGTGAAATATTTTGTGTCTCCAAAGATGACGATTTCACAGCTTTCTTAGCAACTAGTCCAGTGTTTTACTATGCTCATAATGAATGCTTTGTTTCCTTATCAAGTCAGTTTTCCATATTCCAAGCTGTGCCTGTTGTCTCATAGAGTTCTGCAGTATGTTTCTGACCTCTGTTTTCTCTATGCCTTCTAATTATTTTAAAGCAATAATATATTCCCTGACTCTCCTGTTTTTAAGAGTGGACTGAACAGAACTTGTTGTCTCTCGGTTGTATGCCACAAGCTCCAGCCCTCTAACAATCTTAATGTCCCTCTGCTAGGCTTTCTCTGATCTATCCATGCCCCTCTTGTACTGTGGAGCCTAAGAATGGATGCAGTGCTTGATGAGGTTTCATGAGAGATAAGTAGAGAGGAATAAACAGTTTCCTTGACCTGATGTCTAAACTCTTGCTTTTACACAGCTGGGCTTATTTGCTGCGGGAACACAGTGTTGACTCCTGGTGAAAATACGAATTGAACCTATGCTTCCAAACTGAACTATCTCAATAATTACAGACACATATTTAAAGTATTTCTATTGAATTTTCACGTGAGCTTTAATTTCTGCTTCAGAAAGAAATAACAATAAATGCATTTTGAAATTTCTTGGGAATGAATATGAGATTTTCCATAAAATTTATGAAATAGACTTTTCAAAATTTCCAGTCTGTGATAATTAAAGTACTGTAAACAGGAAAATAGGGCAGATAGATATAAATGCAGAGACCTGTTTAAGTTTTGATGCCCCAGTATATGCCATTTCTTAACCTAAATTCTTAAGGAGACATATATTTTTCTAAAAAAGTTATGTCTTTCCAGAGCTTCTACTTGTAGAGTAATATAATAAGTAAATAGAGTAATAATAAGTAAAACGATTTTTATACAACAGAAATATATAAATATAAATAAAAATAAATAAATAAAAATAAAAATAAATATAAATACAAATACATACATACATATATATATATATATATATATGCCATGGCATATGAATGAAATTTTTTTTTATACTATACTTTTGCATTTCTGTTAGCTCAATCAACCCTTCTAATAACCCAAAACAATGTGCAGCATATTTTAATAAATCAGCTACTGGGGCTGCACTGTACAGGAAACAGGAGTGTGTAAACACAACATGCAGTAGACAGATAGTTTGAAGAAGTATATAACTACGCATACAAGCCACACCACTAGGTAATACATAGATACTGAGCCAAAAAGTCATATAGGAAAATGGCACAGATATTTCCTTCTCTTTCTTGAGTAAAAGGTATTGCCAAAGCACTGTATACTTGTCATAATTCTAAATAAGAATTTCTGGGAATGACACAAGATTGTCCTCTTCTTCTGTATATGTGTTGCTGCTTGAAGTGTGGAGCTGAAGGAAAGCTTCGTCCATCACATGCAATGCCTGATGTTTGTTTGCTTTACATCACTATTGTCACTACAGTTTGAAAATAAAGGGAGGAATATATTTCTGAGTCTCAGTTTCTTAGAAATAGAAAATCATTATATAGCTGATATTAATAATTAAATAACTATTGCATAAGATTACGCATTTTTGCTGATATTGCAGCTCTTAATGAAACTGACATTTGTTAGACAATTTGGTAGTGTTTACTGTCTTCACATTTTTTCATGACAGTGTCTGTTCATAAGAGTTAGTGTTGATGGTGTTGGACTGTTTGTAAATCTTAGAAAAGTATTTCTCAGTGTACACCATTGTGGGAGTTGTGTGCAAAGAGGAAAAACTAGTAGAAGCAGGAATGCACGAGCTAACACACCAGGCTGCTGGTGAAAACAAAGATTTATTTGTCTACACAACTGTAATACTAAAGGTTTTTCTGCAACCAGCTACGACTTTTTTCTGGTCAGCAGCCTTGCAATTGGCTTGTAGAAGCTACGATTTGAAATGAATCAGATCTAAAGGAGCAAAGACATAAATATCCAATCCCCTTCTTCATCTTCCTTATTCTTCAAAGAACCTGGCAAACCATTCCCTAGTTCGTTATCCCTAAAGAGCTTGCACATCCAAGGGGAGAACAGATTAATCGCTGGGTGGCATTTGGATCCTTCCGTGTAACCTCTGAGGAGTCTCTTTGACAAAGAGTTGGAATGGAATTTATGAGGTAGTGAACTTGTGACTGAGATTTCCACCCTGACAAGAAGTTTTGATGAACCTTCTCTTTCAGGAGCCCAGTAGTTCTCAAAGTATTGAAAGCCATTTCCCAAGGCATAGCAGAGGCTTACCTTGAGTCAGCACCAACCTTCAGCTCATTCATCTTCTGTTCCTTTCCTAACTACTTCATCTACCCTTAGCACGCTCGGCAGGTATCTTAGGAGGAAGTCTACATGGGTCAAACCATCAGGTTCTTTTAAATGGCGGTCTGAGGTAGGGCTGAGACACCTCCTTATATCACTCATTCTTGTTTCATTTCAGAACACTGAAAGGTCACCTGTACTCTAAGTTCTCAATGAACTAGAAATCAGGTAGGAAAAATCCCCAGAGCACAACATTACTTTATGTTTCTTTCTCAGTATTGCTGATTTAAAAAAAAAAAAGTCTTACATTTTCATTGCATTTGTTTAGCTCATGGGAATAAAATAGATTTTTTGAAAAGAACTGGTGGAGTAATTGCAAATAAGTCTATAAAAGTAGATTTTTCTGCACTGAGGTTCGAAACAATACTTTGATAATCATGTATTTTCTTTCGCTATCACAACTCATTGAAAATAAGTTCATTTTATAAGAAGAAATTTTAGAGACTCTCAGATAATCTCAGATGTCGTGACATTTTCTCTTTTATTCATTTGAATTTGTCAGACCAACACAGTTACCCTATTAAATGCATATGCTGCCTGTACAGCGCCCACACTGACTTGACAAAAGGATGTTACTGAAGGACCCCAATGATATTCAAATGATTTTCAATATGTACTTCTTTAAAGACAAACAAAATTCTTGGCAGGTAGGGTGGGGTTTTTTGTGGTTTTTTGGGGTGTGTTTTTGTTTTTGTTGTTGTTGTTGTTTTGGGGGGGGGTTGTTTTTGTTGGGTTTTTTGGGTTTTTTGCCTTAACTTTACAAACATCAAACAACAAACCCTGGGAGAAACCCTGGAGTTGTCCAGGTACCTCTTTAGTCAGGTAATTAACACTTACTGTGGATATTGAATGTCACCATGTATATAATCCTTTGTGAATCTTGTCACAGATTGTCTTCTTGTCACAGGTCTTCTGGTGAAGATTTTCAAACTATCAAGGCAGTATTTTTCTGGTTTTAACAGGAATTCAATTCCTTTCATCTCCACCGATTTGAATCTCACCCTTCCATCTTGAAGGAGTTGAGTTGAGTGCTGTGAAGGCATTGTTTTCTCACACAGAGGAGTTTATAAAAGTCAGTGAAACTATAATTTTAAGATGTTTTCAGATTCTTGTGGTAATGGGAGCTATATATATTATTAAGATAATGAATTACTAAAAAAAACCCATCTCCTACCAGGAAGACCACAACAGACTTTTAAAAATCAACAAAATGCTTGTTTTGGAACTTGAATGCATAATAGCATCCGCTTTGAATTGACTTAGTGCTCTCTTACACTAGGAAAAATTAGATGTGTCATGTTACAGAAAACCAAGTGTACATTGACAATGTTATGTAGAAATCTTACTGAATCATACATGTGAGATTGTGCTCTTAGGGCACCACAGAAGTAAAACTCATCTTCAGTTTCCAAGAACACATGTATCCATCTCTTGTTCCATTAAATCACATTAAAATTTAAAGATATATGAGCCAGTCTAATTAATTACATGGAAAAAAAAAAAAAGAACTGTCTGACAGTAACACACAAGATACCATGTTCATTTTTACTTGGTGTTTTCCTTTTCTTGAATTTTTTCATACTGACACAAAAATTAGGGACTTCCTCTTCCCTACCCCCAACACTTTTCAGTACTGTTTAGGCTTTTTTTCTACTTCAGTTCTTTTGGATATCACCCAAGTAGGATATAAAGGTCAGTAAGCCAGTAACATACAGTCCAGATGAGTCTTCATTAGCAGTTAAGCACTGCTTACAGATTGCTTTAAGGATATTTCCTCTAATCCCAAATGTAATATGTTGGCAAAACATCTCTCTTAGGTCCTCCTGACAATGAAATCAAGGCAAGAAACAAATTTGACCTGGCCTGGTTCCATCAATAGCAAAGGGGACTGCTATAGCATACCACTGATTTTGCCTCCAGTTTAAGTAAATTTCTTTAGAGCTTGTTTTCTCAAAGATCAGATTATTTTCGTATAATGGGTTACATATTCTTCTCCAGAAAGAAGCCTGAAATGCAAGCTGTAGTCTGAGCTCACTGACCAAGCTGCTAAAATTACCTTGTCTAAAATCAATTCCAAACCAAAATATTTTGGAATAATGCATCTCAGAAGAGTTTCTTTCACACCATTCTTGGAGAAGCTGCCAGATGGAGTTCAATCTGTCTTTGAGTTTTGTCAGCAACCACAGGGTATGCATTAGTTTTTGATCTCCAAGCAGTTGCCAGGTGTTTGCTATTTTGCTGTCTGCTCGGCAGGGGTACTTACCATGAGGTGAAATAGGCATTTATCTTCAAGGAATGTAGCGTTCTGTTACATATTTTTTTCTGCAGCCTAACTTCAAAACCTTTGTGTACCCAGTGTTACAGGATAGTGTATGCATTTCATTTACAGGTGATCTGCTTTATGACAGAAATCAAGCCCATATTAGAACTCCAAATACTGAATTTGTGACAATTGCTTTCAAAAATTCATAGGGTAAAAAAGTCATAAAGCAAAGCAGGCATTATTCAAGAGCAGGGTCATTTACATTAAGACACAATTTGTGACTGAATCTCAGAAAACAAAAAGTATTGTGTTACATTATAAAGGGGGTATAGGAGAAAACATCCTAAGAGCAATCTGGTATTTGCTGTCTTCTTATATTTTAAATTGGGCATTTGTTTTTTTCTTTGCATTTAAACTTCTATATCAGCTTTGATTTTCTTGAAAGAGTCATTAAACTCTTTGGTGGAAGTTCACATTTGCTTTTCTGCAGAAAACAGATCATTTTATCTCATCTTTTCTCATCAAGAGACAACCAAGGTTTCTAAATAAAGGCTTCACTGGACAGAGCAATATTTCAGTCTGATCACTAATTTAGGCTTCATTGTACTAACCATCATGTGAACTGCTGATCCATGTGGCTAATTATAGCAGCAAATCTTTATTCCCTTTTGCTCAGAAAAGTTTTCTTAATAAAAACCCTACTTTCTTATCAGAAAGGTAGTAAAAAAACCTTTTGGTTTTTTTTTTTTTTAATTTGTATTAATTTCCTTTTTCTTTCCAAAGCAAGAATGAAATTAGCATTGGTTCTTTAAATGAGAATTGACTTGTGTTGTGTTTTTTGTTCTTGTTGCTTAGCAGCAGCAATGCAGGAACATGGGTGGGTCTGCTTCCAGGGCACTTCTACTGGGATTTGAGCTCTTCAGGGCATTTTCCACATTAACAAGATAATGTTGAATCAGATGTTCTTGAAAAAAACCTCCAAAAAACAAACCCAGATCCTGAAGCTAAGTCTCTGTTACTTATTTTAACTGTAAAGTGGTTAAAGGGAAGGACAGATAAGTACCTTTAAGGTGATGCCTGTCTTGCAAGATTAATTCATATCCTTTGGTGTCAATGCATTTTTTGATTCATTAATTGCATATCACTTTCTTTTGTGCCTTTTTTAATGCGAACAAGGCAATTTCTGTAAACTGAAATAACTGGAGCATCTGACAGGATTAGGAATTAAGATGTAATTTTTTTCCTGAATATCTACCATTAAGTGGTTGAAATTGTAAGTGATTAACAGTTCTATTTGCTGTGGATGTCTAAACCCCTGAAAAAGCAGGGAATTCAGACCAGCTCTCTGGTCTTTGCATGTCTCCTATAAGGATATGCCTGCAAAGATGACATGAAATCAATATTTTTTTCTCTGTGATTTCTGGACTTTGAGACGTATTGATATGCAGCATCTGGCTACCACAGATCACAGAAGATTTAGTTACAACCCTTTTGCTACAGCTCAGTTGCTTTAGTGGATTTAGTAGAGGAAGAAACTTCAGATTTGCTATATACGTGTGTTGCATATACAATTGTGTGTCCATTGAAAAAGAGGAATATGCAGGAAAAGACACTTAGGCAACCAGCCATTCGAGTTTGTTGCAGTAGGAATGGTTGTATGCAGACCTGCTACCAGCAGTATATTGATGTTGGATATAATGTAAAAGTATTTTGGTCTCTACAGGGACGTAAATATTGAAGTGATTTCAATGGACCATTAAGTTAAATAGACCATTTCTACCCATTTAAAAATTTTTATAAAAATATTATACATTTTTTGCATTTTCCCAAACTTTAAAAAAACCCACCTATTTTAAAGTTAAAAAAAGGTGGTTGCCATAGGTTGAAATACTGTTCTAATCATATCAATTGTGATTGTTCAGGAGGCCATGTTGGCTACATTTAAAAGACAGGAAGTAGATACAGAATGGGCTACTCAGTTCTGCAATTTTTAACAAGTTTATCTTTCTCAGACCTTCTACGCCACTTCTGTTTTTCCCAAGATTAAAGCATGGGTTTAAATTGCACTCACTGTGCTAGTTTGAAGATTTTATGGACAAAAAATCCCTTATTGCCATCCCTACGTATCCAAAGTTATGCATTACTAAGCATCTGTCAAAATGAACTAATTTTGTTAGTGCAAATATTTAAGTCACTAGAAAAATTATTTCAGACTCTTGTAAATGAAAAAAGGTAGTACACTGGAGAGTGATATTATGCTGTGGTTATTACTTTGTCTGGAAAAAAATCAATACAAATGGCATGAACCTGTGGGAAGTAGAATAAGAAATACATTTAAGGTTGGATGATGTTTATTTACCTGTCAACCCTGTATATTCATATGGATTATTTGGTATGCTAAGGATTTTATGGGGTAGCTCACTCAAGTCCGCACTAATGGATGATCTGTGGCAGGGGGAGTAAACAAATGTACTTTTATTTACCATTAGTGCCATTATAAATATTTCAGAAGGCTGAATACTTCTACTTTCTTTTGGAGTAAATTTCCTAACTGTATTTCAGCCTTATTTTAACCCCTGCAAAACTACTTGCTTACCTATCTCTGGAAAAAAAAAAAATCTGTTTGCACAAATTTGTTTTTTGGAACTTTTCTACATAAAAGTCAAACCTGTTATCCATACCTGAGTTTTGTAAAAGTGCTCTGTAAGTGAAAACCAATTACATACTAAGACAAAAAGCACTGACCCATGTCAATTTTTTCTGCCTGTCAATTATTTTTTTTCTTGATTGTTAGATCAATACATTATGTATTGCATCCATGTTTCTGTTTCTGAGAGAAATTAGAATCACTGTTGCTTTTAGCTGTTTTCCCAAGTTATGAACTTTCCTAACCAGTAACTTTCTTAGGTGAGCTTGCTTGGAATAATATGTAAGTGTTCAATTCTAATTGACCCCTGCACAAAACTACCTTCCTTTCCATATCAAAAGATGTCGTGCTGATCACCGCAGTATTTGGTTAGATCAAGGAAAAGGCCTTTCATAGCCACTTTTAATCGGAATGTGTAATGAAGTCTTCCTGCAGCTCCAGTTCAAATACACACTGAATGCTTCCCAGGGTCAAGGCTCTTGCACTGCAAAAGTCAGTCCTGGATGTGAGGTGAGGAATCTGAGAAATTCAGAAGTCTGCCCAATTAGTCTGGCAAGAGTAATCACTGGCATCAGTCATATGAAGTCTCTGCTTTCATGACTCATACTTTTAACCTCAAAACTACCGGGTGTCATGCTGAGTCCTGCTATCAGATCATTATTTTTTTTGTAAAGAGGAAATCAGGAAGAACAGTAAAGTAAGCAGTTTGTATCAGAAAAAAAACCCAACTATTTTGAGCTACAATTAAATGCACTATTCCCAGCTGACTTTGCTACTAAACATTATTTGACTAGAAACTACTTGTAAGTAAATCATTGTTCCAGGTACGCAACAGAGTATTTTGTAAGGTCAATCCCTTTGTTAGATGGCCCTATAGAGACTGCCAACTGGATAATTTTTTAAAGCACTATACTGTTGGGTTTCAATCTGTGCCATACACATGTTGTTTCTCACCAGCATTTCGGGGAAATCCACCTTAAGAGAAGCTCCCTCTCCATACATGCCCACACAAATAAGGTCCATATGTAGAATTCATATATGGTTTATGAACTTTCCCACAATTGTGACTATTTCCTTGAAGTTTTGTTTTGTTTTACTTATTGTTCTCTAATTCATGGAATGGGAGATTCTCCACAGTCATATTCAAAACATATTCATTTAAATTGAATGTTTTAAAGATACAAGAGAATTCTTCTGTTTTAATCAAAATATAGCTATGCATCTGGGACAATATCTTCAGGTATGGAACGTATACTGAAGTATGAAAACATATGTTTTCTATGACGAGCTCTTGTTTTTGGGGTATTTTTAAGATGTCATAGAAGAATATTCTTACTGACCACAGTAATATCAGTTTGATTTAAAAAACATTGATCAATTGCAACTCATTTTTATTTGGTGACCACACATGAAATCTCTTGTGGTTCAACAGTGACAGTTACTGATCTTGAAAATTGCTGTCTTACCCACAGACCTAAAAAGAATATTTTATTTTTAACAGAAATACTTAATACTGTCCTACTGTCTATAATTGGGAAATTACTGTAATGATTTCAATTTCAGGCCCTGTGTCTGCTTCATTTGTTCAAGTATTTTGTCTCTGTAGGTTTTACAAAATGTGTTATAGTCTGTAACAAGATTTTATGGTCAAGGGTTGCTGAATCATTCAATATTTTCAGTTACACAGTGTCTACTTATCTCTTTTGACAACCCTTCATTGTGATAAAACGTACGGGAATAAACATATACAGTGAATGCCTATCCTAATTTGTCAGCCTTAAATGAATCCTGTTCACTATCAGTTTTTTTTGTAATTAAAGTGGGCACACTGTTATTGGAAGTAATGGCTTAGTTGGTAATTTTTATTGATTGCCAACATACATTAGAAAGAGATAAATGAAAAATCTAATTGTTTGTGGGTTATTGTTTCCTGTGTAGTCATTACACTGGGTCACACTAAAATAAGGGATACATTTCTCAAAGAGAACAAATATTGCATTTTATTAACTGAACCAAATGTTTGTGAACGCTGGTAGAAAAACATAGGGATCCAGGTCTTCCTGCATATGCAGAGAAAGACTCAAGGGCAGGAGTGGAGTTGTAGTCCCAAGAATACTGGGACATATCAGGAGGACACATTCTTCAGTAAAAGGATGAGTAACAGAACCAAAGAATCATTTAGTTGAAAGGGACTCCTTATAGCAGCTGGTCCAACCCATGACTCAAAGGAGGGGAGCTTCAGTGTTGGTCAGGTTGCTCAGGTTGATGCCTTTTCAACATCTCCAACAGTGAAGCTTCTGACATCTCTTTGGGTAACATGCTATAGTATTTGTCTGCCCTCATGGTGACTTTTGTTTCTTAATATTTAGTAGGAATTTTTTTATGATACCTCTCCAAGAGGAGCTTGGCCTGTTCTCCATATCTATCCAATATGTAGCTGAAGACATCACTAACATTATTGACTTTCTTTTCTTACAACTAAACAAACCCAACTACCTGAGCATCTTTTCTTGCATCCTGTGCTCCAACACACTGACCAACGTGGTGGCACTCCACAGGGCAATCTCCTGTTTGTTTTGTATTGGAATGGCTCCAAACTGGACAGAGCTCTTCAGATGCAGACTGATAAATGCAGACAGAAGGGAATAACCATTTTGTTTTACCGCTGCTTAGCAATAACTAAAACATCTCTGTGTTAGCAACAGTTCCCTGCACAAATGCAAAACATAGCCCCATAAAAGCTGCTGTGAAGAAAATTAACTCTATCTCAGCCCAAACCAGCACAGACGGAGGGCCTGGGTTCACCATTGTCCTTGTTGAAAAGAAGCAAAATAACCCCAGTAGTTGCAAAAGAAGTACATGTAAAGTGAAAAAGAGAGCAAGCATTAATAAGAATATGAACAGCAACAATATGATAGCTTACAGGAAGTTAGAGCCATTTCTGCTCCTCACACCACCTCACCAATATGAAGACATCCTTTTGGAAATTTGGGATCAGCTCTCCCAGCCAAGTCTCCTCCCCAACTCCTTGTGCATACCCAGCCATCCTCAGGGAGGCCAGGACAGCTGACACCAACTTTCCAAAGGGATATCCCATATAATGAGGCATCGTGTTTGGCTTATAAAGCTGGGGAAAGGGGAGATGTTTGGAGTGATGGCACTTGTCTTCCCTAGTCATGGTGATGTGCGCTGGAGCCCTGCTTTCCTAGGGATGGCTGAGCTCCTGCCTGCCCACTAGAAGAAGTGAACAAATTCTTTATTTTGTTGCGCTTGCATACAGAGTCTAAACTTTACTTATCAAATTGTCCTTACCTCAACCCATGAGTTTTGTCATTTTTTCTCCTCTCCCCCTTCCCACTGTGAGGGCAGTGAGTGAGAGGCTGGGTGGTACTTAGTTGCCAGCTGGGATTAAATTGTGATACGATCCATAGTAATTCAACTTCTATCTTTCTTTACAAACTAAAATTAGTCCTGGTGAGAGTGTTGTCTAATTCTTTTGTCATAGGCATATCTGTACACCCCTAGATACCAACAGTATATTAGAGAATGGGTCACTCAGTTACTGTGATGGAATTCATTGTGCAAATTTAAAAGTACTTCTCAAAACTCTCTATGTTCCTTGCTTCTGCAAAAAAGATTATGTTTAGATTCCAGGTGTTCTGTGAAACATGACGAGAACTTTAAGATATTGGAATCAAAATTTAAAATTTTCAGGTTCCATCTGAGCAGGAACGTCAACAATCTGAGTGGTCACTATCATTTTGATGAAACTTCTTTTTGGGTACCCTCTGATAGGATCTTTAGGACACACAGTTAATGTGAAAGTAGATATTTGCTACCTTGAAGAGGATAAGAGTTATGCCCAGTGGCTGTGCACATGCTGGAAACAATGAACTGTTAATCATTAGCTGAAGAGGGAAAAGTAATGCCAACACTGAAGAAATCTGACATAATTCCTTGTCTCCCTGCTAACTTCAGGGAAATGCAAAACCTCTGAAAATTTATGGAAAAGTATGGGTGAAGATGCCACTACATAAAAGAAAAACAGAAGTAGAAAAAAATGGTGGTTGAAATACACCTCTGTGATATAGATGAGAGAAGTTTAAATACGAAAAAGCAAAAGCCTCTCTTTGCTAGCTTGAAAAAAGTGTTCACAAGGTGCCTGTATGTACTAGTCAGCAAGTTTGGCATGGACTGGTTTTTCTTTCTCTAATGTTAGACCTACCTAAATTTTGCACAAATAATTAAAAATTCATTTTGCCAGAGGAGAGACAGAAGCACCCTGACTGCAGAGTGTACTGGCTGGGATAGTTAAGAGATGCAACATAAGGTCATAGATTTGCTCAGTTTGAAGTCTCAGCCTTTGGACCGTGCTAGGACGACTCTTCATTATTTCTTTAAAATGTTCTACTGCAAAACTGAGAGGTATTGTCAATAAAAATTTCTTCAAGCTAATTTGTTTTTGTCAACAATTTTGGTTCTGGCAAGTCACTGTTTTCTAAATGAAAAATATTTTTAGAAAAAACACCCTCATTCATTTTAGCTACAAAATTTATTTCTGAAATGATCCTGACTTTGATACCTGTGTTGTAGTCATTTCAGGAGAGTAAAGTTACACGTACCATGGAATTTCTTCAGCAGAGATGAAAAATCTGAGCAAGAGGCATAATAAATGGGTATAGCAGTATTTTATAGCTCAGACAAGCTATATGTCAGAGCAGTGGAAATATTCATACTCCTGAACTCTGCAGCTGAGTAGAGCAGGAGTTATGGATTGTGGCAATGGCAACACATTTTAGCATTGTTTTTCCTGAGGGTTTTTGGGTTCAAGAATATAAATTTCTGAGGCAACCAATCATGCTGGAGATTTTGCTGTATCAGAAGTATCAGACATTTTTTATTCCTTCTTATGACCACAACTGAAGTAAGAGAAGACTCTTCTATTCTTAGGCTTTCATGTACCCTCTAGCATAAGAACTGCAGGATTACTTACTAATTATAATTTTAACTTAACATATACATTAATATATTTCATATTCTATGAGAATATACATAGTATTTTCTTTGGGTTAAGTGCCATAAAATTAATGTCTATTTTAAGTTTTGATAGATATATTAAATGGATTTAATTTAAAATATTGAAATATTTCCACGTCATCTGTAAATTTACCTGCAAATTATCTTCATTTTTTGTCTGCAAAGACATGATAATTAATTTTTTCAAGTTTTGTTATGTCTTGGAAGTATTAATCTATTTAACCTCTTATCCTTTGGGTTTCTTTGAAAAAAAATTATATGTATTTTTTTAATTGAAACTAATATAGAACAATGTAGCTTGTGTTAGTTATATGATCATTAAGCCAGGATTTTTTACTGATAATGACAAAGATTGGTTGATTAGTCCACTTTTTTACAAAAAAATAGGTAAGAAACATCTTGAAGTATATCTGATCACTTCTGGTCTGGCTTTCTTTTATGTGCTTCATTATGCTTTTTAATTCTTCTCTTTTCTATTGGAGAACTAAAGTTAAAAGAAAAAGTAAATAAAAATTCAGAAATTCTGAACACCTACTTCTTTTTTTACCTAGTTTAGTTCTCTGGAATGTGCAATATGTTACATTGCATCTAGGATCTAATGCTCCTGTCTCCTCTGTTCAGTTGTTCAGTGAACCAAAAGCAAGGAGAACAAAATGGCATATTCTGAATCAGTGTTTTACAAGTCACCAAAGAATGAGTTGGAAGGGACTTAGGTAGGTTACATATTCCTGCCTCCTATTTTAAGCAAGACTGTTACCGCTCTAGATCAGTTTAGCAGTGGTTTTGTCTAGCCAAATTTCAAACTCCAAACAACTTTCCTAATATCTGTATAAAAGCTCCCAAAATGGATTTTGTGACTGCTGCCTTAATTATACCTCACAGAATTCCAGGTTCAGCCTCAGCAATGTTACACAGATTAGACTAAAAATTTCCTTCAGACTTCTATCCATATTTTGATCATACTATGACCCAATATCTGATGCATATCTTGCAATTAGTGAGCATTGTTAACTTGAACTCATCTTGGGTCTCTCACCTGGAATGCCAATCACTCCTTAAAATTTAGTACCATACAGAAATTTTCTAAGAGTGCACTCCATCTCATTTTTTGGTCATCAGTGGAAGTACAGAAAAGAGATGCACATATAGCATGTAAGTAACATTGCTTCTGATCTCTGTCAGTTGTAACTGTTATCATTTTCACTTCCAGTCCATAAAGCAGCAACCACGTCATCTCCAGAGTAATTAACATGCTCGCTTCTGTTTCCCAAAACAGTACCTTTTCTTCATGTGTTTTGCAGCTAACTTTGTCTGATGCCTAAAGTTTATGAACATCCTCTCAGCTTCCTGAAAATTCACTAGTCCTTGGTGGGAAGGAATAGAGTTTCCGCTATCAAAATATCTCAGGGTATTTTCACATTGAATGGATAATTAAGAGATCTCCTGAGCTGAACAGCAGTGTGAAAAGCCTAGAGGTTTCCCAGACCAAGGCTCCTGTTGTCACTGTTCGTAGACTCATAGAATAGTTTGGGTTAGAAGGGACCTTTAAACATCACCTAGTCCAGCACCCTGGCAGAGAGCGGGGACATCTTCAACTAGATCAGATTGTCCAAAACCCCATGCAACCTGACCTTGAATATTTTCAGGGATGGGTAATCTACCACCTCTCTGGTCAACCTGAGCCAGTATTTCAGAACCCTCACTGTAAAAAAAATGTGTTCTTTATTATCAGTCTGAATTTACACTCTTTTACTTTAAAACCATTACCTCTTGTCCTGTTGCTACAGACCTGAATAAGGGGTTTATCCCCATCATTCATTTTAAGCCCCCTTTAGGTATTGAAATGCTGCTGTGTCTCTGCAGAGCCTTCTCCTCCAGGCTGAGCAAACCCAGCTCTCTCAGCCTTTCCTCATAGGACAGGTGCTTCATCCCTCTGTTCTTCTTTGTGGGTGTCCTGTGGACCAGCAAGTCCATGTCTGTCTGGTACTGAAGACTCCATACCTGGATGCAGTACTCTAGGTAGAATCTCACAAGGGTGGAGAAGGGGGAAAAATCACCTCCCTTGACCTGCTGGACACATTTCCTTTGCTGCAGCCCAGGATGCAGTTGGCTTTCTGAGCTGTGAGACGAGAAAAAAGGCCACTGCTGCAGGCTGCCACTGTTGGTTTACAAAATTAGGAAGACACTCTAAATCAAGACCAGACCTTTTGCTGCATTAGCTTAATACATCTACCAAAGGGAAGAATTATCTGGAAAAGAAGTAACTTTATGCCTTAAATCTAGGATGGGTGTAAGTGTAGCAAGTAAAGTAAAATGAATTTTGTGGCAGCAAACTGGGAATGATTTAGGAATACTTGCTCTAGTTTACATGCACACATATTTTATAGATATGTTATAAATGACTACATATTCTGATATGATAAACAGTTCTTAGTAGTCTGCCTCTGCAATGTGAAATATTGTTACTCACAACACTATTATGGAACCAACTTCTAAAAAAGTGTGACTGTAATCAGTAAGAACACTTGTCCAGAAATCCTTACAATGGGATCAAAAGGAAAAAAAAAAAACCACCAAGCATCCTATTCTTTTAACCTTTAGTATTTTTATAAAATCTATATTTATCATGTAAAATCATATCTGTTCCTTATTTGATCATGTTTCCCCAGGCATGTGGTAAGAAACCACTTCTTCTGGTGTTTTCTCTGAGGCCAGATTGTTCTCTTTTAAACAAGGTAGGAGGGAATACCAGCTATGTACTTTAGTACAACAGCATATGCTGATCAGTGGAGCTCAGGATGTAATTACATATGTTGTTTTATCCTATATTATGTCCTTCTAGCTTCTTACAATTTGTATTTCAGTTGAAACTTAAAATCAAACATATAGAACAAATTGCTGGTATTTCCTGTTGACATTTTATTCCTAGGATCCCAAATCAGCTCTGTTACCTAATTATTATATTTCTCTGCATTATCCTTAAATGACTGCAGTCAAATACAATTTTATTAACAAGTATTTAATGCAATCCTTTTTAAAAAAACTTAATCCTATAGCCTAATTCAAAACATAAATAAAATTTTGCAGCAAATTTAATCTAAGATGGAGGGTCATAAGCAGGGCATCAATACACTAGGCATTGTTCAAATTTATTGGGAAATGAGAGTCCTCGTCCCACAGGATTATTCTCTCTGATGCTGATCTGGCAGGAAGCGCCATCTCTCTCAGCCCTGAATGTGAAATGTTGATACTTCAGCTTTCTGTCACAGTCAATTCAAGAGGAACCCAATACAGATACACACATCTGTGTAAACTGTTCTTTGTTTTGCTTTCCAGGATAATTAAGTAAAAGCCTACTAGATGAGCACAATTACTCAAAATTAATCACTTTCAAGCTAGTTAAATCATGACAGATTAATTGCTTGTATCTATTTCTGCATTAGGATGTTTTATCAGTAGAAATACCCAAGTAGCTCTCCTGTTCTGGTAAATCATTGCTCTTTTTATGAGAAAATTGTAAATATTTATTTATGATAATCAATTATACTTTTAATTAACCTTTAAAAATAAGGTGGCTTTAATTATATTTTGTATTGAAGATATTTGGCTACACTTATGCCAAGCAAATTTTTAAACCTTGGAAGCGTTCAAGGCCAGGTTGGATGAGTCTTTCAGCACCCTGGTCTAGTGAGAGGTGTCCCTGCCCAGGACCTCTAAGGTCCTTTTCAATCCAGACCATTCTGTGATTATTTTGATGTCACTTAGTGTCTTTCTGAAAGTTTGCAGTATGTAATGCTGCTCTGGGCAAAACAGTCTTACATTAATGTTGAACATACTTTATGACAGAGGATAGGACTCAATTCGTAGGGGCAGTTCAGGAATTTAAATACATTACAATGTTCTGTGATAAAAGGAAGAAATTTTTTTACAGTGAGGGTGGTGAAAAACTGCAACAGGTTTCACAGAGAGATGGTGCATACCCCATCCCTGGAAACATTCAAGGTCAGGCTGGTCTCTGAGAGATCTGATCTAGTTAAAAGTGCTTCTGCTCATTTCAGGGGAGTTTGAACTAGATTACCTTTATAGGCCCCCTCCCATCCAAACGTGTTTATGATTCTATGATTCTATTTCAAACAAGTTTGGTTTGTTTATCATCTCTGATGATGAGATTTCACATTAATTATTTGTACAGTCAAGAAAGTAGGTTCTGTGTGTTACTAACATGTGAAAGATCTGTTACTTATTTGCTTTAAGCCATGAAAAAATTTGCTCTCTGTGAACAGCACTTACAGTTTGTCAAGGTTTGAAGTCACCTTAAGTTTAGCCCTCCAAATGTTAAGCTTATAAATTATTCTGGTTATCTCATTCTGTAATCACTGGAAAGGAAATGAGAGAGGCATTGTCAAAGGATGATTGATTCCATCTAGAAATCCATACTGTGATCACATTAATTAATTTTTCTTAATGGCTAAAGTTACATGAGACGATTCCAAGTACTTGTTGCTAGTACCAAAGACTGCAAAACAGAAGGAATACTGTTTGCTGAGCAGATCTGGTAAGGCTGGATAAGAAATCTGATATTCTATCTAATTGGCATTATATGGTCATTTATCCTGTTTTTTCCAACTTGGTAAGGGGAGCCATCTCCTCTGTAGGCAGATCTCTCCCTATTGACTCTAAGCAGGCCAAGGACCTCTTAGTTTTGATATTGTGCTTTAAAATAACTTATGTTAAATGAATGCGATTCACAAAGTCTAGAAAAATCGAATGGCTATTTAGATATTATTGTGGTTTTGGGTTCAAAGCAATTATTGCTAGAAAACACTTAAGAGTTAGAATAAATGTCTGAACCTGTATTTTTCAAGACATGACTTTAAAGTTTATGATTTCAATTTATGATTTTCCAGATTTTAATGTTAAAAATCCCCACAGCTCTCTAATACATGGAATGATAATAACTATTAGAAAAGCTAATTCAAATGGATGCCGGAACCTCTGCATTTTACTGTTATTGTTCCAACAATGTAGAGTTACTGCGGTGTTAAAAATGGATTTGCTAAAAGAAAGGAAGCAAAACCTCGACAATCTTGAATTTTATTTTCAGGTTCAAATAGAAGTCACCAGAAACAAACACTTAGGTCCTGTGTTAGGGGTTGTGTGGGAAAAGTACAATGTTAAAGAAAGGGATACCTCCAATATACATTAAAAATTCTCAGTTGAAAGTAACAGTGTGCTGACCTAGAACAGATTGAGATTAATGACAAGTGGTTCTGCTTTTGTATTGATTAGTGCCTGTGGCTATTTAGTAGATGATAAAACACACAACATTGATTAAGGCTACTGGCAAAATGTTTTAGATGTCAAAGCTGCAGCACTTTTCTTGAAGCTCAAAATAAAGCTTTTAATTAGATGTATATAATGGCATATATGCATAAATACAGACCTAGACATAAATACTTACGTCTATATAATAAAATTCTTAAGAACTACTGGCAAAGGCATTGGTTTAGTAATACAAAGCCATTTAAATTTAATATGTGTCCTTTACCACTATTTCAGCAAGCTGTCATGTAACTAGTAGATTATACAGTGAATAAAATTAGCAAAATATTATATACATGGAAATCCAAGCAATTTAGCTCTTATTGCATAGAAACTTTTCAAAAGAAAGGATATTGAAATGTCTGTTACCTGAGAGATCTGTTTCATACTTAGAATCTTCCTGTGGGGAAAAATATAGATCTGAACTCATTAGTGACACAGTAGAAATTGCTGAAATGTTGAAAAGATTTACGAGAAAATGAATGAAATAGGAAGAAGACATAAAAAAATAAACATCTTCACCATGCAAAGAACTAATTACAGTAACATTGGTTAGTTTGGCAAATTGTCATTGGGATTGTAAGACATAATTGAACTTCCCGAAAACACAGCAATTACCTCAGAAATGAATGTCAACTTTGTAGAATCTACCAGGAAGAACAAAATAGCTCTGGTGCAAGCACAGAAACGTGTTGTGAATTTCCCAGGCTTTATTTTTATCTAGTTTCTGGAGTTCCAGAAATGTCTGTTCTATTTCTTCTTGAAGTAGATAGACTCGATGTGGTCTTGGTCAGAGCAATAACTACCATACTCTGAGTTCATTCACAGATTGTATCAAAGCATGCGAGTGAAAACCTCAGAGGGAGCGGGTATATTTCACATGCAGAAGCCATTCCCCAGTGTAAAATGGGGAACTGCAACCTCCTTAGTTGGGTCACTTATGTTCAGGCATCTTTTACCATTCACAGAGATCCTGCAAGCAGAACATACAGCTTAAATGTTCAAAGCAATTATTTATTGTCTCATATACACAGCTGATAGCAAATTCATGCTACTACACTTAGCATTAATTTGCTCACTGGCCCTGATGAGACACCAGATGAGTCTTTGCTGGCCAGACAATCATCAGTCAGCTGTAAAAGTGCTGCTTTTACTCCTTGCAGAGGGCTGATCCTCAATCTTGCTAAACGCCCATCCACTGATTCTCTCTTTTTCTCTTTGGACGTTATTGCTCAAGAAAACTTGTCAGTTGTTTTTCTGGTTTTGTGGGCCATTTTTTAATTTGGTTGTTTGTTTGGTTGGTTTGGTTTGGTTTGTTGGGTTTGTTGGGTTTTTTTGGTTTTTTTTTTTTTGTTTCTTTTCTTCCTTTAATTTTGAATTGGTAACTACTATTATCTCAACAATTTTACTTCTGTGTATGTTTTTGTGTTTCTTATCTTGCTTGGCTTCAATTTTTGTACTCTGTCACACATCAGCAGCAAATTTCTCTGACAGAAGGCCACCCAGCTGTGCTATACTAAATTGGGGGTTTGATCACAGAGAGATAAACCCTTTGGCCATGGGTTACAGGGTCTTATACATTTGTGCCTCCCTATCTGGTAACTTGACCAAGGTCATGTGCAAAGCTCCATCTGGGTTGAAGATACATATATATTCCTGAAATTATCTCAGCGCCTTTTCAGCTTCCTGATCCCTAACCCCACTGTCTTACAGACAGCCTGGCAAAATTCCAGACAAATATCTACAGAACTATTTTGTAATAAGTGTAATCTAAATCATAGATGGATGAATAAAAATTTGATAAAAGATGTGTTTCTTTATGTGACTTTTTTTTCTTCATGCAGAGCTTAGAAATGATAGATGCCAAAATGAAAATGTCAGCATCTACTCTTCTTATATGATTTTACTTCTTCTGTGTGTACACATTGAATGAACCTTGCTTTGAAAGCTTTAAGAATTTTTTAGCTTAACCAGTTCTGTCCACCGGAGTGGATAGAAATCAAGATGTTCTTTCTTCTGTGGAATAGCCGCTGGGCTGTTTGACCAGTTCCGAATATGCAAATACCAATAAGAGGGAAGAAATAATGAAAAAATAATTATTTTTGGTCCTAAAAGATAGAGGTAAGGACCGAGGGAAAAAAGAGCAGGTAACATATGTATTTATGTTATTTATATCTGAACTATTGCCCTAAAGTCCCTATATATTCTGTGTCAGAATTATTTCACATAGGAGAGATTAATTCTGCCCTATGGCAGTCATCTAAGCTAAATCAGATGGATTATTCAGGTGAAGTCCCCAATAACTGGAAAAACAGAAACATCACATTCATTTAAAAAAGGGTGAAAATGAGGGCTCTGAGAACTACCAAACAGTCTCTGCGCTTGGTATGATCATGGACTCATTACTCCTGGAAGCTATTTCAAGATATGTAGAAGACAGAGGTGATTAGATAGTGATCATGTCTTGAACAAGGGCAAATCATGCCTGACTAATCTAACAGTGGAGTGACTGTGTTGATGGATAAGGGCAGAGCAACTGATGTCAACTACTTTGATTTCTTTAAGGCCTTTGATGCAGTCTCAAACAACATTACTACTTGTAAATTGGAGTTGATGGATATGGGGTTGATGGATAGATAGTTTGATGGATAAGGAATTGACTGGATGACCACATCCAAAAAGTTACAGTCAATAACTCAATGTCCAAGTGGAAACCAGCAGTAAGGGGTATGCCTCAGGGGTCCATACTGCGACCAAAGCTGTTCAATATCTTTGTTAATAACACAGATGGTAGGACTGAGTGCACCCACAACGACTTTATGGATGACACCAAGCTGAGTGGTGCAGTTGATACACTTGAGACAAGGGATGCCATCCAGAGGGCCTGGACAGGCTTCAGTGGAATAACTTTGTGAAGTTCATCAAGACAAAACCTGCACTTGGGTTGGGACAATCCCCAATACCAGTACAGACTGCAGGATAAATGGATAAAGAGCAGTCCTGAAGAGAAGGACTTGGGGATACAGGTGAATGAAACATCAGACTTGAGCACTTTCAACCCAGAAAGACAATCACAACCTAGGCTGAATGCAGAGCATCATGGCTAGTTTGTAAAAGGAGGTGATTCTTCCCCTCTACTGCACTCTTGTGAGACTCCACCTGGAGATCTGCTTTCAGCTCTGGGGATGGTAGTATTAGAAAGGCATGGAACTATCAGAGTAGGTTTATGGAAGAGCCATGAAAATGGTCAGAGATCTGGAGTATCACTTCTACGAAGAAAGGCTGGGAGAGTTGCTTAGCCTCGAGAAGAGAAGGCTCCAGGAAGACCTTATTGTGGTATTTTAGTACTTTAAGTGGGCTTATAAGAAAGATGAAGAGATCCTTTTTGCCAGGACCTTTAGAGACAGGATAAGAAACAATGGTTTTAAACTGAAAGAGGGTAGGTTTAGATTGGATACATGGAAGAAATGTTTTCATGATGAGGGTGGTGAGACAATGGGACAGGTTGTCCAGCTTCTCTGGCCAACAACTTGCCCATTCTTTCAAGTGTCCAAGCAGTTGGATGGGACTTTGAGCAACCTGATCTAGTGGAAGACGGTTCTGTGTATTACAGCTGGAGCTGAACTATGTGATTGTTAAAGGTCCTTTACAATCCAAACAATTCTGTGATTTTAAATACACTGCTTTCTTTTTGCTTAATGTAATCGAACTAAGTACTTCACATGGGGACCTTCAATATAGATGTCTAAAGTCAGGTGAATTGAATTCTATCCACGGTGTTTTTAATGACTAAATGAATACATTTGATGTTGAAAGAAGAGATTAACAAGGGAATAGAAGAAAGGATTGACTATGGAATTCCTTTCAATACTTGAAAGCACTGTTCAGGGAAGTGGAGACTTGGCATGTGTAACTGTTTTAATATTTCAAGTTTGTTTCAAGGGAAATTTTGGGAAAATATTCTTTTTAAATGTAAAAATGTTGCTGAAGAAATATGTCAAGACCATAATGGTTTTATTGTAAAAAATGGAAATATGGGAGACTGAGTAGCACTTTGTTAGCATTTAAAAATATTGCAATAAATATTAAATAGACTTATGATAATTTTTTTCCCCTGCAGGATACAATACTACATAATACTTTTAAATGGAATAGTGTAAATAGTGCTTTCTTACACTTGAATGATGTAGAAAGTGTTTTCTCTAAATGCTGAAGCTTTCACAAAAAAATAATTAATATGACCAAACTTATTGGAAACTCTAGAAATTGGAACTTGATATTTGAAGCCTGCAGTAGGAATATATACCACTCCCATCTGTCAGACTGAAGAAGGTATATTTGAAAGATCATATGACATGCAGATGAGATTAGCAGGTATTGTCAAGCGTTATGTTTGTAAATCTGACACATCTTCAACTGAAAATAGTTTTTTTCAAAAATATTTTTTGTAATAATAAAAGAATACAGGAAAAAGCACCCTTCAATGATTTATTTTAAATTATTAAACCCCCAACAATGGAAAGTGAAATCACAGAAATAATGGTCTTTATTTATGTCAGGATATAGTTACAAGCTCCTTGTTAAAAATAAGTAGCATACTGAACTAGAGATGTCATCTAATGCAATCCACAGGATTTCATATCTTTACTAAAATATAATAAAATTTTTCCCCTGTCTTGTCACCTGTCATACATTCTGTGAATACATCTGAATAAAAGTTCTCAATTTTTAGCTTTTATTAGAAAGAGCTTTAGGTAGAGTTCAGTGTCTTAAACTGTTTGAAGATCTCTGTTTCTGAAGGAAAATGTCATGGGTTCTTCTGCATTTCAGTGTGTCATTTGAGAGACCATTTATTCAGTCAAGGTAGCCAGGAATTACCGATGCTGCTGCAGATGACCAGTTTCCATAAAAATCTGACTTTGGTGACCAATCTTATTTATTTTGCAACTGTTTTGCTGAGTCTACCAAGCAGCTCTATAGTTCCCTCCAGTAAAGAGGGAATACGTCATATCTATGGCATGTCATGGAATCATAGAATGGTTTGGGTTGGATGGGATCTTAAAGATCATCGCCCTGCCATGGGCATGGACACCTTCCAGTAGACCAGGTTGTGCAAAGCCCCATCCAATCTCGTGATGAACTTCCAGGATGAACATCTATCTCATGATGAACACCCACAACTTCTCTGGATAACCTGTTCAAGTGCCTCACCACCCTCACATTCATTAATTTCTTCCTAATAACTAATATAAACCTGCTCCCTTTCAACTTACATCTGTTAACCCTTGTCCTCTTATAACATGCTCATATGTCTGTGGCTAGAGCATAAAGGCAAATGCAGGGCCTGCATTTGGGACAGCAATGATTAAGGAATCCTGAAGCCAGGAGTCAGTTTAGAGCTGCCACCCTCTCCATACCAGGGAAACTGTGTCATGAAGTTCATGTTTTTCCTGTTCTGTAGGTCAGTCTCTTCATCTCACCTTCCCAGCTGAGAAACAGTGAGCAAAATGCTAATTTCAGCCTTAAACTCATATTATTTATGTATTAAGGAAAAGTAAAAAAAAAAAAAAAAAGGATGGCTTTCTTGGAATCTCAATATTTTCTAAATTCATCAGCAAACATGGGGGTTACAAAAGTGCATGTGATATCATACCAAGTAGATCCCTAGTTCAGTTCAATTATGCTGATGGATACACAAGCTACATTCTTCTGTGTCACCAATACTTTACTGTTTAACTGAAACTTGCAAGAGAATAAAAAAAAAAAAAAAAGAAAAGAAGATTTTTCATTATTTTTTTCCCTTTAAGTGTTATTTTATACACTCTTGAAGTTCTTGAAGTGCGTCATGAGAATTTTCATGTCTTAAGTGTATAATGTAGGTACTGGTCTCTTATGTTCAGTTTGTTTTTCAATACAATTGCTCTAAACATAATTTCAGAGAGTGAGTCATCCTTGGGATTTCTTTTAGAGAAAACAACAAAAGAAAAAGCAAATAAAAATATTGCCATATGAAGCAGGAAGATAACATTTAAACATGCAAGTAACTAGAAACCTTGATTGTTGAACTAGAACTGAAAAAAAAAGTGGACTATTAAAAAGATGACATCAATGTATTGTTAACTAGTGAAGAAGCAAACAGGATTCCTAAGCATATAAGAACCTTGCAGACAGTGTAAGGAAAAATCCTCAGACATTTCTGAAGCTTATTGTAGGTTTAGTTGTATATTTGTCAATGTAGTCCATATTGTTTAAGATACCATACAATATTTTTGGCAGATAAACATCAAGTTGATGAAAATGTATTGTTCCTGGTTTTGTCTAGCTTTAAATTTCCTGGGCTGAGAACTGAGGCAGAAAAATCAAATACTATAAAATTCATCCCTGACAAAACTGTTTCTTGTATTTGTCTTGTGCGGCCCTTAGTGGATCTGGAAATGCAGCAACTGTCCTATTCTTTCTGGACTTGACTCCTCAGGGGGTGAGTGAAAGTATCATCTCTCCTGCTCATATTAGCATGCCTTGACTTTATTTTCTGTCTTGAGTAGTTTAATGTGCACAGACAGGGTATTATCTGCACTGTCAATTCATCTTGAAGCTCAGACTTGGAAGCTCAAACTTCCTGACTTTCCACATTGTCTGTTTTATAGCTCAGCCGCTGCATGGGTTATCTGGAGTTCACTGAGACATCATAGTAGGCAGCCAAAGTGTGGACATGGGCAGCAGGAGCTGTTTGGTCTCTCTGGAACAGGCAGAGCAGCAAAACAAGAGGAAATGAGGCGTGATGTTGGGACTGGGCAGAGAGTGGGAACTGCACACAAAAATGGCAAGAAGTGCTCCTTTTCCATAGATGTAGAAGAGGGGAATCCAGTACACCCCAAAGAGAAAGATTTTGAAAGCAGACAGTTTTTACTAATTAGAGACAATATCTTTTTCCAGAATTTGTACTCCTTGTCCCCTCATACTGTTCTCCAGTTAGATCCAGGACAGTAATTTGACATCAGATTTAGTGTTTACCTTTCAAAGAACTACAGTAAAGAGGAGAATCCAGATAGGAGATTTTTAGTTGTCTGCCAGAGAAAGGTTCCCAGATATGGAAACCATACTGAACTACTTTGGAACATCTATAATTTAAAAAATTAAAAATAAAACAAAAGATAATTTTTCTCCAGTAATTAATTTTTTAAATCTTATAGCACATCTCTCTCAATACCAACATAATTACCTAATGTAATATTGGAAGTGCTACACAGTAGAAAAATGAAAGAATAAAATTTTCTAAATATAGTTTCTAATACACATCTTATATTTTTACATAGATTTTTATATAGTAATCCAGTTATCTATGAACATTTTTTGTCAAACAGTGGGGTACTTACCTATATATTTGATTTGCAGACTCATAAGAAGAATCTCATGTAAGATTTTTCTCAGGCTGCCATTATGTGATAACATGCGATCATGCAAGGATCCTCAGAGCTGTGACACTTTCTCTCAAGCACTTTTTTTATTCTAGAAATACAAAAGCATTTAGGTTGGAAAATATGTTTAAGATTATTGCATCCAAGTGTTAACCTGGCACTGCCACACCTCTAAACTGTGATCCTAAGTGCCACATTTATGTATCTTTTACATATTTCTAGACATAGTGACTCAGATATTTTAGAAATATCCTGACTGTTATCCATAGGTTGGTTCATTGCTTTATTAACCTCCAGATGGCAACATAAGTTACGCATGTATTTAATGACTTTGTTGAATTGAGGCCATGGGAATGAGAATACTGGAAACTGGATCTGTGATGAAATGCTGTATTTAAAAGGGTAGACAATATAAGGTGGAACAACAATTTTGTATGCTCAAATCACTGCTGACTGTTCAATTTATTGCTTACTTATACACTTAAACCTTATATTCTTAAATCCTTGTTTGCTCTCCTTGAGAGTCCATTCTTTCTTGCATGGGAGAAGTGTACTAAAATTAACCAAATATATGGCCTAAGAGTGATTCTGTATAAGCAATTTTTCTTCATTTCAGTGCTGGTTGTTTATGAAATATGCATGAGGCACAAAATTTGCATCTGCAGATGCACACACATTGCAGATCCTACATCTGTTGGTTAAAATCAAAACAAAACAGCAGTAACAAGAATTATCAAACAGAGCAAATGGAAAACTTTCCCTTCAGAAGCTCTTCAGTTAAATCTAGGGGGAATATTCAAAGCAATGTTCTCTTTGCATTATAGTTTTTTTTGTTGTTGTTGTTGTTTATTTGTTTTGTTTTGTTTTGGTTTTGGTTTGGTTTGCTTTGTTTTTTTTTACCTTTTCCTGGTCTTTCTGAACCAGCCACTGGAAATGAAACATTGGTAGCATCCTGTAACAATCAGTTGTGTTCATTGTGTGTTGGAACATTACCTAGTGGTCTCATCACCATGACTTCAATTTCTTCAGTGGCTTTGAGACTTCAATGGTTTTGATTACTGACACAAGCAGAGTTGTTCAATCTGTGATATAAATTATGATGCTTTGCTTTCTAATTTGATGAAGTTTGTAGAAAAAAGAAACCCCAAAGATATTTATAATCTAAACATGCAGATGCATCCCTCCAGGTTTGCCACAATCTGCAGCATTCTTTCTTTGCTAGCATAATTCCATGATTATGTAGTACTGAATGTCAAGTTACACAAGAAAGGCTCTGCTCACTTCAATATCTGGGCTACTCTGTATTAGGAGGCTGACAGGCAAGAAAAAATGAAGAGTCTGATGCTCAGCGAACATCTAGGATATCTGGCATTGTCAAATTTTATTGGTCATTAAAGTAGTAATAGAACTTAATGAGACAATATGAAAATTGTATGACTGTTTTTTAGAGTTCAGTTTTTAAACCTATTCTAGCAATCTGAGGTTGAAAATGTATTTTGCACATTTAATTACATAATTTGTTTAAACAATTTTCAGGGTGCCTAGAGGTTTTCATAAGGATGCTTCCTACTTCTGCACAAATTCAATTTCCTTTCTGTTATTCAAGAAATTCTAATAAGATTAAGATGAGGTTGAGCAGAGCCTGCACATTTCAGATATTATTTCTCTGGAAAGATGAAAGAGAGAGAGTTCTTCTAACAAAAGAAGTCGGAACAGAAGGCAGAAGCTTTTGTCAGCTTTTGCTGCATCCTACAACTTTTTCTTTGACTCCTTTCGTCCACTGAAGTATGTTTTTCACCCAAGGGGTCTCATTCTGAACACATTCAAAATAGATGCCACTAAAGCCACAAAGCACAATAAGTGTGGCTTTGGTGTAATGGTGTGTATCTAAGAGGATGTTAATGCTTCTTAAAATACCTAGAAGCAGATTGTTTCTATATTTAATGGTTGCAATGTCAGTAATTGTGCCTTGGTCCTTTTCACTTGATAAACTTTGGGTAATGTAAGTTAACTATGGTGAGATCCTGGAGAATGTGAACGGACCTCTACATATTGGTAAAGTCTGTGAAATGATCAAAAGTGTCTAATGTTACTGTGGAAATCTAAGTGTGACATAGCCAGGTTTTTTTTCATTATGATCAAAAATCTGGACAAAATATTATGACTAGTTGCATCTAATTTTATATGTGAAAGAACATAAGAAGTTGGACAATCCAATTGTAACAGCTATTTTTTTTTCAGTTCCTAAAACTCAGGGTCATATGGGTTAAGGATTGTAGTAGCCTGAGCTTTCAAAAAAAGCCTGTAGGAAACATATTCTCACTAGCCGCTGAAACATTAGATCACTCAGTAGAAGTGAAAAAACTTGAAGTTTAAAAAAACAGCCTTTACATTTTAGTGATAACCTTTGTTGAAATATTGTCTTTTTCTCTAATCATCTTTCTTCTGTACGTTAAGGTCTCAGCCATCTGGACTTACCAGTTTCCACTCCTTTTGGCAAGATGTCAATAGTTTCTGATCCCTGACTTCTGATAATTTATCTCAGGTATGTTAATATTCTCAGGAAGAAGCTGATGAAGTTGTTTAGTAGGTTTCCTGTTACAGCTTTCTTTTTACCTGCAGCTTACATTTATTCTTAAATGAATTAATTTCCCGGCCAAATACTTGTTTTAAATGATTTCATTAAAAATATAAGTGTGGCTCTATAAATTGCTCTAGAAAAAACAAAACACACTTTCAACTCTGACAGCATGTTGGAATTTTCAAATGTTAGTGAAAATGGGCTTTGATATTTATTTATTGGTTGGGCCTAAGTTAAAATTCTATGAAAAACATTTATAGTTTTTAAACGTGAAAACATGCTTTATTGAAGGAATGGAATTCTAAAGACATTCAAATTTTTAATTTTTTTAAAAATTTTTCTCTTTTTTTTTTTGTGGTTTATTCTATTTTTCTTGATTTTTTTTTTTTCAGTATTAGTACCTTTGAAATGGTAGCAGCCTATCATTAAATTCTGTCACAATCATACATTTTATCATCAGACTGAAACAACAGACTTTCTTTTATCAGAACTGGAAGGATTCCCTGGACAATCAATGGAAATGCCTTATCGCCTACTGCATTATAGGGTTCCATTTATAGATATATCGAGCACATCTTTCCAGAACAAATCACACACTGTTCCCTTTGCAATGAGACAGTTGGAAGCCTGGTGTCTTGAACATAAGGATGAGGATTAATTTGAAGAACTGTTGTTTTCATTATTCTAATTTTAGTATAGATTTATTTTACTAAAATATAATAATCTATTGCCCATGTAATATGCTTTTCCTTATGACTTGGTTTTGTAAGTAATAAAAGACCTAAAGCAGAAATTTATTTGCAAGATGTTCTGGAGAAAGACACAGCAAAAATATCAAAGATGACAAAGAAATTAAAAGCACCTAATATTTAGTGTTTGGCTTAGGAGTAATGATGTTAAGAAAAAATCCTCATAATTTGTTGTCCTTGGGCATGATCTTTGACACTATAGATTTGGCAAGAATGCATAAGCAACCAGAAGACAAGATCAGAACAAGGCCTCAGGGAGAGTAACTAAAAGGTCTTCTCAATGTCTTGCATTACTTCTCTGAAAGCGGTCCATCAGCTCAGGAAAGATGCAATGTCCACCTATTTCTTAAATTTACAAAAATTTGCAAAAATCATTGCAGGCCTTAGAAGCTTAGCATATAGGTCAGACATATAGATTCTTCCTGCGATGTATTAGTTAATCTCCTATGGCATGATGTTCCTTATCCTTCTCATGGTTACTTTTGAAAAGGAGTCTAGATAAATTAGCATTTCCAGGAAATGCTAAATCTCAGAGTTATCAGCTGTTACTGTGGATAACATCTTCCCAATTTCATTTAACAGCATGCTCCTAGCTGTCACAAGGATAGGCCATAGAAAACAGACACCAAGAAACAAGGCCCTTTAGTGTTGAATGACATGTAAAAACAGGATTTAGTAAAGATTCTGTAAGCAGAGATGTCCTCCCTAATGTGAACTGAATCTCCTTACAAACAAACATGAAAATATTTGGAAAACTAGGAAGTCACATCAGTGCTGGTTTTATGACATTTTAAACCTTTCAAAGGACTTCCTTTCTGCATGCAGCCAAGTGCCCAGTCCAGCCCACACCTGCATTAACACAATGGCAGTGCTGCAGAGCACAAAGGGACAAAAGGTGAGGAAATGTGAGAGTCTGCAGCACAGCATTGCTGAGCATTCTGTGAATGATGCAGAAGGCTTCATTCCATATGCATATTTGTCATATGTTAGATAATGTCACCAAAATGGCAGGGAGACATTTTTAGCTCTCTGAGGCATTTTTAACCCTCCTCTTTCCCTCAGGCATCTTCTAACTCTTGTTTCTGCCTCCTGCATGCCAGACCTGTGCAGCCGTTCTCCCTGGACTGCAAGAGTAGCTATCAACTTGGATCAGGCATAATTGCTTCAAGTTGATGTCACTTTCTTATCCTGCCTTTGCTACAGGTCACAGGAGACAAGATGGACTCATAACTGGACACAATCTCTCTGCTTGTCCTAAGCCTGTGCAGTCCCCCAGGCATTATATTTCTTGAGCTTGATGTAAGACTATATTAAGTATCCATTGACCTTTGTGCAATTCTGCAGTTCAAGAGTCTGACCATCTCCAGCATTTATTAATTAGCATGAGCTAAAGTTTCAGCAGGAAGACACCATTTAAATTCCAGAGAACCAATGCACTATCCATGGAATTAACTAGGCAAGGTTTATCGGGAAAAGTATCATATTTCACTTCATTTTAGTAAAGGCTATTCTTTCTTCTTGCATTTTTTGCCCTGTTTTTACCACCAAACCAAGTAGAATTCCAGGTCTATTTTTCAAGTCAGATAGGAATCACAAGCTCAAATTAGGTCCTTGGCCTCCATTTAGGAAATTAGTGTTTTTATAACAGGGAATAAATTCTTTTCCTTTCTTGGTGGCACATGAATGTTTTTGAAATGGGGAACAGTGTTATTGGAATTTGTCCTGTCTTTGTTCAGCCTACAGCCCATTCTTCAAACCCTTGTCATTTGATTATCTTGATCAAGGTGATTAAAGGCTTTATATTTTGCCTCTCCAATTTTCTGTCCTTGTGAATGCTGACATGAAGGAATAAAGAACAGAGAACTTCAAAGCAATTCCCACAACCCAAATTCAAACTCCTTCCTACACCACAGACAGAAAAAGAGTGACAGTGAGACTGAGCATTTCTGAATCTTTTTCGGCTGTCTTACAATGCTCCCCAGAAATGTGGGTATTTTCAGAGTGCAAGCAGAGGAAGCTAGATTGTTCTGGCTTTGCTCATTCAATATCCAGTATTTTATGATGAAAGAGATTATTAAAGAAAGCTGTGATGTGTCAGTGCACAGCAAAATTGCGCTGAACCCAAGGATAAATGTGCACAAACCGTGCATCTCCTTTTTCCATTCTAGCGTTTATATATTATTTATGTCTGCACTGAGAAAATAAAGAAAATATTAATACACTCTTTTTGAATGTCACTTAGCAGTATTTCAGCATCTACTTTCCTGCTACAGGCCACTAACAGCAAGTTTTTATATATTTTCATTCAGAAGAGAACAATAACTAGATGACCTTCTGATCTTATCATATCATATTATTATTTTGCTGTGTTGTGATCAAATGTAAAGACAAAAATTTAAATGTAAAGCAGCCGTGAACTTTCCGAGGGAGAAATAACCACAGAAGCCATACTTATGTGTCTGTTCTCATATTTTTGTCTTTTGGGCAGAGAAAGAACCTGAGAAAGAAAGCATGTCTCCCTTTTAATTTCTTTCACTACAAAAATCACTTTCCATTTTGTTGGGTGCTGTGTAGTCCTCTAGAAGCAAATTCTAACTATTTTGCTTAGGAAACAATAGTGTACCAGGCTAAATATGATGCTGTGCTGAAACATTTCTCTCTTTTTGCAGATATGATTTTGATCAAGCCACCTGGCTGTCTAAGCCTGCTATACTAAAATGCCCAACAACATTGGTGATTATGAATTTAAGCACTGAACAAAGAATGAAGTGTCGAAACCATAAATGTAAACATTGCAATTAGAAAATGGTAACTAAGGAATTTCAAGTCCCTTCAACAGCACTTGTTATCTTTGTTAGGACAGTGGCAGTAATTTTACAATGCCTTGTAGAACCCCAAATCCTACATCGATTATTGGAAATTAAAGAATTAAAGGTTCGTTAGTTCTATGTGTCCTAATAGAGTTAAGAAGACCTATATCTCTATTGACTTCTTCCAGGCCAAATGAAATGGTTATGTCATTTTAATAAGAATTTCTTTTGCAGCAGAATGAATAATTTATTCTTTGATTTCCTACTAAACTGGAAAAAAAGAAAAAAATCACTGTTGAAGTATCATTCTAAACAATTCTTTTCTACATGGGAAAACAAAAATTGTTCCTGGGGGCTTGATCTAAATAGTTAATTCCACTGAAACTGATTTTTTTTTTTTTTAATTTAGAAGTTTTTGAGAGCATTTGTTAATATTATAAAACAAAGAAATAAACTTTAAGTGTGTGTCACGGTTTAACCCTAGCCTAAGTATCACACAGCGGCTCACTAACTGCGCCCATTCTCCCCTGGTGGGTTGTGGAGGAGAATCGGAATTGATAATTTTGGATCAGCTGTGCTGGCTGTACCCCCACCAGCTTTTTGTGCAGCTCCTCACTGCCAGATCACAAGGCACTGAAAAGTTGTTGACTTAGAGTAAACACTATTTAACAACAAACAGCACAAATCAGTGTGTTATCAACATTATTCTCATACTAAATCCAAGACACAGTACTCTACCAGCGACTGGGAAGAAAATGAATTCTATCCCATCTGAAACCAGGACAATCAGACCTTTTAGACCAAAAAGAATGAAATATCTTCACTTTCAAAGCAACTTCCTTAAACTGTTTAAACTGTTGTTAAATTCAGCATGTCTCTGGACAGGCATTCAAATCAGCTTTAAAGGAAAGTTTTGAAATCCTCAATTTAGTCTTTTATTAACCATCACTCATAACCCTTTATGTAAAACTCTGAGGGTTGTAAAGCTTTCAATAAATATGTTTAGGTGTGAATGACCTAACTACAGGATGGAGTATCAGCTGTCCAGAACCTTGACACAGAGCAGAATGCATGAGAATCTGAGTGAGCACCTTAGACTGAGAAAAAGGCAGTATTGAAAGTTTTCTCATTAAGCAACACTTTCTTCAGTTGAAGAGAGCAAGAAGAAGTCTAGCAAGACATTTTAGCACATAAAGTTCAAAGTTAAACTCTCTAGAAATCAGGTTTGATTTTAGTTTTGGTTCCATCTTTGAAGGTCTTCCGTACAAATGTCCCGTAATCACACCAGTATCTCTCATGGAACTGTCTCTCTTCAGTAGACCTTCCAACTTTCCCTTGGCAAATAAATTCTCTTCCATTCTCTCTAGACCTGTTTCTCAGCAGAACAGCTAACAAGCAAATTTGACCAGGAACTTCTT
Source organism: Acanthiza pusilla (assembly GCA_036630365.1). Classification (NCBI taxonomy): domain Eukaryota; kingdom Metazoa; phylum Chordata; class Aves; order Passeriformes; family Acanthizidae; genus Acanthiza; species Acanthiza pusilla. Next base: position 70,297,426 of record JAXCHO010000034.1, read on the forward strand.
TCTCTCTTACTACCTTATTAGGCAAATTTCTCCCTGCCCCAGTTTATTCTAGCCTTCTGACTTAGTTGTCCTAGTATGCACCCAACTCCCTAATGTCTTTCTCAACTGGTCTACTGCCCCTAGAGAGCTCCTGCAGGCATTGAAATTATGCATCTGATTCCACTGTCCGTTTTTTCAGGCTAATATGTAGACAATTTGGACTTGTCTTGTCAGAGATTAGCCGTTTTATTTTGAATAAAAGAGTTAGATAGAGGAAAGTATATAATGTCACAGAAATGTTTAAAGAGTAGGGAAAAAATGGATTTAAAATAAGCATAAAGAGGTCTGGATTAAGAAAAAAATGAGAGCATTAAAGATAATGATGTATTAAGTATGGGATGCTTTGATTGTATTAAGTGGGACTGAATTACCAGTCCAAAAGAAGTATATAGAGTTATAGAATGATTTGGTTTGGGAGGGACCTTCAAGATCATCTGGTTCTAACCCCATGCAGCAACTACATTTATTTTGGATATTTCAACTGTAATGTTTTCTGAACATATCAGTGCAGGTCAGCTGTTTGTGACCAGATCTCTCTCTTTTCTCTTTCCATTTGAATAGTTAGGTAATTTCTTTTATGCTCTTTTAACACCTTTGTAATTTTTTTCTTTTTATACTGAAAATATGAGTGAAGTGCATTCAACACTGCTGAAAAACTCCTCCTGGTAGGCATCATCACATATGACATAGTCTGTTATACTTCATAAAGCTGACATAAAACTCCCTAGTGTCTGTTTAGATAATGTAATTGAATTAATCACTTATAGCACGCTGCTCATGAGAGGGATATAAAGTAACAAATGTCAGACATTTGCCAGGATAGAATAAGACATTACTGGTAAAGAGAGTTTGCATTATACCCAGTGAGAAATTTTGGAATAGTCTTCATGTTTCATATAAAATTTTTCTTTTGGTCTCACAAAATTGTGTAGATATTGCTGTGACTGAACTGAGATAAAATTTCAAAGTTTACTAATGATAATATCAACTGTAAAGCCACATGAGTGACTAGGTAATTTCCAAAGATTCATATGTGCTTCTCTTTCTCTTTATTTTTCTCTTTTCCCCCTCAGTTCTTGTTATTCACAGGTGGATAGCAATTGGAACGTCCCCCGGGACAATTCCATCGAAAGTCTTAAATGACACTGCATGCACAAAGCTATTCTGATAGCACAAAAATTCTAGGAAAATCTCTCTCTCAGAAGGGCCAGGTGTCTCAGCTGAACCCCTGTCTCACAAATGTACAAAGTCAGGCCTCCAAAATCAGTGGAGGGAGAATAGCTAATTTCAGTTTCCTTTTGTTGAGGTTTGACCCTGGCTAAATGCCAGGCACCTATGATGTCTGCTCTCTATGCTCTCTCCTGCTGCAGCTATGCAGAGGAGAGAAAAAAAACTAACACAAACACACTGGACTCATGAGTTGAGATAAAGACTGGTGGGAGCACGCACGGAGACAGGGCAAGAAGCAAGTTCCAAACTTATAGTTGCAAAGTGATTTCTTAACCTAACAGAGTTGGAGGATAAATCAGAGGTAAGAATAAGCTCTTAAGACACTGTTTCTTCACTCACCCCCCTTCCCTCTTAACGCACCGCTTCTCGGCTCACCCCTGTCCCTCCTTCCAACCAACAGCTCTGGGGCAGGGGCAGGGGCAGGGTTTTTCTCTTAGTCAGTCCACCACCACAATGCTTCTGCTACAAACGCTGTTTCTCTACTCACTCCCCTCCCTATTAAGGCACCATTTCTCAGCTCACCCCCTCCCTCCTTCCTTCCCACCAACAGCTCTGGGGGGCGCAGGGTATGAGACTTTTCTTTGGTCAGGGTCAGTCCATCAGGGAGAAGAGTCCTCTACTTAGCCATGGGGGTCCCTCCCACGAGAGACAGTCCTCTGTGAACTTCTTTGGCATGGGTCCAATCTCACGAGCAGCAAAATCTGCCTGAATTTGCTGCAGCACGAGATTTTCCTGTCCATAGGGTGCAGACTTCCAAGCCAAGGCCAGGCTGTTTCCATCCTGGGAGCAAGGCCCTTTCTCGCAAGGCCTTTGCAACTCTCAGTCTCTGGGACTCCCACTGGATCACAGTTTCCTGCAGGCATCACCTGCTCCTCTGCCGTGGGCACCTCCCCACAGGCTGTGGGTGGTTCTCTGCATCCCCCTGGGCTCCATGAGCTGCAGGGGGACCACCTGCTTCCCCATGGTCTGCACCACGGCCGGCAGAGGGTTCTCAGCTCCGGCGCCTGGAGCACCTCCTCCCTCATCTTCTCCACTGACCTTGGTGTCTCCATGTTATTTCCCCTCACATATTTTTACCTCCTTCTCCTCCTCTGGCTAAAAAGAAGTGCATGCTTGCATTATTTTGATTTCTTCTTAAATATGTTTTCACAGAGGCGTAACTAACATCTGTAGTTGGCCCAGGCTTGCCCAGCAGTACATCCATCATCTTCAGAGCCATCAGAGATTGGCTTTGCTGGACAGGGTGAAAAACTTCCAGAACCTTCACACAGGACACACAGGAACCATCTTTGTAGCCCACCCTACTCACTAGCAAAAACTGGGCCAAGCAAAACCACCACACCTTTACAATACCGTCTTGTGTAAATCATCAGAGAACTGTGTATTCAAATAATTGAAATGTGCAGCCAGGTACTTTCAGAGATATTTTAGTTATTTTACTAAGAAAACTTCATAGTCTTTTGTACATGACCACAGAACAAAGAATTGGTTAAATAATTTTGCTAGATGATTTTCATCAGGTCTCTGGATTTTAGACTTTTTATGACTATAGCCAATTTTATGAAAGAATCACATCAGGAAGCCCTGATGGCACTTGGTTTTTCCTACTTCAAACATGTCATGAACAAGCTTCTTCATAGTGGAAGATGAGAAATACTTCATATGTTGCAAAACATTTGATATGTGCACAAGACCATGAATTATGTTATCTTTAAGAGGTAAATTTTACTCTCAGAATCCTGTATTTTAATTCCTCTGTAATTGTAGAGAACATTTCTGAGCAATGACAATAGTTCTTACTTAATACTCAGTGCTTAGTATGTAAAGACAGCAGATAAAACTAACAGATTTTATACAACATAAATATTAAAGTAATTTCTTAGAAGTTGCACAGTCTGGCTTTTATTTCTTGTCATAAATTATTCTATACCAAATAAAAGTGTGTGTGCAATAATGTTCATCCCCTCCCAAAAACACTATTAAAGATACATCAAGGTTTAGAAGTTTCCTACATACTACTGAAATACTGAAATTTAAATCTACCAGACTTCCTTCTCATCAGAGCCCATCCTTCCTAAATCCATCACCATCATAATATGTATGCCATCTTCTTTCTCCCTGACCTGTGTATCTGTCTCACTTTTTCTCTCAATAAAATAAGTTCAAGGAGAGATTTCCCCTTTATCCCTATTTTGCTATTATTTTACAGGTTCCTGAGATCCTGTTCTTGTCTCTTTAAAGTCTATTTATCATAAAGGAACCTGCTTGTTTTGAGTGACTGAGCTATTAAAACCTTTCTTACTGGTTCTGCAGATATAACATCTTTCACTTAAAGCTGTCTAAGCAGATTTGTGGCTGGTCATGATGCTCTGGTATAAATTTGATTTTTCACATCCTAACTTGGGCCTGTGCAATGTACATGCTGGGATATATGACTAAAAATCACAGGAACTGACTGCAGAGGACAATGAGGCAAGTAAAATATCCTCCATCCATCTCCATTTCATCACTTCTTTGGAAGTTTGATTCTTAAACATGACTGTTTTCCTCAGCCTCAACTTTCTCAGGAAGCATATGTCAAACTCCTGCCCAAATATCATGTAAGTTGTTTTTTGTTCTTGTGCAACTGTCCATGACAGCAGAATGCTCTCCCTGGAACAGAATGATGTATTCTCGTCTTCTCAAGTAACATGACCAATCCTTTAGTAGTCCAACATGTTGACGACTTCTATCAAAGTCACCATGAGAGTAAAGTATCTTCTCTAATACCAGGAAGTCATAGTCCTACATTGTTACAAGTAACCTTGGAGTAATGTGTTCCTCCAGTTTTCAAATGCAAGAGCATGAGCAAGCTCTAAATGTCTGGTTTTCAGAGAGCATACTCCATGTTTCACACTAAACTGTTTTACTTCCAGTACCTCAAACCACCAGTCACTTTTGAAAATGTACACTGGAGTCTCTAGAAAATCACATCAGAAAATGCAAAGAGATCTAATTATAACCTCCCTGGAAAGGGTCTACTGCAACACAAATGTTCTCTACTACTATGTGATAATGAGCACAAGAAGTTGGAAGTTCTGCTGTGACAGCCACACACTGCTAAGAATTCTCTATCAAGATGTTATACTAGTTTAATTCCTGTATTTTTCCACATGCCACTTTGAGAAGTTCCACTGTACTTGTAGTTGCTGAACAGCCATATCCAAATCCCCAAAAGATTTTGAGAATCCTGAGTAAGAGTTTTCTGCTGAGTTTAACTGCACTGATTATGATAATTTTCAGGTACCAGTACTTACATAATAGAGAGCAAAGCACATATAAAACAGCAGGGAAACTCACAAAATAATGTTGTTGATGATGTTGATAAGCCTAGTTGTCTCTACTCTCCTGATTCAGTCATTAAAACAACAAATTCCTGCAGCAGTGCAATTGTTTCTGATGAGAAAGAGCTGTATTATTTGAAGTTCAAAGCATTAGATAGATAGATAGACTGAAAGGCAGATAAATAAATAAATAAATAAATAAATAAATAAATAAATAAATAAAACCACAGGAATTAAAAAAAAAATTCCAGTCCTGGTCCTTGGCCTCTCCTCCTCAGATCAAATATGTCTTCATTAGCGTTCTGAAAGATGAGAGATAATAGCCAAATGGGCAAAGATGCATTTAAATATATACATGTATGTGTACATATTCGCCTATAACTACGTTATCAGCCAAGGATTTCAGCAATAAATGATCCTGCAAATCATTGGGACCTTTGAAATTTAAACTGTAAAGAGACATATTCCCACTAGTCTTCTGATGGACTGGAGAAGGAATACATGTTTATCAATGCTGCCAGTAATTATCCAGAGAAAGAAAGTGATAACCTTTATCATGTCAGGCTGCTTAACTTAGAATATATGGTTTCTGAGGTGCTGTCAAGTACAGTTAACTAATAAGAGCTCTGCTGGAGTGCAGTGACAGTGTGCTGACAACCTCCAAGTCTATGCAAGATCAAGGCGACTCAGAACATTGTACCAATTATCTGTTGGATATATAACAGTCCCGTACAACTGTCATGTTTCCAGAAAGAGAAGTGAGAATGAGGAGAGACACCTTAATGAGACATGTGGTACCATGGTCTTTGGTGCTCTGAGCTAGGAATGTATCACAGAAAACGCTGAGGATGCAGAATCACTTCTACCTTTATCCTTCTTGAGGTACTGTATATTTGACTGGCTGATTAGGTTATCTCAAGGTGTGCTAGCTCAGACCAGTTATAGAGCTGATGGGAAACCGAGAGATGTTACTCGGTACAGAAGAGCCTATCACCAAACTGAATATGAATGCAGACTGGCGTGACATGAATCATTCTTTACACAGCAAATAAATAGCAAGAGCGAAAAATGAACCCAGTGTGTTTCCTAGCAGTCATCTGGCAGCATGATAGGAAACTGTTGTAAATATTTACAGTTATAGTGTTTGGCAGTGAAATCATAATAGGTATTGCTAGCACTACTCAGTTTAGCAGGTCAGCCAGTTGCAGTTATTAATCTGGAAATACTGACCAAAATTATAAAAGAAAAAAAGTCTTGATGAAAAATTGGAAGTTCAGTATTAGCTAAAACTCTAAAGTTTTTAGTCTTGGTTTAGCTTTATTATTAATTTCATTTTTCACAGAAAAGTATGATTTTTTTTTTAGAGTTTTCTATTGATTGAAATATAAAAATAAGCATTAGAAACACTGGGGAAAAATACATTTTCTCTTTCGGGGCCCACCAGCAAAAAAATTATGCTGTAATTTGATCTTAGCAGTATAAACATGAGTTTAGTATTCCATTGTCTTGAACAACCTGTACTATAGATTGCCCATGCACAAATAATTTTTCATTATTCTATTCCTAGCATTGTCTTAAATGATTTTAAAATTCATTTCACTCAAGAGTGAAAAACAATGTAAATTTTTTTACATGGGCAGTAATTTTTAGCAGGGAATGAAGTTCATGATCTTGAAATCACTGAAAATAGTATTAGACAGTAGGGAATGGATCTCTGAAGAGGAGTTAAACACCATGATACCTAACTCAGAGATACTGTTTCAGAAGGTAGAATATAAATGTCAGTCCTTGAGGAGAGGCATGTCAAAGAACAGAATTCAGGTAAATGCTGACCAATCCATGTCAGTGGGTGGCTGATAACCACTGGGAAATACTGAAATTAGGAGACAGACATACGTATCTTGGCTTAAGCAATGTTTGGTTCCTAACCTAGTCACAGAAGACTGATGGAGGGAGAAGTGGTTGTGGCGGTCTTACATTTTTGTGTGATGCTGACACTTATATATTCACCTTGTGTAAGGGGATGGAGAACAATAGCCTGGGGATCTGAACAACAGTCTGGGGATCTCTACTCTGAGTAGTCTATTTCAAAACAGAAACCTAAACTGAAGTCTCGTATATTCCAAGCTGTAGTAGGATATAAAAAGCAGGCACTCTCACAGACTTTTCTTCTTGTCTATGTCTGTTTGAAAGCAGGTATGCTCAGCGTACTTGTTAGTTCAGATATTAGAAGTGAATTTGACAGACAGGATTGATGTACATGTGTTGGTGCTGAATTTGTCAGACTTTCAAAGAAGCATTACATAACTGAAAGATCTAGTGAAAATGTAGATAATATTGAAATCAGGATCTCATCGTGTTAAATATATTAATAATGATATGGTCATTTTTAGTGTCTGTAATTTGCATGTACAAACCTATAATGTAGTTGGAGACATAAATATTTCATAGACTCATAGAATCAATTGGGTTGGAAGGGACCACCAAAAGCCATCTACTCCAGCCCCGCTGCAGTGAACAGACCATCCTCAATTAGATCAGGTTGCCCAGAGCCAAACCCAACCTGACTTTGAGTGTATTCAGGGATGGGCATCCAGTACCACTCTGGTCAAAAAGCTGTTGTTTTACTACTCCTATAGCAACTAAAAAAAAAAAAAAAAACCAAAAACAAAACAAAAAAAACTTTAAATCTATTTACTCTGAATCGGCCCTCCTTCAGTTTAAAACTGCTACCCCTTGTCTGTCTCAACAGAGTGTAGCAAACTAAAAAGTTTGTCCCTATCTTTCTTATAAGCCTCCTTTAGATACCAGAAGGCTACAGCCAAGTCTCCCCAGTGCCTTCTCTTTCCCAAGCTGAACAATCCCAATTATCTCTGCCTTTCCTCACTGGAGAGGTGTTGCAGGTCTCTGGTCATCTTCTTGGCCCTCCTCTGGACCCACTCCAACATGCCCTTCCTGTGCTGAGGCTGGACACAGTACTCATGGTGGGGTCACACATGAGTGGAGGGGAAGAATCACCTCCCTCAAACTACTGGTCACACTTCCTTGATGAAGCCCAGGAATTTCACTACAATTTTGTATTAATTCTGAACCTATAACAAAAATAATGAAGTCCTTAAAAAAATCCTGAGTCTTTATAGTCTTTTACAGAGGAGACAGGCATTTCAACCATGGAAACATTGCAGACAAAGGCTCTAATGAAGCTTTTATTCTGGTAACTTTGTTGTACCTCTTATTGCCACTTGTTCAATGTGTTAATGTCTTTTCCATAGTCAAGAACGTCCTGTGGAATGATGCAGTAACAAGACAGGCAAACCCACAGATCCATTGTTGCGAAAAAAATGCAAAGATATCTTCTACGCATCGAGAGAAGTTGGCAAGAAATTATAATAATTACTTTAAAAGAAAAAAGGAAGTTGAAACAGATTAGTAGAAATCTAATGGGTGAAAATAATTCCTCAGCCACCTACATGCAAATGAAACTTGGTGTCAATGTATTTAAAGGACATTCATGCATCTGACATCTTCAAGTTATATAAAAAATTAATTACATTTAGAAAACTTTGACTTACTCTTTTTTCCTGTAGTCTTATCTCTAGTATATAGAGGTAAAACTAGAATTATAGGTGCCAGGTGATATTGTTAATACATAAAAGACCCAAAATGGGCTCTTGTTCACACTAAAACTTTATTTGGCTCAGTATCATGACTCTCTGACAATGGTCCACAGTGGAGGTCTAGGAAAAAATACAAACACGTGTACGCAGTAATAACTCCCCAGACTATCAGTCTAGTCTCAAACTAATTGCAGTTCTGGGACTTTCTGAGGAACTTTTCATACTTAATAGCCCACCACAGATCTTTTTCCATGATTTAAGCTAGGCATTTCTTTAGGCTCTGTAGATTTTTAACATGTACTCTTGGACAAGGATCTCTATAGCTTAATTACATGAGGAACAGCTTTCTTGTCTTTCTTTTGAACCAGCCCCTTAGGCAGTTTTTACCACACCTTAGTTCTTGTATTTAATCAGTTATTTGCCATCTTTATGTCGCTTGGGATTTTATAGATAAAGTCCAATAAGTGCAAATATAATATTTACTTCACATGACTAGAACCATTTGGGTGCTAGCCTACAGAATGATCAGTCTTGATGTCATAAACTTCATGATGTAGAAATGTAGAGAGAAATTATGTGCAATAGAATAAATCCACTGGAAAATCTGATTGGTCTCTCTGGTCTACATATATTAGCAGTCTTAAATAATACTTTTATAAATAGCTAGTAATCTGATTTTTCAATGACACAGTCATACCCTGTTGACAGCAAAGAAGGTCTGCTGTTGCTTTCAGCATATTTTTTCATTGTGAATTTTCAAATTTATTTGTAATGATAAAAATGTGATACAGCTATGGTGACATGCTAAACTAACACTGCAAGTACCTTTTCTGGCACATTGTGCCACCAAAAAAATCATGCTGATACTTTGATTTGTCTTTACTAATGGATCTACATGTCTGTTGAGGCCATAGACTCTTAAATTGCACTACTCTACTTTACAGAGTTCTTGTGAAATTCATGATTAGAGTGATCATGACAGATATTACAGTATCATGCTGAGTACACCTCAAGGGATATGTTTACAGGTTTCAAAATTGTATTAAACATTTTTATGTTGCTTCACTCTTCAAAAATAGTGGGAGCTAAGGTTCTATTGAATCCTTGAAGATTATTGGAAAGAGATGTGGTCTTAAGACCTAACCCAATAATTTTACAAGGGAATGGAATGTATTAATGTTAACGTTACTCTAGTAAACATTTCTGACATTGACCACATTATGCCTAGAAGATCAATATTTTTCAGCCACTTAATTATCTGGGTGACTGCATTTGCCAATTCGAACATAAATAAATGTCTTGCCGGATCAAATACTTTATAGGGGTTGAGAGAATTACTTCAAAAATTAGTGCTCTAGTCTTGAGAATTCACTGTTTCCTACAGCACTGATGACTAAATATTTTTTATATAAGCTGGTTTAATTTTTAAAGAATTTCTATTTCAGAAGTGATATTAAGGAACAGTTAGCTGTACCATAAGAGAAGCACCGAAAATGGTGTTATGTCTGCATTTATTTACAAATTCGCTTGAATTTAAACACATGGGAAAAAAAAAAAAGCGCTGGATAAACATAAAAACAGGGCTGTCTCTGCAGGTGATGTCATTGTAATAAAGCTGGAATATAATAAATTGAAACAATCAAATAGGCAAAGAAAGTAAACAAAAAAAGAGTACTAGGTCCAGTTTTTTCTAGTAATTCAAAGAAACTTTAGCAAAACACTTTTTATTGTTTCTAGCTAATTAAAGCAAATGACATATCTCCAGAAATGAAAGAAAATTTCCTTGAGGGTATTTAAAATCTTATTACAGGTCTAGATCTTTATAACTAATCCCATGAGAAAATCCCAGACTCAAGGATTTCCCAAATTTTTGGTGTTTAAACAGAGAAGGAGACTACTGAGACTGCCATCAATATAATGCTGTAAAAAGCAACACTCTCCTGGCTTTCAGAAATAACTGGTTTCCATCCTAGCTTGTTTAGTTTTATTACAGGGATACATTTCACATTCAAATCTTACCTACCAAAGCAGTACATTGATAACAGAAATGCAGAATGCAATAGGGCCATTTATAAGTTCCTTTCAGAAAATGAAAACCAGCAAAAACCCACCAAGAGATGTTATAAGTCATGATATAAAGGAATTTTTTTTTTTTCTGTTTACTGTATTTGAGATTGTGGTCAGACTGCTCTGCCTACTTTACAGTCTGTTTTAAAGAGGAGAGATTGGAAATTGTTACTGGAACGATCTGTAGTCTGCTCTGGGAAGCATGTTAATGTCTAACAACAGTCAGCTAATTGATTTATCAAAAAAGGTAGTTACATATTAAACTATAAAAAGAACCAATGCTGGGTAGATGAACCACTGTACACTGAGTGCACAAAGCATTGAATATTTTTCAAAAGGCACTGTCTCTACTGTCTACAAAAAGACAAGATAAAAGGCCTTCTGTATGATGTTTAAAGTCAAGGTGAAAAGCTGCAGCTGAAAATATTCATTTGACTTACATCCTATAACAGAGCAAACTTCAGACTGGTATGAAGAGAAAGTATCTTAATATGTACTGAAAGACTTTAGCAATCTTCCTAACATGCAGAAAAAACTGGACCTGGGAGGAAAGCAGAATAATTTTAACAGATCCTTTTCCCTTTCAAAATTAGAAAGCCCTGAATTTTATCTATTGACTGAAGGGTTTGACTGGGGTGTTTTTTTTTATCAAACCACACTTCTGAAATCTCCCATTCTCCCCTTCCCTATCCTCCCACCTTCAGGAAAGACTAATCAATGAGACACTGAAATTGCTTAGTTAGGCTGAATATAAAGCAGGTTTGGTACTTTTTGTTCTGCTGGGAATTTCCACAGGCACAACTCTTTTCCCATTCTGCAATACAGCAAAAGACAGAGAATTTTGAAATAGCAAATGAAATGAATGCAAAACAATGTTTATTTCACTCAACCAAGACAAAATTAGAACATCTCTTGCAATATTTATTTTTTTAAGTTGAAAAAACCCCAAAATATTAAAACTTATTTCAGTCCAAAGAAAGTATTTCTGAAAAGATAAAATGTAAACTTTAGTTTAAAATGCCTCATCTAGCTATTTCTCTGAAGGGAACTGACATAATTATTATATTATAAAACTGACATCAATTCAAGATTAAATACTTTTTTGAAAGATATGGCAAAATTTGTTCCAGAAATGCCTATGTAGGACTCTTCTGACTTGCTTAACAACATCTATGCTGGCTGAACATTTATTGGTAGGGAAATATGACAGTTATATGAAATATCAGTGATTTTTAAAAAATATATGTGGTTTTGAATTTTATCAGAACCCAAAGGGCATTTGTATAACATCACTTTTGACATTTTTTCTTAGTCATTTCCCTGCCTGGCTAGGATAATTTTGTGTATTGAAGAAAAACAGGAAAATAGATATTATGTTTCTCCTTGTGAAGGTCTAGTGGTTGCAGCAGACCTTATATCCTGTTTGTTTTTTTTTTTTTTTTAGAATATGAATTTGCATTTTGGAATAATATATACAGAGTTGAATTTTTTACCTTCCTTTGGTTTCCTCACTACATATGTACATCTGTGAGTACTATTTGCAATTAAGATTGTAAGCAGCCTTTAAAAAAATTATTTTTGTGTTGTAGGGGTGATATTCAAAAGGATCCTTGAAGAGTTGCAGCTTCAGATATTTCACACTTTGTTTTGCTTCATTTGATCAGATGTACCTGGCCTCAATAGACACAGCACCACTAAAGAAAAGGAAACCAGAATCAGCTTTAAGTAAAAAGATATTATCAGTGATTTAAAATGCAATGTGTTCTACTGTTTCATTTTTCCACTGTCAGCTGACTCATTGATTTATGATCTGTGTTACTGCGAACTGTGATTCTTAACAGTTGCTTGAGATGTTGCACTCTCTTTCTGTTCAAGTATCTCATGGTGCTGGATATTGCTAAGGAATATAAATTTTCTTTGAGGGTAACATTCAAATGCAAATGGATTGTTTGCTAGTGTCATCATTAGTATTTAGAGAGCTTGAAAATACTCTACTTATTAAAATATAGCAGTAGCTACTGCTTCAGTTAAGCAAAGCCATTAATAAGTTTTGAACACTATGAACTGAGAGAATATCGAATGTTCAAATATGTTACGGAGGGAACATTTTTTCATAGTAAGCCTTAGGCTTGCGGCACTGAAATAGAGTGCAGGTGAAAATATATTTATGATTGACATGGAGGGTGTCAGCTTAGGTCATTGTGCCTCAGACAACTGAACGGGCAGGCATGTTTCTCATGCAGAACAATACACCTTTTTATTACAGAAGGGGAAAGAGACATAACAAGCTGTCACTTTCCTCAGTAAAAGTTACCTAGACACAACTACTTTGTTCCTTTCTGAATGGAGTCTTGGAGTCAGGGCATAATTTTATGTTTGTGCCTTCTTGTGGAGTTTTGAATATTGAATAGCTTCTCTACTGTAGTTGGTTTGTGTACGAGCATTAAAAAACTTCACCTAAACTGTATTTATTGTAGGTGAAATGAAAACAGGAGAGCAGGCACTTGGGTAGACTTTATTGTTAGGTTCAACCCAGATTTATGGGCAAATAGTCTGGATGGAAACGCATAAGGTGCTACAGCTCTTATGCCTTTCTCAAAAGGTATATTAGCTGCCTGAAGAGCTCATATTCTCTCTGCAAAATAACATATCCATAATATGAGTGTTGCACATCCAGGCTGAGCTGTTTAATTTAAAATACTTTTAGTCAAGGTGGGAGAAATTTATTAGAATAGGTTCTGAAAACTTTTTAATGTCTTATAAAAAGCCTAGCCTTTGAACATTCAAATGTTTGAAAAGTCATACAGTGCCACTCAAGTTCCACGTATGTACATGTATAATTCAGCATCTTGCTCCTGGGCAAACTCAGGTTTGTATGCATATTTTGCAAAATTTAGTTCTGTGCTTTTTCTGGTTTTTTAAACTTCAGCGTTCCAGAAGTGAGTGTATGTTCCTTGACAGAAAGTCAGCAAGCTGTCAGACAGAGTACACTTTATGAGAGCAATATGGTTTCATTTTGCAGAAACATTCCTGAAAATTTTAAGGAGCTGTCAAAAGGAATTCACTTTATTACCGATTAACATTAAAGTCAGAACTGAAGCCACATAAAATAAGTCCAGGAAATAATAATTTTCAAAAACAGTACTCCTGTCTTTCATTTTGACGACATTGTGGGAACGCACTGTATTGCTTCTGTTTTGCTGTTGGAGTTTAGACTCTTAGAGGAAATTTGCAATTTTTTTTGGGCAGACTGAGTGTAGTTCTTGAAACGGAGCATATTCAAAAGGGAAATGAAGATAACATCAGTTAGTGATTCTAAGAAATACATGATCATATAAGGTAATGCCGTGTGATACTTTAAGTACATGGAATAGGCCTATGTGATGGATCCCATACATTTATATATAATATAGATACCCAAGTGTGATTGAAATAAAAAATCTTGAAATATGTATTTTCAGGGATTTTTCTTGGAAATGTGTTTCTGATATATTTGTGGAGGCAAGGAACAGATTTTTGAAATTAAACAGCAAATGCTAATGCAACTTTCTTTTTTTGAAATTCACAGAGAACTTGGAAAGCATGTAATACTTTGAAGCAACAGAACAGAGCTATATAAAATTAAAATGGAATGGTATAAGTTTTTCTTACTATGATATTATCTAGTTATATGCTCATGCCTGTAAAAGTTGACACTAAATAGAAGCACTAACTCAAGTGTCTATCCATTCAACTAACTTTTGGATCTCATTGTCCCTGAATCAAAGTGTTTATGTGTTTCACAGCATGGAGATTGTATTTATTTATTTATTTATTTATTTATTTATTTATTTAAAGGGTTTTTTTAAGTTGGTATTAAAAGCCAAATATTATGCTGCGTTGTTTTTGCCTCAAAGAAGGTAGGAAGATTAATTGACTGTAGCATGTGATCCATAATTTCTTAGTAAAATCAAGATTTCAGTGAAAACCGGAGCTCAGAACTGTCTACAGAATTCAGTAATTTTATATTTTATTTAATATATTTGCATGAGATAATAATAATAAAAAGGAAATAATCCTATGCAAAATATCCTGAAGTATTGTATCAAGAATGGCATTTTTATATATTGAAATTTAATTCTGTATGTGTATATATATACATATACATATATAAATATGCGCATATACAATATACATATGTTTTATATATATAGATATATAGATATATAAATGATATATAGATACATACATACGTACATACATATATATATGTGTGTGTGTGTGTGTGTGTGTGTGTGTGTTTGTGTGTGTGTGAGTATCTAAAACTATATATATAGTTGTTTCTGAGTGTAAAAGGAAGCAAATGGCTGACAGCAAATTTGGGCAAAGACAAACATATTTTTAAAAATGAAGCAACAGTTTTGTGTATTCCTGATGCCTGTCTTACAGAAGTCTACATGGACCCCACCCTCCCTGCTGTCTCAGATACGGACTCAGGCTCCCAATCCCTGTCCTCAGACCCAGCCAGTCGCGTCTCGGGCTGGTGTTCAGAACCACGGACAGCGCGCATTCCTTCAGGGCAGCGCCCAGCTCGCTTATCGGAGAAACCAGGATCCGTGTGGTGTGCGGCAGTTCCATGCCAGAGCCTGTACAAGAGGAGACATGTTTTGTTGTTGCTGGCATATCTAACTTTTTATTTCCAGCAGGTGGAGAGGCTCAAATGTCAAAGAACATGCCGAGCTATTTTTCCGTGCTTGCCAAGGAAATGCATCTTCTTTATCTCTAGGCAAAATATAAAACCAACAAATAACTTTTCAGCAATTAATTTTGTTTGAGTAATAAAGGTTTCTGCCTTGGCCAGTTTCTTGTATATAATGATTAGGTGGGTTAAGACCTTGAGGCATGTCCTGAGTCTTTGCATTCAGCCTTGACTGATAGTTAGAAAATGACAAATGTGGCTAGACTCAAACCTTCAAGCCAGTAGAACACTGTCCTCAGGCTGAAACCCAATGTGAAACTGATGATTTTTTTTAATCCACTCACAGGCTAGTCTTATTAACAAGAAGACAGATTTTCTGCATTGCTTTGTTACTCAGGGAGTTGATCACTGGTAGATGTTTTTCTGAACTAGTGCTTCATTAGATGTCTTCAAGTGTACAAGTGAAAATGCTATTTAACTCTATTTTTCATTATTGTCATAGTTATCAAAATATATTATGCTAAAGAACAGTGATCTAGCATTATAAAATATGAAAACAATTCCATATATATTAGAAATATATCCTTGAATTTAATAGGAATTATAAATGCTTTCTATAATTACAAAAGTAGGAAATAAATCTAAGAGTGTATGGGAAAGGGTGTCATTCTATTTTAAATTTTATAAAGGAAAAGAATCCAATAAATTTCAATTTACTACTGTAAAATTCTGCACATCTTGCCCATGTCCATATTCCAGAAAATTTTTTTCTAATCTGAATATCGTACTGATTCACAGTGATCTGCACTGTTTTATATGATCAACCACCCATCCTGGAGATAGGAGCAGAAATGAGCTTTAGTGTCAAAACAACCTTATGATAGTAGCATGTTCTTTAATACCAAAATTTTTTCTGTCCCAGATAACAGCTATTTTTCTGCTCTTGTTTAGATGCTTTTTCATGCCAAAGTGAACATGCTAGCCCTGATTAAGCAGTACAAAACCCTGACAGTTCACTGGACATGATTGTGTATATTTAAGCTTCATTATTTATAAATGAACTTGAGTAACCAAATGCAAAGAACCTTTTCTGATATAGTGTCATGAAAAAACCTACAAGTATTTGGAAAAACAAATTAACATTAATGACTAAACTGATTTAAATTCCATCTTGAAAAATGGTAAAATGTTTGGGTAGATACAGAATATTTAGTGATGCACTGTGCCTGTGCAAACTGTTCATCTAATGTGTAAAGTAATATATCAAGTTTTGTATAGAAATATTACAGAAGAAATGTTCTTGTCCATAGTTGCAAAGGCTTTGGACTTTGAGCTGTGTGACAGCTGTACAGGCAATGATGATTTTGTAGGCAGTACAAGGCTGCTGTGGTGTCTCTGATGGTACCTCAGTCACAGTATTGATATTGGCTTAAGTTATTGATCAGAGAGATCAAAATCATTGAACAATGGGAGATGCAGACACCAGAGAAATAGTCAAAAGCTTATCAGGAGTTTTTTTCTCATCACAGTTTAGTTTTTCTAACTATCTTTAAGGAATTACTTGAAAAAGACTGCTCAAATTTTTGGAGTTGGAAACACAATGATTTATTAAACATGTAAAATATTTATGTTGATGGGTTTTGTGTCCACTTCTAAATACATGACAATAACTTAAAGATCCCAGCCAGGAAAAACTCTCCATTCTGGGCTGCGACACATGGTTTAACCTTCTGACTTCACTGGAAGTCCTCAGATGTTTTCACCCGGCTCAAAGTCCACATTATTGCAATTATATTCAAATAACTTTGTACTTAAAGAAAAAAAATTACAAGGATATCTAACTACTAACATGATGTGTTAAAAAAGCCACAGTTTTACAAAGCTCTTCTAAGATCACTTCATCTATAAAGCATTTTCAGACTTTGAAAGATGTATGACTTGTATCTGGATAAGGAGAGATGCACTTAATAGTATTTTGAAAATTTTTTTGAAAGAAGGACTTTTGTTTTGAAACAAGTTATATGATGGTTTAATCAGTTACATATTTATTCCAGAATAAGCTACCCAGAAAAACATACAAAAGCGATAAAAAAAAAATTATAAAGAAAGTCCTCATGTTCACTAGTCTATCCATAAACCGAAAGGCTGAATTACCTGTGTGGAGATACATATCCCTTGCACACAGGTAGTATTTAAAACCTACGAACATGTTTTAAAATTCTTTAAAACTGTTGAGGGTATAATAAAGAGAAAATATATAGAATATTCTATGTCTCGCAGAACACCTAAATGAATGCACCGCAGGAAAATATTTCTTAAGGCCTAAGGTCTATTTGTGCTACAATTACTATGTTAATTTGTAAATGTCATGAAATAAAATTTTTCCCTTCTACCAGAAGCATTAATTATTAAAAGTTTATAAAGTTCTGTGGAATGTAACTAATTTGTAAATATCTTGCATAAAGGTTAAATCATGTTACTATAAATTTGCAATGACATAAGAAATCTAATAATATTGTTTTACTGATTTACTAAAATGACAGCAACAAACTGTGTTTATTCTACTGTGTAAATTCTTTTATGTTACATTGCTGTTGAATTTGCTTTTAAAAATAATCATGCACAGCTCAGGAAAAATTACTTCTGTGGAAATGTGGAGTTTTGTAAAAAACCACCAGTAGTAGGGCCTTTTACAACATATAAGGAAATAAAGATGTGATTGAGAAGCCCTGTGGAATATCAAATCCTCTGGCAGCAGCTGGAACTAAATTACTCTGGAAAAATCCCTTTGCAGTTTTTTTCATAGAAGGATCTTTAGGTCAACATCAAGAAAACTTTAAATTAAAACTTAGTCTGGAGAACTGAGATCCAAGGCTTCTTCAAAACACAAATGGATTAGAGCAAGACAGTCACTGCATCTGAATGCATGACTCTCAAATTGAGATAATCATAAGCAATCAATTAAACATTTAATTCAGATTTTAAATGTTCCAGCTGTTATGCTTTGGTTAATAAGCCCTGTTTTAAGGATGTAGTGAAATTGTATGTTATTTAATTTTCCACTTTTATAGTCTAATATATATGCAATATTTTATTAGAAATATTTTTAAAAACAAAACCAGAAAATGAAAAAGCTTTTGAAAACTTTTGTTGTTTTCTTTGTGAAGTAGTCAATATTTGTCAGGATATATCTGTAGACATAGGTTTAATATGTCCCTTTCTTTTATTAACAAACATTAAATCAACAGGTGGTTTGGTGAGTAGCAAAACAATATTAAGCAGAGGAAAAAGCTTTTTACAAGTTATCATAACAAAGGTGCAATTTTCTTCAACTCAAAATTAAATATTTATTCCTTAAATGAATGTAAATAAAATTCCTAACACACAATAGAGGGTTTCATAACATGCTCATTTCAGAATATACTTATCTCTCTTAATTTTAATTTAAAAAAGATTTATTATTATAAATAAAGTGAGTTTTGACTTTCCAAAATGAACAAATTTTACTTTGAAAAAGGTAGAAGTGTAAGTCAGGGATGCAATGAAATGTGCTGTAAACACAAGTTATACCCTTTCTAATGAATGAAAAATCCTGTTTATAACTGGACCAGGACATGTTCTTTGGCTTACAAATCTATGTGAATACTACTGTGCCTGAAGGATATATAATGGTAAATGGAGAAAGAATGGATTTTCATAAGAGCAGTGAAAGTCACTCTGCTGACTTAGAAGAATAACACACCAATGTAAATGAAATAAAACAGGCTTTACTGCAAAAGAAAAGCCTTTCATTGGATATTTCATTGCTTCACATCTCGGGTTTCATTTTAAAAGTTTACCTTTGCATCCTGTTCAGCAGAAACCAAGAAATCTCAAAACTACTTGATGGCAGTCACAACTTCACCAAGGATCTCATCAATATTTTGTGCAGTAAGTTGCTGAAACATGCTCATCTGAAGGAACAAAAAAAATGTTAATGTGTTTGATGAAAGTCACATCTCTCAGCTGTGTCCTCTCTATGTCTCCTCATGATTCTTTCTTTAAAGTTTTGAAGCACAACAGAGGATGATGTTTTGATTTCATTTGTTTTGTACGTAGGTTCTGAAGGTGTAAATAAAGCACGAGAAACAACATTGTGTTTCAACCAGTTCTAGGACAACAAAGAGTTTTTTCTGGGACTTCTAACTTGATTAAATATTACAAAATCTATAGGTTTAATTTTTTCTTAAATCATTGACATAAGACTGATGTAAAAATATGTATCACTGAGTAGGTCATTGTACAAATAGTGTACAATTAGTGCACACTGTGTAGTATTTATATGACTAGGACATCACAGGAATTATCCTGATGTCAAGGCACAAATGTCTAGCCATTTTGCAGTGCTTGCCAGGCTGATTTTAACACTTCCTTATTTCATAATCAGTGCCAGCACTAGGTTTAATATTTGATTTCAAATTTCCTTAGTGTTTTTTTTTCTTATATCAAGTCTGGTTGATACCAAAGTGCCTTTAATTTAATACAAAGTTTATTAAGTAACACAATACTCATGGGATGCAAGGAAGCACCAGATTTTCAATATATTTTGCAAATATTTAACTTTTATAGTGTGCGCACTTTGGAGTTAGTGTAGAAAATTTACTTTCTGGTAAGAGAGCAATGGCTTTACCTGCTGATAAAATAATTTATTTTGACACACCACAGTGTTAAATATTAACAAAACAGGCAATTAAAACAAGTGAAAACAGTTGATATATCAAATGTCTATTCATGTCCTGAGCCTGAAAAGTGATAAAACTATGGATTTAGAATGCACAATTTTATCTGGGGTTTAAAAATAAGCTAAGCCATAAGGACATGGTCTCTTAGATGAATGCTGCATGCAATGAAGCACACTGTGATATAATCTGGAATGAAACGACCTTCATTTTTCTGTCAGACATTTAGTGAATATTTTAACAGTTTGGTCTTAGCCTTCCTTAGCTGTAACAACTTTATTTAATAGCACTCTTCCCTTCTTCATCCTGTTATAGTTGTCAGCAAACATCCTGAGTATTTCTGCATATTTTGAGGCTGTCTGAGATGCAGTGAATTTCCCCCATAGCAGCTCTCCCAGTGCTGTGCATTGGTAGCTGGGAAGGTGTTGATGACACACCAGGGCTTTGGCAGCTGCTGAGCGGCGCTGGCACAGCATCAGGGTTTTCTTTCCAGCATTCCCCCCTCAGCAGTAGGCTGAGGGTGAACAAGGTCTTGGGAGGGGACAAAATTTTGCTTCTGAATGCACGACCCTTGCTAGCAGACATTGGATCCCATGGAAAAAATGTGATGATTAGGAGAAGAAAAAGGGTGGTTTGTTTCACCTGATGGGGGAAGGGTGGTAAAAGAAGGAAAAGGGCAAAAAAGACACAAAATGAAGGTGGTGGAACTGACTGCTTTTTCATAAATACAGCTGCATGAACCACAATGACCTCATTCGGGAGTCAGAGTAGGGGATTAGAACCCGAAGGAGGGTGGATCTTAGTATGCTAAAAAGCTGGAAAAGATTAAATTTAAATTTCACATGCAATTACATATTGTGTCACAGACTGTAATTTATTCAAGTAGTGTGAGAAATCAAAAGACGACATGAAATCAAAATGAGGTCACCTGAGAAAAATCATTTTAGTCAGTCTGGTATGTAAACAAATACAAATTTGTAAGAATATGTCAAAAAGAAGGTAATTACCCATTTGAGGATTCCAGTGGGAAAAGGCTTAACTACAATGGGCAGTTTATGATGCTTCAAGGAACTATTCACAGAATTATATAAAATTTAACATGGCTCCATATCTATCATTCTGATTGCATTAAGATTCCTGGAATTGCTAGTGTCCAGGTGCACCTGTTATGTAGAAAAAAGTCCAATTTTTTAAAATCTGTTGAATGATAAATTGATTATGAAATTTTAAGCAGGTGTGTCTTCAATAAATGTAATTACAGAGATGCGTAATACATATTCAGTCACATATACTCTGCTTCTGTGCTAGTAGAAAACCATTCTGTTTCTAACCAAGTTTTCAGAAAATAACAGCAAAACTGAGTTATGTCACCTAAGAAACATTCTGAAACATTCTTTGTCTCAATGTTTGGAGAGATAGAGGAAGGAATCTCTCTCTCCTGAAGGAAAATATTAGAGGAGGAATAGGATTGGAAGTGAGTTACTGGTAGAGATAAAAAAATCCCCAAAACACAACTCTCCCCCCCAAAAAACCCAAACAAAAACAGAGCAGAAAAGTTACACCATATCTCTTCACCATACTTACATCAGGAAGGAAAATAACCAAAGTCAAAAGGATTATTTATAAGCTGGAAAGAAGAAAAGGTATAAGAGAATGAGTTTGTTAAACAATGAGGAAACAAAGATGAGTATATGAGTATTTCAGAGAAGCACAGTCTATTCTTCGTGCTATGAGCAGAAGTTAAACTTTATTCTGTTCCTATTTCTGTCTTTCTTAATTTTTGTAAATTCTATTGATATGATTGTCGTTAGCAATAAATTAAAGACACTTAGAAGAAGAGGAAGAGATATTCCAGAATAATGGGTTTAATTGTGAAGCATTCAGATCACAGAATCATAGAATTGTGATCTGTAGCTCTGGAGATCATTTAGTCCAACCCCCCTGCCAAGTCAGGGCCACCTGGAGCAGGTGACACAGGAACTCAGGAGGGTTTTGGATTTCTCCAGAGAGGGAGACTCCATGACCTCCCCGGGCAGCCTGTTCCAGTGCTCTGCCACCCTCAGTGTAAAGAAGTTCTTCCTCGTGAACCTTCTTGTGCTTTAGTTTATGGCCATTTCTCCTTGTCCTTTTGCTGAGCAGCACTGAAAACACTCTGGCACCATCCTCTTGGCACATGCCTTTGAGGTGATTTTATGTACTGATGAGATCCCCACTCAGTCTTCTCAGACTAAACAGGCCCAGCTCCTGCAGTCTCTCCTCATCAGAGAGAATATCCAGACCCCTCATCATCTTTTTGGCCCTACACTAGGCAGTCTCCAGTATTTCTGTGTCTTCCTTGTACAGAGGAGTCCAGAATTTGACACAGTTTGAAAATTAGTTTTGGTATTCAGTAATTGTTTCTAGTTTTGATTCTTACAGAACCTTGAAAATTCCACATCTTCTAACAAATGGAGAATGGAGGATCTTTTCAAACAAAAGAGTGAAGTAGAATGTAGAGGCACACAGTGTATACTGCGCAGTAGCACAGGACAATGTATCGGTAGAGTACGGGAAGTGCAAAGTGAAAATTTGACAAAGTTTTTACAGCTAGATTATCATGTGGTGGTTATGTCTTCCCACAAAATATGGGAAATGGCATTTTAACTTATGCTTCTACATGGCCAAAGAATAAAAGAAATTTTTCTAGAACATGTGTCTTGTATGACACAAGGAACAATTAGATAATTATATCTGGGTGCTAAGTGAAACAAGCATGTGCCTAGACATGGGTTTGAAACAGCTCCCCTCTCCTGTGACACAAAACGTGGAATGTGCTGGGGAATGCTAAAGGTAGAAAGGAAAGAAGGGGCTGCAGTATTTGTCACCTTCCTACAGACTTATCCAGGACCACTGACATAACAAATTTGCAAATCCCACTGAGCTGTAAGTGGGACCTGAGATTCTAACTTCTGGGTTGCCTAAAGTGGCAGTTAGGTTATGCAGTTGATACTAGGTATAAAAATAAACAGATATAAAGGAACTTCTCTAAAACAGAGGAGCAGAAAGGGTAAAATAAACTAAAAAAACCTGTCCAGCCTGCCTTGAAAATTGAATACATCAGCTTTAACTGTTTTTAAACTGCAAGATAGTGTGAATTATTCTATGAAAATAAGTGAAAGAGGTAAATGCAATGTTCTGTGGTGATTGATGAAAATTTTTAGATGTAAACCTGTGGTTTGGAAAGTGGAATTTTAGAGTTTCACTATTGACCTCCTATCCTGGAAATACCCCCAAGCATGAGCAATTCGTAGGCTTACGATGACTTTGGCAGAATCAGCTGTACCTTCTTTAGGAACAAAGTTTGCTTCTCATTGTGACATGAAAGCTACACACATTCTTAGATGACGTTCATTTTCTAAAGCTTGTGAAATGTATGGATTTTGCTCCTAGAATCACGTCATCCTGCCTCAGAATCCTGCTTGTCTTTGCAAAAGTTGACACTGAAGGTTTCTTTGGAATATGGTTTGACTCCCTGATTTTGATGATGTGGTGCTGCAGCAAGGCTGAAATGCTATATTTTAGATGGAATATGATAGATTCCAAGACCAAGCAGACCAAGTCTGCTGCAGAGTGTTGAAACCCTCTGAACAACAAGTGGAGAGTCTTCTGGAGCATCCCTTGAAGGGTTACTCTTCCATAATGCTGAGTTGCTCCAGGTCTTGCCATGCAGGCACTAAAACTCATAAATTATCTAGATATACGACAAATTTTATTTCAAGTCTTGCCTCAAGACTGCATATACTATAGTCATGTAGATCCAACCAGTCACACTTGCAATTACAGCTTTAATTCCAGTGCTACAATTATATTCTGAATATCAGAAAACAAATCTCATTTTCCCATGATAAGACCTTTTTCGTAATACTGATGTTGAGGACAGAATATTTCAGTTGAGGGTAATACAGACTGAATTGTATTTTGTGAAGTTGATATTTTGTGCAATGGTGTTTACAAGGTTTGATTTGAAAGCTAAAATTGATTTGACTGGAGGAAATGTTGCTTAAAAGTAAAGATGATGTAAAGTATCTCTTCTACAAAAGAGTTTCAAGGGATAGACCTGTAATCATCCTTTTGGTATTCTGGCTTATGTACTTATATCACTTACTGATTATTGTTCACAAAATGGTAGAGGACAAGCCACAATTATTTCACTGTACCTCAGTTACCCCATTTATAAAGTCAAGGTAATGATGCTACTCTAGATTTTCTGATTGTTAATACTATGTTAGAGTGGAATTTCAAAAAATAAATCTTGATACAGAAGTTTATGCCAGAGAAGAATCTGATCTTGGCTAACTAAAAATACTCAAGTCATAAATGAAAGGAAAAAAAGTGAAGGTAATTCTTAAATTAATTTTCACCTTTTCTCAGATAACTTTTTATAGAAAGTAAAGGAAAAAACCTTATGATTTGCCATCCCAGCTTGGATTAATATAATGATATTAATTTTCCTTGTTTATACAAATAGTTTGAAAAGAACTATCATTTTAAGAAATTTTTCAGTGTAAATGAAAGAAAAGGTTCATAGATACATATTAATTTGGCTAACAGAAAGCAATTTACTTTTCCTTAATTAAACTCAACCACTGCAGCCTTTGTTTTAAATTGATAAAAGGATTACAAAATTATCTTTTCAGGTTTGTATAGCATTAAATGTTTGAATAAAAGTGCATTTTGTCTGAACTCAAGTTTGATTAAATAATTATGAAGAGAAATGCTCTTCAAAAAAATTAAAGTAATCTTTTTGTTTCTTCATTAAATGGTAGTGCGCCCTTTCAGTCCTAAATTCTAAGGTTTGCGTGATTAGGGGAAAATTAAATTGAAATACACAGGTAGAGACTGTCACTCAAATCAAAAACATCCATTAATTAAATACACAGCTTTTTTATGACTAGATTTTAAAAAATGTCTATTCTAAGAGCCAGACAGTCAGACAATGGTGAAGGCATGTCTTACCAATTTCAGAGCAAGAAATGTTTATAAAAGCACAACAGTCCATGTGAAGATCCCCCTCTCTATCCACTGACTACTGAATGAAGTGAGTAAGCTATAATGAGCTGAAAACTTTATCTGGCCCTACATCTGGGGTGTGTCCTTAAGTACAATGTTATGATATTCGGTGATTCGGAAAAGAAACCTCTGTTATATATTCCAAACAAAATGGTGTACATATCACACACCCAATTTATAAGTTTCAGGCTGAACCAGCAAAAAAGAAGACTTGGAAGGACCAGATAATTCCTATCTTAACCTTTGGAAAGGAGTGGTTAAAAAAATTACATTTCGAGTTGCCAGATTCTTGAAAATTAAAGCTACGATAATAAATAGTAAGAATGTATTATCAAGAATTCTTTGACAAAGAATTCTCAAACTTGTCAAAATAAAAGTGATTTTTTTTCTACTTACCTATTAGTCTTATCTTAAGCAGAAGGAAAAAAAAAAAAAGGAAAATATGTGAGCAGAGAGAAAATGAAATTACAAAAATGTGATTTCATAATAACAAAATTTGTTTTTTACAAAACAAAAAAGTAGCTTTAATTCCTCTCTTCTTAAAAGATTCGATACATTATTGCTAGTGAAATTTTAACCTACATTGTCAAAGAAAGGAAAGGAGGAAAAGCTGTGTAAAATGACGTAGAATTGAAAAAAGGATAGAACTAGAATGACTTGTCCTGGTGTCAAGGTGCTGTGGGGGCCGGTGGCTTCCTGGACTCAGAGGCCAGGAACAGTAGGGCCCCTTCTGAGTGGCCTGAAATGGATTCCTTGGCTGTGGGCAGGGTGGTGGAGCCCCAGAGTGGCCAGGCAGATGCAATCAGATTTTGTAGGCTTTAATAAACTGAAAATCATTGTCTGGTGGTCATTATTAGAATATTTTCAAGGCAGAGCTGGAGTATGAATCTCAAGGAGCTTAATTGGCTTTGTCTTTCAAAATGCTGACTACAATTGCAGTTTTAAACATGTCATGGATATAAAGAGAAAAGACACATTACCTGGTTTTGGCATAGATTTTAATATGAGGTGGTATATGTAGGTGGAAAACAGAAGATTTTAAGTTTACAGATTCTGGAGCAGTCTCCAAATACTGCTTCAGTAGAAGTACCAAGAGAAGAAATGCAGCTATAAGGATGGACTAACTGAAATGCTGAACTAACTCAGTGATGGTGGAGGTTAGAAACCACATTTGCAACCTGGGATGAGTGGAACAAATGTTGAAGTCTGTTTGTGGTGTTCTGAGTATATTAAAAATCTAAATTTAGAAAATGTTAGTAAAAAGAGGGACATTAATCAAAATATTTTAAATGTCATGGTTCTAGCACCTAACTCTGGGAGAGAAGTTAGAAAGTTATTCATAAGATTAGGAGATTGAATCATATGCCTAGACCTTAGATGTCCTGTTTCTTTTGCACTGAGTGAAAACTAGAAGGTTTTTGATGCTGGTGTGACAATAACATGGTAAGGTTTGAATACCTATGATATCTAGATGGAAATATCAGTGAGAAGGATATGTTTGAATGGTCCAAGGAAATTTGGAGCTGCGCTTGGGATGTGTCTATCTTTTTCTCATCAGTGACATGGCAGAAAACTTCTCTGGGAAGTAGGAAGACACCCTTCTTAGCCTGGGAGTTTGAACTGACAGCTTTTCAAAGTCATCAGATATTTTGCCACCTGTTCATAATTGCTGTGTTCTACAATTAAACTAGATTTGATATGAATGAGTTAATTTACATGTTCTTAGGAAATGAAGCTCTTTTGCTGACATTTCTTGTGTGTCTTTTTTATCTAAATGTCTGTAGATAACATTTAGGCTTCTCAAAAACTAGGATAGTAATTATAACAGCAACACTATTGGTCATACATAATACATTGCTCAAATCATCCAAGAAGATCTCTTTAGAAACAGACTCCTGATTACATCTCAAATAAGATGTACTACCTGAAAACTTTGCTGTCCCTCTGTCTGTTGGGACACTCACGACGTCACTGCAACTTTGCGGGTTTACATAGAATCCATGTTCCATTCATTGATTTAATCTTTAATAATTTCTCTTAAAGACCTAAAAGGAATGAGGAAACACATGGGTTTTTATTAAATGAAAATCCACCTGTAAAAAACAAAGGCATACTTGTACTGTTTCATGTTGGTGGTTGTTTATTTTTACGAACTGCCCATGGGATTAGCTTAACAACAGTGGTATGATTTGCAGGTTTGGTTTAACATTGCAGTTTAATAGTATGGCAGCCACTGATCTTAGAGTAGGAATAAAAATGGAAACCTCTTTCTATACTATGTTGCAGCACCCTATATAGACTGTCTTTCATTTAATGATAAAACAACAAAAAAAAGATTGATTTTGGTTAAATGAAAGATGTTTATTCTTTCTTCTGCTTGAGAAAATCTTTGAAGCCTTTTCTGAAAGTCATATGCTTATTCACAGTAAAGCTATTGCCATTCATTAGGGGAAAAAACCCACCAAAATCCCCCAAAACCCACATTTATTGCCCTGCTCTTCCGTATGTGCTATTATTATTCCTACATGCTGCAATATTTTACTGGTGACTTTTAGTGTCAGCTAGGAAAATAATTTGTATGCTACTCACTTACACAACTTTCCCTAGGAAATGTATGTATCTTATCTCTTTAAAGGCCAGAGCAAAGTTCTGAAATAGCTGATAGTCTCATTACAGTAACCTACTCTTAAGAACTAGCTGTGATATGTAAGATTAGAAATATTACTATTAAATATTTAATAACTTTTTTTCTATTTATGGAGGTCAGCTTTATACTCTGTCCTTTTTTGTTATCTGCAACAGTTGGAAACAATTTTAGTATGTTCTACTATGGGTAAACTGGATTTACACAAGGAAGGTCCCTTGATTCTCCTGTTACTGTAAAAATTTTAATAATGTTTTCTCTTTCTTTGGTAGTAGGCTAAGTGGCTTAATATGGATTCAGAAGAAAGATGATCTCGGATAGAAAAAAATGAGTATAAACACTGTCACAAGATTTTATTTATACAGTATGACTGACTCAGTCCACATAACTTTTTCATGTTATTAACAGAGATACATAGAAAATTTTGGAGGTGAAAGCTCAATGAAGGGAGTGTTAAAACCCTTGAACAATACCACAAGTTAAATGGAGTTCAAAAAGAGGTGAGAAAGAAAAAAGATCAGAAAAAAGGAGTCTTTTTACCTTTTCATTATTGAAAAAACCCCTACAGTTTTAAGAGTACCTGCAGGCCTGTTTTATATGTACTTGGCATAATCATGCCTTAAACTTAGGACAAGTTGTTAATAGAGTCTCTCAAAAGGGACAATACATTTTACTGAATACATTTTACTTTTCTCTGAGTTTTACCTGTGGAGAAAAGTATCCTGAGGTTTGTGTGAACCGCTGAGATTAAAACTCCTAGTAAAACTTGTAGAGTTGTATCACCATTTATCAGCAGTCCTTGCATGCAAAATCTGCAAATCATGAATGGATGGACACCACTATTAATAACCCAGAAGATGAAAGAACAAGGTTGTTAATAACATTTATGGGAGATACTGAAGCAAGAAAGTGGTGAGTGCCAATTACAACAGAGAATATGTTAGTGAGTTCTGAAATTAGAAATATAGGGAGGGAATCAGGGGAGAATGATAAACATGGCTGGCTGAAGAGGGAGTTAACTGGAGAAAATTGAACAGAATAGAAATATGTTTTAGACACAGTATAAAATCTTTAAATAGTGTAAATTGTCACACTTACACTGATGTTGATTTACCATATTATCTTAACTCACAGTGCTCTAGTGTCCACTGAACTATGTATTAACTGATGCAGTTTCTGGTGTTGGCATTTGTTGACTATGATTATGATACACCATGCACTCTATGCTGAACTTATAAAAGCAGAAGAAATCATTAAATAGAAAGAAAATTCTCGATAAGAGCTACATTTGCTGTTATTAAAACAAGCTTTCAAAATGTTACTGGAAAGATCGCAGTGGTGAGAATCACGGAGTTTGTTCAGAAAAAAACAATTTATTTTAAAGACAGAGAAGTAGGGGTTTTTGACATGCGAAAAACTTACTGTATCACATACTTTCTACACAGATTGTTTTTTCCTATACTAAAAATTCTTAATATTTATCTGCTACTCAAACCAGCATTAAGGATAGGGAAGTTAAATTCTTGAGGTGATTTAAAGTGTCTCTGTATTACATATTCTTGTTTCTTTGGGTAAAAAAAAATGACTCAAGTAGCCAGCTTGATGGTGTTTTATGTGTTTCTTTTGAGCAGTACTGTTCTAATTCTGGTTCATTTTCACAAATAAGTATGCCCACAAGAATTGCCAGAGGAAATTTTTTCTCACCTTTTCTCCAAGAATAAAAGTCAGTGTTTGTTTAGCCCTTTTCTTACAGTTGATTACAACAGGGAAATAAAAACACTAAGTCTGTTAAAGCCAAAATTCTGTCTCAGACAGTACTGGTGGGTCTGCCCTCTCTTTGTGGTTCCTTCTGTTTCATCTCCTCCAGCTTCCCTAATTGTTACATTATGGATAGTGGACACATCCCTTCCCAGACTTTTAGTTTTTCCTTATGGATCATTTCTCATTAATTTTTCTATTTTGGTTTTGTAACTACTGAGGCTCTCTAGAGTGTCAGATTTCACTATGCATTTTGGCAATAATGTGGAGAAATTTAATACCCTCTATGCAGCCTTCCCCACCACAAACCCAAAGCCTATGTTATTTTCTAGGTTTTAAATTGATCTCAATGTAGTAGCCCTTATTTTCCCTCATTTTAGTGTTTTTAAAGGATGTTAGGATCAATGATCCGTGCTGAAGAATGAAGATGCTGCTTTCCCATTTGGAGATTTGAGTGGAGAGCTGAACATTTACCACACAGACACCCCCAGACACATGCACAGAGGACACTGGTGTGGCCACAGACCACCACAGACAAGGTGGTGCCTCCACCAGCACCTATGTACGGAACCATCATCAAGCACAAGCACACACAGCCAAATCCCTGTCCTCCATGCTGGGAGAGATTGAAGGGCACTAGGGCTGGTGAGCACACAACTCTCCCTAGATTGCCAAGCACACAAACATTTTTGGATCCCCTCCGTGCCAACACAGTGACTCTGTCTGCCCTGTACCCCTGCACGGATGCCAGGTCCCCTCACCCACCCTATGGGTCTGTTGCTCACCACCTGGTCCACCTTGGTGCTCACTAGGAAACTGCACGGACACTCATCTCACGGGCATCCTGTGCTCACAGGTCCCCTCAAACACCCTCCACCCACCTGATACCACTGACTGACCTCAGGATCTTCTCCTTGCTGCCTAGTCCAGTTTAAGGTTTGCCAGCAAAGGACACATACACTCCCCACTAGTTTAAGGAAGATACAGAAACGTGCCGCCCATAGCAGCCTGTACCAGGCACACAGGTTGGGAGTAACAAGGTTTGTTATTTGTCTTCATGTCAATTAGTTTTGTCTGTCTGTGTCTCCGTGTATTTTGTCCCTTTTTCTTAATATCCCATCTGACAAGGTACATGATCAGATAATTTCATGGAAATACACATTCTAACATTTCACATACCCTTATCAATAAGTGTGACTGACCAGGTTTGATTCTTATTACTGTCTCCCTTATCATTTGTCAGCCAGGTTCGTGTCTTTTTATGTTCTTTTTTATGTCTTCCTCCTCTTCTTATTCCCTTGGCTTTTAACAGGCCTTTGATCAGATACCCTTGAAAGGGCAGACACTTTTTACTTCCCCAGACCCTGACAAGTATGACAAGATTTGGAGAACCACTATTTCTTTTTCCATTTATTTATTATCTTCCTGATTTTGTAAACCTTGAACTCATGCCCTCTCTTCATTCTTCTCTCAAATTACCAAGGAGCCTTTTGACCTCGACTTGGAAAGCAGTTGCCCCAACCCTTTCCTCCTTTTTTTTCCACCCCTCTTTTCTCTCTATCTTTATTCTAAACTTAATAACTTAGGAGTGGAAAATCTGAACCTACATCATTCTTGGTCAATCTTTTTCTCTCCTTGTCACATTCTATCAGGGATGGGTGGAGAAGGCAGGAGAAGTAAGCATATGATACTTCTCATACCACTATATTTGTCCATAGGTTTTGGCAAGAGTTTCGTGCATCTGTTCTCTTATAGAACCATAAAGTACAGCTTACTACAAAGCAGTGCTTTCAGTTTTACTGTAGCTTAGCCAGATCAGGTTTCTGCAACATTCTTCTTCCAGCTGCCTTCCCAAATTTCTGCTTCCTCTTTTTCTCTCTCCTAGGCCTGGTGCTGCTTCTTCCTTAGTCCTCGTCAGCGCTGCTCTTTCCTTGAACTACCTGCAGAGCTCTAAAACCTGCACCACTGCCTCGTTTTATCTGTGTTCTTACACTCTTCCTCCCCTTGACTACACTCCTTGACAGCCCAAGCTAAACATCACAGCAAAGTTTACTGGGTGAACCCCAAAACTGTTGGTGTCTCTTCTTACTTTTAATGCTGGGCACCTAGATTTTTCTCAGGGCAGGAGGTATTCAATGAAAGCCCAAAACCCACACAACACAGATTAACTACAGACTGAGAACCTCTTAATTTGCTGTAGTGTTCTTGAAAAAGCTGGCATGAAACCCTATATGCCCGATACCTCCGCTCAGTAATCTAACCTTAGCGAATCATTGATAAGAAAATATTTCACTGAAAAAAAAAGCATTTATAACTACTGGAAGAATTATGATTTAACAGGGAAAACAAAGATAAAAATGAGTTAATTTGATCTTGATTCTGGTAGAATAAATAATGGAGAAATATTTCTATTTTCTTCTACTGTAACTGGATGACTTATTGGGCATATTTTTGTAAGACTGAATACATACAAAATGTAATGACTGCCAGCAGAGCAAGCAGACCTTTAAGCTGAAATATGTCAGTCATGCTTCTCTAAAGAAACAGACAAATGAGCTAAAATATGCCATGTCCCAGTTCACAAGAGAAACTAAAACAAACAGTTTGTTTTCTCACCCCTGTAAACAAATCTGTTCAGCCGATACTTGAATTTATGAAAATCTATATGGTATGAGTGGCTGGGATTTGGTCACAGAAGGTGGACTGGAAAATATAGTAGGGAAAAACAGCTACATGCTATCTAAAAATAAGAAAAAAATTTAACTTATATGAAAAAGCCCCAGAAACATTGGAAATTTATAATACTTGTCAGACAAACAAGAATGATCTGCCTATGAAATTGTCTTCATAGAAGAGAAAGACTTGTATTCATTACTTCTAGAAATTCAATCAGTTCTGAAATTGTGATTGAAGCATGTTGAAGAGAAAGACATGATTGTAGAACTGATTCATATGTCAGGTTCCTTGCTGCTGTAAATACTTTGGAAAAATGGTTAAGAATGCATGCTTCGAGATGTAAATATTTTCTGAAATAAAATGTTTTTTATGACTGTAAAGTCAATAGTACAAGTAACCAAAGAGAGACTTAAGAGAAACCTTGTTGGGCAAGATGTCTTTATCAGACCTGTCATTGAGAAGTTGCCTCCATGTCTTTCAGAAAAACTGGCAGAATGTTGCTAAGACTTATATAAAATGTCTACTTGAAAAACTTTCTGAAGACCAGAAACACGGATAACAATGTGCCTATGTAAGTTATATCGAATGTGACATTTTTCTAAACATGATTCCAAGCTACAAGATCAAATGGAAGACCTGAGGAAGATGGTCTGATGAAGATGAACGCTTTCCTTTTTTGTAGATTTTCTTCATGTTGGTGTTTTTTTTTTAGCATTTTCAGAATATTTTTACTACAGTTCACAAAACCCCAATGAGTTACTCGTTTGAACTAGATTTTCTTTCTTCTTTTACAGGTTAGAACCTGAAAAAACTTTCATGGACAGACAAAAGATTGATCTTAAAGACAATTTTACCTGCAAAATGATATTATGATTATTAATCTGCAGTTATTTTTAAAATAGTTGAGCAGCTTTGGCTTTGTTAGCTTCAAATTCAGTGAAAAAAAGAATAACCTAAGGGTGGTGTAAAATTTTGAAATAGTCTATTGATTTTAAAATTATGAATATCTATTTTGAAATACATAAATGCTCATAAAGCAAGCATTTAAGAATCATTCTGGAAGCAATAAGAATTTTAGTGTTGTTACCAGTTCTTCTATTAGGGATTACAAAGTAAAAGTAAAGTAATTTTTGTTAGCTTTGATGTGAAGATATTAACACAGTTTGACAATACTACAAGGTGTGTAATATTTTTCTTCTCATTGAAAAAAAAAGCTTTGAAATATACTGCATTCTTGTGAAATGAATTAAAAAAAATGCAGGCGACATAAAATATGCTTTTACAAAGTTCACAAAATAGAAGAAAAGCATAATATGATACATTAATTGATGGAGTTAACAGCTGCTATGTGAACTGTATGCTCAATACATTGTTAAAATTGCAACCCAAAAATTGTAAACACTAAAAAACCTCAACTTTATTAGCAAACAATCCTGTATCTTACGTGGTTTAGACAGTGTAATCAATGGAAATGTCACTGTGATTAAAACATACAAAATGATTCAGAAAGTGCAATACTTTATGGAGCAATTGATTTATTACAAAGGTATCTTTCCGTTCACTTTATGACAATTGGTAGGAGTTAAGACGAACACAGTAACCATATCTCATTGTTTAAAATTTGAAGTAATTATTGTAAATTTGAGCACAATGTGTATAACACAGAAATTTTAAAGGTGTCTTCAGATTTGCTTCAGTTGATGAATACAGTAATAATTAAACCCATGATTCAAAGTATGGAGGAGTTGTAATTTCCTATAAGAAAAAAACTAGTAAGAAAAATATTTTTAAAAATCCAGCAGCCCACACACTATATAATTCCATATAGTTATTTGGAAAAGAGGGAATCTGTTTCTCAGAATGCATTCTTCTAAACATCTAAGTCTACCACTGACCAATAAGAGCACCCTGGAACATAATTGCATTTTTAGCAAGTTTTTTTTTTTTTGGTGTCTAGTTAACATTTCCTTGCATTTTGCCTTAACTTGTAAGTTAGTTTAAGATTGTGTGCTACCATCTCCCTTATCTGTAACATTCAGCAACATTTTTAAAAATTGCTTCATTTTAATACCCTTCTACATACAAAATCAGAATTAATGAAAATAGAAATTCACAAAAATCAACATGGAGCTAAATTTGTTTGACTAAATTTGTGAGAGG
The DNA here is from genome assembly GCA_036630365.1 of Acanthiza pusilla. Taxonomy (NCBI): domain Eukaryota; kingdom Metazoa; phylum Chordata; class Aves; order Passeriformes; family Acanthizidae; genus Acanthiza; species Acanthiza pusilla. The sequence goes on from JAXCHO010000034.1 coordinate 70,331,385, forward strand.
CATATCAATAAATGATCAAAGGAGAAAAGGATGCAATAAGAAAATTTTCACAGCCTCAGAAATAGATCACTTTATCCATAATTTTGCAGTCACATAATTGAAAGAAGAGTAAATTATTGCAATCAAGATGATGAATATTTTTTTCTGATCACTAATTATGTGTAGCTGAACAAGAGCAGGAATTGATGCAGTATAACTCAGAGGAAATTGTGTCTGATTACAAGTTATCTATTTAGTTGGATAGGTTGCAATATAAAAATATTTTTTTCCTGTGGAGGATTTTTAAATGTAGCATTAGAGTTAATGTTACTATAAACTCTGGAGGGGCACAGCCAAAAGATGAAAAGAATCAGACATAAATTAGTACACCAAAAATTCTGATTAGATGTACAGATATTTATAAGACCACCCACAATTTCTCTGCACAAACTGTTCAGTGTCTCATGGCCTCCTCTCCTCTCCTCTCCTCTCCTCTCCTCTCCTCTCCTCTCCTCTCCTCTCCTCTCCTCTCCTCTCCTCTCCTCTCCTCTCCTCTCCTCTCCTCTCCTCTCCTCTCCTCTCCTCTCCTCTCCTCTCCTCTCCTCTCCTCTCCTCTCCTCTCCTCTCCTCTCCTCTCCTCTCCTCTCCTCTCCTCTCCTCTCCTCTCCTCTCCTCTCCTCTCCTCTCCTCTCCTCTCCTCTCCTCTCCTCTCCTCTCCTCTCCTCTCCTCTCCTCTCCTCTCCTCTCCTCTCCTCTCCTCTCCTCTCCTCTCCTCTCCTCTCCTCTCCTCTCCTCTCCTCTCCTCTCCTCTCCTCTCCTCTCCTCTCCTCTCCTCTCCTCTCCTCTCCTCTCCTCTCCTCTCCTCTCCTCTCCTCTCCTCTCCTCTCCTCTCCTCTCCTCTCCTCTCCTCTCCTCTCCTCTCCTCTCCTCTCCTCTCCTCTCCTCTCCTCTCCTCTCCTCTCCTCTCCTCTCTTCATAACACGGGTGTTGCATCTCTCTGACCCTTTTTATGGCTCTCCTCCAGAAAAAATCAGGCAGGTCCAGGTATTTCTTGTACTGGGAGCCCTAGCTGGACTCAGCACTGCAGGTGGGGTCCCACCAGTGCAAAACAGAGGGGCAAAATCCCCTCCCTTTCCCTGCTGCCCACAATGCTTTTGGTGCAGCCCAGGACACTCTAGGGATTTTTGTCTTGCAAGCGCATGTTTCCAGCTCATGTCAAGTCTCATTCACCAGCCCTTCTCTGCAGAGCAGCTCACAATCCTTTCTGCTCCCAGCCCATATTGATACTGAGGGTTGTCCTAGCTTAGTATGAAACACAAAAAGGGTAAAGTTATTTTTTCCTGTGTGTTGGTTTTGCTTGGCCCAGTTTTTGCTAGTGAGTAGGGTGGGCTACAAAGATGGCTCCTGCATGCCCTGTGTGAAGGACAGGAAGTGTTTCACCATGTCCAGCAGAGCCAATCTCTGATGGCTCTGAAGATGATGGACATGCTGCTGGCCAAACCTGGGCCAATTACAGATGTGAGTTATGCCTCTGTGAAAATATATTTAAGGAGAAATCAAAACAATGTGACTTTTTAGCCAGAGGAGGAGGAGGAGGTAAAAATATGTGAGGGAAAACAACATGGAGACACCAAGGTCAGTGGAGAAGGTGGAGGAGGAGGTGCTCCAGGCACCAGAGCTGAAAACCGTCTGCTGGTTGTGGTGAAGACCATGGGGGAGCAGGTGGTCCCCCTGCAGCCCATGGAGTCCAGGGGGTGCAGAGAACCCCCCATAGCTTGTGGGGAGGTGCCCATGCCAGAGGAGCAGGTGATGCCTGCAGGAAGCTGTGATCCAGTGGGAGTAGTGGGAGTCCCAGTAGAGACAAAGGCCTTGCAGGAGAGAGAGAAAGGGCCTTGCTCCCAGGATGGAAACAGCCTGGCTTCGGCTTGGAAGTCTGCACCCTATGGACAGGAAAATTTCATGCTGCAGCAAATTCAGGTGGGTTTGCTGCTCATGAGATTGGACCCACGCCAGAGAAGTTCACAGAGGACTGTCTCTCATGGGAGGGACCCCATGGCTAAATAGAGGACACTTCTCCCTGGTGGACTGACCCTGATCAAAAGAAACCCTCATACCCTGCCCCCACCCTGGAGCTGTTTGTTGGAAGGAAGGAGGGAGGGGATGAGCTGAAAAATGGTGCCTTAATAGGGAGAGGGGTGAGCAGAGAAACAGTGTTTGTAGCAGAAGAATTGTGGTGATTGACTGTCTAGGAGAAAAAACCCCACACCCTGCCCCTGCCCCAGAGCTGCTGGTTGGAAGGAGGGATGGGGGCTGAGCTGAGAAACAGTGCCTTAAGAGGGAAGGGGGGTGAGTGAAGAAATAGTCTCTTGAGAGCTTTTTACCTCTGATTTATCCTCCAACTTTGTTAGGTTAATAATTCACTTTGCAACTTTAAGTTTGGAACCTGTTTTGCTGTTTTCCTCTGTGTATCCTCCCACCAGTGGCTTATCTCAACTCATGAGTCTGATGTGTTTGTGTTAGTTTTTCCCCTCTCCTCTGCACAACTGCAGCCAGAGAGAGCATAGAGAGCAGACGTCGTAGGTGCCTGGCATTTAGCCAGGGTCAAACGATGACATCCTGGATAGTGTTAATTTTCATCAAAGCATCACCACCAACCGACGGACAGATCAGATGTCAATGGAGTTATCCGTTGGCAGAGACATGATAATTTAATTATAATTCACTTGTGAGATCTGGTATTAAAAGTCACTAATGTTAAATCTACATTATCAAATACATTTAGATATAGAAACATGCCAGTGTAAAAAGAGTATTAAAGGATTGCAAGAATATTTTTTGGGGATACTACCACATGAAGAATGGTGTTAAGCAGGAATTAATTCTTGAGGGAGCTTAAAAGGTAGAAGCAGCACATGGCTTTAATTTTATTTGTCAGCACAATAAGGAATCTGAGAGAATGATAAAACATGTGTTAGTTTTTAATCTGAATTATAGGAATGAACAGCTGGTACTGTGGGAAATAACAGCCACCTCCCTTGACAAAATCATTCTGCTGTAGAACATAGCAGGTGTATTTATTGTCTTCTGAAAAGTCCATATGTATGGTGTGAAGAAGCATTCTCTACAGAAAAAAAAAATTGTATTTGATATAAAATATATGAAATTAATATATTCCAATGAAGAGTGCACATTAAAAAGGGAAGAAAACAGCTCCTGCGTACCTGGCAGGATAATTCCATAAATTATCTTACATTAAATAAGTTAGTGATACAACTGCTAGGAAATGAATGAAGGATCATGCCAGGTAATGCAAACAAGAAGAATTATTAAGTTCTCCTGAGATCCTATTAGTCTGGTAACTTTTATTCAGGCAAAAGGGGATTCTGGATTATCCATTAAATAAGAACTGTATATGGATATTAATGACGAAGATAACCTTGACCTTAACAGAAGACTGGAAGTGAAAGGCATACTGTATTCTAGCATGGCAATGACAGAACCACAAGAAGAAATTGGTCACACAAAACTAAGAAATGAATGTTGACAATATGCAGTCCTCACTGACCAAGAAATAAGATGACATGTACTTTGCTTGTGAAGGGATTAAATCTCCCCATGAAAACAAACCATATCCTATGTTAATGACATAGTAAGAACAGAGCTCTAAGTATCAAAAAAATAGAAAAAATTAGTCTGAGGGTTTCAGTAGCTGTTATAAACCCACCACATGTATAGTTGCTGTATTACAACATATTTATCTATAAAGATTTATCTCTATCTTCTAGTATTTAATAATTTATGTTAAACTTCTTTATTAAATGAGGTGAATCTTGCAGTAGGCATGGGTAGTGTGGTGACTTTGATATACTGTGAGAGTTCTCATAAAAAATGCAAAAGTAGTGGGTTTTTTTGTAATCCAGAGGAAGTCAGGTAACTGGCCTCTCTATTGCTAGTGTAATAATTAAGGCAAAAGTTTTGAGATCAGGGATTTCAGACTGCTGTCAAATTTTATGACCTCATAATCTCCCATATTTTTGTGAGGTGTGATCAGGGGAACAGAGACTTTTTCCACTCATGAGCTGACATGGAACCATGACAGTAGAATTACGTCTGTGCTTTGTCACCGTTATGTGATTTTCAAAAAAGCCAATGTTTCTTAACTTACGAGCAGCCTTTGGCCAGCTCATACTGTGACATAAGCAACAGAGTATTTAGGTTAATAAGATCTGAGTTGCAAAACATATTTGATAAAGATTAGCAAATTGGCATTGAGGTATCCTGTTACTTTTTAAGCCTTGCTTATGTAATAAACTGCCCTTCCACACAGTGAAAAAGTGATATATAAATACAATTATTTTGACAGTAACTTATCTGTTTCCGAGTCAGCTTTAGGGAAGGAAAATAAACTAGTAAAAAGTTCCCCTGACACCTGTTAAGATATAGAATCATATTTTAAGTATTTTCCAATTATATATGCTGATAACATAATTTAAGATAACAAAGTGGTAAAACCACCCCAACTAGAAGCCATTCCTCCTTCCCCAAACAGATGTTATCAGTTACTACATTTATATTTTGGAATGCACACAAATGCATACACATACACATAATTTCAAATAGACAACAAAGATAATTAATTCAGGAATTCAGATATTTAAGTACTCATTACGTTAAATCAAAGCAGACATGATGGGGCAAATGAAATATTACAATTCAGATTCCAATTTTCTATATGTAGCTTTGAATATAAAATAAACTTGTTACAGTCAACTATAGTTCAGCATGAACCCTTTTTCTGGAAGTACTCAAAGCAGCCTCATCATAGAATAATCTTCAATTATTCTTCATATTTCAAGAAATCAAAACATCTGATACACAAAGCCTTTTAAAGTCTTCCCTTTAAAGATGAAAAAAAAAAAGTAATATCCTTTTTTAATGGAACACCTGACAGATATTTTCACCCAATTCTTCCTCAGGCTGAGTTACAGTGCAGAATTACACAGCTTAGATGTGGTTCTTCTTGTACCTAGAGGTGATACAAAAGGAGAAGGGATAACAGGTTGGATTACTTTGAATAATTTCCCCACCTCAAAAGCTATGACCAAAACAAATACATTGCTGTTATTGACTTTTTGAAATATTTAATTTAAAGAACTGTATTAATTAGAATAACAACCCAAGGAAAATAACATGAATAGACAAGGTAACAAAATGAATAGCAATCTTATAAATATTGTCATTGCCAAAAATGTACATTTTAGTTATCTTTAGTCATAGGGATCCACATGGTTATGCTAACAAAAAATAAAATAACTGGAAATCATTGGGAGATGTTTCAGAAACTGAAGGTCACAGAATTAGTTTTGTTGTAAAAGAATTAATACATTTTTGTACATATCATGAAACAATTTGTTTAATGGATAAGAACTTTTATGGTATTTAAAATGCCAAATTCTTTTATGTTTTTCCTGTTCCTGTAACATTCAGACTCACCTTGTTTCCTAATTTCTCAAAGTCTTCTTATTCTCCATATTTACTTTAGTTTGTCAAGGTACTTTTTCTTCTGTCAACACCAGTGAATTAAGGTTTAGGAGCACCATGGCAGCCGTTCAGGGGTTCTCTCAATGCTTCCACAGATATTGCACAGAATAATTCTGTAGGTAAGCTTAGCTTTTCTGTTGCTCTGCTCTTAACCCAACAGGTTTTCTAGAGGAGAAAATTACAAAACTTCAAGTAATACAAATAAGGCAAATGTGAATCTCACAGGACCCTGGCCTACTAGATGGCAGAACAATTTCTTTGCTAGGAGAATACTTGGCCCACTCACATAAATACAACAGTTAAATATTTTCTTTCTGGGATATTGAGACAAAACCCAAACTGCTAGAGCAGTCTTCTCTTCCTACCTTTCTGCTTCACATGCATGTTCTGTTTTGTGCTGAAACATTTTCTCTGTGAAGCATTTTCTGTTCCAATGATAAGCTACAAGTCTTGAAAATTCCTGGTAATTCTTTGAAAAATGGAGTGCATTGGTGCTTTATTTTGAAAGGTAGCTTTCTGGTTTGGGCCACAGTAAGCTGTCTTCCAGATGGTGCTGCAGGCCAGCCACCTACTTATTTTTAAATAAATTTTAAATTTTATTTTCTGCAAAGACACAAGGAATCAGAGAACATCCATATTTGGAGGAATGTCTATTTTCTTTTCTTATACTCTTGGTCTGTTTATATTTGCAAGAAGCACTTTCATCCTAGTGGAAGTTAAGAGAAAATTTTTGTCCCTCATGCCTACAAATCTTCTCCAAAGATTCTTACTTCTGTTCTATAAAATAATTAGAATATTTGCAATATTTGGGCTGGCTTTATGCTACATTAATAGATTAAACAAGTTCAAATATTCTTTCCTGTCCTCACCTCTTTACCTTATTTTCAGGCATTGTCATAGTTTTATTTACTTTGTAAAAACAACACTCAAACTTTTAAGAAAATCTATGCATGTTCTACATATAGGCACGTGATGTAGTATATTTTCGTACTATCAACAGAAATATAAATCTGGATAAAATGCCCTTGTTTAACAAAAACAGTTATTGTTTTCTTAGCATATTTAAAATGCAAGAAAAGATTCTTCCTTGTCACTTATATGTTTTATTTTGAGTAGGATCATCACGCCGTAAGTAGTCCACAAAGAAATTGCAATGAAAATATTAGTCGTCTTTCACTGCTCATAATACTGTTTAAAGTGCTTCTGGTGCCTTGGTGCTTTTATTGGCATTGAGTGTCATTATTCTACACTTTGTCTTTCATCTAAGTGGTTTGACCTTGTAGACAAAACATATTCTCAATTAGATTTTTCTCGCTTTCAGTCAATTAAATTTGTGTATGTTTATATCTGCCTTCTTAAGAGCCCATAAAATCCAGTTTCATTAAAGTTCCAGCTATTTGTTGAACTTTGATAATTCAGCAGTTTACCATATGTCAGCTGTCGTATGTCAGACTGATAACCTACCACAGATTTTCTTATTAGTCCTACAGGTGAAAAAATATTTATCTGTCCTCCTAATGGGTAAGTTGGTGTTACCTAGGTAATGGCTGTCAGTTTTATTTTTATTGCCTACCAAATTTTAGAAAGTGCAGTAAAAGCTATAAACACATTATATTGACCTCTGTTTTCAATAGGTTCTGCTTTTATCAGCAGACATTTTCACAACTTAGGATATTTCAATTCAGTAATGACTGTAGAGGCATATCCTTGTTGGCTTTCTTTTATGACAAAATGAGTTCTGGAGAGGAATGGTCTGAAAATGACAAGAATCATCTTAAACATATGACTAAATAAATTTGGGTAGTTTTTCTGACACAAAAGTAATTCCTCCAAAGTAACACATACTTACCTTTCCAGAAGGTAACGTAAGGTATTTAAAGTTGCTAGTGCAGTCTAATTCCATGTATTCAGATCCTGCAGCAGCAGAAGGATTTAGTTTCTCAGCTTCATAATAAGGATAAAACTACATTGAATGATATGGAATGCACATGATAGTCTAAACCCAGCATTTTCAAAAAATAAAACCTAACTACTTATTGAAGTTAGAATTAAAGAATCATATATGTAATGCTGTGAGTGGAAGGGGACATAAAAATTATAAAAACAACAGTGTTGCTTAGAACAAAAATTGCAGTGTACTATGCCTTCTTATATGTCAGCTTTCAAGTTTGAATAGCGGGTGTTGATGTGTAGAAAACTCCAAAAAAAAAACTGTCAAAGAAATGTGCTTCTAATTTCAACTACTAAATTCAGAAAAAAATATTGGTAATAAGAATAACTGATCTCTTTCCAGTCATTACAGAAAGGGATACATAAGTGGATTTGACATTTGAAAGGAATGAGAATTAGAGTATGTGACAGCTACTGGGCTTTCACAAGGGATTCTACATGCTTTAATCTGCAAATCAACATTTCACATTCAATTAATAGTTGAAAATATGCCCTTTATTAAATATATAATAATCTCTTAATTATTAATGATATAATTCTGATGCCATTATAATAAATTTATAATAGCTATGCATAATTTTTCATTTGCATAATGGAATTATAACATGGTTGTATGCTAAGAATGATAGTAAAGAATGAGTTTGGCTAACTCTCTGATAATATTCCATTAATATAAGACAACCAAGGTCAGCATCAGGTTTAAAATAGAGTGTAGGAGAGGAATCTAGTCTCTGGAAATTAGCTAATTGCCTTATTTTCTGTGGTGATTATTTTACCTCATCTTCAATGTGCTACACCTGCAAGAAATGACACTTGCTGACAGAATGATGTGAACTGCAGGTGGAACTTCTTGTGACTTCTCTCTCCTTGTTGACTTCAGCAGTTTGTTGTTTTCTTTTTGCTCTGTCTCCATGTTTTTAAACTCCATGTTCACTAAAACATGATCCAGAAAGAAATTACTGTTAAAATTTGGTAGACTTTTCCCCCTTTTTACTTCAAAATATGTTATTAACTAGTGTGTTCATAATGCAATTACAATATGGGAAAAGCACCCTAAAAAATCTAAATGTTTTATTTATACATAATCTGATTCCAATAGATGGTGAGGATTAGTTGTAAAATCATGTGTGTGCCTGGATATATTTACTACTACTTTGTTACTTGTGAGATCATCTGGTCTGTGCTATGGGAAAGACCAGGAGAATAACCACGTCTTGAACCACAAAGAGAAGCATTTTCTGTTCTCAGTAGTAAGATTCAATGGGGGCAAAAAAATTAAAATTTTGCTTAAGGCCATCTCTTTCTAAAAATATTTAGTATCAAGAGAACATTTCATAACAGATTGTCTTTGATCTTTGCTTGCTTGTTTGTTTCTATCTCTTTTCCCATTTAAAGTAACATACTGAAATAATGCTGCAGTGAGCTAACCTGCTGACTGTGACACTGTAATCAATTAATCCCCTTAGCCTTCCTGCCCACCTTGCTGTTGGTTAATTTGTAAGCATAATTTAGGTAAAAAAATACTGACTGCAAACTCATTCAGTAATTCTCTCTCTATTTTAGACAATTTGTAAAAAATAAGCCCCCGTAAAACACCAAAGTCTCCCTACATATTAGATTTATTAAGAGCAAATATTTGAATATGTAGATATGCTTGCTTCCACTAGCAGAAGACTTACAGAGCATTATGGTATATGCAGACAAAGCGTGCCAGACAGTAAATAGTTGCATAATATCCGTTTCATAAATGTTTAGTCAGAGAAGTGGGACCAACATTTTACACAGTTCTATGCCGTTTTCAGTCCCTGGTGTATGTATATAGATAAGCACAGACATAAGGCCATATTTAAAAAGTATTTGGTTTGTAGATCCTCTCTCAGCTCTAAAGGTTTGGCTTGAATCTGCTTCGACAAGAAACTGAAACATCCCTGCAATAATGTGAGTAAGGGTGATCCAAATAGCCTTGTAGCATGATAGGGTTTTATAAAATACGATTTGCTGTTTAAGACCTGCTCTTCCTCTCTGCAAAATGATTTAAAAAGCATTCTTCCATAGAATTAGAAAAGAATTTAAACGTATATGTATTTATACAGAAGTAGAAAAAATACATTGCTTTGGTCTATGCTTGTAGTGAAACACATGTCTTTCCATCCTCCATCAAAATAATTTCTTTGTGGTCAAGCTGAAGCTGACATAACCTGTTGCATAATCATATTCAGAGATGTAAAGATCAAAAGGAGAATTATGACCACCCATCTTTCTAGGATCACAGCAGCAAGGTAAATAAGAACAAGAAGACTGAGGTTAAATTGTGATGTAGATTTACATTGAAAGTGGTTAACTGGAACACCAAGATGTAAAGGCCTATCAAAGTATGTAGTCAGGGGAGTCAAATTTGCTTTTCAGTCTGTTAGTTCTGGAAATTTTTTGTGCTGTAATCCTCTATTAAGTAATTAGGCAATACACAATGTACATTTGGCAAAATGTTCAGTAGAATTGTTGGAAATCTAACCTTACATCAAAAAAATCAAGAAGGATTTTGACAAAAGGTTCTTTACCTTGTTCTCGATTTATTTTTTAATATGGTATTCACCATGTTCCTCCATTTCAATAGCTATCCTTCACAAAAAAGAAGGTGTGCTTATTTCAAGACTGAAATTTCAATACATTTTATTTCCTTTTGAAAATCTACTCCACATTCTTATAATCTTTTTTGACATTGCCAGACATTCTTTTCCAAAGTCCTCTGATCTCAAGGCTAGACAAAGTCAATAATTAAGAAACGCCCTCCTTCTTGGAGCTTACACTATTATATTTGTTGGGAAATATAAATAAGGAAATCATAATTATATGTCTTATAATTAATTTAATATAATTATATTAATTATATCCTTATACTAATTACACCTTCAACTGTCAGAAATTTCACAAATGTATTGGTTTGCTTAAGGGGACAAAAGAATATCCAGAGCTAACCAGCAAATTTTCCATTAATGTTCTATGACCTCGGCAGAGCCACCTTTTTTGTAATGACACGGTCCTTTGAATGATAAGCGGCTGATACTGTAACTAAAACTTTGCAGAAGAGTGATTGTAATGAATGTCAAAAATTGGAGAAACAACTTAGACTTACTTTTTGTAAAAAGTGCTTTCTGACAGCTTTCTTTCAGACATATATAATACGTTGTCATTCTCTTATGTTCAATATTATTTCATGTAGGCCAATATGTGTTAAATCAATGTTAACCTGAAGTGTCAGCTCACTTCATTTTAAAGTTCTGAGGCTACTTCAGTCAGTTACAGCAGTGTGGTTTAAGGAGACTTGACTGATGTTTTAAACCTCTGAATTGTTAAGGTTTGCATTTAAATATGCCCTTTTTCTCCTTTTGGGCTTACTGCTTAAAACAGTCTTTGTAAGTTGTAGCTGCACTCCAATGTGTGTATTACTTGTGCAAAAGACAGCAACAGTCTGGGTTTCATCAGCTAACCTTAACCTTACCTTAACCTATCTATTTCAGTTTAAATTTGTATTATTGAAAAAGTGCTCCTTGACTGCCTCTTAAAATACAGCCTCGTGTTCCTGATGAACAGAAGCAGACTGGCATAAAATGTGGGCCATGACTCAGTCACCTGGTATTGTTGAGGCACTTCACATCAGTTTGCATTAAAGCACATATGTCAGATGGTGTTCAAAGCGAGGCTCTTCTAATTTTTTTACTCGTAAATGCATAAGCAACAGGCAATGAAACAAGCTTTGACCTCAACCAAACTGGCAGTGTTCATAAACTAAAAGATCTACTGCTGTAATCAATTATCTATTAAATACTCTTCACTATTCTCAATTGCTTTTTCACAATTTCATGTTTTTATTCTCTTTGGATGGCACCTGACCAGCACTAGAAAACACAGAGCTTTATTCTGGTTTATGTGACAGTCCATGGGCACTCACACTAGAACAGACAAAGAATCTGAAAAGCAGGTCCACATTAAGGACTTCGGAGAAGTTCTTAGTAGTGTTAAGAGACCCTCGTCCAGTCACCTGTGGTGAGCAGAAGATTTCTGAGAGAAGTAATGTAATAAAAATTTTAATCTCAAGACTAAAACCAGCTGTGTCTTCTGACCCCACTGCTGTAGCAGTCGACATGAGTTACTTGAAGTTAGCAAAGCTTTTGGCATGAGCTGATGAACTTTCACTTTTTGCTGTAACAGAAGTAGATGAAATATGGTACAAACCCGTTGCAAAAAACAGAGTAGTTTTGGTGTGCTTAAGAAAATGCATAGACAAAGAACACAGCCAGCTGTACATCAATATGTCCAGAAGTTACCTGAACAGGAAGACTGGGAGCACTCACAATGATTGTAACCAATCAGAACACGACAGTGCAATTTGAGAAGGGAAGAATCCATGGCCAGCTATAATGTGTACCTAAAGGCACTTAAGAATAGTGGAGGTAACCACAAAAAAGACATTGTTGAAGAGCCCCGTGACGCTCCCCAGGATCTAGGATTGTGTCTCTAACCTCCAGGAAACACAGGTCCTCACAGCTCTGGACTGTACACTGCAGCATTGACCCCACTGCACTGACCCACATGACGTTCCTCCTGGCTGCACTGTCTCTCACAGGCTGGAAAAATCACACAATTAGTAAAACTGCACATGTGTGATGTAAGTGGTTTGGTATGTAAATCCATGTAGCCACACTACCATCTGGTCTTAAAACTTCTTCACAGAGAGTTCTCTCTTTTTGTTTGGAAGTTTTTTTAGGCAGACAGTTTCCAGGAGAAGCCTAACCATGTTTATAACAAAAAAATACCTCTTTGTTCTTGTGTTATCATTGCCCTCTAGCTGAAATATTTCTTCTTGCTGAAGAGAGATAATTTCATTCTCTCTGAATCTTGATGAGAAAACCATATTCTCTGCTAGCACTTTGAAGGGCCCATCTTTGTATGATAGACATTTCATCTCCCTCCTGGGAATATTCCTGGTAATGCTTTCCTGATGGCCTTCCAGTTAGAATTAATGTCTCTGGACACTGGCAACAAAAATATAGTCCTGTATTCCAGTATCTTTCGTAATGGTGTTCATACTTTTTTCTATTTGAAACAGTTGCCCTGATACAGCCTTGGGGTTTTTTCATGATCACATCACATAGGTAGATTTTATGTTCTGTGTTGAGCTTGAGGTTAATAACACATCCTTGTTGACCTTTACAGAGCCATAGCTTTCATTTTGCATTATTAAATGTCATCTTATTCCCATTTTTTTAATGTCACCTACTTCTTGCTGATAGTATGACCCTTATATGTTTAGACAGTACTTTCAAACTCTGAGCCATTGACAGATTTTGTTAGTTGCCAATCTTTATGGCAGAGTCACTAATGAAAAGAGCCTTAATGGCAAGCACCAAGACACGAAAATAATCTCACTGCAAATCTTCTCTGTAGTCCATGTTTCATGATCTTGGTTTTAGCTTGGAATATGAAAATAACAGAAATATGGTCATCATGTTAAAGCTTGAAAACTGCAACTGCAACATTTTGATATAGTTCTTCATATTTTCTTTTCTAGTAGTTTTAACTACTGTGTATTTTTTATTTATTTTGTATTATTTAAAAATAAATTAATTTCAATATGTGAAGCCTTTTTAGACAAGCAGAGATGAAGCTCTGATTTTATTTCATGAGTTATTTATAGCAGCAAGGGAAGAAAAAGGAAAATAAAGGAGAAAAAAGAAAGACATCTGAAATTGAAAGCTGTTATTAAAGTGTATCATTGTATTGTGAAAACAGAATTGTTTTGTGAGTGCAGCATTTTTTTCTCTGCAAAATAGCAACAGTAATTCTCTATTTGTTTTAAGTGTCAATACAAGTCCATGGAGACAATGTCATGTCAAACTGAGGGAAAATTATTTCAATACAACTATGCTATGAGACATTACCGTGTCAAGACCATGTTAAAAGCATGTCAGCAAAAAAACCCAACAATATGGAAATCCAATAATATGTCAATCTAATGGTTTCCGATGTAAGGATTTGGAGATTTTGTTACATTGACAAGATAATAGAATGCTATCAATGCAAATTGCACCTTTATTTAAAAGCAAAAAATTAAATCAATATCATATTAACAAATATCCAGTAAAAGATCAATAAAATTAAAGCTGTATTCCTCATCCCTTAAACAATCTATTGTTTGTGAACTAATTAGATAATTAAGAACAAGTATTTCATTAAATGTAGACTAAGTGAAATATTTGCAACCTGCTGAGGGTAAAGCTAGCATTTGCATTTCAGGCCAAACCCAGTTTCTGTAGTAATATCTCCCAGGAACTGTCCTGACAAGATGCTGGTGTTTCCTAAATGGAACATGGAAGGAAGCCTGTTTTGTGAAATCCAACCCAGAAGGAACTTATTATAACAATATCAAAACTAGTCCCATACAATAATGTGTCAGCCTGGGCTGCTTCTGGCCCGTTTCCTCCTAATCACGTCTAAAATTTTATGTCAGCCTTCTAGAAAGAAAAGAAAAAGAGAGAGAATATAAAACTTTTTAATCTTTTTGGAAAGGCTCATTCCTCTCCCTGCTCTGCAGGGAGGTGCCTGCACTAAAAGCTCTCCCTGTGTCAGTGCCCAGTCTGTTGACATTTGCTGTCAAATATGTGCCACGACGCAGTTTCTGCTGCACTGCTCAACAATCCCTGTGACAGACCTTATAAACTCTGTGTGCTTGGACACAGACAGATAAGGAGAATTTATTTATTTTTCATTGCTGATTGTGTTTCTGCTTCCTCTTCCCCCTTTCTTCTTAATTCCTCTTTATGGGACACTTTATATCACATTGTTTTGGAATGTGATGCCACAACTTCCTGTTTAACCTTGCTCCTCAACATCTGGAAAAATATGCAGTTAGTGTCTCCCTGTAATTCAAGCCAAATGTTGTCTTCATTAACATTTATAAATATTAAAGGAACAGGGGAAAACTCTGCTGCGTGTAAAAAGCTACAGCTAAAAGAATGAAATCCACACTATTACTAAATATTTGTATTACTAACTTCATAGTTTAATATCTTTGATCCCAGGACAGAACTGAATTTTGTGAGCTTCGTTTCAGATATTTTTGTTATTAATATTTGTGCATGCAGAAAGGGCATAGGCCAAAGAGTTTCTGAGCACCTAGAATTCCTTTGAAAGTCAGTGTTCTGCTAGTTAATTCTTTTGTAAGGGTGAATTGAAAACAAGAGGAAAATAAAGTGCCTACATCACACTCATTTGCTAAAAACAAAATATTATTATGAAATTAATTACCTCTCTTTCTTGAAAGTAAGAAATTTATTATAACATGTTAAACCAAAAATGAAAATTCTGAGCGTTCTTGGAAATGAATCAACAATTTTAAAGGCTAGCATTCAATTGTTTGCACAATAACAACCCCAAAATATTGGCAAATTTCAAAATCAATGTGACTATTGGAAACTAGCTGAAACAACTGCAAGACATACAATTGAGGAAATCACACAGAACCAATTACTCCTACTAGGTTAAACTATACAATACAAGGAAAATATAGCTATGCAGGTCAGAGGCTCTTGTGAGAAATTTCTGTTTAATATTTTCCTTTCTATTTTTAGAATTATTTTTTTAATTAGGTAATTCCAGAAAAACAATCAAAGTAGAGAAAAGAAAGGTGGCATCAGAGAAATCTAATAATTTTCATAGCAGATGTTGAAAGGTTACCTATAATTTATTTATAATTAAATATTTTAGTTTGGAACTGCTGTTATGAAGGAAAGAAATTTTTCTCAGCAATGTAGTGCTTCAAAAGAAGAAGCACAAGTTTTAGAAAAACAATTACTATGAATAAGTAACTCTTCATTTTGAAGCACAGCCTACTACTTAAAGTCTGTTTCTTCTAACTTAATGTGAATAACAAGGAGGAATCTGAAAAAAGCTTTCTGATGTCTTTTGTGTCAGATATTAGTCTCAAGAGTGGGAGAAGAATGGGACATGCATGGCAAGTTAGGTATTTTCTCCACAGGCATATTATCCCAAATTTGTCTTGTGAGATGCTAGAGCTTGGCAAAGATGTCTGAAAATGATGTTACATTAGCGCTTATTATAGGAATGGATCCCAATTTTTTTTCTAGTTGCTGGCACCATTCCCCTTAGATTTTAGTTTTCTTGTATTTATTACATCAGTGTATTGCTTTCACATTCAATAATTAACTTTGCTGTTAAAAAGTTTTCAGCATATGTTTGAAATAATTAATGTTAATTGCTGCATGAACTTTGAGTGATCCACCAGGAACAAGTTAGCTCCAAAAAGAACATTTGCCATCTGAGTACACAGTCATTAAAATACATTAATCTACTAATCCTTATACCTTTGTGCTGTTTCCCTTTTCTTGTGCCAAGAAAACAAGAAGAAAGAGAATTGTGCCAGAATAGCTGTTGATCTTGATTTTATAGGAAAGAATTCAGGAGAATACACTTTAAAACTTGGGGCTAGTTTCCCCAAGGATAATGGTAAATAATGTCAATATTTGTGAAAACTATGAAAACCTAGCGCTTTTACATTTTGAATATGGAATGTTGTGTTAATAACTCTCTGAAAAATATGGGGCTCATACATAATTTGCCCCGCTGTAATATTGTACATTTCAGGATATGTCCAAAACTTAACTTCCTAGTACAAACAACAGGAAAGGACTGAGAAGAACTGCAATCATGAGTCAAGTGCCTTTAGGCTGAAACGAACTTGTGTGTCTTGCCTACAATGGTTGTTAAGGGCTGTATTCCAGTCTCAGCCCTCAGCTCTCCCAATGCTGGTGGAGCGTCAGACCTCAGCCTCTGTGAGCCTCTCAAAAGTTATAAACCCAAAAATTCGGCTGGTCCATACCCTTGAAAGCACAGTGGGGAGAGACCAGCCATGAAAGATGCTTGGAAGGGAGCACACAGGGCATGTTCCCCGTGGTGATGGAGGTCCATCTGGAGTCCTCTCTGTGTTTAGGTAGCTGGGGAACAACTCTCGTCTGGAGCACATCTCCATCCTGAGTGCATTACCAGCTCTGCAACCAGGGCTCAAGACAGAAAGCTAATGGTAAAATGATACCCTCTTCATCCTTCCAGCAACCTATGTGTCAGAATTCTTTCCACAGTGCATAAAGGATTTTGTATTTCTTATTTAGTTTTAATGGTTGTCTGCAGATTATATTACCAAGTAATATGTGTGAGGTTTTAATATCCATAAGTCTAAAGCTCAGGAAAAAAAACCCAGCTAGATAATTTTAAAGTTTTTTTGGTTTTAGCAGATTTTTTTTGAAATTTTATTATAAACTCAGCAGTTAAATGCCCAGCACAGTCATAATGAAATCAGATGGGAGCAAGCGACAGCAGTGTTTACTCAAAGCTATTTTCAGACTTCATATTTTCATTGAATTGGTAAAAGAAGCAACGTTTCTCCAAATCTGCCGCTGGAAATTTACATTCCCCTTAGGTCACATCCTGGTGTGAACTTTACAAGCCTAGGCACTTCAGAAAACTAGGGACATGGTTTATTGGTGGGTGTGACAGTGGTAGGTTAATGTTTGGACTCAGTGATTTTACCAATTTAAACAATTCTGCCATTTTATGATTCAATTCACACAGTTCATTACTGAGCAATTTCCAAATTTACCTACTGAACTTGACTGTAAGAACTTCTGGAAATGATTGGAATCATGATCTGGAGGATAAACTGATCATTAAGTCCAAGCATTGCTACCAGATGCCTTTTTTGATATTAATTTCCATGAAAATTTTAATTTATGAATGTACTTTATCTTGAAACCGTATTAGATTTTTCATGAAACACAAGCCAGTGAAGAAGAAAGATTTTAACAGATTTGGGTTCATAGAATAATTATAGACAGCTAATATGGTCTATACACCAAGTCAGAAGTTTAGAACGACACACTGAAAGCGAAATTTATCTCAGGCACAGGTAATTTAGGCATAATTTCATAAACCTGGCCCTATGGCATATTTTGGCAGAAATAAAGAAGTAAATTGCAATTACATAGTAGACAAAAGAAATAAAAAAGCACTCTAAGGTTTGCTTAAGATTAGTATATAATGAAACCACCAAATCCCACGTGCCCTGAAAGAAAATCTGGTCCATAGAGCACCCCATTAGGAGCAAGCCAAAAGAAAGGTAGGGTTTTTAAACAATGTTTGGACATATCAATATCTGGTTTAAATTCATTCAGAAAACCTAGAGAAAAGAATCATCTGCAACCTGAGAATATGATACTTCAACTTCACAAGAAGATGGTGTTTTCAACGAGATACAGAAAAAAGGCTAAGGGGTTTTTTATGCTTTTTCTCAACTAGAACATTATTTCAGCTTTATAAGTCAATCTCAGAAGAAAAAAAAATCAAGCACATATGTAGTGTTTTTTCTTAACCACAATTAACTTAAAGTTACTTGGTTGATTGCTTGCTATTCTCTCAGTTGTACCCACAGGAATGACTCACACAAAATTGATGCAAACTGTTGCAACAAACAAAATATTACTTGCTCAAGCAATGTGTTCTGACTGTCTAAAACAAATGAAACAGGAGTGAATTTAACCCCCTACTCCGGTCACTATAGCTGAAATGCAAACAGAGGCTCACCTGCCTCTTTGATTTGAGGGATGATGTGAAAACCACATTGGTTAAAAATCAAGGGAATGTTTGCTCTGTGGTTACGCAGGGTTGCTGCAGATTGTGTTGGCCTTACATGTCCCTATCCAATCTCCACACACCCATTCTTTTTAATCCATTTTGTCCCTTTCGCCTACCTACCACATGCACATCTAATTAATCTCCATGAAATCAAATATTTCAGGAGTGTAATGATGTATCCTTCCATATTAAATTAAAACAAACAAACAAACTCCAAACAAACAAAAAACAACAACAAACCCCAAACCAAGCAAAAAAACCCCCAAACCAGAAAACCCCAGAAACAGCCCCCCTCCCCCAGCTAAAAGCCTAGAGTTTGATAATGGCGCATATCTTTTCCATTACAGTCCCAGTGAAATGTGTACCACCAATTCACTGTCCAGGACACTTTTGTCAAATTTTTAAAGGTTTTCATCACTGACTTTCTTTAAACCTTGGAAATTGCAATGATGTACTGTTTTGCTTTCATTTATTTCTGATAATATTAAGTATTGGGAAAAGCCTCTCACAGCTTCTGTTCCAAATTTAATACAAACCAAATTTAGAATTTGGACTGGTTATCTCCAGAAGTCTCTTCCAACCCCAGTCATTCTGAGACATTATTTTCATCATTTGATCATTAAAAAAAATAGAAAAACATTTCAGGTTTTTTAAAAATTTATATAAAAAGTGTGCATTTAATTAAAATAATAGTTGAAACAATTTGATATGGAAAGTAATCTAAAAACATTCAGGTAAATACACTTTGATATTTTAATGAATATTTTCTTTGATTTGTGTTTAGTTCTATTGTTTTTATTCATCTTAAAAAAATCACTTTTTCACTAGTCAAAGCATGGATGCGCTCATCCAAATATGTATTCTTCCAAACTGAACTCCAAATAAAATATGATCTAATTGAATCTACCTTTATGTTCTGGGCACTTTTTCTCCTTTTGAACTTATCCTGTGCTACTAAACAGCCAAAAGAAGACTTACGGGAATAATTTATTTTACTCTCAATAGTACACATTGAACCTGGAGGCATTTTGGTGTCACATAAATTGTATACAGTACAATAGAATGTCAATAGGTCAGTATCTTCTCAAAAGAAACTCTAAAGAAAATGAGGTGATTGTAACATCAAGTGGGCAATCAGTAAATCTTACACTAATGCTACCAATATTAAAGTTAAAATGTTACAGTGAGGTCTTGTCTGCCCTAGAGGAGACAAAGAGGTTGTAACCACTGGGTGAAGCACTTTGAAATACTAGTAAATTACTTCATGATCTCATCCAAATGTGCATCTTCTCTTTGGCTTGTGTTGCTACAACTGTGTGTTTTGGCTCACTCAGAAAACCTATTGTTTATGACTTGGTTTCTTCTTCAGAAGATAGACTGATAAAAACTTCTGGAACTACTGGCTTTGACAGCTTCCCCATTAAAAAACCCCACTAAGAAAAGGATGACTTTTCAATATTTCAAGTGGTATATTTTACTCACTTTTTAAAAAAATCGAAGCCCTCCTTAAATGCTTCAAAATTTTCAAAGATAAATTTTGATTAAAAATCAATATTTTTATTTAAATCAAAAATATTTATTGTATTTTTAATGTTGAGGAGAAACAGATTTGGACTTTTTAATTCTGAAGAAATTAATAAAGTTGCTAAATTGAGACTTTGGAATCATCAAGGAAATTTACACTCTGGAAGGACTGGATAGCAAGACATATGAGGAAGAATCAGACATAAATTTTCAGAAGAACATCTCATCTTGCCAAATAAGACCAATAAAACCTTGACATACATGCTGAGATATGATTTCTCACAAAAGCAAAGGCCAAAAGAAGGTAGATGTTTTCATTGTTTTGAAAACTATAGAGCAATTACATGAGCCATCTCAATCAATATACTGCTTCATTGCTGTAGAATAAAAAAATCCAAACAATCAACTATTCATGAAGTACTGAGTGAATGATTATATGGGAATAACTAATACTACATACAAAGAGAAAAATTATCAGTGATATGGCTAATCATCTCGATAATTTTTCCTTATTTCATTCCATTTGTATAGGTTTCTGGCAGGGATTGTCAAGAAAACAGTGCTTGTGACTGCTCTCATTTGGCTTCCTTTTTCAGATGCATCTTTCTGCAGATAGGCTTTTGATATGAAAAAAACCCACTATTTTTGGTGGCTTGTGGCATAGTAAAGGCTGTATAATAATTTTTGATATTAAAACAGAAAGAAGGGAAGGTAGTAATGAGAAACACAGAAGATCTTTAAAATCAATGTTATAGCTGTACATCTGTAATAAAATAGAAAGGTTGAAGATATTTGTGGAGATGACACAACACAGGAAAGGCTTAGCAAGACCAGCATGCCAGAGTTTACAAAGATGCTCAGATGACCAGCATAAAACAGGCCTAAATTAATCAATGTTGGTGTGAGTCACTTTTTTCATGAATAATTCATGAACAAGTCAGTTTTTACTCTGAAACCTCTTGTCTTGTGTTTTTTTCCTGAAGCGTCTGGAAAATGAAGAATCATATTTCACTGTTTTTGGTATCTATTCTCAGAATCCACCCATTAAAAGTCATACAGTTAAAAAACAATGTAGGGAATACTGATATTAATAATGTGATTCAGGAATATGTCAGAAAGAACAATTTACTTTTCACTAGAAACTATGAATTTTGTAATTTGAAGAAGCAAGGATAGGCTATGCAAATATTTCATATTTTTTACAGTCATCATAGTATTGTTAAAATTCATGGCAAACACGTCTAGCCAATAAAAGCATCAATTTTATACTTTACAAGATTTAATGTATGAGTGCTTTTTATTACTGTTTTAATGATGGCATGATTTAATAGATATGGGCTCTTCTTTGTAATGCATTTGCTTGTCTATTTCTTTTTTCATATTATTTTATCATATTATGTAAAAGATTATAACCATTATGCCAAAGCATTAGTGTCAAGGGTAGAATAATGCCAGGGTTTATGAAAATGTTATTAATGCACATTTATTTTAATTTATATTATTCTTTACAGAAAGACCTCTGGAATATTAATATCTCTACCTAATCTTTACATTACATCTGTGTATTGTAGAATGTTTCAGATGTGAATCAGAGAAGTCTTTTATTTTAAAAGCATCTTCTGACTCAAAAAAAAGTTTAAACTTCCAAATTTGTTCTATATTAAATGGTAGCAACAGTTCAGGGAAATGAAAATGATGCTTCAAATTAGGTTGTTGAATAAAAAGGAATTGAAAGAGTGAATTTTCCTTTCCATGCATGGTAGACACTTAATTCTTTGTGCCAAAAGGTTGATACAAGCAATATTCATCATGTTTGATGTTGATAAATTTATCTCCATGTATGGAAGGATTACACATAATTGACAAAATGGATAAAGCTTGTATGATAACTAGCAGTGAGTGAATAACTGATTAAAGTATTTAAAAAAACTAAAATATTCCTGATCTTTTTTTTTCCCCTTTCCAGCTATGGACAATGTTTTCAGTGAAAAATATTTAGTATACTGATTATTTGAACAGGGTAGACTCATAGAAAAGCTGAATCCACTGCTGGGGGTTAAGGCCAAGGCATGTGGAGGCAGGATCTAAGCTTTGGTCCAGGAGTGAGGATTTCCACAGCTCCCCTCCCACAGGATGGGAAAATGAAAGAGTTCTGGTCCAGCCTGGACCAGGTAGGAGGAGGAGAAACAGACAGATTTGGAGCTACCCTGTGGAGGTGTATCTCTAAGGAGAGATGTATCAGTGGCAAAGAATTAGTTTTGTGAGGGATACAGAAGTGCTGGCTCTGTGAAACTTCCTGTTGTGGACTTTGCTTTAAGGATAATTCTTTTACAAATACTTACCACAGAGGACTCTCAATTAGGAAGTTATGTGATGTCTTTCCTTTTTCTTCATAGGGGCAACACAACTGCTACAAGGGTTTCTTATTTTAAGCTCAGAGTCTTGTGTGAAAGATTCCACTGATATTATTGTCAATATAATAATATTTAATATTTTATAAAATATATAATTATAATTAATCATAAATAGAAAACATATGATATTATATATCAATGTATAATTGTTCACTTGTAAGTATATATGGCATCATATTATAAACATGATTATTTCAAAAGGAAGCATTAATATATAATATATTATATATTATATCATACATCAATGATATATATAATCTAACATGTATGATCTATCATAAAGGTATGATATATATTAGATATAAGATATATAAGATATATAAGATATAAGATATAAGATATAAGATGATATATGATTTAAGGTATAAGATACAAGATATAAAATGTAAGATATGTGATAAAATTGCTTTTTGAAATTCACTAGTGAATATTCAGATTTCACAGTTCATATGCACATTTCAAGAACATTTGGCTGTGCAATGAAAGAATAAACAGAAGACAACTGAAGATATGTTTTAAATTTATATAAAGATTCATTAAATATGCCTTTTCCCCCCCTATTTAACATTTAAAGCATATATTGCATCTGATTTGAATTTTACCCATGTACGTGAGTGCACTAAGATGGATTATTTGAAAAGCGACTATTAAACGTGTCTGTATTTTTAGAAAAGTGGAAAAAGCCCCCATAATTAGTTTGTGCAGTAAATAGTCCAAGTCTGGTCTGCTTAATTGTATTATTGGCTACTAGAACTCTCAAACAAAGCTTCATATTACCTATATTTTTTGCATATATTGGATGTTTGAAACACTTTCACTGAAATAACTAGACAGAAATTTCTAACCAGACGGAAATTATTTGAAACAACAAAACCCACACCAAGATGATTTTTCATCTATGACTTGAAATTTGAATTTGGGACCTATATTATGTTGCTACAAATTGTTGGAAACCAGGTATCTTTATAAAACTATGTTATTTGAATAGAGCATATTAATGTTTGTATTCGTATTTAAAATGCTCAACATTCAAAGTTAGAACAATTCAGTTCAAGCAATTTCACCGAATATCTCTTTTTACCTAGTGAAGGACAGAATATTCCTTTTTTTACTGAGATAGAAAATGAAATATTTGAATATATGATATAATAAAAATACTGGAAATTAAAATAGTGGGCTTAAGAACAGCTGGTCATTGAATCTTCCTTGTTCTTAAACATCTGTGTAATTCCAGAGATCACTCTGTTTTTTTTTGTGTCTCTGCTTACTTTTGACTAAGCCTGCATTTCAGATCAGATCTGTGGTTTGCCCAGTCTGAGCAGACAGAAAAACTGATCTGTTCAAAGTTTTGTTTTGAAGTACAAGATATTTAGTACTATATTGGAGTTTACGTGATTGTAGATGTTAAATGTTGCTTTTCCTGCAACACATGGAAAGATTGATGACTTCCCTTTTCCTTTTCTGCACCAAATGTCATTAAATATATTTCAAACAGCTGAGTATTTTCCACTTCCTTTCAATGTTATTGCCAGACTGGCTGAGATGTTATTTTTTTCCCTTTTGCATTTTCTTTAAATCACAAGCTGTGAGTTAGATTTAAGGAAGCTGCAGTCAGGTACCATGAGCAGAGCCCATATTTTCTCCAGTTTTTTATTTCTTCATAACTTTCTGCATCTTCTTTCTGCTCTTAAACAAAGATGGTTTATGATTCTATACAATACCGCCTAGGACCCCCATTCAGCAACAGGGCAAGAGAAGTTTATACATACACTGATCTCAGATGAGTTTGCAGTTTAGGTTAACTAACTCTTAATTACAATTGTCATGCAAAATTAGGCAGGGCAATGATTTTATAGATTTTTTGTTGTTGTTGTGTGTGTTTGGTTTTGATTTTGGTTTATGTTCGTTTGATTTTTTACTGCTACTTTGTAGTCCTAAACCTGGGGCTTGCTGAGTGAACACTTATCAGAGAAGAGCAGGTATAAACAAGGTTTTTACAGCATGAAATTTCTTTACTTTTTTTTTTTTTTCCCAGGTTGTTTAGAATAAAAAGATAAATTAATATAATGCTGTGGCAAAGGCAGATATATTTTCTGATGTTATATAATAATCTGGTTTTGGAAAGAGATTTCTGAAGAATGAGTGTTCTCTCCACTGATTCAGGTCAATTGAATCATAGAATCATTTAGGTTTGCAAAAGACCTTGAAGGTCATCGAATTCAGTCCTTAGCCTAACACTGCCAAGTTCAGCACTAAACCATGTCCCCAAGCACCACATCTACTCAAATTCCTCCAGGAATGGTGACTCAAGCACTTCCCTGGGCAGCCTGTTCTAGTTCTTAATAATTTTTTGGAGAAGAATTTTTTCCTAATTGCCCTAAGATAGTCTACAGAATCAAGAACTCCCTTACTTAACTTCTAATACAGATTAGTTTACTGTTTCTGCAAGGCTGAAGAGTATTGCCATTCCTGCATCTCCATAGCTTTTGGCTGTGTCGTTTTATAGAAGAATATGGCCTCAATCTCTTTCCTGCAGAATAAACTTGAATGTTTTCATGCTAAAGAAACTCTCTAACTACAAAAGTAAGTTTAGCTTTCTGCATATTTTTAAGGTGTACAACAGATGATGTTCCCTGGGCTAGCTCAGTGGAGCTTGTGTTAACACTGAAAAACCATTCACATCAATATTGCTTTCTACTGGTTGAGGTTCCTCTCCAAAAGCTACCAGAACCCTGGTGGAGTTCAGATGTGAAGTGCTCCACAAGTTTTCAGCTTGATGTTTCTTCTCATGCCTTGCCAGATATGGGCTATTTCAACAAAACATTCCCTTACATTGCATGAATTTGTACTCAACCTTCTCTTTTGAGATTGCTTAACTGTACCCTCTTCTTTTCTTCAAAAGAAGAATCGTACCCCTTTCTTTTCTTATTTAAGTGTAATTTTAGCTTCACTACCACTTTTCATCCTCTGCTCCAACCATTGTGACTTTTCTTCAAGTATCCTCTTTTACACTATTTACTCCTGGGTAAATAAACCCTGCCAGTCCCAAAACCACTGCAGAAGTAATTTGAAAACATGTTGAATTAATAAACTTTCTGCTCCTGTTGTTTATGGGTGTAATGCTTTTGTCTTTTTTTTCTCTGCAGTGGCTCTACTGCCTGGTGATTGTATATCACACAATGAGCCTGTTTGACTCTTGCCCTTCTTTGTATTACTAGAAAATTAGTAAAAGGGTTTTTTTTAGTATCTATATTTCTGTTACACTAAATTCTGATGCCTGCTTATGTGTCTTGGGTTACATTTTTAGCCTATAGTTCACTCAAGGTTCCATTATAGGTTGTTCTGTCCACACTGACAATCTCTCAGGAGTAATGAAATGAGAAGAAGAGAGGCTCATTAAAAAAGAAGAGGAGGATAGCCCAAGAGTCATAAAATGAAATGAGAAAATCTGATTTATCTGGGTCTTTCAAAGTGGCATAACTTTCAGCAGCTCTAGTAGTTGGATAAGAAGCAGTTACCAGCATTTAGGTCTTTTATGACTCTCCTAAATTGTTGTGGATACAAATATCTATCTTTCACTAACTAACAGAGGAACTGTAACAGGCCTGGCTTTCTAAAATATACTAGCTCACTGGCCATATTTTTTTCTGAAAGTTATGTGGTGGTAGAGCTTATTCCCCCCTATATTTTATCTAAAGTTCCCTGAGATTCAATGTCTGCATTTATTTCTGCTCGACAAGTTAGGATGAAATAATTCCAATATATTATTTGTTTTCTCCTGAGTGAGCTCCAGTGAATACTTGACTCAAACAATGCAATGACAGTAAGGCCTCAATTAATGCTCCCTTTAAGCCTTGTTGGCAGTCACCATAAGCTACTGTAAGTTCAATTTAATGAAAAATCATTGCTGCATCAAGTTCCATTCCTGTCCTAAAAGAACTGAAGCCCATTTGGTTCAATTCAACAGAATAAGAAATGTTAATAATAAGAATATAATACTATCTGGGGGGGGGAAAGGATTCACACTTACTGTTCCTTTTTTTGCCCAGGGTATCATGGTGATTCTTCTGGAATTGCTTTCCTTTGGCATAACCTTTCACTCTCACTCTTAAAAATTCTAAACTGCTCATTTTCCTGAGCTGCAGAGAATCATTCACTAGAGATTTAAGAATGATCAGAAAAGCCCCTTGGAAATTTTCAGGATCACTATTGCTTGTCTGTAAGACTTACAGTAAGGGAAAAGTCACGTCTAAGACTGAAAAGCAGAGGGGAAGTCACAGCTATGCTAACATAAAGATCCACTTTATGAAGTTTTCCTGACTTGCCAGAATTCCACTTGGCCTAAGTGAGTCCTGGCTACTGTGCGTTGACATGCAATAGCTCTTACCATCTTTCAGTGAAAACAGAGAGCAAATACTGACTTTGAGTAGCACATGCCTTTTGCCATCTGATTGTGGCCCAAAGAGTCAGCACATCGCATAAGCAGCATAAATAACAGTATCATAGAAGATTAGTTAAAATGACATTTATAATACATCTAGAAAGAGGCTTCATTTCATCAATAAAGTGCTGATGCTGCTAAAGATTATAATTCTTGCTGATATGTTAACAACCTACTGTATACCTCTATAAAGAAGTAAATAAGAATTATGTACATTTTAGAATATGTGGAAACCAGTCTACATAAATCTAATTTGTCTTGGTCGCCCTTTATGGCAGTGGAGTTTGATGCAGAAATTATTTGTCAGCATTAATCTGTGTGAATAACTAAGGCTGAGGGGAAAATGGCTGAGAGGAAGTATGATTTCTTTGAATCATTTTGCCCTTTATCATTCTGACAAGATAAGGAACTGTAAAAAAAGAAGAAACTCATAGTTTCATTCATGCTTTTCTACCTTTTCTCCAGAAATTTTCTTCACTTGACTCACCTTTAGGTGCATGTATAAGGATCTTAATAGCAGTTCCTGACAGTGATTTCCTCTGCCAATCAGCAGTTCTTTTTCAACTGAAACTTGAATCCCTTAGCACACCTTGGAAGTTTGGACAGGTTCCACACACTAATACACACAATAAGTAGGGTTATTCTAGAAATTTCTTTGTCTTTAAAATGTGACCAAACAAATGTAATCATGACCCCAAATGACCCCTATTTAATTTGGCAATTAAATACGAATTGTCTACAGAATATATTCATAAAATTCAGTGGAAAATTTCAAAGGAATAGAATTGGTAATAGCTCATAAAAAGCAAAAGAAAACAAAAATTGTGGACAAGTTACAAATTGTGAAATATATTCTCATCCTGGTTTTCAAGAAAATACAGTTGAGCAAAGGCTGTGATGTTAAAAATGCTGATTTCTGTCATAATAGAAGATTCCAAGTAGTCACCATCCATCATGGAAACATATTTATGGACTTCTGTTCTGTAGTCTATGGCTCTGGAATACCCTTTAGTAAGCAGGTTTTACACAAAATAGACAGTTATAGTATATTTTTAACCTTTGTAGGTCACTGATCACTGATATGATATGCTGCTTTAGCTGTTAGATGTTTCTGCTGTTCTATCTCTTAAGATATTATTTCAGTGTATGACATTCACAGTGAAATCACCCTCTAAGTAACCCTGTGAAAATACAGCTGGAACTCTGTGCACAAACCTGGTAATCTTTTCAAAGTGATCTGTTTTCATTTATATTCTTTTATCTGTTCATTCAGGACTGAAGCACTCAAATTCTTAATAGAAAAATAAATTAAATAAACATTGAAACCTAAATCCACTAAAAAGAAAGTGTTTGCAGTGTCTTTTTATCCTGCTAGAATTTCAAATGAGGAGACAAAGGTAGGAAAACAGAAAAAATGCCGGCTGTGTGGGGACTACATTTGAATTAGCAATTTAATTTGGATCAGCAAAGAGTTTGGAAATTAAACTCCTATTCTTTCCACTTTGCCCATTTCATTTTCATCACAGAGTGCTCTTGAGGAGCAGATTCCTTTTGGATGAAACTTCACCAAAGCAACAGCATCAAGGTGGAATCTAGCTGTTACTAGAAGTCTGTCTTTGAGAATGGCCCAGAGCTACTCCAGAATAACTGCTATGTACAGGGGGTAATGAAACACGTGCAGTGTGGATTTCAGGCCCTGAGCAATGAGTCTTCTGCTTTAGTGGCCTGTTTCTGTCACACCACAGTAGTTGTTAATATTGAAGTATCTTCATATTTTCAAGGCTAACCTTTATCCAGCAGAAAATTGCTATATACTATCAATCTTTGCCTTGACATGTCATATAAGACTGGATCAGTCTGGAACCTGTAATATCAAATTATTGATGTTTGAACCTTAAGAGAGAAAAACAAGGTAAATATTAATCATGTGCTTACATGTAGATGTTGCTCAAACTCATCTAATTCTCTTTGGTCAGAAATAGCTTGAGGTCAAAGATAACAGAGATATTGAAGTTTCTATTACTTCTGAATTACAGACGGAATAAGAAAACCCACAATTCAAAATTTTCCTGCAGTATTCCTGTACATATGCTTTCGGTAGGGATATTGCAATCTATAAATTGCCCTATCTAGCCTTGTAAGAAACAGCAATTTACATAGATGTTTGATCTGAGGCAATATTTGGGAAATAGGTTTCAAAAGGTGTGTGTGCAAGTCAGATGGATTTTAATTTTTATTTTCTATTTGGGCAAATTCATGAAGAAGGAAGAGAGAAGAAAAAAAGTAAATACAGACCATTATTTATTTGCTAACTCATTACAGACTGTTTGTTTTCAACTATTTCTATAACAGCATACAAGAAAGAGGTATGGAAAGATTATTTTTGTTTTGTATTTTTCTTGAAGCTTGAAATGGGAAAAAAAAGGAAATATCTTTTATTTGTGAAACAAATCTGATTCCAAATTACTATGCGAAATTACTTCTTTTCACGGTAACTACAAAATAAGCACTTACAAATGTAGTTCCTCTATTGAGTATTTCATCAGGTCCTTTTTCCTTTGTGGCCTTGAAGTATATTTTGTCAAAAAACCTAATTTGTGTTTGAAGAAAATGAAACCTGTTCTTCTGCAATAATTACTGTATGGAATCAGAGAAAAATAAATGTTCAGCTAAATTTGCCAGAAGACACAGAAATCCTGCACAATGTTTCTTTTACACCCTTGTCCATACAGTTAGATCATGTATTTACTATCCACAATCATTTAATATTATTATATCAAGAAAGACCAAGCCAGCCAAAACCACTGATGTCAGCAGCTGTTGTAACACTGAGTTATAACATCATTAGTCTGACAAGAGTTTGCTGAAAGATTAGCATAATATAGGATCATACTGAACCAGTCATACATATTAATCAAAACAGATCACCTACTATGATAAAATGGTTCAAGAAGTCATAGAAGAAATATACTAAAATGATAAGAAATAAAAGAAGAAAAATTAGGTAAACAGGTGTGTGTATGTGTATGACAGGGAAACACGGGGAATAAATATCTGGCTGCCTTGAGACTCGTTCCAGCATCTTCTGTGTAGAGACGGTTGTTGTTGTGTGGTTATTTCAAAGAGTGAGGTAGAAGAATTCATATAAAAGCCTCTGACAACACAAAGTAAAGCAGGAAGATTGAAGTATTCTGGATAAATTTTTAGCTGGCACAGAAATGACAAAGCTATCTCAATCTCCTGCTTCTTCTGAAGATGAAACACTTTTCATTGGGAGAGACAGATGAAGGATGCAGCCAAAATGTATTGTAACATTCATGCTACTCTATACTACGCCTGGAACAAAAGAGTGCTTGCTCTTTCACAGATGCTTTTGACTGTCCTGAGTTCACTAAATTCTGTGTTAGCATTTTGAGACCAAAAGGATATGCCTTTTCAGGACACTGTGTTTAGGTAAGCCTGTTTTAAATTTACTGTGAAAGTGCATCTCTTTTTTTGGAGGCAGCAAAGTTTTTAGGTTAGTCAAGTGTTCAGATGTCTAATGGAGAACATATTAAACAGCAAATTTGGACTCAATATAAATAATTTCTTCTTGCTCTTGCTCTGCCACTCTTCAACTATACTACTATTTTATATTCCTCAATTATTTTTGCTACGTTCCTATATTACAAATATAAATTATGTTTGAAGAGTGCTTAGTCCTCCACATTCCAGTCACATAAATGCATATATGACTACCCTGGAATGGGAAATGTGCAACTGGATAATTCATTAAAAGATCTTTAATGTCACTCTAACCTTTTAATATCTGTCATGCGAACCTGAGAAGTTGCTTTGAATTGCAGAGCTGCTGCTCAAAACAGAGTAGACATTCAGGTAAATCTTTGAGGTCTGTGATTGGGAGTTTTGAAATAGAGGAATACCCCAAGGGTCAAGTCCAAAAAATGAGGGAAAGAAGACAACAATATTTCAAGTACTGAGGCAAAGTATTCCACTCTTGTTCTCTGAGCAATTTAGATTTCTGAAAGAGCCAGGAGAGGCAAAAAATCCAGCAGCTGGATAGCTCTTTCCCTTGCCTACTCTTTGAAAAAGGATTATCAGTGGACTGCACTTGAACCATATCTTTCATTGTGTAAGGACAAACTCTGTAAATAAGTACCCCAAACAAAGAAAATACTTATGTTTCTGCTTCAAATCACAAAATGTTCTAAGGTCACTGAAGTGTGGTATATCTTGAGAAGGGAAATATTTGTCTGTTGTTACCCAGATACCAAAATCTAACAGATACATAGATTATATAAGGCTCTCTTTCAGAATTTATCACTATCTGATCAGTTAGGCTTTGCAAATATCAACAAACAAACTGTATTTAATATGCAAAATAAAGAACATTGGACTACTGAGGGTATTGACCTGTACAGCACTAAAAATCAGGGCCTTTTGCAGAAGCAATTTGATGTCAAATGGGCAAAACATTAAAATTATATGTTCATATCTGATGATATGAGTATCATCAGATCACAAAAAAGATTTGATCCAGTTTATTCAGAAAACTCAGAATTATATCATTGCCATCCAAAATATAAATTTTTGTTACATGCATTTATATGCACATAAAAAATGTGGTATAGAAACTTAGAATGTATTGTCCTTGAAAAGCAGTCTAAACAGACAGCAACTAGGATAAAATTATAGAGAATACAGTAATGAACCGAAATGTTGCAGAATTCTTACAAAATACAGTTGGATTTTTTTCGCAGTTCACTATATTAATTTTTATTATTTATCCATACATACAATTACCTCCCCATTTTAAAGATATATCTGTGTCCCACTTTAAAAAAAAAAAAAAGGTGGAATATTTTTTAATATGTTTACTTTGTGCTGTTTTGTATGGCAGATTAGAACTGCACTAACATGAACTTTTTCAGATTCAACTACAGCTTCTGCTTGTATCCTGAAGAGTTTTGAAACAAGAGGTGATCCCTAATTCTAAATCTCTCTGTGGGGGACAGGAAGCTCTAGACAAGCATCCACTCTCTGACTACTGACACTGTCACTAACAGAGTCACAGGTGCATCAAGACATCCCAGCGTAGCTCTAAATTTACTCTCCAGACATATCCTGGATCTCACAAAGGACAGCATTAGGAGAATCAATAAGTACTTAGATATCCTCCTATTAAAGTAGGAATATTGTTGGGTTCCAATGGAGTTCTTGTAATTGGTCCAAACTGGAGTTCCTCAGATTTTAAAGAAATTACAAGTGAAAAATGCAGAAAGTTGAGGAACCTACAGACTTCTATATTATGTACCTAGCAGAACAGATAGTTTTAGATTTATAATTAATCTTGGCTAATAGAAAATAGGGCTGGGAGAGGTTTCTAAAGACCCGTTAGTTGATTTCTGGCTCAAAATATTGCCAATCTCACAGCTGATTGCTGATCAACTGTCAAATATAATCAAACATTTCCTGACTTATGAGAGACCTGTTCTTAAAAATGTTCAATAATAAAAATTCTGCTACCTTCTTATGTGATATACTTCAGTATTCGAACATCATTAAACTGTTGTTTCCAACATCAAAGCTAAATCTCCCCTGCTGCAATTTATCTAATTAGTCTTTGCACTATCCCAAAAAGCCACAGGGAAGCAGTTTACTACTTTCCTCTTTGTAGAAACTTTTTACATTTTTGAAGGTTGTTAATAAATGTCCTTTCAGGCTTCTCTGGAGTATAGGAACCCAACTGTTTCAGTATCTTTAATAGGTCATATTTTATAGACCCTCCAATGAGCCGTATTTTCTGAAATAATATCTTGAGGACATGGTAAGCCTATTTTTTTAATTGGAAACTCAGAAGACAGTGGGATTAGTTCAGTCATCCACTCAAAGGTAATTACCTGATATTAGATGTACATTTTCTACTGTTTTGCAGATATAAGCAGGAGTAATCCCCAACAGACTCCATCTAAAATATTTTCTCCTTTTCACATGAAGCAACTTGTTTCACCACAATGATAATGATTCCATAACATATTCTCATCTGGCATTTATTTTATTCTGTTCTTGTTATAAGAGCAGAAAATTGAGTGGAAATTTGCAGTTACCATGAGAAGCTATACTACTAAACACCACAAGAAAAAGGGCAACACTTGGTACAAGAAAATTTATTTCACACCATTTGGCACATCTATCTTGACATTGGAGCTAATGACATGAGTCAAAGAGGTCATTTTCATATCTGCAAACTATAAAACTATAGTTCTTCAAATAAATTATCATTTTCCTCTGGGTTCTTTTCTGTTTGGTTTTTTTTGTTGTTGTTGTTGTTGTTTTTGTTTTGTTTTGTTTTATTTTGATCTTTTTTAATGGAAAGAGGATTTGGTAATGACTTCTTTTGCAACACATACCTGCAAATATGACTGTTTTCACCCAGCTTGTGCACTGAACCATGCAACTTGAATTTTTTTGGTTGATTAAACCAAGATTTATTCTGACAAACGGCAGCCTTCCTCAAGCTAAAGAAGAAAACTCATGAACTTTGTATATTTTGAGGACTGGCAGAGATGGAACCTTGGAACAGCTTCACACTCTCCCAGAAAGAAGGGCAGCAGCTGATGGGACTGTCATTACACTTGTAAATGCTCTCAGCCTTGCTCAGGAGCTGAACCCATAACTGCAACTGCTGACCAAATTACTCTTTGATAGGTGACAACAAAGTCAGTGCTTTCTTTAGTTTTACAATTCTGCCAGACAAAAGACAGTCAGTAGAAGGATTTGCCTTTAGTGTCTCCTACTAGTTCTACTTCCCAAGGTCATGTGTGAGCCTGGAACACTTCCAGTCTGGTGAATTTTTTTCTCTCCTTCATCTCAGGGAGTAGAACATGTGTGAAGTGCTTCCTGAAAGTCTAGTTGAGACCATTTCACTCTCAGGATGGAAAGGCAGGAGTGTAGTAGCTAGAGTGGTACACTCATTAGTTACAGCTCCTGTAAGGGTCAAGAGCTGGAGCCATGCAGATCATTGTGGCAGGAGTCAACATGGCTGTCACCAAATTTTCCCATTTAATTTTTCCTTTCTTATGGAGATGAAGGGCAGGGAATAAAAAAACCTCTCTTCCTTTCATGTCCTTTTCCCTTGACTTCTCCGTCTGAACAGAGGGAGGATATATATTTATGTTTGAGTGTCCAGGCTATAGTAGAAAAGAAGCAAAGACCTTTCTAAAGAACACACAAAAACCCAATAAAGAAACAAAACTAAATCCTTTACAAATCTCATTATCAATTTCCCCCAAGCTTATTATTGTAACTTCACCAGTTTGAAAAAGCAAAGGATAATTGTTTTGCTTGACTAAACTGTGATATTTCTACACTGACTGTCATGATCGATCTTGCTGCAGGCTGACAGGCAACATAAAACAAATGAAGCTTGTGCAGAAAAGGAATCATCATTGAAATTGGTACTGGGCGTATGAAGTATGCCTTATTTGCACACTTATTCCGTTTCATGCCCTACAATTTAAAAAATGCTAGGTAATATTCTAGCATTTGTTCAAATCTGGACAGAACATTTTACAGATGTAATTGGATGTCTGGAACTAAGCTGGGGGTCACAGTTCAGAGGCAATAACTTAGGAAAGAATCTACATGTTCATAATCTCAACTTTTTAGCAAACACCAGGTATCCTTGAGGAATTATATATTTCAGGGTAGAGGTATAGTTGTACCGGATTACTCATAAAGAGTTAGGATTTCTCTCAGACTGCTTGAGCCAAAACTGCCTTTCGTAATGTTGTATTTCCTATATAGCCTCTCTTTGGTCTTTGAGCATAAGATGTGTTGAATTTAGCTCTTACCATGCATTCCATCTTCCTTAATTTTATTTTTGGTGCATTCTAATATCAAAAACATATTTCACACAGAAAATAAAAAAGAATTTACCACAATATATTCTGCAAAATTGCTTTGCAATGAGAAGGTTTTGTCAGGAAAGGTCACGTGCTTTTTAATATTTCCATTTGGGGCAAGCTATTGCAATCTTTTTTTGTAAATATTTTAAAATCTTGATGAAAATTTTGACACAGCCTCTGTTACCTTATGAAAAACGTCAGCTGTGTTGTGAAAAAAGGTACTGAAACTAAATAAAAATAATGCCCTATTATTATTTATTACGCTGGTATGCACTCCCAAGGATTTGCAAAGCTTCTTTCCATGGAAAAATGTAGCTGAATATCACAGTGTCTCTACTGATGCAAAAAGGCAGGAAAGAGAAGGGCTCTCAAGAGAGAGCAGGAGAAGCATCCTGACAGAAAAGGGATGATGGAGATATGTGAGCAGTACTCAAGAGGAGATGTGTCTGCACCCTGAGCAAGTCAGGCTGTTGACTAAGCTTTTACTCAGCCCAAGATCAGCAAACAATAAGGGATACACTGTCAAAACCTGAGAGATGCTTCAAGGCATACTTATTTTAAAATGACAATCTAAATGTTTTCCAAACCGAAGACTATAAATAGTATTAACAAAAGACCTAGACTCAGAAACTCCTCTATTTTAACATATTTAGAAGTAAATTGAATTCTTTAACAATAGAACAAACCCATGTATAGTATGGTTAAAAAATAAGAAGCTTTTAAGACATCACTTTTCATGTTAGATAAAGGATATTGAAAGATCATAATGGGATTACGTTATAATCCACAGGTAAAAGCAGGATTCATGTCAAAGGATTCTAGCTATAGTTTTATTAAGCTTCCCTCTTACTTTCAGAGATTAACTAGCAGGACAATATCTGACACCTGATATAGGAACAGAAAGGATTTCTGTGGTTTTCATTTTACGTATTTGACAGTAACACTAATGGAAGAGCTGAGAGCTGAGCAGTTTTGAAAGGTTTATTCTCTGCAGTTTATGAGTTTGTTTAGAATATGCTTTCAAGAATAACGTGCATAGTAAGAGCATGTTTTAAAACTACATGATTTAAGTAGATTCAGGACTCATAAGCAATTTAGAAAACTTAATGGCCTGAGTGTAAAAAAGACCAGCTATAATTGATATGAAAAGTAGCTTTGTAGATACACCTGAGATAAAGAACTTCTACCGAATATGTGTCCCGAATAATTTTTCTTGTAAATTTGAAAGAATAAGGGAGACTAGCATTTTTTTAGCTATTAAATAGTATGTGTGAACTGAATGTCTGTACATATGAAAGTCAGATAATTAGCAGATAACACTAAATCTCATCAGGATGGAATAGGTTTTGTGCAGAGTTAGAAGGTACATGGATTACAAAAACCCTCACATTGGAATTCATAATGAGTCATGGTATGATCTATATCACACAATCATCATTTCATATAAATGGCATGAAAATAAAAAAAATGAACCTCCTAATCTGAGAAACCATGCTTTGATTAATTTCTAATCTATTTTGGTTTTTTTTTTTTAATTTTCAAAGATGTGATTCTGCTCTTTATACAAATAAGAGAGTGCTGCTGATGCAATTATTCTTAGTGTGCATGTGTGCCACTTTCAAAGCATCTTGTACTGTTAATAATTGCCCCTTCTTGCTTGTCTAGTATTGCTAAAATAGATGGTATAGAGAAGTAATTGTAATTCAAACTATATTTTCACTGCTATTTTATACTTAATCTTCCTACTGGAAGGTAAGATAGGTACCCATCTGAAATACCAAATGGATTTCCAGTTGTATCTAGAGCAAGCTTATCCCAAAGGTCTATGTTGTCAGTACAATTTTTTTTTTAAATTTCCATTTATTTAAATACATGTTGACTACATAGGAGTGAAATTACATGAGATTTTATTTCCATGCTTCTGGATTATCAGTGCGTGTCCATGCAAGACAAAGTAATGTGACTTTCGTTAGTACTAATAGAGGTGAAAGGAACCTGCAGTTTCAATGAGGTTGTACACAAGGGAAAAAAAGCTTTTGTTCTTTAGCACACACCTAAAAGAACCATAAGGCAATAATATTTGGGATCATTTGTTAGGTGCCTAAAATGAATGGACAGAAGAATACACAGAAAGAACTACCTGTTTTTATTTCATTTGAATGATATTTTATAGAAAACAAGTAGCATATTGAAAAAAACATAAAGAAAACAAAAAGCATAAAGAAAACAAGAGCACAGATCTTGTAACAGCATTGCAATTAGATCAGAAAATTAGAATGGCTAACAGATAAGCAATTAGAATGGATAGCAATAAGAACCTTTGTATTTAGATAGAAATGTAATCCTTAACTTTTCCCTTTGCTTGTTGCAATAAGTAATAATATTTTAGATTCTCCAAGATAGTCACTTTGTGCTTCACAGACTGAAAGCCTTTAGAAAGAGATTTAAAATACTGACACACAGGCACTTTTTATTTTTCAAGAGAACTTTGTAGATTTCTTACATCTTTAAGGCCAGTAGAAACCACAATAACCATTTTGACTGACCTGTCACTATGGAATTTCAAACTAGTCAAAGGAGCAAAGTAAGTTTTTTTTCTAAGCTACAGAACATAGTTAAAGAGCTTATGTAAATTTGATATCCAGACTCCAAGTGATACAAAATTAGCCTCACCCACATATAAGTAATTTCTTGTAAATAATTGATAAAATACATACACCCTATATCTATTCTTATTTTCAATCTTTTTTTTCTAAGTTTTGCTATGCTAAAATATTTCAGTTTCACTAAAGAATCTCTTCTTTAATGTAGAATGAACCTTGGTTACTTTTGTTCCTTTTCCCCCCAACACCATCATGTATTCTTGGCATTGCATTTTTCCTACATAATACTACATAAATACCTCGTAGCAGCTCATCACACTTGGTGTTTGAAAGAAACATTCCAAAAGACAAGTGTCTAATGCAAAAGAAGCAAGGATAAAACACTTAGCAATGTTGGCACAAAAGGCAGGAAGCCAACCAAATGAAATAACATCAGTTAAAGGATTATCTTTTTTTCTTTACGGAGGAATAACTTTCAAATAAATGCTGGTCCTAAAATGCTTCATTCAACTGTAACGAAAATACGTATCCTGGAAACCAAGAGTCAGAAGCTTGATGCTGCAATTTGATGTGACACCACAGAAAAAATTCCTTTATTTGCTTAATAAAATAACCTGGACGAGGTCTGTGGCATATTTGGAATTTAAAGGCACCTAAGCATTATGCAGGTATGATTGTCAAGGTTTGACCCTGGCTAAATGCCAGACACCTATGATGTCTGCTCTCTATGTTCTCTCCTGCTGCAGCTATGCAGAGGAGAGAAAAAAACTAACGCAAACACAGCAGACTCATAAGTTTAGATAAAGACTGGTGGAAGCACACACGGAGACAGGGCAAGAAGCAGGTTCCAAACTTAAAGTTGCAAAGTGATTTCTTAACCTAACAGAGTTGGAGGATAAATCAGAGGTAAAAATAAGCTCTTAAGACACCATTTCTTCACTCACCCCCCTTCCCTCTTAACGCACGGCTTCTCAGCCCACCCCCCTCCCTCCTTCCAACTAACCAACAACTCTGGGGCAGGGGCAGGGTGTGAGGTTTTCTCTCTTAGTCAGTCAATCACCACAATTCTTCTGCTACAAACGCTGTTTCTCTACTCACCCCTCTCCCTATTAAGACACCATTTCTTAGCTCACCCCCTTCCTCCTTCCTTCCAACCAACAGCTCCGGGATGGGGGCAGGGTATGAGGGTTTTCCTTGCAAGGCCTTTGCAACTCTCAGTCTCTAGTGGGACTCCCATTGGATCACAGCTTCCTGCAGGCATCCACCTGCTCCTCTGGCGTGGGCACAGGCTGTGGGTAGATCTCTGCACCCCTGCGGACCCCATGGGCTACAGGGGGACCACCTGCTCCCCCATGGTCTGCACCACGGCCGGCAGAGGGCTTTCAGCTCTGGTGCCTGGAGCACCTCCTCCCTCCCCCACCTTCTCCACAGACCTTGGTGCCTCCATGCTGTTTTCCCCTCACATATTTTCACCTCCTCCTCCTCTGGATAAAAAAAAGTGTGTGCTCACATTGTTTCGATTTCTTCTTAAATATATTTTCACAGAGGCCTAACTAATATCTCTAATTAGCCCAGGCTTAGCCAGCAGCATGTCCATCATCTTCAGAGCCATTGGCTCTGCTGGACATGGTGAAATACTTCCAGAACCTTCACACAGGACACACAGGAACCATCTTTGTACCCCACCCTACTCACTAGCAGAAACTGGGCCAAGCAAAACCATCACAATGATAAAGACAAAGTGTACTAAAGAAGCTATGCAAACTCAATAGAAATGACTACATTTTCTGATTTTGGATTAAGTCTGTGCCTCTCATTACTAAATATGGATAAAATTACATTTATGTAAGACATGTAAACTATGGTATTGTCAGTCTTAGACTTGCTGTATATTGAGGTGGGTTTGGTGAAATACCTTGAGGTTTTGGTATGTTAATATAACAAATTAATTTATTGTTCTATTCATGCTTCATGTTAAGCATTTGTGTAGTCTCATTGACACCAAGGGGATTAAAGCTTAAAAGCAAGTGCAACAGATCTACGACTCAAGCTTTTACTGTGAGATTATTATTCATAATTACTTTTAACAGTTTTAACTCTCGCAGTTTCTGTTTTCCATTAATAAATTAGCATTCCAAAAGCTAGAGCTTGATTTATACAACCCCAAATCAGCACACAGATGTTTCAGTGCTTCACATAACTCTTAATACCTGCTTCATGGGGTGTTTGACTTCTCAGTAATTCTGAAATTAAAATGCTTACCCATACAAAATGCATAATTAACTTGAATAAAAAGAAAAGAGGTTACTGTTTGAATGCTGAAATTTTCTTAGTAATCATATGTCTATTATTTCTTCTATCCAAATATGTAATAATAAAAAAAAGATAATAATTAGCCTCTGAAATCTACGCGTATCTTCTTTTTTTTTTTCACATACAAACATAGTATTCCAATATGCATCTTTGGCAAAGGGAGGGAAATATTTATCAGCCTTCCTGATTTTTGTGAAACATAAAGCGGGTGGTGTACAGGTTGTCGTACCTTGTTCAGTTCTCAAGGGATTGCTGCAAAGAGAAAGAAAATAATTTGCTTTTCAGCTTCATGCAACTATTGCTAATGATACTGACGTCGCATAAAATAGAGGGACTGTTGATCTTTCTTTACTAAAAATGAATACGGAAACAATAAATTCCGCAAAATATGTAATAAAATGCTACACTGACATGTATCAGTGAACAGTTGCTACGGAACTGTAACCTGGCATAAAATGTCATTGTTTGATGCTGCTTTGCCAAAAACTCGTCTATCCTTGAGAATCTGCTTAAATGAAGAACGCTAGATGAAATACCATTTACCTGGGACCCTAAAGCTACTGTGTACGTTCCATGTTAGGGCAAATAAAATGTGGTAAGCCAATCACATGTCCATCTCATCAAGGTTCACCCAGTGATCTGTGAGGCAAGCAATTCTGCCTGTCATCTTTCCTTACACATCCAGGAAAAATGAGCACAACAGGAACTGACTTCAAGCAATATTCACTTCTGATTTGTTACTTTTCATCCCAGATTTGAGATATGCCTCATTATTTCCTATATACTGCTTCAGTGCTTGAACCTGTCAGGAAAAAGATAATGAAAAGGAGAAATTTTCTAGTATAGCACTGCAGACAGGGAATACAATAAATTTATTTTAATTCTTTATGCAAAGAACCATTAGTTTCCAAAGTGTTTGAAAAAGATTATGTGTACCAATAAGGATAAAAAGCATTTTCCTGTATTCCTGTAAAGAAAAACAACAACAACAAAACACAAAAAAAACCCCACCAAAAAAAACCAAACAAAAAAACCAAACAAAACCAAAACCATCCATCCAAACAAACAAAAAAAAATAAATCTTGAAACTGTGAAATTTGTAGATATCTGAAGTTTAGAAATCTCTATAATTTAAAAGGAGTTTTAACACCAGTGTATTAAAAAGATTAAGATGAAAACATTGATCCAAACATCTGGGAAAATAAAGGTAAATTATCAGTAGCTCATGCTCGTGAGACTTTAATAGGAGTTAACATACAAATTTGATACAACATAAAGTGAATATTAGAAATGCAGTGTGTTACAGATATAGTTTAACCTTCCTCAAGCTATTCCTACCTGCAGGAGTAATTTCTTTTAATGCGAGAAATAATTATGTGGCACCCCATCCCAGCTGGGTTCACAGTGGCAGGCTTAACTTGTATACTCAAGGGTAGGTAGCAGCAGTATATTTTTTAACTAGTGGTTACACCCATCAACTTTTATGTTAAATTTAAAGTAGTCTAGAGGAATCAATTTCTTATTTGTTTTAATTTCATTAGAAGGCTCTGTAGCTTCATATTATTTATAGTATATTTTCCCCCAGGATTCTAGTGCGTTGCATCTATCTTCTATTTTTATATGTTGTATCTTTTAATGACATGATACTCATGTCAGATAACTTGCCTGTTTCAGTCCTGTGGAAGAAGAATCTTCATAGCTTCATTTTTCCCACTCTGGTCCAATACCACTACATACATATTTACAAGGAAATAGAATTCAAGTTTGGTTGCATCGTATGACATTTTCAGTCTTTCCACTTTTATTTATAAGTTTTCACTTTATGTAATTTGGCCATTCCACTGGAGCTGGCAACAAAAATGACAGTAAGCGCTTACTGTGAAATCTAGAAAAAATGGATATCAATGTGTAGAGGACAAAAGATAAAAAATTCCTGAAGCACCAGAATCACCTTGGTAAACAGAGTGAAGGAAGTGCAAGGAGGGATACTTACAGCGGTGAAATAAATAAGATGTGAATTCACAACAGAAGCCATGCAGTGTGGAGATCAATTCGGAGACAAAATTTGAGGATAGATGTGAAGAATAACAGAGACAATGTCAGACTCAGGAATTAGGAAATTAAAGAACCTTCATCATCGCAAAAATCTCATTTATTCAGAGTTGAACTTCTCATTCTTCAACAGGAAAATTTCTTTCACCTTTTTTCTGTGGATTATGTCTTTGATACAGGAGTCCTGATGGAGAACAACAAAATTACCTTTACCAGATATGAATCCAGACACATCCACAAAAATAAGTAATGTTGTGTACGGTTGTGATGGCTTTTGATTCACAAAGATCCAGCAGCCCAGAAATCGGCAGTCTGAGTTTTAAATTAAAAGACAGAAACCATGTGAAAGGACAGACAAGTTTAAAAGCTAACAGGAATTACATTAAAATGTATCATAATGCAAACATTTTGAGTTGAAGGGAAAAAAAAGAAAACACAAAAAATAGAGTTATCTAAGACTACTGTTTTCATAAAACCTCTCTCCATGACACTGATTTACCACAAAATCCAGATCAGTTAGCCCTTCCTCTAATATTTAACATGTTGAGGTATATTAAAATGGTTTCCATTCACCCTTACATAAAAGGAAGTTTTCTTCAACAAAATCTCTGTACCTTTATTTATTCTTTTAATAAAGTTCTAAAGAATCTACAGGATTTTCTTTTAAGGTTTCAGCAATAATAATAAAATCTTAAAATCTTAATGCTTCAAGTACACAGCATTGCCAGGAGACTTAAGATGGTACATCTGAGCCATTTCTGCATGAATTCAATAAACCTGTTATAGCCCTAATGTTTCATTACTTCATGCCTACAAGAAAGGGTCTGAGCTTTTAAAATGGTGCTTTTTTGCAGTCTGTGGTCCATGTACTGTGTGTCCATGGAGCGAATGTGTTCATAGATCTAACAATCAACGTTTGGTAGGTAAGGAAATTAGAATCCTTATAGCTCAGTATTTAGAGAGCCTGTTCTTTACCAGGATAATAGTTAAAAACAGACAAAACATAAAAAGTTCGAGCACCATTGCATAGTATTATCTGATAAAAATTGGAATCCAAGGAGGAGGAAGCAGATAGGAACATTAAGACTGATTCCTATTTATTAAACCATTGAGTCTAAAATCAATTAAACTCTAAATAGCTGCTTATTAGTTCAAATTTCATCTTTCATATTTGCAAGTTTGAGTTTACCAGATCTAAAAAGAAGGTACCAAGTCAAAACAGGGGATTTAAGTTGTTTTCTTGTACAGTTAGCTGAGACAGACAGCCATGTAGTATTCTATAAAGAATACAAAAATCTGGAGTGGAAAGCACCTATGGCAGGAAAGGGGTAAACGAGCAAAAAACCTCTTGTTCTTGGCAGATATTCAGAGTATTTTTCTGAAGTTTTGACATCTAACTCAAGGTACACATTAGATACTTCCATCCTCCTCAGGACTCAGAGGTTGAAGTTTTGAAGAGAGAGCTTAACAGAGCTTCTTATTTAAATCAGCCAGATGATATAGCCCTTTTTTTTTTTTTTTGAAGAATACCTGCATTGACTGTGTTCACACTACAGGAAGAGATAACCTGGATTCAGACTGCTGCAGCCTGAGGGAAATTAAGCACAGTTTTTAGTTGTCCTACTCACCACACATCAGGGTTTTTTTGCTGAAGAGTCTTGTTTGTAGCAGATGATGCAATATTCATGGGCCCAGAATAAAAATAAATGGAAAATAGCCTAATCAGCAGGCTAATAAGCGAAATGCCCATCTGAGAGTGTACTGGTCCACTTTGAACTCAGGTTTTCTTGGAATACATATTTTTGTTCTGACTATTGAATAATGTAAAATATGTAACAAAGAACAGTCCAAGTACAGGGATTAATCCTTTGATTCAGACACTGCCAAACTAAGGACAGCCTGAAAAAGACTTTCTGCCACCTCAGAGAGTTTCCTGTCATCACACAACATTTGTGAGCCAGGTGTGGAAAGGTAAAGTAGAGAGTTTTCAGCAGTAGTTTGTTTTTACAGAAAAACCTCATGTTTGTCCAGAGCCACTGGAAATCTTCATGATTTTAACTGAATTATGAAGTCTGAGGATCACTACTATCTCTGAAGCTTCTCTTTACTTTACAAGCTTTTCCACATTCAGATTCAATTTTTTCCTACTCAAAAGCAATTTATTTCTACAGAAAGCTATCCTTAATTTAATAATTTTTCCAGAATTATGTGATTAAACTTAAAGAACTACATGATTAAACAGATGTACAGATCTATCTGGAATCATTCAACTAAGATAACTAAGTTTTATTATCCCCATAATTTAAATAAACAAATTAAGAAAAAAATGAAACTCATTTGATTGCCTGAGAGAACAGAGGAAACGGAATGGGCAGAATCAGGGATATTTTTTTAATTCCTAGTGTGATGCTGTTTCCAAATATGTATAGATGGTTTGTGCGTTAAAATAAAATATCTGCTAGAAACTCATCTACAACTCAGTAACAGATCATAGCATGAAAAGCAGGACTTTCTCACTGAAACCAAAAACTGGACTAATTGTAACAGTT
This sequence comes from Acanthiza pusilla, assembly GCA_036630365.1. NCBI lineage: Eukaryota > Metazoa > Chordata > Aves > Passeriformes > Acanthizidae > Acanthiza > Acanthiza pusilla. Next base: position 70,375,362 of record JAXCHO010000034.1, read on the forward strand.
TATGTGTATCTAAGCTACAGAGTTAGGAGAGAAGTTATATCACAGAATTTTACCTAAGATTTTCTGTTTATGCAAGACAAGATATTTACCCTATTTCCCCTTGATTATTTTCTTCTGATGGCAAATAATTATTTCTTCCTTCAAGAAGTATGCTGAACCTTTGGTTATTCAGTTTCCATAGAATCTCTGCATAGCTTCAGGGGAAGATGCACATTGTTTTCTAAGGCTTTATTAATATGTTTCTATATATTTAAAAAAAAAAAGTAATTTGGTCTTGAAAGCTAGTGGCTCAGATTCTTTTCTGGTAACTCCTGACTTTGATCTGCCTTGGCCAAATTCAGCAGTTACAAATAAGGCCCGGAGATAAGTGCAACTTCTGACATCAGCTCAGACTCTTTCTTCATTAGTCACAGAGAGTAGTTACTGTTGATTGATATAAATAATCTTAACTGATTCAACTATGTGAGCAGGGAAATCTATATCCAATGTTTGCTTCCATATTTACAGATGACATCAAGTAGCAGAAAAGCTTCCTAATGATCAGTAAAGCTCATTTAAACTTGGTTACATTTATACACTTTCCCATGAAAGAGGTTTAAAATAAATATCTTAAGTTTCTAAATTCATTCAAAATAATTCTGTCTGCTCAAGAAGGTATTAGAAGTCCTATTACTGGAATGGTTGGATATATTACTGAATTCATGGCCAGTGAATAGATCATAAAAAAATTGAAGAGGATTTAGATCACAGTAGTGGACATGTAATTTAATATGAATTTAAAAAAGTGGTTTGTGTGTTTTCCCTTTTATCAGATGCAATTGTTGGGTAAATATAGATTTTATACTACATATGGTATAAAAATCTGGATATCCAGGAGTGTTTTAATGCTTTTTATACATTGAAAACCTTAACCTTAATAATTTTGCATACATCTGAACATACTGATGGCAATCTCACTCTTTCAGCTAGTCATATTAAAATTTTCTAGTACTGACCAGTTTCTCAGCACTGAGTACATCTATGCATTTCCATCATATTTCACCAGATTTTTTTCAGACGTTACTGTGATGAATTAACACTTAGAACAGATGAGGCAGCAGGTGACCAACAACTATCATAACTTTTAGGGGCCTGGGAGTTACCACGAGTTTTCTCAGTCTATCCACAAGATCTGGTATAATCCACCATGACTGTAGTATTGCTGAAAGACACCCTCCTATTTTGCCATGCTCTTTCCTTCAATTCTGCAACTTACATGGAAATAAAATGGGATTTGTAAAGACATCCTTAGAAATAGCTTTTCATCTGTTTCTGCACCATCTCAGGTGGAGAAACCTTTCTACTGGAGGAGATGAAGCTGTCAGAAGTTTTAGGACTGGGGTTGCAGATATAACCAATTATGCCCAAAGTTGTACTGTTGGGTTAAAGTGTCCCCAAGTCCTTGAATATTTTTAAATACTGCTCACAAGTGGTGTGTATTTTCTCAAGTGAGACAACTTCTCCTGTCCTTTTTGATTAAACAGCAGCAAAAAGAAATGGAACAGGGATAGGATACTTTTTCGCTCTGAAGGGATGCAGCTAATGTAACGCAGTAGAGTTAGAAAAGCACTTTTTTTAAACTGCCAAAAAGAGTTACCAAAGAAAATCTTCATTACTACATTTTGTCCTAGAAGTAAAAGAAAATACATTGCTTTAATTGTGAAGCTGTTAAGGGCAAATGCAAGACACTCTTCTTGTTGCTAAACTGATGCATGTGTATCAGTCAGTTCTCTAAAGAGCGGTTTATCACAGGTGACCATGTTTCAGCAGACACCGCACCAAACATAATTAAAACATCACGTAATTCATGTAAAGTAACTTTCTGTCTTTTCCATATTCCCATTTTTTTTTCTATTATCTTTCTCCCTGGAAAGAGATCTAGAATGAATCAATCTTGGCAATACCTCCTTTTTACCCAGAGATCAATGCTACTCATTTTCCATTTCTTTAAAATAAGAGATACTACTTATTTTGCAAATACAGAGCCATGAAAATCAGGTCTAAGTTATGTCACAGTGCAGTCAGAGCAAATTGCAGGTCCACCAACCTAAACTGCAGTAATCTCTTTTATATTTAGAAGACACAGACTTTTCTGTAGCTGTATGTTATTTAAAGAGCTAATAAATGCACTAAACTAAGTAATCTCAAACAGATGTATTTATTTGCAAAGTTTTATTTTTGTTGATTATTTTGGACAAACTTACAGTTAGCATCTTTATAGGGAAATTATACTTTTCCTCTGAAACAATTTCAACTCCACCCTTTTCATCTCTTAGAGCATCCCTACCAGACAGCCTACTCAGCAATGAGTTCAGGGAACAACAGTCCTCTCAACTTCTGTTCTTCAGTCAGCTTTGCCCTCTTATGTTTGAAAAGTCAGGGCCAAAACCAGTCAAAAGAGACTTTGTAGACATGCATAGCAAATGAATATTTTCTTAGTAGGAAAAAGAATAGGTGTTCTCTTCATTTATTACATCAAATTTTAAGAGAAATAAGTCACTCATAACAGCAGCAAAGAACTGAGGACCAAGTTGTTTTCAGATAGGAAGGAAGGAAGGATGAAAGGTTAAGAAAGGAACCAGAATTCTTGGAGATTGGAGCCCAAATTTCCTATTTGACTTTTCATAAAGTAATTTACCATGGATGATAAAACTTTTGGTTGATAAGATGTCTGAGACAAAAAAAGCTAAATTTGGCTTAAGGTTTTCTATGCATCTATAGGTAAACATCGAATGCTCATTAACAATATTCTGATTCTATTTTCTCATCCTGTAGATTTTTGCATTGTGGATTCAAGGGGTGAAATTACTAAAAGGCCCTGTAGCATCATTTGTTACTATCAAGAAGTTACACCTTCCAACACAGAAGTGGCTGCATTTCAGCAGTAAGAAAACAGTTTTATGGTCCACATATGAGCATCCCAGGGAACATTTTAAGGCAGCACAATGGAAATCAATTATAGAAGAAGAATTGAGTTAACTCATGTTGCTTGAGGCCAAGTACAAATTAAGATAAGCTTTTAATTGCTCAAATGCTTTAGAATTCTCTTACCCATGACTTTTCAAACCTATCACAACTAAAGAAATACAGAGATCAAATTCAGTTTGATATGTAATTCAGGGGCACACAAATAATTTCTGACTCCTGATGATAATATTAATTTGTGTCAGAAAATAGACATTTTATCTCTTGTCATGTAGGTTACTTAGTAATATCCCACCTTTCTTGTGCTATCATCTATAGATTTTGAAACTTTTTACAATACTGAATATACATCACCATCAGAGGCGGGAAAGGCAAAGCACAAAAAAGGAATGGCCTGATCCAATGACTGTCCAAGTCAGAGGTCGTTCCCTCCAGTGACTCAGGTGGGCAGTGGACTAGACAAAAAATATTTACTCAAAGTCATTCAACTATAATCAATGGCAGATGGAGCTACTAGCATTTTGTAATTACAATTTTCATGTCCTATCTGTGGGATAATACTCTCTGTTACCTACTGAGGAAAAAATTGAGTTAGAAACAAAGATTAAATGCTAAAAATATAAAAAAATTATGAAAGTTTTCTCTGTTTATATGTGAAAAATTATTTTGGCATTGGATTTCATTCTGACTTTATTAATTTTTCTAGCAAGTCAACATTAGAATCTGCTGCACATTCAAATCACTAGTAGGTAAGAGGGCAAAGTAATACCTCTTCTTCTTCTTCTTCACCACTATCCATCCTGAACTACATTTCTGCCACTGTTTTTCCTATAATCTTCATTCTGAGATTGACAAGTACATTTTTATAAATTGTCCGAGGTGTCTATGGAGATTTTTAAAGGGATTCCTATTATTTGTCAGTTCCTCCAAGTGAAGTAAAAGAAGGTTTCAGAGAAGAGGCTGACACTATAGAAACTCAGAGAGATATGCAGAGAATAGCATACAAAAATGTACAGATTTATTTTGAGAACTTTAAATGGAGAAACCTATCTAATTTCCTTTTTTTTTTTTTTTTTTTTTTCAACTTGAATATAAGCCTGAGTGACATTTTGGAGAAGCTTAGGTTATTGGAGCTTGTAGTGGTTTATTTTTCTTCCTAATGCTGAGGTATATCTGTCACTTCTGGTCTTTAAAAAAAAAAAATCACTTAAATTCTGAAACAAAATGCTACTTTACCTATTTTTGTGGGTGATCTGTTACCTCCAATTTTCAAGTTCGCTTGACAAAGCTTATCAAAACAGCAGACACTGCATAGTCTCCTAATCTGGACAAGTTGTGTTGTGATCTGTGTTCCTGACAAGCAAGAAGAGTGCATAGAATTACTGCGAAAATCAGATCCTTGACTTGAATGAACATCCTTAAATGGAACACCAACACCTATGGCCAAACAAACTCATTCTCTCTTTGTGTTTCGGAAACTCTTGCAGGGCAGTGTGTCCCACTAACTGCAGAGAGGTGCACAACACCAACAACAATGTAATTGAGACAATCAAATTGAGCAATCAAAATGTTTTTCTTTATGATTTTCGATTATCTTTGAAGTATTTGTACTTATGTATGTATGTACTTGTGAAGACCAACCCTTTCAACTTGGTAGCATGTCACTTTCTGAGTGGGCTGGGTTAACTGAGCATTATGTGCCGCAGTTGATCTGTGTGTCACATGGCAGAATGTCCATAATGGGATAACATGGCATTTGAGATTGCACTGTGCAGCAGAGACATGGGAATGGAAGGAGTGGAGACCAGAACAAAAGAAACAATCAAACAGAGTAGCTCTCAAGATAACACTCTTGCCTATATCATGGGGCAGAAATCTTTCTAACTGTAAATAAAAATGGGACAGTGTTGTCCCAATGACTGAGTCAACGTATTTCAGTGGAAAAAAACTTGGGGACAGTTATCATATCTCTAAGTCATGTAAATTAATTGGAAGTCAACAGACATCTGTAAGTCATGCAAAAAGACCTCAGAAATGCATTTGTTGTATGCACTAATCTACAGTATTCAGCATTCAATGTTACCTTAGTAACATTTCAGGGTATCCATATTAAGCAAAGATATTGGAAAATGTGGAAACTTTCGCATTATCTATTTCTATTGTTGTATATCTATTTTATGTTTTCTGCACTATTCTCCATTGGTGAACACCTGAAACACTTCAGCGGCTATTCTGACCTTGTTTTTGACATTGATTCAAGATGTTGATTGACTGCCTACAATTATGGAGGAAGTACAGTAGGAGCAGTAATTCAGCTCTTGAGGTGGGACTGAGTTTTGTCCTCTCAAATGAATTTTAAATTAATCTCTTGTCACACACCAAGAAATAATTTCAAACAACAGGCCTTTCAGATATAGCTATTGAATTGCTGTCAAAGCCTATTAAACCATCTACTCAAAGATCCCACTACAGATATTTTAGTGAATTTATTTCTTGGGGAAGAAAAGGAATTGAAAATTCCACAGAGGAAGCATCCACTCAGATTATAGATTTTCTGTCAGGGCAAATAATTTCAATATGCAAGGAAAATGCATGGTTAAAATTTAGTGTGCTTTTCTTCTCTTCTTGGACTTGAAAACCAGTATGTTATTTTGGGAGGCTATTGTAGTTATATTTTAATTTTCTCCTTAATATTTACATAAAGGACAAATAATTTCTTTAAAATGTGCTAGTACTGTGTAGGTAGACCGAGAGTTATAGAAAGAATAGTTCCTAGCTTTAAAAAAATGTTAATACTAGAGAATTAAAGAATATGGAACAGACTCATTGGTAGAAATTATTTGTGGAAGTTTAGCACTTTGCCTGTCCCCAGATTTTCGATTCTTTTAATAATTCTCTAAGCCACTGATGTTTTTTTAATGAAAAAGTAAACTTTAATTCTTCTACATTTTCAGCATAGGCTTCTAGAATGGCTTGGGTTAAACACAGCAAAAACTATTACACCTGCTGTATTTTAAGAAGTTATGAATGCTCACTTAAGAATAAGAATGTACAGATAACAATGAATAAAATTATGAGGAAAAATTAAAATTAATGAATGTGTGTCACATGTGGGATTCTTACAAAACATCAATGATGTTTAATGTGGAGAAACATAGATGGAACACATAAACTACAAAATTTCTTACTAGATTAGGTGAAGGCATCTCAAGTCTATATATCCTGATTTTGTTGAACACTTGCTTTGAAGATCTCTCCCTATAGGTACTCATGGAAAATTGGCAGGTGTGTATATATGAAATAGAAAACTGAGACAGAATTAAATTGATTACTAAAATAACAGAATGATTTTTGCCTAAGAACCTCTCTAACTGGGGCTAAGTTAGCTTATTATACAGTTAGCCCCTGCATGATTTCTCCAGAAGTATTTATAACTAGTTCAACATTATTGCTCTAAAAATTGTGTGGTATTAGCAAGGTGATTTTTATCCTTTCTGGTTGCCAGCTTGTTATCTGGTTTTCCATGCCTCATACAGGTTGCAGTTAATCTTTTCTTTTGTCTTCATAGGGACTCAAAGCTTTCTAATTTTGTGAAAATAATGTTCATTGTAACTATTTCCCCATTATTCTTTGTAAGATTTTATTTTATTTTATTTATGTTGAATGTGTTGTGTTTTTTTCTTTCAAGAGATAGAGGCCAGAAGTATCTGATAATTTTATCTAATAGTACAGGCTGATCTGAAATATAAAGTATTTTTTTAAAAAGAGGAAATTTTCATCTATTCTGAACTCTGTCACCATATGTCAATACTCTATCTAGTTTATCTCCTGTGAAGTAGATTCTACATTTTTAATACATAAAGTTTTATTCTTACTTCCACAGTGGTTTTCAAAGTCATTCTTTAAAAAAAAATGAATGTTTTCTTATAGAAGTGCCTAGCTCAGGTCAGCAAAACCTAATGAACTCAGGAGAATACATCACACTGAAAGTCAATGGGATCTAGACTGCATTCATATTTCAGACTGCAAGGACAGGGCGAAGAAAAGCTACTGTAATGTATATTTGTGATTTTACTGTAAAAGTATTAGTCAAGGTTAATAGGTAACAATTAAGCTTAACTCTATCTTTCTCCCCTGTTGGACTTCTAGACTTGGAAATTAACTGAGTCAGCCTCATTTCGTTCAGCTGCTGAAGTCCAGCTTTGATTAGTATGGCTAAAGCAATCAGTCCCTGTAGAGGCACACTGAAATCAACAAATGCAGGGAGATCCATACTTAAAATAGTTGCTAGATTTTGAATATCAGGTGATGGAACATTTACTAATAAAAGTGCTTTTATAATCCATCCTTCTCTGCATGGAATATGGATTGATCTGTGTTTTTGCTTGTCCATAATTTCCTGTATCTGATTCTAGGGAAGATAGAATTTTAAAAAGTGGAACAGAGACATTGTGGATTGAACTTCACAAGCAAAAGGAATTATGCCATTAGCCATTATTAGTGCACTTTCTTTTTTTCTTCTGACATCATCATGCTTTCAAACTGATGAAAGGGGAACCAAAACAGACATGTTTTCTCTCTCTCTTTGGAGCAGTTGTTTTCAATGATCAAACCAAACTGCCATTGGAAGAATTGATGGTTTTGTTTAACTAATGAGCTCAGAAAGAAGGTATTTGACATGCACTCCTTAGCAGTTACTTTTAGACGTGAAGTAATGCTGAGGGAAAGAAAAAAAAATACCAAAGCAAAAAAGAGCTCAGTAAGATGATGGAAAAAGTTTGTATTAAAGTAAGAAAAACCTCAAATAGGCAAGAAGAGAGAAGTATTTTTCAGTCTGGGAAATGTTAGCGGTAGCAGACTTTCTATGTCTCAACAAATTTAGGACAGGTACCAACTATTCAGCTATGGAGTCACTATAAAACTTGAGGCAATGTATCTTTTTCCTCTGTATGAGTCTCTCACAGGTGTCTGTATGACATAATTTTCCCATAAAAAATGAAGAACTTCATCTCAGTGGTAATATTACTGTGAGAAAGTTATAAAGTATAAAAATTTTAAGACTGGGGGCTATACAGGAACTCATCTGCAACCTGACCTTACTTATGGTGATCAGCTAATCAAAACATGGAAGAATTCAGATAGATTTCTGTGCTTCTGCCTTCTGGAACTGCAGAAAATATGTAAATTTTATAAATGCACATCTAAATATAGATAGTGAAATATATACTCACTAGTTTACAAGTTCTGCTTCTCTAAGATTGAAAAGCCTGTAAATTCCATAAACACCATAAGGAATTTAGATATCAGGAGATTCAAAACTTAAGAATCTGTAAGAAGCTGTAAACTCCATAAACTGAAAGAACATAATGGGAGAGAGAAAAGGAGTGAGTGATGGAAGGAAAGAGGAGGGAAAGGAGGGAGGCATGGCTGAAGGGACAGAGGGAAGGTGACAGGGAAGGAGGAAAAGAAATAACAGAACTTTTGTTTTGCAGAGCTGAAATTACATATACTTTGACTATATCTGTACCACTTCTTCTTCTTTGATTTTCTTGCTTTTATTGGTAGTGCTGAAGGAAGATGAGGATTGTCTCCCACAGCTTTCTCTCTGCCACTAATAAAATATTTTCTCTGAACATGAACAATGTCTTGACCTTTTAAATAATCTTCTTGTCATGTAATCCACTTACTACTCTTCCTGAAAAGCAGTCTGGACTGGAACACATGGCAACATTAGTGGAGCTAAAAGAATGAAAGGAAGATATATTTTATTAATTATTATTAAAAAAAAATGCAGCCTACTTCTGAACAGTTTAAATCCCTTTGAAGAGAACAGAAACATGTTCAACATGTATAGGATTGTGAAGGTTTCAAAGACAGAACCTAAAATACATTGAATTATATTTCACTAATATATGAATTGAATTTAGACCAACTGAAGGATTGTCTAGCTTTCCTTGCTGCAAAGGAAAAGATCCCCAATGTCAGACAGGAAATGTTAAAAGATGATGCCCATAATAGGACTGTGATGGAACCGACACAGTGGGTGCCGCTGGTGTCACCTAAACCCCACTTGAAGCCTCATTTAAATTTGGAACTTCCAGTCTCGTTTATGAGTTCTGATTATGCAACACTTTTAGTTTGCCACAACTGAGCAACTTATCATCATACTCCTTTATTCTGTGATGAAGTTAAGCTTTTCTCATTTCTTCTGGATTTGATAGCCTGGACATCAGAAACATACAGATATAAGACTTCAGTACATAAGTGGAGCACTGTGTATCCTAATGTTATCAGGGTAATGGGAGGAGGAATCCCTCTCAATTTTTGAAATAATGGAAGAATACCAACAGGTTGTTGTGTTGGAGGCTGAGATGAACAAGGAAAAAGTAGTCGAAGCATCCTTTTGTGACTGGCCTGAACATTCCCTGTATTCTTTGCAATAACTAGCTCAGAACTGAGTACTCCAGGGATCCAAAAAGGTACAGGTGTTACATTTGTTGAGGAAGAGCAGATCCCAATTGCTACCACGACAGAGTACTAGTGGCAATATTGTCCCTGCCAAGGCTCCCTGGTTCCCATGACCTGATTTGTCAGCTGGAGAGCCAAGGAGCTAAAAGGTAGACTCCATCACTCTTTGGTAGTCCTATCTGGTGAGCGCAAAATCTGGCTAAGGCTAACAGTGGACTCTCATGGTGTATTAAACCATGTAGCCATTGAGTACTGCCCATGTTGAACATGCTAGAATTCCAATGTGGAATGGAATCTAAGGCAGTTAAGTGGTATGCCCCAATTGATATTCCTTGTGCATTTTTTCCAAAGTTTTTTTTTCAAATCAGTTTGCCTTCATATGTACAGATATTCAATACACCTGGAAGCAGCTACCCAGTGTCTAGAAGACCAGCCCTACCATTTGTCATGGGCTGATCCTGACTATACTGGAATGGCATGAAGGTCCTGATCACCTGTAATACATTGATGTCATGCAAAGCAGTGAAGGACATGTTTGAGAAAAGCCAAATAATAATCTAACGCGGGGGTGGTGGTGGAGTGAGATGTGGTCTCCTGCATGATCCAAGAGCGTCCCGATTCCCAGATAGACACTCCTGGCCGCTGTATTCCCTCACACTCACACACCCCAGCGTTCATAATAAGCGCAGCGTTACCAGGAATACAGAACTCAGAGCACTCGGTCGTCTGGGTATGTTCCAAAGGTGCTTATTCCTCGAAAGGACCCAAGGGCGAAAGAGACTGAGGCACTCTGCATAACCACAGATATAGGGGTGAAAGGCCAATAGGGTTGGGGAGGAGGCAGGGAAATACAATGACAACCAATAGGAAGAAGGGAGGGGTGGAGTGTGTGATACAATGAGAACCATTGAGGGAAGGGAAGGGTGGAGTCAGGGATAAAACAACAACCAATCAACATAGGAGAATTAACATAACCTTAGGGAGGGACCATTTGCCAACACTCAGAGGGTGTTTCACACCTCAGAGTTGTCCCACCACTTTGCTGCTGCTGTGGGAACCTCTCAGTTTCTCCAAGATGGTTTCAGCCACCACAACAATAATCCAAATTCTTTTAAAAGCTGATTTAGCCATAAAAAACCCCAAACAGGGTCAAAGAACCTGTATAGGAGATCCAGTTTTGGATATGAAATGACAATTGAAGTGTAATTGCATGCCACTGGATGTGGTCAATAAGAGAACAACCATATTCCAATCAGCTATCAAAAAGGAAACACAGGCTTTCCTAAGGTTTGTGGGTTTCTGGAGAATGTGTATTCCACATTACAGTGAGCTTGTGAGACCTCTCTGTCTAGTGACCCAAACCATAAACTATTTTAAGTGAGATCCTAGGCAGAAACAAGGTTTTGAACAGGAGAAATAATAGCGAGTTTGTGCAGTATCTCTATGGCAAGTCCATACAGGACCACCCATGAGGAATTTGCCCTACACCACAGCTGGGGAGCATGGCCTCATCCAGAGCCTGTGGCAGAAAACACCCAGAGACTCAAGATCGACCTCTAGGAGTTTGGAGCTGGAGATATTAAGGATCCAAGGCTGACTTCTTCCCGAATGCAGAGGAGATAGCTGCAGCATGTGAAGTTGCTTCAGGAGTAGTTGCTATGGAAGCACAGATCTTCTGGATTGCCTCTGTGATTGCCTTTGCTGTGCTGGATGTTCAAAGAAAGGGTCCCTTCTACACTTGCAACCAACACTGCAGACTGAGCAGGTAGCGCTGATCACACTGCAGGCTTAAATGGACACCTACAACTACCCAGAGATTGTGGAAGAGATCATGGGCTGGCCAGAAGGCAAAGGTTCTGGAGCATCCCCTGAGGAGGTGACTCATGCCCTAGAGGCCCTGTAATTTCATTAATTACCAGAAAACTAAAACCGATATGTTCTGTTTACTCATGCATCCTGCTGTATTCTGCAAAACCATATGAAGAGGAAAGGTGCTGTATGGGGTCAAACATAAGGAATCTCCTGAAGGAGAACACAAACTCAGACTGCAGAAGAAGGTGGATTTTTCTGGCTTCAAAGGAGCTCATTGCTTGTCGAATGGGTGGACATTTATCTGTTTGTGGAAGTTGCTGAATGATTGCTTTTCCATCACTTGTTTTTTCCCTCTTCACCTTTTAAACTGTCCTTGTCACCTATTAAAGTGCTTTTAAACAAGTTTTCTCACTTCTTCATATTCTCTCTGCTAGTTGAGGTGGAAACAGAAGGGTGGGAGCAGCTATGTGGGTGATGTTCAGGGTCAACCCACATCACAAGGCGCAGAGGTCCTTGTAAAGGACAACCACTTTCATGTTTGTGCTCCATTCAGAATGTGGAAAATTGAAAAAGATGGAGCCATATTTTGTGTCTTAAGATATGTGGATGGATCCAGAGCGACAGCACTTAGTGGTACCATTCTAGCTTTCCTTTTTTCCCCCTATGTTTTGAGAAAGATGACAGCGTATCTTGGTGTTTGGAGTTTGTTATTCAGAATATAATTTCTTTAGATGGCTGCCTCACTACATGTGATTCTGAAAGAAAGAGTGCAGATGCTTCACACAAGTTTAGATTCCTTGAAACAAGTTAGATATTGTAGCCTTGTGGCCTTTCCTGACTCTGGCCCAGCAGTTTCTGTTTAAATTGATATACAGACTTCACAGTCAGGCAACACTACAAAATAGAAACAAATTTTGCAATCTTATGAGGATTTCTCAATCAAGATCAAGGTATTAAAGAAGAAATAAAATTAACAAAATATAATTGAGCTGCATAATTTATTACAAAGACATGAATTAAAGATTCATTTTAAGACATGGAAACAATTGGTTCAGGACTAACCTCTGCCATAGAACTGCAATTTATTTTAAGCAAAACATTGTTTCTTGTGATGGAAGCTTGTTGAAAACAGTCTCAGAATTACCAAAGCCTGCAATGCATAATTCTTACCAATGTATTCACAATGTGTTAATCTTAGGAAGCTTAAAAGAAGAGGGGACAAATAATGATGTATTTTGACAGATGGTAGTCAAATATTTGAAATTCTTTTTTTTTCTTAGTATCTCTTTTCCTCTTACTCCTGCACTTTTAATTGTCAAAGACCAGTTGGAAAAAAAAATCTGCAAAATTACTTCTCTTGGAAAGGTGAAATCAAAAATAATATAGAAAAGTACTGATATCAGACATTATGACATTCAAGACTGGTGTGACAAAACTTACTAATGAAAACAACAATACACATACATTGACAATTTTAGATATAGTTTGTAAAAACTTTTTTAGAATATGTGTTTAAATTTCCTTTGAGAAACAGTGCAGGTTACAGATCTTAAATAGATTTTCAGATTTACTAATTGAGACTTGTCCCGTTGTTGGAACTTGAAGTTGTTTGATAGTTCAGAATATAGTGTATTTCACAATGCTCTTTGGAAAAATACAACATGATCTGGTTTTTTGAAAGTTAACTATGAAGTCTCCTCAACTAAAATTACTTGAGTCCATTCCCTTCCAGTAGAATACTTTCCCTGAATTACTAAAAGCTCAAGAACAAAAATATTTTTTTCAATGACTATCTGGTGACAAGTAGGTTCAACAGCATTCTTCCCATCACCAGGCCTAGGAGAATTGTTTTTGCAACTTCTAACTATATATATCAAATTGTGTGAGCATGTCACTGCACCTGTAAGGTAGACTGCCTCCTTTGAGGGATTAGCATATAGCCCTGGGCAATACCAAGCTGCAGCTGCCTGAAACTGGCCTGAGTTTAAATGAATATTATGATAAAAAAAAAAGAACATTTAAAAATTATGTTTAAAGACACTGTCAAAATCAGAAGCAATTAAGAAAGGGGAAAAAAAAAAAAGCTTGGAATAGTAGAAACAGGAAAGAAATGCACTGTAAACAATAATACCATTTAGAAGAGGGTTCTTTTAGTATCTGACATGTGCTTTTGCACCACCAGCAGCTGAACTTTTCATATCCTGAAGGCAAAGTTCTGGGCCTGTGACCAGTGCATTTGACATAGAAGGACTAAAGGGGGAGGAAGGTGAAGTGAAGCTCTGCGACAAAGTCTTCCCATATCTGACAGAAGAGTCAGCTGCCTCTCCCAGGCTCTGGCATACATGAGGCAAGTGGGAAAAGCTGTTGGCCTTTTGGCACCTGCCCTTGGCAAGCTGCTGTGCTAAGGAGCAGATGACTGCCTGAAGCTGGCCCTGCTGCTTGGATGTTTGCACGTTTTGTGTGTACTCCACTGCAGAAAGTTCAAGGCAGGAGAATCAGACCAATTGACAGTCTGCAAACAGCTCTTTAGCACAGACATAACTGCTGTTTCATTGATATCAGTGTAAGCTTTACAGATTATTTCAGTTGGAGAGCCAAGCCATTACTGAGCACTTTTGAGAACCCCACTTTAATGACATGGGTCCTAATTAATAAGATAATAGACAATTCCTACATTCTGAGGACTTGGCCCAAACAAAGAACTGAGTTTCATGGGGAACTTTTGGGGAAGCTTTGATTGAAAGAAGTAATGAATTAAGTGATGTCCATTCAGTCTGTTACTGTAGTGGTGTTTCATATGCAAATTGTTCTGTGTGTTGTTTTTAAGTGAAATCCAAAGTGAATTATTTAGTGAAAGCTGACTTTTACTGTATTCTTTTCATTTATTTTTTTTAATATAGCAAAACAAAATTGCCAGGAGTGTACTCACATGAGGAAAAACTGGGAAGGTTTTTTGCAGGTACCCTCATAAACTAATTTGTTCACAGTGTTAATATTAAGTAATTATTAAAAACTGAAAAGCAAACAAAAAGTATATTTGAAGCAGAATTTCAGCTTCATAAAGCAAGGAGAATCTGGGACAAAAGGGCAGAAAAGAAAATTCTCTGTTACATTCCCTTTTATTTTACTTAGCTGGTCTCAATTTTAGCTTCAGAAATATGAACAATAACATGTCATTTGTCAAGACTTAGACATTCCATATACAGTCAAGATGTACAACCAACCCCTGAAATCATAATTTGCACTGCAGTTATATAACCAAGAGAACCTGAACCTGGGAGAAAATATTAAAGAACAAATCCAGGCAGACAGGAGTGACATAGTCTAGAAAGAATAGCACAGCCCTGGTTAATTACAACTGTGCATCTGCAGTGCTGCTTGAAGCAGCCAGGGTAAGCTTTGTTACTTTTCTAGCTCAAATGTGCAACTTGACACTTGACAAATATTACATGAACTAACATCAAATTTTAGTAGGTGCTGTGCTTATTTTTCAGCTATATTTCAGAGATTCCTTTATGCCTCTCCTGGGTTCTTCTGACACCCTTATTTTTTATTTTCTTTAAATAGCTGTACCACTTGAGGTATAAGCCTGAAGAATATTCTGTTTGCCAGTGTTTCTGAATTCTGTAGCTCATCTCAGACAATTGAGTCATCACACAATCTCTTTGATGAAGATTTTCCAGTTTGAATGTTGCTGTAGACAACTCCTGATTCTTCTCCCAGGATTAGAGAATTTCTGAAAGTTTCCTCCTTACAGTTAATTTATTTTTGCTTCCTAGGATTTGTGTTTTTACTTTCATTATTCTTCCAATTTCTTTGTTAAAAACATCACATATTGTGTAGATGTCCATCCATTAATTCAGAACTTTTATTTTTCTCAAGTGAAAAAGCAAAAATCAGAAAAATGAAAACTTAAAGCTGCACTTGCTTTGAATGCTGGGGTCAGTCTTCAGTTCACAGAGGCTACTGTAAACACTTACATCCCAGAAAATTGCTCTGTACATCGACATCTATTTCTACTGCAGTTCTATCTCTTCATTCCAAAAGTAATAGGAATCTTCTACAGACTTGTTCTTTCTGTCCCTGTACTGCTTGATTTGCCTCACAATAATAATTCCATGCTTTTCCAGTAAATACTTTCAGAATCAGATCCCTGCTAGAAAGTACAGTGCCAGATGTACCTGCTACAAACCATTCCCCTTGAAAATTATTCTTCCTTCATTGCTAAGGTCCCCAAACTCTATTCATTCTATAGGATATACCCAGTGGCTAAAACAACTCTTTAAATGAACACATTAAGCACAACTGTGTTAACCTCGTAACAGAATGCATTTCTGTATCAAATTCAAGTTTAGTTATTTCTTAAAATATAGAGGGGAAAAAAAAGTTTACTGATGTGCCATAAGTAAAGCAGCCCCGTTCAAGGATCCCATAAAGAATGTGCTCATGTTCCATCTAATTGTCCCTCAATGTTTTTTGGTTTTTTTCATTCTTTGTCATGTACCAACAAACTGGAGTTTATTGAAAATAGATTGTGTCATCCAGGGCGGATCAGCAGAGCTGTGTGCAGTAGTCAAGAGTGTGTCTGAATTATTTTTGTTCTCTGCATTCAGCCCCAGTAATTCACTGGGGATTAGGAAAGAAGGGGAGCTGCCCTTCCTATGCTCAGTCCCCTTCATGCCTATGCCTGTACCTAAATTCAGGATCATCACCTCTCCCAGGCTGTTCCAGTTCTTCAGTGTTCTCAGGCACCAGACATTAAACAAGGCCAACCCTGAAGCCTATAATACATAACTGTGCCTTTCCTCTCTACACCCACAGATGCCTGCTGTCCTTTGTCATTTTTTCAGTGTATTTCTGCCTCATCCATTACCATATTTTACATAGGATACATTGCCTTCCCTTGCCCACTCTTCCCCAAGCCGTTCTCATTTCCTATTTGTGAGTGAAATAGGAGTCACTGCTGTTGCTGTTTCTTTGTGGACTACTTTGGTGATCTAGATCTCATTCGTGGTCACGAATC
Organism: Acanthiza pusilla; assembly: GCA_036630365.1. Classification (NCBI taxonomy): domain Eukaryota; kingdom Metazoa; phylum Chordata; class Aves; order Passeriformes; family Acanthizidae; genus Acanthiza; species Acanthiza pusilla. The sequence continues at coordinate 70,391,629 of JAXCHO010000034.1, forward strand.
CTTTCTCTACAACTGAATGAGAAAAGGCTGCTAAAAAAGTATCTAGGTGTTTACAGATGGCTGTAAATTCCCAGGGCACAGAGGAATATTTGACTATTATTAGTGTGTAGTGCGGAGGGCAGATTCACTGCCTCCGCAGCAGCCAGGAGCAGCCAGGTATCCTTGGATACCATGGAGGCGGAGACGGCGGTGTAAGACCAACCCAGGAGGGCGGACTCCGGAGCGCTAGTAAACTCGACCCCTCCCCGCGGGGGGGAGTCGGGGGCGTGCAGATGGAGCCGACCCCACCCGTCTTCCAGAAGACTCCAGGCTCTCCTGATGGTTACTGGTTGCTTCCCCTGCCATATCATCCGCACTGAAGCCCTGTTGGCTCGGGACCCTGATATACCTCCCCACTCCCCAAGTCCTATTGGTTGTCCCTTCCCCCTTATAATCTTGTGCACGACCCCTCAACCCCGGTTCTTCGTTGTACCCCTCGGACTGAACGGGCACCTCGTTTGGGTGTCTCAATAAAGTTCTTTCCGCACCACACGAAGACCCTCTCGGCTTCCTTTATCGCGCCCGGCATAGGGATCGAGCAGCCAGCGCACGGCTCTCGACCCCGCCGACGACAGCGAGCGAGAGGCTCGACGACAGTGTAGTGAGATATTAAAAAAAGTGTTTACCTTCATCCTTAAGTGCTCACACTTTTAAATGTCCTGTCCTATGCAATAGACAAAACTGTGCCATCCAAAGCCCGGTTCCACATGAATCTCTATAGTACAGAAAGCAAGCTGTCAGATTGGATTTAGGAGAGGGGACAAAAATTTATGTTTTAGAATTGCTGGACAGAGAATGTTACAAGTGAGCCCTCATTTTCCATATGTCATAAACACACATTCCTGTAATGCAACAGAGGAAAACTAGTTCTCACAAACAGTTATTTTTACACTTTTCAGAAACTAGAAGCAGTTTTACATTTTAATGCTATCAGATACTACATTAGTTTCAGCATCTATTAGTCAAAGGAAATAATCACGAAGTTTTTTTCATCTCCAGTGTTCAATTTTATTAGTGAGTACCTTTGGAAGAAAAATAAAGTCATATGTTAATTGCTAATAAATCTTAGATGTTTATACCATGCTGTGCCACACAACTGTATTAAGCTGATAGACAGAATACAGTCTTTAAAGCATAAGTGCCATAAAACATCTGTAATTTATAATGTTATAGTAGTTATTGTTAGAAGTTGACATTGCAATGTAAAGAGGACCCAGCTTTAACTGAAGTCTTTGCTCATGTATATAAGTTTGAGAACATGTGCCCTCCCTGTGGTTGGAAATCTTTCATGATGATTTCTGTTGAAGATCTGGAAATGAGAAAGCAAGCAGTGCAGGTACTCATCAAAGGAAGCTTTGCATTCTATACCATTTAGTAAGAGAACGACATCATCACTTATTGGTTCTAACCTAAAATTAACATGAGTTATATATTATGCAACTCTAAAATTTGTATTTAGAAGTTATGCTAATGCTTCAAATTCAGTGAGAAGTTTCAATATTTTAAAGGAGCCAAGGCTATCTGCCTGACTTCCTGTATAACAGGGTAATCCCACTATTTGTCCCAGAAGCGCTGCAGTCAAGAGGAATGGTGGGCTCATCCTCACCATTCATGGGACAGCTGCATCTGAAGACAAGCCCTGGATCCTCCACCCTCCAGAGATAAACTTTTGCAAGCGTTCAAGGAAGGGGATGTCTCAGAATATGAGGGAAGGGACAGAGGACAATATTTGGCACTAATGATATTCAGGCTGCCCTATCAGGAAGATCTGTAGAAGAGTTGAATTTATATGGAACTTCCAGTGTAGCCCCAGCATATCTTCTGTAGGTGGCCTTGGCGACAGTCTCTGACAGCTGCATCTGAAGTAAAACTTATAAGAATTGGTCATCAGGTAGCTATTGGAAGAAAAAAAACCAAACAAACAGAGACAGTCTCAGGGATACAGAGATATATGGGAATAGGAGAACATAAAAGGCATGCTGTTGGAAAAGATTATATTGCTGGAACCACAGATAATAGTGGTGCCCTATGAACACACTTACAAAGACACAATAGTTCCTTACTGTCTGCTGAAACAGAATGGATGAAACCCTGGAACAGATGTAATGCTGTCATCCTGTTGATTACAGAGAAGCTCATATGGTACCTCTTCTCAAGGCACATTGGCTTGGGCACAGCATTGTCCTAATGTGGCTGTTGGCTTGCTGATGAGACCTCAAGGAAGGTCTTACTGGAAAACAGGCAGAACAGGAGTATGTCTGCAGGGACTTGACCATATAAAGCTACCCCTGCACTCCCTCGGTAGGAACCATCTCTCTCTGAGCTTCACTTTACTCATTTTCATAATTTAGGACCATCTAAATGTAATTAAAAAGTCCAAATTAATGAGTAGTAACAATGAGTAATTTTTCTTTTACTCAGCAGCATCACAGTACTGTATGTACCCAACAGAATGGGCAGGCAGTGAAATATGATGCTAGGCTAAAAGGAAATCAGAGATTTCACTGCAGTAATATGTCACTAGTAGTAATTGTGCCATAAAATGAAAGTGTTTATTTTCAGTTTGATTCTTTTATTAAAATAAATCCTGTTGTGGGAATTTACCTACAGAAGTTATTTTTATATGAGTGCAGCAAATTTTTCTAATTATGCAGCTACTCCTGGGAAAACTAGCTACCATTGAAATGTAATGATATGTTTGTAAAAACAAGATTTATGTTATTTTTCTGAAAGATACGTCATTGCTGACATTTTAATTATGTAATTCCTTCTTAGACTTCTAATTTCAATGTTGTTTCTGTATTTCAAAAGGAAATTGTTATGATATTTCTGAAAACAACAATAATAAATATACTTGGTGATCACACAAAACAGGCCTACATATTCTGTGCAGAATGCTAATACATGAACCTCTGCATAGAATAGATATGGAAATAATATGAAAATTGCCTGTCTGGATAATAGTGACAAAATACAAATTTTGACTGTGGAGAAATTGTTCCCCACAGGGGAGATCAGGAATAGCTTTTGAGTTTAGAAACTGAGTGAAGGTATCAGGCACTGTGCAGGTGGTTTTTCTAAACCCTTAAAATAGACAATGAGGTCTTCAAGCTCTGGGTGCCAGATTTTTTTTCCATGTGTCTTCGTTTGATAGACAGGTGTCTGCTTAGGAAGGTGGGAACCTTCCTTAGAACAGAGAATGTGAATCTCCTTCCCTCCGAATTATTATAATTTTAGAATCACGGGCTTTCAGGCAAAGGTATGGGAAAAGGAATAAGAGTTTTTTACTAATATCTATAATGAGGTAAACAATCAACAAACAAAGAAACAGTAAACAAGGTAAAAAACAGTAAACAAAATAAAACAAAACTTAGTGGCAAATGTCTCTGGGTTTGTCAGGCACTTTTCCGTTTGGTGCAGTCACGGTCACGGCTAGCAGGGGCGCTGTTGGGCTCCTAGACCAGCAGGGCAGGTGCGATGACTCTCGGGAGGCTGCAGATGGCGCTGTGCCGTGAGGTTGGATCTGTGCCACACGTGTAATGGCGGACGGGTTGGAGCCGGGTGGAGCCCAGATGGACAGGGACGCAGCAGAGAGCCCAGAGCCGGGAGATGGAGCAGCCGGGTCAGCCCACCGGGGCCAGCCAGCAGAGGAGGCGGCAGGAAACTCCGCAGTTGGGGCAGGCAGGGTACCGAGCAGCGGCAGGCAGGCCGCGGGGTGGTGGCAGGCAGGGGGGTCTCGCTCCGCAGCGGCGCGGCTGGTAGATGCCCTCCCGGAGGGGACGAGAGGATCGGAGTCCCGTGACCTTCCCCCCAAAGCAAGGACTCACCCAGCAGGCAGAGAAAACTTAGTGCAAGACCGGGCCTTTTTTGCAGTTGCAGCCAAAAAAGCAGAGCCGCCTTTTTCCCGTGCTCCCTCCTCCAAGAACTCCGGGCGAGTGAGTGTGCTGTTATCAAATCTTCAATCTCTAGTTCTCTCCGCCTGGCAGCTAAAGGCTTTGTCTCCTTTGTGAGCGTAGATGGCCCTTAAAGACCGGTCATTAGTTGCTTAGCAACAGAATGGGAAAAATTCCACTTGCCCCCTGCCCTCCCCTCAACCTTCCACATTATCCACCCCGAATTTTTTCCATTCCAACATATTACATTGAACTTAAACTGTTAAACTATATACATACAAGCATTACTCTGATTATATACATACAGATATGCATACAGGCACAGTGTTATGGGCAGTTCAATCCCAACTGAGGTCTCCCTGAGGTATGCATCGTGTCTCTCCATCCTCTTGCATCATCCACCAGGTACACCCTGGTCCTTGAGCAAAGACAACCCCACGGGTGGGTCTATCTTTGCTCAAGGCGGAATGAATCTAAACAGTTTTTCTCAGCATGCCTCTTATTTGCACCACTGGAACCTTATCTCCATCTGCTGTTTGCAAGGGTTCAGATTGGGCAGGGCCAGCCCTGTTGGTGGAGCCTCGGGTGTTAACTAGCCAGGTGGCTTTGGCTAGATGGTGTTCTCAATTTTTGAAAGTCCCCCCACCTAGAGCCTTCAAGGTGGTTTTGAGCAGGCCGTTGTATCGCTCTACTTTACCAGCAGCAGGTGCGTGATAAGGAATGTGGTACACCCACTCGATGCCATGTTTCTTAGCCCAGGTGTTTACGAGGCTATTTTTGAAATGAGTCTCATTGTCCGACTCAATTCTCTCAGGGGTACCATGCCTCTAAAGGACTTGCCTTTCAAGGCCCAGGATGGTGTTGCGGGCAGTGGCATGAGGCACAGGGTAGGTCTCCAGCCACCCCGTGGTGGCTTCTACCATTGTGAGCACGTAGCGCTTGCCGTGGCGGGTTTGAGGCAGTGTGATGTAATCAATCTGCCAGGCCTCACCATACTTGTATTTGGACCACCTTCTCCCATACCACAGGGGTTTCACTCGCTTGGCTTGCTTGATGGCGGCGCATGTCTCACAGTTATGGATCACTTGAGAGATACAGTCTATGGTTAGATCTACCTCTCGGTCTCGTGCCCATTTATAGGTGGCATCTCTGCCCTGATGGCCTGAGGCATCATGGGCTCATCGGGTTAGGAACAACTCTCTTTTGTGCTGCCAATCTAAATTTACCTGTGACACCTTTATTTTTGCAGCCTGATCTACTTGTTCATTGTTTCGGTGTTCTTCATTAGCTCGGCTCTTGGGGACATGGGCATCTACATGACGGACTTTCACAGGTAGCTTCTCTACCCGAGTGGCAATGTCTCGCCATTCGTCAGCAGCCTAGATTGGTCTTCTTCTACGTTGCCAGTTGGCCTTTTTCCACCTTTCTAACCAGCTCCACAGAGCATTGGCTACCATCTATGAATCGGTGTACAGGTATAGCTTTGGCCACTTCGCTCTTTCAGCAATGTCTAGGGCCAGCTGAACGGCTTTGAGTTCGGCAAGTTGGCTTGATCCACCTTCTCCTTCTGTAGCCTCTGCGACCTGCCGTGTGGGGCTCTATACAGCTGCTTTCCATTTTCGGTTCGCCCCCACAATACGACAGGAACTATCAGTGAAGAGAGCGTAGCGTGTTTCATCTTGTGGCAGCTGGTTGTACGGTGGAGCTTCCTCTGCACGAGTCACCTGTTCCTGCTCCTCCTCATCAGTGAGACCAAAGTTTTCACCTTCGGGCCAATTTGTAATTACTTTCAAGATCCCAGGGCGATTCGGGTTTCCAATACGGGCGCGCTGCGTGATGAGGGCAATCCATTTACTCCACGTGGCATCAGTGGCATGGTGGGTAGAGGGAACCTTTCCCTTGAACATCCACCCCAGCACCGGTAGTCGGGGTGCGAGGAGAAGTTGTGCTTTCGTGCCAATAACTTCTGAGGCGGCTTGGATACCTTCATAGGCTGCTAGAATTTCCTTCTCTGTGGGAGTGTAGTTGGCTTCAGACCCTCTGTAGCTCCGGCTCTAGAATCTCAGTGGACGACCTCGAGTCTCACCAGGCACCTTCTGCCAAAGGCTCCAGGACAGGCCATTGCCCCCGGCTGCAGAGTAGAGCACATTCTTTACTTCCGGTCCTGTCCTGACTGGGCCAAGGGCTACTGCATGAGCGATCTCCTGCTTGATCTGGGCGAAGGCTTGTTGTTGTTCAGGGCCCCAGTGGAAATCATTCTTCTTGCGTGTCACCAGGTAGAGAGGGCTCACAATCTGGCTGTACTCAGGGATGTGCATCTTCCAGAAGCCTATGGCGCCTAGGAAAGCTTGTGTCTCCTTCTTGTTGGTTGGTGGGGACATCGCTGTGATTTTATTGATGACCTCGGTAGGGATCTGACGCTGTCCATCTTGCTACTTTACGCCGAGGAACTGGATCTCTTTGGCAGGCCCCTTGACTTTGCTCTTTTTGATGGCGAGACCGGCTTCCAGAAGAATCTGGATGATTTTCTCTCCTTTTTCAAACACTTCTTCTGCCGTGTCTCCTCACACAATGATGTCATCGATGTACTGCAGATGTTCCGGAGCCTCACTCTTTTCCAGTGCAGCCTGGATCAGTCTATGGCAGATGGTAGGACTGTGCTTCCACCCCTGGGGCAGTCGGTTCTAGGTGTACTGCACGCCTCTCCAGGTGAAAGCAAACTGAGGCCTGCACTCTGCTGCCAGAGGAATGGAGAAAAATGCGTTTGCAATGTCAATAGTGGCGTACCACTTTGCTGCTTTGGACTCCAGCTCATATTGGAGCTCTAGCATATCTGGCACGGTAGCGCTCAGTGGTGGAGTCACCTCATTCAAGGCACGATAGTCCACAGTCAATTTCTAATCTCCATCAGATCTGCGCACAGGCCAGATGGGGCTGTTGAAGGGTGAGTGGGCCTTGCTGACCACCCCTTGGCTCTCCAGCTCACGGATTAGCTTGTGAATGGGAATCACAGCATCTCGGTTTGTTCGATACTGCCGGCAGTGCACTGTCGAGGTGGCAATTGGTACCCGTTGTTCCTCTTCCTTTAAGAGTCTAACTGCAGAAGGGTTCTCTGATAGTCCAGGCAAGGTGTTTAATTGCCTAACGCCCTCTGCCTCAACAGCAGCTATTCTAAAAGCCTACCTGAGTCCTTTCGGGTCTTTGAAATAGCCATTCTGGAGGAAATTTATGCCCAGAATACACGGGGCCTTTGGACCAGTCACGATGGGATGTTTCTGCCACTCTTTCTCAGTCAGGCTCACCTCGGCTTCCACCAGCGTCAACTCTTGTGATCTCCCTGTTACCCCAGCAATAGAAATGGGTTCTGCCCCAACATGTCCCGATGGCATCAGGGTACACTGTGCACCTGTATCAACCAATGCTTCATATTTTTGTGGCTTTGATGTACCAGGCCATCGAATCCACACAGTCCAAAAGACACGGTTTTCCCATGCCTCTACCTGGCTAGAGGCAGGGCCTCTCTAGCCCTGGTTATCATTCTCTCCCTGAGCATGCATTCTACCGTCAAGGGAATCTGACACAACACTCTCCCTTCTGCTGTATTCAGCAGGTTGGCTACAGGAAGCTGATGCTACCTTGGCTCTGGCAGAACCCCCTCGGCTAGTGTTGCCCTCCTTAAGCTGACGCACCCGTTCTGCCAGGACAGAGGTGGGCTTCCCATCCCACCTTTTCATGTCTTCCCCATGGTCATGCAGAAAAAACCACAACTCAGCTCGTGGGGTGTACCCTCTCTCTCTAGCTGGGGGACGTCGGGCTCTGGTGTTGGGGCCTGTGACTCTCACTGGTGCCACACTGTTTTTCTTCACCTCTTCCCGGATCTCCCTTATTTCTTCCTTCAGCTCCTTAACTACAGCAGAGATCTGAGCCTGCATTGGGCCATTGATCACACTTGCATAATGCCTGAGCTTGTCAGCTACAGACCTCACTGTCTCACGGTTGTCATTAGGATTAATCATTGCAATGTAGGTGGCATATTGGGTTGGCCCTAGACTTGCCAGGTTCCACAACATTTGCCTTGTGCACCTGACCTTGTCAGGATCATTTTCGTGCTGTCCGTCCCTCCCAAAAAGCACCTCCTGTACTGCCACTTCTCTTAGCTGTTGGATCGCTTCCTCAACAGTCTTCCAGGGCCCTCTACGGTAGTTCTCTTGCATTCTGTCTTTGTGAACAAACTTCTCTCTTACACTCATTAAAAGCCTCTCCCAGAGAGAGATGGGTCCTGCTTCCCTGACGAACACCTTTTCAACACCCGTGTCTAGGGCCACGGCTCCCAAATTCTTGGCCTCGCCACCATCTAGCTGCACACCTGGGCCCATGCGGTCCCAAACCCGAAGTAACCAGGTTGAGAAAGCCTCGCCCTTCCGCCGCACAATGTCATTGTACAGATTACGGATAGTGTCATACGACAGGGACTCGGTGATGATTATACGCCTAGGCTCCCCTGCTGGTTGTGAGGGCTCTGGTTTTCCATCATCATCAACTGGGCGTACCGATTTGGTCTTATACTTTCTCCGCTGTACAGGGGCAACTGCTGCTGGCTGTGACTGCCCTTGCGAGTCAGCTGGAACCTGGACGGTTGTAACATCCGTGGGTTTCGCTGCTGCACCATCCAACTCTTCCCCTGTGGGGCAAGGAGAGGGCTTCCCACCAGCTGAGGAAATATATTTCCTGAACACATGACGTATCTTTTCCCCTCTCACTTGGAATGCAAAGTTGAACAGGCCTATCAGCAACCCCACCCACTGTATGACATCGTTGGTATTTAGAGAGTATATGAACCCTCTGAGCCCTGGTAGGGTAGGCCCAAAGAGATGGGTTAAGGATTGAGAAAAATCTTCTCCTGGTGTTGTCTCCTTACACAAGGTACCATTACCAAACAGACTCTAAAAGCATGTACTCACGGTGTTAAAGCCCTGTAACCAAGTGCTCGCTGTCCAAAGGAATTGGAAAATCCATAGATTCTTCACCTTATTGACCTATTGTGAAAACTGGATAACAGCTACCAAAGCCTTAGTTATAGGACTCATGTTTAGATAGGGAGCTGCAAATGGGAAAACCATGGCCACGAGAATGTGCCAGCCAAACCAAGGTATGCTAGACTACATGGTGTCACTTAAAGAGGTTTCTATGTTCAGCAAAATAGAAATGGGTCTCCTAGAAACTTTTATTCCTTTTGCACCTTTTTCTCTATGCCCTCGTGCCCCACGTTGGGCGCCAAAATCTGTCTTCGTTTGATAGACAGGTGTCTGCTTAGGAAGGTGGGAACCTTCCTTAGAACAGAGAATGTGAATCTCCTTCCCTCCGAATTATTATAATTTTAGAATCACGGGCTCTCAGGCAAAGGTATGGGAAAAGGAATAAGAGTTTTTTACTAATATCTATAATGAGGTAAACAATCAACAAACAAAGAAACAGTAAACAAGGTAAAAAACAGTAAACAAAATAAAACAAAACTTAGTGGCAAATGTCTCTGGGTTTGTCAGGCACTTTTCCGTTTGGTGCAGTCACGGTCACGGCTAGCAGGGGCGCTGTTGGGCTCCTAGACCAGCAGGGCAGGTGCGATGACTCTCGGGAGGCTGCAGATGGCGCTGTGCCGTGAGGTTGGATCTGTGCCACACGTGTAATGGCGGACGGGTTGGAGCCGGGTGGAGCCCAGATGGACAGGGACGCAGCAGAGAGCCCAGAGCCGGGAGATGGAGCAGCCGGGTCAGCCCACCGGGGCCAGCCAGCAGAGGAGGCGGCAGGAAACTCCGCAGTTGGGGCAGGCAGGGTACCGAGCAGCGGCAGGCAGGCTGCGGGGTGGTGGCAGGCAGGGGGGTCTCGCTCCGCAGCGGCGCGGCTGGTAGATGCCCTCCCGGAGGGGACGAGAGGATCGGAGTCCCGTGACCTTCCCCCCAAAGCAAGGACTCACCCAGCAGGCAGAGAAAACTTAGTGCAAGACCGGGCCTTTTTTGCAGTTGCAGCCAAAAAAGCAGAGCCGCCTTTTTCCCGTGCTCCCTCCTCCAAGAACTCCGGGCGAGTGAGTGTGCTGTTATCAAATCTCCAATCTCTAGTTCTCTCCGCCTGGCAGCCAAAGGCTTTGTCTCCTTTGTGAGCGTAGATGGCCCTTAAAGACCGGTCATTAGTTGCTTAGCAACAGAATGGGAAAAATTCCACTTGCCCCCTGCCCTCCCCTCAACCTTCCACACCATGTAAAGGGCAAACTATCTTTCGCAGCTGGAAAACATAAAGGAAGCTCTGTGAGAGCAATATTCTCCATGGGCAATAACAGGGAACTTGTGAGCCTAGGTGGTAATTAACAAGCCTCACTCCCTGCTTCTGCAATAGGAAGTTTCATTGCCTACACATCACTGAACTGTCTGGATCTGCAAATCGTGCTCAGCTTGGGACCTCCAAAATATCTTCAATGTGGTCTTTCAAAACACTGAAATGATTAAATGCTATTTCCATGAAGTAATAACAAGTATAAACCAACATTTTTTAAAAGAAAAAAAAGGGGAAAATTTCTGAACTTTTGTAATCTATATTAGGTGTAAAAAAAAACCCCCAAAAACCAACCACCAGAAAATAGAAGCTGGAAAATAGAACCTTTATTTTTCCCTACTCATGCACTCATAAAACCCAAAGTGCCATTCTGAAGCATTAAATCACTGCTTTCAGAGCATTTTCTCTCACTTTTTTGTTTCCTGTAAGATGCATTCCTTCATTCTATTTGGTAAACAACTTGGGTTTTATTCAAGAAAGCAGTGTGTTACCACCTTCTTTACATTCTGTAGCAGTCCTCTTGTTTCCCGTTGTTTTAGACTTATTTACTTACTGCAGAATAGTTTATATGTGTTTTCAAAAACACATATAAACCTTAAAATTTTAAGGTGTATACATATAGGTACCTTAAAAATTTTACTTTTTAGATGGCTCAGTACAAGTAGGCAGCTGTTCAGGCTCTCCCAAAATATGCTCTTTCCTTCTAAACATCACACACTTTTCCAGTATGTTCTAAATAAAAACAGCTTAAGGAAAGAGCAGTGAGGGCAATCAGAAACTAGGAGGAGAGAGGCCAAGGCAGATAACAATGCAAGTCATGCAGCTCATGGGGTGATGAGCAAAATCTTCTGCTGCAAGTGCTGGCAAAGTCCCCACAACTCTAAAGCTGACTCAGGCCCCAGACATTACGCAGTCTCCAGGCCAGAGTTTTGCATTCTGTTATGAATAAGTACATCCTCATCTTCTTTTGCTGAACTACTTGTATATACTCAGCTGGAGTTGGATTCATGTTTCTGTGTACTTCATATTAATCCTAACTGAATTAAAAATTGAAATGAATATATATGATATATTATCATTGACATTCAAATGCTTTCATATTGCATTGACTTGTAAATCATCACAAAGAAACAGAAATTATATCTCAAAATTTGTGATCCTTTGTTTATAAGTAATAGATTTAATCTTAGAGAATGTGCAGTAAGACATTTATTCCCCTTCTACATGCAAACATGGATAGAGGAGATTTTAGATTTTGGAGAGCTAACACATTCTTGCAGATGTTGCAAGCTAGTAAGTCCTGGCAGCTAAGAGAGGCTTCAAGTTTTTGTCAGCTCAAATTACATCTGTACTTTTGTGGTCTGAGCGATGAAGCTGCATTTTTCCTAAATTTTTAAATCTACTTGATTGTCCTGCACTTCCTAGCGCTTGCACATCTACCAAAGGAAAAAATACTGTCATTAATATTCCCTACCTGTGAAACAGCTGTTCAGCTGTGAAAGGTTATGGGAAAGAGAAGGCAGATGAATCACAGTACATGGAGTTGGTGTTTGACAATTTGAGTCTCTCTGAAACCATACGATAGCAGGCAAGCTGCTTGGGGAAGTTGTGGATGACAACTGGTTTTCAGATAAAGCATATGACTGAAATTAAAAAAAAAAAAAGTGATAATCATGACTGGATTACTCATTTTACAAGAATATCGCTAATCCTTTTTGCATTTAATAAAATAGCACGCTATATATTTGCTGCAAATTTGTGCAGTTCATGCCATAATATATGTCACATACCACAGATGAGGGCTATAGATGCTAGAGCAAACAGAAAAATAAAATAAAATAAAATAAAATAAAATAAAATAAAATAAAATAAAATAAAATAAAATAAAATAAAATAAAATAAAATAAAATAAAATAAAATAAAATAAAATAGTTGTACAAATAGGATAAGCAGAACCTGGATTTAAGTTTGTCTTTTCAACATTTGTTTATTCTGTCAAGGCAATGCATTTCAGACATTCCTGAAGTTAAGACAAATAATCTTAAGTGTTACTAGGAAACATTAGCCCTAATATTACATGTATTGCCACTGCTGCTGATTTTTAATGTATAAACTAATGTAAATGTTATGTTATAACATTGATGGACATGTTACACTAAATGCTGTGACTAGAAAAGTTCTCTTTGGGGAGAAGGAAATGAGATTTGTCGTAATCATTCTGATTATGAATGTGTTTTCCCAAATTGCATAGTTTTTGGTGGAGCTGTATCATGTTGCAAATTTGTCGCTGGTTTTAAATCTATTCCCACCCTACAGATTGCAACAATATTTCTGCCTTCTGTGGGGTTCTTGTTTGGTTTGTTGTTTTTCTCCTTTACTCCCTAGTCAAATTTAACATAATAATTATCCAAGGCATTTGATTCTCTTTTTTTAAAGAATTCATCTCATTTTAGTGTTGCTTAAAATGCTAGTCATCGGCAAAAATATGTTAAATCTTTAACATATGAAGAAGAATGATGATGAATTAAAACGTTATCTTTCACTGGACATAATGCTGTGTTGTTTTACATAGAACAAAAGTAATTTTTAAAGTAAGAGACTGTAGAATTGTGACTTTATTACCTTTATTAAAGTGCAGCCCTTGTTTGTTTACAATTATATTTAATTGCATTTAATCCAATATCATTCTACTTTGTTTTGAGCTCAGGATTGTTTATGGGATACACTGAAATGTCTGAGCTACCTGTGTGGAACAAGTGACAATAATATGTAAAGACACATAGCAGACAACAAATAAGTAAGTTATGAGGTAAGTTACTATATGGTTTGGATGAGAAAGAATTCTAGAAGCAATCTTCCAATTGGAGACACTTCCTAAACATAATTTTTTGTAGGTATGAAAGGGATTTCATTCTCCAACGTTCTTTATTACCTATGAGAATATACTTTATTAATCACAAGAAATATGCAAACATAGAGGGTCTCACTTTACCTCTCCAGTGTTTCTTGCACCTACCACTTGCTTTTGAATAATTGGCAGCTGTAGCTGCCCTTAAGACTTTAGACACTTACAGTATATTTTTCATGGGAAGCCTTGGAATGAAACATTCTCTCCTTTACTTTCACTGTCATATTTATGTTTGAGATATTTTCCATATTTTCTTAGCAGATTAAAATCTTCTTAAAGGTTGAATTTTTTTGAAGATAGGTTTTTTGTGCAGTTAAATTTCCACAAATTCCATGTGTAATGCAAAGATATTTTCTTTTTTCCCCCCTTTTTTTTTGTGTGTCTATGGTTCATCACTGCAGAATTTTCCAAAAAGGAAGGAGAAACTTGAGTATCACTGTATAAACTTTGTGACTTCTCTTGCTCTTACAGAAGAAAGCAATTTTAAGGGTATGCTACACTGGAGAAGTACAGAACCAAAAACTGGCATAGAAAATAACTTATCCTGTAGTTCTAATTGTGTCCTTGAAACTGTTTTCCTCAAAAACAAAGCAGTGTTTTATGTTCATACCACCTGCATTAAGATAACTCATAGGAGCATTGAGGGAAAAAAAAATTATATATTAAGCAAACTCCCATACAGTCGTGCTGAAAGCCACTTGAAGTGATTGTAAATGCTTTAGTTTTCTTTTTAAAAGAAAACTTATCCTCTTTTACCTGGCTTTCAACACCCTTCCCTCATTTTGAACTCTTACCAGGGTGAATGCTCTGAAAGTGAGTGTTCACACAGTTACTATATCAGGAAAAAGTTGTGATTTCCCAAATTTTATGTTTTATCATGCATTTTTATGTGATTTTGTTTTTTAACCAGTAATGTATTATTCAGTATTTCCCATCTACTATTCATTATTATCTTATTAAAATTTTCAGTCATCATATTAGGGAGCAGAAACAATAAATAAAAAATGCATGTGGGAATCAGAATTCATGTCTGACTGATTAATGAATAATGAAGGAAGGAGTCATCATAAAAATCACCAAGGCCTGCTAAAGAACATTCATTAAATTATTGCCTCTCTTCTCTGAAAATCTCCCTTTCATCAAACTGAAATTGGGGTTTAACTAATCTGATAACCAGAAGGGAAGAATATCTGTAATAGATACTTTGAGCACTGTACAGAATATAAATAATGTAACATTACATTGCATTATTCATAAACCCACACACAAAATTTGGAAATTATTCCTGGAATTATATCACTTATTTTTAGGGAGGCCTGTCCCTTCTGAACCTTCACATTAGCCTATGTCAGATATCTGCAGGGACAATATCACTCATTCCTATTATTTGTACAGAATATTCCTCAGATCTTATTGTTTATTAATCATTATGAGGACAAAAGGAAATGTAATTAGGTCAATAACTCATGCAGAATGCCAATACATTCTGTAACTATATAATAAAATAAAATAACTGAAAAAATGTTCCTAATCTATTCCTATGCTTTAAACCCCTTACCAACTAGTCAATTAAATACCATATCAGTACAGTGAAGAATATACAGAATAAAAGAATACCCTTTGCAGAAAATTCTTTTAGTGTAAAATGAAACCATTTTTTCTGCTTTTAAGAAATAAAAGCAAGACCAAGTCTTGAAGTTGGATGTGCAGCAAGGATGCTGGAGATGTGATCTGATAAGAGTGAATCTACATTTTATTTACCATAAAGTATTAACCACAGTGAATTACTGTGACTTTTTTGATCCAAGCATTTGTTGCAGTCAAAAGATAGGGCTTCCAGCTGGGTGGAAGAAACTTATGAGCAGACATCCATCTTCTACAGCACAGGCAAGAGAGGCCTCTGATTTAGGCTTTCCACCCCAAGCATAGTGTGATTCTGATATCATTGAACCTTTTCCACTGGCATTAGAAGAGGATTATGGCAAGTTTACATGTAGCTAAATAGAACTTCAATGTTTTAATGGTCAGGGACAGCACAGAAAGTAATTTGGAGAGACTGATGTTTCTGTAGAAGGTGATGCACAACTAGTCCTTGGTAATTAATTTCAGCAATACCAATTTACTTCTTCTCACAGTGACTTGGTGACTACAGCTCTATGCAAACTTGCTAATTTTTTTGATATTTTCACTTGGGTGGTGTATTTGCAGATGGGCTTAGGAGAGGATGTACATTTAAGAATCAATTAGCTTCTTATGCAAACAATAAGTTGGTCAATTAATTTGATGAATACTTTTCCTGTCTAAAAGTATAATAATTTTCCTAGATAAAAATTATCAGTAAAATCCTACATATCATTTTGATACTGTAATATCAAATGGGATAACAATGTAAATAAATTGTTTATTTACATTCTGAATATAATAATAAAGGTGTTAGCTCTGCCATGCACATTTTGAAAGATTCTGGGCATGTTTTAAAGTTTTATTTGCATAATTTTTTTTCTCTATAAAATGTTTTTTAAAAAATCATGCACTTAATTTAATTAAAATTACAGCTCCTTGCTACTTACTGAGAATTAGAGAAATAATTAAATGCCTTTACCACATTTTTTCCTAATGCCTTACATAAATTATTTTTCATTAAAATGTTGAAAATTTGTACCTAGAATATTCACGTGTAACATTACTCAGCTTATTGAACCAGATTTGAAATCTTTCAGTGTGTTAGAAAATTCCCTTGACACAATATTTTGCTGTTAATGATAGCTATTTTTCTTGTATATGTCCTATTATCACCCATTTTAGAAAAAAAAGAAAAGTCACAATGATGTAAAGATGACAGGAAATACCAATACCAACTTTAACCCCTAAATGTTAGAGGTGGGAAAATGAATTATAACAAAATAAAGGGTGTAGATAAGGTTTTTCTAAAATTCTGAGCTAGGGGAACATCTCCTGTGTATGGAAATTAGGAAGAACATCAATGGTCCAACTACTGTCAAAAACCCAGTCATTTGAACACTTTCATATTTTCCTTCTCTTCTGATAATACTACTTGTTTGAAGATTTTAAAGCTGTAAACAAGAATTCTCTTGTAATCTGGAGCTGCTATGCAATTTAGCATACCCTAAGAAGAACTGTACTTCAGAGAGTTATAGATTGAGAGTGGAGGTAGCAGGACAGGGCAGACATTCATTTGGACCCCAGAAAAAAAAATTGTTCCAAAAGTAAAAGACCTGAAAAAATTAATTTCAACTTTATTGAGAGTGTAAGTATAGTCTTCTACCTCTCCATTCTTCAGTGATTCAAACTCACAGTTTTACTTTTCTAAGCTCTGCTGATGCTTTTTGAGGTTATGTGTCTAGTTTGACACCTACCTATGACAATTTCATACTTTTACTAGAGATTAAATATAAAAGCAAAATATTCAACATATCTTCTTCGTTTTCAGGATATTTCTGTGATGATCTTCGGTGTTTTTCTTTAGCATTGCTATAGTACAAATGTGTATGTGGAGGGTCATCACCGAAACTGGGGAAATTTGCCATTATCACCGACTTCACTTCTGAAGATTATCGTGCTCTCTGAGCAACTACTCATTGATAGTGATTTTGAATATGGAATGTTAAAAGCATAGCAGTGGAGGAGTGAGAGAGCAGGAAGAAACTATTTTATATTGGAAAGGCATTCTACAGAATCACAGAATGGTTTTGTTTGCAAAGGACCTCAAAGGTCATCTAGTTTTAATTAAAACATGGTTGTTGGGTTTTTTCAGGATAAAATTTTAAACAAAACATGTTTTCTTTTCCTCTTTGCTTTTGAGGTTATGAACCATACAATAATTCTTAGCTACTGCATAGCCATTCCTTTTAATCTTAGATAGTTAGGTACTCCTGAGTTATTTTTATATACCATTAAAATACGCAACATTCTGACATTAATTCATAACCAAGAAACAATATCATGAAAAATGCAGCATGAGTAACTAGCACCATCTTCTTAGAAAATTTTCCTAAGAAAAAGGAAGGGGAAATGTTAACAAAGAGTTTCTCATCTTGTCTTTTCTAGAGAGAGGAATCAGCTGCCTCAGATGGAGGAAACCGAGGAATAGGTGACAGTATTTAATTTCTGTATTTCTCCTTTCCTCTTACACTGTTGATTAAATGCTGATAGCCTGGAGATGAGAAGATTGTGTGGAGAGCTCATAGTAATCTTCCAGTATCTGAAACAGGGCCCACGGGGAAGCCGGAAAGGGATTCTTCATCAGGAACTGTAGTGATAGGACAAGGAGTAATGGGTACAAACTGAAAGAGGGGAAATTTAGCCTGGATACTAGGAAGAAACTCTTTTCTGTGAGGGTGGTGAGATACTAGGACATCTTCCCCGGGGAGTTTGTGAGTGCCTCAACCCTTGTAGTGTTCAAAGCCGGGTTGGATAAGGCTTTGAACAACCTGGTCTAGTGGAAGTGTCCCTGCCCGTGGCTGGGGGAGCTGGGGCTGGATGATCCTTTAGGTCCCTTCTAACCCTGAACATTCTATCAGTCTGTGATTCTACATCTGAAGTGAAATAGCTCACTTCTATTTTGATACAAGTATTTATCTAGCTGAATTTAGAATTTAGGATACAATTCAGCCTCCTAGCAGACTTTCCTGAAGGTGAACAAGACTATGATAGTGTAGATGGATGTAGACAGAGTCTGAAGGAAAGTATTTGAGAGACAGAGTTGTTTTTCATTATGACTAATTTCTCTCTTCTATAGAAAATATCTTTATCACAGAAGTTGCAGTTGAGAACACATTAATTTTAATACTGCTCAAAAGTGAAAGATAACCATATCAAAATATTATGAATATTGATTTTATTAAACACATTAAGTAAAGGGGAATCCAGTCAACTTCAGTTGGCCTACCTTCAATCTCCAGGGAGATTGTGGAGCAAAATCTCTTACAAGTTTGCTCTACACACCTCAGGGACAAGCAGGTGATATGGAACAGCCAATGTGTTTACTAAGGACAAATCAAGTCTGACTAACCTAATGGCATATCTGGCTCTGTGGGCAAGGGAAGACCTGTGGAAGTTGCATGCTTTGGCTTTAGCAGGTGACTTCAATCTCCTTATCAACAAACTAGTGAGAAAACACCTGGATAAGTGGTTAGTTAAAGTGGAAGTTAAGTGGAAGTTAAAAGTGGTTTGGAAAACAGACTTGACAGCTGGCCTTGATCACTGTTGTCATTGGTGAAGAGTTCAGCCAACATCCAGAAAACAGAAGCAATCCTCAGTCAGAAATCAGTACTGAGACTGTTTAAGGTTTTCCTTAAGGACATGGGTGGTGGAACAGTGAGCATTCTCAGGAAATTTACAGATGACTCCAAACTGGGGAGGGGAGGGCAGTCAGCATGCTGGAGGACAGGGCTGCTACTTAGAGGGTCCAGGATAGACTGGAGAAATAGAAATAAACTTGAGCAATAACAAATGGAAAGGCTTGCAAGCCTTGCATCTGGACTGTGATAATTAAGGATAGAGCCACATAGATCTAGAAGAGTCATCTTTCATTCCACTTTGGCACCTGTAAGACCTCACCAGGAGAGTTGTGTCCAGGCTGGAGTACTCCAACACAAGAAAAAGGGAGTCCAGTGGAGATCTGCCAAAATCATTAGGGGTCTGGACCGCAGAACATGTGAGGAGAGGCTTGGAGAGGTGGTGTATCTGATCAGAGGATACAGAGAAGTTGGATCCAGAACATGAGGCTGCTTAATGCCAGAATAGGTTGCCCAAGGAAGGATACTGTGGAATCTCCATCCTTGGAGGTGCTTGAGATTAGACTGGACAAGAGTGTGGAATCCAGGAAAATAAGCAGCTAGTGGGAATGTCTCGAACGCTGGTAGCTGGATGGCTGTGGAACAAACCAAGGACTGTTGTTAACTACAGACAAGAATCATTGGGAATAACCAAGGAGTTTTGGTATTAATATGCTGTGAAAAACAATAATTTATGATTGGAGAAGGGGACCACGTGAATGTAGGGCAGTCTTTTCTGGGAAGAATGTCTTTGTTCTAGTCCCCAGAGGCAGAACATGGTGCAAGACATGGATGGGATGTCACATTGAGAGATTACTGAGCAACAATTAGTAAGGCAGTAAAATGTATTTGTGCAGGTTTCATCATTCATACATACATAGTTGGGTAAGGATAGTGTCCATCCTGACTACTGGAATTTGTATAAATTATACTGCAGCTTTCATGCTTGCAAAGAAAAATGACATCTTTTATGTGAAACCCCCCCCGTCTAGAAGGGGGACAGAATAGGTGCTAAGCATATGTCCTCCTCTGTAAGTACTGTCTGACACGCTGATTTCCCAAGGGACATGTACGTAAATATGTTTACTAAGTTTATGCAAAATGGCTGTGAACCTCATGAATTCCTTGTTTAAATACGGCTATTAATACTGCTTATGAAAAATGTAGCAAGGACAGAATAATAAAAATGTTATCAAAGCTGCTGGGAAACACTTGTGCAAGGGAAAGGTACAGATAACAAATGCTGTCAGTGTTGGCAAATGGAGCTTTATTATACGCAGCAATAGGTTTGTCTTGCCTGTTTCGTCATGTGGCATTTCAATAATCTGCTACTAGGAGAAGGCTTTATTATGCACCTCTTCTCCCACACATGTTCACAGTACCCAGAGCAGTAAGTATTCAGTCTACTGACTCTCTCTTGTTTCAGCTGGTATTTTGGAACATGGATTTTTAGACATCCCCAAATGGAAAGGAGGGGACAACAATAGACGGTATTTCCATACCTATCATTTTTCCTTGCTTGATCACAGCATATTGCAGAGCCATTAATATGAATAAGTATTTTCAACCTGAGAGGTTTGCCATTGATACAACTCAGTTCATAGTTGAGAGTTGCACAGCCAAAGACACTTTCAGCAATTGTGGTGCAAATATTCCAGATAAGCAACAAAAAGGAAGAAATAATAGCACAGAATAGTATAGCACTGATACTGAAGAGATCTTTATATTAATTTAGTTATCATTTCTCCTGCTAGTGTATTGAAATCCCAGTAGTTATAGTACGAATTATGAATAGGTATCTGAAAAAATCCTTGTTCATTTTCTAATATAGTTCAATTATGGTATGAGCCAAATGTGAAATGACAGAAACCTAGAATAAACAGCACAGTACAAAATTACTGAGGTAGACTACAGTGATACTGACTTATATTTTTTTCTCTGCACAAAACTATTGTCATAGTGAACCTCACCATTCTCTAAGTGCTGCCTTTTGAAAAGACTCATTCATCCTCCTGAAGCTGAACTTCTTTTTGGTTGTACAAAGTATTGGTTGTACAAAGTGTCTCATAACCCATATGCTAATTATGTTCTTAGGTGTTTACTTGATATCTATTTAAAAATGCAATGTAAAAAAACCCACTTGAAATAGGCAGATGATTACACAGATAGTCCACAAAATTGCTTTTAAGTGTTAACATCATATGAAAATTAATTTTATAACAAGTAGTAATATATCTGCATGAGAGATGATTTTAATGCTGAATAACTATTTTACATCAGACATCATCCAGCATCTTCCCTCTTACAAACACATGGAAATAAACAGAACATCTATAGAAATATAGGACTGATTAATCTTATGTAGATTATTGAAAAGTTCAGACCAATGCATGACATCAATGCATTGAAAAGGTAGTCAAGAACTGAGCCTTGACTTATTCTTTTTCAGGGTTATCTTACAGAAGTTGGGTTTCCAAACTACTTTAACTGCATTTCAGCACCTAACATAAACATTTGCCTAGGATGACATTGTCCTGTATTTTGCTTGCTTGTCTCTGGTACCTTTAGCAATAGAATTTTCTGATAAATTTGGTGGCCTTCTATGATGGGGTTACAGCATTGGTTTGTAAGGGAAGAGCAACTGATGTCATCTTCCTGGATTTGTGCAAAGTATTTGACACTGTCCTGTGTGGCATTGTTGTCTCTAAAACAGAGAGATATGGATTGGATGGATGGATGGATGGATGGATGGATGGATGGATGGATGGATGGATGAATGGGTGGATAGGTGGATGGATGGATAACGCGTTAGCTGTACTGTTGCAGTCAACATCTCAATGTCCAACTGAAGACCAGTGACAAGTGACATTCCTCAAGGTCAGTGCTGGGACCAATGTTATTTAACATCTTTGTCAGTAGAACAGTGTGGATTGAATGCATCCTCAGCAAGTTTGCAGACAGCACCAGGCTGTGTGGTGCAGTCAACACTCTGGAGAGAAGAGATACCAGACAGAGTGGAAAGGAGATTCCATGGAAACTTCACGAAGTTCAACAAGGCCAAATGCAAGTTCTGCACCTGGGTCACAGCAACCCCAAACAAAAATACAGTCTGGGTAGTGAATGGATTGATAGCAACCCTAAGGAGAAAGGATTGAGAGTGTTGGTTGAAGAAAAGCTCAACAAAACCCAGGAATGCATCCTCAGAGCCCAGAAAGACTGCTGTATCCTGGACTGCATCAAAAGCAGCATGACCAGCAGATCAGGGAGGTGGTTGCTTCCCTCTACTCTGCTGTCCTGAAATCTCACCTGGAGTGCTGCATCCAGCTCTGCAGCCCCCAAGACAAGACAGACATGGACACATTGGAACAAGTCCATGGTAGTGTCACAAACATGATCAGAGGACTGGAGCATCTCTACTAGGGAGACAGGGTGATTGAGTAGAGATTGTTCAGTCTGGAAAAAACAGGCTCCTGTGAAACCTTACAGCACCCTCTACCACCTAAAGGGGTTTGCAAGAGAGTTGGATAGGGGCTTTTTATAAGTGTGTGCAGTAAGGGGACCAGGGGCTCTAAACTGAAAGAGGTTAGCTTTAGATTAGATATTAGCAAGATGTTTACAGGGAGTGAGGGATTAGAACTAGGCAATATTTTATGTTCCAATATAAATCATTGTATGATTGTATTATTCTATGACAAGAATGGTTGAATTTTGCTTTCTGAAAAATAAAGACTTGATCTAGGCTCTTCCCAATGAGGAATGGAAGGAAGAGGGAGCAGGTAGAATGACAAATGGAAAAGCATCTTGGTAAAAACCCTGGAGAGTCGAATTTACAAGTGTTTCTGATTACAGGGGAATGAGAGTGCCAGAGGCAGCAACACCTGCTGCCACTTGGAGCAATAGTCCCTACATTTGTGCCTTACTTGAACAGCCCCATTATGCCTATTTTTTTTTTTCCAGACTCATAGCACACAAAAAAACTCCCAACCCAGTATAGAGAGGCTGCTCTGCCTCCATTCTGGTGAGACTCCGCCTGTAGCACTGAATCCAGTTCTGGGATCCCCAGCAGAGGACAGACATTGACCTGTTGGAATAAGTCCAGAGAAGGGCCAACAAGATGATTAAAGGGATGGAGCTCCTATTCTGTGAGGAAAGGTTAAGAGAAGATTTTGCAAAAGAGAAGGGTTCAGGATGACCTTGTTGCAGCCTTCTGATAGCTGAAGGGTGCCTGCAAGAAAGAGGGAGAGAGACTTTTTACAAGAGCAGATAGTGACAGGACAAGGAGGAATGGCATCAGACAGAAAGAAGGTAGGTTTAGATTAGATATTAGGAAAAGATTCTTTATTGCGAGGGTGGTGAGACACTGGAACAGGTTGCCCAGAGAAGTCGTGCATGTTCCATCCCTGGAAGCATTCAAGGCCAGGTTGGGTGGAGCTCTGACCAACCTGGTCTAGCAGAAGGTGTGCCTGCCCACGACAGAAGGATTGGGACCAGATGATCTTTAAGGTCCCTTCTGGTCCAAACCATTCTATGATTCTATGACACCTGCTAGAGTCTATGTACATAACTATTTACAATGACAATGTTTATCTAGATGACTATATAAAAAGATTTGTCTCACACTGGGATAACCAGCCAGAAGAGTAATAAAATTATTTTAAAACTCTTTCAGTGGAGAAAGTTCAATTTGACATCTACATCAATAGAGAGCAGAGAACTGAGGAAAAGTGTCTACAAATGGGTTTTTTTTCTGTCCTGTGTTATATTATGTCCCAAGTTACTGAACAAGGCATTCTGTGGCAACCTCAGGAAGGAAAAGATAATATCTGGCTAAGTCTTAAACTCAATGCCAGTGTGTAAAATGATTCCTTTTTAGGGTTCTTTGTTAATTCACAGGATTTCTTTTCCTTAATTTCATCTGCAAGAGAAAACGTTAAAAATTATATATGAAATTAATCCACTATAGGCATATCACACTGCACAAATATAGTTTGTACAGGGGAATTGATAATTAGCTAAATTTTTGCCTGTGATTTGTTCTTGAAGACTCTTGGTACACTTTTAGGTTCTTCAGATGTGTATTCATTCATTAAGTACTTTTAGGAATAATAATGAATAGTGTATACACAAGACAACTCTGTGCATAAGTTAATGTATTAGATTTTATATGTATATAAAATATATATGTATTTATATAAATGATCTCTGTATCAGAAATAGAGTGGCCAGCAGAACTAGGGAAGTAATTGTTCCCCTGTACTTGGTATTGGTGAGCCCACACTTTGAATCTTGTGTCCAGTTCTGGGACTTCAAATTAAAATAGGACATTGAGGTCCTGGAGCATTTCCAGAGAAGGGCAATGAAGCTGGCGAAGGATTTGGAGCAGAAGTCCTATGAGAAACAGCTGAGGGAGCTGGGGGTGTTTAGCTTGGAGAAGAGGAGATTCAAGGGTGACCTTATCACTCTCTAGAACCTCCTCAAAGGAGGCTGTAGCCCAGTGGGGATCGGCCTCTTCTCCCAGGCAACCAGCAATAGGACGAAAGGACAGTCTTAAGCTGCACATGGGAAAAGTTCAGGTTGGACATTAGGAAGAATTTTTTCACAAAAAGGGCGATTAGGTATTGGAATGGGCTTCCCAGAGAGGTGGCAGAATCACTGTCCCTGGAGGTGTTTAAGGAAAGGCTGGATGTAACACTTGATGCCATGGTCTAATTGACATGGTGATGTTCAATCAAAGGTTGGACTTGATGACATCAGAGGTCTTTTTGACCTAATTGATTCTATGACTCTGTGAAAGACATATCCCCAATTAAGCATAAAGCCAAGATATTCTTTAAGTTATTATCAAATTATGCATATTTTAGATGAGTCCTACCTTGAAAATATTAATAACTAATAATAATTTTAGCAACAAAATATACTGTCAGCTCTATAACTGCTCAAATGTTTATTATAAGGAGATGACAGCAAAGTTGCTTTCTAGATTGTTTTTTAGCTTTTCAATTTGTCATCACTGAAATGTTTCGCCAAGTTGGTTTTGAGAGATTAAGGACCCCAGGTATCATCAAGGTCTGTTTTCCAGCTACTGTAAACAAGATGTGCCATACATAAATCTATGAAGTTAATCTTAAAACATTTCCATACCCCTCAGTCATCTTAAGTGTTTCTCTTTGTATCTCTTCTGCTTTCATTTAATCTTTCTTGAACATATGCAACTGATATCAAACAGCCAGTTTCCAACGAGATCTAACATCTTTCATGTATGATGGTACTCATACTTTTCTATCTCTGCAGGAAAAACTTCTTTTGGTAAATTGCTTGCCTTTTTTAGAGTTATAAAACATATTGTCATTCGCAGTGGAATGTTGTCCAGCAAACTGATCAGGCACAGTTGGTAAAGAAATAGCTGGGGTTTGATTCCCAAGAGTATGAAATTGCACTTTGTAAAACTAAAGTTCATACCACTTCTATTGCTCCAAGTCCAAACTTAAGCATAATTTTTCTCCTTTGTAGTATTTAGAGCTCTGTTTCCTTCATGCTAGTAATTTTCATTAATACACTCCAAATATTTTGGATAAAGAAGCTGATTGAAATTTTGACTTAAAATACCAATCCCAAACCCATTCTTTAGGCTATCCAACATCACTCCCCAATGGTTCAATTTTTAAAGTTTTCCATTACCAAAATCTCCTTCATACGACCTTGTAATTTTACCTAACTCTGTCTTCCCCAGCTTAATATATGCATCTCTTTCACAAGCATATCAGTGCTTGACTGGAGTTCAAAGAGATGAAATTTGTGAATTTCCTCTGTTTGGAAAACTGTCAGTGAAAAAAAAATCTGTTAAGTTAGTTTTAATATTTGCTAAACTGCTGCTATATTAATTATGTTTTATGTTATGTTATGTTATGTTATGTTATGTTATGTTATGTTATGATATATTACATTACATTACATTACATTATATATATAAAAATTATATTATATTAATTATATTATACTATACTATACTATACTATATTATACTATATTATATCATATCAATGACATTTTATTATACACCATTTTTCTTTTAGGGTAGTTATAGATATTCCCTCATTACTGATATGCAGGAATGATTAATACTCCATCCCCTTCTTATATAGATATATTACTTTGCCATATTTCAGTCTGATTGCACCCTTCTTCTCCAAAAAGAATTATTAAAAATACTCATTACAGGATCCACAATTTCAAGGATTAGTGGAAAATAATAATCAAGCATGTTCTAGTCCACACCGTTGCAGTCTGCCTGAACATTTTTGGCATCTAGGCAAATTTGGCATTTTATACATTATTGCTGTATTATCACTATTGGTATAAAGAATCCCAAATATTTGTATAGGTACACTAATTTTCAACCCATCACTGATGCCTCTGACATAAACAATCAAATAGTTTAAGAAATTGTTTCTGCTAGACAAAGTTTGTTGACTGTTGGCAGACATTTTCTCTATACATTCAATTTAAAAGAAATGCCAATAGACATTTCCTTACAGGTTTTCATTCCATAAGAGTGACCTGTCCTTCAGTTCTTCTTTACAACACACACACTGAGTTTAGGTTATTTTGTAGGAGAAAAAACATGTGAAAATGGCTCTGTTCAGGGCTGCCTGTGGGTCTCTGCTTTGGGTTGCAGTTTATAAAGTGGTGGTCAGGAAATCAGCAGGTGGCTGGATAAATAAAACAACAGTTGAACTTTGAAAACAATTTCTAACACAAATCGGAAGGTAATGAAAGACAGTGGGATCAAATCTTTTTCTATCAGCATGCAACTGTTTAGCTTCCATTTTTCAGCCCTGTAGTAACACTGCTGAGTAACCCATTGAATTACAGGCGTACTATATGTACCTAGAAGAAATTAGCTACAAAGCTCCCAGAAGAATGGAACATTATTTAGTGTCTAAGAAGTGTCTCTGGTTGCCTAAATCTTTGTCCTGTCATATTTACAGCAAGGTTTGGCTTGTTTTTAAATTTACTACAGATTTTTTTTTTTAATAATGTGCTCACATCTGTTAGCTCCAGTTTCTAATTTTGCGTCTAATTCTTCTAAGTATAAATGTTAATTTTAAGCTCATCATTATCTTCATTTACATCATGTTGTTAATGTGGAGCAATGGTTTGAAAAAAGCCCACTAGTAATAAGTGGGGAAACTGAGCCAGCAAACCAATCAAAACATAGACATCATCTTCTGATAAAGAAAGGTCTAATTAAAGCTGATGGCGCATCGGGGGTGATACCTTTGCTTCCTTTTCTTTTTCTTTTTTTTTTTTTCCATTTTTAAAAGGGTAAGAAATTTGCTGTTTGGCAAATGTCCAAAATAAACACGATTCATTTGCAACTGTCCTTAAAAGTGTAAGTCAATGCCTAGTCTAAGATAAATAAGAAATAATGTGCAAGAGAATAAAAATGCCCGTGGGGCTTCATGAAAACCTAACTCCCATAGGAGCAAAACAATGAGTGATGATATACAATCTATTAACTATAATTAAACATTTAACACTCTCTTCACTCTTTTATTATAAAATAAAAGGTAATGAAGGGAAAGAAGAGCTCTGATGAATATTTTAGTGTCTGCTGGACTCAATTCAGAAGCTGCCTTACTCAGCCCACCCTCTGCTTTGCTACTCACGGCTGCTTTCCACAGGGACATTATTATTCATCTTGGATCTGCATGCCGGAAAGCAGTCTGGGTTTATTCCTTGCCACCCATCAATAACAGGTATTTGGGGTCTGGTGGACAGTTCTGAGAAAGTTAATTTCTTGCTTGCTTATCCTGTAAGCATATGTAGCAAACCTCCTAGCCAGCAGCACTGCAATCTCTTCCAAAGCAATTGTGTTCAGGTAATGGGTAGTTAGGGAGATAATGCCAATTTTGTAACTCTATTTTGAAGGATCCTGAGGCAATTAAGAAAGTTTATGCAGTATAACTCTTATTCACCTCCATCACAACTAGTCACAAGAGGAAATTTAGAATGACTTGGCTCTATATGTTATATATTTTACAATCCTTCTCTGAATATTAATGTGATTCTAAGTCCAGAAAATTGTGGAATAAATTGTAGAATATTCTTATCAGTCCAAACTAACCCCCTTGGAATTATATGGAATTTTTCTTTTTCATGTTACAGATTCCTTTCTCCAAATGAAGAATTAATATTATGCATAGTATGACTGCTATTCCTAGTTAAGCGTTAGTTTTATGTCCAAGATTTGACCAAGATAAGATGCTTCTAAGAGAAGTACAAGAATAATCATTGTAAGTAAGCCTGGTGTGATTTTCTCCCTGAAGGAGACCTCTAACTCTAAAGAACTGAAACTTTTTCAATTTTTTTTTTTTATGTTCTTTTTCACTTTTCTCCTGGATAGGAGGACTGAAAAAAATGGGATGAGGCATGTGTCATATTCCACTCCTGACGGCAGTCTGCTGTCTTCCTACTCTGCCATCACACTGAGGAGGAAACAGAAGCCTGGTGATTATCTTGCGTAAATACAAGGATGGATGCATTTTCTAGGGGAAAAAGTTTTGCAAGAAACCTAAAGTAAAGGAGCCTATTTTATGTCACTTAAACAGATAGCCTAAATCCTACAGAGACCAGAGTGCAAAAAATGAATGCAAAATTTCTTTAGCTACTGTGTAGAAAACATTTATTTTCAGGAAGCAGGACAAAGAAGTAAGACCTTTGGAGTACTGATGTGCCCTTGTGGAAGATCTCATATACTGGAACAGTCATTTATAACATGACATACTGAATTCATGAAAGCTTAAACAGTTTTCTTTGAAGAAATGCAGAAATTACCTTAAAGGACAGGGTATGAGTTACTGCATCTATAAAATCTACTTTGATAGGACAACAGAATTAATGCAGGTATTCTGAGTTTATTGTTTTTCCATCCCCCAATGGACTCCTTGCAGGGCTGTCTCCTAGGGATCTCTATGTCATCAACATTTCTTTTCATCAGCGTGGGAGTGAGCACAGTGAGTGCAAAATGTGCAACACCTGTTGTGTACCCACAGGAGAGCACTGATGAGCATCAGATTTCCTCTGATGCTGGAAGAAGACAATTGTCCCTTTTGACACAAAATTCAGTTTTTTTCAGCAAACCCTGTTTGCAAACTGTCCTCCACAGAGCCATAAAACAAAGGTAGGTACTGTGGAGACTTTTACACAAGTGGGAAAAGAGGTGGTATTTTTAAACTATGGGCAGTATTACTTATATGTTTTGTTTTGCCTGAGTTTTAGAGAAGAAGTTAAGAAAATATGAAGAGGCTGGAACACCAGTGTGTTCAGCCTTGGCTGAGGTTCATTTAAACATAAGTGTTGCACTGAAATGAAAAACTAGGATTTTTCATTTTAAAGTGTGAAAATGTGAAAAAAACTTGCTATGATAGCGGATTAGATCAAAAAATATAATAACATAAACTGCATTACTAAAATTTGACTTTAGAACATAATTTAGTCATTAGAATTTTTTTAAAAAATATCAGCTTAAAGAGAGAATTTAAATAGTCTCCTCACATGTTTCAACCACATAGAAAAAATTGATTTTTAAGGAAATATGATTGGTATATGCTCCCTGGAATATGATGTTTTCCACAAATCAAGGGAAAAGCATTGAATAAAAAAAGTTTTCAGAGAGGTTAGTTGTACAAAAGAGGGGACAAAAAAAATCTCTGTTAGGTTTTACTGTACCAGGTTGTATATTATGGTTTATTGTACTGCCTTTTATTTATTTCTGGTGCTAGTAAACCATGATCAGTATACTTGATATTTTATTGCTGCCAGTTTTCTATGGCCCAGTATATTTCAAGTTCATTCTTCCCCAAGACACTCTGTATTAGTTTCCTGGGACCACATACACACAGGCACCCCTGTGTATTGAAACAGATAGTTGCAGACAAGTGGTGTTCCTTAGGGGTTGGTATTGGGACCAACACTGTTTAACCTCTTTATTGGTGACACAGAGAGTGGGGCTGAATACACCCTCAGAAAATTTTCCAATGGCATCAAGCTCTGCGCTGCAGTAGGCACACTGGAGGGATGCCATCCAAAGGACCCTTGGGAGGCTTGAACTCATAGCAGCCTTCCAATGCCTAAAGGGCACCTAAAAGAAAGCTGGAGAGGAATTTCTTACAAGGTCATGGAGAGAGAATGGATTTAAACTGAAAGAGAATAGGCTTAGATTAGATATTAAGAAGAAATTCTTTACCTGGAGGGTGGTGAGGCACTGGAACAGGTTGCCCAGGGAAGTTGTGGATGACTCATCCCTTAAAGTTTCAAGGCCAGGTTGGATGGGGCTCAGAGCAGCCTGGTCTAGTGGAAGGTGTCCCTGCTCATGGCAAGGAAGCTGGAACTCAATGATCTATATAGCACCTACCAACCCAAACCAGTCTATGATTCCCTGGTATAAAACTATAAGAGTTACTGTTTTATTCTTGGCTCATTATGCTTCCTAGTATTTTAAAAGTATCAGTGAAAGAATAAATCAGTGAACAATATTCAGTGAAATAATGTAATGATCACTTAATAATGGGAATAATTCAGTGAAAATAATGAATAATAATATTGTTATGTAGAAACACTAATATATTAATCGGGTACTATGTACTATAAACTTATTAGATTCACACAAATTTTATTGTAAAAAAGCAGATCCAGGTCTCCATGAACCATCTACATGATGCTGTCTAATTGTAGTCACTTTCCTTTGAAAATTCACCAATTTTCATATACTAGACATGCTTGCCAATATCTAAAATATCTATCTGTATTCTGTATTTGCACTTACCTATGATGCTTCTACAGCAATACCAAATTTAAGACAGATCCTGCAGTCATGTTTGAAATGTGTAAGGTTGACAACTTTCATGCTTTCTAATTTATAGGTATTCTACACAGTGCAGAAAAATAAAAATACAGTTGCAGTGTCCACAGAAGAATAAATGTCTGCTCTGTCCAGTGCAGATCCTCTCCTCAAAAAAAGGTCTAAATTAAGGCATAGTCAACATTATGCATTCTTTATGTTTTTTGTGGTCTTCCTTGGTATTTCTGCTGCTTACAAATATCTTCCAAACTTGTCTCACTGCCACTCAAGCTGTTATAAAAAACAGGTTTCTGCAGCAGGGATAATAACATTAGATCTGACTTCTTATTCTCAGAATTGAATCAATAGGATTGTTCGTACTCGTTAATCCTTTAAAAGAATACATTTTGAGGGGCTAATCCAATACATAATCTCAAAAAGCAACTGGAATGAGCAGCTAAAGATTGTTTCTTTAGTTACCCCCAGGCTAAATTCACTATTTTAGAACTCTACAGTAGATATTCCATACACTATCTGTTGGCTAATGCAATTCTCGGTTTTCTCTTCAATAGAGTTTTATATGAAGTATTTGAAATTTTAAAAATGGGAACATTTGAAGTATCCTTTTAATAACAAGGACCTGTTGTTATTCTGCTAAATCTTTATATGTCTATATATATTTTTCAATTGCAACAGTAAAATGACCTGCCAGAGTAATAGCACCTGAGGCAGTAAAGAACAGCAATCAGACACCTGTTCATCATGTTCTCTCATGACTCCTGGAATAACAGGCTCAGCCTATATAAAAGGTGTGAAGAAAACAAAACCAAGCCAACAGGAAAACTGGCATTTGTCTTGACTTCTTTTCATTAGCAGATGATGGTTCTTTTCATTTGTCTGTCCCCTTCTAATGCCCTTCAAAGGGAAGGGTTTTTTTGCTAGATCCTCTAAAAAATAAAGAAGATAAAATAATAAATAAGATAAAAAAAATAAGATCATTAAAACAATACTGTCAAGGGATATTTCTTCACTATAGACTACAGTGAAAAGGAAAATTTGTTAGAAAGATAGGAGATGGGAGAATGAATCTGTGTTAGTAATATCCCTAGTCAGTGTAAACAGGGGTTAACAGTTCATTTGACCCCTTCATAAATCATCTTATTAATCCATGTATATCTGCATACACCACAACACATTTCTTTTGCTATCCAGAAGGAGAAATGAGATTTTACAAGTTTGAAGAGTAAGAGAACTTTGAAGATTTATGAAATAAATTCTCACAATATGTAGTTTGTATGAAGGCACATTTACTAAATCATTACAGAATCACAGAATCAATTAGGATGGAAAATGCCCCTGAGATCATTGAGTCCAACCTATGATCAAACACCACCTTGCCAAGTAGGCCACGGCACCAAGTGTCATGTCCAGTCTTTCCTTAAAGACCTTCAGGAGCTGTGACTCCTCCACCTCCCTAGACAGCCCATTCCCATGTGTAATCCTCTTCCTGTGAAGAAATTCTACCTAATTCAAAGAAATTAATTACTGGTAAGTATAACTGCTAGACTGTGAGATTGAGCTTTGGGCACAACTGTATCCACACTGCTTTATATCCTGCTAAGTAAAACAGGAATAATCAATGCACCTGGGACAAGACACAAATGCATTTCTCGCTTTGTCTCTGAACTCAGGACTGATTCTAAAGGTTAGGGAAACTTTCTCTAAATGTGAGAATCTGGGGTGGGATGTGTGTGTGTGTGGAGCTGGCGGTGGGGGGGTGGATGTGAATTTTTCTCTGAACCCTGAGACTGAACTGCTTGGTTTTGATAAGATATGAATATTTGGTATTGAAGACAAAACATTTTTGGATGTCACTTTTAAATCTAGTTGATATACAAGCTTCATCTTATGTCTCAAATATTGTATTACTTTCCTTATATCTAGTCTAGTTTACAGCTCTTTTGGCAGTAAGTGGAATGAGAATATGCCAGTATATATTTTTATGTATTGCATTTCAGAGAGGTTGCAGTTCAGTAAAAAATATAAACTGCAACCTAAAATCTTGTTTTTCTACTTAAGCTCAAGTGAAGATGTGCAGGTGTTTGAGAACTTTCTTGCTTCAAAGACATGCTTATAGTTGGATTTTTTTTTCCATTTGCATAAAAATAAATAAATAAACATGAAAAAAATTAGTGTCAGAGTTGATTAGGAATGTAAAATAATAGACCCTTTTTGTGAAGCACTTTTGAGCTATAAATGCTACTGCCTTTAGACTCTTCACTTCTAAATAGAGTGAAAGAGAGTTTTTTCTCAGAGAACTTAAATTAGAGTTTCCAAGAATCACCTTCCCTCCCAAAAACCCCCACAAACCCTAAAATGCTTCCAATGACTGTAAAGGATGTCTGGAAAAATAGCTGTACTTGACTGCAGCAATTGTCCAAATGCCTCCTGAGTTATTTATTTTTTTAACTGAAATCGCTAGCAGTGAAAGACATACAATAACTTTCTGGATAATTGGACTACATAGTGGGTTGGTTCCTTTTTGCTGCTTCAAAAGAGGAGGTTATATCTAGAGGAAATTTCTTGGTATTGACTGCTAGTAACTGAGCATCTTGATAGGTGAAGTTTGAAAGACAGCATTTTCTTCTTAGTAGAAGTAGGTATTACCAGAGTTGTCCACTTCTGACAGTCAGGAATGAGAGCTGTAAAAAAAATTAAACATTTGAAATACTTCAGTATCAAATTAAAAATAAAAGGTAATATGGGCCTGCTACTGAATTGAGGGGGAGCCCTGGTAACAGAAAATGGAGGGAAGGCAGAATTACCAAATGCTGCCTTTGCATCAGTCTTCACTGGCAAGACCAGCCCTCAGGAATTTCTGACCCAAGATATCAGGGTAAAGGAACATTGGAAGAAAATTTTCACTTGGCTAAAGAGGATTGGCTTAGAGAGCACCTAGGTAAACTTGACATCCACAAATCCATGGACCATGATGGGATGCATCCATGAGTGCTGAGATAGTTGACAGACATCACAGCCAGGCTATTTACAATAATTTTTGAAAGGTCATGGAGACTGGGAGAGATGTCTGAGGGCTGGAAAAAGCAAATGTCAACCCAGTCTTCAAAAAGGGCAAGAACTACAGGACAGAAAGACTCACCTCAATCACTGGAAAGATGATGGAGCACCTCATTCTGGAGGCCATCTCTCTTCACATGGATGACAAGAAGGTGATCAGGAGTAGACAGCATGGATTCACTAAGGGCAAATAGTGCTTGACCATCTTGATTGTTTTCTACAACAAAATAATGACCAGGATGGATGAGGAGAGAGCAGTGGATATTGTCTACCTTGACTTCAGCAAGGCTTTCGGCATTGTCTCTCTCAACATCCTCACAGGAAAATTTAGGAAATGTGGACTGGATGAGAGGACAGGGAGGTGGATTGAGAGCTGGCTGAATGAGAGATCCCAGAAGGGTGTAATCAGTGGCACAGGCTCTAGCTGGAGGTCCCCCAAGGTTCAATACTTGGCCCAGTATCATTAAACTTATTAATATATCTCATGCTCATATTTGGAAGATAATCAGATCAAGAGCATTAGTGATGAAGCAATGTAGCAAGATATTTCCCTCAACATACAGATAT
This sequence comes from Acanthiza pusilla, assembly GCA_036630365.1. Lineage (NCBI taxonomy): Eukaryota > Metazoa > Chordata > Aves > Passeriformes > Acanthizidae > Acanthiza > Acanthiza pusilla. The sequence goes on from JAXCHO010000034.1 coordinate 70,425,577, forward strand.
ACTTTAGATGAATGTGGAGAGTACTTACTGTAAAAGTTGTTTTCAAGCGAAAACCTGCAACAGAAAATGCTGTATCTGATGTTATTTAATATAATTCTTAGTTACTTATGTAGCTGTGAATTTTGAAAATCTGAAATGAAGTTGGTGCTGTAGGACATATGGGAGTTAAAGTGCAGTTCATGAAATAGTGTACTATACTGCTACTCTGTTGCAGTGTGGTTTTGAAACTCAACATTATTTGCTTTTTTATGACAGGGTATGTTAAAATAAAACATGTTTTGCATAATGAGTAGCTATAATTTATTTCTGAGTTGAACATGAGAGACAGGACTGTGCTTGTTTTCTAGGAAGCTACTTCCCAGAAAACCTTGGCTGGTGAAAGAAAGGAATACATTTTATTAGATTGTTTGATAGCACACCTATCACTCTTTCTGACCAAAAGTAATTTTCATTTGCAATGAGCAATTTCAGTTACATGGTACAGTTACAGTTGAGTTCCTTCACTAGTCCAGTGTGCAGCAGCCATCAATGCTCTTTAAAGATATATGTTGTAGTGAAAGAGACAGATTTAGTAAGACAAGGCATTTTCCCTGTCTGGGCTTTGTGATACATAAAACTCTTGTCAGTCTAACATTTGCTACTTTGCTTTGTGATTTTTCCCCATTTTCCTCTTCTGTACCTATGCTATCATTATCATCCTAGTTGAATGGCTCTTAACTGCAAAGTAAGGTCAGAAGGGAAAGCTGTACATTGCCACACTGCTCTGCTTTCTACTACATGACAGAAAAAAACTCAACAGGGGAAAGAGCATTTTTGTCATGTTTTGGTTATTATACTGCAGTTAAGACATATTAACAATTTTCTGTATAATCTTTCAGCCACTGATTGCTCAATATATATTTCCAAATGTCAAACACAGTAATTTATTACCTTGCTATAAATCCTCTTACAATCCAAGAAAAAAGCCTCCCATTTATGGCATCAAATGCTCAGTTATCAGTAACTGGAGGAGCATTTAGCAATCTCAAGCTCTCTGTACCCAAAGGAAGCTATTTAACCTGTCAGTGCGATCAAGGCAAAAGCCCATTCCTATCACTAAGGTTCCAAGATTACCTCTTAGAATTTGAACCATTGGCTAGATGTATATGTCATTTTCCATAGAATCATAGAATGGTTTGAGTTGAAACAGACCTTAAAAATCATCTAGTTCCAACCCACCTACCATTGCATGGACATCTTCCACTAGACCAGCTTATTCATTATCCAACTGGTACTTCTTCCTGGAGACTTCCAGGGATGGGGCATCCGTAGCATCTCTGGGCAACTTGTTCCACTGTATCACTACTGTCACACTAAAGAATTTCTTCATAATACCTAAATCTATCCTCTTTCAATTTAAAATGATTCCCCCTTGTCCTATCACAACGTGCACTTGTAAATATCTGCTTTAGGCTCTGGAGGGCTGCTATAAGGTCACCCTAGAGCTTCTCTTCTGCAAGCTCCAACCCCAACTCTCTCAGCTTGTCTTCCGAGGTGAGGTTCTCCAGCACTCTGGCTATTTTTGTGGCTTTCCTCTGGTTTAGCTCCAACAGATCCATGTCCTTCCTATGCTGGGGCCCCCAAAACTGGACACAGTACTCAAGATGAAGTCTCATGAGAGCAGAGTAGAAGGACAGAATCACCTCCCTCAACCTGCTGGATATGCTGCTCTTAATGAAGCCCAAGATGCTTTGTTTGTCTGGGCTGCAAGTGCCCATTTCCAGCTCAGGCTGAGTTTCTTGTCATACAACAAGCTGTCATCATGCAACAAGCTCTTTCAGTGGGATTTTTTTCTACGCAAGGACTGGAAGACACATTACATTTTGTATACCTTTACATATTTCATTGTGGTATTATAACTCTTTCTTATTAAATATTAAAGCAGTGTGAGATAAGAACATTTAGTTCTATTATTAAGTATGCACTGAATAAACCCTTATTCATTTCATATACCATTGCCTTGCACACAACTTAAGAAACTTTACCTGTGTGTGACACCATTTGTTTGTCTCTCAGGTCTGCATTTACAAATTATAAAACACTAAATGCTTTGCCCAAGGCTGGTCAGAACTACAGACAGTCAAAATAATTTTTCATCATTTATTATCATTATTGCAATTTAGCTTCCTTCAGGGCTCCAGAGTGGAAAGTTTGTCTAACTGACTGTAAGAAAGAGAAAAAAAAAATTCTGTTCTGCACTATAAGTTATTTTTTGTCTTTTATTGCTTCAAATTACTAGTTCCCAAAATCCCAACAATTTTTTACTCCAATCTAAAGCTACTGCTAATAATTGCTTTCACCATTCAAAGCATTGGAAAAAAAATTGATCTATGCTACCTTGACTTTTGTAAGCCTTTTTAAATTCTGAGTGTTTGGGGTGCTCGGACCAAGACATTTCTGATTCATATTGGTAAAGCTCAATCTGCTTTCTCTCCTTGAAGAGTCTTAAATAGAACCAGAAACTGTGATAAAATCATTCCTAGTTCACAGTGTGATTTTATCTATGGGCACATGTTGTCGTCTCTCCTCTGCCGCTGTCGGCGATGGCTGCAGCCGTCCCAGGCCACCCGCCACCCTCACGCCGGGCGAGGTAAACGATGGTGAGAGGGACTCGTCCGGAGGTAGAAGAGTAGCTTTATTAGAGCACTCAAAGAGACCACCTGCACCGTCCGCGGGGAAGGACAGAGTCAAGGGGAAGGGGGTTGTGCACAGGCTTTAAAGGGGATACAATAACCAATGGAGAGCAGGGAAGGGGGCGGTGTCGGGATCGCGAGCCAACCGGGCTGTAACAAGGGCGGGACAACGAGGGGAACAACCAATCCCTCTTGGGGGTGCCTGGAGGTTTCCAGAAGCCGGGCGGGGCTGGCCCCATCCACACTCCCCTGGCCCTGCCCCTCGGGGCGGGGTCAGGTTACTGACGCTCCGGGGCCCGCCTCTTACGAGGCCGGCTCTGCCTCCTCGGTATCCCGGGATACTCTGCTGTTCCTGGCTGTTGCGGAGGTGGGGAATCCACCCTCCGCCGGCACAGGTCATCTTTCAGACTAAACTGAGTTCACTCACTTCCTCAGTCCACTATCATCACTATGTCCTGGAATTGCTCAGCTTCTGAGACATTCTGGATCCTCTCTTGTCTCATTTTCAAGTAGAAAGGCAGTTATGAGGACTATGAATGAAGTCTAACTTCCCTCCTATAACTGCTCTGAATCGCTCCTATATGATATTTTTTCTCTGATGATCGATTTTGTAGTGAAATCTATTATTTAGAAATGTCTAGGGGTAATTATTAAAAATTAAATCTCTACAAGTATGACTCTATAGCAGCTTCTGAGATTTCAACATTATTTAATTTTTTACTGGAATGATAAAAACAAATTCCAGGACAACCCTCTTGTGCTACAGGAACTTCTATACCTCTTATTAATCATCAGCTATATACCAGGAAAAAAGTCCTGATGAAAACTTGAAGGAAATTAATAAATTTCACCAAAAATATCTACTTCTGAGAAAATAAATTTTCACAAGAAAATTGTGAATAACTTTACTCACTTAATGTAGAAATGTACTTCCGTCAGTCTGCTGCTTTGGTTTTTTTCCCAGTTAAACTATTCTAAAGCAATGGTCCTTATTTTGGTACATTCCATAAAACATTATTTATTAATACAAACAACAGATATTTCTACATCTCAGAGAACTGCTCTTTGTTCAGATTTACTATTTTTCCCCTTCCTTATGGATTTCCCCAGCTGAAATGTGCACAGAGACACATACACACACAATTTTTGAATTAATAAATTGAGGAGTCTAAAACTTGCAGAGCTTTTGAAACAAAAGCAGAATTTTAATGGAAACAATTTTTGGAATCTTCTTGCCTGTACTGATAGTAAATCAATACCAAATTCAAGATATGATTTCATTTCTTGTGCAGACAAATTATATGTGTCATTTCTAGTAAACGAAGAAGGAAAAGTGAAAGATCATGACTTGAGAAATGCAATGCTTCTTAAGTTAAATCATACACTGAATTGATATTTGTGCCAATAAGGGAAAGTTTAAATTGAAAAGTGACAGGTTGACAATGTATCTTTAAATTGACTAATTCTCTTTTAGTACCAAATCAATGAAATGTGTATTAGGGACACATGCCTATTGTGCAAAGAAGCCCTACATCAACTGTGCATGGATGAGATGTAGTTTCTTGCATGTCAAGTCAAAGGCAGTGGATCTTAGGAAAGTAAATTAATCTCATAAATATTGCATACCTGCAAGTATCCTGTAATCCATTCTAAAGGTGTCATAAACAAAATTACTATGTTCACCATCACAATGATTTTTTTTTGTTCTTATTCTAAACACTATGTCATATTTCTAATTGCATTTTCAGCAATTTATTTCCTTTGTCTGTCCTGCAAAATTCATTCAATGTCAGTGTTATTATGCCACAGTAAACACTGTAAACTTAAATTATTGCATTTATTCACACTTTTAGTTCTTAGAAGTCATGGAAGTATTATATTCAAAAACATAAATGTCTTTTTTCAATAGTTTGAGGTTTTTGTTCTCATTATAAATTGTAAATAGAACAGTGTTCCTTATTTAGATAACTCATGAAGAATAAAATTTCCACAAATTATTGATTGCACATCCTTTCACAGAAAGCTGTATCTAACAAGACAGATGGCGTTTCCCTTAATTCAGAAGGTCTAATAAATACTATTTGTATGATATTAGCATGACACAAGCAGGTAGACTGACTCTGTTACAGGGAAAATATAGACACACCTCATAGTCTCTACTCATGCCCTAGTATTTTTCCCCAGTGAAGTTTCTGTGCCTTTGAATAAGAAATACATGTTCTTTAATGTTAATAACACCTGTCTAGATCAAGATGAAGGAGACTGATATTGTAGAAAGATCTGTCCAACAGCAATATTCTATTTTTGTCAAGAAGAGTATTATTTCAAAACTGTGTGTCATGAAAAAAAAAGCCAAAATAAAACACCACAAACCAAAACAAGTGTTGTATAAGAAAATACTGCTTTGGTATCTGTAGGTATCATCCTAAAAAGAAAAATAAAGTTGACCTGACTATTATTATAGTTTTCTGGTTTGATTGAAGCAGACATAACACGTATTAATTAACCAAATGGAAAATCTCAAAATTAAAGCTTAGAAAAGAAACTCTTTCTCATGGTGGATTTCAGTAGTTTGAAATGCTTTATGATGAAGCATCATACTACAAATGTCTTCTTAATGTAAAAGGCATTAATTACCCATATTTAGAATGGTTTGCTAGGCTGTTTAAGCTGAAGACCTGTACAGAAGCTAAAATATCAGTAAGATTTAAGCAGGCCCATTTAAAAATAGATGTTTTTATGGGGAAATAAGTAAGTTTTTACAGATTTCCCTGGAAGACTCCTCTGCTAGAAATTGTCCAGTAAGTGTTCTCCAGCCTTCCTTTTGGATGAGAAATGCTCTCTTATGTATCCACTACTGTTACTCAGGGATCAGTTATTGGGTCTATGTTATTTGTAATTTTTCTCAGGCAGATAATAGTGCCATAAAAACATTATTCATTACATTTCAGGAGGTAAATCACTGGGAGGACAGGTCCCACTGACACTGCCAGTAATCTGAAAGTAGGAAAATGATTCATTTTTCTTTTCCTTACATGAAGAATGTCTTTGTTGAGCTAAATGAAATTGTGTCCATACAGATGTATTTTTAGCACTTCAGAGTCCTCTGTTCCAACTTTAGTGCATTGCTGTCCCAGAAGAAGGGTCAGGACATCTTCTGGGATAAGCATGCCTTGTTTTGAGAAGTTATGATGTTGGAAAACTCTCTGAGGGCTGAGTTATGAAGAACAGTCACATCTGCTGGCCAGCAGCGTGGCAGGAAGGATAAGGTTTCCTTACTTACAAAAATGCCCAGGCAGCTAGAAGAGGGTCCAGGTGCCCATGCTCCCATTTACACATCCCTGCCTCTTCCTTTGCTCTGCCTGGACTGCGTCTGTCTGCTCATCAAGGTCATACACTGAGGCAGCACAAAAGTAATCTTCCCTCCTTAGAATGTTTTGCTGATTTAGTGACCTGAAAAGCTTGACAAATGATCAGCCAAGCAGCAGAACTTGGGGAAGAAAGGAGGAGCAGCTATCCAGTCTGGCAGAAGCCAGTCGATATATGGGTTCAGACATCTTCCAAAATAAAATCATCTTAAATCAACAAAAGCTGATGCTGTTTTCAAGGAAATGTTTCAGCCCTGCTTTCTGTCACTATCTCCATCCTTCTAAGCAAGGATCTACAGAACTACACAGTAAATTTTCTGAGAGAAATAAACTTTATGTGAATTATGGATGATAGAAAAACTGATTTGATTTTACCACAATTGTTTTGCTAACAAAATTAATAACATAGCTGCACAAACATTTGTGCCAACATATCTGGGAAAAACCTTTTTGGAAGCAGGTGCTAGTCTAAATTGCAGTTTAAGCGTAAGGCTAAAAGGACCATTTAAACAAGATATTCTTAAATACAAGGAGTACTATATGCAAAATATTGCAATATTTTATCCAATCAAATCTGAGAAAGATGTTGCAGTACCACTGGAGGCAAAGAAAGGAGTTCTGAAAATCATTAAAGAATAGGGAAGCACGATGAATATTCTGTGACACAGTGATCTCAATATCTTCTAGTTAAAAGGAATGCAAGAGATTACTTTATTGTAGTCTGTATGCATCTCACATAAATGCAGATTTGACATTTCTTAACTTTTGAGTGTTTGACTTATAATCTTAAGGTCCTCTTAAAGAACAGACTTTCATGTGTGCATACAGAATATTCTCAATTTTTTTAATACTCATTTTGTTCAAGTTATCATTTAGTTCCAGACCTGTATGCAGAATATTTCTGTATTTATACTTTCCAGACACATTTTTTATCACATTTAAATAAAGATGTTATGGAACTTAAACCTTCACCACAAATAATTAATAAATAATGATTATGGTAACTGTAATGATAATGATAATGATAATGATGATGATGAAAATAATAATAATCATCATAATCTTTCAAGTGTTTCTGCTTTGAGAAGGAGGAGTATCAAAGTCACTTGTTAGCTTTCATCACTTCAGTATCCTAACTGAAATACAAGTCAGTAAAAATTCAAACTGTATCCCCACATCTTTTAACAATAGAAAGGAATATTTTTGCCCAATCAACTCCAAGTAGCTACCATGGTACAATATATACATTTTCTTCATCCTTACAATGTCATTAAAGATTCCTCACATGTGCTTCATGATTTATAACAATTCAATAACACCCGTGTCTTTCATGTTTTACAGAGCATCAAAGAAAATACAGAATGTTAAAACAAGTTGAAATCCTAGACTGTGCAGATAAAAAATCCCAAACTAAATATTTATATCTTTATTTGCAAAATAAAGTCTAACTTTTCTGCTCAACGCTTTCAATGTCTGTTATTGAACAAAAGATTAAGTACAAGTTAATAAAAATGAGCATTTTATTAGTAACAAAAAGAACATAGGGTATTTTTCTCAGCATTCAGAAATACAACTTCAAGTATTCCTAAAAGTCCAATAAACACAAGTTTCAATAACCTAAGGTTACCTATCAATATATTATGGCTTTGTTTATTTCACAGGCTTATTTTCTATAGAATATTAAGAGGAAAATAGCACTATATTGTCCTTTTAAAATGAAGTATTACTGGGAAGGAGAATGAATATATCAATAACTGAAAGTACTGAATTGAAAAAATTTCTTTAAGGGCAGATGAAAGAGATAAAACTGAAATGAGATCATAAATTGTTGTAATAGTCAAAGTGGAAGAAGAGCAAAAGAAATTCATATACCAAAATATAGCAGGAGATAAGGGACACCAGGTTGTTTATAGAGGTATTTTGTTGCTTTCAAAAACTAGAATAAGGACTCTGGAAATATTTTTGAATTAAAATGCAGCTTAATTTGGAGAACATATATTCAATTAAAAATATTTTCAAATCAAGATAACCAATCCAAAATTAGAAATAATGTTGTTTCTTTCAGGGTTTAAACTGATAAAAGTTGTGTAAGTTATGATTCATCATCATCCGAAGGGCTAATATGGACGGTAAGAAAGCTGTGTTCTGAATTCCCACCTGATAATGCCATCCAGGAGAAGGAGATGAAATGGAAGAAATATGAAGCAAACTGAAAGAGAAATTATTCTTTATGATGTTGCCTAAAGACCAATGCACAGGCCATCAGCTAATCAAATCCTAATCCCTTTCAAGAAAAATCTTCAACATAAATCTACTGGATATTGAGCAGAAGTTGTAAAAAGTAAATGTGTTAAGAAGAAAATGTGCAACTTTTGAAGAAAATGCAAATCGCATCTTGCCACATTCGGAATAGGACTTGCCACATTCAGAATAGGGTTGGATCAAGCAGTTTAAAGATTCTTTCTTGCCCATGACAGCCAAACACAGTGGCTCTTCCTCTGTGCCAGAGGCACCATGTTGGATTGGATATTATCAGTTATTAAATGTTTAGCAGTTAATGCGTAGACCAGAACACAGTTATTACATGTGATATCCTTTCTTTTCTGAAGAGTGTCATGTCAGGGAAAGGTAGGAGACTGATGAATCATCAGCCTGAGGAAAAGAATCAAAAAGTAAAAGAGAAAAACTGGTCCTTCAGATATTCGTGTCCTTTGGTTATGCTGTTTCCTTGTCCCTAAAAATCCTTTACTCTGCTTTATGCTTCTCTGAGATGCACTGTATCATGAAGTAATGCATTTGTTGTACATCTAATAACAAAGTCTTGGTTTATGTCTACCAAAAAACCTCTCAGGATCTCTGGTTCAGAGACAGTCTTAAAGCACTCAGAGTACAGGGCAGAATTAGGCTTTTCCCAAAGTGCAATTGTGGACAGAACATTCTTTTAAAACATCACCAGAAGTGGTGATAGCAACTCCATTTCATGTAATAGCCCAGGCTAGAACACTCACTCAGGAATTGATTTATATGGTTTTAATTCTTTTGACTTCCTGGAGAAATTCAAACTTGTACCATCTAGCAGCCCACAAAATGTTCCTTTCTTGGGGTTGCCTTGAGGTTAAAACACTCACCTTGAGGACTCAAGAGACAGAAAGCAGGATTCATGAGCTGGAGTTCATGTTAGGAGGACTGTTCCTGTATTAAACTTTCAGCAGTCACGGGTGAAATGCGTATACTAAAATTAAATTAAAGATTCAGTGGTTCACAGAAAGATGATTAAATATTCATTAGGCAGAAGACAGATGGAGAGAACTTCTATGAGACTAACTATGACTGTCACCTGGTGTGAGGCCACATTTGTAAGGAGAAAAGCCTAACTTCTTTCTTCTTCCAGTCTGAATGTCCTGGAATCTAATTACTTTTTCAGATGTTGATTCTTTGGAACACTAGCACTGTATAAACTACAAAAAAATCACAAAATATTTTCTGAAATAAAAATTCTGTCTGGCAGAAACAGGCTTGGGTTGCAAATTCCAGGAGTCCATCAAAATGAAGGACTGGAGCTTGGACAGAGTTATGCAGTGTCTTACCTTGCTGATCTTAAAGTTTCTTTTTGGACTTGATGCCTAAATATTTTTAGCCTTTTTCATATCTGTAGCTTTGTGTACTCTTAATATATAGCAATATAGATTCTAGAATTTTTCCTTCCCTCTTTCACAGTTCAGATAATTCCACATTAACAGATTCTTGAAATTCTGCTTAGTCTGATTCTTAAGAAGAGAATTCCTGACAAGGACATCTTATTTTCTAACAGAATTAAGAGACATAGCAAGAAAACAGGGCAAAGAAGGCCCTGGACCAACTCCAAGGGACTGACCCAGGGGTGGGTTACTGGGGTAACTGATTTCCTTTTGTGTGCACCAGCTAGATATACTAATTAATCAACCTTATAAAAATTGTAGAAATCCTTTATCAAATGTGTATAATAACCATATTTTGTGCAGCTGAAAGCTTTCATTAAAGATTTGCTTTTATATTATCATTCTTAACATTGCTTGAAAAAGCTTTGTGTTTTATTCCTGGACACAAGCTGACTTTCTGAATTAACCTCAAGCATGATTCCTTTCTATAGACCCATCTGCCTATTCCTGCTCTGCATCCAGCCCTGCATCACCTTCACTGCTCCTGCTCTGCTCTTCTTCTAGGACTTGGTGGAATGTTGTGCTTTGAGCCCTGCACTCCCCTGGCATCTCCTAACTCGCTGGAGCAGCACCCCAGCAGAAAGCTCAGGGACTAGACAGCATCCTGTTATCTTTGGATGTGATACAATAAACCCCATAGAAAAGAAAACAATACAAAAAGAATTTCAATAACAGGCTTTGCTTATAAAATCACATATTTTAAATACTGATTTGAGCACAGGTTATTTGACATATGTAGAAAATTTGGGTTTCTCTCGTGGATGCGGTGAAACCAGTTCAACCCTCAGAGGAACACTAAATAGACAGAACTTTATGTGACTGAAAGCTGTGCTGTTGTTTGTTGGTGTCCTTCGTAAGTCTGGAAAGAATAACTTTTTCAGAGAAGGCTTAATCATGTTGTCTTGTCTTCTACAAGAAGACAGTTGAAAATCAAAATTAGATTTTGACCCATAGAGTGACTCAGGCCATGTACAGACACGAAGAGATATCTTTAAAAGTGAATTCAATTTATCAATGTATGTGACTTCTTTAATTCATAAAGCAAAGAAAAATTGTCTCTTTCCTCCCCCCTGCCCCCAAAATTGAAAAAATGTAAACCCAACCCTACTATAAATTAAAGCAGAAAAAAACAATTACAGGGCTAATTAAAATAATGTCTCTCATTTAGCAACAGCATTTTTGTCTGTGGCTGTTACTGTGCTAGGCATACATTCAAGCAGCCATCAGTGGCTCTGAAAACACACAATCCAAACTAACCTTAGGTCAGTCACAGAAAAGCAGTGGAGAAAAAATTTAGAAAAGGACCAAATTCCAACTTCAGACCCCCTTAGCAAAATGTCCCTTGCCCTACTTAGCATCCAGGTTTTTCTACTGTTATGTAGAAGTAAAGACACATGTCATAACTAAAAAAGAACACATTTTAAAATGGAATAGAAAATTACTGAGTGCTGAGATCCATGAATTATAGCCAAAAATGAACATAAAAAAAGGAGAGACTGGCAGATATCTTTGCCAAAATTTAAGAGATTAGTTAACCCACCAAATTAGATGACCTATCTTGAAAAGTCCAGAGTAATCTGTAAATACTCTGGGAAGAGGGCTAAAACTGAATACTTGAAAAATTCCCCTTCATATATAGACAAATTTTAAATGATCCTTTAAATTCACCATTTTGGTAAGTGAACTTTTTTTCTTCCTTTGTAAATGTAATAGTAGTATATTAGTAACTAAAAATAGACAATATTACAACAGGAGACAACTGAGTGAAAAACAAGCTTTGTAATCATCAAAGAATTGAAGCCATAATATGCACTACTGTGAATTGTATATTATCTGTACAATAAAGAGATGTTTTGTGATGCTCCTTCTTCTTGATTAAAGGTCAAGCTTTCTGCAGCTTTAGTGAATATGACAGTTCAGAATGATTATTAAGTTCTACTGAAAGCACTTCAAAAAGCATTCCCCTAGAAATACAGTGCAGCAGCAGCAGCATGAGAACCGAGACTGTGCCCCTCTAAGATGTGAATCAGTGAACCTCTCTACTGTTTTCTTATTAGCTGTGATGACTATAGATGTCAAAGGTCCTTTAACTTCAGCAGAGTTCTTTGGAAAATGCTGATGGGAATAGACAGTGAAATCTGTCATATGAAAATTATGCTTATTCCTATGAGTTTACACAGACGTTTACACACACACCCACACCCACAGACATACACAAGTGCTGCTCCTACATATATCAATTAGATTTGGATGAATAAAAGAAGGGGAATAACAGGGTAGAATTGGTCTCGTCTCATCTGCAGTCTTTATAAGCTTTACAAAGACCTCTTATAGGATAAAACCAACACTTAAAAATCAGGAGTTGTAGGCACTGTGCTTTGTTATTCTGAAAACTCTCAAACATAGATTTTCTAGTTTGTATAATCATTCTCCTGTACCTGTGTTGCAGGAGCCATGGCTGAGATCTTGGTGTGAGACAGACATTAATGACTAGTTTCTACCAGTTTAGAAATCAGAATCAGTTATTTCTTCTTCATTATTATCTGGAAAATGTGTTTGCTATATTTTATCTCATTGCCTTATTCTATTACATCTATAAGCCATGGGAATTAAAAAACCCCAGAGGAAAACATAAAAATATTTCTCTTTAAAATTTAAAAAAAAAATCTTCCCTGCCTAGATACTTAGAGGTTAAATGCATATGGAAAATAATTATATAAAATAGAGTTGTTTCAATATTATGGGGAACTTGAAGAGGCAAAACAAATATTCAGTAAAATAAATAAATCAGTAGATAGAATATAATTTATTTCTGGAGACTGGAAAACAAGAGCAAAAATAACAACAGAACTAATTTAGTCAATATTCAAGACCTCCTAAATTACATGGCTTGTTGCAATGACAATCTTAAAATGGAAATATTTTATACAGCCTAATTATTTTTATTAGTTGCAACATGTTGACCAGTATTACAGAGAACACACTCTTATTTTGGTAGTCTTGTGGTACAGATGGGGGAAATACCAACAAAAATATTGAACTCTGATAGTTTCATTAGCGGGCAGTTCTGATGGATGTCTGAACAGACAAGCCCTTACCCATGTGAGTTAGACTTATGAGTTCAGGTGGTCGTGGTCCATCCCTCACCACTTTGCAGTATCAAAAGCAGATACACTGATGTAGTATGAATCTTCATAAACTTCCCAAGACAGTTATAAAACCTCAACCTTTAGTAAATACAGTTCTATAAGATGTCTTTTGAGTAGACAACATTAATTTCAACCAGACCTACAATGGCTGAGGCTCCATGCCAACAGATCACAGACAAAGATTTTTGCCTTTGTTTTTCACATGCCTCTAAATTTAAGTTACTTTTTATAGGTGAAATGGGAAAGAAAATCATATTCCTCCTGACATACACCTCATGTGCTGCTGTAGTGTTTTGGTCTTCAGTCAATTTAATGGCCTATTCCAGGATTACATTATTTCTCTCACTGCCATGAGATGAAACAAATCTAAATGATGGTTTTGAGATTAGGTTAATTTGATCCATTAAATAGTCATGGTTTGATGTGATTGATATCAGAGTCAAGAATGAGATCTTCAGCACAGCAGGTTCTCACCTACCATTTCCTTCTCTCGAGTTCCCCACCCTATAGCTGAAGGATTCTTTTTCTTCTTTGACGTTGATTACTGATGTTATTGTCACAAAGATAATGCTTGTTTCAGGAATAGTGCTCATTCATGACACAAGTATTTTTTTTTTTACAAACAAAGACAGCTTTTTTTCTCAAGCTGTAAACAAACCTAACATTCCAATAAGGTGAAAACCAAGGCAGAAACAGACATTTCATACAATCACAGAACCACAGAATTATTTTGGTTAGAACAGACCTTAAAATCATTTTGTTCCAATCCCCTTTGCCATGGGCACAGACACCTTCCACTAGATCATGTTACTGAGGGCCCCATTCAACATGGTCGTGAGCATTTCCAGGGAGGGGCCATCCTCAACTTCTCTGGGCAACCTGTGCCACTGCCTTGCCACTCTCACAGCAAAGAATTTCAGACACATTTGCTAACTTTACCAGACTCTTCAAATTCACATGCTTGAAGAACATACAGAACAGCCACAGTGTATGTCTAATATTTCCACATATGTAAAAAACTCCAAGTATCGATCAGTCGCAATAATTAAAATTTTGTTAGCTCGGGCACAGTGACAACTATGCACAACTGTAAGTCCTTAGTTTAAACAGGGCTACAAATGGGGAGTAACAATTTTGACAGTTATAAAAGTCTTCTGTAATGCCATGTACCTGTTAGAATTTGGATAGTAAAGTCAAATTGAACTGGTGCTTGTACAATTAAAAATAGCTCCCCAACTGGCCTCATGGTATAGCCAATTGCTGAAAGTTCATTATAAGCACTGTGAGCAGAGGTGTAAGACTGAAGGTAGAACAAGTCTCTTCTTTGCAATCATAAACATGATGAAAATAGCTCGCAAAACATTTCTTCATGTTAATCTGTTTTTTTAAAGAAAATTAGAACATAACCCACAGGGACAGACTTGTCCCATGGTCTCAATTCAGACCATGAAATGTATTAATACAGGTGCAAAGACTAATGCAATTATAAGAATATAATAAGAAGAAAATAGTGCATTAAAAAAAAAAATAGACACAGATTTAAGAGGTACTGCAATTCATAAAAAACCCCAACAAACAAACCAAAACTAGAAATAGTAGTAGTAGAAAGAACGAGATACTTTAATAAAAGATAACCAGGTAGTGAATATATCACTGCAGATAATTAATTTCACCTGAAGTTGAGACAGAAATCTTTTCTTAAAAAGTAAATACAAGCAAGATGTGTTCCACTATCTAATAAACACAATAATGTGTGAGAGTTTTTTCAAAAATAGTTGTTAAAAATATACAAAGAAAAATTACTGAGAATTAGTCTTGATTTGATAAAAATAATTTCAAAGCACTAGACAAAACCAAAGTTGCAACTTAAAATTTGCTTTCTATGTGTCAATGATACTCTGCTCTGACAACATGGTGGCAGTCTGAGTGAACCTGAGGGCAGATGCTTAAATTTTCTGAAAGAAACTTAGGTGCCTGCTTAAGTAAATAGATAGTTATTTATGTCTCAGATCTGCCATTTAAGAGAAATTACACCTTTTATGACTCTGCAGTTCATTGATTGGGTAAAATAATAAAATATTCAATTGCTTCTCTTGTATTCATTCTTTGATGCAAAGTTAGACATCCATAATGTAGACTTCTGTGAAAGGCAAATTGTTTAAGATTTCCTTATACTCTGGTTTTTATGGAAACTGCATAAAAATATACCATCCTATAGACTATATAACGCTAGTACTCCACTAGTAATTTGTGCAGAGTTGTGATTGTTCATTAGAAAAGTATTAAGGGGCAAAAGTAACTCAAGAATTCACTCATATGTGAGTGTTGGTTTTTTTTCAAGGTTGGCAGTTTCCACATTAATAACAATGCAAAAAAAATTAATTATTAATCATGTTCAAAGAAGTAACAAGTATGTTTTCTGTTTCATATCAGAATAAGTTGTGAATAGTTTCTCTATCTATGGTCTAAACCTTGTATCTTATACCTCTATACATCCTATTCAATTCAGAGCGAAAATAAAAGCATTGCTAATAGTAACCATGACAAACTGCTTCTCTACCATGGATGGAACTCAGACACTTCTAAATCACCTCTTCGGATAGGACAGGTTAGATGAGATAGACACTCACTTCTTTCAGTATGTTGTGATGCTGCTATCCATTTTTCTTTTTGAATAAAATTGTAACTAAAATTTGTCAAATGAATGAAGGGTGCAAGACTTCTGGCAGTCTTTCTAAGAAATGTTCCCTTTACAGTGAGATGTAATGCAGACTGAACTTTTCTTTAAACTTTGTAACTGTGAAACTTCATTCCTGACATTCAGAGGGTGTGAGCAGAAAAAGAGATTACTGCCCAGCTGTCCTGGAGCAAGGAGTCCTCATCCTAGTTTCTCTGCTCGGAACTGCTTGCACATTAAAGATAGAACACGTTTGGCAAAGTAAATGCAAGTGAATTTATCAATATATAAAAGCATAATCTTTGTATGCATAGCAGCCTGGATCACAGAGCAAATTTCATTGGGGCAGCTAGAAAGAGGTGTGAGGAGGTTACAAGAGAAGCTATCCTTTACAGCAGTGCATTCTGAGCACATTCAATAACATGCTCCATGGTCTGTCTTTACTGATGGAAACCTAGGTGCCTGCATATCTTTAAAGATATAAAGCATTTCAGTTTTATGACAGACTCCCCTGGGTACACATGTGGCTGAAATGTCTTTCGAAAAAAGAGAGAATAAAGCTGAAGCAACAAATCATTGATTGTATACATTTAAAGGTCTTGGGACATCTGTTTCTAGTAACATGAATGATCAAAGGCTGAGACATGGAGGTATTTCTTAATTCAGTGTTTCTGGAATTTGTTTTGAACATACTGAAAGGAAAATCAGACTTCATCTTCTGCTGTACATGTCTGCCAAGTCAGCTTGTTCTCCATTTCCTACCTTCATTCCAGGTGAAATATCCACTATCAGTTTAGACTGTGAAACAGGTTAGACAGTGACATAAAATACCATCAATAAAACAATGATAAATAATCACTTACACCATGGCAGTTCTTGTTACCTTAAAACTGAGTCTACAGAATATGTGTTTAAACTGGCACATATGGTGTAGCAGTATCAGAAAAGTGACCAGTCTAACAAAACTCTTCTCTCATGGACCTTGTGAAGCTGGGAGTTGACATTTTAATGTACATAGGAATGGCAAATTTTACTAATGATTTCCTAGCACTGTAACCTGCTTCTTATTGAAATACAAATATTTTGAGAGAAGTCAAACGTGCTCTTTTAATTGAGAAACTCATGCTGAATTCCCGGCAAATGGGATAGCTTGACTCTCTAAGTTGTGATGTTGTATAGATGATCCAGAGTGAAATCAGAACACTACAGTACATTTTTTGTTCTCATTTCACTTTTAGTTAATCTAATTTTGCAAGTCCATATGTGACATATATATGGACAAGACCCGAATAAATGAAAATTCCTCAGTATCTGCTAGGTGGGAAAAGACATGAATAATTGCAATTCAGCAAGATTACTAAGAAATACCTATGAGACTACATGAAAAAAGAATGAGGATCAATAGATTTATCATCATATTTTTTGTATAAGTAGCCTCATAGTTTAATAAACAGTGAAATTTAAGTCATTCACATTAAGAACGACTGCAGTCTTGTAGATTCCTTAAAAGAAATACAAAGTTTTTACCAGCAACGTAATATAGAGTACCTAAATACACTCCACAAGAATGACCAGAAGCAGCACATCTCTTATGGGAGGTTAGTTATAGCCAGCTAGAAATAAACACAGATAGTCCTATATGAGAGAAAAGGCTGAAGAGTGAGTAAAAGTGAGAATTTTTGCATAAAATCTGGATTAAACACATAGTGCAGCCCCAGAACATCACCAGTGTCTGGAATTAACTCCCATTTAAGGAAGATAATTATAATCATTACATGTGAGAGCCTTCAAAGGCTGCGCAAGGATTCTCTGGGAAGGTATTGCTCTGTGAGTAGCACACAGCTGCTTTGTTACGTAGACATGAAATGCTGCAGATAGGGATGTACTTGGCACAATAGGCAATAACAGAATCACAGAACAGTCTGAGTTGGAAGGGACCCAGAAGGATGATCAAATCCAACTCTTAAGTGAATGGTACGTACAGGGATTGAATCTGAACCTGTGACCCTGACATTATTAGAACCATGTTCTGACCAACTGAGCTAATCTTGGGGTCAGCATCTTCCTTTACTTTGGATGAAGGGATAGTTCAGATAGGGCCAAAAGAAGATTCTAAAACATTTTAGAGCAATGCTATGATCATGTCTGTGCAATAGCAAAGAAGAATCTCTTAGAACAGTTTCAGCTTTCATTTCTGCTATATTTACATGCAGGTCTCTAATTGTGTGCTAAAATGGGTATGCTGGGCTAATCCAGTTATGAATATTTGTAAGATGGCCACTTAAGAATATTAAAGGAAAAAAAAACAGTGAAACTTCTCAAGGCTATTTCAGTAGCATCCTATGTAGTTTCATTTGCATCAAAATGGGGATAGGATAATGGATCAGAAAATAAAGCCAATTTTGCCTACATCTGGAAGATCACAATTGTGGCTGGAAAGTTGTCTGCATAGACCTTTGAAACCTGTGGGATGCTGGTCAAAAAATAAATATTAAGAGATACAGCAAGGCTATTTTGCTTTGAAGTTTAGAAATGTGGATTTTAAGCTACTTATATGAACAGGATTCATAAAACAAAACTTCTATGTTGTTTTTGGACTATTCATGAAAATAAAATGTAATGTTGATTGTATAATTAATCTTAATGGAGTGTTAAAAGAGAACATAATGTAAAAGAAAAATTTGATATGGTCTTTCCATTTACAACAAAAACCTAACCAATAACAGTGATAAATTAATGTTCTGATAGTAATTCTAAATACTTTCCTTAGGTTTTTTGGCACATTCTGGAAATAATTGTAATTCCAATAATTGGGAAGGGTAAAGGCAGTTAGGGCTATTTTGTGGCAAGCAGTGATGTTTACAACCCTAATTTTAAATCATTAACTCATGTAATTAACTTTTGTTTATGAATTATATTCTCATTTTTTATAGTCTTCTGCCTCTCTTGTGTCTGCACAAACATACAGAAACACAAGGCAAAAGGAACAGAACAGGTATTTGGACATATTTTTCCATTGATCTGAAAAATATTTTGTGTTAAAACAATGATATTTTAAAGAAAAGTATTATTTTCTCATAAGTACATATCCATTGGTTTGCAGCTCTTTTGTTTTTACTGCACGTTTACTTTTAACAGTGTTATTTCATTTTTCATAGCATGCCAGAATCTTTGTACGTGGGATGACTTAAACCCATTTTGAATTATTATATCTTGTTAGTGACTGGCTGAATATACATTTAGGAATATATTGTCCATAATATAATACTAGGTAAATGATGGATAGATTTACCAGCAGGGAAAAACTTGCTCCATTTCAGGCCAATTGAATAATTTTGACTTTCTAAACATTGAACTCACAAGACAAAAAATATACAAGTAGTTATTGTCACTGCAGGATCAGTTATTTTAGTGAAATTACCCCAGAGATGAGTGAGATGCAGGAATTTTAAATTGTATGAGTCGTCAGTGAAAAAATCTAATGTTTCTAAAGGGGAAAAAGTCCTTCTCAGACACCCTTCAAAATCCTTCTTTGTCACAATCTCTGCGCAAAGAAAAAGAGAAAATAACACTCTTCTCCACAGCACGTCATAAGGACTTGGAAGTAGCAACCATGGTGAAAACAGTTCTGGCCAGGCAGAACTAAATTGGATCTAAAGGATGTACAGAACAGGACACCAAAAATGCTCAGATGCTGAATACCCAAAATCCTCCTGCTTAGTCCTTAGGTGGGGGTTAACTGTGTTTATACAGCAAAATGTCTCAAGCCCCTAAGAATTTATATTCAAGATTGAGCTTGGGAAAAACAGTTGACCTAGACAGGACCAAAAAATATGAGCCAGCAGCATGCCCAGGTGGCCAAGAAGGCCAATGGCTTCCTGGCTTGTATTAAGATGAGCTTGGCCAGAGGACCAGGGAAGAGATTGTCCCCTTGTACTCAGCACTGGTGAGGCCACATCTCAATTTCTGTGTCCAGTTCTGGGCCCCTCAGTTTGGGAATGACACTGAGGTGCTGCAGCGTGTCTGGAGAAGGGCAACAGAGCTGACGAAGAGTCTAGAGAATAAGTCCTGTGAGGAGTGACTGAAGGAGCTGGGGTTATTAGTAGTGGAGAGAAAAAGGCACAGGGGAGACCTTACCCTTCCTTCCAATATTTTGGCAAATCAATGAAAATCTTACCATTACTTGTGCTTAGTGTTTCAGAATTCCAAGAAATACTCATATAAATTTGTCCAACTGCATGTGATGCCTTAAAACCCTAGAAATAAAACAACTCACTTTCAAGATAATATTAGTATAGCAGGTAATATAAAGGCCTCCCCTTTATTGGAGGCCTCCAGGGGCAGGTATGGAAAAATTCTCACCCCCACATGGGGTGAACACAGTTTTTTAAGTTTAGCAGATTAGCATAATTGACAAGAATCCCCAATTAGAAGCACAAGTGGTGAAGTAATTCCCCTTTTTTGGTTCCACCTCTTCTGTGGCCCCCCTTTAGACAGTAACTAAACCTTGTTTATGAAAACATGTCTCACAGAGCTGGCTTCAACCTTGACTCCCAGGAAGAATGGAGATAGGATAGAGGTCTTGGACCCCTGGAGCCTGGAGCCTTTGGAATGTGTTTTGTCTTTCTGCCTACCAGGGAGAGAAAAGGTAGGGAAAAGTACTGTAGCTAGCTAGGAACTATATAACTATACAATGGCCTACAGAGCTATGAATATATATGAAGGAAATATACAAGCAAAATCATTCTGGCATCACGTGTACAAACCAGTTTTTTGGTAGAGTGAGTTACATGTTCATCAAGTCATTAGTATAACCACAAACTAAATGAAAAACTGTCTAGCTATTCTAAAAACAATCTAGGAAGATTTTCATAGCCTTTGCAGCATGAAATGGAATATTAACAAATGTCAGTACTGGGAATTAAAGTAATTCCTGGCTAATTTTAAGTCTCCTCATGAAGAATGCAACTTAGCCTAAAGAAGTTAATCATATTTCTATGCACAAAGTTATTGCCAATACTACCATTTAGATTTTATAAATCAAAAGTTAACATCTTCAAGCATAAGAGAAAATTAATTCATGATCATTAATTCATAAATGATAATTGTATGCAGAAGGCCTTAGATATTTTATATACTGTATATCTATAAATCCCAGGCGTCTTTTATGAGCATTCTTGCATTCTCTTTTGCTTCTGTAATTTCTTTTTGCTTCACTGGGGACTAAAAATGTGTAAAGGATGCAAGAGTAGAGCTCTGGGTTTTTAAGCATACCAAAGAACATACATACATGATTTGGATCAGATCTGACTAAAAGTGTTATAATTCAAACTAATGAAATTTTGTATGCATCTCTGAACAAATTTTAAAGGTGCAAAACCCAGAGGGACACAGTTTCTAATAGAAGTGCTGACAGGGCCTTATGAACAAGCATAATTATTTCAAATATATTAAGCAAATACCTTTAATCAACAGCTGAATGGTAGCATGCTGTGATAATTATTTCTGGTTGATGATGAGAAGACTGATTGCAATTTCCTCATTAACTTACTTTTTCCCCACTTACCTAAGTTTCTTCTCTTTACATATTTTCTTCAACAATTGATATCTTCTTCCTGTTGCAGTATTTTTTAGGCACAAAGCTATTAAGACTCATATGCCTAACACTTATATTGATGAGACGTAACATTTTTTTTCAAACAGGACATATTCTCACATTTCAAAAAAAAAGTTTAACATCAAACCATGATGTGTTATTCTGTGTTTGTTATGGTCATGGTAGTTCTCCAAAAGCAAATAAATTGAACTAATCCTTTGCCCACTATTTTTAAGGAATGTTTTGAAGCAGGACAAATAAATTAAACAAACTTTCATTCTAGAACAGTATGCAGTGTATTTAAACACAGAGATTTTCAGTTGTGGGGTTTTGGGTGTTTTTTTGGTCAAGTAGGTTTTGGCTCTTCGGACCATTTTTATTAATTTGTTAACAAGGGTGAAGGAAAACAATTTAGACAAAACTAAATTTTTTTTTCTACTTCAAATTTATGTCAGTGTCCCTTAAAGACAGAAGAGATGGATTAGGGAGGAGTCAATTGCCTCAAGCTCTGAGTAACGAACTGAATACATTATTTTTTTTAATATGTTTGAATCATAATTGTTATATATTTTTTTACATGGCAAGAAAGTCTATTAAAAAAAAAACCAAACAGCTGTAATCTGAGCAGAATTATTAAGGATTAAGTAGCATACTACTTAAGGATAAGTAGTATGCTACTAACATAATTGTTGTTACTTAAGCCACAGTTTCTATCTCAGAAGTTGCATTTACTACCTGAATAAGGTAGAAGATGAGTTTACTTATTGATAAGAGAATTTTATATATTATACTGAGAATTCTTCAATGTCCTTCTGAGAGTCAGTAACCTATGTTCATGTTTCAACATTAAAACTGGACAGCTAACTCAAGAACCAGAATAACCTTGGAGGCAATATGTATACAAAGAAAGGAGAAAAGCCCTGTGTTGGCTTCTTTAAAATAAGTAGTACAGATGCTACTCATTTAAATTATTTAGGGAAAATGATGCTTTAAACCAAACTACAGATTGTGTTTAGCTTTGTAAAGTTTGAATTCTACCGTGGTTTCTTACATACGCTTAGCTACAGGCATCGTTGCCAATGTTGGAGTAATCTTTTCTTTCTCAAATAAAAATACTTTGAATTTAAGTTTCTTGCAACCAAACTGATAACAATTATAGGCAAAAACCATTCAGACCCCAGCACAGAACTCAGAACCAATCCTGTGGCAAACAACCAGATTTCCTTTATATTATTTTGTTAATGTAATTTTGATTGCAGTTAAACAATATCTTTAACTCCTATGGATGTTTTTTGCTATTTTGCTAATTAACATAAATATTTCACCTAGCATTTTTACTAGTTTTGTACCTAGTTTTCATACTTAAACTTCTTTTGTGTATCCTGACTATGCTTGCACCATTATTTCTAATAATATCATACATTATTGGAGCATTCAGCTTTCTCAGACAGGATTAGAATTGTAACAGTTGGTAAATATATAGCAGTAAACTGTCTTATGACCCAAGAACGTAAGCCATAGCTTGTTAAAATCACTTGGATTTTTCCTACTAACTCACTTGAATTTGAATTTGGCCTTTAAAAAGGGTTTGCTTTTACACAATCTCTTGCATTTAGCGGGTTTGCTTGTTTGTAAAGGTGAAAAAGGAAATAAAGGGTGATAATCCCAAGATTAACCAGGAGTTGAGGAATTTGGTATGTGGGAAATGCATGTTCAAATCTTTCAGATACATCCTTGGGGTTATCATTTGGAAACTGAGTTTTAAGCTATTTTTAGCTAATCCATTTTATATTTTGTCATAGAGTATGGTAGCACTGGAATAATGTATCTCAAAAATCAATATTTTTTAAAAATTAATTTTGTTTTGGTTGTGTCTATATAGGGACATAGATGAAAGTCACAAACCCAAATAAAATTTTTAGGAAGAAGTATACCAGATAAAATGTTGAAAAATTACTCTAACAAGCTGGAATTTTATTTCTATAATTTTAACAATTGAGAATGTCAACATAGACTGGAGAAGGGGAATTTAACAGTAACCAAGGTGGGAAATAACTATACACCACATACAAATTTGAACACCTGTCCAAAAAGAAGAGGATACAATAATATCCGTGCAGTCCTGTATGCTGGACCAAGACAATGTGATCCAAAAAGTAAAGAAGGGAAACACACTTAATGAATAAAGTTCCAGTAATTTGGTGGAGTTCCCTTCACTGTCTTCTCATGAGAAAACAAATGTCTTGCAATTATGGCTTTAGTTGTTCTCAGCCACCTTAAATTAACACAAGCTCTATATTATACTCTATAAGCTCTATATTATATATTACTCTATATTATACTTCAGGTCTGCATAATTGACAAGTACCTTTACTTTCTTCTGTGTTAAATTGCTCTCCCTGACGGAGTACTTTAAAATTTTTTTGAAGAGTCAAACTTTTACTAGAATATCCAAAAAAGATACTTCCCAAGGGTGACTGAAAATATTACAGAATAGCCTATGGGAATGAAAGGCAGAAAGACCCATCAGTAATTTTTGAGAGTATGGCAAAAGGTTTTAAAACAAAGATTACAGAAGCTGATTTAATAAAAATATTAACGTAGGGTACTTTTAAACCCTTTCTAAAATATACATCTATTTTCCTGGACCAAATATTTTCCACTTTATAATGAAAATCATCATTCATTCAACTGCTCCTCTGAGATTAAAATATGTCAAGTTATTTCATTTTCAATATTGGAACAACAATAAAAGGAAAAAGCTTTCCTTATGGATATTTTAATTGCGCTCCTTGTCCCACCTTCCTAAGGCCAGTTTTTACCTTTTAAAGACTGTCCCAAAATTCCTTAACTGTCCTTGGTGCATTGTAAGCTATTCGCTTGCATTTATGACATAAAAGGAACAATGCTTGATCTTTTGGACAGACTTTGGAGATTTGTAGATTGCCCAAAGTTCTCATTACAATGGGAGTGATTTTTTCTTAAAATGCATCTTAATAAAAATTAAATCATAAATATCTACAAAAGTAAATTTGGCTGTTAAGCATATGTCTAGAGATGCAATTCCAGAAAATATTTTAATATGTATGATGCAGTACTTCTTCAACACCTGAAATGTCTCTAGCTGTTGTAAAACAGTAAAGTGTATATGCCAGTATTAATGTACGTTGTATACTGGATTAATTTGAAAAACAACAATGTTCACAGAATATTCTGCTATCTCTGTATATGTTTGGCATATAACAGGAACATAACAAACAACAAATTAACATAGGAATATGAAGATTTTTTGATACAATACAGTGCATTATGGTAGGCATGGCTGGCAATGAATCTGTGAAAGCACTTACATTACCTGAAGCTGAGCACGTAAAGACAGCATGTAGCACACTGCCACTCTTGGTTCAATGGAGGCAATCTGTGAAAACATAGCTGCGTCAAAATACTACAAGTAATCTTTTAGTGATGCTGTTATCAGAGCTGATTATTAATTAGTTATCACTTATCTTCACATAAATATATTTGGAGGGTAGATCTGCCCTTCTCTGTTTTTCATTTCAGACTGTAGGTCTGACCTTGACACAGGACTGTAACTCCAGCTCAGAGTAATTCTAGCATAGCTTGGAAGGTACAGTTCTTTGGTATTTATTTTGTTTCAGTCTATTTTTTTCCTATTGAAAGAGTGCCACAGTTGCCAATTACCCACAGTTAGACAGGGGGTCAAAACCTTCTTGACTAGATGAGAAAAACTTGTAAACTCCCCTCTGACCTGTTTGTTTATCTCCCCTTATACCAGCACTTTCTTTACTTGTAGTGATCACAAACAGGACTATCACACCTCTTCTGCTTTGAGAAGGCAAAATGGCAAGTGTGATGTTTCTTTACAGCTCTACTCTTGATGATGTGTTGCCAGCTGTGTTTGGAAAAGTCACCAGCACAAGTGACACAGGAGCAGAAAAGAGCCTGCACTAATTGAAATTCTTACACATTAATGATAGAGGAGAAAGTAGTCCTATACAACCTTATTTTGTCTTGCTTCTGACCTAGGCAATCTTAGCTTGTATGGACTATATCTGAGCTAAATGTGAGAAAAACTTTTATTTTCAGGTCACTGTATGCTAAAAGACATTATCTTGGGTTTTTTTTTCCATGTTGGTCTCTGTGGCTACTGTTTTAACTTGGAGCATGGTAATATATGCAGCACTAGAGACAGACATTCTAGATACCAACGTTCAGAGAAATATCTTCAGACTAGAATTAGACTGTAGCGTTGGTTCAAGGGAGGAGGGGTCCGCGATTGGGACAGTCCCGACATTAGACCATATTCACTGACATTTTCTGCTGGCTAGAAAACTTTATTGACTATGCAGTACAGGAAGTGGGCACACAGTCCTCAAAACCCAGATTTTCTTACAATTAGTATATAGAAATGTTATGAGTGATAATAGTAGCTCTTTCTTGGACCATGAATAGTATTAAGGCGACACGTCTTTATCTCTGACACTGCACTCATCCAGTTGTGAAAGATTAGATAAATGGGTAATTCTAAATAGTACTCATATGTACCCTTTATTTTCTCAAAGAAACAAAGGCAATGGGAAAATCCTTTTTCAGAAAAAAACAGTTTCATTAGATTTGCACTGGACAATCATTTTTATTACACTAAAAATGTTTGTAAGGACAAAAAGGGAATACATTTCACTGAGGAGAAAATAAACTTTTGCTAGAGTTATTAATGTTCTAACAGTCCAAATAAAAGGCAATAAACTGTTATTGTCAGTTTATTGTAATTCAAACACCATTCAAATGATCCAATTATTACAGGTACCTTGTTAATGCGAATAAAAATTACTATACATGAACTTCTGCCTGGTCCTAAGTTCCACACGATATCTGTTTTACTGTTCTTTATTATATTCTTAAAACTAGTTTAACCTGCTTCACAAAGATGCTCTCCTGAAGTGACCACTGTGATCTGTGTTTTCTGCTTAAGCCAATTTTCTTCTACACTAAGATTTCTTTCTAGGATCACGGATCACTCTAAGCAAAATAACTACTTCTTATTACTGGCTATTAATTGATAGCAGGTCCTCTGACACAAAGATACATTAAGTTAAACTAAAGTAAAAACAAATCTAGGCAAAAAAGTATGCCCATTAGACAGTTGCTCTTACAACTAAAATCAGATCAATCAATATACATCTAGTCAAGTCCTAAGACTTTATTATATCAACATAATCTCTGTTGGTGATTACTAATAATGCAAAATACTATTCTTTTGGTCAAATTTCAATATGGCTAAAAGTGTCCTTGGACATTGTCCATTAAGGCATTCTTTCTTGAGAATCAGTGTGCATAATTTTCTTTCTTATGCTGCATGTCATGAATAACATTCATCATGTTATGACCAGGGCTGAGTCTGCTGCAGTTGCCAGAGAGATTTTTCTCACACTTATCTGTGTAAAGATCTTTCCAGCCATTTGATAAATCCGTTTAAGTCTCAGTTGTTAGACAATTTTTTGATGGGTCAGGTAATATCCTAGTGGCAATTATTACTGGATTAACGAGACCAGATGTTGCCAAGTTTGAACCTGATTTCTGGTGATCTGTCCTTCTGCAAACACTCCAATGGCTTTAAATCAGTACTGAGAAGAGAAGTTCTTTATTCTGCAAGCAGAGTTAACATATACTCTTTTCTCAATAACATTGTCAGTAAGAACAGCGTGGTGTTGTCATATACTATGATAAATTTTTCAATACGTTTTTCTTGGAATCAGGAGGAGATTTACCCTCCTCATTCAAGTCTTCTGGGCGATAGATAAATGTCTGTTAATTTAATTCCAGGAAGAACAACTCATTCTTGCTTCTGCAGTCAACAGAATAATAAATAGAAAGATGTCTACACAGCATGTAACCCTTTCAGATCCAGGTCAGACAGGGGTGAACTGCCTGGCAGTAGGTGCACAGAACTAAACCTGCAGGTCATCCAGTCAGGTGTAGTTTTAAGTAACTGTTTTCAGAGTTGTTTTTTGTAAACAGCAGTATCTGAACTTCTGGCCTTAGTCTATACATTTCCTTTTCTGTGAATTGTGCAGGACATGGTGAATGTATTCTCATGATTTACACAATGACACAACACCAACACATGATGTTTCTCGTTTAAATAAAAAACATCCATAATGCTTGGGAAACTGCAGACAGATCACCTTTCGGTCAGGAATGTGAATAAAGTGAAAAGTTAAACTAAATTTTTTAATTTTCTCCATGGGATGTTATGACAGAAAACCTGTGTGTAGGTATCAAAGTTCAGTGTAATGATTTATGAAAAAGATCCTGGAAGTTCTGAAAAACAAAAGTAAAAGTAAAATACTGCTATTTATGTTGAGTAATTGCATCTCGATTAGAGGGAATTTCCAGAAATCTGAACATAACATGAGAATAACATTTTCAGCAAGCCACCTCTGTGACAACTGCTTTTCCTGGCATAGATGAAAAGGGAAACACAGTAATAAAAAAGAAAGTTCTTAGTAGCTCTTCATTGTTGTTGGTAGTCACTTGTGTTTTCTTCCTCTTCTACAGGGCTTTTGAAAACCACATATATAAAAAATATTCAGTAGAACATCAAATGTAGGAATCCCAAATATCAATGTGGAGAGAGAGAGAAAAGTGCACTATCAGTTGACTGAAAAAGGAAAATTTAAAATAAAATTAGATTAAAATAGTTTTCTGATTTGATTTACTGATGACGTTACAAACAGGATATAATAATATAGCTAATTTAAATTGAATCAATATATGAGGAAAATAAATTTTTGGTTGTTTTAAAGTTTTTAGTGTTTTTTTTTTATGTTTGTTTTGTTGTTTCACCGAAGAAAGGCCCTGAAACAACCCAGACCCAGACCAAACCCAAAAATCAGTTACTTACTTTTATTTACAGAAAATTACATTAACATTAGTATTTATGAGCAGCTTTCACCTTTTTTTTTTTTTTACCTAGGCTTTATGAACTATGTTTAAAAAATACAGTAGAAAAATATAATATAAAAGAACCCCCACATTTGAGGATCCAATGCTGTAGGATAAACCCTTTTTGAAAATGCATAGTAGATTATTTTAAAGAAAACTCTGCCTTAAATATTACAGCAAGTGTAAGTAAAATTTGTGTCTGAGTAATAGTTCTCTATGTGGCTGACAGCTGGTCATAATTACACCATACCAAATTGATGCTGCTGTGCATAAATATTACTTCTGAAGTATTGCAAAGAACTGTACAAATGTAATAAAAGTGAATGGAGGTACTGCAGAGAATGATGAAGCATAGATTTTTAAAAGCAAACATAATGTTAGCAGAAAGAAAAGGGCAGCAGATGAATCTTAGCCAAGAAACAAAGAAATAGATCCTTTTATATTTCCTTATAAAATAACAGAGATTCAGATATAATGAAGAGAACATAATAAAATCCCAGGAAGAAAGATGGATGCCATAGAATTTACACACTCTCCCACCAAACTTGGAAGTGAAATTAATTGTTTCAAACTGGGCTTTTGATTAAGATTTATTTTTATTGAACATGAAGAATAGAAAATTCACCTTAGAGATCATATTCTTCAGGCAAGAAATTCATGGCTTTTAGACAGCAAGAAATTTCAAGAGCTCATTGCCCTATTGAGCACCCAATTCTATGCAATGCACCTGAAAAAGATTTTGTTTTAGTTAAGATGAATGATAAATGATTATTTTTTAATTTGCCAAAGTCTAGGTATTTGTTCTAGTCTGGAGCAAAGACATTCCCAATTTAACAGCTTTCCTCCACAGTACTGTACAGACCCTGTGAGTTGCTACACACCCTGCTGACAATATGATTATATATGTGCAACACTGGCAATTAAAAATGTGGTTTCCACTGGCACCCCAGGGAATAGTATGTGAATTCATGGTGATACTCCCAGAGCCAAAGGAATTCTCTTGTTAAAGGTGATTTAAATTGTTTTCATTGTCTGTCAAACAATGGCAGCCCCCCAGCCAATTCAAAAGCCAATTCAATTAGTTTCCTTCCACTTATGGTCTTCCAAAAATCACAGTGAAGTTAAAAGCCCTATCCATCAGACAGATCAGTTGTAGCCGAGCTATTAAATATCTATGGGCCATAAAGCCATTTTTTTTTTCTGAGCAGAGCTACTGCGTAATAAGTGTGTAAATTATTTTAAACAAAAATGCTATAGAAAGGCAGTTTCCAATGATAGATGAGTAGATAGTCCTGGGTTTCAGGAATCTCAATGTAATAATTTGCTTCAGAGAAAAATCTAATAAATAAAGTAATTCTTAATAACAAGGTAAAAGATGCTATTTTTTTCTTTCTCTCTCTCTCTCCTTTTTTTTTTTTTTCCCCAGGTTGTGTGGGCTTTCTGGTTGGTTTTGGGGGTTTTGTTTTTTGTTTTTTTTTCTAGGGAACTATAAGAACCAACTTGCTTTTAAACACCACACTGATATGTACAGATGTATGTCTATGAATGTATAGTTCTATATGCATTTAGAAATAACTTGTAACTAATATGAGAACATGACACATAAAAATGTGCTTAGAACATGTGTACCCAAACAGCTGTCTCACATACAGTTACGTATATGGACATATTTGACAGGGTTGTATTTTGAATGGGATAGTAATTAGTAAAAGGGGTTTCTCTCCTTCAAAACTTCATCTTTGCAGTGCTGACTTCAAATAGGGAAACAATCTAAAAGATGTAAATATAATAAAACATGATGAGCCATGTAATGTGCCACTCATTTTTATTGCACAAGGGAGATCATGCACGAAATACTTACGGCCTTGCCTGATCTGTTGCTCATAATTTATATGATTTGCTCTAATTTATTCTGTTATTCATACATCTTGCAGTTTTCTTTTGTACCTTTTTTTCCTGTATCTTGCCCTTCATCTCCTGTCTTTCAAAAGCTGATGGGAATTAACTGCTCACTATTGTTTGATAAAGCGTGAGGATTGCTACTGTTAACAATCATTACTTTCTTTACTTTGGGCATTAAAAGCTGTGACCAGGCAAGACAATCAGGGATTACATCAAATTAATGCAAAGGATGGAAGAAAATACATTTTTAATTCACCGTTGGGCCCTATTCAAAGATAATTGCTACAACTTTACTGAAATCTTACTTATATAGACTTGTGGAGCTTTTTAAAAAGATCAAATAAAAAAAAATAATAAAAACAAACAAACAAGCAAACAAAAAACACCAAGCCAAAACCAGCATGGCTTTGCTAGCAAAGCCAAAGCCAAACATTCAAAAAATGTTTTGTTTATACTTTTTTTTAAAGCATTCTACTAAACTTTGAGGACACTTACATTAGTCAGACTGGAAAAGTTTATACTGGTTAAGACATTACTCTTTGAGAGGTTTTGTGCAGAAGTGGTGAAATGCAACTCAGCTTAAAAGGAAAATGGAACGACATTGATAAGAAAAAGCTTCATGTACAGATTTGCATAAATTACATATTTGCCTGAACTATTAGGCGACCTTCACAATGAAGGATAGTTTATATGGTGCTGTAAACACTTAATTCTGGGTGAGAAACTTTTTAAAAAAGTTTGTTCCCCAGCTGGATAACTAAATCAATTCAGTGATCATGACAACTCAGTGTAAAGGGCTGCACAAATCCATGTCATGCAGTGATCATTACAGCTCCTGAAAGCTTGTTTTGTGAAGCCTTAAATATGGAAAATTTAAAAAGGTCAGTTACTTTTAAAACTTGAGCAGTTTTATTGAATTCAGTGACACACTCCTTATTAGTAAGATTTATTGTAAATATTCACAAGATGAAACTAATATTTGCACAAGTAGCAGACTTCATTAAAAGGAAAAAACCCAACAAAAATGTAGCAGGAGAAATTGCAATAAACTCAATATAAATAATCAGTAATTTCAATCCAAAACCCATGACAAATATGGATCAGAAATGGGTGGATGATAATTTTGAAATTATATGCTCTGCACTAATGCAAAAAGTGCCACATTCAGAAATAGATGATACTTAATATTAAATATAGAGGAGGAACAGATTGAAGAATATACTTTTTTTCAGGCTTGCAAAGGCTGAAAGGCAAAGTGATAACCGGTTAAACTGCTCAATATTTTTTGACTTTTACCTTACTATTTTCAAATCTAGGGTAATAAATCAATTTGATTAGGTTAAATATTAACAAGACCAGTAATCAAGCAATATATTTAAACTTTCAAAGAGTGATGTAATTTAAATTTGCCACAATTTTCAAACTGACAAAGTGTTATGCTTTTATACATAAGCTTCCTATTACAGATTTTCATTTGCAATACATATATGCTAATAAAAGAGAATATGACTCTGTATAAAGAAGGTGTCTTTTATATAGATGAAAATATCCTTAAAGTAGTTTCACTTTTTGATCTTTCAATAGTAAGTTATTACACAAGATATGACAATAGCTCTTACTAGGGATCAGAATAAGAACACTTACATATGACATCATTTTCTGATCTGGTATACCAAGTGGTGGTTCTGATTGAGAGGAATGAGCCATTTTTGTGAAATATCTCTTGATCTCAGTTAATCATTCACACTGGCTGGCTGTACAATGTTTCATAATTTACAGACTGTGCAGAGAAAAAGACGCTTGTTTCATTTCTCTAGGTACATAATGGATGAGAACTGAAATGATTCAGGTGAATGGACACTAGAGGGATGCTATTCTGTTGTAATATATTACAGCTACCCGGCTAGTAATAGAACAGGAACAATGTCCCATTGTCCAAAGGTGGAATTTAAGCTTTAGTAAAATTCATCAAGTATATCAAGTGCTTCCTATAAAAACAGACATGAGGTAGTTATTTTCTATCGACCAACATAAATCAGACTGGAAGTGCAGCCTCGTGCCTTTGAATGAAGTTTTGGTTCACAGCACCGCACCACACCTTGATTTTTAAAAGAGAACATTTAATCTATTATTAAAAATATAAAACACAACAATAACAAAAACTTCAAAGCTTTCTGAACCATCTAACTGATAATATCCTTGGCTGCCAAAGTGAGAACATTTCCAGAATACATATGGATTATCTCTATGTTACTTTAATTTTTCATGCTTTCTACATTGAATTTGTCACAAGTTATGAAAGACAGTGGGGGGCTTTTACTCACAGTTTTGAATATTCATTTCTGATTTTTTAATTGTTGCATAGTTCAGTATTTCTAACCTTCAGTGGAATTATTCCATGTTAAAATAAGGTGAGTCAGTGAAAGAAGAGTTATGCAGACATGTGGATGTCTGCACCCACACTGAATATTGAATTTTTTGAACAGCCTCTGTATTTTCACTGTGATTTCTGGATTAAGATCCTACTACACCAAACTACAACTGTCAAATTCTGTCCTGCAGATATAAAATGTAAAAGTGTTATTCTGAATATCTAAATAATAAGAGAAGTCAGATATAATGTCTTTTTTCATGAAAAGTACTTTGTGCTTTTAACATACTTATGATTTGGAGATCCCTTTCCTATTCAGTTTCCCAGCTGAGGATCCTCTGTTTCTCCTGTCAGCTATGCTGGTTTGAACTACTAGTTTTCCTGCCCTCCTGGTACTTCTTTTTACATTTTATGCTATTCCATAGATGTCTATTTGTGTCCAAATAAACTCATTCTTGAAAACTAACATCTCACAGCCTGAGCTTCCAATTCCATTTAGTATTTACTGTGCTGGCGACAAAAAGCCTACCTGTGAGGTCTATAATGAGTTAAAAATACTGTTTTATGCTATATAGAGATCCATTTCCTGGCTTAAATTTGTCATACCAACTCTGAAGTAGATCTTCCAGGTGCTCCTGTTATATAGATAACAGTCTGTCCTAGAATTACTTGATAGAAACAGGAATACAGATCCCACATTTCTCAGAAACAGGCTGAACCCTAAGAATTTATAATGACTCCATGCTATTTCCTCCCTAGATCAATAAAGTAAGAGGTTCACACTGAAAGTCATCACTTTGTCAGTTCAGGGGAAATTCATGTGGAATGTACTTATGGAAGGGGACAAATCCAAATAGTAGAAAGAATTAGGAGGAGTCAGAGAATCCAGAATGCTTTAACTGCATCAGAATTGATTCAAATGATTTGGGGAAATAATACAAGAAAACTGAATAAACAAAAGCAACATTGTGATGAGCTATATCTGTATGTCTGTGCATAGTTTAGAAATAACATTGAATGCATTAGTAAAGATTTTTTTTATACTTTTTTGTATTTTTTTAGTAGTCAGAGAAATCACAGTCTTTTTACATTTTGTTGAGTACTAATTAGATGGCTAAATCTGTATTTGAACTCAGTTGTTCAGAAAGGACTTTGACTAGAGAAAACCTAAAACCTGACAAAAATCTTCAGAAGGCTACAGAATGGAAAGAGAAGGGATCAAAATGTTGCATTTTGGAGGTAAGCAAACAAATGATATAATATTGTAAAAAAATGCATTCGGGGTAAGAAAGTGGGTACAAGAATCAGGTACAGTAACACAAGAAAGCATAGGTTGGAGGCATTATGGTGATTCTAAACAATTCAGGGGAAAACCTGAATCAGAAAAGAAAATTTAAAAGAGAAAAAGAAACAAAGGAAAAAGCAGAAAAGAAGGTAGGATAGAGAAGCTACAACTTAGTTCTCACAAAATTGTTAAATCACTCTCACCAGCTGAATTTAATGGCAATGTAACATTGCATATGAGGAAAGAATGTGCATAAATGAACCTTTGGACAAACTGACCAAACAATAGGATCAGAAGGACAAGGTTCTACAAACTATTGGATGCAAATATCATGTTTGTTATCATCCACAAGAGATTTCTCTCTGTGTCTGGGATGAAAAACAAGATAAAGGGGCTGTGGCTTAATTAGGGCATGAATTTATTAGCTTAGTTCTTGCGAGAACTCTTGCAATAAATTGTACTGTGCATATCAAAACACCTTCCTTAATTATTTTCGCATACTAGTGTTATATCATCAGCTGTCCTTTCTCCCTTATATCCTACCCATATTTCTTTTACTCATACCTAACTCCCTGCCACTTTTATAGAAGCAATAAAAGGCAAAGTAAGGTGGATTCAGTCTTGTTACTCCAAGCAGCGTAATTAAACTCATTTCTCAGCTTTGGGGTATTTCTTGATCTCTGTCCATTTCCTACTCTGATTAATCACACATTAGAGCATCTGTAGAGCTGACAAATGCTTTGGACTCTTGCTTCAAATAAACCTTCAGATAAGATCTAGTGCCTGGTACCTCCTCCCATTTCAAATTAACTTTTCAGATACCTTAACAATTTCCTTCCAAATTCAATCATCCTCATCCCTGAATAACCCATGTATTGAACATGATATTTTTGGTGGATGTCCATTAATCCTCCTACTGCTAATAACTGAAATGTTATCTGGCCTTGTCAACCCTGGAGATAACTCACCATATCCTTTCTGAAAAATGTAGCCTCTGGGAACAACTGGCACTAAGAAAAATGTCCCTGACCTGTCTTTTTTTCTTGTTGGTGCTTTTAAAAATCTCAGTAGCTCTGCTATGAAATCACAGTTTCAGGAATCTGCCTTAATAAATGGACCAGGGTCAACCATAGTGTACTCTTGAAGAATCTGAGGACAGCTGGAGACACAGAGGAAGTGGCCACATGTCCCATGTAGGGCAAAGCACTGCCCCTCCACATCCAGACAGCAGCCAGCATGACTTTGTGACATGGCATCCTCCTCTCTTTGCGATGGTCCATCCTTCAGCTCAGCACTTACAAGATGAAAGCAGAGGGCTGTCACCTTTGGACCCCCGTGAACACTACTCTGTGTGCTCAGACATCGTATGTTGCTCAGAGATTTATGAAAAAAAAATAAAATAACAAAGTATTTAGCCTCCATACAAGAAATAAACAACCTCTGTGTCAGAAGTTACTATATATTAGGACACCATTCACAAAATTATGAAGGTAGAGATACCAATTTGAGTTTCCTGATATGCTACTGGCACAATGAAATCTTGAATGAGCAAAACCTGCTGCTTCTGTTGACAAATGATAATAACAACAATGCTAGACATTAAGTGAAATATCTTTTTTTAAAGAGGGAGTTACCTACTAAGTTTAACCCTCCCCATTTTCACATTTCCTTTATTATCCCTTTACAGTCTTCAAATGGCTGCTCATGCGACTTAATATGCCATGTTCACAGAATACATCTTTCAAGTTTCAAATAGATCATAAATAGGAAAAATGGTGACTTTTGTTTACTCTAAAGGTTAAAAGAAACAAAATTTGGACAGATTTTTAAAAATTATAATTGGAGGCTGTCTCTCTTTAAGCTTTTTGTGTACCTGTGCTGTAGATACAATTGTCTTTATGCTAAACATATCAGAGAAATAAAGCCTGGATGACAAACATTTCATTTTTAGCTGATTGAATACCTTTTTCTATTGAAGCAGACTCTGGCAATGTTATATAATTATGGGGTTTTTTTAAATAAATATTCCTCATATTGGGCCTCATAAATTTACCCTTAGTATCTACAGAGTTACCAGTTTATCCCTTTTAAAGTGAGATTTAATTTGCACTTAACATAGGTCCTTTCTCCTCTCTTTTTATTTTTCAGGTATACAAGGTCCAGTTGTTATCTGCTTGGTGTTCATATTAAAATGAGTTCTCTACTTTTCACCTCTCTAGGGAGTCTCAAGAAAAATGCAGATGTTGATGAGAAATAATTTTTTTTTTTTAAATTAGCAGCTTCAATGAAATTAAGCTTCCATTTAAGTGACACTTCTCTGCTGATATGTAGAGATTTTGCCTCTAGGTTCATCTTCTGCTGGTACAGAGAGACCAACACTACAGAATATCTATTTTAATAATATCCATTTTCACTATTTGTTAACATTTCCCTTATTAATACTTTACCTGATTAAGTTGACCAGATATATGTTCTCAGGTTCCAAACTCAATATTGCAGAACAGAGTCTCATAATTCTCTTTTACTTTTATGTTTTCCAAGCATCAGTGTTTAAAATAACTACTAAGAAATTGTGTCATTCTACCTGGCACAAGACAGTCACCAGTACAAATCTCTATTACCTGTAAAAGCTTTGTCTTTTTCTGGATAACTTTTGTTTTCTATTGTTTTATTCTACTCCTCTGTCTGGTCTGTGCAGCAGTATTGTGTTCCTTGGGTGCCTTTCAGTGAGTAACATACCTCACGCATGAAGGACAATGTTTTCAGTGTTTCTTGGTTTTTGGTTTTTTTTTCCAACAGTGATCCAGGCCAAAATATTGCCTGAGTTTCTTTGGTTGGTTTAACTTCATTTTCTGTCTTTTAGATTTTAAAGTCTTGGTTATCCTGTATGTTGATGAAGATATCTGAAATATTTCTAGAAATTTCTGCTTTAAATGGCTTAGTATTAAAAATTATTTTGGAAAAAAAACTAACGAAGATTTATTGTTTAGGAAAAATATGTTACCACTATGTAGGTGGTGCTCTTTGACTCACAGCTTGTTTGCGTGTGTATGTCCTTGTGATGTTAACTCACCAAAAAAATGTAAAACTGTTGATTTTAAATTACACAGTAGGGACACAGCAGTGTTTCACAGCAATAATGAGTCCAGGAAAATGCTACTTGAAACTAGAACATAGAAAGCATTGTAACACATTCTTCCACAGCTATCCTACACTCTGACACATTTTGTGAGCTGCATGGCATGTGGCAGACTGCTTAGTGCAGATAGAAACCTCCTACAGATATAAATGCTTTGCAGACAGATGAAAGTTTGGTGCATAACTGTCCTTGCAAATGTCTGTGTCCCTGCAAATGTCTGTCTATCGAGGTGATGTATCATCTCTGTGTTTTTCTAATACAAGTTCTTAAAATTGGAAACTTAAATTTATTTTTGCTTTACACTGTTTTTTTTTTCCTATTTCTTCAAAGATTCATATTATATCAATAATTAATAGCCTAGGATAAGAAATGGATTGTAACTGATTCAGAAATACATTCTGGGTGTGAACTGTGAACTAATGCTGGTTAGATTGCAGTTATTGTCAGAGCCAACAGGAGTTGTTGGCTCATAAAATAGTTAGAGTTATTTGCCCATAGAACATCAGTTTGTGGAAATTTTAAATAAGCCTGAAAAGTATGCATGGTGGTGGTTTCACTGCATGGTGATTTCATGCAAGTTTTGAAAGCTACTTCATTCAAATATATTTCTATATTTTGATATATATACACAAAATACTCAGGGGTACTGCATCTTTTCTAGTCTAAAATCTGATGTTGAAAGAAAATGTCTTATGCCATAAATAACAGTTTTAGGGAGGAGTGTGCACGGAAATTCTGCCCCTATCAAAAATTCTTCAATGAAAATTCTTTCCCATATGTTTTTCTTAAATAAAAAATGAAAGGGCTTCTCAGAAAATACAATAGGAAAGCTGGGGGGGATTGATCAGGCTAAGACTAATTGGCTGAAGCTGAGCCTCCAGAGATTAGTTATCATTAGGCAAAGGAGAACAGTTAAACTACCTTGAAATAAACAGGGTGACATCTACTTTCAGGAATAAATTAGTCTGTAGATTTGTTGACACAGCAAACTGTTCCTTCCTAGCACAATGTGTACAAGGGGAAATTAGAAAATAAATAATATTTGACTTTGATCTGATTTGCACACAGTGTAATTTTGTACTTTCCCTTCATTTATCATATCTGGTTTCATCCCAAACTTTCGGCCTTTATTTAGTTCCCCCTACACACTGTTTAAACAGACTAAATTAGTAAAGAATGCAGGGACTAGTTGATGAGTTAAAATAAATTATTTATACTCATGCCAGAAAAGAAATTAAAACCTTCCAGTTAATGTACACTTAGAAAAACATATGTGCCATCAAATAATAAGTGTAAGTGGGTTGAGTAAATGTCAAGATGGGCATAAAGAAATTTAAAAATAAACTATCATCAGAGGCAATTGAATGTGGGAGGTATAGTGCATCTGAAATGGAATGGAGAATAAAGTAGAATAAACATGTTTATGAGGGAAATATATGTAATAAATATTAAAAAATAACAGCTCAAATGAATATTATTTCTCCCATTTACAAAAGATTCAAAAGATCATAAAGAAAGACTGATGTCTAGAAGATAAAGAGCTGACCACCTGGGTAGAACTTGCCTTGAATAATAATTTTTTTCACTGCTTTGAAATTCACAAATCAATATGAAGGGATCCTGGAAGTAGTGTTAGAAGATGTACCTTTGGCGAAGTAGAATCAATGTGAAGGAAAAGCTGCATCACAAGCTAACTAATAAATTAAGCTAAATCACAAGCTAACTAATAAACTAAAATCTATTTGAATTAGTCTAAACTAATGTCAGGGTAGGCTTGTCAATTGCTGTTGGGTGCTACGCAGAGTTATGAATACAATCCTATTTCTAAATCCTATGGCTCATACCTAAAACCCATCCCAATAGAAGCAGAATTGCAATGAAAACATTTTTATATCCTTCCAACAATTCCTGTTCACTGAAGGTAGGCAAACGCCTTGTGTTTTAGGGATAGATTGAATTATAGGAATAATATTTCTTTCTCATAAACTTACAATCAAATAGGAAAAATGCAAAAATTCAGTCCTGTCAAACACATGCAGGACTCTAGTTTAAGGACTTTACCTACTCCATTTTTCCTCTCCTTCTCATGATACTCCAAATCCTGATTTCATTACAAAACCATTCTGTCTTATGGGAGAAGATGGGGACAATGATATATTTTGTCACTTATGATAGTTACAGTCCTGTTTTCACTAAATTGTTCCTTTTCAAATGCCTCAACAACTAGAAAATCAGAGGCTCAGAATTGGTGGATAGCTCTCATCTTGCAGAATTATCTGCACAAACTCTACTTATATCAGTCTGGCCTGATAAATATTCTGAAAGCTGATAAAGTGAGTTGAAGGATTTTGTGAGAGCTGTGATTCTATTGTGAGATGAACCCAAACAAACCCAAGAAATTACGTGAATGATTGGCAGTACCTGAAAGTCATACTTATGGTTAAAGTGAAATCAAGAATGTGGACTTGAAAAAATCCGATATCCCACTTTACCTTTATAGAGTAATTTGGATCAACTGTGTTACATTGGAGTCTGCTTGTCATAGCAATGGTCAGCAGTTAGAAAATATAAAAATGGATCTGTGAGACTGAAGGAGGGAGATATGTTTCTAGTACAGTGAGAAAAATGGTGGGTTTAAAATTTGGGTTGTATCTCTTGTGTGAGTAAGGCCAAGTGTTACATCTGAACAGACTGCAGTTTATATAAAGAAATGAATGTATGTGGCAGGTATATGATATGTCTACTTGAAAAGAGGAAAATCTTTTCTTTTGAACCTTAATAATATACTCCCAAGTCATCAGAAGTCATTTTGGTGAATATCTCAGTAGGAGAGGACAGAAAAGATCATCATCGGCCTTTCTTTAAAATGAATTTATTCACTTTTTGGGGGGGTTATTTAATCACTGAAACAGTTTTTTAATTTCGGTTTATTTTTAATGGAGTAATTTCTACAAGCCAGTTTAAATTAATTGGATCTTTGTTGGCAAAGGGAGATGCAATATAAATGTAATATGCTGGGGTTCCTGCACATCTCTACTCCCATTCTTTCCAAAAGACTTTGTCAGAGTATTATTACCGTTACTGTATCTAAATGCCCGGTATTTATAGAAACTTGGCTATGAGAGAAGTCCTAAGCATTGTCTGTGTCCCACTCTTGTGTGACTTACACCATGGAAGTCTCTGTAAATAGGAAAATGTAAGGTAGGACAAGCTGTTAATTTCCTTCACCGTCCATGCCTTTTTTGAATATTTCTGGCTCAGTGATAAAGCTATTAAGAAATTTTGACACATGGCTGCAGAAGTCTCTTTTTCCTTGCAGTGTGTAATTTTCTTCCTTTCATCCAAAGTTCAGACACCATTTTTGCAAACAGCCACACTTTTATACTTGACTACTGTGTCTTTTTCCAGCACTTAAAGTAGTGATGTAGTACTGTACATTATAGATTGCTGTCACTGAGTTGTCTCTGTTGTCCCCATCTCATCAATTTTAAGCATATTAAGAAACTGCTTTCTTTCCTGGTGCATGGAATCTTACTTACTGAAACAGAGGAAAGTTATTGAACGGTGCAGGAGTTGGGAGTGTCAAGATTTTAGATTTTGTGATGAGGAAGTGCCAAAGCACAAGAACTACAAGGCAAGTCAGTGCACCTATGTATAGCTTTGTGAGGCTGGGACGCTGGAATGAAACCAGGATCTTTTTCTGAATGGAAGACACAGTGAAAAGCGTAGCTCTGACTGTGCTGCTCTACACTTTGAAGAGATTTTAGAGTTCAAGGACATTTATTATGCATGGTCAGCTCTTTGTTTGAACTTCCTATGAGCTTGGACCTCAAATTTTTCCTACGAGGCACACTAAATGAAAGAGCAAGTATGAGCAAAGTCAGCCTATCAAGAGAAAGGTCTCAGAAAAATTCTGTAAAGGTTTTGCTTTATTGCAGTGGGGCATCATCAAAAGATTGAAGGAAATTAATGACAACCATGAAAATAATGAACATTTATCATGCTGTGGATCATTGTCCCAAAGAGATTCATCCTCTTGGGAAATTCTATGTGAGACTGAACAAAACACTTGAAAATCTATTAGTTGAAGCTTAGTTGAGGCAACTTTCAGATGAATGAATTGAAAGACTCTACAATAATGAGTCCTTTAACTCATTTACTTCAAATAATTTTGCTAAAGAAAGCAGATGAGAGATGTGCTGGGATGGTGGAAGTAGGAGGAAATGATGACAGAAGAGGAAAGTTTGAGTTAAAGCAATTTAAATCCGTATATATAGAAAAGATGTAGATAACTAGGAAGGAGAAATATCTATATTTCTATAGATATTTCTATATTTCTATATCTATCTATATGCTATATGGAATGTTTCTATAATTTATGAAATGAGAAAAAAAGGTATCATAAGAAAAAGTAAGAAAAAAATAGGAGGAGAAAATGAAACTCTATGCATAAAAGGATTTAAAATTATCAGAGTTAAAATATGGCAGGATGGAATAAAGAAATAAAGACCAGATATATAGAACAATATGAAAAAAAAAAAAAAAAAGAAGTGGTAAAAAACATTCGAGAGACAGCTAGGAAAAAATAATTAGGGTTTGAAAACAAGCTATGGACAAATACAGACAGAAAATTGAAGTTTTGTATTTTATTGTTGCTGGATACAACAAAGAAATTATTTCGCTCAAACAAGATACAGAAACCTACATTGAAAACTGATGTGCAATACCGCCTGATGTTTCCATGCTGAGACAGTCTCAGAAGACTATTGCATGTTAACAATAACTAGCAAATTAAATTGGG
Source organism: Acanthiza pusilla (assembly GCA_036630365.1). Classification (NCBI taxonomy): domain Eukaryota; kingdom Metazoa; phylum Chordata; class Aves; order Passeriformes; family Acanthizidae; genus Acanthiza; species Acanthiza pusilla. Next base: position 70,467,201 of record JAXCHO010000034.1, read on the forward strand.
TTTTCTCTACCACCAAATTAAATGTTTATTTTTAGTGTTTGTATTTAGTGTTGTATCTCCTAGCCAGGATTAGCAGACATTAATTAGATTCTTTTACTAATGAATGGGATTCTGAAAATTAGCCCCCATTTCAGCCTATTTTCATAGAAGTTTATTATTACTAGAATTCTTTTTCAGTCAATCTTTATAGTTGATCCTTATATAAACAAATATTTATTTCTAACTTTCTCAAAATTACAGGACTGAGAGCTATCTGTAGCAATTGAATTTTTTATTGTGTTCTCCTACCCACTGAGAAAAGAATTGAGACACATGCATTTTCCAACACCTGTAGGATGGGATTATTCTAAAGAAACCACACCCTAAGGCTCTTGCTCATTAGCTATAGGCTGTATGCAGAAAGAAATAACAAATACATGCTATATTTTCTAGATATATCAGTGCTTAAGTATACCTTGGAATAACAAAGGGAATAAACAGGAATGCCTCACAGACATAAATTTAAAATTAAAAAAATGATTAGTTTGTCACAGATGTAAAATTCAAAGTGAACTATTCAGCACATATAATAAGAGGATAATGATGACATAAATATCTAGTTTAGTGTCTATGTATACCTCAGGGACCTTTCTACTTTTCCAGGTCTCAGACAAAGATACTGTACAACTACTGTGGACGGTGGGATTATTCTTTTTTTTTTTTTTTGAGTGATTTTGAGAACCCTGGTCAAGACTAAAACAAGAGAAACTGTTTTAAGTCTAGCAGTTCTGAATTCCAGGGCACAGTAGAGACCTCCTGCTTCTTTCAGGGACATCTTAGGTTTTTTTATCATTAGAGGGACAGATGAATAACAAGCCTTGCTCACAGTTAGACCATGTAAACTGCGGGCTTAGCATATTGTGAATTATTGCTCAGGTCACTAATATTTGCCTGCATTGCACTCTGCAAGTAGTTCACTTTTCTATTCATGTCACTCCCCTGATAAATATCAGGAGGTGTGCTCTCCGTTGTGGTCTGGAAAAAGGCTTGTGTAAAATTATTAACAACATGAAGGACCTTACCTTGCTCAAACCAAAAGCAAAGTTGAGATCTTAGTCAGAACATACAGCAAATATTCAAGATCTGTAACTTGTAGGTAAGAACCTGTTTCTCTGTTTTCGCCTCCCTGTTCCACAAAAGGAAAGTGCTGACTTGGTCCTACACCTCTGCACAGAGCCATGGCCTGAAAAGAAGAAATTATCCAGAGTGAAAGCACCTGGCTAAAAATGGGAATTTACAGAAGTCTATCCTCAACTGTCTTCATTATTTTTTGTAAAGGAGTTGCGCACTGATTAGCTAGAGCTTGTTAAACCAAAAATTTCTGAATGGTTGTTGTGTTCATATGGATACTTCTTTATCATTCATGTCTGCAGGCTGGTGTTGCATGAATGAAATAAGAAATTAAGTAGCTGAAAAGAAATGAAGCCTGGCTCTACAAGAGCAACATTCAGTCGGCTTGGTGCAATCAATTTTGCATTACTGTTTTGATTGGACTTCTTCAAGAGATAGATTTCACTTAAAGGCAGGGATTTCCAGAGATCTGTGAATCTACTTTGAGCAAGATCTAGTGAAACCATACCATCTCTGACAGATTTTTATTAAGTATATTCCTTGACTCCGAAGGCAGTTGGATGGTAACATACCTAAGTAACCAGCAGCTTCTCCTCATACATAACTGAAGGCTAAAAATGGTAAAGCAAGGTAGCTACTGCTCCTGTGTGCAGGTTTGCACCCTCTCTTAACATTTTTCTCGTTTTTTTTCTCTTAAGAGACTTTTATAATAAAATGGAAAGAGGAAAATAAAAAAGAAAAAAAGGTCAAAATAAAAAAATCATAGTATTACATGAAAGGGATGGAAGCAGAAGGATCACGAGGAACAACCCACAATAATTTACACTTTGCATGTTAAGTAAACTGAAAACTCTTCCAAATTACAGTACTTGTGAATGTCAGAAAAGGCTATTAGATTAAAGACTATTAGAAAAACACTTTTGATTTACTCAATAATGACATGAGTTTCTTAAATGCCAGCTAGGAAGAATATAAATTCTCTTATCTCAATACTTTGAATTTTTGGAACACTTAAATTTTGTCATCTTGAAACTGCTACAATAATTGGATAGCATTGACTATATTATTTTGTTAAAAATAGAATATCATTATAAGGACAGCATTAGAAGCGTTTGACATTGAAATAGACCATGAAATTCAGTCCAACTTTCTTTACTTTCATGGCATTTTAAATTCTGAGAAATGAGCAGGCATGTTTTTCCACATATCTACATGAAAACAACATTTGACACTTTGTTAAGGCTAAATTTTTTGCAAGTTAGAGGACTATTTTCTGTCTTCTTTTTTTAACCCGTGCTTACAAAGAAACAGGGTTTATAAATAAAAGGAAGAATGATTTGTGGCTGGCTTTTTTGTGGGGTAAATGAATTGCACTAATTTGATTCAGGGAAAGTCAGTGTCTTGCTCTGAAGTCTAAGACTTCACCTACATAATTCTATTTCAGTATTGGAATTAAGAATATTGGTAGCACTTAAGTAACTAGAATTAAAACTCTTGAAAGTTTGCCTCTCAATACATTGTTGAGTTGTAATTACTAAAAACTTATGAAAAAATTGGAGTTCACTGACTCCTCCCAGTCATTTATAGAAATCTGTCTTTTTCAGGAAAATAAAATTGAAGAAAAAAAATACATTAACTGTGTTATGTTTTTTTCATGCATTTTGCACATAAGCAGATTCACTCATGACTTGTACTGGTGAGAATTAAATTGACAAAAAAATAGAGATGTAACAATTTGGTCAGTGTCAGCAGTTTAATCTCAGTAATACACATCCTGAGAACAGCTCAGAGAATGGTCTTAAAAGGTTTAACAGGCGAAAGCTGACCGTGTCTGGCAACTGGACCCAGAAAAGCAACCTCTCACACTTCAGCCTTCTGCCTTGAATTAACCATGAGTGACTGTAGTATGGTCAGGAATAGGCTTCCACTTTCAGTGTGTTCTGGTTTTGTGGAGAGAAGCTCTTGGAAAGGTGACTCCTGTGATTTCTGTATGGAAAGGCTTGCCTGGTCAGTAGTAACTGTAGACATTCCTACAGTCCAGCTTGGTCTGTGCTGTTTGGGTTTTCTGGTAGGAGTAGTGCTTTGCCTCAAATCATAGAAATTCTTCCTTGCTTTGGATAACACAGCTGTGGTAGGTCTGTAGGACAAGTGTGAACAGACGTGGACCTTAATTCTTCATGCCATAGATGAGAACAGATTTAGAGTAAAGAATTTTCCATACTAAATTCAGTGTTTCTCATTTCCAAGGTAATCTCCTCTTCTTTGCTCTCCACCTGTACCAACAACCGGCCTGGAGATGTCTCCAGGGTAGAAGTGGCAGCAGCACCAGAAATGTGCTGGGCTACAGCTCAGCTGAGGCTGTTTGCCTCCTCAGTGAGCAGGCAGAGGAGTATGCGGCACAAAAAGAGCATTTTAATGACCAGGTTCTTAAGCCTACTTCAAGTCTTTCTGTTAAACATCAGCTAAAAAATGAAATAAATTTGACAAAATCCTCAGCTCTGCCGTAGTCCTAAGTAATCCATAGCTCTGGCAATAGTCCTAAGTACATCCAACAGTGACAATTAAAGAACTTAGATGACTTTCCTGTGAGACAGTTAGATCTTCATCAAGAGAAGATTTTCTAAAGATATGGTGGTTATTAAATATTCCATATTGTCTAATTTAGGTATCTATGTAATTTTAGGATTTACTCCCTACAGCCTACTGAGTGAAGCTACGAAAAAAATCTACATTTTGGACCAAAGAAACTTGAAGTTCCATAGCCCTAGGCCTGTTGGTTATGCAAAATGAATGTGAGCTTATTCCCTTAACTATACATATGTTTCCCCATAAATAGAAAGTTAGTAGGAAATAAAGCCTTACAGTACTTTAGACAACACCTTGATTGAATTTGATTTCAGTTTTTGGCATTTTAGTGTCTTAAAATATCATCCAAATGAAAAAAAATATAGTTGCAGATTATTTATTCGATTCCTCTCCTTTAGAAGTGTAACAGCTCAAGTCTTTAGGGAAAATATAAACTATGTGAGGCAGTCTGCAAGAAGGAAGATAAAATGGTTGAAAAAACTTTAGGAAATGTCATTAGTTAAGTCCAAAATGAATACTCGTTCAGGTATTAGACTGCAATAAACTAATTTTAATATTGTTATTTTCTTCAAAAGAGAAATAACTCTTAGACTTTTTCCTTTCCCTATTCGCCATTTTTTAAATTCTTACAGACTCATTTACTGGATTAATTTCAGGGCTCTTATTCTGTTGTGTGGAAGTCACAGAATTATATCCATCCTGTGTGGTAGGTCCCTTCACACCAGAGCTTTAGAAAAGGCATGAAAGATCTGCCCTGGGGGACCCACACTGCTGAGTTCTCTCCTACTGGCTGCTATCCCTGGGATTGCTCCTCATGGTCTCTTGCACAAACCTTGGTGCCATTATATCAGGAAACATCTACATGGGGTGTTATGATACAATGGGGAGCTGCTGATGTCACCTGCCTGGGAATGAGCATGGACTCAGGTTGCTCAGTCCATCTCTCTGACTCTCTGGATGTTCCTTTGCTTTCTCTGCCTGCCCCCTTCCCAGACCCAAACCCTCCAAAAAAACCTCCCTCATTTTTGGAAATAGCAAAATCAATACTCTATTTTCCGCAGTGAACAGGAACCAGGATTCAGGTATGGTTCAATGACTAACACTCTCCACTTAGAGAGAGTGCACTTAGAGCCAAGTTCAGGGTGAAATGGATGACTTATCTCGGGGAAGAAACAATCTTTAACAGTACTTTGCCCTTGAAAATGCCCTTTGAGTATATGCTTATCTAAGATCTAGATAGTTCAGGAGTTATTTTCTTTTAAATATGATCTTAGAATAAAAAGTACATATAGGCATATAATTATAAGAATCTGGATGACAATTCTCTGTTGTTCATACTTCATAAAATCTACTGAAATTGAATATTTTCATTAGAGGAGACTGCTTGTTAGGAGGATTTAATGCTCACCACATTTAAGGAAATGAGGAACTTCATCTGCTCAACTCATTGCAAATTAAAAGATTGATTTCATAAGAACAACATTGAATGTACTTAGTCTGTACAACAACACTTTTGCAAGACCAAATGTACAAGATTTTGCTCTATATCAGTGGGATCTCGCAACTACATTTACCCTTTTGTTGTTTTGCATATTGAAATTTTACTGATTACCATAGTTTCAAAAGGCAATTGCATCCCATAACTGTAATTTACTTCTATTAATAGACCTTTGCTTTGGAATTCCACAGATTCACGCAGGTAAGTCAGTGGTTATTGAACATTCATGCTCATTTCAGCGAGGGCTTCTTGCTAGGATGAAGAGGAATGCAAAGAGTTTAAGACTTCCCATGGTAGTTCTTTGATGCAGCTTTGATTTGGCAAGCTCATCGTGCCTTATTACAAAGATGACACTGGCAAACCTCTAGTGCTTACTAACCATAAACTTCATCCTTCTTGTAGCTGGTCTCTGCATGAGTACCGATTAGACTTTTTCTTTACAGCTATGCGATTCCAGATATGGCTTTCTTCTACTGAGTCAGCAGAAGAAAATCTCTAATTATGCTTTGGGAACAGTCAACAGAGTCAGCAAAACAAAACTCATGTATTACAAAAAAATCAAGCGGTGAATAGTTCATGCAAATTCTTCACGGAATTACAGAAAATAGATTCTCTATTAGCAGAAAAAGGTTCTGACTTGCTGTCACCTTGATAAGTTCTTGAACTATTTTTGTTTTATTTGGTACATTAAATTGCAATTTTATACATTCTCATTAATATTGTTTTAGCGAAGTTTTTTGTAATACGCATTTACAGAAATCTTTTAAAACACTAAGAAGTCATTAACTCTTACCCCATAAAGATGTTAGCTTTATAAATATATCTTGGATTTGGTTGGTTCACACTGTAGCAAAATAAAATTCATGTTTTCCTAATAAGTCTTTCTTTTTTAATTCCTGTTCCAGAGTGAAGAGGATGAAAGAACAGAACAACATATGTGTAATCCCATTTAACTGCAGTCTGCTATCCTCTACTTTTGCCTCTGACTTCCAAAAATCTCTGTAAGCTTTATGCAAGTATTTTGTAAAACATCATGATAAGACAAATCTTGAGCTATAATTCTTCACCATTTTCGTAGACTCTTGAGCAACTTGTGGATTTTAGATATTTTTGTGGTTTTATCTGCTTTTCTTTTGTTTCAGCGAATGACAATTTATACTTAAAGTCTGTTTTTCCTCTGTGTGTAGCTCATTTATTTCTTTATTAATTCTGTCTCTGTGTGCAGACCTAAATGAAGGATGACATAACCACTTTCTTTCAGTCTTCTTGGTCACATAGAGTTATTAAAAATAAAAAAAAATTAAGGAGGGCTTCCTTAGTGTATGCAGAACGAGACAGCTTGCTGATTGCCCTCCTCTTGCTCTCATCATATCTGCTTGTCTGTTTTGCAGTCTCAGATTCCAGCAGAGATGGTAACATTGAGAGAACAGGAAAGAAAAAGTAAAAAAATATAATTAGGCAGATCTGATTTATGTTACAGGTTTATATTAAACTGGATTAAATTTGATCAGTTGCACATTGTAAGAACAGAAAAAGAAATCTCTAATATTAATACTGCTCAAAATTATATTAGATCTAAAAAGTCAGATGTCTTTTGAAGATTAATACCACCACCACCCACAGAAAACAATCAACACTACTGTTGTTTTCTCTAAAAAATACCCCAGAAATTTACCTCCCCCCACTCACCCAAACCCTTAAATACTTCGATAAATTATAATATTAAAATATTTTGAAGTGGTATTTGTTTGACTGGTTTTCTTTGGTTAGTTGTTTCTGGGATTGGTTTTGCTTTTTCCTTTTTTTTCTGAAGCAAGCGTCTTTTTGTCTTTTGGCTAATTGGGCTCCAGCCTCAGCTGTAACTGTGCTATTCCTATTTCCTGAACATAAATTGAAACATTTTATCCTTTTCATGGAAGTGTATAAATATTTTTGCAAATTATTATGATGTTTTGAACTCCAGATTAAAATTTTTCATGTAATCTCTAACTTTTTTCTGAATCCATTCCTAGACACTTTTTTTGAAGCGTATAACCTTTTCTTAGTTCAGTTAGTCCCTGAAGAACATTAAGATTATATGAAACTATGAATATTTCATAGATATGTACTTGACCATGGATATCTGGTCAAATCCTTTGAGCTCCATACTGAAACAGAATCAAATTAAAATATCTGATATCAGAAGACTGGAAAGTTTCATATAATTCAATTGATTTTAACTATGTTGTTTCTGATCCTCATAAACAACAAAAGTAGGATCAAGTTCTATGTGCATCCTCTTTCATATTCTTTGAAATATACTCATTGTCTGTTTGCCTTTCAATTATACATTTTAGAAAGGTGAAGTTAATTTTTTACCTTACTTTTTACTTTACTTTTTACTTTACTTACTAGGTTTACTCAGTTTCCTAACACTAACATTTATCTTGAATTTGTAATATATGATTGATCTCAAAGAACAATATTGCTCTAGACAGTCAGCAGCCAGTGTTACGACGCTGCCATTGGGATAAACTTCTGAGAACTCTAAATGTCAAGCTTACAAAGAAATCTAGTTTGAATAACTGTCTTCGCCAAAAATGCAAATACATTTAATTGCAATATAAATAGGGATTTTTAATACTGTTGTGAACAAGAACCTCTCTAAATTGATGTTTCAGCCTTAGAACAACTATTGGTGAAGGTGAAAGAGATGTAGATGAACAACAAAATATTTTTTTCATATGAGCAAGTGGGCATTAACACTATGACTTTCTATTTACAATGTTATTTGCAATCAGACACAGTCAATGATCTTCTGATGTATTTTTGCATGCTTAAGTTCCATTTGGAATTGACAACATAGCTATTATGTTTCTCACAGAAAGAAAAAGGCAAGATTCTGTTGTAATATTATGAATTAGAAAGTGATACTGTGGCATACTGTTGAGCAATTTATCTTCTTTTGCTCATTTGAAGACACATAACATGGCAGTCAAATCACGAGACTTGTCTTCATTCTACACAACTTTTTTTTTATAGTGATCAAACAGTAGAGTTTTTTGGAGGCAAGGGAAAAAAGGAAGAACAGGAAAATGACAGGAAGAAGATAACAGGTATCTATTTGAAATGGGCAAGTTTATGTAAAATTCTGCCTTGACTGTTCGAGCACGCAGAGATCATCTAGTTTTCTGCTTGATGTCATACAAAGTATATTATCATCACCCAAAATTAGGGACTTGGTAAAGTGCTTGCTTAGGTAATGGTTGCATTGTTTCTTCTCTTAGATAAAGTTGTTTGAATTTGTGCTACTATGGCTCTTTGGAAAACATTTCAACAATACAAGTAATTTTGCTACTTTTCCTTCCCTTAAATTTTTTTGCTTAATCAATCAGAAGAAAATACATGATGTTCACTTTCTTGGAAACCCTTTGGTTTCAGCTTCCTCTCTTTGTTCAACATATGGGCATGTGCACTGCTGATTGAGCACCATTCCAACTTTCCTTGCAGGCCAAGAAGTAGAGTTAAACATAGGCTGCCCAGGAAAATCTAATTGCCATACTTCATTGTAAATGCTCTGCAACAGAAGTTTTAAAATCTTTGAGATGTTTTGACCATGTATAACTGGAGTATCTAGTGAATTGCTACAAGTATTTATATTAGACAAAAACATTACTAGAAAACACAGCAGTGGATCCCATTTGACTGTTTCCTAATTATTTCTATTAATAAGAAAAAAGTTTGTAAAAATTAACTCTAATCTGAAGGTCATGTAAAGAGGAAATGGTAGACATTCTCTAGATTCCTCAAAACTATTTTAATGCTAATGAGCTTGTGTCAGTATGTGTAGTAAACCTAAATATTTTCTGGAGCATTTGTTTATAGATATGCATAAATTTGAAACTCATAACTAGTAAAAAACATATTTATTGTTATTTCCTTATTAAGAACTTTTATCACTCTGCAGTTTTGTTAATATAGAAACAGATTACTTTTACAAAGAGTAGCCTACTTAAGACATCCATAAAAGTTCATAAAACATACACTGCAATAGGATATTAACATTATGGCAGAGAACATGTACCAAGTGCTGTTTGGTTGGAGCAGTACATTATTACTTTATTTGAATTCCTCTTCATTCATAGAAACTATTTTTCTGTCAGAAGTTATATTTCCTTTGAATAAATGAATGGTCATGTTTCAATTAAAATGTTTTCAGGGAAACTTCCAGGTTAAGCAAAAACTTCCAGGGGAGAGAGAAACAGGAGACAAAATTAAGCCTAGAAATTAGAATACTTACATCTTTCAAAGTCATAAGAAGGGTCTCTCCCTATTTATTTGCTGTTACCATTTTATTGTGCAAGCCTTTATTGCTTTTCGTTTTATTTTTATTAAATTTTTTGAGAGGTTTGTGAGTTGGTTTTTTTTGGGGTTTTTTTGTTTGTTTGTTTGTTTTGTTTGGGTTTTGGTTTTGTGGGGTTTTTGGTTTTTGTTTTGTTTTTTAATTATTGTTTGCTTGTTGGGGGGTTTTGTGTGGGTTTGTTTGTTTGTTTGTTTGCTGGTTTGGGGGGTTTGGGGTTTTTTGTTTTTTTGGTTTTTTTGTTTTGTTTTGTTTTGTTTTGTTTTGTTTTGTTTTTTTGTTTTTTCGGTTTTTTGTTTTGGTTTGGTTTTGGTTTTTTGTTTGTTTGTTTTTGTTTTTGTTTTGGGTTTGTTTTCTTTTTTCCTGAACAATATAATAAAAAATTCAGTTATTTGATGTATGATAATTAGGTTTTAGCCTCCCCATTTATTTAAAATTTGCATTGGTGTGATCACATTCAAGTTTTATTTTCCTGTAGTTTCTTCACATCAGTACCTAGGAAGGTTTTTTTAACTTTGTCCACTAAGTGTTGAAACATGGAGTACCTAAGCCATATGGTATCACCTCCCAGAAAGAATTAATGGCAGAAACTATTAAGCAGAAAACTCTCAGAAATGGGGTCACCAATACTGCTGTGGATGAATTTGAGTATGCAAATTCAGGTCTTGTTATCATACAACAAATTATTCATTCTAGTTACTGTTGAAGAATGTAGTTGCTTTAGCATTTTTATTGCACTGCTCTACAATGATTCTGAATAATACATTAAAGTCTTTCAGAAAAAATCTGTAGACAAAAAAGAAAAACACTGCCCCAAAACCACCTCAATTGAAAATTAAAAATGTGTTTAATTTTATTTGTGAAATGTAAATGAAAAAGGTTCTTCTCTAGAATACAATAAGACAATAGACAAAAGACAATAATTAATGTGTATTTGTTATAGGATTTAAGATGGTGGTCTCAGAATGACCATAAATAAGAGATAAATGTATTATAATTCCATCTTATGGAATTTACTTTCTCCCCTTTAACCCATACTTCACAGGTGAACCTCTTCAGGTACAATAATTCATGAAAGAACATATTCACATATAGTTTATACTAAGCACACAGATATTCAATTTATAAATAAATGCTTTTATCAAATCACAGTGATTTATTCTAACTGTAGAAAATTACTAGAATACTCTGAGATGAAAATTACACTGATCAGTAATAAAATATTCCATGGTGACGCATGGTTTTATGAGGCAAAAGGGAAGATGGTCTCCTGCAATGATCCAAGTGCCAGAGATGTATTATCTAATATGAAGTTACTGCGCTGCTCCTAACTATAGTAAAATTTAAAGAAGCTTTCCCACCTATTTTCAGTGGTCTCTGAGTGAATCGTAAAGAGAACAATAGGATATGTTCAGAAATCTGCTTTGATTAGTAGCTGTGGCACTTTCCCTGTTCTATTTTTGGCATTTCCACATTTTTTTGCTGTGTAAAAGAGATAGAAAATCCCCACAGTTATCTAACCCACATGATGACCGAATCTACCACCTATAGAGAAGGGAAGTCACAACACAAATACTCTGGAATCCAGCATGGGAGGCTCAGGACTGCTCCTCTCTCCAGCTGCAGACTTTAGGAACTGAAATGTCTCCAAATGAGACAGGAGGGTCTAGATCCCCTACTCCACTTTCAGGTTCATAGCATGGAAGCTAAAGCTGCTTTTCAGTGTAAACTCAGAGATGCAAAAGCAATTTGTTCTCAGGGAGCAGGTTTTGTTCTTCCACAGAAGAATGCATTGTTTGGTAAGCTGTGGAAATTAATTAATTCAGTTTACCTTTGAGTTCATGTCTGCTCTCCCTAATTTCCCACCAAATTAACTCTGGTTGATCTTATGTCCTCTTTGGTGATCTCATGAAGTAGGCGTGAGCCTTGCTATGTGGGCCCTCAGTGAGTGGCCAGCTCATTCAGACTTATTATCTCATCCACTCATCTGACTCGCTCTCAATATCTGCTAGCCTATACACGACTTGTAGGCACTTAATTATCTTTTCCACTTTAAACCTCTAGTTAAATATGGTTCAATGTGTCTTAAAGATTGACAAGTTACCAGTGGGAGATGAGAGCCTAAATTTTATGTGTATATCTCCTGAATTAATAGTGTGCTTAGAATAGTGCATCTCATGAAAATGTGAAAAATCATGGCCATTACATATATTAAAAAATCAAATAGAATTTGTCTGGTTTATATTAACATTTCTGCATTGTCTAGACAACTTATTTAACTGAAAATAAAATTTGGTGCACTGCATTACCCTCTTTTAAATTTCTTTGTACAGACATACATGATAAGTAACGTACAGGCTTCCTCCAAAAGGGAAGGTGAGAAAATACTATCCATGAGTCTTCCCCACCTAACATCATCCTCATTTCCAAGCAGAGACACCTTTTATTGAATGAAGGTGATCCTGCACTATTTTTCACCCTGGCTGATAATTTTTATCACCCATTTTATGACATAATGATGTTAGGAAATTTATTATTTTGAGACTTTTGCCTGCCACTAAGGGTTTATTTTTAATTGAGCTCCATGGGCTAGAACATGTGCTTAGGATTTCACATTCTTTGCTCCATGATAAGATTTCCATTAATATATCTAATGGATTCAAATAGTAATATTAGTACAAATGTAGACACCTTTCTGTTGGAAAATGTGTTTATTATGTTTTCAGTTGCTTATACAGAAACCTTTAATAAAGATATTGTACTCCCCTTAGAGACATTTTCATTTTTGCTTTACTCTTTCTTACATTTAACAGTCTTTACTCATGTTCGTTGCTGTGATATTTTTCTGCTTTGATTTTCTTAAGAATTATGGAGGTTTTTCTACTTTATCTGCTAAAATAATCAGCAATTGAAGTTTAAGGCTCCATAGATATGTCTTCTGTGGTCTGTAAACTTGACTGTTCAATGAGATTAATAGGGAATAGAATACGGATTAAATTCTTTTTAGTCAGATTTCCTACAGTTTTCCAGTCACAATAACACCTCTCTCTACTTAGTTCACATCTGGAAAGCTCACTTTTAGGGTTAGTCTTTTTAGAAATAACAGAAATACAAAAAAAGCCATCATAAAACCTGGGAGGGAAAAAAGACATAATAGATGAAGCGAGCTGGATGCTTTTACACTTGGGGATCCCCTTACATTCTTTCATGAACTCAAAATATGAACCTTCATTCAAACACTACCTGATAAATTCTTCTCTGACTGGTTCCTTGTGGATCACTTAGTCACTCAAAAGACATATTTGGATTTCAGTTATCTTCACAAAACAGTGACAGAATCATAATTTGCTATTTGATTTGTAAAGTACGGATGTGGGTGTTACTTTAAATTAGAGTTAAATGCAGGAAAGTTATATATACACCCATTAAACTATGCTGGTGCACACAAACATGAATATTCTACAGTTTTCAGGAGTCATTCAGCTTTTAATTTTTCTAATACATGGATTGCCATTATTTAATTAAAATAATAATCAATTACTTCTTGCTGCTCACAATAAGAAATAGAACTTTCCAGCAGAATTGCTCCATCTGCAGTATCGAAGAAGCATCTATTGAAATTCAAATTAATGAATCATTTTTCCTCTATTTTTTTTCCTTGATCAAAAGTTATTTACATAAAATTGAAAGAAGCTATGACTGCATTCTTTTCCCCATTTGTGTCCCCTGAAAAATACTTAGCTAGCATGGAAGAAATCATGGAATGATTTCTTTTTCTGGAAGGTAACTGCCAAGTAGGAGTACAACAGCTGCACTACTGCGTCTTTTCACAGTTGTCAATTAAGAGGAAACAGATCATCAAAACTTGAATGCTTCATTTTATAATGATCTTCTACATTGTGGTATTTTAAAAAGGCAAGTGCCTCTTGACAAAGCTAAAAAAAGGAAAGTGGGCTGGTCGGGGGAGTTTCCAGTGCTGGCAGCTGACATTGTGCAAAAAGTTTTTTCCAAAAGAAATAAAAAATTGTGAGTATAATTTTCAGTTTTCTAGTTCTTGATGCTAATTCAAACAATAATGAGCACTATAACAGCACAGATTTGAAAAGTCTCTATGCTTCTTCCTGGAGATGCTGCTTCCTGGAGAAATAATGAGGTTTATCTTTGTTTGTTTTTTCATAATAGACACCTTGCAGAAGTTTCACAGACCTTAGTAGGATGAAAGGGCATTGACTGCTTTTCCTGCTCAGGACAGTCACTTTCTGGGTTGACACTTTCAACCAGAAGGAGGTAAAGGAAATAAAATTGGTTGTAAATGATACTGAGATATAACTAATGCTACGGCCACTCTTGTGGTCCAGCACAGTATTTGTTATTCTGGGTAGGTGAACTCTAAACTTTTTATCTGGGGTGTCATCATGGGGCAGAAGGCTGAGGAGTTTATGCTATCTTACTTAGAGCCAGATAACCCTTAACTGCATTATTTATTATGGCACTGTGCCTACCTCACATGAATTCCTGATATTCTGTACATAGCTGTAAGACAGTTGATAAAATTATTGTAACACGGGGTCTTCAGAGGGGAAATCCAAAGGGAAATCATAATAGGAGAACATAAAATCCATTGTGCAAACATGAAGTTACTGAAAATTGATTTGACACTGTTCGTTTTGTTCCTCTAATTTTCTACATTTTATGTCCATGTCTTATTGGTCTTGTATATCTTATCAGTTATCTTTCAAGATTTCAAATTGTCTTTGCACAACATTCATTCAGCAGGGGCTTAAAACATTTGAGGTCTCTAAACCCATGGAATAAAAACTGTGATTAATAATAACATAGCACATACTCCTAAATGATTTCAATATAATTTCAGAGATGATTTTACTTTTATTTCAGTTTCATCTCTTAGCAAATTTTCCATGATATTTTTTCTTCTGTTGACAGTATTATGTACCTAAAGAAATGGAAAACAGATCAGATGGATGCTCTTTTCAAGTTATATAACTATTTTCAAAAGCATAGAAAATAGTACAAATTTAATTTCTAAACTGTATTTTAAACCTCTGTGGTTCCACTAACACACAGCAGGTAATACATACCAAAGAACATGTGAGTGGCTTATTTTAAAATTTTCATACTGCAAATTCAGGTTCCAGTGAAGGAAAAACACCTGTTTGAGAGGTTTCTCCCTCAGAAGTAATAGATTAAGCAGTTCAGGACTAAACAAAGCCATTATTTCTACCAGTACACAAACACGTTGCAATTCACAAGGGGTAGTTGCACATCCCACCACCAAAGATGTGGCACAGAGTGGGAGTAGATAGGATGCTTCTCATATCCTTAGCCATGTCTGGAGACTGACATGATAATAAACTACGTAATTATGCACAATTCTCTACAGTCTCCAATAACTGTAGTTCTTTTACTTTCCCTGCCCTTTTCAGTTTGTTCTTTTTTTTTTTTTTTAACAAACTTTCTGTATTTTGTCTGCAAAATACCTAAATAGTGTAAGTTGATTCCAAAGATTTGAAAATAGAACCACTGACCACAAGCAAGTTCACCACATATTTTAATTAAGGAAAAAAAAAACCATAAAAATATGGATTTTAAAAGTACTCTTCAAGTATGTCTATGTTAATTTTTTTGCTTGAAAGGGTCAACACTCATACTATGGTAGCATTTTACATGGCCATTAGACTCTAGCACATCATCAAGTTAAGATTAAATTTATTTTCATAGGTTTTCCTTTACAATTTCATTTTCTTTAGTTTTACCATTGAAGAGGACTAGGTTTTATTAATTTAACTAAAATGATGAGAAAACCCCCCAAATTTAGAGATTTCTGGTTTAAATTTCATGCTTCATGGTTTTCTCATCTATATTCAACTTGAATATGCTTCCCATGGTTTATATAATACAGTGGATAATTTTCATTAGATCACCTCTATTTTAAACATTTTTATTAAAAAATAGAGAGAATTTTTTTTCTCTCCTGTGATGCATTTGTAAAGGCATGGATGACTGCATCATTTGTTTGGAGTTTATGGGTCCTTTCAATTTTAAACTGAATACTTGTGTGAGGTGATTTATTCTAAATCCTTGAGCATTACTGCTTGACTCTAATTAGAAGGTCAGGAACATCAGGAGATTTTATTAACCTTGGACTTCTATTATTGATTATTCTGCCCTAATATTTTGGTGTGATTACATCTGAAGGCAGTTTTATATTTTTCATTTATTCCTAATCTCTCTGTTAGGAGTTACTCATAATTTTGCAAAGATATTTTGGCAATGTCCTTTTTTACTTAAACAATTGTTTGAACAGTCTTTCTAGCCTCTATGTTTTGGATTTGGGTTTTTTTTTCTTATTTTGCTATTATATTTAATTGTTAGAAGTAGTGTGCTTTCTTTTAAACTCACATGCTTGCCTTTGTATTTGCAGCCCATGATATGTGGGAAAAAAGTCACATAAATGTCTGAGAATATAGAATATAAAATACTTATTCCAGAAATTCTTTGTTACATGAATGGAGCCTATTAGTTTGCATCACAAATTCAAAGGAGCACATTCATTGCAGGATATGTCAACCAGATGATCATAGATATTCTAGCAAAGAGTAACTGATTTTCTTTCATATGCATATACAATGTCCTCAGATTTTGAAGGCTGTTTTCATGTAACAGAACAGTTGCCCAATTGAACGTCAGTTTGAAAATATAACTGAAATTATCATTATGGATGTCAAGTATGATTTCTAGAGAAAGCTGAATAGTGTTCAGGTCATAAATAAAT
The DNA here is from genome assembly GCA_036630365.1 of Acanthiza pusilla. Classification (NCBI taxonomy): domain Eukaryota; kingdom Metazoa; phylum Chordata; class Aves; order Passeriformes; family Acanthizidae; genus Acanthiza; species Acanthiza pusilla. Next base: position 70,483,527 of record JAXCHO010000034.1, read on the forward strand.
CAACAATGAATATAATTTTAAGAAAGCAATACAATTTATTTTTGGTGATCTTGTGCAGTTGATGTCTCATCACTTTACAAGTATTTCTTTCAAGGACTGTGAAACTGTTCCAGGAATTTGTACATTAATGAATGAGACGTAACTTCTTCCATTTACTTCTGGCTCTGAGTTAAGCATTTATTTCAGGATCAATCATTTTGTCTAACAATTCATAAAGCACAGACAATACTTCTGTCACTTAAAAAAAAAAAAGTCATGTTTAATAACATAACTCTTTTTTTTCAGGGGGAAATCCATTTTTCCCCCAAGAAACCATCCAAAGAGGAAAAATGATAAGTAATCATTTGAAGGATGATTTTACAAGAAAAGGCGTTTTGACAACAGTAATTTTGGCTTCCATTCTGACCTGCAATATTGCTTTACATTTCAGTTTGAGACTCGCCCTCAACACATTCTTGACAACATGCATTAATATGTCGACACTGAACTAGTTTGTGTCTCTGAATTTTTAAACATATACAGGCAAGGCTTACAATGGTGTATCTTTTCATCTTTGGCAGTTTGCTTTGAAAATGTGTGCTACTGATCAGATTTGTGACATTTTTCCTAGATATGAATAAATCATCTGCCACCAGTTCCTGATATACCACTTCAAGTTGTTAACACCAAAGTTCACATCACAGAGACATATACAGAAATAACTAATTTTATAGAAACACACAAGCATAAGCACACATATTTGCATTATTATCCTGAGCACTCTACATTTCCTCAATTAAGAGTTAACATTCCCTTGTGGATATCTATCCACATCCTAAGAACTTAAATTTCAATTCCAACAATTTCCCTGCTGTAAGTAATGTGGTGAAAGTTTTGGCCTCTCTCTCTTTTTTTTTTTTTTTTTTTTTTTTTTTTTTTTTCCCTATGAAAAATAAGATAAATAAAGCTGGACAGACTTTTCAAGGTCACATAGTCCAACCTCATATCCCAGCAGAGGATCATGGTATTTTATGTGTGCTCTTAATCTCTCTTTCCAGAATTCACACTAATTATTTTGCAGCATCTATTATGGACAAAAAATAAGACATTATCTCATTTCCTTTACGTTTGCAGCACATTTTTTTGTCTTTTTGAAGACTACTATAGAATAATCCCTCATCCTTCTCACCTCTGAATAACTTCTGTTCTTTTATCCTCTCCTCATCAGTGACATTGCCAGAGCTCTAGACATTTTAATTGTTTTCATCTAAACTTCATTGAAGATCAGAGCCTCAAACTGAACACAAACCTGCAAGTGAGATTTTGCCTACCTAGAGCAGTGTGTCTTGAAAATATCCTGCTATTTTAAAATCACTAATTTTCCTCTGCAGGAGTCAGGTTAGATAATCCTTGAACCTTTTCTGTGAAAATACTGCTTACCTCTGTGTTCTTAAACCATGCTCATAAACCTGACGGTTCTTGCCTATATGTAGATTCTTGCACTTGTTGTTAAATAGCAATTCATTTTATGTAACAAATGTAGCTTGTTTTCTGCTATGTCTTTGCAACTATTTGGGTTAATTGTTCTTATAGCACAGGAGAAATAAAAGTTAATTAAAGTTCTAAAATGTTCCGGCTTTTAAAGTCTTGCTTTTTAAAAATAGACTATTGTCCTCTCACCTGCCTGTGTGACTTCTCATAAAAAATTGTTAATGTTGCCCATTTTATTTCATCAAGTGTCTTAGGCACACAAAAATGAGTTTCATGAACCCTGGATTATCCAAAAAATACCTGTTTTCTCACTGCTTTAAAAGGTCTTTTTAGTGAAGTAAGAGATTTTATCTATTTTTCTATCACAAAAATACCCATGCAGTTAGAGAAGTTTCGTTTTTTACTAAAGATAAAAGCAAACAATGTATTAAAAACTTTCATCTTTATTTTATCATTTTCAGTAGATTGCAATTCTGCTGCTGAGAAAAAATTGTGAAGATAGTTATAATTTATAATTAGATGTTTCTCTCTCATCTGTCATTGCTTCTTCGTCGTTCCCAAAAGGCTCATCTAACACTTTCCTGTGCTCATTAAGTCTACCTTTTCTGAAATCTGTTATTTTCAGCCTGTTACTCTCCATTTCTGGTAGTTAGCCATTTCTAGTGAATGTGGCCATTCATCAGCGAACTCTCCTTTGGGTTTTGCATTCTCATCCAGTTACTCTTGAGTCTTAAAAAGCAAATCTAGACAGGACTCTCTTCAGGTTCATCATTCTACCTGTATATAATGGTCTTGAATTCTGATATATTCCTTTTCTAGCAGCAATGGTTTTAAATAACTTAGAGGTTGGTGTTTCTCATATTGGTGGCTACACAGACCTGGCTTGAAACTTCCATCATATTCATTAGCTATTTAGCTTGTATAGTAAATATCTATCTATGATGTCAGTATATATTTGAGCATGCAAATGAAACGTACACATTTCCTGACCTTTACTGTCCCCCCTTTAGCAATTCTCCATAGATCTTAAGAGAAATCTACTGTGACTGATTAGCATTTACACTTCTTTCTTAATATCTATGGAGTAAAATGATGTGTCTCTTTTTTTCCCTCTGCCTATAATTTCTGAAAAATTAAAGGCTTTTACATTTATGATCAATCGTATTGCAACTGGGAGAAAATATAATATTTGGTTTATATATATCAATATCAATTAGGAAACTAGTTGATGTCATCGGAGAGTCTAAAGGACTGTTAAATTGGGTCATTTTCAAACTTCAAGAAACCACTTTCCTGACTGACAATAAATCATTACAAATAGAAATTGCCAATGTTGTGTATTGACTTACTCATTATCAGCTATTATCACTAAATATCCAAACAATTAATCCTTAACACTCTAGATTATCTGTGGGTGTGCAATACCAGTGAGCTGACACCCTGTGGCTGATGCTGACAGTGTTTAATCTTTGCAGTCAAAGATCAAAGTTATGAAGTTTGAGAACACTTCCATGTGGACAGCTGGAAGCAGCAAGGAAGTTTTCTCGTTTGCTCGAAAAATGGTGCTTGTATTTGCTCCCAACATCGTTCATCCTATTTTGGGGAGAATATTTGTTTTAGTTTTACGATTCACCTTTCTTGCTCACTCTAGAGGGTTATCTTTATATTTTAATACAATGTATCCAGAATAAATCTCTCTTTTCATTATAAAAGACAAGACAAGCAAACGTGGCCCTGAAATAAACTCTCTCCTGCCTATTCTAAATTCTTGGTTTTATCCTGATTTTACTGTTTGCACTTTTTCCTTTAGCCCACTCATACAGGTGTTCCAAAACTTTCTATGTGCTTTTCCCTGGTTACACGTTGTGTGTTTATGCTTCACTGTGTTATAAACAACCTGGTTTTGTTGTTGGTTATCATTATCAGTGCTACATTGCTACAAAATGGTTATAGCTGACCACAGTTACAGTATTCAGGTAAGCAAATATCTTGGTTCAAGACCAGTAAATAGTCACTACATCTTAGTTAATACACTTTGCCTCTATGGATGTAACTGCATTGGCTTCAGCCTCAATATTTGAATAATCATACTCATTTTCTGACACAACTACTTGATTATAATTTCTATTATAAGCATATAATTGGCTTTGGGGTTACATCTCTATCTAAACATGCATTTTCTGAAAATAAATTTTCTTTTATAATAACTTAATATATATACCAATAAAAAGAAACCACTAGGTAATCTTACCAAAAATACCTCTGACCTTGAGCAGAAATGCATGCTAATACTTCCTGCATTTGTTTTTAAAGATACTTTCAATGCAAGCATGAAGTTTTAGCTTTAAATTCACCCTTAGGATACTCTCTTGGCAGACAAACCAGGACACTTATACCATGGTTATTGCAGAGACATCGGATCATTTAAGTCCATTACATAAGAGACCAAGTCCTTGGGGCGTCTGTGTATTGTGTTTCCAGCTGACAGAAAACCTGACCTACAATGATGTTTTGATCTGGAAGCATAACAGCAAAGAGAAAAACTCCCCAAGGAACCAAGAATGCAATTTTGTTTGATAGAGGAGAAAAACCTTAGACTGACATGTAGGCATTGCACTTTCTTATTAGAGTATGTGATAAGCCTGTCCATGACAAGATACAGAATTTCCTAGAACTTTTTCCTGTACTTGTCTCTCACATTAGCTTTTAGAAAACTGGTGAGGGAGAAAAATGTTAAACCAGTGGAAAAACTTCCTGTGATAGAGACAGATTTAAAATGTGATAGCAGACTGTCCTGCGGACATTGCTAATGTGCTCATTGCCTCTCATAGACAGGATGTCTACGACTGTTGCAAATGCATGTGGGTGTCCTTCAGCTGCCCATTACAAAACATTTGGGCTTATTGCAAATTATCTCTTTTTCTGGGGTGTAAGGGTAATGGTAATTACATGCTCAGAATTCTCTGACAGTTTTCTACATGTTTTTGGGGAGAATCAAATTGAGTAATAACTTGTAACATGGTTTGCTGTAGCATTCATCCTTATATCCCTTGGTAATCCCCTGAAAGGCTCCTCAATCCCGCTAGATGCATTCAGTCAACGAAATAACACTTATTTCTGGTGTCCACGGAGCTGACATTAAGATAACCATGATGATTGAAGGCATGTACTGTGTGAAACATCTATTACGTTTATGATATTGCTTAGAATAAAACCTACAAGTTTATTAAGCCAAAAATAAAAAAAAAGGAAGAAAATTTACTAAGCCAACACTAACATTTCAAATATTTCTTTAGTGATAAGGAAATTGTAAGCAATTTGGGTGATTGAATAGAGTTAAAATTTTGTTTTGAAATAATTAAGAATACTTGTCTTGATAGTCTATATGCCTTTCCAGAAATGTGTTTTTCTACTTGTTTTTCCTTTCATGATAATAATTTCATTTCAGATGATCCTGAATAAATAATAACTATGCTGTGAATTATGCAAGGTAGGAAGGTAATAGGAAAATGAATCATAAATACATTGCAAAATTCTTATCCTGAAATAATTGCATGGGAAGTAGATGACTCACTCTTAACTATTGTATTAGTGACTTCTCTGAGCAAAATGAATACAAACCTCATTAATGCTATGAAATCATGTTATAATAAGAGAACACCTCTATTGAGATGATAACACTACGGTAAATTTATGCTGCTTTCTGCATAAGTATTCTGCACATGCAGTTCATATTATTACAGCAGCAGCAGTCCTTTCTTTGATAGTCTGTCTTTTAGAAACAAAACTACTCAAGTGGCTTGTCACAAGGAATAGGCAGCATTCTTCTTGTTGTCCTCAGTCCACAGAGACAGACAACAAAAACATTAAAGTTTTTGAATCCGTGGTCTGTTTTTACCTATGTGAATGTACCTATCTTTCAGCTGACATTTTGAGAGATTTATTATTTGGTAAACCAGAGCTTGCACACAATCTAGCTTCAATCTGCGTGAAACTGTATTGCATAATACTTGAATCTGAATGCAGGGTGAATGTTGCCCCTAGTGTTAAGTGAATAAAATGGTGAAAAGTCCATCCATTCAACCCAGGTTTCTTGCTTTACTCTTCATCTATGTAGATGTGACCTTGTGCTTGTCACTGCTGGCTAGTAGCCATGCACTTGGAAGAAACGTCTGGAGAGCACTGTGCCTGATGTCAAGAATGCTGCTACTGAATGAAAATAAAGTGGGCTCTTTAACAACTCCAATCCTGTCAAGTTATTTTGACAATTAATTTGAAGTTTTGCAATAAATATCATATGAAAATTGGAAATCTCACCTGCTGAAGTCATAAACCCTTCCTGAATACACGGCAAGTACGGTCAAAACCCAGATGGGACTGGATTCTGAAACAATATGTGTGGTTCCTCATTGCATACAACATACATCATTCTGGTTTTGTCACCTTTAGATTGTTAATTTATAGTCCGAACAATGGCTTAAATGGAATACCACAAAGAGTGGTATTGCAAGAAAGATTACCATCAGCAAATGCTTCCAGAATATCAAACCTCCTGTGAGAACATATTTGCAGTGATCTGTGCATATTCAGAAAATCTCATGTTTCCTACACCCTGAAGCTTCTCCATGTCTGTGCAGGCTAACTGTACATTACATTTTTGATAAATACGATACAATTTGGATGCAACATATTGAGTATAAATTTAATCTAAAAACCAGTCCATGTGCACCTACCTCATGCAAGATGTCCAAGAAAACAGTAAATAGCCACATAGATGCTAGATTACTACAAGAAATCACATAAATCAGTAGCTGATTATATGTTAAAATTAACAAGTGCCAAATAAAAATGTTAGAGTTTGAAACCTGCATGTGGCAAAATTATGTACAGCAACATATTGCAATCTGAAATTGTGATACACCATGAAAATACATCTTAATTTTCTAAATGCAAGGCATTTTACATAGGAGAGTATTCCATCGTACTGCAGGCAATGGTTTGAATGACTTACCAATACATGAGTATCTAAATAAAAAGAGAGACAGAAAAAAAGTAATCATTAAAAAGCATGGGGCTTTCACTGATTAATTAGCCAGGATGGGAGCCATATTCCTTTCATTTTCTCATTAGTCAATCTCGATCCAGCTTTAAATCTCCTCAGGGTTCACTGCTACTAATGATTCATTCCATTTAGCACAATGGCTTATTTTCTGTAAACCAGGCTTTTCTTCTCTGGTGAATTAATGTTGTACCCATATGGGCAGCAGTGAAACAGTAATAGAATTGTTCTATTTTCAGCACAGCTTGTTGAATAAGCTTCAATAGAGACATATGTCAGTAAAAGGAGCAGCTATTTTGAAAACAGTTGTTAAAATCTAGATTTCATCAGAATTTTCATTTCCAAAAATACTTGTTATATCATAAAAGCAGAAAAACTGTGATATGCTAAAATCTATAATTTAGTACCCTTCAGAAGTAATTATTATTAATTATAATTATTTTATAAGATTTTTTCATAAATTATATTATTAATACTTTGAAAATGAAATTAATAAAATATTTTATTCAAAATATCATTTAAACCTGAAATATTTTTCAGAATGGGACCTGATAAGAATTTAGTGCCTTCTTTCTTCTTAAGTAAAGTTTAATTTTCAAATTTTAAGCTTTTCACAAACTTGAGCTTTCGCAAAAACTCCAGTAGTTGTTTTGTGGCAATGGAGGAAACTTTTACATAGTAAGATAGTTGTAGAATAGTTTCAAAGTCTTGTCTCTGTATTTCTGATGAACAGATATGTAAGGGAATTATATGGACTGCAGGATCATTTTTCCTAAGGTAGCACATTACTTTTCATATGTTTATTTTACAACAGTGGGAGTCTAAGAAACCAGACAGACATTGGTACTGACTGCATGGGGAAGCCTCACTCTACCATCATCTATTAACATCTTTACTTAGCATCTAAGTGATCATTCTTGAATAAAAGGTAAACTAGAGCCAAAGGAACTCCAGTAGGACAGCTATTCAGTTCCTTGGAATTACGAATTTCAAATATTTGGCTCAAGTCTTTATAACTCAGATTCCTTAAATATATCCCTTCCCTCTTCCTGCACGAGTCAGGCAAAGACCAAGTTCCTCAGTTGAATGTCAATAAAGGAACAGGTTAAGGAGAGAGATTCTTTCAGGTTAAGGAGACAGACTCACAGAACTATTTGAAGGGTTTTACTTCTCTTAAAAGAAAACTTACTTTCCAAATTTTGAGAGAACATTGATGTTCTTTACACACCATTCAGGGTTACTTTTTGTGTATTGGTTCCTCAAAACTGTTGAGATTGGAAATTTTTTTTTACGACATTTTAGTTTGAAACTACTGCTGTCCTTTCAGGGGGCGTATTTATTATTCCTCCAATGCCTCAATTTTCTATTACAATATAAGTAAATTTCATATGAATATCCAAGGAAAATATTTGAATTGTCAGAAAGATAAATAATTTCCCTGCTTTATTTTACCACAGTTTTCACTTTAGTCTTACGAGACATACTCTTTTTTAAAAAGTTTTTTTTTTAATGTTTTGGTTTCTTTTTTTTTTTTCCTTTTTTTTCCAGATAATGACCTAATATTTCTTGGAACAAACTCTTCACAGAATAATAACAGTGTATATTTTGTATTTTCTCATGTATCATTTCTGTAACTGCACAGTAAGTTAAAAAAATAATACAATTTTAATTTGCATTTGATATGAATGATACATTTATTGTAGTTCTGGACAACTGTAGAGATAGAGAAATGAAATTAAAAATATTTCCCTAGATTTATACTTGGCTAATTTGGGGGACACTTTGTAAATTGTCATGTTTTGTAAAACTCATATACTCAAGGAGACAATGATTAATACAGGAAAGTGCATATTCAGCTCAAGATTCTCTCTAAATTGCTTTTGGCACAAATCTGCATCAGGTGGAGTTATGGTAAATTGTTGTTTTGTCCTTACTTGAAGGAGGAATTGAACAGACAAACATGAGAACACCAGGAGAACAAAGGCACAGCTCTGCCCTGGCTTTAAATGAAGACAGTGAATTAGTCAGGGGACACAGGGGAAAAGAAGCCTTTGCTATGGCTAAGAGACTGATGCAAAGCTCTTTGAATTCACTGGGGAAGGAAACAATTATGATATTTACTAAGCATCACATTCAGCTCTCGGTGAATATCTGTCTAACTGAATCACAATGGCAGTTAACATTTTCCAGTTCAAATCCCAAATGAACACTTTTTAAGTGCTAAATACAGACTGGGGTAGATTGTTTAATCACCGAGCATTTTCAACCCTAAAATCACCCTACTTGAATTTAAGTTCAAAGGAATACCGTCTGTTTTCTAGAGGTCTAGCTCCAGAGGAGTAGAATTAGTGTTTCCAAATTCTTCAATATTTTACTTCATCATAAGGATAAGTCTGTAATACTGACATTGTCTCCCAATCAATCTTACTGGAGTACAAGGGAGTGCACACCAGGACAAGGAGGCATAAAAAACTCAATTCACCGCATCACTGAGTCTATATATAAAAGTAGTGATAATGTTACTGTCACTCTCATATTGGCTTTGTTTTGTGTTATTTTAAATCATGGTTATAACTGCATGTATTTGACAAATGTATCTCTCACACACTGATCAAATGAAAGATGGGTTGGTCAACAAAATAGTATGAATTTAAGTATTTTGCTTATTTTCCTTATATACTTAGCTGCCTGTCAAAGTAAACCAAGAGATTTAATTACGGATTCCCATCTTTATGATAATCTGGAAAGTATCACTGTTTGTTTTAAGGAAATTAAAATGCCATGAATAGTCAACAGCTTTTGTAGATTTCAAAACATTGAAAGAATGTTAAGAAGATGACCATTTTACTTGTAATTAAAACATGTCAGAAAAGTGTTAAGTAAAAATTTGGAATGAAAGATTATTTCCTTCTACCAGTAGTATTAGTCAATATGAGAAGCAACCTAAATTCCATGTGCATTATATAAATGAAACACTTAGAGAAAAAAAAGGAAAATTAAGGAATTTTTATTATTATTATTATTATTATTTATTGGTTTTATGTTAGCTGTAGGGGTGCATAGGGAGATTCCCATCTCAGACATGCATGACATCTACAGAATAACTGCAATTATTATTATTTTTGACTGTGTTTGTCACCCGATGAAGACACAACAATAGAAAAATATGAAGAATTCAGCTTTGCTGCAATCTTACTTTTACTATGCTTGGAAACAAGCGATTTTCAAAGCCCTCCTGCCCCAGCAAAACAACTGGAAAAAAAAAAAATCAAAGATCTGCCATTAAAATCTCTGTGAAATATTATGTGAGAACCCATTGTCTATAAAATGCTCTTATTCGCTTGACTGAGAAATACAATATCATTGTACTCTGAATCACACCATCTCTCATCTGAATAACTACACTGCTGCTATGAAATCATAGAAGTGACAAATGAAATTACTTCTTCATAAACAATTACAGTGTACTGTATCTCATTTTTGGTTTTTTATCTAATTCATTATGCAAGATGAAAATTCAAGGTTTCAAATTGTCAGTTTTAAGTTTCTCACACTGCCTCACCTAACCACAAAGACTTTGAACAGCAGCTATTCTGTATTATTCAAAGCTTATATGAGCTATGTGGATTTATGGCAGCATTTTTAAATTAATTTTGTAATTAAGCTTGTAATTTTGCTTTGTCTTACTAAAATGCTCTCAAAATCTAGATACACTGGGGTTTTTTTGTTGTTTTGTTTTGTTTTGTTTTGTTTTGTTTTGTTTTGTTTTGTTTTGTTTTGTTTTGTTTTGTTTTGTTTTGTTTTGTTTTTAAAAGCAAACATACAACAGTACTATTCAGTTTTCATGGAAGAAAAACAGAATTTTAACTTTGCTCAAGAAGACTCCTACTAATTTCTTCTGATTCTTTATAACTATAGGCTATTCATGTTACCGTTTAACAAATTTCTCTTTTTCTTCCCAAAAAGGTGGAAGTGTATGACTCAAAGGTTTAGATGGAAAATTATGAAAAATAAAAGCCTCTATTCAGTTTTTAAATCTGTTTTGACATTTATTTTAACCATATCTAGATTTTTGTGCATCTTTTTCAGAGCTGATGATCTTTCCAACGGTTGTGGGTGTCCTCAGACATACACTGGTTAGAATTTACTCACCATATGCCAACCAAGTAAGATAATGTAGTGCATAAATATCTGCCAAGCCATCTGCACTAATCTACCAATAAAATACATATTTGAACAAATAAAGCAAATTGTTATTATTGCTATACTTTTATTATCTTCTTTGCATAAGGTGGCTTTTACTTAAATATCTGCTTAGAAAACTAGTCAATTACATGTAATTATCCGAAAAAGACTAACTTTTTAAAGAGACAAATTACATTACTGTATTTTGTAAAATGTTGATTCAAGGGTTTCATTCTAATTTGGCAAATTTACTTATTTATCTTTAAAAACATCAGCATGAGACTATATATTATATTTTTTCATGAGATGCCACCACATAAAGGGGAGACTGTCTAGTATTGATGCGTGCATTGTTCACTGAATACAATTTGACATCATAAATGCAACACCATCATCTGGGGTTACCTCCACAGAATGGTCTATTTTCTGAGTGAAACTCTCCGGACTTCTAAATACCATTGCAGATATTTCTGATTCTGTAAGCCAGGGGTCTCAAAACCTTTTGATCACACATTCCATTACTAAAAATCTTCTGAGCATCCCAAATATTCATGTATCTATATATTTATATATATATTTATAATATTTCTTCTCACACTTGACTTGACTGTCTTGTGCACCTCCGCAACACATGTTCTTTTGGAGACCAGTGCTCTAAATAATTGACTGGTTTGTATGTGTGTATATATGTACAGGTACATATATATATGCACATATATATATATTTGTCTACAATACAAAAATTTGGTTTTTTACAGAAAGGTCATTAAGTACTCCAATAGCTACCTTTTTGTCATAACTACTGGGTATACAGTCCCACAAAATGCTGATAAACCAGTCACCCACTGGGAGAACAACTTACAGACAAACATCAGGGATTTCACTGAAATGGAAATAACTGGAGCATAACTGGAGCAAGTCCATACAACTTTTCATCGACCTAAAGGAAAAGAACTCTCATTGTTTCAGCTAGAGGAAGTAATTCATCAGCCACACTGCTTGCAGGTCAACATGCATTACTTTAATATTGAGTGTAAACAGGCTTTGCAGTATTTACTTTAAAATTTACCCAGAGCTGAATTTGTTAGGAAAGTGAATATTTCTAGTATTCTCAGCTGCTGTGTAGGATAAAATAATCAGCCTGTTAGAATTTATCTTCCAATACATGGAAAGGAAAAGTTTTCTTTACAACTGAGAAACAAAGACCTAACACTGGGTAAATACCCAGCTATAAAATATAATTATTATTTCACACAGTTCTCAGTGTCTGGAATCAAAAAGCCCTTCAAGCCAGAAAATAAGCAGAAGAAATACAAAGAGAAGACTCTAATTACAGTTAAGAGCAAAAAATGTCAACAAAACATGGAACCAAGTTCCTTCAGAGGCCTTCCCAAAAAGGGCCAGAAAACATGTGCTCCAGGCAATCTCCTTCAGACAAGCGATTTCCTCACCTCCTTTATTAGAGACACCCCAGAGGTGATTGACTCTCCCATCCCTCAGAACTCTTTGCAGGCAACTGCCCAGTACATGGTCATCCCATGATTGTCACACAAATCTTAACTGATGCTGGCTGTGTTTTGTCACAGTTTGGGGGAGAAGGTGAAAAAGGGAATGAAAAGAGAGGGACCTGCATTAGACCTTCTCTGCACAATCAGTTTTTCTGAACTACTAAAAGGGATCAATGTGAAAACTCAGATCAGCAAAAGAAAGGTAAAATATATTCAGTTCCCTTTTTTCTGCAGCAAAGAAGCTGAAATGTACTCAAGGGTGAAAAGGCAAAGGTAAGCCTCATCTGTGCTTTGCTTGCAGTCTTGTGTCCTCTTTTTTTTTCTTTTGTTAAACTGTTCCAGGAAAAGGAAATCCACTGAAAGTGTAACTCAGATATTGCATTTATAAAGGGTCCCTTAAAATACATAGGAATAAATCATTATTTTAGGCATTCACAGAAGGAAAAGCAAAAATATTCTCTCTTTTCCTTAAAAAATGACTTTTATGTTCCAGTTAAATGTAAAAGGACTGAGTATAATGGCAAGAATTTAATTCTTTTTCATGGTATTCTATGCTTCCAGATTTACAAATTTTAATTTAAAAAATAAAAAAGAAAAGAAAAATTGTACAATTGCTTTTTCACACTTGGCTTTAGGGACTGTTTTATGATGAAGTAATAGTCAGGAGATTACACTACAAACAATGTAAAAGAAGGCAGCAAAATAAGTGAAAGAAAATACCTACAAAAAATCTCAGGGTATTGAAGTATTTATACTGACTTCAATAAAAATATCAAACACTATCTTTTTCCATTCATTTTTTCTATCTGCTAAAAATAATGTTTATAAAATTTGTTTGAAATTATTGAACATGTAGAAGCAAACTTCAATAAATTACTGGACCTAATGAGCACTTGGGAATGCAGTTTTTTAGGTAATTAAATTTCAAGCCAGTATGAGTTCTAAAAAACCTTTTAGTACTTACAAGTATAAATGTGCTTTACTCTTGGAATTATATTCCTGAAACAGCTTACAATTTCTTTTTGTGACAGGTCAGGTGCACAGGGAAAAAAGATTGTTTTCCATACTTATAAATGTTATTAATTTATTTATATTTTATTACTGATAACCTTGATACACCTTGGCATACTCTATATCTGTAATGCCTTTAATAACCTTTCTTAGCTCGGTGTCACATTGGATATATTTGAATGTGGTTATTGCAAATCACATAGTCTCTCAGCAAGGCATTAATTTGTAGAACTTTTCTATATATTTTTCCTGGGACTGCAAGTTTGAGTTTTATTAAAACAACCTCAGGCTTTTTCTAAGTTTCAGTGGTTCAGAGGAGTTCTACATATGCAATGATTCAGAAAAAGATTAAATTTTTTTTTAAAGTAGTTGCCTAGAAATTAAGTATTCCTGCAGTATATTGAAAGAAGATGGGCAAAAGACCCCATTGCAAACCCATTCTTTCAGTGTGTATTCCTTATGTATGTACAAATAAATGAGTAGGAATTTTTATAGGGTGTTTTTTGAAATTCTCTACTTCCCTGATTAAAACTCTTAACTCTATTCGAACTAGATTTTGAGAGGAATTGTAGTGGATCCACTAAATTGGATTTATGCATACCACAGTACATATTATTAGCACTGTGACATGATTCCTAAAGGTGCCATTTTTTTCAAGTGTTGCAGTATAGTACAAATATAATTGTTTCCAAAATTTTGGTGGAGTGAGGTGGCTGCCATATTATACATAGTATTAGAGCCAAAAGGAAGAAAAAGAAAAGGATTTCTTTTAAATACCTGATATTCTGTATCTGATTCCTACTGATATAAACTGTCTTCTTAATCTTCATATTACTCTAGCAATTTCCAGAAAAATCATGTCTTGTCTGGGTTCTGGTTTCAGAAAAGTGCTGCAACTATAGCAAATGAATAAACAAACAAAACCAATCCGACACCTCCAGAACTACACTGCCCTCCAGTATGCACTGTGTAGCACTTATTAGAAATTACTTAACACTAACTAAAGGGTTGGGTAAAAGGACATATTATGCTGGTTTCTCACAGTTAATCAAAAAGTTAAGTCTGCTGTTTTGCAAGCACACAATTCAAAGAAGTAGTGTCTGTAATTCAGTGTCTTGTTTTTTAGCTTGTACTCTGTCTGTATGTGTCTGTGTCTTCTCACATTGAAGTAATGCGGTGAGATTTTTCTCAGTAATACGAATTGTTTTGTGCTGGGTGCAAAAAGTCTCATATCATGGATGACAGAGAAAGCAGGCTAATGACTAAGTTTGCCCTGACAGGTGTGTGCCAGTCCTTGGGCTCTTCAGAGGTGAAGAGGAGCACTCATGAAGATCAAACACATTACTTTAGAGTGGGAGACTGTTCTAAAATTTAAGAGAGAAGTTATGTAGTTAATGTAGTTCTGAGCGGAACCTGAACCCTTGTCAGTGAGAGAGCCCTCTTTCCTTCCCTTAAGATATCACAGAATCAATAAGTTGGCAAAGACCTCTGAGATCAGAGTTCAGCCTTTGAAAGACAGAAACTGGTGCTGCACACTGGACAAAGTAAGATGTTGGAGAAGGAACTGTGCTTCACATGGTAAATTTGAGTGGACGTAGAATGTGGAGATAAGGAAAGGACCTCTCTTAGCATTGAGTCTAGTGTCAGGCTACAGATTCATTTTCAAACATTTAATTTACTTCTGTCTGGATTATCCATCCTTTGTCATTCTTTTTAACAAGTTTTCCTGTTGTGGTTTATTTAATTTCCTAATAAAACATTTAAAGTGAAGGGAAATCTAATATAATTTGTTTTCTATAAGTAATAACTGTTAGAAAAGAAAGCTTGGGAAAAAAATTAAAGGTTTGGAAACCCTCAGGTCTTTGTTGTATTTCCCTGTAAAATAAATTTCACTAGATTTAGAGGCTATTGTTTCCACAATTATTTCTGCCACACTGAGATTTGTAAAAGCACTGATTTATTATCTAAGCAGAGAGAGACAACAGTTGTTTAAGCTCTAACTTGTCTTACTGATCACATCTCGAATTGGAAACTCTTTCTGCAGCAAGGCACAATTGTTTAACATCTAACTTGCCTCACTGGTCACATTTGGAAACTCTTTCTGTCTGCGCTGACTCTATTGCCTTCCTGGTAAATAATGTTTTGGTTCCCTTGAAATTGCTTCAGCTTCTCTGCATTCTCTATGGAGTTCTCTGGAATTGAACAAGACCCTCCCTTACTCTCCTCTCTGCTGCCCCCTCCCCCCACCCCCTGTCTTAATTGAAATGCTGAACTAAGTAACTCTCTTTTTACTTCCAATTCAGCTGCTGCCTTTGACTGTTTATGTAGCTTACTCGAAAAAGTTAATGAAAACTCTAATAGCAGAAGCAGAACAAGGCATATGGTGAAGATTAACTGAGAAAAAGTGACATTCTAACTCTCTCTTTCACCCTGAGCAGGAGAAAGGTGAAAATCATGATGTCCACAGTTGCAGAGGATCACCCAGCTGCCTACAAAGCAGGGAGTGCTAGAGCGTGGAAGTGCAAATCGATAATATCTGTCATTGCGCTTTATCTGCTGTAACAGGGGAAGGTTTCTGTGTATCTTATTAACTGTAAACAACAAGTCAATATTGCAGGGGCATTGGACATGCTGGCTGTGCTAAGAATCCCTCTGAATTTCCATAATATGCCTTCTCTTGTTACTCGCTTACAGCTTAGATGTGAAACTTTACTGTGAGCCATAAATTAACATAAGTGCTGCATTGTTCACTTTACACATTTTTCTTCATTTTTCTTCTTCTTATTTTTTTTAATACATACATTATGGATGAACTATAATTCAATTTATACAGCCTTATCTCTAAATACCTTAGGTCCAGAAAGATGCCAAATTCACAAGATTACGCATTTCTGGATGAGAATTTTTCTCACTCTCTCAGAAAATAAAACATACCAGGTCATGTTTCTTTAAAATATTTCTCTAAAATACATCTCATTTAAATATAGCAAAATATAGCGCTGCTTTCATTTGTTTTCTGGTTTTTTTGGGTTTTTTGTTATGAGAATGTGAGGCCTGCTTTACAGAATTGGACCAAAAATTCAGTGCTACAATGACATTAGTGAGACAAAGAAGGTGTCCAGGATGCTCTATGGCAAGTGAGGTCTTCTAATTAACTGATATTAATGGACCTATTCTTCAAATTTTTTCAACTTTAGCTCATATTTTGTCTTTCTAGTCCTTTATGAATACAAGCCTTGTGTTCATAATTTTTTGAGAAATGATTTTGCATTTTTTGTTTTGGTTTTATTTTCTCTTTTATGTTTCTGTTAGTAGACTATAGCTGTAAGAATTTCTTAGAGAACTTTATAAAATCTCCATCATATACAATTTGTAGACATCAATATTGTCTCTGGGGAAAAACAGGGAGCTGATGGTTCTTCATTGACTTTGACTGTCCAGAAATACATTATTTGTATCATGATAATTATTAAAAGGCTTTTATGGTAACAGTGAATTAAATTTAAAATAAAATTCATAGGGGATAGAATAAACCATGACAAAAAGTGGTACTAGCTACTTTTTAAAAAAAATATTTATTTGTTAAACTTTAGAAGATAGTTAAAGCAGGATTTTTTCTAGTTAATGTCAAATCTAGTTCTCTGGAATATACTCTAATAGCAGAGGACTTGGAGTACAAACAGAGTATGGAACAACATCTAAGTGAAATATTGTGGGCGATCAACTTTTTTCATCTGGGCAACAAAATGCCTTTGAAATATGGCAATAGTGTCCTGGAATTTAGTTATTTGTCTCCAAACTAATTTCTACACTGCACGATGTGAGTTAAATTGAAGCAAACTTGCTGTTGCCTTTGCTTTTTTTTTTTTTTTAATACTAATCAATGAAACCACAGCAGAGCATCTCATATCCATCACTTGCAAAAGAAGTTATTTACAGGACACTGAACAATTTCAGATACCTACTTCAGCTGTGCAGCGCAGAAGTGAGATCCTTCCTAATAGACCCAGTGTTTTGTTATATTCTGTTTGTCCCGAGTACTGTTATCAGTGCCAACAGATGCACATATACATTTGAAATACACATAGCATTTATTTTACTGATGTTAAGAGCAAAAAGATAAACTAGATTTCAAGGAAGTCAGTATTTGAGAAACTGGGGCATAACTCTACAAATGCTTGGTAACGGAAGAAAAAATTCTTGCTGAGCAATTTAAAATTTGTTCTGCACTGACACTTTGTAGAGCAAAAGTCATGTTGTCATTTGCCACTTGATTTTATTTTATGCCTATCTTAAAATAAGCGAGGTTTTTTTTTCAAATTCAAGTTTGAAAAGAATTTAAAAATGAACAGCCCTCTGACTGCAGAGGTTGTAGACGAAACGATACCAGCATGATGGCTGATCAAGCAAATGTAAAATTTGTAGACAATAACAAAGCTTCTATTTTGATTACCAGGCTATAATAAACGAAGTTAATTCTTAAAAGAAAACAAAGTAATGCACACATATTAATTACATCAGTCATCACAACATCTAATGATGTGTGCAACATTTCCAAGTATAGCTGATCAGCCACCCAAACTCTTGTCTTTCCACAACCACAGACAGGACTCTGGATCTCCTTATCATCTTGCTCCTTTGACCCATGGAATACAGAAAAGTATGCATAATTTATCCATATATTAAAAAACCCCCAGATTTAGGGCTCTGCTTTGTTCGACACAAACCTGGTAAGCAGACAGGAAAAGACTTAACTAAATGACAATACTGTGGTACTCACATATGTCTTAGGTGATTGAATACAGCACTCCTGAATTTCCACTTCTTACTCAGGAAATAAGTCATTATCTGTGAAGTTACATGCACTGTTTACCTTTGGAGAGAAAAGCTAAGTCAAAGGCAATTGCTTGGAAGAAAGCCAAAATCTGCAAAGCAGGTGGTAACGTTAAATTACAAGTACTTTAGTAACAGACATTGTTAATTTCTGTTCTAAATTTCCACGACTTAGTCTCTTGAATGCTGAAGCTTTGTGAGCTAATTCCAAAGTTTTAAGCTATATGTAATAGCAGGGAGATTTCACTGTTTTAATTTAAACAAATTAAGGTCATTTAGGTCGTTTTCCCAATGCAATAACTGTCTCAGTTGAGACGGTCACGACACGTAAAAAGTTCAACACAACAGCTTCTTGGTCAGAGAAAAGGAAATAACTCTATTTTACAAGGCCTCTTTTTATACTATTTCTCACATACATGTCACACATCCATTGGGTCTCAATTCACCACCCCACAATGTCATCGGTTACTCATAGATAGAACAACATCTTGCAATAACACTGCCTGTGAGTCTCTTATTATCGTTGTTTATGGATTCCTGCTTGTTTTGAGATAGAGAGGAATAGTGTGAAGTGGGACAAACAGGCCTCTCTCATGGTAAACTAGTTCTCACTACATGCCTACAGTTCCCCCAATAACCACTTCATCTTTCATGCTACTAAAATATATGGACTTTTTCCTTCTCCCTCTAATATTTCCAGTCTCTGAACAAAAATAGATTCAATTTGTACTCATTTTCCCCTAAAGGAAATTTGATTTTGCACCTAGGTGACTCCCTTGGCCCAGTGGTCACATTTCTTTTGATGCAATGAGATTATGATATTTTGAGATATCATGACAGAGGAGATATTTCTGTTCCAGTCATCATTTTAAATATCCACGACTTGTATAATTGCAATGGATCTATGGACACTGAGAAGATTCTATTTTGGTTTACTAGACTGAAGTTGTAATTGTCTGGTCGGTTTTGATTTTTCATAGAATGTTAAGGGGTTGGAATGGACCTTAAAGGTCATTTAGTCCCAGCTCCCTCTGCCATGGGCAGGGACAGCTCCTATATAGATCCAATTGCTCAAGGCCTTATCCAGCCTGGCCTTGGACACCACCAAGGCTGGGGCATCCACAGCCTCCGTGGGCAACCTGTTCCAGTGTCTCACCACCCTCACAGTGAAAAAATCCTTCCTAACATGTACCCTAAATTTCTCCTGTTTTGATTTGTGCCCATTAGGGGATTTTGGGTGTTTTTGATAATTATTGTGGGTTTTTTGTTTGTTACCCTGCCCTCTCTTCCCTTAGTCTTATTACTCTTTTCACATATTTCTTCAAATACTTATCAGTTCAGTTTTGGTGGTGGTCTTTCCTTGTGACTTTAGATTATCTTTCCTGTACCTTCCTTTTCTATAGTAACTTACTCGAAATTATTTTTCCAATGAATGAGGATGACCTTTAGGAATAATGTGGTTTTTTTGCTGTTTCAGGGTTTTGGTTGTTTTGGGGTTTTTTTTATTACAAAATGAACCATGCCTTAAAACAATGCCAGAATTATTTGAATCAGTTTTAAACTTCTTTGCCTGTTAGTCTGATTGCATTTCTCCTCTCCTAGTGCCTTATTCTTCAAAATATTTATCATTTTTTCTGTCTATTATATTCTTGCAATTTTCTTTTTATTTTCTTCCATCACTACTCTTCTTTTATTCCTTAAAATTTTCATTTTTAGTGATTCTATGAATCCCTGAAAATGAAAAATAAAACCCTTATGTACAAGTGTTAAAGTAGCCTTTGTTTTCTGATGGATTTGCATTTAATACTCATCTGCACTACTGATTCAGACTTAGGATAGTGGGCCCATTTTTTATTCGTAAAAACAAATTCTGTTAACTGAGGAGAGCACTGTAAGCTTTCAATTAGAAAATGTGTATGGAGATATTTTCTAAGTTATGTCCTGGAGAAGAATATATCGTCTAGTTAGAGGTGAAGAAGAGGTTTAATAAACATCAAGATGTTTGCTATGGTATCTCCATCAAGAAGACAGGAAAAGTAGATAGAACTGTCACTTCTTCATTAAATAAATAAGATAGGACATCCATTTCTCCTCACAAATACACTGGTTTAAGGTGCTTTATTACCATAGCCGAACTCAGTCATTGTTACAGAATTTGCTGGTGTGACTGGATCAGATAAATAAAGAAAAGATACTGGCAAAGTACTAATACTGGTGAAAAAATTCTTATACAACCATTTTTCTTTTGTTTTCCACCAGGACTAATCACAATCTAAAAACACTTGTAAGAGTATTCATTGGCCTGCTCTTATCTTGCAGTCAGACAAATAAGATACTGAAAACCTTCCTCAGCATATTGCAACATAGAAAAAGTACTTGAATATTACTTGAGTATTTTTCATGAACACTGGAATTCTACTACAAACACCTGATTAGTATTTCACAGTTACTTCACATTTCATTGCTAATAGAAACATGTGACAATGGATAAGAACATGATATAATATTTGAGTAAACTGTAACAGGTGGAAAGGAGCACTGGAGTCAACAAAATTCCTTTGTTGGCCATTTATGTTGTTTTGAAAAAGAGGAATGGGCTTCAGTTCTTTTCTGAGAGCTAGGAACTCCTCTGAAATTTAATTCTGCTGCAATATCTTTGTTTTGTCTGGCTTGACCTCATGGGGAAGAAAACAAAACAAAATAGACGAATACCTTAAACAAACATAATCAAACAAACAAAATAGAAAACTAAGAAAGAAAAAACCACTTTCCAAGGAACTTGATGTGAAGCATAAACTGCAGCATAGCGTCAGGTAGTGTAGAAAATAAAAAAACATTCCATACTTCAGTGTTTCAAAAAGCATTGGTGCTCAGAGCCAATGCCTTTGAAACAAGGATTAAGACCTGTGCCATTTGAGAAGATTAACTGGAAAGAACACCTCATCTTATTTTTGAGTTTAACGTTAAACCCCAGGAAAGGACTTTTTCAGTGATAGAAGGGAAGGGGTTGGTCACAAAATGGAATTACTTTTCTAATACTTTGTAAATTCACACTGGTTATATAACATGCACCCTTAAGCACTTAAGACCCATGAAGATAAAATCATGGTCCTTGCTTGCCAAATCTAACATAAATCAGAAAAAGCCCTGCAGACTTTTTCCAAAGCTTCAGGAGACAAGTAAGATGTAATGGAATTTTCCAGTCTTTACACTGGAGTCAGCAGAGGCTTAATCTCATTGGCCTGAGGTACTGAATGAGCTATTCTTCACAGACATTTGATGCATGGGAGAACTTCAAAACATATGTGAGGATGCAAAGAAGGTTCTTGGCCTTTTGGTCAAGAGATTGAATTTATACTGTTTTGGTTCCCCAACAGTGGCTGACATCAAGCCAATGCTTAGTAATTAAAACTGACTCAACATGAATACGAAAAGTAGAACTCTGTGAGCTTAGTCATTTGGAAAATGAAGAATGTTCTCTCCACAAGCTGTAGGCACATATACTACATAATTATCATCTTCCTGCCAATACAGGATTGTTTCAAAGAGTACATTTTCTAGTGCTGTGCTTAATCTGTTCTAAAACCATGAGCAAGGGCTCTTCTACAGCCTACAACAGTAGTTTTCTATGTCAGAAAGTAATGTGCTTACATTGCCTTCTGTCACCTTAAAAGATTTTTTGCCCTTGAGACTTATAAGGAAAATGTTCAACGGCACAAAATGTTGCCAGGAATGTAAGCCTCTGAGGGTTACCACTGTGTTCTAAATGAGCTATCCCTTTTGTTACGTCCTGGTGCTTCTCTTCTGTTCTATCTTCTCTTTTGTTCTATCTTAATTCATTAATCACTTTTTCCTTTTTTCTCTGAATTTCTCCTCAATTTTCTGTCTCAAGTGATGAACACAATCAAATACAATCTGACTAGTGACATGCAGAGTAATCACAAATTAAATGTCAGGATATAATATTTTCACAACATCTTAATCATCTCAATTTTAAAAATGACATTTGAATATAAATTGCAAGTTTCTTTTGTCTTTTTTTTTTATTTCCCTTCATGTGTGAAGAAAGGAATTTGTAATACTTCAGAAGTTGAGTTTTATAACTTTTTGGAGTAATTGAAGTTTTCAGCCATTTTGAAAAGCTAGGAAAAGAAACCACAAATAAAGAAAAGTATATTTAATTTTATTTTTATTCTTTGTACTGATGTAACTAGCAAAAATTAAAGAGGAGGATTCACTGTGAGGATGAGTTAAAATTGCCTTTTTGGTTGAACACATATTTACTTTTCGAGAAAATGAGGGACATCTCTTTTAGCTGATATTTTTACAGAGGAGATGATGTAAATTATTAAAAATTTCATTTAATTTTATGAATTTCTAATAAACTTCTCATGATCTAGAAGAAAAAAAAATGGAAATCAGTTTCTATGTGCTGTAGAATTTGAGGCACCTGGTGGTTTTTTCTGACATAATAGTAGAAATACAGACTTCGTAAGAGCCTAAAATGTTCTCTTTTTTATTAAAATTTGGTAAAGAATGGAAGGAGGAACATTCAATTTGTTTGGTTTGGTTTTAGATAAATGAAGAAATGGAAGAAAATATTTTTCTAATTTGAGAGGTCACAAATCTATTGTAGGAGGAATTTAAGCATGGCATTCCCTTGTGGACAAGTCAATTAAAATGAGGGTGATTATTCAATAGAAGCTGATATTACCATTATACTTCAGGTTGATTTATTCCATGCATTCAGTAAAACTTAGATCTCACCATTTCATTCAGGCACTTCATTCACTTGTGTACATTTTATACCCCATGTTGTTTGAGATGCACCATCTGTTCTGCCTAATGCAGGGTACAGTTGTTTAAAGTGTAGTTTGAGAAGTGACTCTTTATTCTTTCTTATTCTAAATAAGAATCATGGACCACAGAAACATCTAAATTAAAGTTACCAGCCTGAAATGCAAACAGATTGGTCAGTGACCTATTGTTTTATAGGGAATTTAATTATATTTTCTGTAGAGAAGAATACATAGTACCTGGTCTACTCTTTCTTAAATTGACCCAAAACCCCAGAACGTTGGACAAGAGAGAATTTCTTTCCTAAGAACATTAAGAAAGGAACTTTAATAATTTCTCAAAACCTGTAATAAAGATGCTTTGGCTTTGTCAATGGAAAATAGTTTACAATGAAATAAAGTACTCCACAAATGGAATGAAACCTTAAAAGTTGGATGGCTTTTCAGACATCAATACTTGAACAACCATTATGCGCTATTTACTCTTTCTTTACAATCTAACCTCTGTGCACGATTAAAAGCCTTGAAAGCCACCTCATACAACATTTCTTCCAAAAGGGGGGAAAAATTTTGTTTCCATTTCTTTGTGTTGTGCTTTTTCTTTTCACACAGAAGACAGAATTTGAAAAATGCTCCCAGTTTTTGAAACAAATTTTTAGGTTTTATCTAAGTAAGGGAAATTTTTGTTGGGAAAGAAAGACTAAAAATGTATGTGCTTGTAATACTAGGCAAGATGCACCTTCCTTTCTAACTTTTGGAAGGATGGAAAATATAGGATAATATAGCAAGATGAAACTGTCATTTAAATTGAAGCATTACTATTATCTCCTTAGGGATAACTTGTGTAGAAATACGAATTTTCTGCTTTTCACTCTTAAATAAAGTATTCTGTTAAAATAGGTTTGCATTTGGAACAGTATCTTCAATTTATTTCAACCAGAACAGATGGCCTGGAATGATGTTAATGTGAACCTGGCTTTTAACTCGCAACACTGATTGGAATTTCAGCAGCAGACTGATTGTTACAAAGAGAATACCAGAGAGAAAAAGGTAGTGAAGTCTTAAAAGGGCAGTCAGGAATGTAAAATTTAATCCCCCAAATATTATACATGATATGATGCATAAGATATTGTTTTCTTTAAATCCATTATCCATTATTATCTTTAACCAATAAAATATTAAACAATATATCAGGTAAGAGCTTTTTCCCTTAGCATTTTAATTATATACTAAAATAAAGAATTGCTTGTACAGAACGAGCTTTGCGGGACAGTTTGCTGTATATCCTAGAATAGTAATATCATCAGTATGGCAACAAAATAGAAATTACCACGATGATCAAGCCAGGTACAAATTAAGCTGACTTCTGATTATAGTCACATTCTGCTTATAGACTCCACATCTTTCACAGGACTATAGGATATGTGGTAAATACACTTTATGTGAGCATTTTTCTCATTTTTTAAACTTTTCATTACATAACAACACAGAATTTATGCAATTTCTGAGGAAGTGATTTGTATTTTAGCACTCTTATTTGCATTAGGCTCTAGTGCATACCCAATAGAATGAATAATAAAATGAGTGCATGCAGCAAAAGCTCAAATCTCAGCTTTTCTTCAACTGAAGCAAAATGTTGTGTTAACTTCCCCTCAGCCCTCAGCTGTAGTAACTTCTATTATGTCTCATACTTTTGGACATCAGCTGATTTGACAGCAAGGGCCTATATACTTTGCCTAAGCATAAGCATCAGGGGCCATCTGAGATTACACTGAGGCACTGAATAGTAGGTGTGTAGTGACAAAGATCTCTCGGAGATCCTGTGTCACGTATCCAGCATCGCATGGACACAGAGCGAGTGACGGCAGATGTGTTCGGGCAGCTGAAATGAGACTAACTAACAGGGATACTGATGTCTAGCAATAAAAGGAAAGGGCTCTATATTAATGCAAGGAGAAGGTGAAAAAGAAAGTAAAATTTACTGTTTTGTTTTTCACCAAGCAAGTGCTAGCTTTCCACAGAGTGACAAACCTTTCTTCAAACCAAAGATAAAGGGGAGAGAGGCAGAATAAGGCGTTGGCTACCTCCATGTTTCTATCACAAGTTCAAATGCTTGTGCTCTCTGATAAAAGAGAAATCCAAAGGCAATCAAAAGAGATTTCGGGGCCCTGGGATGATTGGTAGAAGATTCCTAAAAATCTGGATGACAACTTTATGGAACAGGTCCTAAGGGAGCTAACTCAGAAAGATTTCCTCCTTGATCTACTCCTTGTCAACAGAGCAAAGTGGAGATGGGTGGCCATCTTGGCCTCAGCAACCATGAAGTGATCGAGTTTGAAATCTCTGTTGACAGGAGGACAAGTGCCAGCAAAACCTCAGCTCTGGTTGTGAGGAGAGCTGAATTCAGGCTGCTTGGGGAATTAGTGAGTAAGGTCCCCTGGGAAAATGTTTTTGAAGATGCTAGCATCCATCAATGCTGGTCACTTTAAATATCATATCCTAAATGTACAGAAGAAGGCAATTCCCAAATGTTGGAACACAAGCAGGTGAGGCAGAAGTATTTGGACAATACTTTTAGGCACTTGGTGTGACTCTTGGGGTGTCCTGTTCAGGTCTAAGTTGAATTCAATGATCCTTGTGGGTCCCTTCCAACTCAGCATATTTTGTGATTCTGTGAAATTGTATAAAATTTAAATCTATTTATCCTAGCATTTTAGTTTTTATTAAATTAGGGTATGTTGAACAAACACAAAATATGTTATAAAAATACTGAAATGCATCAAGCTGTTTCTCGGAGATTCAAACAAAGCAGACCTTCTAAAACTTCCTAGAAAAATCTTGCAAATTCCTTGCCATTTGCCTGGGAAGCTGAGAGTGAAAAGTACCCTTGAAAGCTGCCAGCTTTTTACAGTTATGATTGTAGAAAGAGGGGTTCCATTGCAAGGTAAGTCTCAGTGAAGGAAAACAAGTTATACCATATCAATATATTCTAGCCCTCTTTTCCTGGATTTTTTTTTTAAATAATCATATCTATATTTTAATTACATCCTTAAACAAGAGTATGGAAGAGCAGCTGTGAATTTTATTCCTGGTTTTGTGATCACATGTGGTCATTCTCATAAGGTCATTCTCACCTTCTGAGCTTACTATTTGACTGAACACCTTTCCCCTACCTCAAAATTAATTGATTTATGTGCAAGTCCGATGAACATAGGCAATTAGATTGTAATAGCTCAAATGAAATTATTACCCATATATCAGAATATACCTTCTTAAACTAACAGGCAGGAAATGGGGGAAATTCTTTGTAATTGCTACCTTTTTTATTTCTCCCCAGACATCCAGTATTTTGCATGTAGATCTGTTGGAAGACAACGTTTCTCAGTTTGATACTTATAGAACTACCTGTTTTGTAACTAAACATGCATTCCATGCAGAACTTTGGGAATGCAAAGCAATGGAATTATTTGTCATACATTTAATGTCCAAATGGAATTGGCTGATGACATCCTGGCTTGATTTGGGATTACATCCCACATCTCTCCTGATTTGAAATGAAATGAGACACCCGTAGATGTGTGGCTTGCCACAAGGATGCTGTACTACACTGACAGAAAAGTCTTCGTCCTGCTGCATGCAGAAAGTGAACCCTTCAGACTATTTAAGAACTATACTATATTATAGATAAAAATAATGGGAAGAAAACCAAAATTGTCTCTTAGACTGTGTATTGTGTCTGACTGGGATGAGTTAACTTTCCCCACAGCAGCCTTCATAGTGTTGTGCCATGTATCTGTGGCTAGAAAGGTGTTCAAAACACACTATTGTTTTGACTCCTGCTGAGCACTGTTCCAACAGCATCATGGTCATCTCTCCAGCACCACACTCAACCAGAAAGCCAGAAAGCTGGGAGTGAGCAAAAGTTTGGGAGGGGACAGAGCCAGGCCAGCTGGCCAAAGTGATACTGCACATCATATGGCATTATGTTCTATAATAAAAGCTGAGAGAAAGGAGAGGGAGGAGGGCATTTGTCATTGAGATATTTGTCTTCTAGAGCAGCTATTAAGTGTGCTGAGCCCTACTTCTCAGGCAGTGGCCAAATTATGGAAAGTAGAGAATAAAATTTTTTGTTTACTTTCCTCTTTTTGTGCATGTGATCTTTGCTTTTCGTATTGAACTGCCTTTAACTTCACCTATGAGCTCTCTTTCATTTTATTTTCTTCCCCCCTGTCCTGCTGAGGAAGGGAGCACTGGAGCTGCTGGGTGAATGGCAGGCATCTCTGTCCCTGTTGTTCAGAGGTTCTTTATTCTCCCTGAAGCATTTCTTACCAAAATTTTTTACCTTCCTACAACAACATATTTCTATCTCTCTGGGCCCTAAGGATCAGATATTTTTGTTTGGTTTTACATTTGTATATCTTCAAGTTTAAAATGGAAGGGACAACAGAAAATAACCTACACCAATACCAGGGACGAGCAATGACACCCACAGCTTTTCTGGTAGACTTGTTTCTTAGTCTGACTCAGTCTACCTATTTTAATTCTAGTTTACTGCAAATTAGCCATGCGCCATTTCCGTCTAGAAGAAAGGGAGATAATTCCTAGTTTAGATGTCTTAGCAGGAACTACAAATATAGACAAGATAAAAAATGTGACCACAGAATTTATTTGCAAATGGCTCATCACTAATACAATCTTCCTGAATTTCCATAAATTTCACTCCATGGAATTATGCATGAGAATAATGTGTACTCATGGCCTCATTTACTCATGAATTTGTTTGGAGGACTGAACTTGTGGGAAGACAAAATAGACACAAAATGAGGAATAGAAATATCATAGTGCACATAATTGCTTTTACTCCCAATTCACTGGCTTAATGTTGGTTTCATAAAAGCAATGATGAACTCATTTACAATTATTGTGAATGAGTATTTCTGGAGGATTCTCATTCAGCATTAATTAACGCTGATCATTATTTTAAAGTGTTCGTTGTTATTTCTTGCTGTTACAGCTAGCTATTTCTTGCTTTTTTGTCATTTCTGGTAGTATACTTTAAAAATATTTCTTTGCATAATTTGAATATCTTCATCCTAATTGTGTATATCCATTTACAACAGCTATTGTTCTAGAGATAAGAATAAACTGCCTTTTTATTAAATGAAAATGTTTAATTTGCTTTTTACATCATGATTACTGGAATTTATCATATGTGCATTTTTTTTCCCTATAAACATCAATAAACTGTAATGCACAAGGTGTCCTATTCATGATCAACATCAGAACAAACTTAATAACTTTCCACATAACAGATTAAATCCCTGCCATGGTGGGAGTAGCTTTTGGAGCAGGGGGTTAACATTTAGAAACGCTATCACTGATCCTGATCTTTAAATACAGAAGAGTCTCTCTCCTCACAGCTGTAGACTTGAACTTCTTGGAAGAGAACACCAAATCATGCTCTTTTAAATGAATGCTTTCCCATGGATGGCAATTGATGAAGTCCAACAGGTTTAACAGCTAGTAGTACTAAGTATGTATGAACTAATGTATCAGAAATATTCTCTGATCTTGCTTTTAACAAAAATGCTTCAGGATGAGTAATTTGCAATTGCATTTTTAATGTAGCAGTGCATCTTAGATCAACAGATATTTACATAACAATTAAAAAGGGTGTAAGGTCACCTAATATCTCAATTATCTGAAAATATTAATGATATTTGATATTCAAACTCAAATTCTGGGCAGACTTTGTTCACTAACAACATGCAGTTAAAGAAATCCTAGAACACTTGTTCCTCAGAGGTATATGCTTTTTTCCCATGCTTTTTTTTTTTTTTTTTTTTTAAATGAGAAATTTTTAGAAGAGTAAAATGGTGGGAAAGAACACAGTAGTCTTCTAGATGGACTCCAAAGTTTAAACTCAGTGAAAAGTCTCACCTCTTACCATTTAGCACCAGGGAAAATTGTATGAATAAAAATGAGAATAGTGTAAAGGGGACTGAGAAACATGCTGTGCACTGCTGAATGATAAACCGGTGCTTACTTTCAAGGAAAGGGTCGTACAACTAAATCCGCTGCACAACTTCGGAAAGAGAGGTCAGTGTTTTACAGTAGATTTTTCACTTGATTTGGTTTCTAAACCTTTGTTTATTTCTACAGATACGTTTTATTAATCAGCTAGGGGTTAGTATTTAATAGAGGATAAGTCTACGCCATCCACTTATGTTATTCTAGATTTTTAATATTGGAATCAACATACAAAACACTGCTGCCTGAGCTTATTGTTTGTCATCTATTTTTAATCTCAATGGTTTAATATGTTGTATATTTTTAGTTTTCTTTTTAATATTGATGAAGTTTAACTGATATTCCGCTAGAGAATCAGAATTTGTTTGGACTTGTATATTTGTAGAGAAATAAATAAGGGTGTAACCCAACTGATCCCACAGATATTCTCAACAAGCAAGTCCTAATGTATATTGGGCAAACTGTATCATCAACTTCCCATAAATTGGTGTGAGGTTTCTTTGACATCACACATCTTTCATCTGTCAGCAGGAAAGAGTTCAGGTGTGTTTCTGCACGTTGAATAGTCTATGTTTATGATAAATAAAATTTATTATAAAATAAATTCTGTGATTTAGAATTTATAACATCCTTTTTTTTTCCTGTGGATGAAAGACATGAACATGACCATATTCTCTAAACTATTAGAAACTGCCTAAAGTCATCCTATTGTATTGACCATTTTCTAAATATATAACAAAATTATGGACAAAGAAACACAATACTAAAGTTAAAATATTTAAAACCCCAAATCCAACCAATCAAATTAGAATGCAAATAAGTGTTAGCATTTAGTTTGAAACTTGCAGCTTCAATCTGCCTGCAGTCAAGATGAAGATATAACCTGCTGGCATAATTACATATGTTAGGATGTACGCTTATTCTTGTGAAACACCTTTGAATATTCCTGTCCTTGCAAATTATGTGATCCTACAGTGATATTATGAGTTTAAATAAGTGCTTTGGAGGGAGAAATGTCAGATTACGCACGATGAATGAAATCTTCAAATGAAATCGAGGTGCTTGATAAACATGCTACTGCAATCATCCATTTAAATAATATAGCTTAATTTAAGTTTAATAACATTTATGTTCTATATCTCATTCTTAAGGTTCTATTGAATAGCACAGATTCCTGATTAAAACAGAACTCTTTTATTGCCCAATGTAGTTCTTTAATTTTTCCTTTAGATAAGAAGTGATGGCAGATTTTGGCAATTTGAGAGTTCTTCTTACCCTTGCAACATTTACTGAATTTTAGTTTGGGTAAAAACTCACTGCTTTACCCCAGCAGGATTTTTGAATAACTAGATATGGAACTAAGTTTTCAGGTTTTTTCCTTCATATTCTGAAAGGTATCTGATTATAATAACCAATAGAATAACATTTGTTGAATGTTTTAATAAACTGCAGCTATAATAGTTTCCATAGAAACAGGATCAAAAACTAAAAATAACATAGAAGGTTAACGTTTTCTATAAAAGAGATCGGTAATATTATAGACAGGACATTATGTTAAAAAAAGACAGAACCCTCTTCCTATTTTGTGCCAGATAGCAATAACCAAGATAATGGGCTATTTTGTTGTATCATCTATATATCAAGCTTCATCTTTATATTTGTATCATCTTCATCTAGTTGTAATTTAAATACATAAACAGAGAACTTGTTTTGTATTTTGCAAGACCAGAAATATATAGTTGAGTTCTAACTAAAATCACTACCAATATATCAGTCAACGAGGAGGCATAATATTCTCTGAAATCAAAGTACCTGATGTGTCACAGTTGGAGGCAAGATTGCTGTGCAAAGAAAAGAGATTTTTGACCTGTGAAAAGAATAACATTAATTTGCTTTTCTTTTCATATTATAGGCAGAGATACTTCTCTCTGAGAATATGAAAACATTTGGATTATATCTTTGCATAACTTATTTCCATATTTGTTTTAAATTTAAAGATTTGAGGGAATGTCACATTTTCTAGGGGAAAAAAAGATACTTTCTTTTGTAACCTGAGTAAAATAAAGGTCTGGTTGCAAAACATTGGTAAATGCATTGTCTGATTTAATGTTTGGCTTTTAATTAGATAATAATTGTATTTGAAATGCATAAGGCACATTAGGAAACCTTCAGTCCTCCTAGTTTATTTAAAATGCATATCTGATGTTGGAAATTTGTAACATTTAACTTTTTTCCTATGAATAATTTACTAAATTTGGTGAGTCTTATGTTAATTAGATACATATGTAACCTTTTCTGAGCACCGTAAAAGCTTTCTCATTTAAACATGACATTTTATCAGTGTTAAAATTTTGAAATTATTTAGATTCTTAGACTATTAAAAAATGTCCTGTGGAATTCTATTGTACCTCTGACCAACACAGAGCCACATCTCCTCTGTGACTGCCCCGCCTTCACAGGAGCCCTTGCACAACAGGTATGAGACTCTGCAAGTGGAACTGAACCTTGAAAAGGTTCATTTGGTTGGAGGTGCCCCTGAGGTTATGCCATCCTACACGCTGTTTCAAACTGGTTCCAGCAAGAAAAAAATTATGTGAGATGCCCTTCCGAAGGGAACAGAAGGCCCAATATGCAATACTGGACACACTCCTTAGGGCAGTTTGCTGTCTCCCTCAGGTCTGGGTTAAATACGGGAAGACAAAGACTCCCATGCAAGTACAGCCCTCAGATTATCATCCATTATTGGTTTTTCAGGTGGTCAGCAATGAAGCTCTAACACGAAGTCAGAGGACAATCAAGAGACTTCAGGGCATTGGGACAACAGGTTAAGGGATTGGGAGTACAAGTGTCCTTGCAATTGCAGGGAATGATGAGGGAAGAAACAGAAAGAGATAGCTAATCAATACCTGGCTCTGAAATTGGTGTTACTGGCAGCATGTGTAAATGTGGCACTCAGGGACATGGTATAGTGTTGGAGTTGGCAGTGTTGGGTTAATGGTTGGGCTCAATGATCTTAGAGGCCTTTTCCAACCTAAATGACTGTTTGATTTTACAGTTCTATGATTTTTAACAGACAGTAAATTTAGAAAACAGTCTTTAAACACACAAGCCTTACTGATCTGACATCTGATATCTGATACAAGAGCACAGTCTTATCATAACCAGAAGAAAACAGCATGAGGAATTCAAACAACATTTTTCACAAGGCAGTGAGGCAACCCTGATGGTCACAGAACAAAGTTGAATTGGCTTTTTATTCTGGTTTGCATCTCTTGTTCCTCAAGTAAAATATTTTTGCTTTGAGTTAAATGCATACTCGTGGTGAAATGCTTCTGTGAAAAAGTGCAGTTGTGGGAGATCTTACTTTTGCCTTTTAACAGTTTTAAGTGAAAGCCTTCAGATAATCCCACTGTTTTACTGTTTGATTTGTTATGATCTTTCAATATTTTAACTTGTAATGTGAATTTATGTCTTCACAGCTGTAGATTTTTCTTTCCAACATACTGAGAGTTTTATGTTAGGGAGAGAGTCTAGAAAAGCTACCAAAAGACTAAACAGGTCATTTGTATTGTAGTGTGCTTGCCTATCTTCACTTACACATGTAAATTTCAGATGTGAATAAAAATAAATTAAAAGCACCTTGTCTTTGAGTTAGTTTTATATGTCGTTTATTCTAAAGACTGTTTTCTGTATTTCAGCAGAAACAGGGAGAACTTTTTCATCCAATCCAAATTGAGATTTGTTTAAAACTTTATTTGAACATCTAAAAAATACAGAGAAAATCTTGGTTTATGAAGCATGTAACATTTTGGTGTCAGCTGAATGTGTGATGTTTATGGATTTCACTCCATTGGATATTTTTAACAGATATGATTGTTCTTCAAAAGAAATTTCTGGGAGACTTTTTCATTGTAGAGCACGACAATGTCAGATGCTATCAGGGTTTAATGACCATGAGATGTACCTTACAGGCAGGATTAGTGTAGTTAAATATATTCAACAGCCTTAATTTTATGATTAGTCTTGGTTACTTTGGGGAATATCTATGGTACCAATTGTAACTGCTGAATTGTTACTGTTTTTTTTCTTAAGTAGTAAGCATTTTTGGAGAGTTAATACTCTGGAATCTTACAATACCTCCTAACTACAAGAATACCTCGTCCTAATAGGTTTCACAATTTTGTTCAGCTTGAAAATGTATCAGTCCTTCTCTTCTCAAAAGACAGTTGTCTTGGCCACAAGAAAGATAAACAAAATGGTTAATTTTGTGTTTCCCATATTTAAAAAGACAAATATTTGTCTGACAGGTCTTGTATTTTTTTAATTGCATTTAAGATTCAAATTATTTTCATGTTCAGCAATACCACAGTATCTTTTCCCCAGTATCATTTGCTGCTTCACTACATGGGTTTTCTTCCACAGTACCTTTGAAATTTAATTCTTGTCTCTTTTCACACAAGCACCTATGTTCATTGTTTGCTCTTCAGGGCTGTTGTAGATGAATACAGCAGAAAAATTGAAGAGATGTTTATTTGCTCTTGTAAAATACGAAAATCTTGAGTATATTGGTGCCTTAATCTCTAGAAGGGCTGGAACAGCTATGTCAGTCTGTCTATTAGTGTAGTCATTATCTAAATACTAATCTTTATATGTTTAGGGCATCACCATCACAACTCATCACCCACAAACAGATGTGCACACACACACACATGCATGGATTCTAAATTCCTACATGGACTGGATGATCTTAAAGGTCTTTTCCAACCTTAATGTTTCCATGATTCTATGAAATTTTAAATTTCCGCAACTCCAGTGCTGTGCAAGAGCTTTTTTACAGGAACAAAAAGACTCTCCTGTTTTAATGACTATTTAATTCTAGTCTCCATGGAAATATTTTGAAGGAAAAAAACTCTAAATAACTGCCACTGGCTACTTAAAGGTAATGGAAAATGTCATGCGTGAAATTATAAAATGGACAGAAGCAGTTACAAAACTGACAAAATGACTAGAGTGAGTTATTTGAAATAACATGCAAATGATGTTTTAGAGACCAAAAAAAAGAGAAAATAGGGAAAATTTTCTCTACAAACATTTCATAGCGTAAAAGGTGATAGACAAAAAGCAAGGGGAGGAGTCATTTGTGCTACATAATTTCTAACAATCAAATGTTACCATTTAAAAAACCCTGAAGGTTTGGTTTGGAAACATCTTACTGGCTTTTTTAAAGAAATGTAAGTCTTTCTTTTGTTCTTCTGTTAAGAAGATTATATTATATTTAATGATATTTTAAATTAAAGTGGGGATCTGAAAAATACACAAGATTTAGTATTAAAAATTATACTGCATTGTCATATGCTGTGCTACATCTTCAAGGAGACCCTGTCCCCCACCTTGCTACTCACTACTCCTTTATGAAGACTTTAAAATCAGGATAGACTAAACAAGTAAAAGAACCTCATAGCAGCAAAGAAACTGTGCTACTGAAAGCCAGGTCCAACCGGCTGAGGCCAAAGTCCACTGGGAAGAGGAACCGTGTAAGAACATCTCGAAGAGATGCAAGGTGAAGTCTGCATGCAGAGTGAGTGTCGGGGCCCTCACGGGACCTCTGAAAAGCTGCTGGAGCATCTATTTAGTAACTTAGATTTTGTATGTTGTGTGACCACTGTTAATACTGATTTAATAAAGACCTTCTAGTTTGACTTTTATTCACCCCAGAGCTTTTTAAAAATATATATGTCAAAGATCTTACTCTTCATTAATTATTTGGAAAAGATAACCATTTGGTGTATTAGTATTAACTAGAAGCTGTCAAAAAGGCACTTTGATGGCTTTATCACAGGATCCCCATGATGATGGTTTTTGAGAGGAAACTATATAATTTTAAATGAGTTTTAAATTGCTACAATACTGACTGGTTTTGGTTTTTTTCTTTCATTTAGATGTGTTTCTGTTGAACTAAAGTTATTGTGAAGCTTTTTAAACTATAAATATTTTTTTCTTTGTTTGATTGCTTTAACTTCTGGCAGCTGTCCATTGAGTTTTGGGTTTCGTAATTGTAAAAAGCCCAATCACACTGCATAGGGTTAATATGTCTGGTAGCTCCAGAGATCGTAGAGATGGGAACACCAAAATCAACTTTTGAAAAAAGTGTAACATTGACTTCTTGATGAAATATAGTTCAGAACCATAACTTTGAAGACTTTATTTTTAAAACCAGCAGGGGATACAAATTTGCCCAGAAGAAGTGAAGTTATGCCACAGAAAATTTAGATTCCATTGTTTATTATTGTAACAGACAGTACATCTCCAGTGAAACTGTTAAGGGAAGATGGATCCTGTGAACCTTCAACTGAGCTGGTAGTGAGGGTGAGCCCCAATGATTCTATTCTCCCAGCTTTTTCTCCAGCTCCTCACTAGCAGACCATGCGAAAGTGAAAAGTCCTTGACTTAGGGTAAACACTACTTAGCAACAACCAAAACATCAGTGCGTTATCTATTTTATTTTCACCCTGAATCCAAAAACCACTTAGCTACTAAGAAGAAAATTAACTCTTTCCCAGCTGGAACCAGGATGGGTAGTAAGAGCCTTGTAGGGCTGAGATTTTCCTCACCTATCTATCACCAAATAAACAAGTCATGTTTTCCCTTATATATGCCAACAGGCAACACCAGAAGTTATTTCTTTCATTGAGGGATAAAGTCTCATAAATGTGTAACAATTGTGATGCTATTATTACTATTATTAACAACACTTGCTTTTCTCCTTCCTGCAAATTTTTAAATAAGCAAGCCACTTGGAGTTTAAGGAAGAAAAATATTATTGCTCACACTGAGAAAAGGATGTCTGCAATTTTGTATGTCTAACCTCTGGAGAATATTAGGATTTCTGAAGGCAAGAATTAGCATGTTCCTGCTGTGAGTCCTACATGAAGAGTCTCAGCTCTATGAATGCAACTTCAATTAAACTATCCAACATAGAATACTACATTTTGACCTGCAAACAGAATGTTAATTTAAATTAACCACCGTTAAAACACAGTAAACTTAAATCCCATTGTATATTGATTTTGGTCTGGGCAAGGATTGGACTTTTGATGAAATTTCACTGTCTGTCTCCCCAGATGTATTATAAACTGAATTGCCATAATATTTGAAATATGAACTTGACTATGTGCTTGTGTTTGTTTTACCAGAAACAGAAATAGGGGAATATTTTATAATTTGTAGTTGCTTCTCAAACATTTCAACACAATTTCAGAACAAATCTACATTTTTCTCTGGTTTTTTTTATTGCATTCAATAAATATTCATTAAGTTAATTTTTTATTCTATATTATTCTTGAAAAAGACCTTGACATCCCTTCTAATAGGAAAAATCTATAATAATCTATTGCAGGAATAATTCCATTTTATATGACAGTAGGATTACAACCAAGCTTTTCACAACTGTAGATACTAGACAATGTGCTTTTCTGGTATGTTCTGATACTGACACTCCAAATCATTAATTTTTAACAGTGAATGCCTATAAAGGCATTAGAGTGTATGTTTTCACAAGCTGGGATACTTAGTGAAAGCATTGTTGAATACCACAGATCAAAATCAACCCATTGCTGTTCACATGAGTTTCAGTAATTTTGTGGCTGTATTATTGGGCACTGTGCTCTTCTTTAGTTAACAGACACAATTACTTTCTTGATAGAGTCTTTAATGATTTTTAATTAGGCAATAGTGGAAGCAGCTTGTGTAAACCTCTTTAGAGAGGACAAAGCAACAGAACGGATGTTAAAACTTAAGAAAATTGATGCTTTCCTCTTTTAGTGATAAATTCTCTTCTTTTTTTTTTTTTTTTTTTTTTTTTTTTTTTTTTTTTTTTTCCCAGGGATTCAATCACTTGCAACTTCAGCAGTTCTTTTGCTGAAATGCCCACGGTGAATATAATTCCACTTTTTTTCTGTTGTTTTTTTTTCCCAAACCAGCATCAACATGGGGAAGAGGTTGAAGTTCTTCTGAAACCATTACTCTGTTTGTTCATTACTGATTTTGTTCACTTTGCCGATTGCTTATGCCAGGATTGGCAGGTCATATCTACATTTTTATAAACTTGATGATTCACAATTACAGCTGAATAATACTTCAAAGGACAGCAAAAGGCCAGATGCTACAGTGTTATATGCTACAGGAACAGCGTGTAGATCCATCTGTATCAAATAAATACAGGGTGTTTTTATAAGGCTATTGTTTTTCCATATGCTTGGTCCTATATGCACATACCTGAACAATATACAACATGGGCATGTGTGACAACTTGTTTTTGTGTGTGTACCACTTCTGTCCACTTTCAACAAAAAAGGAGTAGTTTAATCAGGAAACTTTGCAGCTGGAATTCTTCATTCCATTCTGCTCATGTTGCAGCAAAATCTGGTTCTAAACCCAGAATAATAGGAAATGTTAACAATATTAAAATTTTATCTTATTTCTCTGTAAGTGTTCTGAGTGCTCCCCATAATGGCAGAACAACCTGTGTTCTTTTGATTTAAGAAGTAAAGCTTTTCACTGAGTTACAATGACAATAGCAGTGATATTACCTTATATTTTTTCAGTGAGAAAATACACCCTCCTCTTAAATGTTTGCTAAAAGAAAACTCGAGGAACAGAGCATATCAATAAACTCTTTCAGCCACAGTCTGAAGAGAATATGGTCTTTGGTGCAAAAGTTATTATACTTTTGAATATAAATTCTGTTTTCCTTCTGTTTTCTCAATCAAGGCATGCTTAGCAAAATTCTCAGGGGATAACTCCAAAGTAAAATGTCACGAAGTACAAAAAAAGTGAAAATGTTCTTAATGAAATGAAAGTCATGGTCACCATGTAACTGGATTTCTGAGTTTGTGGAACAATAAGAACTCTTATGTTGACATTCATACCACAAAATGTAATGAAGGATTTACAATAAACCAGACTGATTGAAATAGGATTATTTTAAAATTAATTGTAACTATTTTAATTAATGTAATGCCAATTGTTTTATGCTCTAATTATCAAATCAGAACACAGTAAAAATGGTAAAAAATATTGTAACTCATTTGACATAATATTGTTTGAGTGGTGTGAAACTTGTTAATAAAAAATATTGTGACGCTGAATATGTCAGAATATGAAATGGAAAATGGTATAAAATTCCAAACAATTAAAATTCCTACCATGCTTGTGAATTAGCTACAATTGAAATTCAGGGTAGTTTTCACAATTTGAATCTGATTTGAATTGCTAATTATATTTTAATTGTACTCTATTCTAATTCAATTATTAATGCAAACAAAAAATGTTTACTTAAGAAATGCATATTCCAGAGATTAGCTGGTCAAATAAATCCACTAATATACTTGTATTCATAATAAGTGATACAATAAACTCGTATTTAATTTGGTATGCACTTTTTTCAACCTCTTTCTCCTTTATCTAAGTCAATATTATCTTTAAAACTGTTGCAGTTAGATTTGAGTGTTAGTGTTGTACATTTGATGTGATCTACCTTATTCTTAACAGAAAAAAGGATGTCAGAGATTATCCATTTGTCTATCCTTGAAAAGGAAGAACTTTCTTTCAACTTCATTTTTGTAGTCATTATCTAAAAGCTGCATTCCCTGGATTCTTTATCTAAGCTAAGAAATAGCTAAACTGCTGATTTTTAAACTGTGAGGTATACAAGACCTTAAAGAAAGACTCTGCATTTCAGATAATTTAACCTTTTGAAATAACAATATTTCACATAAAATAAAGCCATTTTACAGTATGACAATGAAGTACTGAGAGAAGTAGCTTCACAATAAAATCAAAAATATCTGTCATTTCCAAGAATTATGATTTCTGCTCAGGTTTGATGAAAGTAATCAAAGAAAGAAAGATGACCATGTTTTTACCAACCCTACTCATCACTATCAGAAAAGAAGACCAGTTTTCTTCCCATTCATTCTTTTTGTGTTCCCATTTTTCAAGTGTGTGTGAAATTTTCCTGACTGGGAAATCAGTATTAGCCTGGCATTCTTTAATAACTGCACAGAAGCATAGTTTATCACAGAAAGGTCTGTAATGACTAAAGTCATTACATTAACACTTTGCTAATAACTTTAGATATATCACTTCTATTTAATAATTCAAACAAAATGTGCAAAATAGTGATATTGTAGAGACTGCATTTTCAGCTTTATCTGCAAGACTCTGGTTTAGGCAACCAGTAGCTTCCAGGAAGCACAATGAATATTAATTAAGTTTTCAGCTTGTGCTGAGACTTTCAATATGTTCTGTGTTTTGGGGAGGTATCAGACTAGTGCATTTATCCTCAATTAGCAGAAATGTCAGTTGGTGGATAAAATGAGTATAATCTGATGCTAATCAAAATTTAATAATCCTTTCTTATTATAAAGGATTTTCAGTAGGGAACTGAAATTCACCAATAAGGTTGCTCAGCAAGAAAGTACTTCTGATTAGAGAGAGTGATTTCCGTATTATACAAAATAAACTTAAGGGTCAGCAGATTAACACACCATTTGAATGCCTTGCTACGCACTTTCAATTCTACAGAAGCTTCAAAATGCCACTGGAAATTTAAAGGTACAGAAATGATACGAAAAACACAAAGCAAAACACTTCACATTTTAAGGACATTTTTGTGTATTTGCTTGGGGTCTTTATTTGTTTTATCAAGTATTAATGTAACATAGCACCCTGGAAGTCCTCTGCTGAACTCACTCCAGTTTATCACGGCCTCTTCTGTCTTGAGGGTCCAAAACTGGATGCAATATTTTAGATATGCCCCTACTGAAGGCAGAGTAAATAGAGTCACTTCTCACTGCTGTGTTCGTACAGCCCAGGATATTTTTGGTCTGTGTTGCTGCCAGGGCATGCTGCTGTCGCACAGTCAACTTGCTGCCTACCAGGACAATCACTACCTTTTCCATAGGGCCCCTTCCCAGACAGCATAAAATGAAAGAATTAGAAATTACTGTATCTGTAGTAGTTTAAGTCAAGCCAAGAAATTGCTTGTACTTTTAGTTAAGTTTATGCACTGGGTAGCCCTATTTCATACATGGCTAAGTGATATCTAATGTTTCAGTCTAAAGAATAATGTAGAAGTTCAATAAAGGTGTGTGCTGAGCAGCTCTCCCTTCTTGGGTAAAGTAGCTTTTTTCCATAATAAGAAAATTAGAAGTTTACCTTCAGTGGTGATTTTAAACAATAAAATTTTTATTCATACACTTCAACCCTAGTTATTAATTCTAATGACCTTTGGAAAAAATCCAAAGCTAACATAAAGTAAAGAGAAAAACAATTAAAAAATTAATTCAATATTAGGAAAATTTAAGTAGTAAGTGCTACTATATAGTGGAATTTTGAACTCAGAATATTTTACATGGAAGAATAAAGTCTATTGGAACTGTTTTCCTTTAAAGTATAAGAAAAATATTTTATCTTTTGACAGATATTCTTTGTTTTTTTCAGACCTGAAAACATCTTCTTTATTAAATGGATAATGACAGTGATGAAATATTTACAAAACATACACAAATGTTTAGGATCCATTCTGAAATCACTGTAGTGCTGTTCCATTTAAAAGATCTTAAGAAAACTGAGAAGTTTCCACTGCAAAGCAATGGGCTGCTGCTGTACCTATTCTTAGTCAAGAGTCAGTTATACACAATGAAAAATTAGCTGGTTAGATATTTGTACGGCATTTTAAATGTAAAATCTATTGTTGTCACAGTGTTGAATAAGAATGGAAGATATACTCCTTACTGGGTAATGTTAAGCATTCATCACGGAAAGGAATTTCATTTTTCTAAATAGACGAAAGATTGCTTACTAGTTAGTTACATGGAGATGACTGCCACTATATTTAGGGAAACAGCCTCTCTTGAGATGGTCCTTAGGTGAATTAAAGGAGGTTGTTTTATGTGATTTTTTCATCCTGAAGGGCAAAAGAGAAGGAGTTTGGGGAAAAAAAAATTAAGCTAGACCATATCTTTCAGAAGCCCATATCTTTGAAAGGAATGTCTAGAGGAGCTGAAGAACACCTAGAAGTGAAGAAAAAAAGCTGAATACTTGATTGCCAGCCTATCAAAAAGGAACAGAAAGTAAGCTGAGTAGTGCAAAAGTGCTGAAAAAACGTTTACCATACTTTTTAAAATGTGGTTTTTGTAAACTTTTATAGCGGTTGTCAGTTTCGAATAGCAGGAATTAATACTTGTATTTGAATATTTATTGATTTATTTGTCTGTGTACTCCTTGCCCTTTTCTATAGGCCTTTACAGTACCCAGCTTGGCCACAGAGAAATACAGACGACATCTCTCTTTCCAACAGTACTTCTCTTTACATGACTCATTTCCTTCTAAAACTGTTCTGTCCAACATATCACAATAGCTCATCATGATGATTAATTCAAATATGCTCCAAAAATATCCTTTGATGCAAAAAGTATTAAAGCATCAATCAGTCAGCCTCTAATTGTGATTTATTAACCTTCCAGTAAATTCAGTGATTTTCAATTCTCATTTTCTCTTTCTGTCATGAGCTAACTGCTACAGATCTGGTCTCTGAAAGCAAATATGCCTAATTTGTGTCTTTATTCAGCAGGCATGTATGTTTAATGGCTTCTACTATTAATATAATTGGAATATCTGAAAATATGATTCTTTAACTTCCTTGGAAGACAAACAAATATAAATTTCCAAAGCTTTGTACTTTTATGAAAAGTCTATTTTAAAATTAATTTTTCCATAGAGAGAATGTGGGCAGATCCTTTTGTTTTACTTCACTAGGAATTTTGAGTAGATGCACAGAAGATTCCATTTTGATTTTTCTGTTTGAAATTAATTTTGAAGTGTTGGTTATACTGAAAAAGCACCCGCTGGTTTAGACTGGTTGAGCCATGTATGAGTTCCACAACATAATATTTCAAAACACTGCTTGGCTGACCTAAGTCAAAGGAATTATCTGAGACCCAATGGGAGTAGAAATTAATTTACGGCAATGAATCTGCTCTCTTTATAGAACTGTCCAAATGTGTTAAATGCACTAAAAATGCATCTCTGTTAGTGCCACTGATTCAAGTTATAAACCTCCATAGTGCTTCAAAACCAATCCTTTCTTTCCCTGAAACTGAAGACAGAGCTATGACTCACAGGAAGCAATTCATTTACCTGAGCACAGGTGGGGAGTGCTATGTGAGCTATTTGAGAGTTCCTGAGCTGACCACAGAGGAACATGGATATGGCCCAAGCCTCCAAGAGATGTTCATACTTCTGCAGCAGGAGACAGAGCCTGGACTATATATGTTCTGGAATCTCAAAAGGCACTGGGCACCTCTGCTTGCTCAAGTAAATTTAGTCCACAGTTTTTATGCACAGCAGGATTTTACTCTGATAAGAGCACGTGGCATTAAAGATGAGCAGATGTATTCAGTTCTCACCTCCTTTAAGAAACAGGAGAACAAAACCAAATATTTTAAGAACTCAGATATCACTGTAAAAGTGTTTTCTGTTATTTATGACACAAGAGTGTATCCAATTTCTTCGTTTTTTGTATTTTTTTCCTTTATCGATCCCATTTTGCCAAGTTTTTAGCTAGTCTTAAGACATAGATTTCAGGCTCATGTTAGAGGTAAAACTGATAGAAACTGTTATATAAGTTGCCAAAAGACACATCTTTGATTAAACTTGTCTCATTTATTATGTAAAAGATACTTAAAAGGAAAATTATTATCTAGCTATAGTACAGTACTAATCTTTCAGAGATCGAAGGTCTGATCTTATTCACAAAGAAATCAGTTTAAAGGTGCCTACAGAGTTGAATAGGACTTGAGCAAACCCTGGAGATGATAGGAATAAAATTAAAAACACCTTGAAATAGCAAAAAAAAAAAAAAAAATTCCTTTGTTCTAATTGTATTTTAATTGTGACAGACTTTTTTGTAATGCAAATGAAGTGAATGGCAAAATATGGAAATTTGCATTTCAGCTGATAAAAGTGCACCTGGATAACTGAGAGGGAAAGTATTTTTATTAACTTTTATGAAATATCACCTTCTTTTATAAAATGAGTGTTTCTGTATATACATATATGCAAAAAAAAAAAAAAATGAAACCCTCCCTAACAACATATATATAAATAAATAATCGTAGGATTTGTCTTTTGCCTGAAGTACTAAAGGCTAATTTCTATACATATAATTCATTAGTCAGATGGGATATATGTGCCAGTAAAATTCAGTGAGAAAGTGACAGAGAAAGATAAGAGACCCCCTGCTCAAATACTCTTAACTGTAAGTGCAGATAAATTGTGTTTCAAGTCACAACCAACAAGGTAGTTAGAGAGAAGCAGTTGAACATGCAATTTTTTAAACAAAATTCAAAAATATTGTGTAGTATATTGTAGGGTTTCAGCTCAGAATTTCCAATGCCTCGCTTGAAAAATTGGTATTTTTTCTGTTTATGTTATTTGTATCTATTGTCTATATCCTAGATCTAACTTATCCCACCTCATCTCAGGCATGTAACTGAGGTATGCAGGACAAGGATGTAAATGCCCTGCTATCCTTTAAAATGCAGCTTAACAAATCTTAACTCTTTAAAATTACACCTTAAGTTGCTTGTGTAAATGACATCAGTAATTTCTCGAGTATCCAAAATAAAGACTAGAAAACACTAGAAAATACCATTTGTATTATTCATCTTATTAAGCATTAGTAGCATGCAGTTTCAATGAAGTTGAAAGTTGATGAAAGATTTATACACTTTGGATTGTCTTACTTGAATTCAATTTTGAATTATTTGGAACCAGTTTGATGCTGAGAAATGACATAACAGGACTAAGGCTGAAATGAACTTGATGACTGTTTGATGATTTCTAGGAAAACTGTAGCATCTTGCTGGAGCATTGCATTCTTTTCAAACCACTTTTATTTTAAGTGTACCTCAAGATACCTAACACGTAACATTGTAGAGATTATATTTTATCATAGAAGTGGGTTTTAACCTCCTTTTAACAGTGGCTGTATTTGTCTTTCCACATTCCACACCAGAGGAGAAAGGTGCTGTACCCGTTAAAGAAAGAGAAAGGTTTTCAAATGAAATTAAATACTGGTTACTATATGCATTGTTCTTGTGTTCTGCCTCTTTCTTACATCCTAACAAATTCAC
Source organism: Acanthiza pusilla (assembly GCA_036630365.1). Taxonomy (NCBI): domain Eukaryota; kingdom Metazoa; phylum Chordata; class Aves; order Passeriformes; family Acanthizidae; genus Acanthiza; species Acanthiza pusilla. The sequence goes on from JAXCHO010000034.1 coordinate 70,527,616, forward strand.
TGTCCCTGGAGTAAGTAGAGAGGTTCAAAGCACCTTAATCCTCCTCCTAATAGGAAGTTTCATTAATTTTTTAAAGAATCTTTGAAAAAGAGTAATTTTAAAAAAAACCCCTCTAATAAAGATCAAAAAAAGCATTTATTATACAGTGACCCTTTGTTCTCTTCATGCACAACATTCCGACCTTGAACTGTAATTTAAGTATAATTTCTGTTATCATGATTGCCTATGAAGGCAGATTACGTAAGTGTGGGGAACGAACAGAATTTTCATTCTTACATGTGTAGGTGTTAAAGCTTCCTTAGAATCAGATTTCCATAATTATACATATAATGGTTAGAGAACTGTCTCTTACTAGATCGAGTGGGTGGGGAAAAAACAATCTTTCAGGCATATAAAAGCTTGTTAAGATTAGACAGGGTTTTGGTGAATACATGAAACACTGTTAAAGGGCAAGTGAGATTTCTCATCAATGTTCAGTAGAGATTTTCAAGCTTTCTTTTGTCACGCTGCAAGGGCAGAGAGCTTAGACAGTCTGCAACCCTGGGCCATGAAGCTACTTTAAGAAACTGCGGAAGGAGGGACTGTGAAGTTGTCAAAATGAATGAAGCATATAAGGTGAAGATAAGGGTATAAATAACACAAATGCAAAATAAAGTCAGTTTCTCATAAATGAGGCAGAAATATGCAGTGATTTTTTTGCTTAATATCAAGTGAAACTTTGTAGTAGAAATAACCAAACCCCCATATAGACACAATTTCAGATGTAAAAGTTATTTAGCGACACATATTTTTAATTGTGAAGTTCTAGTCCTTCAGGACCAGGTTTGGGAAGACTGTAAGAACTCATAGTTACAACTGACAAGACTCTTCTTTAGTTTGGGGGTATTTTTCTTGACAGTATAGAGTAGATAGGGACTTCATGCTAAATATAGCATGTAATAGTGACAGTTGCCAGCTAAAAGACCACAAATAGCCAAATGCTTTCACAGATCCTGGTAATCTTTACATTTTAGTGCAGTACTGTGCCAGACTGCTCAATTCCCCCGACTGGTGCTGGAGAAGAGAAGACTTCAGGGTGACCTAATTGCAGCCTTCCAGCACCATGGAGCCCCCAAGAAAAATGGAGACCAAATGGAGACCTACCGCAGTAGGTTTAGATTAAATATTAGGAAGAAAATCTTCACAGTGAAAATGATGAAGTGCGTGGAACATGTTGCTGAGAGAAATTCCAGATGCCCCACCCCATGTTTAAGGTTAGGCTGGGTGGGGCTTTGAAAAACTTGATCTAGTGAAAGGTGTCCCTGCCGATGTCATGGGTTGAAACTGGGTGATATTTAAAATTCCTTCCAGCTGAAGCCATTCTGTGATTCTGTGATTCATGAACATAATTTTGCAATGTTTTATTTCAAAAATATTAATCAGAGGAGAAGAAACACGTTTTTATTTTTATGGTTTTGAAATTTAGCACAATAAATAAATTTCTTTAATGTTTAGCAGTGTTGAAGGGAAAATGTAAATCTGTAACAAACTAACATATGGTCAGTATTTGCAATCATGTATCCAAAACTACACATATACAATTTCCATATGTTTTTAGAAATAACAAGTCCTGAAGTGTTTGTGTTGATTTGAAGTTATGCACAAACTCAGAAGCAAAAAGTTTGTAAGTACTGCTACGGATAAATTAATTTAGACAAGATAATGTGAAGCAGTAATTTACCAATGTTATTGATAAAAGGTCAATACATTAAAAAGTCATTGCAGTTATATATAGCTGTATATTTAACTATATATATATAACTACTCACAGAGTTTAATGCATTTTTTTCAAGATTTTTTCAAATGATTGATTAAAAGCATTCTTTTTCTGCCTGTATACTGGCCTATGCAGAGTTTCAGCAGAAATGGCCATTTGACTTCCTTTACTACTGATAGTTTACAACAGTGGTTTGCTGCGCAGACCACAGGGACTTAATTCTCTTCTGCTTGAGTACCCAGTTTATACATTTCTAAAATACACACAATTTTGAGGGAGGACCATTTACAGCTGATTAAAATGTTAACTCCTGATTCTCAGTAGAGTAAGTCAGAGCAGAGTACAGCTGACAACACTTAAAAGAAAAATGTGCTCTTCAGAGGTCACCCTATAAAATGTTCAGTCTATATTCCTCTCTCTACGTGGGTATTTTTCCAGCTGAAAGTGACACATAAATTAAGTAGGCAGTCAAACTTTTAATAGTTCAAGTGTTTTAAAACATACAAAAATATACCTAACACTGGAAAAACAGATTTGCATTGTTATCTTGTTTTTAATTTACAGTTTTATGTTCCTGAATAAACAACCTTTCTGATCAAATAGCCTATTTTATTATCACAGCTCACAAAAATATAAAAATATAGAAAAAATATTGTAAGAATTTACATGTTTCATACTGCTTTCCCCCACAGCATTTCTTCAAAGTTGAGAATTTTACTTTCTCCTCTTGATTAATTCAGTTCATACAAAGGCATTGAGAAAACAAAGCCACCTGAAAATAATTCTATATATTAACTTCTTTCTTTTTTCTCCAAAGATTCCAATGTATGTGCGCAATTTCTTTCTTTCCCAAAATAGTACTGAATTCTCTGCTCTCTGTTGACACACTAAGATATATTTTGTAGAGAAATATGGCTACTGACTGGAAAAATATAAGACTGAGAGAGTGTGTGTGTAACACAATAGCAGACATCTTTTAAAAGGTACTGATTTTCAGAGAGTACTTAATGATAGAGACTGAAATAGAATTTAGTTTTTGATTTCAATATTATGTCAGATTTTTAGGAATCCTGTATGTTTTAAAAAGAGACAGGGAGTGAAAATGCCTCTTGAACTGACTGTGCTTCTTATAAGGATTATTCTTCATGCTTAAAAACTGGCACAAAAGCAGATTGAATTTTCAGACTAGCTTTTTGTCAAAATTTGGTAGTCTTCTGCCATTGGATTATTTACTGTCATTTTTCCCTGCTCTGTGAATAGTAGTGCATGGAGTGTATCTATTTGTCTAATGACACATTCTTTCCTATTTTTAGGCCAAGAATAAAACCCAGAAGCTCATAAATGTGGTAGTCGAGTGCTCAGTCTAGCCATGCCAACTTTTTTTTTGCTGAGTTACAGCGGATCAGCACTGTTGCATTCATATAGGTTGTTCCTTAAGAAACTTGTAAACTCTTCAAGGTCATGGAGCAAGAATGACATCAGCCTTGAAGAGGCATGGAATTTCTTGTAGAATAAGGTGCAAATACACAACTTCTGACAGTAGGTGTTCATAACTTTTTTTATGAATCATTTAATGCAACATTGCAATTAAAGGATCAAAAAGGATCTCTGTGAAAATAAAAAGCTAAAATAATTTTCCAAATGACACAGGTTTATTTTCTGAAAAGCAAGAAGGAATGTATTAGATGTAAAAGCTACCTCTAATTTATACTAACTTTATTTTATATTACCTTTTTTATTTTATACTAATTTTATATTACTTGTATTTTATCCTATCTTTATTTTATATACAGGAAGTTTTATGTAAAATTGCAAAATATGAGTCTGATTCTACTTTCCTGCTCTTTTTTCCATCTAGTGAGCACAGTATCTAGAGATATGCAGTCGTCTATATTTGTTACTTGTTCATGTACTGTACTGCAGTTTGTCTTTTATACATCCTCCACAAAAAGGGAACTCAATCTCACACCCAAAAGAGACAATTCCATGTAAAAGTAGATTAAGCAGAATTGAAATCTTGCATTTTGCTTTATCAGGTGAGATTGTTTTAGCAGATATTATATAAATTTTTTGGTCCATTATAAGTGTAAGAATAGTTGCAAAATGGAATTTCTATCATCTGAAATAGTGTACACTGAAGAAATGAGTACCTTAACCAGGCTTTGAGAGAACGTATGAAGAGGTGTGTATTAATGATTAAGAACAGAAATAAAAATAAGATTAGTCGCTGAAAAATTGTTCCTGTCAGCTTTACCATATATTTTAAGGTGACTGCCTTACTACTACCTGTGATCAGCAAGCTAAAAAAGGGAGGACAAATACAACTAACATAGCAGATGGTTCATGATCAGTAAAAAGTGATTCACTACAGAAATCTGTCCAAACTTATTTCATTGCCATTACCTTGTCAAAGTTCTGATAGAAATTCAACAAAACTTTCAGCACTTCAGTGAATCAATGACTACAATGTTACAAAATTGGCCGTACATTTTAAATTTGAAAATACACTGGTGAAAAATGGCAAACTATGGAACTAATTTATTATCCCTAGCAATAAAGTGTAATGTTGATACAATTAATAAGCTGTAAAAGAGGTCTACTTCAATGTACAGGAAGTCATGATGAATTAAAGAGCAATAAGAAATTGCCGGCCAGCTGTAGGTCACCAACGAAGTATCATTGCCAATAACAAATCTAATATGAAATGTAAAAAAATTACATTTTTAACACCATGTTTTTATGTTAACTCCTGGTGATATTAGTCAGTGTAGAGTCAATTATTAACTCTCATTTGAAAATACAAGTAGTATGTCATCCTTAGAACAAGTTTACAGAATTTTATCGCCCATTCCATGTCAAAGTTGGACTTCACGTTGTTTCAATGTGTGAGAAAAATTTAGTTATTAGAACACAGAAACTGACAAATTGTTCCTTTATAAATTTTTGTGGCTTTTTCCTGTAGCAAGGATAATTTGATCTGTAGTCTGCTATCATAAAAAAAATTAAACTAGTAAGTAAATAAATAATGTAATGACCATAGAGCAAGGACGATGTACTTCATAAACTCCTCTCATCTCAAAGTTTAACACATAATCATTAATTTTATGCATGGGATTGGAGTGTTTCAGGAGAAGTGAAGCCATACATTCATTCAATAATGACAAAAAAAGGCATGATCTTGTGTAGCAGATATATAGAGTATTAGGTATCCTCACCAGACAAAGTGGTCTTTCCTACTTCGAACTGCATGCAGTAGTTTCTTTGGTCTGCATTCCCACAGAGGTCTAAATACCTCCTTTCTGTGGAGCCAAATAGTCTCTAGGAAGCAAATTTGAGAAATTCTCTCTCATATATTAGGTTGGCGGAATCCAAATTAACCAAAAATTTTATTCAGGTACTGGCTGTGAATTTCCACACCCTTTTCATTTTTTCTTTTTTTTTTTTTTTTAAACATCCTCATGGAATGAACTGTATTCATAGAATTTATGACTATAACTTCTGATTGGCTTAGCCTAGGCTGGCAGTGGGTCCATCCTGGAGCCTCCGGTCATTGGCTCTGCCAGACATAGGGAAAGCTTCTGGCAGCTTCTCACAGAAGCCACCCCTGTAACGCCCCCACTACCAAAACCTGGCCACACAAACACAATACACTATTAAATAAGGGTAACAAAACCCTTTAAAAAACCCCCAAAATTAATAACAATAGTAATATATCAATTATTAATGGTCAGGATTGATGAGAAACTTTTCATCTATGGCCGACATAATCTCAAAATATTCAAAGAAACAGATCAGAAAAGACAGCTTTGCTGGCTTATGCTAATATCTAAGACATATTAAGTGAGAGACTGAAGCAAAACTGAGAAATAAATCAACTTATATAAGTTCTTTTTAGAGGAAAATATGGTTGTGTTTGCCATTAGTCCTACATGAAACAGAAGCAGGAAAACACTCCACAAAATAGGAGAAAATAATCTAAAGCTTCACAAAGCTATTAACTCTTTTACCTTCCCCTGCAATCTTGAATTCAACCTCCAGTTGTGAAGATACTTCCCTTTAGGGTATATCTAGAGGTGCTTAGGGAAAATAATTAATTCAAATAAATTATTGAGTTTGTTTTATGGAGGACTGGTTAAAGATTATTAGCTCCCTATTTAAAGATTCAAAGACATTCAAAATCAGAACTGAAGCAAATTAAAGGGCTTCTAACTCACCTGGAAATGAAGTAAGTTGAATAAAGAATACTTTTCATGGGAACAAGACTCCCAATAAATGTTTAATGTAATATAATTAATCAATTTAAAATTTTGTTTAAATTTCAGGGACTTTCTTCATTGTCTTTTAAGACAGTAAGGACTGATCTGCATGGATCATTTATTAGAATATTCTATGAAATTCAGAGTACTTCTATCTAAAAAGAGGTTTAATACTTAAAAGCAACACTTCAAAATATTCATTAGAATGATTAGGAAAAGCAACAAGAGTGTCAGAATCTCTCCACATAGAAACAGTTAAATTGTATGATCTGAGGGAAAGAAATAGTGATTAAATGTGTAAAAGAGAAATAAAAGATTTGATGAAATAGAAAAAAAAAAGAAAAAACAAACCAAGGAATGGTAGTTTATTCTTCTGCCTTTCTTTGGGCTTTTTTTGCTCTCCTGAATCTGTATCCCTGATTTTAGCAGATAGATTACACTTACATATTTTATGTGGAGAAAAAAATGCTACCAATCTTAAAAAAATCAAGTGTATTTCAAACCTACAAAATAATACAGAGTATTTTCAGGAAGTGTCTTTCTTCTGAGAGCTTAAATTCCTATTAGACATGCATAAGATTTAAACTGACGTTTGATTTGCATAAGTAATTTCTGTTCATCAGCTTCATCAGTATGAAATTGTTTACTTGTTGATAAAGATGAAACAATATTGTTTATTTCCAGGACTATTTCTAATAGTATGATGTAAATATAATATTGAAATCTTCAATATTTATTTATATACCTCAGGTGAAACTGTAGGCTACATTGTCTTTCACTGAAATGTAACAGCAAGTTAATAATGAAGTTTTATTAAAGATTATCCTGTTTGGTGTAATTTTATTATTAGTTTAAGTTTATTCTGGAACAAGTCGACCTATAGCTCAGATACACTGAATTTTGATCCTATATTTAAACCAGCATTAATATCAATATTCTCTTTATTTTGGTTTTATATTAGGATCTATTTTTGCACAAATTGTGATAGAAAATTTAAATAAAAATGGAGAGGTTCTGTCCCTCAAAAATATTGGTTACTGTCATAGATTAAAAATTATCACTTTTTGTTTCGCTATTATGAAAGAAAGTTATTTCAAGGTTTCATACGATAAGGATTAAAACAAGTAAGAAAACAACTACCTATATATTGTCCAAATGACCCAAAGATTTTAGGAAATTACAATTTCCCTCTTCTGGCATACACCCATTTTTACTTCAGTTGCTGCAGCTTGGAAATTACTTTAATTAAAAAAAAAAAAAAATCATATTATTGCCTGATGTTTTCGCTGAGTGTTAGAAAATTAGAAACATACTAGAACAGCTATTCAGAACTTATTCTACATTGCAATGAATAATACTATCTTGTTTAATACTTATAGCACATTCAAGGCAACTGGTTAAACCTCTGTCTTTTAAAGCATTTATTAGCTTTTGTATTAGCCAGAAAGATGGAATTTTCCTAGAATTATATAATATCCTGAGTTGGAAAGGACCCACAAGGATCATCGAGGCCAACTCCTGGCCCTGCATAGGACACCTCAAGAGTCACATCATGTGCCTGAGAGCATTGTCCAAATGCTTCTTGAGCTCTGTCAGGGCTTGGTGCTGTGACCATTGCCCCGGGGAGCTGTTCCAGCGCCTTAGCAGTCTCTGGTGCAGAACCTTTGCCTAATACCAAACCCAAACCTCCTCTGATACAGCTTCCTGTCATTCCCTATGGTAGAATATTTTTCTCTTTTCTGTGAATAATGAAGAAGTTTTTGTGGGAAGGGTGGCAGTGTTGAGGGATTAATGTTGATTTTTCACACTGTTCTTGAACAGCTATTCTCACTGAGCTCTTTGATTCACAGAAATAAATTTATCCCTAAAGAAGTTTTGCCAACAGTCATTGATCCCTAATTCCCCAGAGCTTCTTAATTAATAAATTAGAATTTAAGGTGCCTATGTTTTGTTGAGACAATGCTGTTTCTTGATATTCTGCAATAATTTCTGGGTTTTTCTTTGTTTTGTTTGTGCATTTATTTATTTTATTTTTATGTAAAGCTGAATATTTCCAGACATTAATAAGAAATATTCTCCAGAATAATAGCCATCTTATTCCCACTGTTTTTTCTAGTCCTAAAAAGACTTGACATGAAAGGCCTGTAATTTCATCTAGCTCATTTCCCACTTCATGATTGTTCCCTGAGTTATATCTGTTAGTTATTTGTCTAGTTTTTTCCCGATGACGAAGAACTTTCCACGTATACATATATGTGTATATATAGAAAATCAAGTTTTGTTTTCTATATCATTAAACATGCCACTATTTGACTATCACATACCTTCAAATTGTATAATAACAACACTGTTACTCACTTTGAAAAATAAGGAATAAGGCAAGATGAAATTGCCCACTGAATGTGATTTTTCTACCAGCAATGGGTGGAACATAGTATTAATGGATGTTGCTGATAATTTCAGGATTTATGACTTCACTTTTAATGTTGTCAGTCATATGAAGAAGTTTTCCATGTTTGAAAAAGTAAATACCTTGCACAAGCTGAAAGTTTAGTGAGGAAAAAAGCAAGACCAAGCTGTCTCTCAAAGCGTTTCTCAATTTGATTTTTTTTCTGACTCCCCTATGTACTTAGGAAGGTTCATCCTTTTGCAACCAGTGAATTCATATCAGTGGGATTAGACATCTGTTTAAAAGGAGTCACTTTCCACCTGTTTATGGAAAAATTTGAGTGCTGTGCTGGACTGCTACATAATTAGCCATTTATATGGATACATCCTATTATTTTCCACTATTCCTTGTGCAGGTTCTTATCATCTTAGTTCACTGTTTCAAATATACCTGAAGTAAAGTAACCACAATTCTAAAACACAACAAAATACTACATTCTGTTAGTGTTCTACTAGTATATTTAATTACAGTGAAATATTTACCCGCTATATATTCAGAATGTGAATTTTCATAAATCTCCCAAATGCCCTCAGATACTGTACCTAACCATCCATTTGGTAGAAAATAGCTAAATAAAGAAAATATCCTATTTCACATATTATAATATAATTTATTGCATGAATATCTGGGCTATCAAATAAATAATTGATGAATGCAAGAAAGAAGGAAATAAAGTTGGAAGGATTTGATTCTATTTCACCAAACATGACAGAGAATATTTTTTCAAATAAAAGCTCTTCCCATTGCTGTGAAGTCTTCTGCACTTGTAATATGTTAGAGAAGCAAGGGAAAAATAAATCCAAATCCATCACAGAACAATTCAAATTTCCTATCAAATAGACTCTCACAATGACAAATGTCTGTAGGCTATTATGAAACAAAACAATTTATTAGTCTCCCACACTGGTTAGATTTTACATATTTCTCATTTTACTAAGCTAAAGTTGCTTATGGTTTCTTTCTGTTTTTAAAACATGGACTTTGAGTTTATTTAAAAGTTTGATTTTTGAAAGCACAGCTAACACTCAGTTAAATAGTAATTGTATCCAATTGGCCTGATTATGAATCGTTCCTTCAAGTTTTGCTGTCCTCTCTCATGTAGGTTTAATTTTTCTCATATATAAGAAATGCCTGTAGCTAAATCATTTTAGAAAATCAAACATACCTGTAAGTTCAGCAGTCTAAAGAGTCCAAATACCTATGGTGTCTGTAGGGTCAAATAATTTTTAAAATGTTTGCAAAGAGTTCTGGTAGGAAATGCATCTTAGGTGGCATTAACAGGAAGACATGCTACAGACCTGGGAAAGTGATTATTCCCCTCTATTTCATGCTTGTGGTGCTGAGGCTGAAGTATTGAGTGCAGTTCTGGGCTCCTCCATAGGCAAAGGATCAGGCTGGCCTGGAGACCATTGAGTAGTAGAGATTGGAGGCCTTGTTGAATGAGAATATCACAGCTGCCTTTAACTGTGTGGTTTTTGGTTGCAAGAAAAATGGAGATGGACTATTCTCAGAGGTGCAGGGTGAAGAGGTGATCACAACAAAGCTACAACAAAGAAAATTTCCATGACGCTAACGGAGATGAGTTTTCCGCAGAAGAGTGGTTGTGCATAAAATCAGAGGCCCAAGGACGTTGTAGGAATTCCCATTCATGGAGATATACAGAAATTGACTGCAAATGTCCTGGACAACCTGCTCAAACTCTACATGTCTGAGCAAGAGGATGGATTAAATGACCTCCGGAGCTGACTTCAAGCCTACAACCTTCAATAGGTCTATGAATTCAAGAAAGACATGTACGTTTCACAGAAGCTGTAGTATAGATTAATTTCTGGGAAAAAAATCAACATTAAAAACATATACTGCATAACCGCTCCACAGTTTTGTTTGAAGAACTCAGGCCATTTTATTCACAGACCACATTCTTGTAGTTAGAAGCCACAAGCTTAAATTCTGAATCCTTGCATTCGGAGGGTTAGGGAGAAACTGTTCTGCTTACACGACCAAAAATGATGCACATTATACTGAACCAGAGTTACTTGCTTTCAATTAAATTTTATAAATTCAGTGAATACCTGTGCTATTTTAACAACACAAATCCTGGATCATTATTAGAATTTCTCTGTGACGGCGGAGATAATTAATAATTTCTTTCTTAACACAAATTTTATTTCTCTGTCCTGATCAATACTTTTCAAAACCAAACTTAAATTTCTAGACATTAGTGTGCACGTCTCTAAAGTATTTTTTTCTTTCTATAGAGTTTTAATTAAGTGGGATGGAATTGCAAAAAATACATAGATGTGTATGAATTGATGAATTCAAATGAAAGATGAAGGGAAAAATATCTGAAAAACAATCCATTGGAAAAATCACATTTTCATAACTTTACAATATAACAATGTAGATTATCTTTTCTCTTTATCTGACTGAAGTACAGAGGGCTTTGGTTCACTTATTTATGTATTTTATGTACTATTTATGTATTATTTATGTAATATTATACATTAGTGTCTTTTATTTTTGTTTTTATTTCAAAATGCATTTTTGAAATATTGGAAAGGTACACTATCTTGTAGATTCTCCTAGCTTTTCTCATAATTTCAAGTAAGGACTAAGACTGCACATAATATTTTTGTCAAATTATTATTTACTCTTTTGTTATTTTGTTTATGAAGTATCATGCTTACATATGGTGCTACAAAAGTAATTACCAGAATATAAGATCTTGTAGAGAAAAGTTGACACAGTGGATGTTATTTTAATTCCAAATGGTCTTGATTTACAAGCCTGGTTCACAACTTTCCTTCTAATGATTAGTGAGTGATATGTTACATTTTACATGTAGTTGTCATAACAGGGAATCTCAAGCACTTTGCATTAGACACAGACAACTGTTGCACTGCTTTGCCAGGATCTTGAGGTTTGGAATTGCATGTAATGCAAAAAAAAACCAAAACCAAAACCCAAACAAAAAACACCATCACCACTACAAAAAAAAAACCCAAAAACCCCACCCAAAAAATCCCCCAAAACCTGATATGCAGCATATCTGTCTTAAAAGTTTAAACGACCTTTCAGCTTATTTCGAGTTAATGGAAACTACTCGGGAAAGTCAGCAAGCAACTGGGTAGGCGCTGGGTTCTGGCTGGGATGAACTTACCACTTCTTACAATTATAATAGCATAATAGAAAATAATTTGAAAATAAGGAGGGGAATAAAGTTTATTGCACTACTGGGAAGTGGCAAGTTCTTCTAGCCAAAGCCAGTCAGGTCGCTTGAAATAATTTGAAAACTAAGTATACTGACGTATATTGAAAACATTGTTGTAAAGATAGCAGTTTTACAGAGATTTTGCAATTTTTGTATGAATCATTCTAGTGCTTGGAAACACAGATTTTATCATGTACTGTATCTTCAAAACCAGTTTGCATTAATAGAATCAGACAGTTATGAATTATTTAGATGATGTTTTGGCCCTCTTCGTCACTTCATAACTTTCTTAAACATGTTTTGCATTCAAAAATTATTCTCTTACGGCTGTCAACATTGGAGTCTTGATCCTACATGACCTACTTGTATACTTATTATCACTACTGAGAGTAGTCCATGGAGTAATCTTGTTTAAGTATTCAGCATTGTACAATAAAATATTGTGTATATGTCATATGACCTGATTCTAAGTATGTGGAAATAGAGTTCCCAAAGGAGGATGACATAAAAAATCATTTGGGAAATATAAGCCTTATCTTCAGAGGTTTGATTTGCTGGGTCCTGGCAGGGAACACTGGATCATGAACTCTTAGTGCTCTACTGTAACAGAAAATCAGGACTATAGAGAAGAAATAAAAAATATAGAAAGAAACTATTTTAAAAATGGATCAACTCCATTTTAAAACTAGTTTTGTTTTGTCTTAGTTTTCCCTTTATAGGGTTGTTCTGGGAATTTGCCAGTCTTCATGTGACTAAAAAGCTTGCTCTGTTTTCCATCTTCAGAGTATGCAAGGCTGATTACATCCTTTTCTTCTTGCCCTAATTCTCCCGTTGGGTTAAGGAGTTCATGTCGGTCCCCAGAGAATGCACTTAAACAGGAAAGGTTTTTTGCTACCTTGGTTTTATTTGATCTTGGCAGCTTTATAGTGCCTATGACTGGAACTCTAAGCGTGAAAAAAATGTCGAAATCAAATTCAGTATTAGTAACTAAAACGGCATTGAGAACACACCAGTTCAGCTGTTGCAGAGCAGTGCTTTCACATCATAAAGGGTTTTTCATTTTTCCTTTTTTTCCTTTTATTTTTAACCATTTTCTTACTTCACTTTTCTCTTCCTGGCAGGTAGGCCAGAAGCTGGGAGGCGACACAAGCAGCTGACACTAACTGACCTAAAGGATCACAGAATATTCTGAGTTGGAATGGATCTACAAGGATCACTGAGTCCAAATCTTGAGTGAATGGCCCATATGGAAGTAAAACCCACAAGCCTGGTATTATTAGCACCATAATTTAACATTTGAAATATGATATGGTCAGGAAAGTAACACAAGGAGAAGTGCAAAATCCTTCACCTGGACAGGAACAGTCCCAGATACCAGTGCATGTCTGGAAAGCAGTTTTTCAGAAAAGAACCTGGGAATCCTGATGGACATGAGCCAGCTAAATATGGACCAGCAATGAGCCCTTGTGGTAAAGATGAGTCATGTCCAAAGCCACATTAGAGAGAGAATTGCCAGCATATTGAAGGAAGTGATCCTGCCCCTCTCTTCAGCACTGGTGTGAAGCCACACCTGGAGTGCTGGGTCCAGTTTTGGGACCCTCAGCACAAGAGTGACAGGGACACACCAGAGACAGTCCAGCAAAGGGCCACCAGGATCATGAAGTGACTGGAGCACCTCTCCAATAAGGAAGCCTGAGAGAGCCTTGACCATTCAGCTCGGAGATGTGAAGTCTCAGGGGGAATCTTATAAAGACTTCAAGGGAGGGGGCAAAGCAGGTAGAACCAGGCCCTTTTCAGTGGTGCCCAGCCCCAGGACAAGAGCCAAAGGGCACACACTGAAACTTGAGAGATTCCCTGGGAGATTGACTGAACACTGAGAAAGGTTTTCTAGGGAGGCTGTGAAGTCTTCATCCTTGGATACATTCAAAAGCCATCCTGACATGGTCCTGGATAACCATCTCCTGGTGACCATGGTTGAACAGAGAAGTTCAACCAGATGATCTCCAGATTCCCCTTCCAATGTCAACTACTCTCTGACTCTGTGAAAATTCACTAAGCACATGAAAATGTAAGTAAAGGAAAGAAATCACAAAATCCAGAAAGTTCCATAATAGAACAATGTGGAAGTAACAATATAAAGGCTGAGGACAAAGTGACATCATTATTTGAAGAATGAGTTCTGCCTTTGTGCCATCATGCCCGATAAATACTCTTCAATAGTAACCTGATGTAGGTTCATGGGTATGGTACATGCCACAGTTTGTAAATACTAAATTAAAAAACTTGAATTCAAACAAAAATCCATGTGATTTTTGCTTTGTTACATATAAGTAATTTTGAAAATTTCACATTCTCTTAATGTTCACAGCACTCACAGAGCTGATCGAAACAAGCCCTCCTTAAATTTCTTCAAGACTCTCCCTTCCCCTTATTCTGATCTTTCATCTTGTAACTTACTCTTTTCCTATAATTTCCTTTTGTCTTCATTTTTCCACATTATCTCAGTATGGATAGCCCTCTTTGTTCCACATTTTTTTCTTTTTGTGATTAAACACACACTGTCTGTTTGTTAGGAAACACTTCTAGCATTAAATCCTTTCTAAAAGTCACTCCAGTTGCAATATACAAAATGATACAAAACAGCAATATTTGTTTTAAAACTGTCCACTGCATTTCTTCTCTAAACTTCCCAGTGTGTCCCCCCGACATCTTTGTTTGACTCTAAGATTTTAGGTTCTTTGGGCTACAGAGTGTCGTTCATTCTGTACAGCTGTTAATGCTTTACAGTGGAGCATTAATATTAGTCTGAGGTTTGGTTTCCATTACCATGCAAGACACACCATCTAGACAAGAAAATATATATATTAGTATGAGGACAGGGATTAGAGTTCTCATTTGTGATTGGCTAATGGCACTGTAGAGCGATTTGTAAACCTGATTACACCCAATGATTGATAATGGTTCATTTATTTCAAACAGCACAGTGCCAAGACTAAAAGAATCAGCCAACAAAAACATCACTTTATCATTTAGATAACTCACATCCACTTTTTTTTTCACTTTCGACTATATTAAAATATTTTAAAAATAAAATTCTTGAACAAAGAACATCATGGTTCTGATTCAAGGCTCTACTTAGCTGAAAATTATTCACACCAAATCGAAATGACAGTTTTAGACTGCCAAAGTGAACTTTATTAGTATGTCATTAATCATTGTCTTGGAGGTGACACCTGTGGAAAATGATTTAGTGGAGATTAGAGCAGTCAAATGTAACACTGAAAATATCACATTTATTTCCAGCATCAATCAGTCAATGAAATACGTATTAACAAAAAATGACATTTATGTACACTTAAATCTGTTCATAACAAAATGCACTGATTTCTATAAAAGAACATGTTCTATTTTTTCACATTTTATATTGAGTTTATACTTTTTATAAAAAATGCTGTTATCAATGTAATCAATTTAAAATGTGTTATAAAACATATTTGAAAGAAGATTGAAATTGGAAAGTTGTGCCAAAGAGAACCATTTGTTGGAAAAACAAGTATAAAAAAAACTTCCTCTCCTTAAAGTCTATAATCATTGCTGCACAGTTAATATTTAACTCCAAAAGTCTGAAATGCTGTTCACTTTCTTAGACTTTGCAGATTTTGGAAGAAGAAGAAGAAGAAGAAGAAGAAGAAGAAGAAGAAGAAGAAGAAGAAGAAGAAGAAGAAGAAGAAGAAGAAGAAGAGGAGGAGGAGGAAGAAGAATAAAATCCAACCAATCAATTAAAAAAACCCAAACAAATTTAGAACATCTCCCACGAAAGAGCTGGCATCAAAGTAAAGGTATATTAATTCTTATCATTCAAAGAGCAATAGCTTATGCATAGCTTATTTAAATCACAGGTTGGACTAAATAAAATTGCATTCTTTTTTTCACTCTCTGGTTAACACTTCTGTATCTCACCTTTACCAGGCTCAGGGTGCAATAATCCTATGAATTATAACTTAACTTCTTTCCCTTTATTTTCCATAGGAGGTCATTGCTAAAACTGACGACAGAAAAAAATCACTCCATTCAAAAAAAATGTTTTATTATTTTTACTAGAGGATAAGAAACTCAGCCATTATACTCTTTAGGTTTTTAAGTATGAAATACTGTCCTGATGCAAAAATAGAAAAGAAAATCTGTTACTAAGAAAAAAATATTGTCACCACAAACTAAAATCAAACATATATGGTATTCACATTCACAGATTTACAAAAAACCCAACACCCCTGTAAGTATTCAATACTTTAATTTTAAATATTATTTTTTTCTATTAATGAAAGTTCTTCTTATTTGATTCTTAGTGGAAAATCTAAAAACATCTCAGTATGCTGTACTGTCTTCTGAAAATGGATTATTTTCTCTATTCTTCCCTCTTGCACTAAGGTAGTGGGTAGAAACATAAATTCTTGGCAATGTCAAAGAATCATGTCTGTAAATAATTGTATATAATAAATATTACAAAAGTGCACACTATTCCACAGTTACTATGACACAAACCTGATTTAAAGGTTGTGTGTTTTATGTATGTATGCAATTCATTTAAGGATATTGAAAGTACACTTATAAATAGAGAATTTTAAATATAATTCTCTTTCAGAGGGAAACAGAATGTTCACTTTCAAAATGAGTGGCTATGCAATGTATAAAATAAATATGATTCAGACCTCTTAGCATGCAGGGGTAGTTCAAGAAAGTGAGAATGAATTGGCATCTGACATCAATTTAGAAAGTACAGCCAAAAAATAATAGTGCCCATCTAGTTACTCTAGTTGATAAAAATGAGATCCCTGGAGCTCCCTGGAGTCCAGATATATTTGCTTTGCTACACTTAACAGCAAGAATTGTGACCACACATCAGCAATCCACAAAAGGAGCAGTTTGGATATCTAAAGCAACAAATCAAAAATTTATTTGAGAAATAAATTTTTTTTCTTCCTAAAGATAGATCCTTATTATCCACACAACTGCTTTTCCTCATGCTGGCAGCAGTGGTACTATAGGAAATAAACATTTGTGCCTCAATGAGGGCTCTGGGAGTACGAAATGTCTAGATGAAAGACAATGAGAGAAAGTACTGGAAACGATAAAGAAAATGAGTTATTTCAGAACAAAGTCATTGGGAGTAGGAGTTACAACTTGAAGTCTGATCTCTCTAAAGCAAATGCTTCCTAAATATAACATTCATTCCTGGCTTTGAAACCACAAGTTTCTTGGGCAAAGGCACCTCACCATGGACTGTGGTGTTTCAGATCAGATGAGGGCAGGATGCTCTTTAGGAAACAGCAGCAGAGCTCCATTTGGTTGCTTGTCTTTTCAACCAGACATACGCTTCCCTTACTGCTGAACTCTTTTGTCCTTCACCAGTTTGGAAAAGGCACAACTGCTCCCAGATAATGCCCTTTCTTTTATATGTCAGTGGAGTCTTTCCACCAGCTCCAAAGAGCCCATCTTGAATAACTATTTGGCTATATGAAAGTTACAAAGTTTGTAAAGCAGAATGCTCTTAAATAAAGGTGCTTTATGAACATACAGTACAGCTCAGGATGATATAAACCCTTAAGAAAGCACAGCAAACATTAGATCTCTCCAAAAACATGTAAAGAGTGGTAACAACAAGCCTCTTTGGGCCTACTGCTTGAGTCTTTACCACGGTGCAAAATGATTATCAAATCAGAACAAACAGAACAAAACAAACAAAACCATAAACAACTTAATTTAAGCTAACATGAGAATATACTTATGCAGAAAAGAGCATGTGCTACTAGAGCCGGAAGTGACCCCCTAATCAAATTAAAAGAATCAAGGATATCTCAAAGTACTATAAATATTAATATTGAACAGAACCTATTTTGCTTGTAATAAAGGTCAGGAATTCACTTAGAGTACCATTATTGAAAATCTGAAATCTAGCATGGATGGAGAGTCAAACCATAGCTGGTTGCTACGGGTTGCTACAGCAACCTGTGAAGGTTGAAAATGAGGTTCAATGAAGTCAAAAGTCAGGAAGCTGAAGTTAGAACTGTCTTCTTTGTTCATTTTATATTATTCTACTAGCGTGGGATATTCCTCATATTTCAAACACAGTCAAACTAAAGGTGTTTCATCTGCCTGTGTGTGATTTTGCTACAGGACTGTTAAGTGTTTTATACATCAAAATCTATTTTGTTATACTGCAGTCTGAGGTAACTTGCTTTCTAAGTATTTATTAATATATTAGTGAAGCAGTAATAAAAAGGTTTTGTGGACTGAAACTATGAAATTAACTTTTGAGTGAATATTGGAGTTGAATCCTGATATGCAAACCAGAGTATTTTGCCTTCTGTGAAGTTTTATATTTAAAAAATTGTGGTAAGGTGATAACAACATACTTTGGGTCATTAAACAAAGGTCTCTTTCCACTTTCCTAGAAAAACTGAGAAAAGATAGTGTATTAGTGACTTCTACATTTTTTCTGACCGCTCTTTAAGTCATATTAATACCTTTTGTACTACTCTTCTCAAAAGAAAAATGCCCTGAGTTTTGTTTGCTGGGAGCCTTACCTCAGTGACTTTCATCTCTACAAGTTTCAGAGCTGCAAACACTTGTTTTGAAAAACAACAATTCTTCAAAATATTGATATATTATTGGCTTCCTACTTATTCCTTAGCATGCTTAATTTAGTAGCCGTAGTTACCTTTGGCTGGTGTCCTTACTGTTGGTAACACAGAGTATGCATTAGAAGGATGCTTTGCTGGTCCAGAAGCTCTGCGTTTGTATGGCTGGAAACATACGCAGCAGAAAATGACAGAAACCCAGTTCTGGTACAACCACGGTGTGATGACTTTTGCCATATGTTATCATCTGCAGAATATCCAAAGACCCTTCAAACAGACATACTATTCATGCAAAATACTGAAATATATAATCCAGTCATTAGCTGTGTTGCAAATAAGAAACTAGAAATCAGATCAAAACAGAGGGAAAGAGGGCCACATCAGGATCAAGAGAGATTTAGGAATGGCTGAACCAGCTTCTCAAGGATTATTCAACTTCTATCACAGTAATGATTTAATCATGTATTTGTTCACCAATATGGGAAAGTGATCACAGGTTCAACTCACTGTCGTCACTCTATTAAAGCTTTTTCCTCTATTTTTTTCCAAAAAGGAAGTTAATCCACATCATATTTTTTTAATCAAAATTATGTGCATTAAAGTTACTGCTCTGCCTTTCAGTTCTTAATATGATCCATGTGCTACTTAAAAAGACCTCTTAACTTCATGGTGAAACTCTTTGGAATAAAAATTTCTATTTAGAATGAGTTTTTACAGCAAAAGTGGACATTTTCACAATGCAGGTTCTGTTCTCCTTACCGATTTTGTTCTCAATAACTCTAAACTGAAGCTCAAACCTGTACATTTAGATAAGTATAATCACACAGGCTTTAAAGGAGTGGAGGCAGATTCAGAATTTTACCCGCAAATCATCCTCTTTATTTTATACACTAGGGAGTACAAGACAGAATTTGAAAACAAAATATGAATGTCTAAAAGTAGCTTTTTGTCCAGTGTGGGCCATTTGACTTCAGAGGCATTATTTTCTCTTACTCACCATTTCACTAGTCCTCCTGATATCTTAGAGAGCTGGGAAAAAAATAGGATCATACCACTGCAAACCAGGGAAAAATTGACTGAGAGTTTTACAGAAAGTAATTTCTTTGCTAGAGTTCATATTTTTCATTTTTTCAAACATTTTAACATCCACCAATTTTTTTAACTAAGGCATTTTTTTCTCTAAGCAAACTAATAGAGTATATTTAACAATAGTATAAAGGGAACACCTGTGCAGTAATGAGATAACAGAAGATTTCCCAAATGAATATAGAAAAGGAAGATATTGTCTAAATAACCTTTTTACCTTTTTGAAAGAGATAAGAAATGATAACAATGGTAGCTGACATGAGTGCATTTACTGGGACTTTCTTAGTCCTTTGGTAGATCATAGGGACATGTTTTATTTTCCCTAGGTAGTAACAGTAAAAGAGATCAAGGGATAAAAAGCTTAATATTATTTTGAAAAATATCTTATAAAGATGGGTTCGATATCAATGGGAAGTTGCACTGCTCACTTCCTACCATCAGATCAAGGAGTGGTACATAGATGGAATATATCAAACACTTTATAAAAAATCAATGCTTAAACCCTCTGCTGACATATAAATTTATTGGAAGTTATCAACTTGTTGAATGTTCTGATTATTTAGAACTTTGAACAAGTGGTTAATGAAGTCTACAAGCATCAAAAGGAGTTCAGGTAGATAAGACAACTGTATAACCTGCTTCACACATTGCAAATCAAATGACATTACAGAACTTCAGGTATCACCCATACAATTTCAAAATCTAGTAAGTAGAAATTGAAGGAAAGCAGCAAGTTTTGAAATTCTTCTGTAAATTAAAACGGATAGCAAATACTAAGTCTAAAAAGTGTACAGGGTACTATGCAGAAGTTGATAAGAACATACTAGCATACAAAATGGGAAAATCTTGCAATTTTTCTATCACAAAAAATGTTTATTAGAGAAAGGCAAGTGCAAGTAACAATAA
The DNA here is from genome assembly GCA_036630365.1 of Acanthiza pusilla. Classification (NCBI taxonomy): domain Eukaryota; kingdom Metazoa; phylum Chordata; class Aves; order Passeriformes; family Acanthizidae; genus Acanthiza; species Acanthiza pusilla. Next base: position 70,547,918 of record JAXCHO010000034.1, read on the forward strand.
AATGTATACAATTTTTCACTATATGGATTCTTCAGAAAAATTATGCAATATTGCTCTAAATTTCAGGATTCTAGGATTAAATAGGACTTTAAGAAAATAAAGAATTTTAAAATTTCAGCAGAGGTTTTTTTAAAAAAAAAAAACAAAACAGCAATATGAAACTGAAACAGGCAGGACGCTAAGTAACTGTGCTTTCTTCATTTTGGTTTGAAGCGATACAAGATTGGAAGATTCCAAACGATGATGTTGCATTATCATACTGTGTTACTTGTGTTCCCATGTCAGGAACAAAACTATGAGGCCTCTCTCGCCAGAGATCATTGGTTGTTGTAGAAATTTGGGATTTTATCAACACTGAATGCTTGTTCATTTTGTGAATATTTTTAAAGAGAAGTCAGCTCTTAAATTCTGTGTTTGAGAAAATAAATTAGCCCACTGTACTAACTCATACATCAAATGTGACACCATCAAATGTGGCATTATGGATCTACCCATTCATTAGTTTCCTGTTTTCTTCGGTTGTGTTCTAGAGAACTGAATTGCAGGATTTAACTCATAGGGGATTGTTATCTTCTGTATTTGATGAATATATAAAACATATTCCCACAGCATACTGACTGATTAAATAAGGCTTAAAAATTAAATAAATAAACTAATTAAAGCTTTATATGTTACATGCATCTGCATTGTCATAATATTAATTGTATTGATTTTTCTGAATGCTGGTAAGAGTTTTGTTATGTGTGTTTACAAAATACATTCATAAGTCACTTTAAAAATCACCAAAAAATTAGTTTTTTCACACTCCCAAGCTTTGTGCACTAAATAATTCCTAAAATTAGTAATGTATAATAAATTTAAGATTTCCAGAATTAATACCTTATTGAGATTGAATAAGAATATTTTTAGTTTGTTGAATGTAGAGCATCAGTACAAAGAGCAGTGGAGCTTTCACATGTAACATCTCTGAAATGTCAGTACACTAGAAATGGAATAGGCAAAGGTTGCAACCTGTTTGAGACATTATTGAGCAGAAATTAATTAAGCAGGAAACAAAGACGGTTCATGACTTTTACTGGAGTTGTGCCATACAGGCAGTATGTGAAATTATCTCAAGACAGGAAAAGTACCCCAAATTTCTTGATAGTCTCCTTTGTCTATGTATAAAAAGATTATTTATGATAGAAATTTGGAATTGTTTTGAAGTAACATACACAGTCGAAAAACTAAGTTCTTTCTGAGGGGAGACATGAAGCTTTGCACTGTAAGCAGCTGCTACAGTTTGAGACTAAAGGAATTATTTTCCTAGAAAGAAACCTTAAGAGGGCACAATCTATCAAGTTGTATTTTAATTAAAGCAAAAAAAGATGAAGGTGTAGAAACATTAGTTTTGTTTTTCTGTTTGAAAGAAAATAATTTTATACTAATCACTCTATTTAAGTACATTTTCAGTCTCAGTAGGTTCAAATTAAATCTATTAAATCTAAAAATCATGGCAATGATAGATGATCCTTCTGGCTCTTACAATGCTTTCACCAAAAGTACTGCACCACCACTCAGGGTATCTGAGATTCTAAGCAAAGATTTCACATGAGAAATAAATGAACACTATTTTTGTTCTGTTTTAGGAAAATTGCGTATATCCTATTTCTGTACACTTGCAGACTGGACTGAGCCAATACTTTACTGTTGTTAATGAAGTGATTTGTTATTTTTTAATTGGCACAAATATAATCAGACTGTGTGACTTTTTTACTGAATAAATAGAAGCAAAAGAGATAGACATTCATAATCCAAGTAGCGAAAAAAACCTGTGCCAAGGTTAACAACATATGTTCATAAATGTATCTAGGCACTTCCTTTGATCTTGCAATGAGGTATCGATTCTTGTCACTATTGTGAATATGAGTTTCTTTCATCACTTTTGATATCTGAAAGTAGTTGTCATATTTGTGTCTGCTACCCTGCTCAGGCCATAATCAGTCTTATTCAGTATTTTGTCAGCTACGAAAGTTTCATGGGCCGATCCAAGATGTTCAGAGCACCAAGAAAAATACAAGCAACACAATCTATTCACTAGGTTTTACCCCAATGTTCATCAGTTAGCAATAAATTTTAAAACTTCGGCTACAATGTTTACAATTCCTTGCAAAGTCATTACAATAATTGCAATCAATAACTGTAGATCTCCTGGAAGCTTACTGTAGGGTTTTTTTTATTCACATACATATCAACCCAAAATACTGCTGATTCTCAAGGATTGTCTGCTAGCTTCAGAGCAGTGACTTCTTACTTTAATAATCCCCTGGAATCAAAACAGGTTTTTCTCAGGGTCTTCGTGTGTCACCGTTTTAAACACTGATACACTGTAATCCAGTCCTGTTTCATCTTCAAAAAGAAGGGAGAGCATATTCAGCATTTGAAATATTTTCTAATAGAACTACTAATCCTCAAATAAATCTTGTAACACACACACCCCCGCCAACAGTTTCTGTCCAAGGCTAAAAACATGCCAGAGCTGAGTTTCTGTAAGCTGTGTAATTGAACCATTACTTGTCTTAAAATTCAGCTATACCATCTGCTTACGTTGATGTCCTGAACTCCTTGCTAGACTGTTTTGACAAATCTTTATAAAAGCACTTTCCACGGTCACAGGTAGCATTACTGTAATCTTGCATGACAATAGTTTAACAAAGAATGGGTTGTTATTATATCTTGAATATCATATATACCAAATTTGTATTTAGAGCATGGAATTATAGAGCAATGAAGAACGAGAAGAGTGTAAGATATGGTAGAAAATGTAGGAAAATTACCCCAGTTATATCCCAGAGCGAAGAGGAAGGAATCTTTGTCATCAATACCCATAAACTTTCCTTAAAGTACTGTGGATGCTGATGACTCAACACAACCTTCCCGCAGTCAGCAGCCATCAATCCTGTGACCCAGTGGAGCCATGGAACGGCACATGAACTTGTATAATAGTCTAATGGTGATATTACCTGGAATCTTTATTTAGTAGTATTATTTCTTTCCTTTTTCTCTAGTAATTAAATTTGGTCTGAAAACAATTCTTTGATTAGACTATTTTGGTTAGATTGCAATAAAGTGTTGTATTTCTATCCAAGGTATATTCCTTTAGCCTACATAAAATACCCATTTTAAGATCAACAAATGATGGGGATATAGACAAATTGAGATGTAGTCTGGATACAAAAAGAACAAAGAGCCACAGGGATTCAGACTAGAAATCTCTGATAATCTTACATACCTGGAAACCTTTCCAAGAGGAAAAGAACACTTCCCAATAGCCTAAATTATGTAACAGCTTTTTTTTATGCTTCTCCACTGTGTATGTGGTGTGAATTCTGTCTGGTACTATTGATTAGATCCTTAACATTATATTCAAAACCAAACACAAACAACAATGCCTAGTCTAAGGTCACAAAGATAATAATTATTGCACATTTTTACTAGGGAATTTTAAATATTATATTTATCATTAGAATTCAATTTAACATTGTGACAAATTCAAGAGTTGCTGAAGTGTTCAGAAATTTTAATGAATGCATTTATTCCTATTGCATTCTCTGCACTCCTAGTCTACTCTCACACACTGTTTGCAGTTTCAATTAGAAACTGAAACATCGGAAAATGGATTAAAAGCAAATAAACTGTGTTCTCTTTAGTAGATCCATGATGTTATAAATTAATGGCAACATGTACTGTAAGACTGAAAAATGCAGATTATTGTCTGTTGGAGTCATACATGTAGGACAAAGAACTACATTCACTCTGAAAGAAAACCTAAATTGATGAAGAATGCTGTAGCCAAAGTGTACATCCTGATACAGACAGCAGTACAGATAGCTGATTCTCTCTTTCCAAAACTGAGTTGCACTCAGCTGCTCAAAATGAATTGATTTTATTGCTCCTAAATCAAGCCAACATGCCCAAAGTCAAATACAGATTTACTGAAGTTCCTGAGTGAAACCATTTAAAGAAAATACCTTAAAAACATTAGATAATGGAAACAAGCACACTGAATACTGAAGAACACAAACAAATATTGCAAATCTGTTCATATGTTAACATCTGATTTTACCACACTCCAGTTCAGCCAGCTGGAGGGGATAAACTTACCTGGATTAAGTGAGGCCCTATTTAGGCAATCCGCTGTGCTAGCCCTGAGATTTATATCCTCTTAGCGGGAGCAAACTGAAAACTATTCCCCCTCATGTGGGGAAGCAGAAGGATAATTACCGATCTCTTCACTCTCCTGACCAGTGACAGGACTCCAGGAAACAGCACAAAGATCAGTCAGGGGAAATGTAGGTTGGATATCAGGAAAAGGATTTTCACTAGAGGGTGGTTGGGCACTGGGACAGCTCCCCATGGAAGCGGTCACAGCACTAATCCTGACAGAGTTCAAGGTGCATTTGGACGATGCTCTCAGGTAAAAGATGGGCTCCTTGGGGTGTCCTTCATAGGACCAGGAGCTGGACTTGATGATCCTCTTCCAACTCAACATGTTCTATGATTGTAAGATTAATCACATGCCATTATAACTGGTTTAACAAAGACTTAACAATTATAGGGTTTGATTTACTGAATATTTTTTCCCAATATGCTACAGATTTAGGTTATTTTGTTACAGGCAAGGTTACCGGGTTTCCTAAATCCTATATACACTTATTAGGCTGGCTAAGCCTTAATCTTTGTCTATAAAGAGTAGGGACTTCTGATTATTTTTCTATTTTTCTGGCAATCTGCTTTTGTGCTCCACATTCTCTTAGTCTCTGAATACAGCATTGCCTTTTGATGTTTTTGATGTAGTTTAAAAATATTTTAAAAGGAAATTCAGGTTATCAGTTTATGCAGCACAATATTTTGAGGTTTGACAAAGAAACAAAAATTTACTAAGAGGTCATTCAAGCGATAATAGTCTTTATCTGAGTTAGAAATATTTCTCTCTCCTTTCTTTTAACTTTGATATTATTTCAGACTATGTTGTTTTCCTTGAATAGAGTTCAAACACAGATTTCCTGGATACTCAAATGCTTTATAAAAGTTGTATGCCTATTTGATGGGGACAGAATCTCAAAAGCAAAAGAACCATATTAAATTAGTTCACTCTTGTAGAAAGAATATTGTGTCTTGTTTGTTGTAATTGTCATTGTTTATGATGCAGATACCCAAGAAGCAGGTGTAAAAGAAACTTTAAATGTCACCAAGATTTTAAAAATTAAATCCAGGGATCTATTCTATATCGGTTAAAATCAGCAAAGACCTTTTGTGTACCTCCACCCTTTAGCTGGGATGTTGATAAGATGAAGTAAGGGATACGGTATGGTCATATTCTAGGCTTTTGATGTCTTCTGTCTTCTGCACAGTTACTAATTTGGGCCTTCATTAACCTCACAGTCCACAAAATCAGCAATGCAACAGCAGTTCTTTCATGTATTTCAAAGGCTCACTTCTCCTTACGTGCCTGCCAAGGTACCCATCCTATATCAAATTTCATTGCTCTCAGTCAATATTTAGAGTGAAAAAGGAAAATAATATAATTTTCTAAATGCATGGATTTACACCTGTATGCAAAGTGTATGCAAAATTCTCTAGGAAGTTAGCTTTCCTTACATGCACAGTGAACCTAGGACTGACAAGTGGTGTGAACTTTCTTGCCAGAAAAGTTGCTCATGAACTTGCCCTGAAACCACGAGATGTTACAGCAAATAAGACCTTCAGCCATTTATTTGCTGGACTCAGTGCTCCAGCAATGTGGTTGTACCTCATGTGTTGGTCAACTACATATGCAGATGTTCACAGAACTGTTTTCACAGAACTGTTTTGGACTGCTGCAGTCCAAAATGTCAAGCTGATAAAACTGCTTAGCAGTCACATGACTTATGAAAATAAATTGGCTACTGCTTTTGAGCTTAAAGTTCTCTCTGTACTTGTAGTCTTGCCTCTGATTCACTACAAAATATATGACCAATAGAATAAAATTAGGGTGGTTGAAAAAAAAGCTTTTCAAGGGAAAGCCTTGTAATGATACTATACCTCAATATTTTTTGCTGTTAATTTCCTTCTTAACTTGCAAGATTCATCAGGTAGAAGGGACATGTCACCTTTCTGCTCAAATGGGTGATAGTACTACCATAAAAGTAAGGGATTGTAACTACCTTGGCACACAGAAAAAGAAAGAAACAATTGAGTGACTTTGCAACCTGTCAGCTTGGACATTCAGACCTTAACAGGCAGACAGATTTTAGCTCCTATGTTCATATATTTGAATATAAATATTATTATCATTTTAATATATGCTTCTTTAAGGAGAACGACACTGAATTCTAGGAGCAGGAATTACATCTCTGCAATCCTTCCTGAAACTGCCACATTCATTTATAAGTATTTTCTCATAGATTTCTGTAATTGCTGGAGTGTTTATCCTCCCTTCTACACAGGGAACTGGAACACTGAGGACAGAGCTTTGGATATCTCTCTGGAAATTCCCACTCTAGGCCCAATTATTTATTTCTCCATTTCTATTTTTTTTCTCCCACCGTGCAGAGTATGACAGTAAGAAAAATATTGTTCATAAATGCATGGGAGATGTGTGTGTGGTGGAGGGTGGGGTTTAGCTTCATGTTCAGGCCTTTGAAAATATTCACTCATGCTCAACTCCTTACATCAGTTCCTATTCAATTTGGTACTTAAATGCCATGGTCACACTGGGTCTCTGCTGCAAGTGTTGCTATTATCAGCTCTAGATTGATGAGAGAGGAGGACATTTTTGGACTCCTATTTCTAAACATAAAGCTTTCATAGCAGCAGTTTTCTCCTGATTTTTGAACTCTGAGATGCAGGGAGCCAAAGAGAACCAGTGGTGCTGGAGCAGGGTGAATAATACGTACTTTTCACTTCTGCAGTTCTGTGACATGATGCAAGAAGATGAGACATCATGGCTGTAATCACCACTGCTTTTTGACAGCCTGACAAATGCTTGAAATTACTGTAAACAGAACACATCTTCAACTGGCATGTGACAGAGTCTTTCTATTAAAGTTTACATAATACTGCTCATTTATACAAGCTGATAATAAGACTAAAACATGCATTTCACTTTTTCTTTCCTGTCAAGTACAAGATTTTACAAAGAACCTGAAAAAAGTGACCTCTGTGTGAGTAAGGAAGTCAAAGGCAAAAGTTTTGTTTTATTTTATATCCAGGCTTTCACTTGAGGGGATAAGAGTTTTTAAATTTACAGCTGCATATCTACATTTCTAGGCCATGAACTTACACACATATGGCACACAGTGTGATTCTTGAGGCTCTCCTGTACAGGGCCAGGAGTTGGATTTTGATAACCTTTTTGGGTCCCTTCCAACTCCGGATATTCTATGATTCTGTGATTCACACACGGGTAATAGACTTTGCCAGCACAAAATACATTGAGTAGAAAGAGAACACAATTACCATTAGATGTTGTGGGGCTTGTTAGGGATAAATAAAACCAGGTTTATTTCACGCTATGACCTGCATCTCCTGGGAAGTGAGACTTTTGCAGCCTTGTTCTAAAATGGCTAAACCAAATGTTTCAAATAGAAAAGGGAAGCTATGCTTAAATGATGAAAAAAATTAATTACAGATTCATCAGCAAGTGACTGTGTGTTAGGATGCCCAGAATAATAAAGAGAGTCCCTAATTGTTATGCCATGAACTACTGAGTATTGTCTTTAGTTCTGGGGCCCCCAGCATAAGGAAGACATGGACATATTTGAGTTGGTCCAGAGGAGGCCATGAAGGCTCTCAGGGAGTGGGGCATCTCATCTTCAAGGACAGGCTCAGAGAGTTAGGGTTGTTTAGCTTAGAGAAGAGAAGGCTACCAGGAAACCTTGTAGTGGTCTTCCAGTACTTACAGGTGGCCTACAGGAAAGATGGGGAGGGGTATTTTATCAGATAATATTGTGGTAGGTTGAGGGATATTGGCTTTAAACTGAAAGATCCTAGATTTACATTACATATTTTGACAAATTTCTTTATGTAACTGCAGGCCAGTCAGTCTGGCAAAATCATGAAGCAACTTCTCTTGGAAACTCTGTTAAGGCGTGTGGAATTTAATGAGGTCATTGGTGACAGTCAACAGGCTTCACTAAAGGTAAATCATGCATGACAAATTTGGCAGACATCTACAACAAAGCTGTAGCAGAGGTGGATGATGGAAGTGCAACAGACTTGTGGAAAGCATTTGACAGTGTCCTGCATGGCATCCTTCTCTCTAAACTGGAGAGACATGGGTTGGATGGATATACCACTCTGTCAATTAATCATTGGCTGGATGGCTGTAGGCAAAAAGTAGCGGTCATTGGCTCGACATGGAAAGCAGTGGAGAGTGATCCTCCTCAGGGGTCAGTGTTGAGACCAGTGCTGTCTAACCTCTTTGCTGACCATATGGACAATGGCACTGAATTTGCTGATGACACCGAGCTGAGTGATGCAGCTGACGTTCTGCAGGGAAGGGATGCCATCCAGAGAGACATGGACAGGCTTGAGAGATGGGCCTGAGTAAACTTCATTAAGTTTAACAAGTCCAAATGTAAGGTCCTGCACCTAGGTTGGGACAATGCCAAAAAAATACAGGCTTGATGGAAAATGGATCAAGACTAGCCCTGGGGAGACAGACCTGGGGGATTTGTGGATGAAAAGCTCAACGTGACTTGGCAATGGGCACTTACAGCCCAGAAAACCAAACAGATCCTGGGATGCATCCAAAAAGCAAGTCAAAGGAGGTGGTTTGTGAGACTCTACCTGGAGTACTCTGTCCACCTCTTGTGCCCCTAACACAGGAAAGGTGCTGACATGTTGGAATGAATCCAGAGGAGAGCCACCAAGTTGATCAGAAGGCTGGAACACCTCACTTATGCTTACAGGCTGAGAGAGTTGGGATGGTTCAGCCTGGAGAGCACAAGGCTTCCTTGATATTGGAATATCAGCCTTCCAATACCTAAAGGAGGCCTACAAGAAGGCTGGAAAGGGACTTTTCACAAGGACATATAGTGATAGGTCAAAGGCGAATGACCTTAAGCTGAAGGAGGTTAAATTTAGGTTAGATATTAGGAAGAAATTCTTTATTGTAAATGGTGGTGAGACACTGGAACAAGTTGCCCAGAGAAGCTGTGGACTCCTCCTGGAGGTGTTCAAGACCAGGCTGGATGGGGGTCTGAGTAATGCAGTCTAGTGGTAGGTGTCCCTGCCCATGGCAGGGCATTTGGAACCAGAAGATCTTCAAAGACCCTTTCAAACTGAACCATTCTATGATGTGGTGAAAATCACACTAACCCAGAATTATTATATGTGGGTTAATCCATCTGCCTGGATATTGACAAATTTTGAATGAATGAGGGAATATCCTGTCTGATTCATTATCTTTACACTGTTGTGCTTTCAAGACTGTCTCCATTTTTTCATGACAATCCTCAAAAGTCAATTCACATTCAAAGAGTGAGAGTTCTGACTCTTCCCTGTTTTAGTTCTTCATTACTTCTGTCTGACTGTAGGTAATTTCATACCTAGCAGCCTTTCTACAGTTCGGTGGTGACAATCACAAATTAAAAACTAGATCCAAAGGTATCTAGAGTTTTTCTTATTTTTATCTCTTTCAAACACAATTGATATTCTTGATCCTAGTCCCACTCATGTTTTAGAGTAGTTCTTCATCTGTACCTGCACTAATTCAGTTCTTTCTTTGTTGGTCTCCTGTTGTTGCTTATCCTGCCTTTTATTCTAAGAGGTTTTTTTTCTTTTTTGCTCTCTGTCCTGACTTTCAAGGGATTAACTTTCTATCTGTAGATTTTGCATGGATTTTTTTTTTTTGCAGTTGTGGTTTTGTTGTTTTGTTTGTTTTTTTCCCCTTTTTTCCTCCTAATTTCAGGCTTTAACTGGTTTGATTCAATGTCTTCAGCTGGGCAGGAGCTGGTTCCTGCTGCTTAATGGGACTGTAATTTTTTATCACATAGTCTTGATGTTGGTTTGATTCTTTCCTTTGTAACCACATCATATAGCCCATTATATGATTTTCCTTCTTTTCATGGCTGACTGAATAGAGCTGACCAATTAGTTGTGAATTATTAAACCGCTAAAGGTCTAAAGTTATTTCTACTTGGATTTGCAAATAATACAGTGTGATAGAACTGAAGCTATAGAAGCAGGTAGTCAGTGTGAGTGTTTTGGGGAAATTTTTATTTTACCCTTTGGGGAGAGTTGAACATATGTTTGTGATTAAATATACATATATAAATTAATAAACACTGAATTGGAAAGACTCCTACCACCATAAGTGGTTCTACAAAGAGTTTGCAAAGATGAATCACAAGCCAGTTCCTTGCATACACTTGAACCAGCAAGAATCCTGTGGGCAATGGCAGATTACCTTTCAAGGAAAAAATGATAATGCATTGTAGCCCCTGAGATTAGCTCAGTTTGTTAGACCATAGTCCTAATAACACCAAGATTGTGGGATCAGTCATCATATGGGCCATTTACTTAAGATTTGGACTCGATGATCCTTGTGGGTCCCTTCCAACCCAGAAAATGTATATGCATATATATGTATGAATATGTGAATCTGTATTTTTTTTCCTAATGTCTGAGTGCATTTGTAACATCCACGACTAGATGACAGTCATTACCCTAACTCTTGGACCCTACCTGTAAAAATTTGTTTGTGAACTTTATCTTTTCTCAATTTTCCATCCCTGCAGAGCCATACAATGAAAGCAAATCAAAGCAGTCTTCAAAGTTCCAACACAGAGATTTGACAAATTGTATTGTAGTTATGACTGTTAGTACTTATAGTACTAAAAAGTTTCAGCTTCCAAGCCTTTAAAATAATTATACAACTAATTATATGGATTCAAGCCTAAGGTTTTTGTCTAATTAATGGTTGCCTAGCTAATGACACATTATAAAGTATTTTATAAACTTCTGGAAAGGTTTGCAGGTTGAAAGGTTTGAGAAGGCTTTTTTTGGTGAATTTGTGTTTATCCTAAGTCAAGGGCTTTTTTCTTTCTTGTCTCATGCTCTGTCAGTGAGAAGATATTAAAAAAAAAACTGAGAGGGAGCATAAGCAGGAGAGGTGATCCAAACTGGCCAAAGGGATATTCTACACCGTAGAACATCACGCCCAATACATAAGGCCCAGTACATCATGCCCATAACATCCCCCCACTACATAAATTGGGGGGGAGTTACCAGGAAGAGTGGCCGACCTGGGTTTGGAAAAGTTGGTCTGGCACTGGGCAGGGGCTGGTGAGCAATTGCAACATGCATCAATTGTTTTTCCCTTTTTATTATCATCATTATTATCATTTACCATTTTTGCTGTATTTTATTTTGTTTTATTTTCCACTGATAAACTGTAACCTCAACACGCAAGCTGTACTTAGATTCTCCTCCCAGTTCCACAGCGGGGAGGAAGACAGGGACTGAGCAAGTGGCTGAGTGGTCATTAATTTCTATCTGGTTTTAAAACCACAACAGTCCATTTTCTGGCAGCCACGGATTAGATGTTCTCAGACAGATTGGCTTATAAAAAAATGAAAATCAAAAGTCCTCTCCAGAATTTTATGCTGTCCATCTGCTCCCATGTTCTGCTTTTTTTTTACTGCTTTCCTTTTGCATATTACCTGGTTTGTAAAGTCCTCTAGATCCTTTGCGTTTTCTAGAACGTGTTTTCATATAAATTTGTCCTGGCATTATTTAACTTAGGCTATATGAAAAAGTCAATAAGTAATAAAAAAAATAAAGTCTATGTGCAAGTATCTTGAAAAGACTTTAAAAAAATTACTCTTGCTTTGATTATTTGTTTTTGTTGCATGGAAGGAAAAGGTAATTTTTTTTTTTTTTGCCAATAGTCTGGTATGATACTTTTGAGAAACAAAAGTAGTAATCTAAAGTTTCTGTCATTTAAAGTTATGAGGTGTTAAAAATTGGTTTTTTTGCAACAATATTTTAACAGATCTTTAATCTCGATGGAGTTAAGTTTCTAGTTTGGTTATACTAATGTGTCTTAAAAGAGCAAATCTTTTAAACCAAGGCGATGAATCTGTGATAGTGGTTCACTAAAATTTATAAACTTCCTTATTTAAAATTTTTATAGAAAAATTAAACTTTAAGGACTAAAAATATAATTTGATATTATGGAATCATTGCCTCACTGAAACACTACTGTGATGAAATAGAAATATAAAAGATTTTGTTCTTTTGTTCTTTAATTTATTGTCATATATGTAACTCTTAAAGATGCCACAGAACTGGCCAAATATATTACTGCAAAGCAAAGTTTTTGCCAGTGCAGTCCTAATTACGTAATTAGAAACTTCCCTGATTAGGCAAGTGAGCTACCAGATACTATATTTAACATTTCCATATTTAATTCACCGAACTAATAAACATAATGATAAATCTAAGTTAATTTTTCTAAGCCTGAAATCTCTCTGTATGTATTCAAAAATATGTAACTTGGAGCTGGTAAGATGTTACACTCAGTAAGATGTTTACACTCAGGAAAGAGTGCAAAATGCTATCTCTGACAGGGATAGTATTTTAATTTTCTCTATAGAAAGAACAAATTTACGTATCACTATTTGCCTGCCTGCTGTTACTTTTACTCTGAGAAGCACTGTCCCTGATTTTTCTGGTGCACCTATATATCTAATACTCTACTTGTGACCAAGAACAGTTTTTGTTGCAAAGCCTAAAAGGAGCCATAATACATGCCTTCACATTCTTTGGATTGTATGTATTGCACTTATTAACTTTGAAAAATTAAGTATCTGATGTAAAACTTGAGTCAATCCTCCATTTGCTCATTTATCTGTCGAGTCTAATATTAATCTTGAGTTTTAAGCAATGTTAAAAAAAGTCTTGAATATTATATAATTAAATCAAAGAATTGTGATCCTTTTAAAATGAAGAAAAATAAAAGGTTAAGTATCATGCACCAATCATCAGAAAATTAAAATCTTAATCAATTGAAAATTTTCTAGTGAAAATGAACACTAGCGCTGTGCAGTACATACAGTCACTGTGTATATACCACACAATGCTATTGTTCATTTTAGTCTTTTGTTATGTGAACGAAATATTATTGGATTTTTCTATGGAGTATGTTGAAAAAACACAAAAACTGAGTAGGTTTCATCAGATAACAGAAGAAAGCAAAACAAACAAAAAAGGACAATTTTTAGATTGGCATATAACAAGAGAAACTAAATGCGGGTCTTCAATTCAGCCCTTATTTCAGCCTGTGAATTCATAGGAAAACTCTTAGTTTGGGTCTGATTTTTTTTAATAGAAGGCTTTCACCATAAGATAGTGACCTTGAGTAAGAAATAACCCAAACTATTTTTCTCATAATGAAAGCGACTCTTCTGCTTGACTTTCAGTAATTCGTATTTTTTAGGTGATTATAGCATTTAGAACAATTAATATATCTCAGGACTGTTTTCTTATATGAGCTACCAATAGGTTAAAAAAAACCTATTCTTAAACTCAAAAAGGAAATAAAATATAGGTCTAGACTGAGAAGTGGGAGACTACAGAGAAACAATAAGACCATAATCTGATGTAGAAATAATCTTAATATTCTCATTATTTTATTCTTTTGCTTCCTAATGTCTTGTTTAAATAAAAGATTTTAAGAGCAATCTGCAAGAAAACAGTGACTCAACTCCTCCAGAATGGAAGAAGCATTCCAACTGCAAAAATAGACACCTTAAAAACCCCCAGCAAATGGACAAATAAAGGCATGTTAGGGAAAACAGATATAATAATTGTTGATGAGAGATAAGAGTTTGTACTCTGTTAAGAGTCATAAATATAAATAAAGTAGTTATGCTGTAAGATCAGCAAACACTCTTTTGAACTATTTTCTTAGAAGTCTGCCAAGGGAAATGAGATACTTCATTCCCAGATGAAATTGCAGTTGGCAGGAGGTTGTATTTTCCAAATAAAGTGCCAGGCTTCCGTGATGAAATACTGGCTCTTTAGAAGATGGTTGCTTGATAAGAAGAGACAAGATATGAGATAGTGTTTTATTTATTTTCTTTAATCTCTTAATACATGTTCATGGACAATAAATGGAGCAACATACAAGAAACTCCTAACTTGAAAACAACAATTATTTTAAGAGTACTATTTTGCAAAGAGTTAATGTAGGGAAAAAAAGCCCTAAATAAAAGAGAATTTTCATGCCTTTGATAAAATCTTCTCTTTACTAGCAATTGAAAGTACAAAACTGGAAAGGTGGAGTACTGAAGACAGTTAAAAATTGGCCTAAGTATTTTAGACATATGGTTATCTACAAGTCACATTGATTTCCCTGGAAACCGAATGATCAGTTTCTCTAAAAATTTGTCCCACATGGCTATAAATCTAAATACAGGCTTGACTTTAGGCTGAGTTTCAAAATATTTGTCTAAATTCTTTTTTATATTGTTTTCTGCATTGAACAGACTTCAGATGAAGGGGCAGATACTCCAAGTGACATTTTGAAAAGGCAATTGCTGAATCGCATTAATTCAAAATAGCTATCCAGGTCTAGTTTCCTCATAGGTATTTCAGGAATAGTAACCTGTCTACCTTGAAAACTGAAACTAAATTGATGAACAAACTTCTGAGCTTGGAGCTATCTTCTTTTAAATATGATTTGCCAGGCTCTGTCCCAGAACTCAAGAGAAATTTTCAATGTAGATGCAGAGTGTACACCACCCTTTTCAGACAGCTTTCCATATAACAAAGTATTTTTTGTTGCTATGACTAAAGTAGATGAAAAGGAATTGCGACTCTGTCAATCCTTGAAAAATAACAGTTACTAAAAGGAAAAGAATTCTTGTGAAATTTGCAGAATGTTCTAGGAAATCTACTAAGGGCTTAATTTGGGAGGTAACCATGCCATATTTTCAGCAGTCGAGGTTGGCACAATTTTTTAACTCACAATTCTAGGAAATTACTTTTCTGTTCTCCTTATCCGCATGCTATCTCACCCGTGTCTTTTTATGTGACAGGCAAAGTTATATAAGTTTAGAGAAGCAAGAAGAGGGTCTTAACTGGAGGAGAAGAGTAGCAGCAAGGAGCATGGTAGTGTTTATTACTTGAAAGAAAGATTAAACATTGAAGCGTAGGAAGAAGTAAGATATTTATAGTGAGAGAAAAAGTGCAAACCCTGGAGGCACTGAAGATCAGTATATAACTTTCCTTCATTTTTGTTCTAGAAATTATGTCTTTTACAGGGCAATGAAATCTGCTAAAAGAAAAGGGCCTCAGGAAAGCTTTGAGCCTAATTTAAATGGAGATATTTTTCAGGCCATTTATTCTCATTCATATTTTTTTAAAACATTTAATGAGTCATTCTCATTATATTTAAAATATGGATTAATAACTTCCCCTGTAAGCTTTTTTGTTCTTCATATATTTGATCATTGCAAAAGGAATATATATTTACATGTTGCTCACTTCCAGTTTATTTTAATTTAGCATATATCAGTTAGTACATTTTATCAAAAGAACCAGCATTAACAAATTCTCACTTATACAATCTGGTTGCTTTCATCATTCATAAAAACATTTCGTAGTTATTTTTTCTCAATTCTAATTCTGATTTGTCTCTAATATTTTGCTAACATTTTATTTAACTACATTTTATTTATCCAGCAAAGATTCCTCATAGTGTTCTTTTGTGCTGGTTTTGGCTAGAGTAGAATTAATTTTCTTCACAGTGGCTGGTATGGGGCTGTGTTTTGGATCTGTGCTGAACACAAGGCTGATAATACAGAGATGTTTTTGTTGTTGTTGAGCAGGGCTTGCACAGAGCCAAGGCCTTTCCTGCTTTCCTTACTGCCACACTAGTGAGGAATTTGGGGGTGCTGGGGAGTTTGGGAGGACACACAGACAGGACAGGTGATCACAACTGACCAAAGGGATATTCCAGATTAAATTACATCATGTTCAGTATATAAAGTGAAGGGAAGAAGGAGGAAGCAGGGACACTGCAGTGATGACATTTGTCTTCCCAAGTGACTGCTACATAGGATGAGGCCCTGCTCTCCTGGAGATGGCCGAACACATGCCTGCCCATGGGAAGCAGTGAATTCACATCACAAAAGTCCAAATAATAAAATGTGTTCTTCAGCTACTACACGAATGAAAGGAGAAAGATCACACGTTTCTTTCAATGGGTCACTTACAATTATTTTAGTTTAAATAATTGGAATTAGAGGATTACAAAAAACATGCCTATGCTGGATTTTTTTAATCTGACAGTATCTTAGATGATTTAGAGGAGATGAATACTTGCAGCCAAAACTCAAAAACAGTTGTATTCTTCTCAAGAAACATCAAGAGAAGATATTAACAGAAAACAATGAAGTAAAAATCAAGAAAAACTGGGAATTAATTCAGATTAATACTCAGCTCAAGATAGGTGTAGAAGTAATTTTGACTTGCAGACTAAGAAGCAGAAAAAACCCTTGCTATATCTATCGAAAGAAGGTAGGATATGATTTTCGAATGTCTTTCTGTCATCGCTCACAAAGTGGAAAACTGTGATATTTAAATAGAATATCAAGAGTTTCCTTCCATCTTCTTTACATCTTTTGACATTTTTCTTTTCTTAACAATATGAAATCTATTCAGAGATTTCTTTTTTTCCAGATCCACTAATTATTTAACTATCATCAACTTTTGTTCATAAATTGTTGAAAGCAGCAGGGAGTCACTAAAGCAGATGCTGTGATTACTTTCTAAAATTGCAGGTGTCTACGCAGTTCAGCAGTCATTACCATGTAAGGTTGCTTAGTGATGGGATCTAAAGAATTGTGGGTTGGGAAAGTACAGGCTGGAGAGAATAATTTATGCCTAAATCACCTGTCAAAAGCCCTGTCCTTCAAGGTGCTGAGCCCCTCCCAAGAGACTAACACCTTCTATTGAAACCTGATTTAAGACTGAATACTTCTGAGGATACACTTAGAGGAGTCCAGAAACAATGCCTTGTTTCAGAGTTGATTATTTTGCACAATCAAAATGGTGCTTTCATTTTTTTCTCATGTAACTTGCATTTGTTTCCAATGGTTTTAGTGGGAGGGACAATGCAATTGTATTGAGGAGATATTTTTCGTTCCAGTGTAAATAGTCATTCTACCTTAATAACTAACATGATTTCAGAGCACCTACATTTTCAAAAATATTTGGCAATGTTCATACATGCACCTGCCTTAATCTGAACATTACTGTATTTTCTAAAATGCTGAGTCCAGAGGCTAAGTGCTAAGCACCCAGCCTGCAAGCAATCACTAGTGGCGCACATGGTGAAGTGGATCCAAAAAAATTGATTCCAATATCTGGCCTCTATAGGATATTCAAGATACATTTTGAAAAGCAAAGTCTGAAAGTATTACTGATTCATTTCAGAATCTAATTTTTTTTCTTGTCATAAAATAAATATAAAAATAAAATCCAATAAAAAATTTTCCAGATTTGTCATTAATTTTGTCCCTCTATAAATCTTGAATATTTTGATAATATTATTTCTACAGTGATTTTGTTTACTGTTATGGCACAAAACTACAGTATGGAATGCAGTAGAAGCAATTTCCCCACAGAAGTTTCACTTTTGAAAAACAAGACATGCATGCCTGCCTAGGACTATATTTTTTCCAGCCAAGTGACAGGAATAGCTACTGCCTACTTCTATTGCAAGATCTCTTGGGAATTTTCTTTGATATGTTTTTATTTCCTTAGTCTTGTACTGCCACACTATTAGTAGTTTTATTCTATTGCCAAAACCAGATTAGCAGTCTTTCAGTAAGTATAGGTGAGTACTTTAGAGAATTAGTTTTCAATTTTTTTTCCTCAGAAATTGCAAATTGTGTTCAGGAAGTATGTAGACATTAAAGAAAACAAAGAAAATCAACTCTTAGTAGGCTTTCTTTCTCTCTGTGGTTAAGGTATACCAATACTGGGAATTTACTGTGTGACATTAAAACTTGGAAACAACTCTGTAGTTAATTTCTGTTAAGTAGCCAATAAATAGAAGATTCAGAAAATTAAAAAGTCTTGACTGTAGTTCTGTTAACCAGAATACATCCCAAGTGTACACTGATTTGATGATTTCATTATTTGTATGTTTTTACACGGAGGAAAGAAGAAATTAATTGAATATGCACAGGAGGAAAAGATACTCAGAAAGATTGAAATTCTGGGCTAAAAAAAATTATACTTTTTTTTTTAAGAGTATTTTTATTTAAATATGTTAAAAAGCATTTGCTCAATAACTTCATTCTGAATGTAGTTTTTTAAACTATTGCATATTTAAGGTTTTTTTCCTTCTAGGTCAGAACAGACAGGTTTTCTCTGACCTTGACATTTGCATACAGCCTTTTACTTTATAGCATCTGTTGTTGGTGACATGTCTTTAGGGATCATGCAGAAAAGGAGATGCTAAAGATCATAAAAAGAAAAAAAGGTTTGATTGCTAGCAAACAAACAATTTTTCAGAAAAGACTGCATTTTTTTATTAACCTGAGTTGAAGCAGCTTACTAGAGAGAGAATTTGTTTTCAGCTTGAATGGTGACTTTGATATAAATATAAAATGACTAGAAGCAACATCCCCTAGTGATTCCCAGCATTGCTTGACATATATTTTTCTTGACTTCTTTCATCTTATGAGAATGTTTTATGGAAAAGTATTTTTCTATAAATTATTTTTTCAAAACTAAATGTCCATCTGACAGATTAAAAAGTTAATTCCAAGCATATGGGTAATTGACAATGACCTTGATGATTACAGGTTTTCAAAACACATCAGAATAATCTGAGAGAGAAATTTAAATAATTAAATTGTAGGTATGTGTTGTCACTGAATTTTGAGTGCAAGGCACATTTTTTGAATTACATATTTTTACATACAGATAATCTATTCTTTCATATGTAAAATATATTCATCCCCTCTGTAGTGATTGTGAATGTAGAAACTGAAACACTAGCTCACAAGAATGGTGCTTAGAATCATAGAATGGCTTGAGACCTTTAAAGGTCATCTCGTCTAATCACCCCTGCCCTAGGCAGGGACATCTTCAGCTAGATCAGGTTGCTCAGAGACCCGTCCAACATGATGCTGAATGTTTCCAGGGATGGGAAATCTACCACGTCTCTGGGCAGCCTGCTCTAATGTTTCACCACCCTCATGGTAAAAATGGTCTTCCTTATTTCCAATCTAAATTTACTGTCTTTCAGTTTAAAACCAAAACTGTTTGTCTTATTGCAGCAGGCCTTTCTAAAAAGTCTGTCCTCATCTTTCTTGCAAGTCCCCTTTAAGTGATAGGGTCTCCCCAGACCTTTCTCTTCTCCAGGCTGAAAAACGTCTCAACCTTTCCTCAAAGGAGAGGTTATCCAACCCTCTGCCCATTTTTGTGGCCCTCTTCAGACCTACTTTAAGAGGTCCATGACTTTCATGCACTGAAGGCTCCAGAGTTGGACACAATACTCCAAGTGGGGTCTCACAAGAGTAGAGCAGAGGGGCAGAATCATCTCCCTTGACCTGCTGACCACAATTCTTTTGATACAGCCCAGGATGCGGTTGGCTTTCTGGACTGTAAGAGCACATCATCAACTCATACCCAGTTTTTAATCCACAAGCACCCCTAAATCTTTCTTGAAAGGGCTGCTCTCAATCCCTTCATACTGGGAGTTTTCCCTTTATAAAAATGGGTGAAATGTTTCCCTTCAGGCCTTCAGCTGACTGCCATGGCTTTTCAAATGTCATGGAGTGTGGCTTTATAACTACATCTGCCAATTCCCCCAGGACTTTGGGATGCATCTCATTGGGTCCCATGGATTTCTCTACTTTCAGGTTCCTCAAGTTATCACAAACCTCCTCTCTCATTCACTTGAAAGATATGGGAAGAAGTTTCCAGTGACGACTGAGGCAAAACAGTTGCTGAGTATCTCAACCTGCTTCTTGTCAGTTGTTGCAAGTTTGTCAGACATGTTCATCAACAGGTACACATAACTTGACTTTTCTTTTCTGGATGACATACCTGTAGAAGACTATTTTTCTTTGTGTCCCTTGACAAGTTCATCTATAGCTATGCCTTGGCCATCCTGACTGTATCCATATACAATTGGGCAACCTTCCTATAATTTTTCTAGGATGTCTGCCCTTGTTTCCACTGCCTCTGCATTCCTTCTTACCCTTTATTTTCATGAGTATCCACTCAGCCATGCTGGTCTCTTGCCATCCTTTCCTTATTTATTATACCTAAAGACTCTGGTGCTCTGTGGAAAGTATCCTTAAAGATCTGCCAGCTCTATTCTTCTCCCTTATTTCTGAGGGCAGATTCTCAGGGTGTCTTATTGACTAACTCCTTGAAGATCTGGAATTTAGCTTTCCAAAAGGTCAGGTTGCTGAGTTTACTCTCCACTTGACCAATATCCCTCTGGTCTGTGAAATCCAGCAGTGTGTATGATCACTGCAGCTTCATTCTTTGGACTTTTCCTCAGATCATAGGAAGGACAAAACTGGCAAGTTAAGAGCAACAAAGCAACTCTCATTGTCACTCTTCCGTAAAGGCTATCTCTGTACCATGAGGCTTTCCTTTTAGAGAGACCATGGGGATGCTTCAGCTAGGCTGAAGGCTTTCAACACAACTTTTGGACTCTCACCACTCTTATCATTGCAAAGGACAAAAGAACTGAAGAGAACTGGTGACTGTAGATTCCTAAGAAAGATTGTCAAATAGGAGAGGCAATCAAGAAAAAAAATAGATACTTATGATGTATTTTATGACTCACATTTCACTTGCTAATTCATTTACAAAAAAAAAAAAAAAAGCTGTATTCTTAATCTGATTATATAATGATTGTGGAAGCCAAATTACATGACTAACATTTTGCATCACAAACTATGCATGGAGAAGAAAAGTACAATTTTGATGGTGTTGAATATTCAGAAAATAAAATCATGCTGTCAGCTCAAACACGGAGGAAGCATATGCTTTAGGCAAAAACAACACAGAGGACACAGCAATGCTGTAAAGGCTACAGAAATAATACGTTAGTTACAGTGATGAAGTAAAACCAGCAACGGCTTAGTCACAGTCATTTTAATCTAAACCCTTTCTTGTACTTTTACAGTCTGAAGAGAATTTTCTCAGTAAATTAATTTGAAAATGCTAAAATTCATAATAAAGGAATATTTATGTCACAGCAAAGGTAACATACCAATTGATTTTTAAGAGATATACTAAATAGTGTTTCAATTTATTTTATATATGTACCATATCTTTATTGTACCCTTGAATCTATGATTTTTGCAGTCACGTAGGGAGATTAGCCTCTTCTTATCACAGAAAGGTAAGGTTTAAAGGGACCACAGTGGGTCACCTGGTTCAAACTCCCTGCTCAAGCAGGGTCATCCTAGAGCACATGGCACAAGATTGTGTCCAGGTGCTTCTTGAATATCTCCACTGAGGGAGACTCCACAGTGTCTTTGGGCAGCCTGTTCCAGTGTGCTGTCACTGCACAGTAAAGAATTTCTTCTGCGTATTCAGGTGTGACTTCCTGTGCATCAATTTCTGCCCATTGCCTCTCATCCTATTGCTTAGTACCATTGAGAACAGCCTGGCTCCAGACTCTTGAAACCCTCCCTTCAGATACTGATAGGCATTGATAAGATGCCTATCCCATCTAACTTATCCCCTCTAAGTCTTCTCTTCTCCAGGCTAAACAGGCCCAGCTCTCTCAAGTGAAGTGCTCCCACCCCCTCCCATCCCAGCCCTCTGTTGGACCTGCTCCAGGAGCTCCATGCCTCTGCCGTACTGGCGAGCCCAGAACTGGACACAGCACTACAGATGTGGCCTCACCAGGGCTGAGCAGAGTGACAGGATCACCTCCCTCAACCTGCTGACAATGCTCTTCCTAATGCACTCCAGGACACTATTGGCCTTCTTGGCTGCAAGGACACAGTGCTGTCTCATGTCATGTCTGGTGGACTTCTTGTCCACCAGAGCCCCCAGGTCCTTCTCCACAGAGCTGTTTTCCAGCAGGTCAGCCCCCAGCCTGTACTGGTGCCTAGGTTTATTCCTCCCCAAGTGCAGGACCATGAATTTTCCTTTGTTTAACTTCTGAATGTTCCTCACTGTCCATCTCTATAACCTGTCAAGATCCTTCTGAAGGGCTGCACAGCACTCTGGGTTATCAGCCACTCCTTCCAGCTTTGTATCATCAGCAAACCAGCAAATCATCAGATGCCGAGAAGGCATCTGCCCCTACATCCAACTTATTGATGAATAAATTAAATTATATTGGGCCCAGTACTAAACCCCAGGGGGACATCACCAGTGATAGGCCCCCAAATAAACCCTCTGACACAGCCCTCTGGGGTCTGCTGTTGAGCCGGTTCTCAATTCACTTCACTGTCCACTTATCCAGTCCACGCTTCCTGAGTTTGCCTATGAGGATGTCTCTCTATGAGAGACAGTGTCAAAAGTCATTCTGAAGGTGAGGTAGACAACATTCACTGCTCTTCCCTTATCCATCCAGGTGGTCATTTCATCATAGAATTAAATCAATCTGGTTGGTCAAGCATGATGTACATTTAGTGAATCCATGATGACTACCCTATCACGTTCTTGTCATCCATGTGGATAGAGATGGCTTCCGGAAGGAGTCACTCCATCACCTTTCCAGGGGTGGAAGTGATGCTGACAGGCCAGTAGTTCCCTTGTTCCCCCTTCTCGCCATATTTGAAGATCAGGATCATGTTTGCTATCCTCCAGCCCCCAGACACCTCTCCTTGTCACCACAGCCTTTCAAAGATGATCGTGAGTGGCAAAACTATGGTGCTCAGTAGCTCTTTAGCTCTTGTGGATGCATCCGTGTAAACAGATCTCCAGTTTCTCCTGTTTTTTTCCCATACTGCATGAGTTGGTGTACAGGCACTTCATTGCAGTATTTGATTGCATTAAATTTTGTTTGTGCTTGCTTCAATTATTCCTTCTTTAGCCTCCTATTGCTACTAGGCTGGTTGCTATAGGTCTCCCCTTCCCACACCTTATCTCTGTCTAGCCTGGCCCTGTCCCCAACCCCCTCCAAATCTAGTTTAAAGCTCTCTCAATCAGCCCTTATAACGAGTGCATGACCCCTTCATTTTCCATCTCTTTTCTTTATCATTGTACATATAGGTCAAGAAGAGATTCATTACTTCAAAAATTACAGAAAATGAACAAGAAAGAAATAAGGCCTTTACAGAATATATTTTAACAAAAGCTTCTACATTCCAAAATATGATAATTTCCTACGCAATTCCTAATGTTCTATAATATTTAAACATTACAATACCCTAAATTACACATTCACTGCTTTTAATACCAGGCTTTTAATGTATTAGTTTTTCAGCATAGATCTACTCACGAAGCAAATGAAAAATGTTTTTTGCATCAGGCATTGGTCTCTGTTGGAATCAAGGAGTTATTATTGCATGGTATAAACACAAATAAACATCTGTTTCTTTTGTCCTCATACAAGTAATTAACACAAAATCAGGAAGCACATTTCTCACAGGAGGAATTCTTGCAACCTTAGTACAAATGAGATTTGCATTCTGACATTGCACAGGGTTGTTTTCTAAAATTCCAGATAGAAAAACCTTGCACCAAAACCAGAACAAAATGCATAAGTAATAAGCTCCCGTAGATTATATATTGGCATGTCTTATAATAAATTATCAAAATATCACTGCACATTGAAAGAGACTCCCCTAAGTGCTATCACCCATCTCTTTACAGATTCTCAAGATATTTTTAAAACTTCAGAATTTGATAGATATCAGAGTATCACTGGGGTCCATCTTTCTCTATTGTTCCCATTTTTAGTGTTCTTTCCTGGATAAGGAATTACTTCAGAGATGCTCAGCTTTGTCACCCAGAAGTAGTGCCCGTGCTTAATGTGGTGCAATGCCTAATGTAAGGAGAAAGAGAGAACAAGAATGAACAACAGATATATTTTACTACTGCCATAGGTGTCCAAAGTTAATTTTTAATTACGTCTCATGTACCTTGTTTATCTTAGCTAGATGGGTTTTGGAAATATGTAACCTATAGTGAAGCATCTAGGGAAGTAAATCAAAGAAAAATCAATCAGCTTCAAGGAATTTTGGAGCAGGAAACAGAGAACGGCATTATGTGTTCAGGCAATTGCTCCTAATACCAGTTTGAAAGCACAAAAGAAGGCATGACAGAGACAGTGAATTTAGATGGCTAAGCAGCCATCTCGTGATGAAACAGAGACCTCCTTTGAGCCTACCTTCTATTCCCATTCATCTGTTTTCTCCCCTCTTCCCAATGCACAGACAAAACTCGAAGGAAGCTGCTGCCTTGTCTTTTATGAAGTCATAGTGTCCTGGGGTGTTGTAATGATAATCCTGTATTCCATATCGTTTGCATGCCTGCCTAAAATGTCCTGTCACTTTAACTGTGCTCAGCAGCCGGGAGAAGCTCGGCCTGCGCGGGATGTTTTGAAACGCTCCCCCGCTCGCTGTTCCGGGAGGAAGGGACTTTTTTAGTCGGGCTGCTTGCTGCCGCTAGACTGCTGCTTTTTTCCTCTCCTCCCCTGGGATTGCTTCTTCATCGTCTTTTTTTGGACCCTTTTTTCCTCGACTTTTTTCGTCGGAGAACCCTGGGAGCCCCGGAGGACGGTGGACAGGAAATCCCTGGGGGGGAAACCCCCGGAAAGGGGGTCACTACACCTGAGAAGGACTCTAAAGTTTCATCAACTATTCATTCGGGTTTGGTGATTCCTTTTCCCCTTTCCCTTTTCCCTGTGTCTGTGTGTGGGGGGGCTGAATAAACAGTTCTTTCCACTTTCCCCGAGCTTTTTTTTTGCTGTCTGTGGGGGAGGGGGTGCCGGAGGCCTTTGCTGTGGGGGGAGGTGTTCTGTTCAGAGCATTTCCCACCCAGGAAAATTGTCTCTAACCCGAGACACACAGACTTAAGTCTTGTTCACAATATGTGTCAAAGTATTGAAACATTAACAGGATTTTGATGGAGATGCTAATAGATATAACTGATTGAAATCAGTATTTTGAAAACTTCTTTCTTAGTAAGCAGCCCATTTGTTCACCTCTTTCAGGAAACCTCAAATACCTTTTGAACTTTGAACTTGTTTAACAACACATGACATGAGAGAAGTCAGAAAGGAGAGAGAGGCTCTGCTGGACATGGTGGAGAAATTTCCAGAATCTTTACTCAGGACATGCAGGAGCCATCTTTGTACCCCACCCTATTCACTGGCAAAAACTGGGCCAGGCAAAACTACCACATTAATGAAAGTAAAAATATGTGCAATGAAAGATCAGAAGAAACCAACTAAACTATGACTAAACACTAAGTTAGTATGGGGAAGATAATATACGATATTATCCAAAAGGTTATACACTATCAAAAATAATTGATTAAATAATTTCAGTATAAATAATTGATCAAATCCATATAACCATCTTTCCTGAGCAATTGAATTTATGCAAAATCAATGAGAAATGTATGATTGTGTACATTCAGTAAGTGTAAAATCTTTTGATATTTATCATTGTAAATTTTATAATTTTAATGTAAGTTTTTATAATTATTTTTAGTACTATAAATAGAGGTGGAAAATAATTTACTTTGATATAGTAACTCTTTTCCAGATTTAAAAAAAAAAAAAAATCAACAGTGATAATTTGGAATATCTACATGAGTACAGCTTAGGAATTCTGACTATTTCTGTCAGTGCATGAAAAAATTGCCTTGTGGAATACTGTTGGTTTTGAACAGAAAATCCAGTCTTTGTGGATGGATATAATTAGATGTATCTATATAAGCAGGAACAGGAGACAGTTGTTAATCTGGTATTTCTATCAAATATTTTTCATCTGGTGCTTCAAAGTGCAGTGCAGCTCAGCCAAACACAGAGATCTGTAAATACAAACAAAAAACTGGTTTTAGTTTTCCTTACATCTCACAGAAGTTCGTGAGGGAGAGAAGGCATGAGCACTTTTCATAGCAGGACTTATAGAATAGAATATTTTCAGTTGGAAGGGCTATAGCACTAGCATAACTTAGGAAGAAGCTCTTGACCTAGAAGTATTCTGTTACTCTGAGCAGAATCAAGCAGTACTGCTCCCACATCATTGGTCCCAGTCCAAATAATTACTTGAATATTTACTCTAATTCTAATTATTCCATGTAGAACACTGTATTACTACTTTTCTATGAACAACTAACTTCTAAATTCAGAAAGGAAATTTGAAAATCCTGTGTATTTTGAGTTTTGGTTAAAAATGAAGCAATAGTAGTAGTTATGGTAATTGTGTCCATTAATCTCAGTGGAATGTCAGCTATAGTGCTTATTCTCTACCGTCATTATTTAAGTTTCAGCTTTAGTTTAAAGGTCAATGAACAATGTTAAAAAAGTGAAGCCTTATTTATGAAACAAAATTGCAAAAATGAAAATAGCTGTAACTAACCTTGACAACATTAGAGATGGATCACAGTTAAAGCTTTTCCCTCTAGGGGAACTTGAATGACAAACTTTTATGAAGAAAATTTGCAAATAATGCTTTAAAAAGTCTACAAATACACAAACATTAAGCTGAGTGGAGTAGAAAAGAAGCATTAAATATAGAAGCGCATAGAAAAAGGACCATTTCCCCCACTGTCTAGTAGGGCTGCAAACTGTGCTTTCCAACAGGCTGTTTGTCACATATAGCAGTATTTAATAACCCCATGCTTTCATATGGGGTTCTTCAAAATTTCACAAAGCTTAGCTACTTATTCAAATACAAGCAAACTCTTGCCATCCCTGAGTTGTACTTAGAAAAGAATTTCAGAAAAGCCAGAGTGTTATTTTTTTCTACATTGGGTCATCATGCCATTGGCACTCTCTCTGTGGCAAGCTGACGCTTAGGTGCCTATAGGCCCTTCAGACAGGTACCAAAGGCATGATGGAGTACAAGTTAACTTCCATCAGCTGAGCCCTGGCTTAGCTACTGTTCCATCAGGATAACCACATGCTTTGGCAATAGGAGGAAAATGTATCAATCTCCATGGAAATGCTTGCTAACACCAAGATCAGAAATAATGGAATTAATCTTCAGTGTTAGTTCTTTAATAAAAGCTTTTAATAATCCTAACTTTCTGGCTTAGTTCATGAGGTCATACATTCAAGATTGAAGTAATTTTTGCAGCAGCATATTTTTCTGTCTGACTGTTTATAAGGCACTAAGCAATATATTCCCATATATGAGGATGTTGCTATAACAGGAAAATTTTGGATTTTTATGTTAAAATATTAAACAAAAAATCATAATGAAATAAAGCATGAAAGCCTAAGCACAAGGAAAAAGAAATGGGGACATGCACATAAGGTAAGAAAAGGCCTTTTTTTTTTTTTTTTTTTTTTACTACCAATTTTTGTCAAGTATAGACAATGAGCATGGTGACAGGGCCTAATGGCCCTGAATGTCCTCACCTGGACCTGCACCCAACATCCCTGACCATCATGGGCTCAGTCTCTTTCCCACAGGTTTTGCTTGAGCCATATTGCAAATAGACCTCTGGCCAGCTTGTTCCCTGGCATTCCTGCCTTGCTGACAGGACTTCCTGGGTTCACATCAGGGCTCTTTTGCCACTTTAGTTGTGATCACTGGGTTGTTGGCACGACTTGCACCTGTCACCAGCCCTGCTCTGCTCACCTTCCTTGAGCACACTGTGCTTTGCAGGAGGCGGCACTGCCCTTCCCTGTGCTGCTCTGGCTCTCCCCTCCCTGATGGACCAGGAAGGTGCTGCTCCCTGACAGTAAACTATTGCATCCTTCCTGGGAGGCTGCAAGAATTAGCAAGGTTGGGTTTTAACCATTATTAACAGTCATTAAAAACTTCCCTGAATGTAATAGTTCCTATCTGTGATTATTTTGTGTGGTGTGATTGCAATGCCTTTGAAATGTTGTCCTTTGCTCTTGTATGTCGTTTTTCAAAACTGGTAAAGTTGGTATTAGGACATTAAGATATTAATATGACAAAAACATTAGTGGGAATTACAGAGAGGTGGTAGAGAAGAGAGGGATGGGAAGAAAAGCTGAAGAAGAGGAGGAAGGGATGAGTAGGTAATAAGTGCCTATAAAAATTAAATAGGTGGGAACAAAGAAGATGGGAAGGAATTGTTTAAAATTACTAAAGGTGATAAAAGCAAGAGTAATAACCTGAAACTCAGACAGGAAATAATAATTTACATATTAATACAAAAAGTTGTGATAGTGAGGTCAATTAGGTAAAGGAATAATTTGCTGAAGAATATGGTTCTACTAATATTGCCTAAGGTGTCAATGAGAATAACATAACACATCACTGCATTAACAAAGGCAATCCTTTTACAGAAGAGTGAAATTAAGATAGAGTTGATTTGCAAACTACTCTTCTTTTATAGTATAACCATGGATATTTTTATCCAGAAATGGAAAATAAAGCTTCTTTGTTGTTTGTTTGGGGGGTTTTAATGTATTTATTTTAAAGTCCATTTCCTAATTAATATTATTCTGTGACACTTTTTACAGCACACGGCTCCTATATTTTGTGCTTGATGGTCCCTCTTGGATATTTATTCTATATATTGCATGATTGCAATTGTAGATGATCTTCCTGCATCTGTTTTTCACTTAAGAAAAATTGTACTATATTCACTCCAAGTCAGTACACAGAAATCTGATTTTCTTTTCTTTCTTATTTTTCTTTTAATATTGAAAATTAAATATGACTCTCCAACACTTTTGTAAATATAAAATAATTTACTTATTAGGTCACAAATAAATGCACTTGAATGCATTTTTTTACCTTCTTATCAATGCCTTGATGGTTTTTTGTGAATCTGTTTAACAGGTCAAGTAGTAAAATTTTTAATGATATTTTTTGAATATACTGCTTCATATCAAAACATTCTCTCTGTTTTGAAAGCGCAAGTCTTTGCCATCTTTACAAAGGTTAACTTGGAAACTAAATGATGCATTAATCATGCATTTACTTCTGAATTATGTTGCTCTTTTTAGTCACTAAACGTATGCTTTCCTGAAATATTACTTAAATTAAGGTGCTTGATTCTTTCAAGAGATCATTACAGTAGTCTCTCTCTGGAAGAGAACAGACAATAGTAAAGCATGGTAAGCAATGCTTTCAATTAGAAAAGTAGAATGCCTTAGAAGTTTTTTTCAAACAAAAAGAAGGTGTGAATTAACCCATCATATGGTCCCTGATGAGTAGGTTATAAGAAAGCAGTACATAAGTATTATAATTAATTTTGTTTCAACTATTAAACTGTTTTTATGTCAACCCACTAGTTCTATTTTTTTTCTTTCCTGGTTCTCCTCCGCAACTCATTGGTAGGGGAAGGGAGTGAGCTGCTGCATGGTACTTAGTTAACAGCTGGGGTTAAACCACGACAGATGTTTGCAAGTGGTGTCATAAAGAATCAGTTCTGGAAACATTTTGAAAATGTCAATGATGATCAAACTATGAAAGTACAATGAAGGGTATTTATGACATGAATTTTGAATTATCTATACATATAGCAAGATGAGATAACCTATCTTGGATACTACAGTACTAGGGATGAAGTAGATTGTAAAAGTGTAAAGTTCAAGGTTTATATATTTGAGATTATTAATGAGAACTCAGAATGGAGCTGTGATCTAATCCCTTTTAAGTAAGGAAAAATATAATTAATCACAAAAGCGATACAGGCATGAATGAGGCGAATATGACCACAGAGTACAAAAGACAAATAATTGCCAGTAAAAATAATGAAACATTACTTTGGAAGGCAGTTGCTTTGGTTCTCTTTCTAAATAAGTCAAATAATGAATTTTTTCTTTTTTGTGACTGAAGCTTCTGTCATTGCTGCACTGCAAGGCAGAAAAGGACTTAATCAAAATGACAAAATAAGGTTAGAAAGGTAGTAGAAAATATATAACACGGAGATGTCTTGACTGGGAATACAAGTACTCATAAATTCAACTTCCCATCCTAAGAAGGAAAACATTCATTGTAAATGTAGTTTTGCGATGTGCTGAAGAGTCGACTCTATTACAAGAGCAATATGTATCCTAAAATGGGTCTACCTAGGCATGTTAGTGACGCTCTGAGTTTACATAGTTTTGTGTCCTTTGAGGTAATTTTTTAGCTGTTACTTTGCTAACTATATGAAATAGTAAGATTAACTCAAAAACATTGTTAAAAGGTAAAGCGCCATCTACCTTTAAAAATTATTTCTTACTGACCTCATTATTATTGAGTGTTATGAAATCAGGTTTTGTGTCATAAATATAGATTCATGAAGAGAAAAGATCTGTTAAAGGGAAAATCAGCCAGATTCTGAAATACTATAAATTATCATCTGAGACATATGTGTTTAAATATCTCATTTCAATTTGTTTAAACGGCACTGCCAGTACATGAATGATTAAATCCATGAGCAAATAAAATAATGAGTGAATTTTCCTCAGTAAGATCAAAATCACTAGGTATGAAATAAAGACTATTACTTCCTTAAATACAAATTTTATACCCTGGTAGTATGTATGCATAAAATTTCTATTACAATAAAACCTATATTTTAGTGTAGTGCCATACCTGTCAAAATCTATACAAAATTAGATCATAAAATCCTTTCAAGTCATATGTTATTTTTGGTAGTGTTCAGATGTTCTGTGAGCCAGAAATAAGAGAGAATCAGTAGTTTGCCATCACTATTAAATAGATCTCATCCTGAATACAAAGAAGAAAAAGTTTTGTTCTGTTTTATATAAAAGCAAACAACTTTTGGAAGTCTGCCAATTTTCAAATTGATTATAATTGCTATAATTGAGTATTTTAAACTCTAGGAAGCAGGATCTCATTTAAGGTTGTGTTTGTGTGAGTGCGTAAAGCCAGAGCCAGATTTCAGTGTTGTTAGGTTGCTTAGGAAATAGCAATATTTAAAGGTGACTGTGCATCACCAGCAGTTTTTCAGTTCACATAGATTGATATGGACCAAATCTTGACATCATTACTCTGGAAAAATATTCACTAAGATCATAAAGTGGGAGAATTTTGTGGTAGATTGTGGCACAAAGAGACCATATATGGGAAGTTATTTTAGGTTGGGAGGCAGCTGGAACAATGAATTCTTTGAACTCCAAGGGTAGAAATGGGATTAAATTTTGGTATTCAAAGCCATGCCTGGTTATGAAGCTAGGTCATTAATTATTAATCCTCAGAAATGAGTACTGACCTTAATACTAATGTGTGTGAGTTCACTATTCTGTTAATGAGCATAACTGTACTGATCTCCTTGGCTACTTGACGTATATAAAAACATTAGTGCAAAATATGATATTAAGTAATTTATTAGAATTCAATACTGCCTTCTGCAATTTTCATGATTAACCTATTTTAAAGTCTGCATTCAATTGTAACAATAAATTCAAAACGGAACAAATTGAAAATGCATTTCTAGTAGTACTATTCTGCTAAAAAGATGGACAATGATGATATTAACTGGATATAAGTCAGATGCCATATGTTACAGTAAGCTTTGAAGAAGAGTTGCTCTTTCTACCCATTTAATCCTCTAAAATTCAGAGAATATAAGATTTGATGTGATTTTCCTAGAAAAAAAATATAGGTACCTCAACTTTCCAAAGTCTGATGTGATTATAAATATTTCAGAAGTAAATATAGTGCAAGATATTTAATCAATATATTGCAAAGAAGAATACTTGGTTTCACGCGGACAGCTACAGACAACTTTCTGTAGTGACAAGTTTTCATTTATCATGTTTCCTTTTATAGACTACTCTTCTGTCAGCAGGAGTTTCAAATTCAATTTTTTTCTTGTTGCTTTAAGGTGTCAAACTAAAAATGTAGGATATTGTTAAGCTGTTTATATACAAATATATAACAATTAAGAAGAAGCAAAATTATTCCAGAGCTCTGCTGTAGCTATGGCAACCACCTTCCACTGTACTTCATTTAGATAAATAAATCTGACAGCTAATAAGAATGAGTTTTAAGATATTTTATTCATGATGGAATTTCTTGAATGTTATTTTCTTGAGAAAATATATTAAAAAAAGTTCTCCAATAAGAGAAAGTATTTCTACCAGAAATAGTGTGTGCTCTATAACTTAATGTTCAATTTTAGTTCCTACATGGGAAGTTTAAAAGGCATTATGTCTTTGTTCTTTATTTTACTCAGTTGGAGAAAATGGACTTGGGCAAAAGTCTTAGTTCTAGTGAAACTATGTATTTCAAAGGAGTTCACCAACTTGCTTTTGGTATCTCAATCTCCTCTAACTTCTAATATAACTTTTACATACATATTTTATATATAGTCAGGGCCCAAAGAGACAAAAAAACAGAGTAATTTATAAATCTAGAAATCTAAAAATATGCTATGAAATCAGGTCTCTGCTAGTGCTGTTCAGTGCCAGTTTATGCCTATTTACTTCAGCATTGCAATCATCCCACTTATATTTGTTGACAACCTTTTGATGCTTCTGATTCCTTCCTGATGCCACAGTGAAATTAATTCCTGAAGGATATTTACCCAACTGAAAACTCTCTTACAAAAAAAAAGGAAAACGTGTTAGATTTAGACAAGACCTAACTTTAGATTCCTAACTTGGGTCAATGGAAATGATTTCCCATAAATACTCTCAGAAAAAGAAGATAGATCAATACTCTTAATCACCTGAATGTCTCTGAAATTGCAAACTTTTTCCTTTAAAAATTTATTCACTAAATTTGAAAATACCTTTGAAATTCAAGACTGCAAACCACATTGAAATCAGAAGGCAACCTTCCCATTGACTATAACATACTTTAAAACTGTCATTTAACAATTTTTTACTAGTTTTTTAAAATATTGACTTATTATCTCAGAATCTCTGACACAGGTAGAAAAATAATGCTTATATAATACTGAAGTACAAAAAACCTCTTGTTCTCAGACAGAAAAATAATTAGATATCTTTAATATGTTCCCAAAGATGCATTCAAGAGCAGTCAATACGTATTATTGTTTTAAAATATATAATGACAAAGCACACTAAAATGGATATCTTTAATAGAACTTTGTAAATCTTCATAAGAAGGTCAGAAAAAAACCCCAAACCATTATTTGAAGTGAAATGAAGTTCTGAAACTCTCTCAGTGTCTCACGCCAGTAACTCAATTAGGCTTTGAAATAAAATGCAGGTAAATATATTACTTACACTGCCTTAATTATTTGGTCTTTTGTATCAAGAATCTATGTGGGCAAAACATAAAACACAAAGTTTAGAACTAAAAATTCCTTTAACTTTTCTTCTCTCCCATCCCTAAGAAGGGCAGTATTATCTCAAAATATTTTTCTAACTAATGTAAAACATGTAACTTTTTCAATCATGTTCCATTGCTTTGAAGCAGGATTGAGTGTTAACTGTAATTCCTCTGATGGCTTTTAAAAGCATGAAACAATACAAAAGGTTAAAAAATCATTCCAGTTTGTATTATGACTTCAATGTCATGGCTGGCTTCTGGGTATCCACCCAGCTGCTCCCTCAATCGCTCATCTCAGATGGAGAAAATTAAGATGAAAATGGTTTGAGATAAAAACAGTTTAGTAACGAAAAAGAAGGGCCAAAAGTGCCAGCACATGAGATTAAACAAAAAGATTTGTTTTCTACTTCCCATCAGTAGTCATTGTCCAGCAATTTCCTGGTAAGTAGGTCCTCAGTGTGCTTAGCAATCCCGCTGGAAGACAAAAGCCTCAATGGCAAATGCCCCCTCTATCTCCTCCTTTCTCTGAGCTTCTATGGCTGAGCACAATGTTCCAGGGTATGCAATAGCTCTTGAGTCAGCTGCCCTGGCTCTATTCCTTCCCACCCTTTTGCCCACTCCCAGACTGCTGGCTTTTGGGGTTATGGGAATGTTGGGGAGACAGTGCTGATGCTGTGGGAGCAGCTCTCAACAGTGGCCCAAACATTGGTGGTGGTGCTAATGCCATTTGAGCTACCACCACACAGCACAGCAGTTCTGAGAGCTGCTATGGGGAAAGTTATCTCCATCCCAGCCAGACCCTGTGCGACTTCCACCTCTAATACAAGTTCTCTAAGGCTTTTCCACTGTAATCTTTGAAACATATAACTACAACGTTCTTACCAACTTGCTTTTTATATTGTAAATTAAATAAAGATTAAATAACCCAGCAAGCTTTGTGAAAACACCCTTAATGTTAAATCATTTATTGTATAATTGTGCTAGTTTTGGGTGGGATAGAGATAGATTTAGTCGCAGTAGCTATTATGGGGCTGTTTTGAATTTGTGCTGAAAACAGTGTTGGTAATACAGTGACATTTTCATTACTGCTGTGCTTACACAGTGTCAAGGCCTAATGAAATATATATTATTAAAAAAATACCAAATTTCAGGTAACAGACATCTGAAATATTCTCATATAATTCCCAGTTCTTTTTTTAGGAAAAAGCAAATACATGTGATACTTGCACTTATGGTCTTTAACATTCAGCTAGAGGAAATCTGGTAAGATTTCTCATTCTTTAGACCCCTAGAAGATCATTGTTTTATATGGACTTATCCTTTAAATTATCAGGTCTTGTACTAGAAAAAAACATTTGTTTGAATCTCCTAATTGCTGAAATCATGTCATATTTGTGTGAACACTACCTAACACAGAAAAGAAAACCCAAGTTTCCATAGCAATTGTTCAGTGCCACAAACGACTAAACTGGTCAGAATTTTTTTTCAGGCAAATTGAATGTATTATTCAGCCATTAACAGTTTTCCTCATTTAGGGAACTCTGAGAGAAACAATTTTTTTTTCATAATGCAGCTCTTCTTCCAAGAAATACTGAGTTATTTCATTTCGTTATTTCAGTCCACAGCAATGTAGAACTCACTTCATCTCCATTTTCTCTTAGATGCAGAGTTCTTATTTTCAAAATGGTGATCTTATTTTAGTTTTGTTTCTCTGAAATTTAGTAGCTTCCCTGTATGTATATAAACATATATAAAAACAAGAATGCAGATGCACAAATATGTTGTAAAAATGTATAAATATGAATTTTAAATAAACATGAACATTTAATTACAAGCATGCTTCACTAGGCTACTAATTTGTAACACTGGGTTCAAATTTATTTGTTTAAATATAGACATTTTTAACTATTCTAAAAGCTGCTTGAATGATCTAGTTATACAACAGCTGAAATAGCTGACGTGTTTGAGCAGAGTTCTCAGTTGCAGAAGTGCTATCAAGAGAATTTTGTGAGAGCACTTTAAAATTTTGTTTTGAATCCTTTTTATCCATATTGTAATTGATAATATTTTAAGGTTTTTCAGGAGGGTGTGTTTAGAGAGAGATATTAAATACTCTTTGCAGTTATTTTCAATGAACATGATATCCAGCACTGAATTAATGCTGCTATTCTTTACAGTTGATTGCGATAAAAATAACAAAGTATATATTACATTAATATTATGGACACTACCATTTGTCTAACTTCTAGATGGAGCATATAATAAATATATATCTATAAAACCTGTTGGAAGTCTGTGTACATTGTGCTGAGGTAAGATGGCTACTGCCATCCCTAATGCACCTTTGCCAGGTCTGCCTAATCAACAGAAGCAGTATATTCTTAAACAAACTGTTGAAACTTTAGTTATTGTTCATGCTATATATTTATCAGATATTTGGGAGAGAGATATATTTAATTTATCATTCTTTCACAGCTAATTAAAGTCAAAACTTAGTATATGCAACAGGATATTTCCTGTCAGCCAAGTTAATTTTAATACAAGAAGGGGAATAGTCAGTGACACAATCTGCGATGTGATTTATCTGCAAATCCTGAGCACATTCTAAGGGAGACTGTCGTAAATGCTCATTTACAATAATCTATCTTTGTCACCAAACTGTCCATGCTCAAAATAATGGGTTTTTGTGACCAAAATAAGTATTCTTCAAACAAATGCATGGAAGTACAGTCTGATCTCATGCTACCTGGAAAGAGATTACTCTTTGTCATGAATAGTAAATCTCAGTTACTAAGTCAGTAATTTACAGTATTTTTAAAAATAAGTGCATACATACTGTGGCAAGTTTTCAAGAAGAATGTTCTGAGGAAATGATTTTCTGTCATCCAGTTATGTTTCAGTCATATTTTTTAAAATTTTCTAGGAGAATTTTGGTCAAATGCTTCATAATAATATTAATAATATGAAACTTAATTGCATACCAAAGTCCCCAAAATACCTGACTAAGCAGAATTTCTAAGCAAATGATGAAGCTATTTCATGGGGATGACATTGTTATTTCTGATAATATGGAAATTCTCCAGAAAATGGAGATGTCAGTTATATGAAAGTGTTTACCATGCTTCATAAATGTATTCCTATGTCAGAATCCACTTAAATACATTATATGTAGAGAGAAGCAGTAATGAATGTGAAATGTATAATTACAATTTGAGCCTTATGGAATTGAAATTAGGCAGTATGCAAAAGCCATCTGGCACTAAGACTATGTATACTTGCTGTTGCTGTATTGAAAATGCTCACTGTCAAGAAAAAATTGCCAGTTTAATACCAGAGATGCATCTGGATGGACATAGGTCTAGTGAGAACTCGTGCCATTGGACAGCTGGGAGATTATTCACAAAGAACATCTTGTCAGAAGGCAATAGAGATAAATTAAAAGGAAAGAAAAGGGCACTTTGTTCTGCTCTTTGTTGAATACTGACTGCATTCAAGACATGCATGAAATCAAAATCTGTCTTAAAAACAATAAAAGAGAGGGTTGTCAAAAAAGATGTGCTGTCCTCAGGCCTAATAACAAAATTATGAGAAAGCAGAGACTAGTACCTCAGCTTCTCTTTATCCCACCCTCCAAAGTTCATACTTGGATTTTCATGTGGGAAAGAAATGCTGGAGTTTCTGCTGAAGCATAAGGAAAAAGATAACATTACATGAGAGATCTCAAGGAATACTTCAAGTTTTATTAATTCACGTCTTCAAATGTACTAAGACATGAAAACTACAAATGCCACAGAAAAACATCTCCAAGGCACATTGTGAATATCTGAAGTTCAGAAATATTCTCAGAATTGTGTTGATATTACTTAGGGCAGGAATTTTTATGAATATTCTTCTAAGATTTCTAACCCATAGTCTAGCAATAATAATAATTGCAGCCTGGGAAATAATACAGAAGAGAAATGAGCAGTCTGAAAACAGAGACAAAATATGAATGCATGCAAGAAATAAAAAACAGTTTACTAATAGTGGCCAAAATCCAATGCAGAGACAAAGAAAAGTACATAGAGCTGTGCAAAACTTGTCAGAATTTTTTTTTCTAAGGAGCAGCTGTTTCTTAGAAAATATGATGTATGAATTCCAAACAAAGGATCAGCTTTCAAAGCTTACTGAAGTCCCAGTAGGATATGGATCATTCCATGAACTAAGTGAGATTACTGTTAGGAGAAAGGTCAGGCCCTAAAGGACTATCTGTACAAGACCGTGTTAACACAGTAAAGCCTCTGCTGTTCAGTGACTGCTCACAGAACCAAGTATTTCTGTAAGGTCTTAGTTTGTGAAATGTCTGGAAGT
This sequence comes from Acanthiza pusilla, assembly GCA_036630365.1. Classification (NCBI taxonomy): domain Eukaryota; kingdom Metazoa; phylum Chordata; class Aves; order Passeriformes; family Acanthizidae; genus Acanthiza; species Acanthiza pusilla. The sequence goes on from JAXCHO010000034.1 coordinate 70,585,651, forward strand.
TTAAGATCTGGAAATATCTATGTAGTCCAACTAATTAATGCATTTTTTTATGACTCTAGTGATTGATCATTTGTGTTGTTCAGTTAGTGGCATGTTTGAAAATCAATGGAGGCCCAACATCTTTTCCTCAATAAAAATCTCTATAGATATATGTGAGATATTGCTGAACACATATTTACTTTCATAGTCAGTGCCTTGCTAGTGTATAACTTAGACTGTAAATTGCTCTAAGATATCTTCAATGTGAAAGATGCTGTATAAACCCAAATTGCAATCTGCTTCTGCTCAAATGAACATAAATATTAAGGCTGTGTATGGTAATTCATATACTATAAAATTATATTGATCCTGTTTATATTTGGGTTAACTTACCTCTAGCATCAATCTGAAAAGAAATGTCCCTGAAGTTGTTTCATAAAACTGCCATACAGTGTCAAAAATAAATAGCTCACACCCTGACTGGATGCTTCATCTTCTTTTCAACATAAGTGATGCTGGGAAAGAAACTCTGAGGAAGCAGGAGAATGATACCTGTTCTCTGAAACAGGATTCACAATAGTTTTACAAACTAGTAAACACAAATTTGGAGTTTTCAGGGTAGAAAATTATTTTAGCTTTCACATACATTCTTAAACTCACTTGACATTGAAAGCAAGAATCAGTTTGTGCAGAAGCTTTTAGAACTTATTGATTTAAATACAGTTTATTAATGATTGCAAGAAACCTGATGATAGTTCTAGGGAGTAATGTGCTTGGGGAAAAAGGTATTAGAGCTGAGTTCAAATCTGCGTTGGTTATGTATTTCATTCTGACTATTTAAGCAGTGGCAGTAGGAACTGCTTTTTTGTATTTAGCATGTTACCAAGTAACCTGATTTGATTTTAGAATTGCTTTTTCTAAACGGAGTCTCATTCTGAGGCAGGAGGAGTGTCAAAGTATAGCTGTTGACAATTTTCACAAAACCAGACTAATTGGTTGGGGGTTTTGTCTTTTGCTAGCATGTTTAATGCTGGGAAAGGTCGAAGTTCATGGTTTTCACAACATTACATTACTGTACCAATTACAAATATAACAGCTCCTGTAGTCTAAGAGATTCTCACTGCTGAAGATCTTAGGCAAAACCTAATGGAATAGATGTGGGGCTCTCCTACTTATTAGATATGCATATGCTTTTCAGAGATTCCTGAAATCTTTCAGGACAGCACTAAATTTAAGTGTTGAACACTAAGTGAAATGTGGCACCTACTAACACAAAAAAAGGGTAGGAAGGAAATGTAGAAATGTCTTGACTTAGTCTCATCCAAAATTTTTGCCTCTGGTAATCCTGGAGACACATAAATATTGCTTTAATTAATTATGTTCTGGTTGCGCAATAGGCCTGCATGATCAAACACAGTGCTCATACGCATGTTCACAGTCTAGTTCAATTCTGAAGAAATCAAATTGACTTTTAGGTTAGGCAGGGATAAGAGCTAAGGAGACTGTACTGGCTAGGAGTATCTTCCTCATCTGTTCAGCTCTTATGAACAGAATGAACCCAAAGAATAATTTTTTTTCAGTCATGATTTGGGAATGGCACTCCCCAATTTAGTGTTCCCACTAAATTGAAAACCACAAGCTACTTCCTTCCCGCCTACCGCTTGTGGAAGGCAAAAAGCAGAGATTATGAGTTGAGATAAGAGCAATTTACTGGAAGCAGCAATGAGATAAGAAAAAAAAACAGTAACAGCAAAAATACTACTAATAAAAGTGTATAAAGAGAGGGTTATTTATATGCAAAAATGTTCACCCAGCCCAGGGCAACAAAAACGAATTGCAGGCAGACCCTCCGCATACCACACTTTTCCCCTGCAGGAAACTATGCCCACCTTCTTCCTGGAACACAAAGTCTCTTCCATACCCCCAGTGACGATGTGAGGTGGCATAGAATAACAACCTAGACACACTCACAGGGCTTCAGGCTTCACCTCCTCACACCTACAGTGAAAAATTTTACTCTGTCCTGGCTGAAGCCAGAGACCTCTCCTGTCTGGTAAATGTGTTTTCCCATTCTTTTTCTTGTCTATAAGAGGGAGGAAAGGGAGACAACAGGGTGGTAGCAGTGAAGAAGACCGGCTCTCCTGTTTTGGCTGAACATTTTTCACATGCCAGTAAAGGAGAACAGATCTTTGGTAGGGACTGCTTTAGGAACACATGTAGTGAGGATAGAAACAAAACAAAGTCAGCACATGGAGTGAAAGATACTTTGCTCTACTATAGACGCCAGGATTAGGCAATTAGCTACCAATGAAGGAAGTAGCTGATTGAGATTTTCCAAACATCTCCTCGTGAGAGCATGTGAGGGGATAGTCAAGCATGAAAGATAGAAAAACTCTGGAAGTTGTTTGCATTGGGTTTTCTTTTTTGTTTTGGTTTCGATCATTTTGCTTTTGGGGCTTTTGGGGTTTTTTTTGTTTGGTTTGGTTTTGGTTTTAACAGACTTATTAATATATATCAATATTTGTATGTTTTGGAAGCACCACAGTGAGATTTCCTAGGTCTTAATTAAACAGACTTAAGGCATAGACAAGTTTGGGAATTGAAATTAGACTCAGAGGAAGCCAGCCTCTCCAAAGCTACCACAAGGCAACAATACTTCTCCCATCCTGAATATGAGGAGATACACGTAAACCTCCTGCAAGACAAGATCCTACTGACAGATGCATGCACCAGGTAGAAATTGTTATGAACCATGAATGATTTTTGGTGGTTTGTAGATGAATTTTAGTGACATATTAGTGATAATTAATCTACTGCATCTACTTCAGTCTGGTCATGTTTGTTAGATCTTGGCCATGTGTCCAAGCTAACAGCCAAACATGTCATAACTAGTTTGATATGTTAGAGAGAATGAATTATTAATCAATGACAGTGGCATTGTAAGACACACTGCTTTTCTAGAATGTAGGTAACACAACAGAGATATTCACTCTTCACTGCTGTCCTAAGTTGTCACAGGTTTAGTGAAAAAATTACAGTGAATTATACCAGGAAATATTGCCAGTATGTAGCCTGATCACATAGTGATGTATAGCACAATAATGTCAAGTCTATCATTTGTGTTCTATATCTGAAACATTAGTCCCTTGATGATGGCTTTTTGTAAAGTAACTTAGAATTTGGTGACTCATTTATCGCCATCCTCTCTACTTTTTCTATATATAGTGGACATACCAATAGAAATATTCATACCGCTTCTATAAAATTAGCTTAATGACTATTCATGTACATTTTTAGCTTTCTGCTATTGGAACTTGGCTCAAATAATTAGCTTTAACAATGTGTTATGATGTCTATTATTATCAATTGTTGTTTGAAAAAGTAGCCATTTCACCTAGGCAGTCCTTTTTATGGACTATGGTAACTGAAATCTCCAACAACAAATAAAGAGTTTGGGTTTTATTTCATTTGATTAAATCAAAGGGCACTGAAGCTACAAAGAGAAGAGGTCTACTGCTATAATACTAATTGTGGCTGTAATAGGTTAACTGTTAATTTTGTCTTCTCCTAATCAGATATTTACTCAAGATTTGTCTCATTTTTCATGCACCAGAACAAAGACAGTGTTGATTCAATACTAGAAAACATTTAGTGTTTGGGTGAATATTTTAATAGACCCCCAAAGATACTATTTGTCTTCTGATGTGTAATACACACTAAGTAATTATGGGTCCCAAAATTGCTGGTGATGGAAGCTGGCATGCCTTCGTGCCCCTTGATGGAGATGACTTGTTAAAGACATAAATATCTTGTCCCCAGTTAGCACTATGCTGATGAAAATGCATTTACATTTATATGTAAATACATTTAGGCACATTAAGAATTAAGAGCAGTTAGCTAGAAACATTGCATCAATCCTACCATGGTCAAATCCTCCCCTGATTTACACCAATCACTCTTAAATGCAGAGGATTCACTGTGTTCAATCATGGTGCTATTTAATCCTCTGCTAACAAGTGAATAAAATGATTGAGCTTGCAGGTATTTTCAAGAATGATGAATTTATAAGCACTAAATATTATATCACCCCCTTTTATAGTTTTGTAGGTACATGTTTCAAGACCAGTCACAAGATTAGCCTTTAAAACTAGCATGCATCTATTTAGATTCCTCTATTGTCTTACTTGTCTTATTTCAAAGTATGTTGGTAAAATTAAGATTTAGGATATAAGGAAATCAATGGTAACTGTCAACGGCAAGCAGCACTGACCACCTCTGTACACACTTCTTCCTGGGTTTAACTACACTGCCAATTTCTTTCCCTCCAGTGATGCAGGGGGACAGGGAATGCTGGTTACAGTCAGTTCATCAAATGTTGTCTCTACTGCTCTGTCCTCCTCAGGGGAAGAAGTCCTCTCACTTTTGCCCTGCTCTAGCATGAAATCCCTCCCACAGGAGACAGTCCTCCATTAACTTCTCCAGTGTGAATCCTTTCCACGGGCTGCAGTTCTGCACTGCTTCAGCATGGGTCCCCTATGGAGTCACGAGTTCTGTGAGCAGGCTGGATCCAGCATAGGCTCGTCTCTCCATGGGACCACAGCTCCTGTCATGAACCTGCTCCATGGTGGGCTTCCCGCAGGGTCACAGCCTCCTTTGGGCATCCACCTGCTCTGGCTTGGGGTCCTCCATGGTGAATCTCTGCTTCACTGTGGAGCTCCATGGGCTGCAGGGGCACAGCTGCCTCACCACAGTCTGCTCCATGGGCTGCAGGGGAATCTCAGCTCCAGAGCTTGAAGCACCTCCTCCCATTCCTTCTTCACTGATGTTGGTGCTTGAAGAGGTTTTTTCACATTCTCTCCTCCTCTCTCCTGCCTGCAACTTTTTCTCCTTAAATTCATTATCTCAGAGGTGCTAACGCTGTCACTGAGAGCTCAGCCTTGGCCAGTGGTGGGTCTATCTGGGAGCTGGCTGGCATCAGCTCTATTGCACATAGGGAAAGCTTCTGCCCACTTTTTACAGAAGCAATCCCTTGAGCCTCCCTCCTCTACCTGAACCTTGCCTCACAAACCCAATATATTAACAAACCTCCCTTTAGGTCCGGTGAGGCTGAGGAAGGCTATTGTGCAAGTTTCAAACTTTGGTTGGTATCAGTGAAAAGACTGTAGGCTGTGGTAGAAGAACATACAAGTAGCGTCAACATGATATCAAGAATGGGGAAGGAGAAATTCCCACCAGGAGTATGGTTTTCTGCCAATGAAAGCCTCAGTGTGCCAGTGAAACCTGGGAACTGGCCTCCTCCCTCCCATTCTGCTAACTGAAGACTGAAACTACCAGTTATAGAACCCTGGGAACAGGGAGAGTCTTACAGTACATCCAAAGTATAGAAACTTGGAAGCCTTTTTGCAATATTTTTAACTATTTTATTAATGTGTTATCTAGATCTTAATTAAGTAACTTAGACTATTCTACTGCTAAGATACTAACTGGAGTAAGAAACTTTTAGCTCCATTTATATGATGTGTTTCCTTTTGCCCACTATAAGATTTTGAGTATGACTACTGTCAACCACAAAGAGTTTTCCAAAGGCTGAAAATCCTAGAGATATTTAGTATAGGTTGAATAGGGAATAGTGTTTAAGAAAAGTGAAAAGAGATTTCCCTACACACTTGTAGGTTTGAGTTCTTCAAGTAGAGCAGTGTGCAGAGAGATCTGGGTTAGATCATCTGATGGAAATTTAGAAAGAATTCTTTCTTTAGGAATAGTGTTTCCATACCGCTGAGAACATGGTTTTTTATTTTGCCAGTGCATAACGGCTTACACAAACCTCAAAGACACCTCTCCATTCTTTGAATCCTATCCCAGTAGGCAGTCGTGCAATATAGATTCAGAAGGATGCTCAAGAATAATTTCACAAAACATTCCCATAAACAGATTGAAGACCTTCAGTACAGAAACTTAAAATGCTTCACTGTATGCAGAAGACAGCAGAAACACAAAGCAGTGTGAGCACATGTCCTGGTTGTAACCAGCGTAAAATGGGTGTCCTCTGTAATTGTGTTTTTTGAGTTGCCTGGGTGTTCAGATCTTATTTCTACCATAAAGAGTGGATTCATCCAAATAGAAGTTATTTTGACATTCTTAAAAACCTCAGTCTAGTTTATAGTGAAATCAGAATATATGCTTCAAAGAAACAGATATGTTTTTCTTTTCAGTATAGATATGACAACATAATCCCCTGAGTGGCTTTAAGCCACAGCTTTGTCTGGGTTTTGCATGCGAACAGCGTAGGAAGAACAGTTACCTTCTGTCAAAATGATGTGGGAGGCAAGTTCTTATCAGTGTTTGTCATGTCTATGTCTACTAAACTAAAAGTTTCATGTATCTTCTACATAAAGTCAAGAATTTATTGTGAATATAACTGAAATCTTGGCATTCCAAGTAATGAAAATATATCTTCCTAGATCTAAGTATTAAAAATACCCTTTGATATAGCAAAAAACCCCTAATTAATACTACTAATACAATTTCAATTATAATACGCACCCTTCTTAAAAGATTTCTACCCTTTTTCTTGATCTTTCTCTTCCACAACTCTTTTTGAGGTGGGTAGTTTCAGACTAAATTGGGCTTTAAGACATTTTTAGTTTAAGATGATTGGGTACTGCAACAAGTTATAAGCCTCTGGAATCCTATTGGGAAAATATGACATTCAGAATCCATAGGCTGCTTTCTTTGTTTTTCTACAGCTCCATATTACATATGAATTTACCATATATGGTGCTTTTTGCTTATGTAATATATTTCTTCATTGTGCTCCTTCTTACCCCTAAAACTAATTGTCTTGCTCCTGGTTAGTATTTTAACTGACAATTGGTAAGATGTGTATTGTCATGTCTAGCGCCAAAATTCTGCCCTACCTCTTATCATCCCATGCATACACTGCTCTCTGTTGTGTTCTGTGCCATCACTTCACAAGACCCCTGCTGTTTCCCTGGTATTGCATTGTACTGTATTGCTCTGCGCTAGTGCACCAGAGACATAAATCTGTTTTTCTGCCTATAGAAACTGTGCATTACAGATATCCATATCAAACTATACTGGTGCAAGGCAAAAATGAGCACTAGAAAAACAAAGTAAACTTTGCCACACAGTCAAATACAAGCTTTACTCTTACAGAATCACAGAATCACAAATATGGGTTAGAAGGGACCTTTAAGGTCATCTAGTTCCACCCCCCTAACCGTGGGCCAGGATACCTTTTACTAGACCAGGCTGATCAAATCTCTGGGACAGCTAGGACATCAACTTTTCTGGGTAACTTGTTCAGTGCCTCACAACCCTCGCAGTAAAGATTTTAATTCTTATATCTAGTTGGATGTGGCTCTGAGCAACCTGGTTTCATGAAAGGTGTCAACGTCTATGGCAGAGGGGTTGGAACTAGATGATCGTTAAGGTCCTTTCCAAATCAAACCATTCTATGATTCTATGATTTTATGATTCTCCCTTCCCCAAGTCCTTCTCCTTAAGGCTGCTCTCAATACATTCTCTGCCCAGCCTGTATTTGTGCTTTAGTTTGCCCTGACCCATGTGCAGGACCTTGCACTCAGCCTGCTTGAATTTCCTAGCGGTAGCATGAGCCCACCTTCCACGACTGACAAGGTCCTTCTGAATGGCATCCTTTCCTCCCAGTGTTCCAACAGCACCACACAGCTTGGTGTCGTCGCCAAATTTGCTGAGGGTGCACTCGATACCACTGCCCATGTCACCAGACCCAATTTTAATCCTTCCAGGGAGGAACACCTTTCATTCCAGCACACCAGTCACCGTGTCTTTGTGATGTCAATAAGACCGTAGCCCTGCAAATGTGCGTCTCCAGCTCCTCTTGTTTATTTCCTATTATACATACATTTTTATAGAGGCATTTGAGTTGGTGCTACCGTGAAGCAAACTTACCGGCCTGGAGTGGCTGGAGCTCCTTTGTGTTGCTCTTCAGGTGCTCTCCTGCTGACCTGTGATCCCAGTTCAGGCCCTGGGAATCACTTTCTGCTGCTGGCATCAAACTGGTAGGAGTGGGATGGATTGAGGTTCCTCCTCTCCAGCAGCTTGCAGAGAAAACATCCAAAACAAAGCTGTAGGCAGGCAACGAAAAGTTCTAACAGAGCTGGTTAGTCCCAGGCCTTGCAAACTCAGCACCAAGCCTATGGCCTGTTACTAGCAACGGCACTACTCCTCCACAGTTAAAACCTTCTCTGAAAATCTGGCTTCTCTTTGCATTTTTACCATTTGATATTTTTCTCTAACCATCTTGGGCATGCTACAGAGCAAGGAGCTGAAACTCAGCTGTGAAGAGAAGAAACCTATAGTATCTAAATGACAGATACAAGCTGCCCAGTCCCATGTAAGATCCCCTCTGGCTTTTAAGCTGCCTTTCCGTATTTTAACGACTTTTGTTAAGTTTTTCTGGTCTATGTCGCAAACTCTGTCTACATGTCCTGGACAACCAATGCCTCTGAAATTACATTATGAGTTTAAGCAAATAAATGAAAACATTGATGTTAGATGTTATCTGGTGTTGGAGAATCAGTGGAACCTTCCCTTCCTAAATGCATAAAAAGGACACTGAAAGTCAGCTACAGAGACCTAGAGGTGCACTGACTGCTCTGAGGAAACCTTAACCACTACTGCTTGTATATCTGCTTAAAGTTGAGTGTCTTTCTAGTATTTGAGATGAGTTGCCTCGTAAGAGAAACCAGAAAACATATTTGACTTTGCTTACCAAAGTGGTCTGATACAGGCAAGCTCATTCCCTCTGCTGCATTCATCCACCCTAATTTGCTACTTCTAATTTATGTATTCTGAGCACTGCTTTTCTCTTTATTAGGAAAAAAAAAATATTGTCAGAGAGGTATATATTGCAGAAAGCTTTTAGGAAAGCTTTTTTTTTGGCAGTTCCATGTGTCAATAGCAGTTCTGTCTTTCCCATGCAAGCACATCTATGATTCTGTGATTTTTCAGTTAGTTTAGACCCTAATAATGATTGCTTATATTTATAGCTGCTACTAGTGCTCTGCAACTCTTGTTTACTACTTTGAGTCACTCTGAACTGTAAGACTCATGCAACCTCCTGAGAACAGAGACAGAAATCAGCAACACACAAGGACTGACGTACACTTTGATTAAAATTTCAGTAAGTTTATTAGGCAAGAGATATCATCAAGTAAATTAATGTTAATGAATAAGTACTAAGATGTCTATTCAGTGCTACTTCTTAGATAACAGTACCTGAGTTTGATCTGAACTTTCTCTACAATTATAGGTAAATTTGATTACATTTTAACAGTTGCTTCTTTATATGTGATTCTTTTATAACATGATTATTTTGGAAGAGCAATTTCTCTTAAACATATTCACAGAAAAAAAATCAATCTACATAGTCTTTTTTGCTTTTATCTGTTGTATGTGATCACATGAAGTCACAGATGACTACATATGAAGATCTATGAGACACAGATACTTTGAATCTCTGTAGTGATATCCATTGATTTCAAAGGAATTTGGATATGTTTCTATCTGTATATATTAGCCTACTTACTTATATGACAAAATTGTTGCCTTTGAAATCTTGAGTAGCTCAGCTGCTCAGCATTAGGAATCCATCTTATTTATCTTCCAAGCCTGGGCATTGTTTCTGCCATCTCTTCTGCTAACAAGGAACTTCTGCTGACCAAAATCCTTGTTTCATTTACATCTATGAAAGATATTTTACAGGAATCGAGTGAACCAGAATTAATTCCACATGGACACTTTACTGCTATTGCTTAGTTCATCTACCAAGTGATCTGTCCACGAAATAAAATGAAAAACACATTCAAGTCAGGAAATAAAGAATCTAACCAAATGTATGGCTGGACAGCTTCTAGCTTTCAAATGCAGTCACTCTCTATATTTATCTGGATAAAATATTTGGTATCCACTTTGTCTTGCACAGGGGCTTTCTTGCTCTCGTGATTTGCCTTCCTCTTTGCTCTTCCACACTCAAACCTGGAAACAGAGCTTGGTTAAAAATGTCAACAGTAAAGATAATATCTAAATGAGACATTTACTACCACAGTACATAAAGAACTGTTTTAATCAACCGTGGAAAGTTACAGTACATTGAAACATAGGAACCTCCTAAAATCATTATAGACTACTAGAAGACAGAGATTAACATCTACATTTTAGTTTAGTCTTATGGACTCAGAACTATGTTTGTAATAGTTTACACTATAAATAATTATTTAATATTGATCATCACTATAAACAAAATGACAGATTCAGATTCTTCTGCAGGCCAGCTTTATTTAATTATTCTGAAAGAGAGCTGGTTTATTACAACCCAGTTAAATGTGGTGGTAGATCCTTCATAATTTGCTTCCTTACATGTGCTGTCCTGCATGTTGGCTTATTACCCAGTGGTAAGGGCCAATTCACACACTGAGACAAGTTATTTCTATTTTATTCTAGTTTGTGCAAACTAGGGAGTTAGGTGGTAACGTGCAAAATGCTGGCCTCTGGTTCATCAAAACTTTACATTCTTTATATATGATAACAAATAAAGACATCAGCATTCATTTGTTGCAGATTAGATGACTGTTTCATTAATTAGTACTCAGAACTCTATTTGCTAGCTACATCTGTCACTGGTCAATGAGTCAGTGATTCTGCTGGAAGTACATTTCCCCCAGTTACTGTGCAGTTCTGCTGACTTCATCCAGACAGCCTATTTTTCTTGGGATTGTCCTGCGTTTTCCTTAAAACAAAAGATTAGCCAAGCATACAACATTTACAATGTAGTTGCTTAATCATAACTGTCTAGTTGAAGATACTGATTAACAACTTTAAAAAAAACCATTGCAAGTTTGGTTCAAATTTTGAGGGGCTAAATATTACATAGCAGATCACAGATGAGTTTATTTCAAAACTTTATTTTCAGTTCTAAAGGTATAGTCTCACTCACAGTGGAGTGTGACTAAATACACTTAGCTTTAGTCACATAAGCTCAAGTTCTCTCCCCCTCTTTGGAAGGACAAACTTTTATTTCCCTAGCAGACAACATTCACATGTTACGTTCTCCTGCTGTTCAAAAAGGATGTTTTGAAGATCTGATAGGTAAAACTAAGCTACAAACTTACAAAACTACAAAAATTGCCTCTCCATCTCTCCCTTTTATTTACATATGGAGGTTTATAATTCATTGCAACTCATAATATTTGTTCACTAAAGATGAACTGATGAGGGACTTATCAGTCCCCATCAGGACTCAAATAAAATATGACAGAAAGGAACTATATTTTCCTGAGTTTTCAAAAACAGTGACAACAATGAAGAAAAATATTTTCATTTTATTTTAATGGACTTTTGCCAGGGTGCATTCTGATCACTACCTTCATGTACTACTGGCCTCTCCTACAGTAATGTCAGCTGTCAGTTTAAGCCAAGGTGGAGCTTTAACCATAGAAAGGACCTGGAAAATCATCTGGCATTCACAAGAGAAAACAATGGAATTTTGAGAACTGTACTTTCTTGCCTGCTGTTCTTTATCCTTTGCAACTTTATTCATTACTCTTGGTAACTTTTCTGGAGGTGTGAAGATCAGCATCTTCAAAGCAACTGTTGTGTGAGTCCCTTGCAAGTAATTGCACTTGCGCTCCTTCCTGCTGCATTCCTTCCACCCAGTTTGTTTCCTTCCTTCTAAGTTCAAAACAATTTTGACCTATCAACCAGTTTTAGCCAAGTGGTGGGAAGCTACAAAGGGTGTTTGACCAATTGAGGCTGGGTAATGTCGGTGCATGGAATTCTGACCTTTACAGTCAAAATTCCAAAATTTTGTGGCATTTTATCACCAAAAGAAGCACTAAAACTGTGGAACTGAATCAAGGAGAACTATTTCTTATTAGTGTGTTTCACATCACATTACAAAATTCTTGGTTAATAACAATTTTCAATGTGTTCTTTTTAAAAAAATTGTTTTCACTGTACCCAACTAAAATCATAATTAGCAGGAAGATTGCAATTATATTGTAATGTAACTTATCTGGAAAAAGTTTTATTATCAAAAGTATGAAAAGTCAGATGCTTAAAAGTGATATTTCAGACAGCTTTAATATAAAGCAAATAGACGTTGAACACTTCTTCACAATACTGGTGGTAAGTTTTCATGGTAATACAGCAGTTATCTCCTGCTACCTCTCTTAGAAAAAGATAATATTGCCAAAAATAAACTGCTGAACCAAATGTTTAGGAAAACTAGAGTTTCTTAGATGGCTTCAAGAGACTGATGACTTTAAAAAAATTATCATTATCCAAGAGCTGTGACATTTACATGTTGTCCAGTTGGACATTGGTACTGAAATAATTATGGACCTGACAGCTAACACACAGAGTGTTTTTACTTGGGTTTCTCACTAATCAAAAATATATTTTTCAGCAATTTGTCCCAAGGAAAATCTTTTTATGCAATCTCATTTTTTTTAAAGGAAATAGTTTGGAAATTGATGCCTCCATCTCTCTCATTATTTTTTTCTGGATGTTGTAATGTCTGGATGTCTGGATAAGTAACTTCATTAGTTAAACCTTTGTAGCTAAAGGATACAAATGGCCTCAGGATAATACTCTTTCAACTAATTTAAACTTCTGAAATACTAGAGAATTAGTGGTAGAAAAATCTGAGCTGGTGTGTAAGGTACAAATCTTTAAGAAGTTAAGAACAGACAGTCTTAAATCTTCCAATTGAATGATAATTGAAGCTTAATAAAAATCAGAATATTGCTTACAACACTTCTAACTAGGTATAATTACTTGAGAACTATTAATAAAAATAAAATGTTTATAGTTTTACTTCTGTTAACAGAGCAATTACTATGGACAAAAATATTAAGTGAATTAAGATATCAAGAAAAATATCATGCTGTGAACACAGAAGGTGGTTGCCAGACCCTACTGAAAATTGCACAAAAAATTGTCTATTTTTTCATTTGGTATGAAATAAAACAATTTCTTTCCACATATTCAGTGTATTTGATACATGCACAATAATATGTACTGAGTTAGTAAAACATAATATGGGAGCGCATTTTTCCATAATCATCCCCTCACATACAATAAAATCACAAAGAATTTGATTTAAAAAAATCAAGTAATGTAATTCAAGCAGTGATCTACCAGCATGTTGACTGGACCTAATTTACTGCTTGTTATATTTTTTAGCAAGCAATAATTCTATCTTTTCCATATGCTTCCCTACCACTAGGCAATCTAATCAAGCATGCTTCAGAGTGTGATGTTAAAAGGGAAAATAACTGAAGATTACAGGGTTGATACAGTGAAGTAGAAGACAATATATCTGATTTCCCCCAGAGCTTAGTTGTCAGTGTAATGTTCTTTCTACACATATTAAGTGTACGTGTATAGTGGGAAAAGGTCTGTAGGCTCTACTTAATTTCTACCAGTTCTTGAGATCACAGAACAGTCTTGCAGCATTTTGCAGGAATAGACAGGAAATTTCCATCAACTAAAAGAGTTTAGCTGTGCCTTCAGTAAATATTTCCATTGTGGCTTGATTAAACAAATACTTACTAAAATGTCCTTAAGTCTGATATAATGTGAGCAGAAAACAGCAGGGAATGAGAAAACCATGGTAAATTTCTAGGTCTAAATATCAGCAGCCAGTCCATACTTGGTGGCAGTGTCTTGCACATACAACACACCAGCAGGCCAGCCCTGGCATAGGAGGATCACACTTAAAACTCTTTGTACAATCAATTTTGTCACTGATACGGTTCTGTGGGGTCTATAATATTTACAAATTCCCAAGTGAATTATCTCACAGAATTAAAAGTATGTTGTAGTTCAATTCCAGCACTAATACAGCTTTGATATTCTTACATTTGTATTTATCCACAGCCACTTTCCCACATGGAAAAATGTGTATGGGCTATGTTTATTATCAGCTATACCATGCTGTTCCATGACATGCAACTAAAATCGACTTCAGGTAATGAAGTCATGATATCTGCCTCCATTTGTTACAATAACCATTTAATTACAGAGCTGCAGCAATTTGCTCTGGCTGAAGATTTGTGTGGATTTTTTGAAAGCAGTATATATGATCATTTTTAAAAGGCCAGGGAGATACTCTAGAGCTAGGAACTAAATTCATAAGCAAACAAAATAAAAGAACAACTAGTTGTGTAATACATGATGACACAAACTAAAATAAGAAATCTTTTGTGAGTTATAGATGTTATTAATATTACAAGAAGATTAGTCTACTCAATCAGATGAGTTACATTTTAATGTTGTAAAAAGATATGACAGATATATGCATGAAGATATATCCATCTGCAGAATATAACATCTTCTACATATATCTTCAGTTCTTAATTGCTTTTTAAATGGAATTTTTTTTTTTTAATTGGGCAACTTTTTTATTTCTTTTCTACATATCATGGTATATTTAATCAAAACTATTATTTAAATTGCTTGAAATAAGCAAATAAACAAACAAAAACATTGACATAGCATTATGTTTGAAAACAAGGAATTGTTTTGAGGTGAGTTGAATACTTTCATTTGCCTCTTTTGTATTATATTGTTCTGTAACAGAGAGTCAACATAGTAATGGACTAAAATTGTTCCATAGTAAGAAAGCCAGGCTGGTACAAATTAATTTCAATTATTTGAACTTTAAGATTGCGATCAGGGTAGGGTCCAAGGTACTCTGCATGCCTGTCCACCACATAATTATATATTATTAAAATTAGTGAATATTTTAGTATTCTTATTTTGTAGTGGAGCCTGAAGCCACATGGTGAAAATACCTACTGCAATGTGCTCTCCAGGAAATGAATGAACATAAATGTGTATATTTGCATCAGACACAACTGCCCTTATTGCACACTCCCACTGCTGTCTGTCCTGGTGAAAGAAGGCTGCGGTCAAAGTACAATACGAAGTGCATCATGAAACTGTTATTTGGGAATGCACAGAAACCACAAGGTTGGGGCAAACTCCCTGATTTCAGCTAATATTCATGGCCACAAATATTTCTTTGAGATTTTAAATAATGAAAACTCCTTCCCCGCTTCCGTGTTTCCTGCAATTGGACAAAATTGTATGCATTGTGTGTCCTGTATTGCCTCAACACCTTCTTACATCTTCTTCCTGCTTGGAATATAAAACAGATGTTAGAAGATTTAATATGCACATATTGTACTTTTAATGCACTCTTTTACATTCTTCCTTTGAAATGCCCATGGTTTTTATATAATACACTATTACTTTGCTGTCATTCCCTTCATGTTCAAATTAATGAGATTTTTTGTACATGCATCCAAATTGTTTGATATTCCCTGATAGAGATGTTTTTAAAAATTTTCATGTCAATATAGATGTAGAAGCCTTCTAATATTTTCAACTGTGACAATCTTTGCTATTGCATAGAACAAGAACTGTGATAAAAAATGGAAATGTTTGCTAGCCTTCTAGCTTTTGTAGATCTATTTCAATGAAGAATTAATTTCTCCAGATCTAATAGACTAATTTAGTACTTCAAAGCATTGTACTTAATATATAAGACTCATTTAACACACACTATTCTCTTCCTAACAATGATTAATGATAGGGCATAAAAAATTGGATCAAACAGTTTTCTTGTTCTTTAATTTCATCTTTATTCATAGAAAATGATGCTTAACTGCTTAAAGGTTTACACCTACTATCCACTTTTACATTTTATAAATCTGTAAAAGGAAAGTTTAATTCTTGTATGTTGTTAACCTTCTTCCTTTGAAATATGGAATGGAAATTCTGATATTTGCAAATGAACCGAATACCTACATATGTTCTCATTAAATACTAACTATAATAGTTCACTTTTTATTAAAACTGAGTATATTTGTTACAATAATAATAACAACTTCATTTTGGGACCACACAGACTCTTCCTAAAAGTAGTCTAAGAAACTTCAGAATAAAGGGGAAATAATGCACAAGAGAGTCAGGAGAATTTAAAGGCAAATTTTAGTCTTTCTTGTACTTGACACTGAATGAGATCAGGAAGATAGGTAGCAAAGGTTGATCATTAGGCAACAAAATTTAGCTGTGATCCTAAGCTATACCAAGTTATTCTTCATTGTCCTTAAGACAAGCTGAAACATGAAATCAAGTTAAAACAGGAGGGGAGAGGAAAAATATGAGATATAGGCTTGAGATGCAGTGGATATAGCAAAGGCCGTGACATGTAGCATGCTCAGATTTTAAAAGGTACCTCAGAGAGTCCATATTTTTAGACAAGAATGCAATAATATAGTAATGTTAGCTTCAGAGAACAATAAATATTCTTTCTGAAATGGACTTATCCTCTGGAAAAACTTCCAAGGCTTTGTTGTTTTACATCACATTCATTCCTTCAGTAAAACTTCTTCACTAGGATGCATTCTACTGTAATATATAGTTCAGGCTGATGCTGTACACATTTTCTCATTTTAGGGATTGAAGTACTATGAAAAATTTTACTTCTTTTTCCTCAGTCCACAAAGACATGTTCGTGATTGCATAACTATGACAAAAATGAATAATTAAAAATTCTTATTTACGGTGTTACCTGGCGACATACTCTTTGCTAGGGAATTCAATACTCCTGCTCCATCTTTCAAAATAGTGTCATTGTAAGCTTGTCTGTAAGTAATTTGAAAGTAGCATTTTAAGGAATTAGTTATGACCCTGAATGTGGTAGGATAAGTCTGGTATGATTCATGTCAGGTATGCATTTACCTTCTGATGGGTATCTATGTACTTCCAAGCATTCCAGAGTATGTATAGTCACTAAAACCTGTCATGATATCAGATATTACTTCCATTCTGATGAAGAGTTTGTTTGGGGATTTAGTAATTTTGAAAGTTTTAAGGGAAAAGAAAGAGTAAACAATGACTTAAGTAAAAAAAAATAAATAAAGTAAACCCAAAATAATTCTGGGCAGTGACTTAAATAAAAAATAAAAATAAAAGTAAATCCAAAATAATTCTGGGCAATTTTGAGAAGAATAACTATGTTGAGATTTTAATAATTGAATAAAATGTGCTTTTAAAAATGTGGGGATTTTGGTGCTTTTTCCCCCCCATTTGAACCATAGGAAGTGGGAAAACAATCCACATTCCAACAGCTTTCACATGTGAAATTTGTGTGTTTTATCATTTGGCTCATCATACAATGGAAGTTTTTATCTTTAATTAAGGTCATTGTCTTTCAGTGACTATATGGCTCAATGACATCACGGAACATCTCAGCTTTTTTTGTTTGTTTCATTTTGTTAGAAAATGTTAAAATAACTTACTGATGAGGATAAATTAATATCACAACATGGAGAACATTACATAATGAGTGAAAATCACATAATGAGTGAATCACACTCATCTTTGCATTTGTGAAAACAGTTCAATCTCAAACACTGCTCCCACTACTGGTACTTATTTCCAATTTGTTGTCAATCACATTTTTTTTTTTAAATCCTCTGGTTTTTTCTGTATGAATCAGGGCTCTCAACCCCTCTTTTCCCACAAGAAGAAATGCTTTCAATGATTCTAAAGAAAGAGAAAATTATGAGTTTTAAGTTTATAAACCAGTGCAAGCAATTCTTTGCATAAATCAGAGTCCTCATAATGCTGATGGATCATCAGATGTATGTGTACATGTTTCAGAAATTTACAACGTGTGGTAAGCTAAAAGGTCTTTTTGGGAATTTCTGCATATTTATGATTTCTAAAATTCTCGTGTCTTTTTTTACTATTGATGGTGTATTATTTTAAATAGCTGTTAGAAGATGTCTGTAGCCAAAAATATTCAAATGTCTTTTTATACCATAAATGGTTTCAAAAGAGTTTTATTATAGTATGTAATATGATACCTTCTATATTATTTTGAGAACCAAGGGAGCATATTTCTGTACAGTGAATGATAATACAATTATAAAAAAATTTTGTCTGTATTGAGAACAAGAACTATGTCATTACCCAAAGAAGATATATAAACATTTTTCTCATAAATTTTTCGGGTTGTTGTGCAATATTTTAAATTCTAGTAAAGTAAGATATAATACTTCCCATAAGATTTCCCAGTGGACAGCTGAGACTATTTTTCTTGGCTTCTGAACTACCAATCTAGTCCATTGACAGGAGTCGCATTATTTTTTATCAGTCCACAAATGGAGCACTGCTCTAGTATGATCACTGTGACTGCATTTAACTCCTTCTAAGCAGAGATTTTTATAAATAAAGGTCCATTCAGGTCTGGATCATTCCTCACTTGTGAAGGGCTGGTTCTTTCACAGTGCAGGTAAGATTCTACCCACACAGATTTTTATTTTTTATCTGTTTTCCTTTTTTTTACCACTTTATATCATATAGAGAATTATGTTTAAATATTTTAAAATTATAGAAATGAAAAGACATATTATAATCTGTTGGAAGCTACCCTGAATAATATTGCTGGAAGAACTAAAGGAGCTCATTTAATTTTAGATTTGTAATGTGATTTTATTTTTTGTAAAAGCTTTCTCAAGCATTATTAATTTCAAAAAGAAAAATGATGTAACAGTTTTTCTGGCAAAAATACTAGCTTATGTAATCATATTATCTCAACCTCAAATTTTACCCTATAATTTTGTATTAATAATTTACAATATATTTTTCATTTTCCCTCATGGCATTTCTCTACCATGATTATATGATTGTACCATGATTTGCACTGAAATTTCAGGCTGGTAGTCACTCAACTCTCCATAATTAGTTGCATTTTTATACTCTGACATGTGAAGGAATCAAAGCCAAATCTGATGACATAAAAGCTGGTATTATTTACATGATCTTCAACAGGATTATAATGCACATTAACACTTGTGCTACCTACCAAGCACTAATTCTGTAGGAAAGAAGATGTGTTTCACAGAAATGAGTGTCCACAGCAGCCCATCTATTCTATGCACAGCAGTAAACATTGAAGCACATGTAGGGAATCTATGAAGATGCCTGAGCCATCACTGTCATTGCTTGCTCTGTCTGTATGAAGAACCAGCTTAGCTAGAACCTGCACAGTTACAAAGTGCATTTTCAGAACCAATAAGGCAGTTACTTAACCCCTGTCTCTGCGTAAGCAGCTGTGGGAGGGATCCATTTTACCCAGGGTGAGATGCTGACAATGTAGATCTCTCCACATCAAGCCACCATCACTTTGCTTGACAGTAAGTGCAGGGAAAAAAATATTTTTAGAACTCAGCCACAGCCTAGCTGGTCTATTTGGGGACTTTGTATATGCTGAAACAGACTCTAGAAATGGCTACTTATGTCTCATGATTGCAAAGGGTGTTTTGCTAATGAATTCAAATATCTGCACTTATTTAGAAAAAAAAACCATTTCCCATGTCATGTATTCCACCTTAAATCCAGATTAGATATTGTTGATTTTTACTCACTGAGATAAAAATTACTATTCTCTGTGGAGTACATATGCAGGGATGGAACTTGGTTGCTATAGTAATACTAATTCTTTCAAATTTACCATCAGGTCTAAAAATATATATAAAGAAAAAACCTACCAAAACTTCATCTATATTTAGAATGTTTTGTTTGTACACACATAAATAATACAATAAATATAATAATGTTTGCCCTGTGAGCTTTTTTATATAGCTTTTCTCACTTTTCAAGTTTTGAAATTTCTGAAGTAATAACATGAATTTTAAAATCAGGAATAAACATTTGAAGGAATCTCTTTTAGCAGTCTTTATGGACTGATCTAAACAGAGGCAGTTATGGCCATTTTCTATTTTTTTTTAATATAGTTTTAAATAGCTTTAATTTAATTTTCCATGTATTAGCTAGACTTCTAAGGTAAAAAAAAAACCTCTAACTGTTCATTGCTGTTAACAAAATATACAGCTTACAGTCAAATACATGGTACCTCTGATCATACAAATTGCTATATTATACATTTTAAAGTGAGTAATTGGTATTTCTTTCTGAATAATAAAAATTGTAAACTGATTTCCATTTTTATTCTTTTCACAACACATCCTGCTTTATGTACATGATGTTGCTGCCAGTGGGTTCCAGCAGCAGTTCACCATAGTGATTCTCTCCTTCCTCTTTCTGATAAGCAATAAATAGTGTCGGTACTCTACTGCCAGCTAGGCAATGCTATTCCCTTTATTTTTTGGTGATATAAACATTTTGTATATATGGTGCAACTTCCACAATCATTGCACATGTTATCATTGTGTATATGTGGGCAGAAAGCTGAACACCTGATACAAATAATCTTTAGATCAGGAAGGTATAATGATCCTGAAGGACCAAAAAGTAACATCTGTCCTCTAGCACCTAAGACTGTGAAAAAAAAAAACAAACCAACAACTTACTGTGATGAATTAATAGAATGGCTTCATATGAGAAATGTGATGTACTCATAATAAGGTCTCAGCTGAAGTTTTGTGCCCAGTTCTTATCATCCTGTCTCAAAAAAAAAAAGGTACAGACTAACAGAAGAGAGTCAAAAATATTTTCAAAAAAGGAAAAACCAGCATAACATTAGAAAATGTGATGTATGTGATATATGAGGGAAGATTGGAAGAAGGTGTTTATTCCAGAAATGACAAAATGGTGAAGAAAAGATATGTGTTCATTATTTAAAATGCAATAAACTGTTTTTCATGGAAATGGAGTAAATGCACTTAGATTTAGACAGATGCAAAGTCTTTACATATAACAGGATGTTTCTGATAAGAGTGTTCAAAAATCAGAACCTTTAACACAAGAGAAGTTAGAAGATTAAAAATTTCTTGGGAGTTTAGCGGTTCTGTGTCAAACTTGCTTGAATCAAATTGCTATATTGGTTATTCAACTCAGAGAGAACCATGACTTTTGTGATTTTTCATTTCTAAATTCCTCTCATGTCAAAAATGTTAAAATTAATGTGGTACTACATACAAAGTCCTGTCTGTTCATTATGACTTAAGCTATGACAGGTAAAATAGGCATAATTTAAAATGTAGTATTTGTTTATTGATATAGTATATTTCCATTTTCCAATGAGAAATAATGATGCCTGATGATAAATGTGTTTTGTTGTTGTTTTGTTTTGTGAGAGTTACTCTTTGTGGTATCATTTTTCCTTCAATGTTGTTTTTCTTCACTGTATCCATTTGTTTAAATGATTAGGTAAATAATTTCTATCAGTTCTTCATCTGTGTTGCCTGAGAACAAATTATGCAGACCACTCTTTCCCAGTCCTGCCTATTACTGCCCATGTGTTTATTTCTGCAGCACTTAACTGTACAGTGGATATGCATCTGCAGTCTAAAGGCTACGTCTCTTTTAGTCTTATTAGGGAACTCACATTCTTCTCCACGGATCAATGCTTAATTCAAACCACACTGTTGAGCAGAATGATCATCATATATTATGGTTCAAATCAAGGTCACCTTTGAATAATGCATATTGAAACTGAGTTATAATCTTTCAGGAAGGTTTTCATGTCTTAAAAAATGGTAAAGCATTTTATTTCTGGAGAGACAAAGAAAAACACAGAAAAATATGAGAGAAATATAAATTCTTTTTACAACCAAACCATACCTTTCCAGTAAAGGTTTATGCATTCTTGCCAAAGTGTTAAGGCTAACCTCTATTTGGCCCAACTGGAAATACAATGGATGAATCTCAGATTTCTTGGTACATGACTTAGGTGGCGTAGAAAGAATGAAAGCATGCTGTTACACTTTTGGTTCAACAGTATGACACCTTCTCCTGTCTCCCCTGGCTGACAGATGCTATGCAGTTTCTCAGCTGTAAAGTGCCATCAAGTTCTCCTCTCTCTAAGGATTTCAACAGAGCCTGGCCTTGTGTTTCCACTCTGTTCCACGCTCCATTCCATTCCTCTTAGCAGGTGCTTACAGTCCTCATTTCATCCATGGAGCAGCAACTGTATTTTAATAATAAAGATTTTATATTTTTATTAATATAATTTCTATATAGATTTTAATTTTCCTCTAATTTCATCCACAGCCACCTTTCCATAATAATGAAAAAATATTTTCATTTTGCACAATTTATTTTTAACCCCTAAAATCTTCTGCGATTGTTTATAAAGAAATCAGTGATGACATGATGTCTTTGAATTGAGTTATATTGTGAGGTATTAATCTCTCTGGGCAGAAAGAGTGGACAGAGACTGTCTTCAGCATGACCTTGAATTATATCAGGAATATTTGGACTGTGAATATTACTCCCCCTCTCACACATTTTTCAAGGCATTCATGCTCTATTGATGAGAAATATCACCTCATAGTATTTACTTTCCTCTGCCTTATGAAGCTTAAAGTTAACTAATCATCACAGAAATTAATTCACATTTTTTAAAGACTCTCTGAACTAAAAATGTGGCTTTTAAAAGTTCATCTGTCATTTGGGAAACAGGCACCTTTTTGACTGAAGACTTGAGTGAACAGTTTTACGCTTCGGCTGCAAAACTATGTCAAATATATGGGTCAAGGAGTTTATAACAGGAAGATTAAAATCTCATTAACATCATGTTTTAAAGTTGCCAAGTCAGAAATGCATTATAAAGTAAGAAAAAAAAGCAGATTTTTTAATTCTAGTTACCCCCATGGAAATTTATGTTTGCTCAGATATATTTAATTCAACAAAGAAATAGATGCTACTTTAATAGAACGACCACAGCTACTCACCAGCGTTTGATTCTCTTGAAATACACAAAACTATATTGCAATAAGTAAATGCAATTCTGACACCACATTCCACTATTATTTGATAACTTAGTGGTCATAATGTTTTAAATATTGTAGTCTCAATAAATTGACATACTACCTGCCAGAAAATGAATAGTCAGCTGATTCTGTGTTCAACACTTATTCCTTCACAAACAACTTAATCTCTCTGACCTATTATTTAATCCCAGCTTTAGACATTAGAGATGTATGATCTATAGAATACATCTGTAGTCTATCATATTTCAAAAGCTACTTGGGAAGAATTTTCTCGAATGAGAAAGCAAAAAGTTCCCTAAATGACCTTGCACAATGGGGGAAAAGCAAGGAGGAGACTTTCTGTGCTAATGGAAGATAATTCCACCTAGATTTGCAGAATAAGATGGCCTGGTTTGTTTTCTTTTAATGTATTGTACCAGCAAGACATGACTTTCCCAGCTGACTAACTCATTTTACTCTCAGCTAATGGCTGGATATTAATCAAGACTCTTTTATGTTTTCTAACTTTTTAGTGATTTCTGAACCTGTGTTCAGTTTTTATTTTTGAAGCACAGTTTGTCAGATTTCTGTCAGTTTTCCAAATAATTTGATTATGATGGCAACACAAATAACAATAGTAAGAATACGTTGCTTATTTCAGAGTATGTAAGGGGCATTAGCTTTATGTAACCACATCATGTTGTACAATTACCAGGAATTTAATGTTGTCATACTGACACCTTTTGAATAGCTGTTCCTAAAACTTTTAGTGAATAGATCTATGAATTGAACTACTGGCAGAAAAATTTATGGCATGGATAAATATTAGAGAGAAAATAAAATATTTGTAGTGATAGCTAGTAGACAGGATTTTCAGATTGCCAATCATTAGAAGAAATCTCAGCATGAAGCAGAATATGTCTTGATTCCTGATTGATAAACCCCATTGTTTTTCTGTAAACATCATATCCTTCCTGCCAAAATTCCTAAATATTACCAAGATGCTTGTGCTACTGAATTAATGAAAACAAAATAACCTGCTGCTTAATATTCCAGTCAGATTAGTAAGATTCTAGAATTGTGAAACAATAAGAATTGGCTCAATAACACATATATATGATTCCTAGTTGTTTTATTATTCTTTCAGAAGTGATACAGTATGACTCCTACATCTAGAAAAGCATTTATTTCCATCTCACTAGCTCTGATGAGCAGATTGGGTGTAATACTGAACTATCTCAATTCATCAGTTACATATTACTTTTCCAGCTTTTACTGACTGCATGAGGGCTTGAGGAATAATAATAGTCTTGTCCTAAGGCCTGTGTGAAGTCTGATCCTGATAGCTATTTGAACAGCTCCTGTGTGACAACTTCATCGCCATGATTGTGAACTGTGCCTGAAGCACTTACATCCAGATCATGTGAAACAGTTGAGCAGTAGACACTAATAAGACTTACACATCTGCTAGGATGTCGCACTAATATCTATTTTTTTTCAGTCATGCTCTGTCACATTTCCCTTGCAAAAATCATCTGGCCAGGCACATAGACATACAGCTTAGAAAAACCAAGGTGTCATCCTCAGAAACTGATACTCTATGTATCAGTTGACTATAGTGACAACTCTGACTCGTTGACTATATTCAGTCATGATGTCTTGTCGAAGAGGATGAAGCATCAGTTTGAGTTCATAATGAAATAAGATTATTCAGTGCACTTATCACATCACTGGTGGCTTGTTTTATCTAGTAACAAAAGGTGGGGGGAAAAAGGACATTTTGACCTCAGATCTTCATTCAGTATCTACTCATCTAAATATTTAAATGCCTGTTTGAAATATGGCCATCCTAAAAGAGAGGAATGGAGCATGTCTCCTTTGAAGAAAGTCTAAGACGATTGTGATTGTTCAGCCTGGAAAAGAGAAGACTTCATGGTGGCCATCCATTATTTGAAGGGAATCTACAAGAAAGATGGAGAATATTTACAAGAGCATGTGGCGAGAAGACAAGGAAGAATGGCTACAAACTGAAAGACCAAAGGTTTAGGTCAGATATTAGGAATAATCTTTCCTGTGAGGATGGTGAGGCACAGGAACAGACTGCCCAGTTAAGTTATGGATACCCCATCCCTGGAAGTGTTCAAGACCAGGTTGGATGGGGCTCTGAGCAACCTGGTCTAGTGGAAGGTGTCCCTGCCCATGGCAGAAGAGTGGGAACTGGATGATCTTTAAGGTCCCTTTCAATGTAAGCTGCTTTATGATTCTAAAATTCTAAAATTCTATGATGGCTTAAATAACAAACACTAATACTGGTGAAATGTGTAACTAGGGATAAAATAATTATGAGTGTTTGCTTCTTGTTTTGTAAATTAGTAATACATGGATTTTGTTCTCTACTAATGGTAAATAATCAGAAGTTGAAATTGATTTTACCATGTGAGAAAAAGTTAGGGCCATAGAGAACCAAATATTGTATATGAAAGTATTAACTTCTATAATTTATAATTTTATGGCAATTAGAGGTATTCTGAAGCACTGAAAGATGTTGATTCATCCAAATAGCATTTGCAAAAGTATAATAAATTTAATAGTTTTACCTGTACAAAGATTTCAATATCTAGAATGGAATCTGATCGAACATTAAAAAGAGAAACATGGCAAAGTTCAGTCCTTAGGATATTGCTGCAGAGCTGAGAAAGCAAATTCCCTCTTACATTCTTCACTATTATTTTATTGTGGATTTGATTTTTTTTTCTCTTTTTTTCTTTTAAATTTTTTCTTCATTCCTGCGTACAAAAATAAAATAGGAAAATAATTTATCTTTTCTCTCAACAATTATAGGCACAGAGTTACTGTGATGATCAAGAGTGCTTAAAGTGTTTGATGAAGCATGGATTCTAACCTGCATTTTCTTTTACATGACTTTTATGGAATGGGACCCACAGATTCCCTGTGATCCTTGTTGCTGAGCTTTACTGTAACCTCACTAATTATTTCACTCTTGTATATACTTAGAACTCACTGATCTTCTATTCCTGGCTGAAATTCCTACTGTTAGTTACATCCAGCATAATCCAGTGTTTTACAAATGTCCATCAACAAATTTTGCATCCCACTTTAAAGGTAAAAAGGAGCCTGTAATCTTCTCAAGCTTCCAGACTTCTTCTTTTATAAGCTGGAAGGGGACTGGAGAAGGAGGATTTGTTACTTAGACTTTCAGGATCAGGCCCTACTCCACTTGTTTCCAGAACGGTTTTCCTTGTGGATGTTATGCAAGATGAAGTGGCAGTTTTCATTTTTTAAATACAACTAGTTTTAAAGATTACAAGTGACAGATGGTGATGCACTTTTTTTCTCAATCCCAATCTTTATAAAACAACTGATAGTATAAAAAAGGAAAGTATTAAGTCTAAAGTAAATGAAAATTTGCGCATTTGAGGTCATAAATATGCGTGTTGTTCTAATTGTAAAAAAAAACATATTCTTAATGAAAGTCCATATAGGCTATACAACATTTAGGATCACAAGTATATATTTTAGTTTCACTGTCCCACTGCTATTACATGTGTAGACAGGGGTAGAATAGGATTCCTACTAAACTGAATGGATGTATGATTAAAGTAGATAACATATCAGAGGCTTTATTTTAAAACAATTTGGATGTATGCATAATTTTACTGTCGTTTTATACCAATTTTTTCAAATTTCAATTTTTTGCTAAGGTTGCAGCCTTGCAAACACATAAACTGATCAATAGGTAAGATATAGGTGTCACTGTACACTTGAATTTGCTTTTAGTGAGTGAGTTTTAATTCTTTCATTTCTTCACTCTGTACAAAGCAGCTAAATACCAGGTTGGATGGGGCTCTGAGCAGCCTGCTCTAGTGGAACGTGTCCCTGCCCATGCCAGGGTGGTTGGAATAATGTGATCTTTAAGGTCCCCTTGAACACATCTATGATCCTATGATATTTACACAGCAATTGCTATATTTATTAAGGCTTCTAAAGTGATATCCTGAAGGTACAAACTTTTTCCACAGCCTTTTTGAGAGAGGTGTTTTTGCTTCTTCAATATTTCCATTACCACATGAACATAAGTCTCAACATGAAAAAATGCCAAGTCCTGCCCCCGTGAAGAAATAACTCCCAACAAAGATGACCAATCGACTGGAGCATCATCCATCTGAGGACAGACTGAAAGAGAAAATGAATATCTGGCTAGACATGGTCAGGAGTAACCAGCAGTAGCTGACCCACCTTTGAGCACAGGAGCTGGGGTTGATGACTGCTGTCTTTGTTGAACTGTGTCTACTTTCAAAATCAACCATTCTGTGATTCTGTGTTTCTATACTTGTCATATTCACATTACTGAGGGATGGAATAAGGCATGAAAATACAGTCTGACTATGTAGAATATGAAAAAAAAAGGAAAAAGTTGAATATTTCAGAAATTCAACATAAAAGAATGAAATAATTATATTTATTTATAAAATCTTAAACTTTTGCATTTCCTACCTTTTGAATGCTTGACTTTTTAAACTAAATGTCCTTTTAACATTGTGAAGCAATGATGTCTTGGTTTTGATTGATGATGTCTTTTTTGCATGACAATGAATAAAAAGTTCTATAGAATATTATTCCTCCTCAAGAAAATGAAGCTTTTGCAAGTAAATATTAATGAATTTTTATTCTAAGTGCTGTTTGTTTCATTTCATTATCATAATGAAGAACAATAGTGTAGGGGATTTTTTTCAAGGTGACCTTGCAACATCATTTACAAAACTATCATAACAAAATAATTTTCTCTGTCAAATAGAATAAGATGAGAAATTATTAGAATCAGCTTGTGTTCTTTAAGTATGCTACCCATAGAAAAATAGTTAAATGTGAAATAAAACAGATATTTTCTTTGAAGATTGGGAAATTACATAAAATTACTAAGGCAGGTTTTTTTATGGTCTTTATGTCTTCTTCTCAGAAGACCTTTCCTTCCCACTGTACTCTCACATAACACCAAACCCTTACATTTACCGTGCTCTTTCCAAAACAATGAAGTCACTCAGTCAGTCCTGCTACTTTTTACTTCTGAGCTTCATAGGAAAAAGAAATACACATCTATATATGTGGTTTTCAAAGTGAGGGTGACCTCAAACACCTTATGAAATATCTCAGCACTTCAGGTTTTTCTTTCAAGATATTTTCATGCAGTTAGTCTTCAGTTGGAAGACATTTCTTTGTCAGTGCTCTTTTAGTGGATACCCCAAGCATCAATCCATATACTGCCACAATTCAATCAAATTAATGAAGATAAGTTTGTCTCACCCAAGTCCATTTGGATCCTCCATTTGTACACACACACACACACACACACACACACAGAGACACAGACAAAAACAAACCCCAAAGTCATCACCCTTCAGCACTGCTGAAACAGCGTATCCAAGAGATGAAGGTGTGTTTCATATTTGGCACAATGGTTCAGTATTAACTCTTGGCAGCTATCCTTAATTCTGAGTTTTCCTTTCACTTGTAGCTGATAGAAATAAACACAAAATGAAGGAAAGCCGGACTGTGAATGCTAATGTGACATAATAAACTTCCTTTGTGGTTTAGCTTCACAGAAGATTCTAAGGATGACAGTATCCAAACATCCTGAGGCTGACACTCTGGTAACACTTTTTTGTGTCCTCAGCAAATGTAGTTTAGTAGATTACAATCAAATGAGTCCAGAATCCCAGCAAAATCAAAGGGAATCTTTCTTTCCCATTGCTTTCAGAGGCTTGAGGACCACACCCTGTGTTCATACAGTCAATGTCTCAATGTCTTCTCTAAAGTTATTCATATAAATCTATACCAGTGAAAAAAACACACACAAAAAATTTAAACACAGTTTTTAATAGACTGATCCATGTAACCAAGAATTTCAAACAGTAAGTGGAAAGAATTTAATACTTCGGCCTCACAGAGGTTTGACCTTTTTTTTAGTCCCTCAAGGGCAAGAAAAAACACACCTTCCTAAGGTTCTGATGAAAGCTACACATTACAAAGTTCTCTGCCACAACTCATAAGATTCAAAGTCTCTAAAACAGTAACGTAGTCTAGCTTGCGAAAATTGTATGTATTGTGTTTACTAATCAATTTACTTTTTGTGCTAGTTCCCAATTGGCATCTTATTCCTAATTCTTCGTATGGTATTTAAGGTTAATTTTGCCTCAGCAAGAATGGTTTTAAGTACCAGAGGGTGCTGATAATAGGAACCATATAGTGCAAGGTAGATGGCTTAGTGTTTCTGCAAGACAGACTGGAGTGAAAACAAAAACAAATCTGTGCAGCACAAATGTCATGTAACTGAAAGGAAGGTGCTTTGAATACTAAGTATCCAGTGAATTCTCCTCTATGAACAACCTTTCTTAGAATTATTTCTTATATAAATTACATATTCACAGATTTACATAATATTCCATTTTGTAAAAATCTTTGACAGATCTTGACAAACAGTCAAAGTTGACAAACAATCAGATGTGACTAAAATATCCACCAACAATTTACATTTTTTATTGGACAGAATACTACCTGCATACTAATACAAGTAGGATTACGACAAAAGTAAATAAATCAATGTTTTGTACATCTTTTTCTGGTTTTGAAGCCTTTTTTTCACCTTACTTTTCCTTGTCTGATGGAAGGCTTCTAATTCAGTCTAACTAGAGTGAAGCATGGATTTTAATACCTTTCTGGACTGGCATCAAACATGGTGAAGTCTACAAAACTATGCATATGAAAATTATCCTTTTAAAATATTTTTAAAGATCCTTTTCTGTAAAAAAAGTGTATTTATAATAAGAAAATATATTTAAATTGTGATTATATATGGTATTATTTTTTAATGTTTTTAATAGTCATACTGTTTTGTCATTATTATGATAATTAATTGATTATTACAAAGAAAGTATCTTATTTACAAAGAAACATCAAGTGTAGAGTCATCATTATTTTGATCGTTGGGTAACCCTTGGGTCTCTTATTTGTTCATAAGTATCCTCTCTGCAATGACAGTGGATTATAGGTCTTAGCCATAAAATTAAAATTTATAACCTTTTAAGTTCATGCACTTTACCAATTTTCTTTCCAATTTATGAATGCATACATCCTCCCAGAGTAAAGATATCTCCAATTTTTTTTTTTTTTTCTTAGAATGTGGTGTTATGCTACTGATGCCTAAAAGACAGGCTACTTGAGACAGAGGCCAAGACAAATTAGGAGTATAAAAGTGGACAATTTATTCAAGGCCTGCAAAGGCCTTGAAGGTACATCAGGGCAAGCAAAGCCCCCCATCAGGGATGACACCCAAAATGGACACTGGGTCACGAGTCCTTCACCTTTTATAAGTTCTGTCCCATTAGTATATTGGCCCTTAACTCTCCAATCACACCCTCAGGTGATGATGTTCACCACCCCAGGCCTGCTCCCCCTATCTCACAGTTGTTTACATATTTTCAGGCCCTAAAGCAATTAATATGTCCTTGAATCTGTATTCAGAGAACCTTGTTTTGGCTAAAAGTACTGGGAATAGAGAATTTTAGCACTTTGTAAGAAGCACAGAACTACCAGCAAGTTACAGATACATGAAGAGTAAAAATCTAGAAACACTTGAAGGCATCACTACTGTGAGCCAAAGTGTTAAATATTTGCATGTAGTTATATTCTTGTGCAGATATATATGTATAAACAGAGGCACATATAGATATATAAAAAGCTATCATTTTTTCACATCCTTACTTCTAAAAACATATACAAGTTTAAGCAAGAAAAAATATTGAAAATTCTCAATGCATTCTTTCTTCTGTTTACAAGCTTTGAGACTCAATTTTTAGAATTACAGAATAAATGCTGAAGAAGGGTAATTGACTGCTGAGATAACTTACTCCCTTTTCATTATTCTTAATAAACACAAATAGCACCTAAATTGTATTTGCCCAATTATGTTGCCCAAAAGAAAGTCTATAAAACCCAATTTATATAACACAAAAAATATCTGCATACTTCATTAAATGACCATAGCACAACCAGTAAGATATAGTAACAAAACGAATTATTGCATTGCATGCCTCAAAATCAAGAAAGGGTGTATAATTTCTGAAAATATACACAATGGATGAGGCCTGCAGTGGCATAATTCTTAAAGTTATAAATTCAATCTTTGTGAAAGGAATGCTACAATGAGCTGATAATGATTTCTTTCAGTCTTTTGTCTCACTTTTTAGGTCTGAGCATATCTCTGTGATCATATAAAGTGCTTTATCTGACACCTGAAGGAGATAATAGCACAATTTGCAGAAGAATTTACTGCATTGGTTGCTAAGCCATTCTCTGTCTCATTGGGTCACTAAAGCAAGCAAGGGCTCAACCCCTGTGATGATTCAGGTCTCAGCAACCTGGACTTTCAGTATGCTAAGACACACAGCTGAACTTCAATGACGAGACAAACCTGAAGTCTTTACTCTAAACTTTAATCTATGAAAACTTTTCAGTTAACTTAAAAGTCCCACAGTTTTTTCCTTAAGAATAGGCCAAATGCAGACAAATGGAGGTTGAAAACAGGGCAAAGTCCTGAGCACAAAGAATGAAAATCAGCTGTCCAGATATTGATGATCCCATTGTAAGGAATCTCATTCAACTGACCTATCACATTTACCATATGCAAAATTTACACTTGGACCACACAATTTGCATTACACAAATATGTCAAACTCTTCCAGGACCATAATTAAGACTATTTCTTCCTGCACTGAAGATGGGAAAGGGAGCTTGAGATGAATGAAAATCTTTCCAAGGACTGCAAGTAGGAATAAAGTCAGTGCTGACCATATTTGAAATGCTTTCCATGACAAATAGAACTAATGAATGGGAATTAGTGGAAACTATGGAAGCGATTGTATTTAGGGTTTCAGACTAGAAAGCACAGACCAACAACCTGCTTACTTCCAAAGAAGTTGGAATATGCAAAAAATCAATGGGATTATTCCTTCTGAATTTTTTTATGTTGTAATGAATTTACAGGAAGAAGTCTGGGTGACAAATTTTCCAAAAAAAGCAGATGAGTGACTCTACAGACAAGCATAACTTCTAAATTTCTTCTACCCTACTCTAAGCCTGCCAGGACATTTTTCGGTGTTACCAGATTAGCTGTATTTGCTGCAAATTCTATGAAAATAGAAAAATACATTAATTTATCTCAAATATTTTAAAAGGCAATATTTTACAGAGTCATTGAAGTTGGAAGAACCCTCTGAAGGTCATTTGATCCAGAAGCCCCTGCTCATACTTTGTCATCTAGAGTTGGTTGCCTGGGACTGTGGCCAGACTGGGCTTGAATATCTCCAAGAAGAGGGATTCCACAACTTCCCTCAACAACTTGCACCAGTGTTCAGTCGCCCTTACAGTAATGAAAAAGTGTTTCTTGATGTTCAGATGGAATCTCTAATTTTTCAGTTTTGGGCACCTTTTTCTGTCACAAGCCACCACTGAAAAGAACCTGGATCTATCTTCTTTGCACCATCCCTTCAGGCATTTATACACATTGTTGAGATTCCATTAGAACTTTCTCTCTAGCTCTCTCAGCCTTCCTCAGTGGAGAGCTGCTTCATTCTCTTAATTATCATTGTGGACTTCTGTTTGAGTTTCTGAAGTTTGTTCATGACTCCTTGAACTGAGGAGCCCAGAACTGGACCCAGCACTCACGGTGTGGCCTCACCGGCTCTGAATAAGGGCGAATGGTCACCTCCCTTAACCTGCTGTAAATATTTTGTCTGATGCCAGCCCAGGACACCATTTGATGCTTTTACCACAAAGTCTCTCTGCTGGTTCATGTCCTACTCCATGTCCGTCAGGACTCCCAGATTCTTTTCTGACAAGCTCCTTTGCAGCTGTATAGCTCCAATACATATTGGTGCATAGGGCTGTTCTTCCCCAGGGGCAGAACTTGACATTTCTTTTTGGTGAACTTCATGTCATTTCCATCAGCCCATTCCTTCAACCTGTTGAGGTCCCTTTGGATGGCAACACAACCATCTGCCTTATCAGCCACTCCTCCAATCTGGTAACATCTTCAAATTACCATAGGAATGTGAAAACTCTTAGGTGCTCAGTATTATTTGTCAATTTGGAACATCAATTTTTTTTTTTTAATAATTATTCTTTACCCCAGAAAATAATATATACTCTTTTTAATCTCTGAGGTAGTTTTGTAGAGAATAACTCTATGAAATTCCATGTGAATCTTTAAAGACTTCAAAATGTAGAGTAATTAAATAAATTAAATACATGATTTATGTATTTATCATACTTCCTGAATAGTTGTTATTTCAAGGATGGCTGCTTATTTTAGCTTCAAGTTTATCTAGATTTTGTACAAAATCCATGCCTTCTAGCACTGTAAAAATACTGTTGGACACTAAGAAAGTCAACTTACAGAAAGAGAGTTTTACACCTCCTAAATCCTTCCTGAAGTATCCTTCATTATTTTCATGCCTGTCATTTCTTGCACGAGTTGTTTTCTACTCCTGCCCTCACTTGACTGAAGGTATAGTGTTTATCTCAAAGCATGTTTTTAAACCTTTTAAAGCCTGTTTGCCAGTAAACTCTGGAATGCTCTGTAAGCTCAAATATATGAACAAAATTTTTTCTAATTATACACTACGGTGGATGATTACAGCACATAAACCCATACTCTAACATGGGAAATTGACACAGCTGGTGTATTTCTCCCCTTCATTATGCGCTCATTCAATTTACCTGGTCTGCAAATTCAATCTCACCTAGTCTGCCTCAAGCAAGTAGGGGTTAAACACCACCTATAAAAATGAAGCTGCATAATAAATAACACATATTTTTGGATTTCACAACAGTAAATTCTAGAACAATTAACTTGTTCACACTTAACAATTAACAATCAATTCAGATTAAAGATAGGTTTTATTTCTAGTTTTCATTTCAGACACCTATGTGAATGTTTATTGTTTTAAAACATTGTGTTTATGGTCTTAAATCATTGCATTAAAATGTGCCAAAAGAATTCCCCATCCTATAAGACTGCTTGCTGAATTGTATTTTAAAGTCATGATTGGTTCTGGAAATAATTATTTTAATTTTAAAAAAGTAAAAATATTTATGAACTATAATAGAATTTCAAAATATTTTTCTTCTATTTGCCTTCTTTTTCACTTCCTTCATGAGTGTTACAATCTGTCAGAATTGAACAGTTATATGGAAGTTCAGGAGTGATATCTTATCAAGAATTTAGACATCCTATACTCATCTTTGTGATTAATCAAGCCAGGCACTGAGTTTTTTTGCTTAAAAGTGTGCAAACATTGTGGATCAGTGTTTGTCAGCAGCTATATTGTTTCATGTAATATAAAATTTTTTTGGTCTGTCTTCATTTGGATCTATATTTTGTGTTCTATATTTAAAAAAAACAAACAATTTTTCTTAGAAACAGTCATGGCTAAAGAGATCAGTGGAAATGTAGTAAATCATGGTAGTAGTCAATAAACATGTCTATCTTACTCTATCATTCTTCTATTCTAAATCTCTGGAAGAACAAACTGTAAGATTTTGCCCTTTTTTATGAAAAGTAAAATGAAGGAAAAAGATGTGGAAGTTTTGGGGTTTTCTTAATCAAGCTTCTATTTTCTGCATCACTATAGACTGAAAGCAAAACACCTGGTAATATTAATTTTGTTAAACTGAATGGATGAAATTCCTTTACTCTTATTGCATAAATCAATATTTTAGAATATTCTGGTAACTTCTTATTTTTGCTCTATTCAGTGTATTATTGCTATCCAGGAAAAATTGGATCTGGAACTTACGCATGACATTTGAGTATTAGTCACTCAAATAGCATATCCAGAGCTACTATACTACCTTTTGTCTTAATAGAGAAATCTCTGTTAAACCAATGCAGAAGACAAGCGATCCTTGCAGAAACATGGTTTGCAATTTACTTGCACACTGGAAGCAAAAGCTAGCAGCCAAAAATTTGGATATTACAAATAAATGACTTAGATTAATTGGCTTTGACAGGGGAAGTCCCCACAAAGTAAGATTTTTGTAACTAGAGATTTAATGGGTACATTTTCTGTCTTCATAAGTCTTCCATAAAGCTCATCTTCTGATGCTGGTTTGTTTTTCATTATGCCTTAGTCTCTTTGTTCCTAAGTTTGGTTTTGTTTTTTTGTTGTTGGTTTGGTTTGGTTTCTTTTTTCTTTTCTTGCTTTACACAACCCATAACTAAGGTGTGGAAGAATGTTCTGTGTTTAGGAAACAAGTAAACAAAACCAAATAAAAAAACCCCTACCACTTCATATTATTTATTTATTAAAAGGAATAGAAACAGGAACATGGAGGACTCACTAAACAATCTAAACTTGGCAGTGGAAGCATTTCAGGGAGGGTGAATTATATATTCAAGAGCTGATTATTCTTTAGTAGAATGTGTATGCAAAAAGAGTAGCAGAAAGAATTACAGAGAAGCAGATAAAAAGCTGCAGTAAATCAAAAGTTGCTAGGGAAACTATGATGTTTTACTCTTAGAAGAAAATCAAAAGATAATACTTGGAATAAATTCTTCTGGGGATTAAAAAACTCAAACATAAAATGTTGTGAGGAAACAATATTCTGTTGTGTGATCCCACTACATTAAGAGGAAGAAGATTTGCGTACCAGGTAAGTATATCCAGCAGCTTCCAAAAACTCCTTGTTGTATCAGCTGTTTCTCTTCTTAGCAATAGCTGTGCTAGCTAACCACTTTTAGCAGTCATAGTAATGTCATTACTGTCTTAGAATCACAAAACTGTTTTGGTTGGCAAAAAACTCTGAAAGACAGAAGCTATTTCTCCAAAATCAGATCCGGTTTCTCGCTTACCTCAATGCCAGCTGAAATTGGAAGATTGTGAAACCTCTCTGAGCAATTTGTTCCATTATTTAACCACTCTCATACAGAATTTTAGGCAAATGGAATACATGGATGTGCTGATATGAAGGTCTTATATGCAGGACTTTCTGAGATCAGATCACTCAGCAGTTGCAAAGATGCACTACAAATTTAAAGAGTTAACTATCTTCATATGGCATCCCACATGGATGCCAGTTTTATTCAAACTGGCAAAACTTTTTCATCCAGACATCTAATTTTTCAGAAAGCCGTGGGAGATTTTTTTGCTTGATTTTCAAACTAAATCTCTTGTTATGTTTCATAGATTCATTTGACTTACATTTTTACAGTAATCCTTTCAATAATAACAGCTCTGAAAAAGGCATGAATTTATCTCCATGGGTAGAAGGTTTTATGCATGCAGATGATACCATTTAGTATTAACTCTCCAGTTCTCATTAGAACAAGTTAAAAAATGAAGGCAGGATCAACCCATGAAATTACAATGGACAGCCTCTATGCTATTGCAAAGAAACAGGATTAGCAGAAATCAACCTGTTTTTCTTGCCCCAATAAAAAGTCTAGGAAAGCCTAGTGGGGCATTTAGGCTTTTCAAAGAAATGCTTAACTCAAACAAACAGCAATGAGAAATGTACAACTTACTGAAAGGAAAAGCAAAGCATAAATCACAAAGGTCAGATGTATTTTAACAAAATTTTTTCTAAAGTTCTTTTTTTTTCCTTCTGTTATTGGTCTTTGAATGGCCTTAAATTATTACTGAGAATGTGTTGGCTCCTTCCAATTTTTTGATCTCGGTGCATCAGTTCTGTGAACACCCTGCTGCACACTGCTAAAAGCCAGAAGAAAGGAAACATCTTTTATAGTCTTCCAGAAATATTTTATAGCCTGCAACAACACAGGGAAATTTATTCTATTGTTTTTGGTTATCTAAGGGTTATATCTAGGAAATTAAAGAGAGAGGTGTCACTTGAAAGAAAAAGAGGTTCCAGTCTGATGCTGGAAGTGTCTTCTCTCTAAGAAGTGTTAATTAATACCATTTTCATATGCCATGGTGTGTTGTTTTGTCCTCTAATGATAATATTTGAAAACTCAGGTTATTCAAATCCACAAAGTTCTTCCAACACTGAACAGAGAATGACATTGACATTTTGCAGTTTTCTGTTGCAAAAGCCTACAACAGGTCATTTCCAAGATTTGATTTCCAGAGGAAAATGTGTGAAAATGTCTGTGGTTTTCATGGTTTCCAGTATCAACTGACTCAGGCACACTCATCCTTTTCCAGACTATTCCTCTTCTCTGTATGTACAGAGCACTGGGGCTGGGCAAATACAAAATGTTTATAGACTCAATTATAATTTTTCTACCTGTTAATATAAAATGAAAATACCTTAAAGGAATTCTTATTTAGTTGAAGCATTGGAAAATGTTGAAACTGATGTTTAGCGATGGAAATTGTGTAGACCATTGCCTCTTTCGCATGATATTTTTCCACTTCTAATTGGTGACTTAATTAAAATCCATTTGTATTATGACTGAAGTGCCATGTATGGAGAGAACAGGAGAATTCTATAGCAGAATTGGGCTCCAGCTTAAGAATGGACCCGAGCATCAAGTCTTAACAAGTCAGATTTTTTCCATTACGTGATATCCTCTTGTGAAGCAAACAGAAGTTATTGGTCAGTTGCACATCCAGACAACTACGTATATGACATACAGAGTGATGGTGAGAGAGAGTAAAGCCAGAGCACGAGGCTGGAAATGTATGAGTCAGAGGCCTGGCTGGAGTGGTGTCTGAGCCAGAGCTGGTTGTCTGAGGATGATGCTCACTGTCTGAGATTTGACAGATAATCACACTGCATTAGGAAATGCTACTGGAAGGGGAACAAAAAGATCCGGAGTCTGACTTCTTGTAGACGAGCTGTTCCTCCACAGAAAACTCAAAATATATTTCAGACTCTGCTGTATCTTGCATCACTAGTAGTCTTGCCACCAGTGATTTTTCATGCTGCTCATCAGGCTGTTTGCAGATTAGGGAAAATAAGGCATAATGAAATAGCATTTTTCCTTGTAACTGTGGAGGAAAGTATAGAAAATATGTATTCTGGGATGCCCTGGAGGAGGCAATTCTGTCCATTTACCCGCCTTTCATGACACCCCGCCTGGAGCACTGCATCCAGCTCTGGGCTCCCCAGAACAAAGAAGAATATTGACCTATTGGAGAGGAGGACCAAGGAGTTAATCAGTGGGATGGAGCACTTCTTCTCTGAGGAAAGGCAGAAAGAAATGTGATTGTTCAACCTGAAAAAGAGAAGGCTTCAGGGTTCCTGCCCCTGAAGGGAACCTGCAAAAAAGATGGAGAGGGACTATTTACATGTAGTGACAGGGCAAGAGGGAATAGCTTCAGACTGAAACAGAATAGGTTTAAATTAGATATTAGGAAAAAATTCTTTATTGTGAGGGTTCTGAGGCAACACATTGCCCAAAGAAGCTGTGGATGTCCCATTCCTGGAAGTGTTCAAGGTCAATTTGGATGGAGCTTTGAGCAGCCTGGTCTAGTGAGAGGTGTCCCTGTCCATGGTGGGGAAGCTGGAGCTAGATGATCTTTAAGGTCCCTTCTTACCCCAGCTACTCTATGATTCTATGATCTTCTTGTATGTATGTTTACATCTCTGATTAATACCCCTTTCTTTCAGTTTTCTCTCTCCCTCTCTTGATCTCTTGTTTGGATTCACTGTTTTCTTGGTATGTTCCATCTGATGCAGGGAGGGTTGTCAAAGCTTAGTCCATCAGAATGGAAGATTGATCCAGAGAGAACTGTTTGTGAGTTCACTGTACACAAATAATATTAACTGCATATAGCAATTTCTTCCTTGGGCATCGGACTGATGATATTACAGTTGTAGTCAGTACCTGTGACCCATGAAGAAAAGTAGCAAAAAATGAAACTGAAAATATGCCCAGTAGTACCCAGCAAGATAGATACTAGGAGAAGGATATCAAGTACCAATAAACAAGATTGAAAAATCTAGGCAGGAATGATAAAGTCTATTTATCAACAATATTAAACTTCTGCTAGTAGGAAAACAGGAAAAACCACCACCTTTATGAAAACAATAAATTAGATTTTTTTTTTAAAGAAGTCAAGAAATCATAATGACATATCAAAAATATAATTTTTTCTAAGTGAAAACAAGTGAATGAAAAATTAATTATTATATTGTGTTACTTTTAGTTTGTGAGGACAATTTTCCACTTTGGAGGGAAAGAATATTTCTGTAACAAGCTTATTTTACAAATTGTAAGGTTTTCATTTTCCTTTCATAACTAATGATCTTGTCTGTATTAAACAGAGCTTCATTCTACTATTCTGAAGTTCATTATTTTCCGAGTATCATAATTATCATATTGATGCCTAAAGCAGGCTACCTGAAACAGAGGCCAAAACAAACTAGGAGTATAAAAAGCGGACAAATTTATTCAAGGCCTTCAAGGTACAGTCAGGCAAGCAAAAGTCCTCCTCAGGGACTACATCCAAAACGGACATCGAGTCACAAGCCCTTCACCTTTTATAGGTTCTGCTGTATTAGCATTTTGGCCCCTGATTCTCCAATCGCACCCTTAGGTGATGATGTTAACCCCCCCGGGTGCAATTCCCACATACCACAGTTGTTTACATATTTTTGGACTGCAGGGCAATGAGTATGTCCTTGAATATGCATTCAGAGAACCTTGTTTTGGCTAAAGGTGCTGGAAACAGAGGTTTTTAGCACTTTCTAAGAAGCTACAGAACTACACCAAATTACAGACACATGAAGAGTAAAAAACGAGAAATTATTACAGCATTAATACAAAAATGGGTGTTGAGGTAAATGGGCATCAGCAATAACATTTTTTTTTTATTTTTTGTGAGCATGGAAAGTGTCTAGAAATACACACATATATATGTCCTCTCATTTTTAGCTACACTGAATTAATCACAAATTTCCTTCTTCTAAACATGAACTTAAACCTAACAATCATCTTTAATTTAAAAAATAATATTTCAGCAGTTCAAGACTTGCTGATGCAAGGAGTCTTTAGAGTATAAGTAGATCCTTTTCCTCTAGATAACTGTCTTTTTAAAAATATCAGCTTCATCTCAAAAGTAATTTGACTTTTGTTTCACTTTTCCACTATCCTTCATTCATGTCTGTATTAATACGTTCTCTGTTTCTTCCCACTTACAACAGCAACTAAGCAGTTACTAAATTTTAAATGTTAACTATAGATGTATCTGAGGTGTACCCTGGAATCTGACTTTTTTATGTGTAAACTGGTGTTTCATTGAAGTGTAAAGTCAATTTACATGAACTGAGACTCTAATCCAAAATCTGTTAATTAATTAGGACAAAAAACTGAAAGGACAAAACCCAAAATTTGAAGCTAAGTGCTTCTCTTAGCTGTGATGATTACCTCCACTCTTCCACTGTTTTTACGATGGTGAACAAAAAGGGTCATGTACAAAGCACTGGTGTACATTTTGATAAATACATGCCTCTGATAGATTCTGACGACTCCCTGGATGTCAAGAGGCAATATGTGCTGTCAAGCTGCCCCCTCTCCAGCCTCCCTGTGCATTTACCAAAGCGTGGCAGGGCCCCCTTTCCCAGAAGGAGGTGCAAGGGGTCACAAACGCATGCAGCCAGCTAATTGAAATTCACCTCACTCACTGGTGTAGGCTTAGAGGTGAACAAAATAGATGGCTTGGGATTTGCCCTGTATTCATTTATAATTTATGTGTTTTGCTATTAGAAAATTGCTGGGTCCTTTCAGAAAGGGTACAGGCAAGTGATTCCTGATTATACCCTTCCACTCTACTGTGCTGTTTGTTACATCAGGGAGAGAGAGAAGAGGAATAAGATAGCTGAAGATAAAACTATCTTCCAAGTTCCCTTCGTTCAGACTCATTAAAAACAGAAACAGACTCTTTCCTTACTTTCTTCTCCCATGTAGGTTTCTTTACTGGGAAATGAAAGAATACAATGGCATCCTTAGTGCACTTCAAAGGAAACAAACATCCTTGCTTTATTCTGTACAGTGCAGTTTAAAGCAATAGCTCAGTAAAGAGTTTAAATGCCTTACCAAAACCAGTATTTTGATGGTTTACTACAGTAGTAACAGTTTATTCCCAAGAAGCTGAATCAATGTACTTTGTGAGGAGATTCTTTCTACTCGAAAACATGTAGGACATTTGCAGGAAAAGAAAAAGACCCATATAGATACTTGTTCTTTGATGTAAAGCCAGTATATTTGGTGACAAAATATGCTCATTTTTACATCATTCTAGGATAAGAAATATCTGAAGAAAGTACTGAAGTTACAAAGAATTGCTTGGAAAAAAGTTCTTTTCACTCTTTTATTTTATTTTCATTGCCTAAACATTTTTCATCAGTACAGAAAGCTGTTTATTAAAAAAAAGAAAAAAAGAAAAAAAAGGAAAAATTTTCATATACATCAATTAAAAAATTATTACTTGATCATCACTTTAAAGGGAAAAAATTTGTCCATATGACTTTTGTACTGCCCAGAACTGGATCCAAC
The DNA here is from genome assembly GCA_036630365.1 of Acanthiza pusilla. Classification (NCBI taxonomy): domain Eukaryota; kingdom Metazoa; phylum Chordata; class Aves; order Passeriformes; family Acanthizidae; genus Acanthiza; species Acanthiza pusilla. The sequence continues at coordinate 70,626,964 of JAXCHO010000034.1, forward strand.
GCTCCAGGTGTGGCCTCACCAGAGTCTGAGTAGAGGGGAAGGATCACCTCCCTTAACCTGCTGTCAATGCTCTTCTTAATACAGGAAGGGCAGCAAGCCACTGGCCACCTCTGCTGCAAGGGGGCATTGCTGGCTCATGTATAATTTTGTGTGCACTGGGGATCCCCAGGTCCTTTTCTGCAAACCTTATTTCCAGATGGTTGACCACTCAGCCTTTACTAGAGCATGAGTTTATTCCTGCCTAAGTGCAGGGCTTGAGATTTCTCTCTGTTTAACTTAATGAGATTCCCATTTCTCCATCCTGTTGAGATCTAAGTGGCAGCACAGTCATCTCAGGATTCAGCTGCTCCTGCCACTTTAGTGTCATCTGCAAACTCGCTAAGCATGCACTCTGTCCCATAACCTTTATCGGCTCTGTCATTAATGAACATGCTAAGTAGTATTGATCTCAGTATTGACCCCTGGATACACCAATAGTGACTGTCCTCCAGCTGGACCCAGTGTCACTGATCAAAACCCTCTGAGCCCAGCAGTTCAGCCAGTTTTGAGTCCACCCTACTGTCCATTCATCTAATTCATATAAAATCAGTTTATCTATGAAGATATTGTTAGAGACAGTGTGAAAAGCCTCATTAAAGAAAAGATGAAAATTTCACTCTTCCTCTTTCATCCACTGAGCTTGTCATTTCACTGCAGAAGTCTGTCAGGGTAGACAGGCATGATTTGCCATTCATAAATCAATGCTGACTACTCTCAATCACCTTCTTGCTATGAATATATTTATAAATATTTTCCAGGACTAGTTACTTTCCCAGGGATAGAGGTAAGGCTAAAAGCAGTGTAGTTCCCTGTGTCTTCCTTCTTGCCCTGCTTTGACGTAAGGGTGATATTTTCCTTCCTTCATTTTTCATGAGCCTTCTCCAGTTATCATGAGCTTTCAAAGAAAATCCGTGTGGCCTTGTAATGAGATCAGACAGCTCCCTCAGCACTTGAGGGTGCATCCTATCAGGTCCCATCCCCACAACTCCTGTGTAGGTTGTAGTGAGGTGGATGTTTGCCTCTTCTCCCAAGTAACAAGCGGACAAGAGAAAATAGCCTCAAGTTGCAGCAGGGGAAGTTTAGATTAGATATTAGGAAAAATGTCTTCATTGACAGGGCTGTGAAGAATTGGAACAGGCTGCCCTGGGAAGTGGTGGGACCATCATCCCTGGAGGTACTGAAAAGATGTGGTGCTTAGAGATAAGGTGGACTTGGCAGTGCTATGTTAACAGTTGGACTGATGATCTTAAAGATCTTTTCCGAGTTATATTATTCTATGGCGTGTTCGTTCTATGGTTAGTTTGTTTACCTCGGTCTTCCTGAACTGAGGGTAAATCTTCCTTTTCCTAAATAAAGTGTGTGGACAACTTATATCTCACTTTGTTCCTTAGACAAAATGTTGTTGTCCATTCTTTGAATCATAGAAACTTTAAGGTTACAGTAAAAACAAAGCATTTAAAGTGATATTTTATAAATGCTCATCTCTGTTATTTGAGTCTTAATATTATAAGAAAGGATACTAAGATCTTGCTTTGTCATACTCCATAAGCCAGTGTGTCCATCTCGCTCATCAATTCTTCCCTTATCAGAAGATTCGTCTTTTCAGAATCTCTGATGATGAAGTACTGTTTTATTTCAAGAGTGTATTTCCACCTCATGGGACCTGTGCTTTCTTTTCCCCATTTCTTATATCAAATTCAGTCAAAATATTCACATGAGCATGACAAAAGGTAAGATTATATTGCAGAATTTATTTTAGAGAAATTCACATACATATTTTTGTAGTGTCAGGTCCCAAACAAATAAAAAAATCTATGCTGTCCAGAACAGACTTGACTTATAACTACTTGGGATATTTACAATGTATCAAGTTTTGTTCTTATATTTGATGTCGAATCATCATGATTACTATTATCAAGTCTAGATAAAGCTATACATAAATGGTGTGACTTTCAGCCACCAAAATGCAATAGTAACATCTATTAAATAATAGTGAAAGCTAAGTTTAGCCTTTATAAAATCTATCTGTATGTTAAAGTCCGTGTATTTGTACCCTGTTGGCTGCAGGGCTGAATCACCTGGCTGTGAAAGAGTCATGCAGAGAGTGGGACTAGATAAACTCAGTAGTTTGACATCCACCATCACCCTTCTTCAACAGACACTGGAGTAGGGGTTAAACATATTTTGTAAACTCTAGGCATTTTTCTTTCTATAGAACATGACCATTGTGTCACCTCACCCAACATCTTGAAGGAAAAATAAAATCCTTGTCATATCAGCAATTTATTTTTTTTCCACAAGGATGCAAACGCCATGTATATAGTCGTAAACGAGATAAATTTTTAAACAATGGCTTAAAACAAAAATATAAGTATTGTTTTTCTTGGGAAGAATGTTTATCCCTGTATTAAAGGATATTATGCTTAAGAAAACTTAATTTAGAAGGGCTTTGCCTTTTTTTTCCTTTCTAACTAACTTTCCACCAATGCATAGATCTTGCAATTTTCATATGGGTTGCTGATCATAAGCACTTTATTACTCACACATCCCTGAAATTAAGATTGACTCTTTCAGAGTTTCTTTTACCAAGGAGGGAGAAATAGCAGTCTAGTACGAAACATTGCTATTCATTTTTAAATGCTTAAATGCTTGCTCTACTGAAATAATAATAAGCATTGTATCTTTTTCTTTTTTCTTTTTTTCCCTAAAGAAAGGAAAGCACAACCTTGCAGAGGAAGTGCTGAAGCAAAGAAAAGGTACATAAATGTTTGAAACAGTCCTAGCCTCTTCTGTTATCGTAGAAAATAATCCAAACCATAGACGTTTAAAGAAGGTCAGTGTGGTGGTTTACATGACAAAATGCAACATGAAAAGTGTTCTGCAGTCATCATGTTCCTTAAAATCTGTGACATTATTCAAAAGAAAACTCTTTTTCTTGTTTGAGAGAAAATGAAAGGTTATTCAGTCTCAAGCTCTTATCAAGAGCCCAGCCCTGAACTGCTATGTGGCTTTTGATAAAAAACTTAATTTCTTCATTTAAAAAGATTTTTGGGGTTCCAGTATGCAAAATATTTTGAATACATTACTAGAATGTTTTGTGATTTGTGTTTGGGGATTTTTATCTCATTTTTGTCTATTCAATAACACCCTTTTCTCTATAACTTTTTTCCACTTCCCAGTGAAAAGTGTTTGTGACATTGTATAGAATCACAGATTTTCCTCAAGAATATTTGTCCACATGTAGACCTACTGTTTTAATTCAAATGATGGAAGATGGTGTGTGTGTGTCTGTATGTAACATCCAGAAGTTCTCTTTCTAACTATTTTTCTTTCGTCTTCTGAAAGTAAATTTTCCCTATTGAATAGAGCAAACCATACACTGAACAAGGCAACCTGATCCTTTTTCTAGGACAGAAAACTGAAATAACTGGTAAATAAAGTATCCTGACATTAGAAGATTGCTACTTTCATGAAGATCTCTTTGTGTTTCTAGGGTACAGGCTGCATATCAAATTAGCAGATGGCTTCCTATATATGATGGCACAGATGGAGATCGAGATTGTAGGATTTCAATGTATCTGATCTTAGGCATCACTCATTTCACAAAAAGGAAAACTTTCAGAGAATTAAGGACTTGGCTGACCATGAAAAATATCAGACCCTCTTTCACTGTCTCTGTGTTTTGAGAGATGCAAATGATGGTTGCAGGGAGGGCTTCAGGTCTTGAAAAATGTAAAGTTTTCTGTTTGCAGTGAGTTCTTGAGGGTGTGCAGGCAAAACTGAGATTTCATGTTTTATTCCTGTTCTTTTATTTTTATAACTCTGTTCCTTGAGGATCAGAAAAGCATATTTTATGTGTCCTCTAAAATCCCCAAAACCTGGCAATTTGTTTATAGAAGGATGACATGCCCCAGTATTGTAGTAGATTTTACAACAAGTATTGATAACTTTAAAATATTCATTTATATATAAATCTATGACATATATTCACTTGGTTCTGGAGTAGCAAGGGCATTAAAACTGTGTTCACAAAGCATAGCTGTTGGAGAAGGAGCAGAAAGGTCTCATAAAAATTATTACTCAGTAAAAGAAAGAGTAGAATTAAAAACGGAGTTTGATTGAGCTAGAGAAAAAATAAGCATTCCAGCTGAATGAAACATGTGCTCCTCTGGGGTGGATCCGAAAGTGGAAAAACCGGTTTTGCAAAGATCCAAACATAGAACTGCTATGGTAATCTGAGAACTCTCATAGGCTGCACGCAAATGACGTAGAATTTGTATCTCCTCCCTGATTGGTTAGTAGAAATTAGCATATTCATCATAGAATCTGTTATCCATGCGGGAAAGCCGAGTTTCACGCTCTTGCAATTTCCTCCCCCCTTCATACATCATCTTCTCTGAGGTCCCCGCGTGACTGCCGAAAGCGGCCACGTGGCGGATCTCACTTGCTACCCCCTCCTACCTTCTCTCCCCAAGAAATAAACCCTGATGTTTTGAAACCGGCTGCAGAGAGAGTCCATCTCCATCATTGCAGAGGGAATCTGGAGGTGTTTTCCTTCACATAGCTTCCTTCATCTACTCAAACTCTTTGTTAATGAGTTGGGAAATAGAGTTTTCCAGACTCAATTCTCTTTTTTGTTCTCTGAAACATTTTGCATTCATACCTCTAATCACAAAAAAATAATCACTCTCCACAGCCACAGTTTGGAATTTCGCAGATGTGACTGGACAGGGCAGTCAAATTTACTTTATGAGGATGCTTTAGAAATGCTTCATTATCGATGCTGATGTTATCCTTGAATTCTTCCCTGCCACATCTGTGCTTATCTTCCATCTCAGTGAACCTGAAAGAAGCCCTGTGCAATGGAATGGTGCCTATGTAGAATTTTCTAAGTACAGAGTTTTCCAAACCATTCAGAAATTCTGTGAAATGAGGATGAATGATTTCCAGAAAAGCTATTGGTAACAAGCATTGTACAGAAGAGAAGCACTATTGCCTGGTAAAAGATTGAAAAGATTGTCAAGATTGTCTTAACAAACAGTGATTTTTTTTCATTAGGTGAAACTTTATTAGGAAAGTAAGTTACAGGGATTTTTTTTCATACTTCTTCGCCTTTTCCCTTTATTTTTTGGGAGAAAAATACAGCACAAGCAGAAAATGTGAAGTATTTCATTCAAATCTTTTGAGACAGGTCATTTAAACCAAGGATCCAAGTTTAAAAAAAGGCTAACTGTTAAATATTTTCTCCTTAAAGGTGCTGAGTGCCAAAGAATACACTAAATTGGTTTTAGCATGAAAGAAGTATGGTAATTACAGTATTAGCTTTTTCTCCATAAATAACATCAGTTTACAAGAAATTGATTTATTTCCTTTTAAAATAGAATTTGATTGCAGTTTTTCAGCTGACCTTGCTCCTATTTCTGAAAAAGAATTGTTTCCAAGCACACTTTTAAAAGCAAATTAATGCTTTTAGCTTTGTGTGTTTAGCTGAATCAGCACAAGTATTGCTGAGTTGATGACACCTCCTATATACCTAAAGAAGCTGAAATCCAGCACTTAATGAAGTCTTCCCTAATCTTTTGGCAAGTGAAGAAATAGGTAAAAGTTCTCCTAAGTTGCTGTCATAGGAAATTGAAATAGTATGTATCTATTATCCTAGAACTGTGTTTGTGCCAATACAGGTTTAAACCATCAGTAATACTTTCCATTTCCTAATGTTTATAAGCCAGATGAAAAATTGCCATGGAAGTTTCTAATGGAGCACCAATCTCTCTGTGACATTTACAAAGAAAATAGATGCTGTGGGTTTTTTTGAGTGATAAAGGTGAAGAAGAAAAAATGCCTTTTTTTCTAGTTTCCTGTATTTATCTTGTCAGAAATTATTTCTGTGAAGCAACCTCATCTAGCAGCAATTGGGAATAAGAAATCTATTACTGCCAACGCAGAAGATTCAATAAACTGGGCTGAATTTACTGGACTTACTGAAATGTCATTCTTTCCTCACATATCACTGCCAGTGAAACCAAGTAGCAATAACCTTTGGATTTATAGTGAAATCCTACAGTTGTTCATATCCTCAATCTGTGTCAGGTAATGGCATGTCAGCTTCATCCTGACCATGGTCTTGGTAGCCACATCTTTGTTCTTGGATCTTGAGACAAGTCATTTAAGCACAGTGAGCATCAAACCCATTGAAGAGGTGAGGATACCCCAGAAGGAATGCACTTCAAGAGTTTGGCTGATACATGTTCAAATGGGATTGTGACTGTGGAGAACTTGATCTAATGTGCATTGAAAGCCAATGCTAAAATTTATCCTTTCCTTACTTGATCTATGGTATTAAATACTGCAGTATTAAATACTGCAGCCAGTTATTTTTTGCATCTCACCAGGATGAAGAGCTGTTCTTACAGCAAAGAGAAAAATATACACACATAGAAGATTTTAAGACATTAATTTCTGTTCTTATGCATGATTCAGATAGGGCATAGACTCCATAATAGCTCATTCTACCCTATTTTTCCTATTTGTCTCTGAATCCATATTTATTCCATCGTAGTCCATCGTTGCAGTCACAGAGTACCTGTTTTTCATTAACTCAACAATAGAAGGTTTGAGGGCTTCTCAGATCTTATCTGGATTTACATTTTCTGTCCTTGAGCTTATTATAGCTTCTTTTAGCTAATGGAGCAAATTGTCCATTAGTTAGCTAACTTAGGTTTAAGTTCATCTTTGTGAAATAATCTGATTTTACTGTATAAAAATGACATCATATTTGATAAAGTTTTAACAAAACTTGAGGATGAACAAGAAAAAAAAGTAGTCAAACAGACTGAAAACACAAAAGTGGAACTACAGCTAAAAGAGAAAGGAACTCCAACAAACCTCTCCCATGCTTTCTTTTTTGTTCCATATAGTGATAGAGAATTATTCACAAACTGAACCAGCCTTGTTAATAATATTTGGTGTTGCAGATACACACTTCTGTGCATCTCCATCTAGGCAACAATGGCTTCATTCTCTGCTGGAAAGAGTCAATGTGGGCCTTGAAAATGCTGCTTTATTTTTTTTCCTGAAAGTGTGTAGGCATCTGCATTACCAAATCCAATGTTTATTTATGACAAGAGACATTGGGTCCAAAAGGGTTGTGTGGACTCATTCTGTACTGTTTTAACGTGGTTCAAATCAGAGTTTAGAGTGCTGTAATGTGAAATACTACCTTCTGGTTCTGAGGGGGATCTTGTTAGAGAGTGTTTATTGAATTAGAGTATATTACATTTCATAATCTGCAGTTTGTTGTTATAACTGTTATACTTCATAAAGACCCCAAAAATGAAGTTGTGGGTGGGAAAATAGGGATTTTTTCAGAATATAGATACTCTCCTGTGTACTGCTTATCAGAAGCTCTGAATAATGCTGTCAGAAAAGATTTTGTATTTCTTGACATTTTACTGACCTGGCTCCATGTATTAATCTGAAACACCACATCCCAAACTTGCCATGAGATGTGGATACCCCAAAATTTCATCTACAGATGCCATTAAATATTGTTTTCCTATGGTTGTAATTTTCATTTGATATTTAACAATGGAGAAGACCTATATGGAAGTAACATGTTTTATTAAAAAGAAAAAAAAGTGTTATTTTCTGATTATAAAACTGGAAATGTAACCACAATACAGAAGTGCAAAACCAGAAAAGGCAGACATAAAAACCAAACAAACTTGACTTCACACTATGTAAGTGATAGTTTAGAAATTTGGGGAGGAGGGCGGGTAAGAGGTGTTATTTCTCATTTACATAAAACTGATATTCGTTGCATCCTTTTTGATCATAACACTCTTATGGATTGAGATCTTGGTCTTCTGCAGATTTTTTCAGAACATGGAGAAGTTCTTTTACCTAGTGCAGCAAGGTCCCAAATGATTGAACTTTCAAATAACTTAAGGAACCTTTCTTTTGGCTGTACATTATATATGTAGAATGTAAACTTACTTGATTATGAATATCTTTGATGAAGAAAGAGGGACTTTGCAGGGCTGATTCTGATATTCCTGCTTATATATTGCCCTTAAACACACTCCTCTAGAAACTACAGCATCAAATCCTTAATCAGAGCAATTGTTGAACAGTAGCACGGTAAACAAAATGGAAATAGTAAATCAAGTTGGGTTGAAAGTCAATTGAGCTACAGTTATAAATTTACATTGTAAACATTTTACAAGGTGTTTCACCTCAGCTTTTTGCAGCAGTCTAACTTCAGCCTTATTAACATGACATAGGGACTACAAATTTACTAATGCATGATTTTAGTCCTTCATAGAGACCATGCATGATGTTTTAATAAAACAGGGACCAACCTTGCCATTTGTGTGGAGTGTGCTATGGGATTTTTTTCCCAAATGTCCATTTTGCTATATTTTGACATTTCGGTAGCCACCACAAATGTTACAAAGAAAAAAGCCCTTTGAATGTATTATTAAAGTTTTATTGCAGTTCTACGAAAAATTATTTGAATGGGAACTATAAACCAGGTTCTCCACAACAGTAAATTTATATCTATATTAGTGATCCTGCTTCAGGCAAGTTTCCATATTTGAAGCTGGAAATCAGAGCTCCTGTTCAAAATTGTTTCGTAGTCATAACTGGTGGCAGTTTCTTTCTACATTTAATTTTTTTATTACTGAATATTTTTCTATGAATAAATGTTTATTAAAGAGTTGAATTTTTCCCTACATTTTCAATATTGCTCATTAAAATCCTGATGCTAAACCTAAAAGTTTTTGTCGTTATCTGTGCAAATTTTTTCTTTACAATGTTTCCAATATGCATATTTTATGTAATATTGTGAATGTGTTCAATTTTGCATTGCATATATAACCACCTTAAAGAACCATTTCCACAGTTAACAGACATGATTTTCATGCACGGACAGTACTGCTTTAAAACTATTTCACAGACTGGAAAAAGGCTAAACACATGGATTACCTTTGGAATTAACAAAACCTGTATTATTCCCTTTTGAAAAGGAAGGTTAGGCAAAATTTTGTGTGATTCTTCAATAAGTTGCATAGTTGAAGATCACACATAATAGAGCAAAACAACTAGAGCTACATAATAGTACTAACATAGTTTCGGATAAAATAATTTAAATTACAAAAATGCACATATTCATTAGTTTTAAATGGAAATTTAAAGAAGATATTTTCATGTAACTCAGACATTTAAAGCTTACTGTCAGATTTTTTTCAATTCAAGCAAAAGAAGAGAGTCATTGAATGAAACTGTTTTTTTATCTTTGTTCATCATTTTGTTTTTTCAGATCGAGTTTTGATACCTCCTAAACTGTGGACATTGAATCTGTCATTTTTAAGTTCTATTTGATCAGGAAGAATAATTGGAAATGTTCTTTGGACACCTATGAGCTGCAGCATGATTTTGTATTCAGTATAATTTCTGCCTAGTTTGCAGTATGAGCATATTTGGGCAAGATCACATCACAATAGGGAGGATGCAGTAATACAAATGAGTTAGCTTTATTTACCTTCTAGCAGTCTTATTTACACATAACTAAAAGTTATTAATGCAAGAAAAATTGATGGGTCCAAGACATTCTTTAAAAGAGATATTTTCTCATTCTGCCATGTATCAATTTTCCATTCTACAAAATGTTCTGTTAATTCCTCCAACTTCACCAGAGAGTAATTATTTCTTACTGGATTTGTTATTCTAACAGAATGCATTGATTTGGCATGTGGTGATGAAACACAGAACTGCAGAACTCCCTTTTGTTTCTGGAGGACCATCCATCTATATCAATTTAAATGTCTGTTGAATTTCTCAGGAAAACTACTAAGGTCAATAAATGAACTTTACCTTCCTTCTCCCCCTGGCACCACTGCTCATGTAACTGCCTCTCTTCTCAAAGGGTCTCTGCATACACAGGTTCAAAGATAGTGTCCATTTTCTTTCTCCCAGTTCTCTTCTTCATTAATAAAGTGGTGAATCTACCTGTTCTTTCTGGTCTCTTCATTAGCTTGAATGAACCTCTGAAGTCCTAGACATGAAGATGCATTTTAAAAGATCTTAGAAGTTTCCTTTGTCGGAACTATGAAGGAAACAACGGAAAAGATGTGAGGATTCAAAGGTGCCAAAGAAAAGACAAACCTTTTTGGTGTCAGTTTTCCCCTTAAATTTCTCTAAGTGTATCTGGATAAAAGCATCCAAATATGTTGTAATTATTTCTGTATTAATTTCCTCAGAATAATTCTTTTAAATATACATATTCTTTTTTTTTTTTTCTTCATTTTCTTACATCATGTCTGTACTACGGAGATTCCTCTGTCTAAATTTTACATTGAGGTAACATGGTTACACCACTTTGCCTAAAGAGAGAGCAAAGTTGAGGTCACTTCTTACAAAGTCACATTTTCATGGCCTAGCATTGCTATGTTTTAGACAGCACAAAAGCTGGCAGTAAAACCCTTATCTTAAAAATATTTTTTAATGTGATGGATGATGTATTTCCATTGTATTTGGGTACATTGTAGAGAAAATTAAAGATGATAATAAGTGAGATTAATTTTTTGCTCTTACTATGGGTTCATTTTACAAAGATACATAAAAGAATTTTTTTTTTTTTAATCAAAGAAAATAAAGCCTTTAATGAAGAAAATATTTGTTTTGGAGCATGGTGTCTAAGGTAAGAACTTCTTCCCAGTATTTAATTCTGTCCCCATATTTTCTGGAAATTTCAAAGCCTGCTTCATACTGTATTTCCACAGCATATGATTTCCTGTTTTGCCTTTCCCCAGTCTGCTTCCATTTTCCTTTCACCTTCCCATTCCTGGGAAAAAAGTGCTCCATCTGAACTGTCCTGCAGATCTGTTTTCCATCCAGGTTATGGTTTCCTTTCTCATATTGTCGGTCACTCCCTCTTTTAAATTCAGTCTTCTGAACATCAATGCTCTTGTCAACCTCACAAGTCATTGGCACAAAAATACCACATGGTGATCTTTTTTATTATATTTCCATTCATTTCCTCTTAAAAGGGAACGGATGGTAGGTGTTCAGAACAAGTCCAATTTTTTCTTTTTTCTCTTGATCCTTCTAGGTGTCCCACCTAGTTAAAAGGCATTCCTCTGTGATCTCTTAATGTCTCACTTTGAGGAAGAACACCTTTTTCTTCTTTTATTAACTTCTTTAAGTGATCAATATGATCTCCATCTTTTTGTTTATATTCATTTTCTATTCTGCAATTTTCTAACAAAAATAGTAATTGACTTGCTTCTCACTATCTTTTTGTATTAAGCAGCTTGTGTCTCTCTAGGATATGTAATTATACATTCAACCTAATTATTTTTCTAATGAGATTAATAGTAGTTGCAATCTAATTTCAAAGTATTACTTTTGTATCAAGATGAACTTCAGAAAACTATGTCCCTTTTGATGTGTTTTTATATATCTCTCCCTATAAAATTGAGCATGAAAAATGCATTCATCCTTTTCCAAACCCCCCCCCTAGATTTTTAAAAAGCTAACAAAAACCTCAACTCACACTGAATTCTCAAAGCTATTAAAACCTAGAATGTCTCACCACATCTGGGACTAGTTAAGATAATTATTTTTCCTCATATTTTCCCCAAAATAGTAATTTGATGGGTTTGCCTCAACATCAATTTGAGTCTAAACAAAAATTCAGATGGAAAAGAAACACACATCTCAAAACTTCATCAATTGGTTAAGAGGAATCCTTGTGATGCAAAATGCTGGTCTCAGGGTTTGATTCCCTTCTGGCCCTGTGAAGGTAGACAGAAGGAACAAACTTACTTTACAAACCAGACATTGTCCAATGGGGCCACTCAAACATTTTTTTCTTTTTTAAAATTCAACAAGCCAACCAATCAACCAACCAAAAAAGCCACCTACCAATCCCCAGGACAAGACAATTTAATATTGCCTTAATGATACTATAAGGTTATCTGTAACTGGGAATTTTAAAGTAGTTTCTAGTAGAATGTCCTTTTTTAAAAATTGAATTTCCATATTGGTCATTCCAAGCAGCAAGCATAAATACATGATGAAACATTTGATTTTCATGACTTGGACTCCTATATTATTATGCTTACTAAAAAGGCTTAAATATATTTTCAGTTATGTCATACCCACACAAACTAGGCAGTAGTGAACATTAGATCAGATTTAAGGAAATAATACCTACATAGATATCACTGCTGAACCAAGGAATGTGGAAAGAGGATATGCATATTTGGAGAATCTAAAGAAGTAAAACCAGATTTTTTAAATGTAGGTAAAAAATCCCAATATTGCTATAATAATACAAATTCGTCAATTTTAAGCTATTTGATAAATAGGTCTCTCTGCATGACAATGCTAGTATTATATCCAAAGGAGACCACCACTTATTTTCAGCATGGATTGCAAGTGAAATGTCTAAAATTTAGGGGAAGAAATGCATGTATTCAAAGTCAGTAAATAAACAAGTACTTTTGCTTTTTCTTTCTCCCTAATTCGGTAGGATAATTTGAATCTCATGTATGAAGCTGGATGTGTCAAATTATGGAGAAGCTAATGGAAGCTGGGTATAATAAAAAAAATAGAAGCTATTTGACTATGTGAATCAAACAGGTATTAGAAAATTGCGGTACAATCAGTTGCGTGTTATGAATTTAAAATAACAAGTAAGAGCAGAAGATTTATAAAAAAGAATAAATTACTGAATATATAATTGTTGGTTTCCCTGGTGAGAATGTTTGAGTGAACTGTGCATTGTTAGTCTGCAGAATATATGAATGGAGTGGGAAGAAAGTTAATAGTTTATGGCAGTGAGATATATATTATGTAGGTCCGATACCAATTCTGCCAGAATTTTCTAGGAGGAGAAGAGTACAACAGTTAAGCTTGCTGTCTTTCAGTTTCCTGAGTAAAGGACTGCCTGCCTTCTGAATTTTTCTTTTTATTTAAAGAGTAGTTTCCTAACCGAATCAAATATTTTTTAGAAAGGCTTCGATTAGGATACAGTTATCAGAGGTATACAGCTAATTATACTGTTAATAAAGATGAAGAATTGAATACTGCTTAGGCAGAATATTGTTAATGTCATGTTCTTCTATGGGCAGAGATTTTCAAAACTTTATGCAAAAATGAAAAGGACAGAACAAGTTTTTATTATTTGATAACAAGTTTCATGGCATCTCTACATTTCTGAAGGAAGAGCAAAGGTAATCCAAAGTGGTCATTTTCTGCCTACAGTACCAGGGCTTCCCTAGCTCCTGAACCAGGTACCTGCAAGCTAGGAATCTCGGGCGACTCAGCTGTCCGTTTCCAGGGCCCCAAGGTTGCTATCAATTAACAAACTAAGAAAGAAACATGACAAAACAATAAAACTATTTTGAGATCTGGAAAGAAATCTTACACATCTTTTGAAATAGCTCAGTTTTAACCAGCTGATTCCAATGATGATGAAAACAAAAGTAATAAAGGACAAAAAGCAAGCAAGGTTAAGACTGTATTTGTGACCATCTCTAAAAAAAATGTTTGGGGAATTTTGTCTTTGCCGGGTTTAATCTGTAAGTATTCTTAGAAGCATATGAAAAACTGAAAGACTGAACAAACCACTGAATTGATTTGACTGAATTCAGAAAACTATTCTATAAAGTCAGAAAAAATCAGATATTTATACAGTGCTTCTATTCAAGGAACTTATTCTTTTAGTCTTCGTCAACTTTCTATTATTTTTGGCTTCAGAAATACCCTAACCCTAACCCCTCATGTTGGGGTCTTTGATAGTTTATGACGCCCTCTCAGCTGCCTCTCCTGTGAATGTCCCATAGATGGAACCTTCCTGGGATGGGGGGGTTTACAACTGAGCCAGTTTGCGAAACACAGGAAGAGTGTTCACCCCCTCTGACCTGAGGTTATGCCACACACCCAAAAACTCTCCTCCACTCTGCTCGGTTGTGGGGGAGTGTGTGCAAGCCTGGCCGCAGCAGATGAACTGAGGCTACAGCCTCTCCCACCCCGAACCCCGCCAGAGCTGATTTTCAGGATAGCTGCTGGGGTTGGATACATTCTTCTCCCTTAGCCTTGTTTACTTCTTCCTAGACCTGAGATAGCTGGACAACTGTGTCACCTTAAGCCACCAAGTTCCCTTAGGCGGCTTAACTTACAGCCCAAAATTCTTGTCAGGAGGCCTACTCAGGGTGGGGTGGACTTCAGTGGTGGCAGCTTCTTTGTATAGCTTTGCCCTGATGGGCAAAAAGTCCTTCATAGCAATGTTTAAGCCATTTCCCATAGCATTTCATTCTCTCACAACCCAGAGTTGGAAGGATGCCGTAAGAATCATTCAGTCCAAATCCTAGACTCCTCACAGAGCAACCTGAAAGTCAAACCATATATCTAAGAGTGTTGTCCAAACTTCCTGAACACTGACAGACTTGAGGTCATGATCACTCTAGGGGAAGCCTGTTCCAGTTCTTACCCACCCACTCAGCGAAAAACTTTTAAATCCTTGATATTGTTCATCCTACAGTTCTAAACTAAGACTTAATTTCAAATGTACACAACTTCAAATTCAGGCATATAGCAATAAAGAGTTTTTTTCAATTCCCCTGTTCAGATTATATAAAGCAAACTGAAAAAAATCCAGCTTGAATACCATTTTATGCAAGGTGAGAGTTTTAAAATGAAAAACACCACTATAGTGGAAATTCTATAAATAAACCCCATATGTCTTTCCCTTTTGTCTTTATGTCTACAATGTTCTAAGTCAATAACAGTGTTATTTTTTCAAACCAAGGGTTGTATTCTTCTAATTGATGTATTTTCAAAACACTAAAAATTACTTAGGCACTAAATTTTTTGTTAGTTCAACTAAATTTATACATATATATCTGGTCCAAACCACATTGCAAATAACCAGGCTGTAAAAAACAAATGTTAATTTACTTTGATCCCTCCGTAGAACCATCTGTTGAAAAAATACAAAACCGTGTGACAGAAATTTCAACCTTAGCTCTTACTGTTATAACAATATAATCAATATTTCAGTGTTCAAGTTTAGTTCCCTGCTTCATTTTCCAGGTTATACACCCCTTTTCATTAGATGATGTTTCCTGAACAATGAGGTTATTGGGATTTATGTCTTAGTTAGTTTGTATGTTTGTTACAGATTCTCATTAATATGAGTTGAATATATTAAGTTAAAGTTTGGTAAATATTCTTATATGGAGTTCTCTTGTCATTTGGGACTGCATACTCTGAAAATCAGTGTTCAGACTTGAAACCTTTACACCTAAAAAGAACACACTATAATAACATCAAGATATCATCAATGTTTTTTACCATTTAATTCAGAAATATGTTACCTGACTGGACTCAAAGCACTTTGAGAAAATTCTCAGAAATATCAGCAATCTGGGATGTGCAAGAAGAAAAGGGTACTGTCTGAGAAATCCTTACAGATGTCAAAGAAGAAAACAAGTTATTCTAAGTCACTTCTTTAGTACTCATTTTGCATCTTAAAAATTCCAGTGCTGTTTTAAATGTTTTCTTAAACAAATATGTGTCATAACATCTAAATAGCACACCAGGGATGGAGTTTTGTAAGCTGTCAGCTGGCAACTATCCTGACAATACAAGCAATGGTTGAACTTCCCTTTTGTTAATATAAGTCTCTGAAATCATTGCTACTGCTCTGAACTCGTGATAAGAAATCCCAATTTTGCACAACTATTGACAGTTTACTCAGGAGATGTGTCTCATTAATTTCAAGGTTTTGATGACTACTGACCTGTTGCTGGAATGATGTCCACTGGAGTCCAAATGAAGATGAGCAGAAAGGATGATAATACAACTGTGGTCTTATTAGAAAACCATATTCAACTTTAAATCCAGTATAATTAGGTTTGTTTTAAGATTTTCTTTCCTTAGTGGATTTGTGCCTAAGGGCCTTCAACTAACTGGCAAGGTTGATTAGCTATAAATGAGAGAATACTACATAAATCAAACATTAAATTCTTTTTCATAATTGCTGTGAGATTTGGACCAGTTATACAATTTATTATCAGGGAATGCCCAGGAAATATTCTGGTTCATCTCTGTGAAAATTGAATTTCTGAAATAGTACCGTTAAGATTAAAAATACTATATTCAAATAACAACTCTTACTAATGCTCCTCATAGCTATTTAGTTTGTTAAATATTTTAACTGAGAAACAATTTGCCATGTAGTGCTGTCTAGTTTACTTTTAATATGATGAGCCTTACTGCCAAAATTCTAATTAGCTTCAGCCTATCAGCCGCTTTTGAGATTAGTTGTATTCCATGTGGTATCCTAACCAAGATTAGGATGATTATTGTAGGACTTAAGCATAATACTCTGTCCCTTCAAGAAAGAACTTACTCAAGAAAGTAAAAAAGAACATGTGCTTAAAATTCATTGATGAGCTAGGCTGCTTCTCACAACAGGTTTTCCATTACCAATGGAATTATCAAAAGTATAAGTCCAAATTTCTCTGACATTTCAGTCACAACAGACTCACTCATCTATCAACTGGTAACACTAAAATGGGTAAGAAATATGATCTGCATTTCACTGGCTCTGCAAAGAGAAAACAGGAAGGCAACAGTGCATTCTCCTGCCATACAAGTGAACATTTTCTTCGTTACTGTCAGAAGTTCCACAGTCTGAACTCTGCTGCCCTGGAGAGACACTAACAGCTTCAGGACCTCACTTAAGACACTGCTTGTCATCATCACAAGATGGCACTGTAAATAATACTTGCAAATATAACTTTTAATTTGATGTTGCCAAACCAGGCTCTCTATTTCCGTCCTGCTCGGATCTTCATCATCCCTAACAAATCGTCTTTGCAGGTAAGCTCAGTTTTCAAGAAGACATTGACTGAATGAATAATTCCTTCCAACATAAACAACAAAATGAACTACTCTTCACAAAGTTCAACAGATATAGGACACAAAAAGTCACAAACTGGGGTGAAAACATTGGATTGAAGCTCATCAATACAGTATAAGGAAGCTGTCACATCCCAGAAATAGTAAAGGTTACTTAAACTTTACCATTGAAGGAAAATACCATCCCAAATTCCTCTGCCCAAATCCCAGAGCAAAGCTGATTATTGCAAAGCCTTTGTTTCTTGATCATTCAGCATAATTTTTGGTTAATATTTTTACACCCATGGGACACATTTGCTGGGCATAGCTGATCCTTTTTTGCATGGGAATTAGAGCCAACAGATTATGTGGGAGTAGTGCAGATTGGGCATCTTTGCCTTAGAGCTGTGACAGGCTTGAAAGATAAAAAATACTGAGTGTCTTTCTCAGTCATGGAAGGAATAGTTGGGAAAAGTTGATGATGAAGAATGTTCACAAAAAACAGGAGAAATGCTAAAGCAAGTCTCCTGAATGTTTGCATTTCCTGTGCTTGAGGCAATGAAAGACAGAGGTGCTGAGTAGGTACCATTTACAAGGGTAATCTTTTGTCCTTCTTTCAGCTTTTAAAGAGACACCTGACCCACAATTTTCATTCTGCTTCTCTGTGGCATTCGCTATTCTTTTCACAACTGATACTGCTGTAAAAAATGACCCATTATTGTCATGTAAGTAACTGTTATTGCTGTAAAAATCTATGCAGAGCACAAAGAGCCAGAAGAAGCAATGCACATGCAAACTGACTGTGTGCTACCACATATTAAGAGTTCATTACACTTTTCCTTTCATTAGAATGGATTTCCTCAGAGCTCTTGCTTTTTATCAGTTTGTTTAACATTAGTTTTGTGTGTCACTTGTTAGAAGAATCATAAAAAGGTATAGAAAATTAAATTAAAATAAGGAAAGGACCAGATAGGAAGACAAAGATGCTGATTGATATAATATTTTAAATAAAAATGATTTCATTTTGTTAGTGACAGGTTTATCAGGTTAAATTTTATCATCTGAAATGCAGGTGTGCACATTCACACACTCAGGCATCTGCATGAAAATCTAGTAGGTTTTCTAACAAATTTTGCAGAAAAGCTTTTCTATTTTTTATGCTATTTGAAGAGAAACGTGACATTACCTGCAGTTTAAAGAAACTTGCAGGAATATACTTTCCACTGATCTTATAACTATTTCTCAGATTTTTGAATTTTATTATTATACTTGAGCTGAACTCACAAATATTTCCTGGATACACACCAAAAGGAATGTCAAGAAAAATGTTAATTTTAATATTTGATCACATAATTTGGCCCATGGATTTCTTTCAAATTTTGCTGTTTCAGCAGCTTTATCCTGACTTTGTCCAGACACTATCAGAAAGTGAGTGAAAGAGCTCAGGATAGATTATGGCACCATCCATCAACGTTACTAGCCAAGTATCACTGACAAGAGAATGTCACAGAAACTGATGTAAAAGCTGGGCAAAAAAATGTGAGCTAAACAACTATTCTGCACAGCAGAGAGTCCACACTGTATAAAATGCTTAGCCCTGCATCTCCAGAGACTTGCATCTAACATTGCTTGAAGCTATATTACTTCTTGCCTAAAAACTGAATAATTATTATGCTGATACATTCTATAAAAAAAAAAAAAAAAGCCAGACAAATATTAAAATGATAAAAAGAAAATTACCTCATTGACAGCAAAAAAGTGTGGCTATTCATTTTACCCCCAGATATTTTGATTAATGGGTGGACAATTATTTTGCTCCATATTGTAAATCTCTGGGAACAACAATAAGAGCTATATGGAGGGAGATAGATCCTAAGGAGTTTCTGGATAGGCTGCAGAAACTGGGTATTGTTTTGGTGTAGAATTAAAGTTTGGGACAGATATACATAATTCATTATTAAATCCTGCCAGGTCCATATTCTATATAGGTAGGTGTAGAGTTTTCAGAAGTTTATTGATGCCTGAGTCTCTGCTGTGATTGCAGTAAGGGCTGTGATAAGACTTGAGAAGGGTTATGATGCTTATTTAAATCTCATTTATTCCAGGTGGATCTAGAAACACTGAAATCTAAGGTGTTGGGTGCAGTTTCTTTTGGATATTTTGAGAGACCTCACATTCCAATAAAGACTAACGCTGAAATCCAAAACTATGACATCTTTTACAAAATATACTTCCTAGTTCCAGGCAGCCTTTGTGTTAGGAAATTTCAGAAAACAAGCAAAACCACACCATTGGCAAACCTGTCCTTAAGCAGTCGAAAAAAACTTTATGAGAATTTCAGTTAAAATATGATCCCACTATGAGGAAAATGAACAACATCTGTGTTTGTCTGCATTTATACAGAGGCCGTGGTATCAGCAGACAGGACAGCCCACACACTCAAACCTTTGCTTTGAAGTCAAACTCATAGACTGCTGTGCATCAAAATCATACCCTGATGATAAGATCGCTTAATAAACAAGTACAAGAAATACAACACAGATTTTTTTCTCCGTATATTCACATTCTACCTTTAGGAAGGAAGAACAATAATATTTCAAAGTAATGAAAAGAAGATATTGACTTTAGAAGGGCTTGCTTTAGAAGGGACCTTCAAGATCATCCTTATCCAGCCCCCATGACACCTTCTGCTAGACCAGGTTGCTCAAAGCCACATCCAACCTGGCCTTGAACACTTCCAGGGATGGGGCATCCACAACTTCTCTGGGCACCTGTTCTAGTGTTGCGGTGGCTGAAACCATCTCGGAGGAGCTGAGAGGTTCCCACAGCAGCAGCAAACTGGTGGGACAACTCTGAGGTGTGAAATACCCTCTGAGTGTTGGTTGGGTGGTCTCGTCCCAGTTATGCAAATCTTCCTATGCTGATTGGTTGTTGTTGTATCACACACTCCACCCCTCCCTTCTTCCCATTGGTTGTCATTGTGTTTCCCCGCCTTCTCCCCAACCCTATTGACCCTAGACCTTTATAAGAACGGCCACTCACAGCCATTGTTCCTCTTTTGCTGGTGGATCCCTTTGGGAGTAAATTCTCGGAATCTCCACATGACTGAGCTGTCTGAGTTCTTTTCTTTCTGGTAAATGCATTGAGCTAGTCAGAAGCTCTAGAGTGTGTGTGTGACGGTGCAATCCGCCGGCACAGGTGGGAGAAAAGGTTCTGCTTGCATGGTGTCAGAAGCATCAGCCAGGAGTGTCTGTCTGAGGCATCAAGACACTTTCGGAACACACAGCAGATCAATCTCACCCCACCACCACCCCACGTTTTTCCAGCACCTCAGCACCGTCACAGTAAAGAATCAGAATATCCTTAGAATATCTAATCTAAACCTACCCTCTTTCTGTTACTCTTTGTCCCATCAATACATGCCCTTGTAAAAAGTTTGTTTGCCCAGTAAACTCAATTGAGGGAAATTATGTTAATTTACAATTGTACTACAGTTATGGTTGAAAATGAGTATGTGAAATACAGCCTTCTTAGTTAACCAGCAAGGATATTACCTTTAAAAGTGATTTGTGAATTAGGTACGTGTGGAAAAATCTATAATTTTTGCAGTTTTGTTACGCATTCACACAGACACACATATATGGTTTTCAGGATAGTCAGAGGAGCTTTGGTGAAACTACAATTTAGGTGTAGCTGTGAGGTTGGCTTTATAAATTATGCTACTCTGTGAGGCTGAATAAGTCACTGGGAACATAATACAGATGCTACTCACTGGGCTATCAAACTTAATCTTTTTCTGTCTTAGGCAGCCACACTGCAGAGCTACATCTAAATATATGAAACTCCATTTTATATTAATTTACATTTCTTGCCTTGCTAATGAAAGCCCACTTCAGAACCGTTCCCCTCTGATGGTCAAACCTCCCCTAATATCCAGCTTAACCTTCACTGAGGACAGTTGAATTAAAGTCTACGTACTTATATGTAACTTTAAAAAAAAATAAAAATTGATTTTTGCAGATAGCAATGCAATTTCCTCAGGAAGCAGCTGGCTCCTGGGCTGGTAAATACTCTCCCCACAAATGTATGGAGTCCGCTGTGAGTTAATATACCTGACATGGAGCAGGGCAAATTAGTTCCATGTTGCTCTGCTTATAGTGCTATATGTCTTCAAAATGTCTGGGGTATCTCTAAACTGTCCTGAAGATATTTAAGCCTATTATCAAAACTCAGAATACTTTTCATAAAGCTGTTGGTTTTAAGTATATCTTTCTCACAGACAGCCATATTGTCTGTCTAAATAACATTTGCTCTATCAAAAAAACCCTCAAAGCAACTCTGCTCAAAAAGAGAGATAATGAAAAAAATGCAGTAAAAGATGCAAAAATAGAAGCAAAAAATATTTGAAAAGTATCACTGAATCAGTTCAGGCAATATATGCCTTCTAGAGCTTGAAAAATGAAATTAAAAAAGGTATCTATGTAATTGTAACAAAACAAAGCAATATAGCAAGTTTTCTTTTTATTTTGATGATGCAAAGTCACCAGCAGACAAAAAAATTGAAAAAATACAAGGAAATCACTACATATGTTACCTTATTTCTTGCAGTTTTGAGTTTGTACTGCATTGATGGACCAGTTAATTAATTCTGTAATATTGATCTGGGCTCAAAATTGTATGTATTTGGTTGTTAATGATTAAATTTTAAATAGTTCATAAAACATGGAAATTAATCAAATAATTCTGACTTTAAAGACCCTGTTGAGGCAAAACAAATTCTTCACATGGCTGAGTTCTGTTATGCCTCTGACTTTTTATTTATAACCTGAGTTCTGTTATGCCTCTGACTTTTTATTTATAACTTGGTCCAAGAATTCTACGTACAAAACAAGATAAACTAAGTCCTTTTTAAGAAGAAATGTTCACTTGACTAGGCTGAGTGCAAAACCATGTTGAGTTATGTATGAATATTAAATATTTTTATGAGGAAAAAAGCACTTTTTCCATTTTGCTCTGATTTTGAATGGCAATAAATTCTAAATTGCATTGACTGATAACTGTTAGAAAAACATTAAAAATTAAAGAAATGCTATTAATGTATTTTCTCTAAAGATAACTTAAAGTGTTAAATATTTTTTTCAATTATTATAGCCTAAAATCTGAAATCTGTCAATTTTCTGTGTACATTGGTTTTTTTAGAATGCAATTGTTTGTGAATGGACTAGCAGCAGGGACGCCAGATCTGTATTCACTGGGAATATTTCTTAAGTTTGCTCTACAGACTAATGTTCTAATGCCACTGTACCTTTGTACTCTTTGTGTCTCTTTTGGATATAAATTCACAGAAGTACTGAATATGTATCACAGACCTCACATACACTAAGAAACAAATTTATGTATGAGTTATGAAGAGAAAGGATAGATTTTTAGGTTCAGTTGTCAGTTTTATCTGTAGCCTTCCTCCCTTCTTTTTAGTCTTCTCAGATCTCTCTAGTGAATACACAATACAGCCAGGTCACTGAAAAGTCATCTGCCAGATCACCCACTGATTTGAGTGGAAGGAAATGGTGTGGATCATAAAATGGTGCTATAAAGTATGAGTCATGGAGATATGATAATAGAGACTGTATTCCAAGCTCTGCTCTGATTTAAATTGTTTAAATCAGTGCAGCTGAAGCCTTATTATTGTCAGATTTCAAGTTCCATGACAATATCAGGACTAAAATTTCATTTTAAGGTCATCTTCAGTCGGATGTATTTTCTGAGACATAACTTCCATACTGTCTTACTAAACACTGTCTTATGGAGAAAGAAATCAAGTAAATGTTCGGATGTGTAAACTTTCTTACAGTTCCTTTCTTACAGTATTTAAACATATTTACATATCAGAGTGGCTCTTGACTAAGGTCATAGCATAGATATCATTATGAACCAAGAATAAATGAGACTAAAACCAGACAGATGAATGTAGAGTGTCTCAGTAATACAGTGCATAGAAACCAACTTGTCCTTGTATTTATGAATTTACCTATATTTTAAAATAAGTCTGTTTAGCTAGGAACCTATTTTCAATATTCTAAACAATTTCCCAGTAGAAAAGGAAAACATTTTGAAAGGTTTTAAAATAGCAAGCAGATGTGTCTTGATTTAAATTACTTCAATTTAAAACTCTAAACTACTTTACTTTTTTTCCTATGTTAATGCCAATTATCATAAAGTGCTTCTCCCAATACTCATCATAATCACAGATGACTCTATTTCCATAAATTCTATTTTTAAAGGCCACTGTAGTTTCTATGGTATTAAGTTTTTCTATATTTTAATATTTAAACTACAATTAAGTTTACTTCAATTTCTGTCACCATCTCCTTCAACAGTATGTTAATTATGTTATCATTTCACATACATGGAAAAATTTTTCTCTATTTCCATGTTTCATTGCAAAGATATAGGGATTTTTCTTCAGGACTCAGAGAATGTTATAAATTTGTTGTATCTTCTATGATACCTTAATAAGTACACATTCTTGATTTACTATCTGAAAAAATTATTGTCCAAGTTTTGGTTTAGTTTTGAGATTTAAAAAAGTCATTTTATATTGACTCTTATGTGAAAACCAGATAAAGGAAATACATTTCTTATAAGGCATCATTTAACAGTGAGTGTAGTAGGGTTTGGGATTTTCTCGCAATGCTGTTCATTAATTTGTATTATGTTCAAACCAGCTACTCAGGGAAATTGCCAAATGCTTATGACCAGTAGAGATTTCAGCAGCACACAGCTCCTAAGGTTTTTTGAAGTTTCCTCTTTCAGAGACTTAACAAGCCATTTAACCATTCAAGACCATCTCCTGTTTCTTTACAGTTCCTTGTAGCTCTGACCAGGGAGATTCTTCTCGCTGATATGCCAGCACAAATTTAAAGGCAGTGACAGTAGTAGTGATGCCAGCCCAGCTACACTGACAACCTTTGGTCTTGCACAGGGCTGTCCATGCTCAGCCAGCCCTGAGCTTTCTCCAGGATGATGGCCTGCCTTGACAAATGTGGAATGAGATAACGGGAAAAGAGAGAACAGAAACCTTATGACACAACCTTATGGAAAATAAAAGAGATTGTCTTGTCCAGACAGGGAATATAAAAAGGCTAATGGATGTGGTCATTGTCATCTCACACAGAGCAGGCAGGACAGACTGTGAAAGGGTATTGTAAATAAAAGCCAATAGCAGGTACAAACTGACCATGAATTAGTTCACGGACTAAAAAATTGTTATAATATCACTCCTAAATCTTATGCTTTTACTGTCAGATTTTACTATCAAAAAAATTTTGAGTGCAACAACCCCAGGAAAAAAAGCCCTGAATTTTTCCTTTAGGTTGGAGATAATTTTCCAGGTGAAATTTCTATGTTATTGTGTTTGAGATAAGAAAGTACTGAACTGGCACTATATGTCCCCTCTGCTTCTATATTCCCATATAATCTGAATTGAACTCTCTAAATGGTATAGGATGAATAAAGTTTATTCTGTCATTTCAGAGTCTTTAAAAGGAAGGTGATGTGATTTGATAGAATAACTCTCAGTATGGCTGGCACTGGGAAGATCTGAGTACCATGAAAAGGTTTGCAACAATCACAGACCTGCAGAACAGAAAAGGCCCTCAAGTAGCTATGGAAAACAGATTGTTGCCTTCTTTGGTTTTGTGAACCCTTTCATGTGCTTGAGGTGTGGTATAATTTTGTTTTTCCTTCATTCTTGAGGTTGAACAGAACATTAAGCTTTCTGAGGTAATTTTTCCCTGTGGTTCATTTGACTAATTCAGTTTGTCCGACTCTTGTTTGAAATATAACTGCCAAATGAAAACACAACTTTTCATTTGAAGTCTTAGTAGCACTTTGGAAATGGACTTCACTTTTCATTTTCCTCTGACATCTACTCTTTAATTCATTTACTAGGCCAGTAAAAGAGTGCCTTAAATGTTTGTATAATACCTAGCACAAACAGCTCCTAGCTCCTGCTAGCACAAGCTCAGTTGTAGGTTCTAAGACAATTGTAAGATATGTTTGTGAATGGCTGATGTTTCTATTACTGCTAATGGGCATCATGTTTCAAATTATTTAGAAATTTTATTAAAAACTATCTTCCTCCCCCAAATTCACTAGAAATTCCTGAGGTCTCAGTAAGACCTGCCATAATTTCAAAGATAGGCAAAGAGTACAGAGAGAAATTATTCCAGCACACTGAAAAAAGACTTCTGCATGCCTGATGTCATGCTCGTTGAGGTAATTTAGGTTTTGCAAATTGCCATAACTTGGTGTATTGGTTTACTTTGTCTCATCTTAGAGCTGCTTTTTCCATGAAAGAAATAGATATGTAGAGTAAATCTCTTAAATGAGATCATAGACTAGAAACAGAGCCCTCAAGGTTGGAAAGGACCCCCAACATCATCAAGTCCAACCTTTGACTGAATACCAACATGCCAGCTAGACTAGAGCACAAATTGATATGTCCAGTCATTTTTTTTAACACTTCCAGGGATGGTGACTCCACCAGCTCCCTGGGCAGCCTGGTTCAGCTACCCTTTCAGTGAAGAAATTCTGCCTGAACCTTCCCTGGTGCAGCTTTAAGATTTTGTCTTCTCATCCTGTCACTGGTTGCCTGGCAGAAGAAGCCAAACCTTTCCTTGGTACAACTTCCTTTTAGGTAGCTATAGAGAGCAATATGCTCTCCCCTGAGCTTCCTTTTCTCCAAACTAAACAGCCCGAGTTCCCTCAGACACTCCTCATATGACTTACTCTCTCTCTAGGTCCCTGAAATCAGTTTCCTCTATACTTTGAGATCACTGTGTCATCTGAAATAAATGGGGGGCAGGGCTGGTGGTGGGGAGACCATCAATAACTAAAAATTTAAAAAGACCCATGTCTTTAATTTTTTTTTAGTTAGTGATATGTGCTTTTGAATTTAACAAGAAATAATATTTTACTTAGCAAAAGCCTCTAGTTGTTAATAATGTAGGAAAAATAAGCACTTCATCTAGAGAAAAATGTCTTTAAAGTTGTCACTACTTCTTTAATTCAAATGGTTGTAGGTTCTTCATAGAAATGTGACTAAAGGACCTATTACAATTCTTCTAATTTCCTATTTTTGTAGGTTTGTGTCAGATTATTACTGTTATTTAAAAGTAGAAGGTTGGACTTAATTACTTAATAATTACTCAGCTGTAGAGCATTTGTAAAGATTAATGACAGACTCACAGAGGTTGATTATCCTTGATATAGCCAGGGCTATATTGCACAGAATCAAAGTGGAATATGAAGTTACAGGAGATCTATTCATTCTTCTCTATTCCCAAACATGACCACTACATTTCTATATATATGTGTTTGTGTACATATATGTGTACATACATGTACATACAAATAGGCATAAAATGGGTTTTTACTAGTTTGTTTTATGACCAGTAGCAGTGCAGTCATCCCAGCAGTGATGACAAAGTGTAGATTTGTTTGTTATCTCTGCCCTGTACAAGTAACAACTCTTTATTCTCACAAGAAAGAGGTCTACAGAAACAAGAGTTAAAATTCCACCTCCTTAATGCTGTCTAGTGCTATGGATAATGAAATAGCACCAATGTTGTGCAAGAAAGGAATAGTAAATATAAAAATAAAAGTAATAAAAAATTAGTGGATGTGGTTTGAAGAGTTCATAAAGCAAAGTTTATCATAGATAATGGAATTTTCAACTTCAAAAAGCTATTTCTTAATGTTTTCAAACAGCAATATCCTGTCTATTCCATATGTTCATTGGGCATTGGAAAAAAACTTTCAGTGAGAAAATTTATTCCTTGTGGGACCAGAGAAAGATTCAGAATTGTAAAGCTAAGGTTTGACGACACAGAGATGGATGCGTACAAGTTTTCTAAGATAGTAAAGACTGTATTTTTTTCTGTATCATAATGATTCAATCATATTGTTTAGAAGTGAATGCATATATATATACACACAACATGTATATGGTACGCATTGTACTGAAATATATATACACACATGCACTATATATTATATGCCATGTATTATGCTACAATAGTGATATTAGTTATTATTGCGTATAAATAAATAAAATTGAAAAAAACAATACGTTTATTTCCTAAACTTTTTTGTTCAGGCTCAGATCTATTTCAGTCATAAAATCTCCCTAATACAGAGTTATTTTTAATTTTTTCAGACTCTCCACGGTGAATTACTTTACTTCTAGAACTGTATTTCACCAATTTAAATATAATACAGTCTAATGATTTCAGGAGGACTTTTAGGCAGAAAATAATGACACCAAGCATCCACTTATCAAACTGAATGAGGTATTGTACTGCTTTCAAGGCAAGGTACCTGGAGTGCTCTGCTCCCTTTATCTCTTTTCTTAAACTTTCTGGATTAAAGGGTTTTGTCCTAACTTTTTTCATTTAAGAACAGGTTTTAAAGCTCCTAGTGCAAAGTTTATTACTGAAACATTGGGGTCTAACCTGCTTCCACTGTTACAACTTAAAACAGGTATGCTAACGCTGAACATAATTGCAATGAGAGTTTGACGGAAAAAGATCTCTCAGTTCAGACCTGGCACAGATGGACTCTGACAAAGGCGTATTTCTGTTAACTTTCCCAGAGACATTCCAGATTAACAGATGTAGAACTGATGCAGCACATAGGAAATAACTCCTAGCAAACTCAAAGGCTTAATCTCTCAGTTAAAATGATATTAATGAAGGAGTCAAACTGAGCATCTCCTTTCCCAGTCTCTTTTCATACCTGTGTTGGGTTAATATAAGAATAGTAGTAGCTTATTATTCTTTCATATAGTACAGTATATGCCCCTAATACTACTTTTACCTGAACATAGATAGACATTTTGGTGGAAATTTTAATTTGAAAGAGTGTTTGAGGAATTACAGGCTGTTTGTAATAGCAAAGGACAAATGGAAGAGGACTCTGTTGCTCTAGATGAAATCTTGTTTTTTTTCACAACACTTATGCTGTCCACCCTGCTGGTGACATCAGTATATTACTGTGATGGTGGGCAGCACTCATGGATAGGTCCAGCTCTGACTGTCACAGGGGTCTTTGTCCTGAAAGGGGCTTTAACTGTGAAGGGAAGGGATTCAAAGGGCTGAGGTTTCCTCTTGCTGGTTCCCTCTAGCACCCCAGAGCCTTCTTTTCAGAACTGCTCCACCAGCCTGGCCCCCTGCCCCATGGCTGTAGGGCCTCACCCTGTCATGGTGCAGGCTGCCCTGTGTCCTTCTGTCTTCTTCAGGGCAGTTTCTCTGGCCTGTGCTTGCTCCCCTGCACGACTGCTCTCCCTCAGTAGGAGCTACTGTTCTCTCTGAGCTGGGGTGTGCCCATCTTGGGGAAAGGGCAGGGTTTGCAAGGCATGAGTCCTTGCCACAAAACTATGTCAATGTGAGAGTGTTCAGGATTTAGACCAACACTTCTGCTCACAGTGCTCAGACTTGTGACCAGCCTGTGCTTGGCTGATTGCCTGATTGCTTCTGCAAGGAATGACTAGAAAGAGGGGAACAACATTTGTTGTTATTTTAAAAGGACTTCTACCAGCTCCAGCAGAAATGTAGTTATCTTCCAGAGCTACATTTCATTCATACAGAAAAAGAACACTAGCTCCTCAGGGTTTTTTTCACAGTGACTTAATTTTTCAGTTTTTCTTGGATAAAAGCTTTCAAGAAAAGTGTTGACATCCAGATGATACTGCCCCAGCCACCATGTAGATGATGTTTTGAACATGAACAGTCACCTTGTGAACTGTGGACTTCAGCACCGCTGCAGTAGCAGGACATGTAGAAGTTGTAGCAGGATGTTTTCCCAGAGAATGCAGAGCTGAAGAATGCTGTTCCCTGTCTTTAGCAGCTCTTAAATACAGCTCCAATGTGCTCTCTTATATCTCATTCCAGAAAAAGCTGGATTGTCCCACTTCTGGATTTATGCTACAGTCAACAAATGAATGCTTTGTTCTGACAAAAACTTAAGTAAACTAACCACAAGGTACAACTACAAGTAAACATACTAGTTTATGGAAAATGGGCATTGCAAGTGACCAAGTAGAATATAGAGATGTTTTGCTAAATCAAATCTTAGGATTTTAATCTTAAATTTTCTGTTTGTGTTTCAGATTAAAACAATATTTCCACCATCTCTTCCATTCCTGTACAGGAGATGGACACTAGTAAATGTATCTCAACATACATCCAGCAGCTAACAAAATAGTATGTTAACACAACAAGAGAGTGAGAATTCATTCAAAGGACTATCTTCAGGAATCACTAGCCTTCTTGAATTAGCACTCATCCTCTGTTATATCCCATGTATCACGACTTCAATGTACTTAATGTTCCTCTAAGCTTAGTTTATCACATCTCCTTCTGTTATTTTCTGAAGTGCAGCTGCTGTGTTTTTAAATTTTTTTAGTGAGTTCCTTAATTTAGTGCGGAATTCTCATTGCTTCAGTATGTCACGTATTGTTGATTTTTGTCTGCTCTTTCGCGTGCAATTCATCTTCCTGGAGCTCCATTCATGATCTATCAGGCAAATGATTTCACCTGTCAGCTTGCAGTGCCTCACAGATCTACTGGAAATGAACTCCTGGGAGGCTGAGGTGAAGAAGCACTCTGTGACTTGCTTGTTTCTGGGCTGTATCTAAGCTAGGAACCATTCCTCTCCATTTATATTGAAAGCTGCTGTTTCATCATCTGGCCCAATAAAGCAAAATGCCTGTATGAAGTGTTAGTGTGCTGCTGTGTGGCATGCAGTGTTGAAAATAAGCAAGAGAAAACCAGATTTCTTTCCTATATATAGAGCTTCCAGGAGTATTGCTGTGCTAAATATAGCTGAAACACAGAGCTCTGGATGTGACAGTCTTAATATGATCACCATGTTTTTAGGGGCTACATCTGAAAGCTGTCTGTGTTTAGTTAGAGAGCATATGGGTCGCTATTTCAGATTACTACCAGTGACATGACTGTGTGTGTTTTTATATATAGAACTAGGTGAAAATGTTTGTTTATATCCTACAAACCTATTTTGAAATTATTTCCTGAGTGAGTCCAGAACTATGAGGAAATATATTCTTCTATCAGAATAGACAAAAGCATGGTTTATAGGGCACTAATGTGTATTTTTTCTTGGCCGTTTACCAAGCTTTTCTGTAGTAGGTAGACATTCACTCACCACAAAATTCCCTTAATCTTTTTCAGAGCTATTTTATTTTATAAAAATAATTGAATGTTCTTTGAAGCAAGACTACAAACTTTTTTTTTTTTTCCCCCAAATCCCCTCAGAGTTTCTTACTCTCCTTCCATGTTGTGGACAGAAGGACTCACTTGTGACTCTTGCCTGAAAAACATTTTATTGATGGCACAAAGCTAACACAGTGTTCTTTTGGGCTGCTTACCTTGTTTGAGTACTTATTGTGAAAAAGATTTTCCCACTGGCTGTCCTGACCATAATTCTGGGGCTTTTTGGTGGTGATGGTGGTGAGTTTTTTATTTGTTTTTGCTTTTTTTTCCCCCCCATTCCAGTTTTGAAATGTAATTTTGCTGAGGATAGAAATTTTTCTATATCAAGAGTGGCTTTTATGGCTAGGTAAAGCCATAAAAACTGCATTACAGAAATGTTGATTTGCCGCAGTTATAATTTTAATACATTCAGGGATACTTTCGGGTTTTTACATAATTTAGGCAATATATATGTGCAGTATATGTCAATACACTGTGACATAGATTTGACTGAGGTATTAAGTCATAATTCTGATACCATCTAATGCCTGGTGTTTAGAGAGACAATCAGCCACTCACCAGAAAGTCTATCAGATAAGACCTGCTATATAGGTCTATGTATACCTGTCTGTGCTTATGGCACTTATCTTCTTTCTTCAGGGAGACAAATCTTGTCCACAAAATACAGAGTAATCAGTGCTTTGAGTGGTACAGAAATACAAATGCCTTTCTCAAAACTTTACTGTGATTGATGTTTATTACACCTGCTACTGCCAAGCAAAATCCAGAAGTCATTATTTACTTGAGTGCTTTTACAACATTACTGTAATATATGAGCATAAATTGAATAATAATCAAGTGAAATTCTCTTTTTAGTACACCATGCTAAGATATAGTAATGGATTTAGTAATGATGAAATAAGAATATTCTTCACAATTTTAATTTTACTCTTTGTGTGATCATGCTGTCTGTCTAAAAGTCACCTATAATAAGTTCTCAACAGTCTTAACTAACTACTGACCCCCCGGCCAAACTCAAAGATACGCCCTTCCTTGTCCCATTGCTTCACGCCCCCAATAGTTTGTTGAAGAGAAAGGCTCAGTTCCTTGTTCTTGGAAACAAAAATTGTGAGAACTCTGTGATTGTCCGTTTCTTCTGGTAGCAGCAAGTAAGCCGGTCACCTGGACAGGTACAAACAGGAGAGGAAATTGGTGTGAACCAGCTCTGTTTTTATGTAAGGATGTTCCATGCAGTATGGTGGGGTGCCTTACAGGGAGTTTAGAGGCAAGGTACCACAAATCTCTCATCAAGGCTCACTGTTTTGGCTATATTTGAACAATCACATTTGAGCAGGATGATTTGTTGAAGGTAAAACACTTTACAGAAACAGTCCAGAGACATTTACAAAATTTTCAGAGTCAAGGTTTCGATCAGGAACAAATACTCAGGAGAGAAAGGCTTGCATCAAAAAGTTGACCTTTTCAACATGAAGCAAAAATTTTGACACACTTCCACTTTGAAGTAGCATTTAAAAGGCTTTGTTTTCATGCCAAAGTGGAATAAAACAGATCTGGAACTTGAAAACTGTTAGCAAGCCAAAGCACTATTTTCTAGCAAGCTTTATTTCTTGCTTTTAACTAGAATAACTTACTTAACTGAGTGCTGGCTTCACCAGGCAATAATTTACTATCATCCAAAATGCATTGCTATTAATATCTTATTATCATCCCATCTTTTCACGACATGGTCTTAGCGTGCTAATGTGTTTTGTTTTTTTCTTTTTCCATTCAAATATATTGTTTTCCTCTTTGTTGTATCAGTGAAAATGAAAGCAATATTTCCCTGTTCTTGAAATCTGCTCTTCCAAGGTTGTTAATGTCATGTCTTAGTTATTTTCTGAAATTGCAACAGCAAACTCATTTGCCTGACTGCATATACTGACAATTACCACAATAGGAATTCTCAGAGAAATAATATAATTGATCCTAGTTTGACTAAAATAATATTTAAAGGTGTTTAAGTGTAATAACACATAACTTGACCATTAATATTAAATTTTCTTATACAATTTGTACTTTCATTATTAATATGAAACATTTCTTAGAATCTATCAAGTCACTCCATCATTAATCTTTATTTGTTATTTAAAAAGGAAAATGCAGCATCTATTGCTTAGATTGTTGTGACACTGAGAACACATAAGGAGGAGTATTTTGGAGCTTTGAGTTGCAACTCAACCATTCAATTGGATAGATACATAACCTAAATAATCATTGCTCAAATACAAAAAAAAAAAAGTAGGATTAAAGGTTGGTATGATGCTTTTGTAGTTTTTGGAGTATTTTAGTAGTCTTTTTGTAGTTCTATACTGGCTGAAATCCATTTACTGGATTGGGTAGTACTAAAATCTTAAAAAAAATATCCATCAGAATAGTCCCAGCTGAATGTAGCATTAAGTTGTCACTGATTTCTGTGCAGGGATCATCAACATTCATGCACTGAAAAGATCAGAGTTTGCAAATCTTACCTAGAGTATGCAGATATCCAATTAGTCCTAATAAGAGGAAAAAGACATTTCAAATGGTTTCCATAGTATTTGTAAAAGTGCATTTGAAAAGACAGGAAATCTCATACAGCCACACTTCCATACATGTGTTTCTCATACAGTTTTTTTTACGTTCTATTTGTAATTATTTCATGCACCTTATTATCAAAAAATTAATACACATTACAAAATGTGCAATCATGAACCTTGATTTGGACTTGCAATAGGGGAATATGCCATTCAATTAAATGAAACCTTAAGTGGTGTTTTTAGTCATATTTATCTTAATGGATTAATTTATTATTTTTTCATCTTGTAAGGGTATTAGGAGTC
The DNA here is from genome assembly GCA_036630365.1 of Acanthiza pusilla. NCBI lineage: Eukaryota > Metazoa > Chordata > Aves > Passeriformes > Acanthizidae > Acanthiza > Acanthiza pusilla. Next base: position 70,660,067 of record JAXCHO010000034.1, read on the forward strand.
TTCAATACCTCTTGTGGACCGAGTTTCATGGATATTGGTTAAAGAAAATGAAAACCAAAAACTACAAAATATGGAGTGATACTTCAGGAAAATAAAATCTAGAAAGCAGACACAAGCTCTGCAACAAACATTCTCTTTTCTTGATCTCACCACATACTTGGTATTCAATCTTGCTAAAAGGATCACTCATATAAACTTTATGAGTCTATATGAAACGGTTCCATATTTTTCTGTATAGATAATTTAGGTCCCAAAAGTGTAAGTGCAAAGATACATCAAAGAAATCACGGTTGCAGAGACACTTCAAGCACGATGCAGAGGCACTTCAACCACATGTGTGTGAGGAGGGTAACCTCAGGTATCGACATCTGCGCAGTTCAAAGATGAAGAGCAGGTGGCATGAATCTGCTAAAATGCAAGAGCAAAAGCCAACTTTGCAGACCCTCAGGTCTGCAGGTGAAGTGCTGTGGAAACAACAGACTCACACAGTTTTCTAGAGTCCATCTGCTTAGTTGTAAACATGACCCCATTTTAAGGCACACAAAGCACGTAGAAAATTTTTTACACCGTAGTTGTAAAGTTGCTCCTACTAAATTTTTTCTGAGACAACACATGGACATGACAGAAAGATCTGCATGCTTTTTGGAATTGTTTGATGTCAAGTGAAAAAACTGAATCACAGTTTTGTTGTGTTTATACATTCTGTATTAGAAATCTACATAAAACAAGGCATAGACGGCAATGTTTTCTTGTTAACATGCCAGAGAGAGATGCTTCTGTGCGTGTCATAGCTTAATTTTAATTTTTTTAGACAAGTTACTTAAGGAAACATAATAATTGACGGTCTTAGCCATTTAATCCATTGCAACACCTAGATACTCATAACAGAGACCATTCTGTGTCAAACAAGATTTCATGATCTTTGGAGTTTTGTCATTCCTAGACAGCCTGGTTAATGGATGTTTATGCTTGATGTATAATTGAGGTCTTTGAGCACTTAATAGAAGAGATTCAATACCCTAATAATTTATTTTATTTTTATTTTTATTTTAAAGAAATAGGAAGAGAGATACCAGTGATTTTTACAGGTAGTTTATTTATAAGTGCATTTTCAGGATAAAAAACCATTTATCTGTAAAGGTTTTGTCTGAAAACAGTCTCACTAAGGAGAAAAAATTGGGATACAATTTATAACATTTGTCAAAAAGTTTGTAAGAATTCCCATATTGACATTTTAAAATTTAATTTTTTTATATGAATGTGTGAAGAAGTGGAATGACACAGATGCTACAGTTAGTATAGTATAGAACCAGTTCTGTTTTTCAGTCTAAAATTTCTGTGGCATTTGGGTAAACCTTGAGCCCTCATAGTAATTTTATAAAAGGTAAGCAGTTGAATTCAATATTTATATACTCTAATTCACCAACAGCAAATGTTCAGCATTGTTGTTTATTATTAAAAAGAAGAGAACAGCTAAGGTGTCTCTAATACATCTTTTTAAAGTGGTCTTTATTCCTGAAATATTCAGAGAATTTTAAATGAATTTGATGAATACCAAAGAGACATGGATATGCAAGATGTATGTTGCAGAATAGGTCCCTCCCCTCTTCTGCTCACTTTTCAATTTCTTCCAAATGCTTCGTTCTACTCATAAAGAAAGCAAGACAGTCAGGGAAAAGAAGAGGGCTAGCCTTGAATTTTATACACCATTCTGTAAGGATAGCTGCAACGTAGACCATCTGTTTTGTAAGAACACCTACTTAAAAGGTCAAGACAAAAAACAGGAAAACCAGAAAAACTAAAGACACAGATATAAACCCATGAAGGGAGCAGTAGTTAATGAAATCTGCCAAGGTTGCAGATTCGATACCTGTATGGGCCATGCATTTAAGAGCTGGACTTGGTGATCCTTCTGGGTCCCTTCCAACTCAGACTATTCTATGATTCCGTAAAAACCAGAGTGGCTAGATGGGTTAATAAAGGCACCAGGTCTCTGGCGACCTTGGGCAGATCAACCACAGCTTTGTAATAGATCAGAATGGAAATTAGAGTATCCTGGATTTGGCATGAAAGATAAAGCTTACTATAGGATATTCAAGGTGGATCATTGTGAAAAGCTTTTTATGAGACATTTGAAGGGTTTATGTGAATTTGTTAAATTTATTATAGACTGCTTAGGAGAAGGATCAAATATCAGAAAAAAAAATTGAGAGAGGGTATTATAGAAGGTAGTCTCAGGTAAACAAGCTGCAGCTCATTACGCTTGCATGAGTCCTCTCCGTGATCACGGCATGGTCTGTCCTCACTTCTTGGTAAATTCCTGTTTCTGTCCTTATAGAGATCTGTGTGAATGCTCATCCTGTTCTGTGGGTGTGTGTGAGATGCTAGCAAGCTCAAGTCAGACTCTCTGCAGAGTAGTCTGGCAGATTGGTCCTGGAGCAGGACATTGGTGGAAGCAGGTCTCGGCCAGCCTGGAGAAGGTTAAGGGCTTTGTGTAATTTATATGAGAGTTATTTGTGTGTATTTAGTGCATCTAGGGGCACTGTAGTCCTGGCTGCATTTACCCCCTCTTGGTCAATCATGTCTACTTACATGTGCCTGTTGGGAAAATATGCTCATCTTTACTACTGGCTGAATCTTTGACAGAGAACCGCAGCAACTTCAGATCTTCCTGGGGTCCTGAGGTTCACTGGGTTCAGTTTTTTTTAAGGGGCATAATTTATGTTGTCCTTAGAAGGGTTCAAATTTTGCTTATCTTGAGTTCCTTTTTTTATGAGAAATATTACAACTCTATATTATTACACTGACGATTTTTTTTCCCCACATAACAAAGTATTTCTACACATACTGCAGTGCCATACGTATTGTGAAAGAAAAATGTGGGTTTGGGCTTGCTCTTTCTCTTTTTGTTCAGTGCTTCTTTTTTTCAGATTTTAAAATATGATCTGTGTTTCCCTTATTGCAGCTTGTTATTTTCTTGTTATTTTGGGACCGTGGTCTTTCTTAAAGGTATAATTTAGTTCTTTCCCTTTCCCATTACATTATTGCTAATCTAATAACTAAATACAGCCTTCATAAATGTAGGCATAAGGAGACATACTTCAATATTTCTTGCCTAAATGTTGTTTTCCACAAGTGAAATAGCAGAATTCCTTTTCAGAACATAATGAATTGGATGTTTTTCAAAACTGACATTATGTCAAAAGTTTTTTATAAGTTTATATATTTATATGTTCAAAATTTTGCACATGTGACAAACACCAGAAAATTATGTTTGTGGTGACCTATTTTCCTGTTCCCATTTTCCACAGGGTGCTGGCCCCATTATTCTCATTTTACTACTGATCATTGCAACATAGAGGGATTATATTCTGCAGGCAATCAATCAGTCACTGATGAAAAGGAGGTGATGACGTGTGCAATGTAGGAGGTATCTTCCAAGAGTCATCTCATCAGAAATTGTGCTTCTTATTTTTATGTTCTGCGACTTACCTATTTTCATGCTACTTAGCACTGCACAGAGACTGGTAATTTACCCTTTAACTCTGCCTAGTTATTTTGGAGTCTTTGAAATTTATTTTCACACTTGGACATAGATTGCTGTATGCCTGTCAAAATTGATGATATTTATGAAAACCTCATCTTTGATGCTTGTATTGTTGGATGAGTTGTTCAAATGTTTTCACATCATAAATCTATGAGGCTTCATCTATAAATGTGAGTCTACTTTGCTGCCATTTAACATTGGCTTTGCAGAGAAAGAGACCCAAGGCAAAAAGTACTTGGAAGTCAGAAACACTGAGAATCTCAACAAGAGTACTCGTTTTTTAAAGTGTTTTTGACTGAATATAGGTTATTTTAACCAGAAGCTACTCTGAATTTATGGCTCATGTACTGAGATAGAAACTTACCATTTCACAATGATATAGTGCTTTAGGTTTGAGTTCCTCAGAGCCTGGATGTCTGTGTCTACAGAGATGGGTACAAATCAACTGAGATTCCTCTACCCGTAACCTGAGTCGACTAAACAGAGCCAGATTTAAGGCATGCCTGGGTGTCCAAGCCCATATATTCTGCTAAGGGGCATATGCAGAAAGCAATGCATATTGGCGTGGTCATAACATTAACACAGCTCTGGATAAAGACAGAACTGTCCAGTTGTAATTACACAGTCACAAGTAAATGCATCCTCTGGCAACACGTCATTTAAAGTGTTTGAAAATACTATCACTTAAGCCTCAGATGCTTCTCTATGAAAAGGGCAAAACATATATCTTTTATTTGTTTGTCCTTTAGCCCTTCTCTTTTTGCCTTCTCTAGAATTACAGACTATTTCTGTGCAAAGCCCAGAGGTCCCAGTTTCATAGGAAACCTCTAAGAACTGCTGAAATATGAGCAAACTGCTCTAAGAGTTAATGTTCCTGTTCTGACTGAAGCAGGTAGGGTAGAGATGTGAATGCAAGTGTGGGAACTGCTGGTTTGTAGTGAGACATACCTTGCAGTGGGAACTGTTAGTTTGCCTCAGTTCACAGGCATGGATTCTAGCTCAAAACAAGCAAGAATTCAAAACAAAGATATTCGGATATTTGCAGCTGGTGTTAATGCAAGATGATGTTCTTACTATATGTAGCCAATGACATTCTGGGGTGGTGAATTGAGAGCCAATGGATGTGTGACATGAATGTTAGAAATAGTATAAAAAGAAGCCTTGGGAAATAAAGAGAGGTTCCTTTCTTTGACTGGAAGCTGTTATGGTGTGTCTTTACGTGTCGTGTCCATCTCTGTCGTCGTGCCTCTTCGCCACCACCGGCGGGATCGAGAGCCGCACGTCGGCCGCTCGTCCCCGATCGCCGAGCGCAACAAAGGGAGTCGGGAGGGTCTTTGCGTTAGGCAGAAAGAGTCTTTATTGTATCACCCAAACGGGGTGACCGCTCTTCTGGGGGGACGCAGAAGACAAGGGGTCGGGGGACCGCGCACGGGTTTATGAGGGGATAGCGACAACCAATGAGGGGTTAGGAAACGGGAGGTATCGGGAACCCGAGCCAACAGGGCTCTGACCTTGGCTGACAGGCGGGGGGGGCGACCAACCCAGAACCAGGGAGCTTAGAGCTTTCTGGAAGATGGGCAGGGTCGGCTCCATCTGCACGCCCCCGACTCCTCCCCGCAGGGAGAGGTCGAGTTACTAGCGCTCCGGAGTCCGCCCTTCTGGGTGGGTCTTCACACTGCGGTCTCCGCCTCCATGGTGTCTAAGGACACCTGGCTACTTCTGGCTGCTGCGGAGGTAGGGAATTCTCCCTCCGCACCTCCCCCTTTTCTTTTTATTAAAAGGAAAGCCCATTTTGTAGACAGTTTATAAGCAATGTACGCAGCTCCTGCGATAATTATCAGTGTCCCAATGTCCTTTATCACAGTGATTGCCCAGTCTTTAAGTCCTAGATCTTGCAGAAGTTGCTTGAGCCAGCCTCCCGAAGTCTTTATCACAGCTCGCAGCCCTTTTTCAAGATGACCTACTGTCCGATTGATGGCCTCCTGCGCCCAGTCCTTTGTCTCTTGTTGGAGGTCGGTCATCAGCTGGTGCATCCGAGATATGGAGGCATGGATGCTCTCGGACTTCGAGGACAAGTTAAAACAGCACATGCCCTCGAAGTCCTCACACCCATGTCCATGGGCAAGCAGGAGGAAATCAATTGCTGCCCTGTTTTGCAGGGTAGCATGCCTGGTTATCTCTTCCTCTGATAGGAGGTCACTTAAGGCACGTGAGGTAACCTCAGCTTGGCGGTTCACCCAGCACTCAAGGTGGCCAATTTCCCCGAGTGCCTTCGCGGCGGCTACCCACGGTAAAAATACCGACGTGGCAACCTGTTTGGAGCGTGACCAGTGGTACACTGTAGAATCACAATTTGGATCTAATTCAGTGGACCCTCTTTTGGTTATAACTTTTTGCCGGCCAATCCGTACCCTGGTCATGTTGGGTGATGCCAGTGTCACGCGCCCGAGGGTGCATGGGCCTCCGATCACGAAAGAGGGGATTCCCTGCCACGCCCGGTCCCCACAACTCATAAACACGCCTGCGGGGAGCGCCCTTGGCCTGGGGTTGTACTCATCTAAGGTGGATGGGAAGGGAAGACTGAGGACCTTGCCGCACCACATAGCCGCCGTCAGCGCCCTATTGTGGATCTTTACGTGATTGTAATACTGCACGTATCTTCCTGTAGGGACGTAGTCGAAGTAGATGCAGTATGGCGCCTTCAGAGATCCAAGGAGCTCTAGCTCTTTCGGCTCCTCTTCGCGGCGTTCTTGTCCCAGATAGAATTCAGGCCACAGGAACAATGGGTTTTCTAGGGGCAACTCCTCGCATCTCTTCACGCGGAAGTCGTGGCAGTAATGACGCGTGGACCGGGTGTTGGCGCGACGCCAGACGTCGCTTAGCGCAGGTGGGAGTTGCGCCGCTGAAGCAGGGACTCCAACCAGGCTGGTGGACAACGGGTCATCCACTGCGTTGGTCGAGAGGCACATTTCTTGCTGCTGTAGGGTCTGCGCCAGCGCAACCCACACATTTTTCCTCGGTTGGGGTACTGCCCATGCCGATGCTCTGGACAGCAGCAAGAAGAGGCCCGCGGTGATGATCAATAGCTGCATGCTGGACTGAGGACTCTAGATGGAAACACAAGACATTGTTGTTAGTGTCCTGTCTGGGCATATAAAGTGCGTACAGTGTCTGTGGGCTAAAAGAGGCCAGTAAGGAAAAGGGGGTCCCGATACCACACAAGGGAAACGGGGAAGGGGTGACTGCACAATCTGTCTGCTTCTGTGACATCTATTCGAACCCCAAAAACTCCTCTTCCGACTCGGAATCGGACAGAAAAGGATTACCCGGGAGATCATCGTTTGGTGTTTTACTATTCCGGGGCAGTTCCTCTTCCTCGGAGTCTTGCCTGGCCGCAGCTCTCTTTTTCCTCCGCTTCCACTGAATGTCTTTTCTGCGCCGGCGTTGGTCCTGGGGGTCCGTGCGACCTGTCTCTTGATGATAAGGCTTGACATACTTGCTGGGTACCCATCTCGGTCCCAAAGGAGTCGAGACACATCCGTATCCTCTCGCCCAGCAAAGGAGGGGATAGGGGCCCTTGATCTTGAGTGAGTCCGGCTCCTTTGTGAGCACAAGGGGGTGCTCCTTCAGCCGAGCCCGCGTGCTGGAGTAAAAATGCCGCAACATTGGCGGATCTGGCTCCCTTTCAGAGCAGTTTAGGAAATTTAGTGTGTAAAGAGCCCTCGCGAGCCGAATAGCGGGGGTCTCGTACTCCAAGCCGCCACTCTGCTGATCGAGCATCCTCTTGATGCTCTGATGTGCTCTCTCCACCAGAGCTTGCCCGGTTGGGGAGTGAGGGATACCCGTGATATGGGTAATTCCCCACTCCTGAAAAAACTTCTGTAAGGCCCCCGAGCTGTAAGCGGGGCCATTGTCAGTTTTTATCTGCTGAGGGATCCCCAGCACGGAGAAGGCTTGTATGAGGTGGAAGATGACATCTTTTGCCTTCTCCCCCTGGTGCGCCGAGGCAAACATCGCACCTGAGAAGGTGTCGATGCTCACATGCACATACTTTTGGCAACCGAATTCCGCCACATGTGTGACATCCACCTGCCACAGTTCCCCACTACCTAATCCCCTCGGGTTTACACCCGTGCCCATAGATGAAATTTGCAGAGGTTGGCAATTGGGGCAGGTAGCGACAATTGCTCTCGCTTGGTCCCTTTTTAGATTAAACATATTCACGAGAGCGGGAACGTTCTGATGGAAAAGGGCATGGCTCAGCTTAGCCTGACCAAAACGATCTGGCAAGCTTGCGACATGCACTGGCGCAGCAAGCAGATCTGCTCTCCTGTTCCCTGCCGCGATAAACCCTGGCAGGTCGGTGTGTGCCCTCATGTGCATTACATGATATTGGTTCTTGCGGTGGGAAAGCCGCACTAGCAGCCTCGCAAGAAGCTTTTGGATATCCGAATTGGACGAGGAAGCAAGCCAAGCGCTCTCAGCTCTTGCAAGTACACCCGCCACATAAGCCGAATCGGTTACCAAATTGAAGGGCTCCTCAAACCTGTCGAAAGCTCTCACCGCGGCTGCCAGCTCTGCGACTTGCGCTGAACGAAATCCTTCTCGCACGCATTCTTCCCACTTACGCGTGGTAGGGTCCAGCCAAGTCATCACGGACTTTCCCGTGGAGCCAGAGCCGTCTGTAAAAATGGTCAGAGCCTTGAGAGGTGTGGGGCTCACAATTGGTTTTCCTGCTAATTTCCATTCCAGCCTCAGGATTGGATGGGCTGGGAAGTGGGCCGACAGCTGTCCGGTGTAACCTGTAAGAGCATACAACAATTCCTCGGAATTTTGGTATACGAATTCAAGCCTGGTTTCATCCACAGGCAAGTAGATGCACATGAATTGACACCCCGCAAGAGAGGTCAGGCGGGACCTTGCTTTCATGATCACCTGCGCCATCCTTTCCAGTGGCGTGGTAATGACCTTAGTGGTCTGAACTGACAGAAACACCCACTCGATAACAAGGAGCGGATCCCTCTGTGACTCATCCCACTGGTGGATAAGGCCATAGAAGTGAGGCAATTTACCCAGGATTGCCAGATTGAAGGGCAATTTAGGGTCGTATCGGTGCACCTGCTTGTTAGCGATGGCCTCTGCAACCTTCGCTACAGCAGCTCTCGCCCCAGGGGTCAGCGTTCTGGGGTCAGCCAGATCCTGGTCTCCTTCTAGGAGCTGAAATAATGGTTCCAGGGTCGCGCTATCAATCCCCAGATATGGCCTGAGCCAATTAATTTCCCCACAGAGTTGCTGGACCTCTCTGAGGTTCTGGGGATTCTGTTTGATCTGGAGGAGTTGGGGCCGAATTTTGCGCTCACCAATCTTCATCCCAAGGTAGTCATAGGGAACGCGTCGCTGAACTTTGGACGGCTGAATGGTAAACCCTTCGCTCTCCAAGGTCCTAATAGTGTCCTTGAGAGTGAGGTCTACCCCAGACCAAGTCTGCGCGCAGATCAAGATGTCGTCCATATAATGGACAATGATCGCGCTAGGCGCTCTACGCCTCACCGGTGCCAAAATCCGAGCCACGTAGTTCTGGCATATTGTGGGCGAGTTCTTCATGCCCATCGGGAGAACGGTCCAGTGGAACCGTCTCCATGGCTCGTGCCGGTTCAGGGAAGGAACAGAGAATGCGAAACGTGGGGCATCCTCCGGGTGCAAAGGTATGTTGAAAAAGCAATCTTTAATATCAATGATGGCCAGTTTCCACATCCGAGGGAGCATGGCAGGGGAGGGTAACCCAGGTTGCAGGGCTCCCATGTCCTCAATTACCTCATTAATTTTTCTGAGGTCGTGAAGAAGCCGCCATCCCTTCCCCCCCCGCTTGCGGATCACAAACACGGGAGAGTTCCAGGGACTGGTGGTGGGGACAATATGTCCCTGTCGTAGCTGCTCCTCCACGAGCTCGTTGAGCGCCACTAGCTGTTCACCAAATAGGGGCCACTGCTTCACACAAACCGGCTTATCGCTAAGCCAAGTGAGAGTTTGTGTCGGGCGCTCCTGAGTGACCCCCACTAAAAATCCGCCACCTCAGTTTCGCCAATCTTGAGAGTGGCTCCCCATTGGGACATGACATCCCTGCCCCACAGGGTTATCCCCGCGTCCGTGATGTAGGGACGGACTTTGGCAACCCTACCTTCGGGACCCCGGATCTCAATGGGTTCCGCGCTCCTGGATGCTTCCACGTAGCCTGCGATCCCGTGGATACCCTGTTCCGGCCTCTGTTCTTTCCAATTTGGAGGCCAATCAGCTTTCGAAATCACAGTCACGTCTGCACCGGTGTCAAGCATACCTGGTCGTGTAATTTCGGTGTCTTTATGGAATAATTTACAATGGATTACCGGTCTTTGCCTGTTGATTTCTTCCGTCCAGCAGACCAGCGGCTGTTCACCGTTGAGTACCTGGGAGGAGATAGGTACCGCCCTGGCCAGGATCTGATTCTTCGGCAGATAAAAAGGTGGGCAAACGCATGCAATACTGATAGAGAGACGCCCATCAGGACTTACCCGAGCCACCGCTGGGGTGACCCGCAGTTCCCTGGGTGCCTCGCTGTCAGGGACGACTAGGATGTAGGGTGTGTCCTCTGATGTCTTCACCAAGCAAGTTCTGTAGTCAGGTCCGGTAAAGTGCACTGGCTGTGCAACAGTCACACTCGACAGATTGAGCGGGTTATTACAAGCCGGTAGGTCCACAACGTGTGATGGAGTAGCAGTGAAACCTACGCGACACGTCCCCGCTGCGACGCGCCGCTCTCTTAGTTTCCCGGCCTATTCTGGTTGGAGGGGGGACGGGAAGAAGGGGAGGACGCATGGGGAGGTCTCCTAAATTGTGGGCCTCTTTGTGGTCTAGGTGTGTTTTTTGGAGGCTTTGACTTCAGGGGACATTCCGTAGCAAAGTGTCCTTTTTCTCTACAGTTGAAACACAGTGCCTCAAACTTATTCACTACATCCACCGTTGGTGGAGCAGCGAGCTCAGACTCCTCATCTGCCCTGATCACCCCAAGCCTATTCCAGCATGCCTCAATCATCTGGTCGACTGTAGGGTACGGCTGGTGTGGTAGTGCCCTGATAACTTCCCTACACTCTTTGTTAGCTCTACTCATGGCCAGTTCTTGTAACATGGAGGCTCTAAGTGGGGCCTCAGGCACTTGCTGGTTTATTGCTGACCTCAACCGTTCTACAAACTGAATGAATGGTTCTTTGGGGCCTTGTCTGATGTCCAGGTAGAATTGCACAGGTGTTAGTAGGGGAGGCATCCCTAAGAATACCCTTTCTGCAATTCCCGCGATTGATTTCAGCACATCCTGTGGGATACGCTGAGCCTGCACACGAGGCTTACAGAAATCACCTTCGCCAGTAAGGAGTTCTAGAGGCGATTCTCTCATACCCCTCAGGGAGGGAACCGTAGTGATTAGTTCAGACACTTGTGACCGCCATGCCCGCTCCCACACCCCGTATTCGGACTCTGATAAGAGGCATTCCATAATCACTTTTATGTCCGAGGGGACGAGCAGGTTCGTAGCGAGCATTGCATGTAGCTGTGCTTTAAAATATTTACTATCGCGACCAAATTCTTTAAGATCACGACACAGATCTTTAAGGTCCTTTTTGTTTAATGGTTCCCAGACTACGGTACCTGAAGGATCCTCAACTCTGACAGGAGCAGCGAGGATTGTACTTGGTTGCTCGCTTTCTGTGGATGCCAGATTCACCGATTTCCCCTTATCATCAGGAATATTAACACCAGCAGAAGACTCTTTACCCATAGGGACTGCAGGGATAGCGTGGGAAAGGGAGGGGGGAGCGTGGGAACCGGACGTAGAAGCGTGGGAACCCGGAAGTATGATGTCATGGGCGTGGTTACTACTGGAGGGGGAAGGGTCAAGGACGGAAGGGGAGTGGCTTGGAGAAGGTTCCGGGAGAGGGGAGGGTTTAGGTATGGGAGGAGTTGTAACCATCGAGCCCACCTCACGCCCGCCCACTTCGGGGGATGGAATAAGGAAATAGGTAGGTGGGGCACTAGGCATAGGAAAGGAAGGGGGCAGTCCCTCCGCGCCCTGGAGAAGGAGGTTCTGGGAAGGAGACAAGGGAAGGGATTTATGGCTTGCCATGTGCTCCCCGCCATCTTTGGCTGAAGGGCATTGGTGGCCATCTTGTGCACGATCCACTGACACCTTTGGTGCAGGCAAACTTGAACGAGAAAGGTCCTTTGGGGAGGGTAACTTAAAGGAAACCGATTTAGGGGTGCCCCGAGGGTTCGCGACGTCCTCAGGAGCGGGGGAAGGAGGGCAGGGAGCGGAGCCCGGGAGAGGACGGCAACCCGGAGCCAACTGACCACTTGCTCCGGTCCCTGTCCCCCTAGCAGGAGGATCTGAGGGATTACTCGAGGCGGGAAGACGCACGGGGTTTTCAGAAAAAGGAGACCCCCTTTTTGCGAGGTCCCGGCAGACCGACAGGAGCACGAAGTAGCGCTCCACTGATCGGTCCCCGAGGCTCCGCAAAAAAAGGAGCCGTTTCTCCACCCTTTTCCAAAGGGCGAGCGAAAGCACCTCATCGGGGAGGGTTTGAGGAAACTCCTTTAGTATCCAAGCGGCAAAGCGCTTCAGCTCGGACCTCGAAAAGGGGAGGTGATTAAACAAAAAGATAGATTTAAGGGTAACGTAAAACTCCCGAGCTTCCGACGACAGACGCGCACCCATGCCGCCGGAAAAGTAGCTCCCACCCTTACGGCTGAACAGAAACGAAAAGAGAGAGAAGGGGGGGACGGAAGGGCGCCGCTGCTCTTACCAAGTCCTGGGTCCGGAGCAGGAAGGCCACCTCCTCGCGGTGTTCCCTCGGGAAACCCAGCCGTCCCCAACAGAACCACTGCCGAAAGGTTTGCGCCGACCAAAATCCAGTCCGCGTCTGCTCGCCGGCGATGGATTTGTCGCGGGAGCACCGCACCGTGCCGGGCGTGCTACACGCGCGACGCTGGTCAGGTGGCGATGACCCGTACGTCGTGTCCCACGCACACACGCAGGATACCCCACGATGGGGGCCGCCTCGTCCACAGAATGCCGGTCCGGCTTCCGCCTCGCCGACCTGTTCCGCGATGTTCGGGCGCCACTTGTCGTCGTGCCTCTTCGCCACCACCGGCGGGATCGAGAGCCGCACGTCGGCCGCTCGTCCCCGATCGCCGAGCGCAACAAAGGGAGTCGGGAGGGTCTTTGCGTTAGGCAGAAAGAGTCTTTATTGTATCACCCAAACGGGGTGCCCGCTCTTCTGGGGGGATGCAGAAGACAAGGGGTCGGGGGACCGCGCACGGGTTTATGAGGGGATAGCGACAACCAATGAGGGGTTAGGAAACGGGAGGTATCGGGAACCCGAGCCAACAGGGCTCTGACCTTGGCTGACAGGCGGGGGGGGCGACCAACCCAGAACCAGGGAGCTTAGAGCTTTCTGGAAGATGGGCAGGGTCGGCTCCATCTGCACGCCCCCGACTCCTCCCCGCAGGGAGAGGTCGAGTTACTAGCGCTCCGGAGTCCGCCCTTCTGGGTGGGTCTTCACACTGCGGTCTCCGCCTCCATGGTGTCTAAGGACACCTGGCTACTTCTGGCTGCTGCGGAGGTAGGGAATTCTCCCTCCGCACATCTCAACAACATGCAAGCTCTTAAATTAAAGAATGCTTAAAACTTAGTAAAACGAAACAGCATTCAAAATGTCTACTGCAAAACATTTTTATATTTCAGTTCTTCTTGGGTTTTTTTAGCAAGGGAGCACAATGACACATCCTGCAAGTGCCCAGAAGATAAGAAAAAACCCCAACATTTTATGTATTTTCAAAACCCAGTGTATTTATGTTCCTTTATAGTACCAGAAATTTCCAAATTATTGATGTGATCTGAAGCATTTGCTTGACTGGGTTCACTTTTTTGCTGCATATTTCCATTTCTGTCCAGCATTTCATGGGAACAGGGATTTTGGCTGCAGAAGTCATTATTACATCACCATGATTTCTGTCCTCGACAGTGTAGGAGATCTGTAATACAGACAAAGCCAACCCATGCAAACACATTTTTTGTGTGTTAATGGGAAGCATTTTCATGCTACTCTACAGAAATTGAAACAAATGCTGGATTTTTTAATATTAAAAGTACACTTATTATTGCTATATTATAGTTCCATTGAGTATTTCAATACTGCATAAACAGTGTTTTCTGTTAGAATGACCGGTTGATAGAAGCAAGAAATACAGATATGAGATCTGTTTATCTTACTTATTCATTTAAAAATCAAATGTTTTAAGGACAAAGCATCAAGATTTGTGCATAAAACAAGTTATATTCTGGCTTCACATTGATGAAGACTGTGTATCATTAACATCCTGAAATCAGTTACAATTTATAATCTCTATTGTTGCAATTCTAAATTGCAGTCCTTACCTATAAAAGCCAATTTGAATACAATTGCTTTTCAATGTAGAGAATTGCAAGCTAGACAAGCAGATCATCTCAGAGAAATCATGTCTGAGTGGTTATAGGAAATATTTTCAAAAACATACAAGTGATTTAGGCGCTTTAGGCTGTTAGTTTTCATCAGGATTAGACTCCTAAATCATATAAATATGTTTATCTAAGTAGCTTTACCATTCAAGACAAACATCCTGGCTCGTACTTTTGGTTTATTTATTTCTAAAATTTCTTTGAATTAATTTAAATAAGAAATCTATTGGAAGGGAGGTGGAGCATAGCTCCTAGAAAAATTAGTGAGGGATTTCCTTAGCAGTCTCAAAGCAATAGTATGTGTTGAGTCCATTGAGACTAGTCAAGCATTTTTTCCTGCAGCATAATAATCCAACCTCAAAAAGTCTTCCCTGGGAACAGAGGTTGGACTGACATACCCTAATGTGTTGTTTCATGCAGAAATCTGATTAATGTCTAGAATTGTACTAACCTATAAATTTTGCTAATAGCTAGTGAGAGTTCCTCCAATAAATTAACCTCTTGATCTCTCCTTTCAGCAGTAAATCTCTTTATAAGTAGGATTATAAAAGTTAATTTAATAATATCACAGGAGTTTACATTTAATGCTGTCAGAATGCATGAGCAAGCCAGTTTAAAAACATGGAACTCCTTGATTACACCACAACATTTTGGACTAACTTATTATAACAGAAATGTATTTTATATATTTTTTAACTACCAGCTCTATTGAATCAATTCGTTTGGGGTTATCTAATCTATAAACCTCTGTTGACATATTTAAAACTAGTTACTTGAACTGAATGATAGAAAAATATCAAAACCTGTTGTTTTGTGTCATTTAACCTTGCAGGAGAGAACACAGTATGTTTTCCATAGTGTAGCAGGATATTCATAAGAGTGAGAGAGGTGTCCTTGAACCTTGCTGTTAAAGTGTTACAAAAAAGGTGTCAACCTGTGTGTAAAAGACTGAAGATAACAGTATGTGACAAAGGAGTTCTCCAGGTAATAGATAACTTTGTAGCAAGAGAAACACAACTAACATTTTTTAAAAAGCATGCGACCCTATGTTTGTTTAGGTCTGTTTAATTCGCTGAAAAGTACTCCAATGTGACTATTGAAAAACATAGCCAAAAAACGAAATCACAAAAAAGAGAAATATATTCTAGTGAAATGACAGTAATGCAGAGCAGATCTTTCTTGCATTTAAGCAGAGATGTCAAGATTACTCTGTGTCTTTTTCTTCAATGGAATACAACAGACAGTGCATTCTACTGCATGCCTAATGCAGGACTCATCCTAGCTACTTTATTCCTTTTTTCTACTGCAACCAGTTATTTTAACTGAGTAAGGCAAGCTAGGGAGTGGGATAGGACAGAATAAAAAAAACCAAACACCAACAGACAAAACCCCCAAAATACCCACCCCCCCACCCTCCCCCAAAATCCCGTATCACCTTTAGTACTTGGTTGAACCCAGAAAATTATTTTGCAGGTGTTATTCAGTTCACACTGGTAGATCACATGATTCATGGCTCTCATAACTCTCTGTGCTCTTGAATAACTCTTCCTGATATTTTTCCATAACCACAGTTGCCAAGAATGCACAGTACTCCCTAGGAATAAACTCAGGTCACTACCCATGGATGAAAACAGAAGACAATCAAGTCAAACCCTGAATATCAGAAAATTTTCAACTTTTGTCTTTCATTCTATTGGTTTTTTAATTCAGTTAAGAATATTCTGATTTCAAAGAAGATTTTCCTTTTTCACTGTTTTTACTCTCGAAAGACACAATGAAAAGTTAAAAATAATTTGGAATATATTTTCAGTCCAACCTTGAAACACAGCTTCACAATAAACTTGAAATATTAGTCATTAGTTCCAGTTTGGACTAACAAGTGGTCACTGATGTCCTGATTTATGAATTTAGTTTTTTACAGGGTAGTTCTTTCCTCAGGAAAACTGCTGGAGTTCCTCACTAGAAATGAAGGTTAACATAAGAAGTGCACGGAAATTCTGGGGATGGGTAAGGAGCCAACTGAAGCTTATGGGTTAGCTTTAAAGGAAGGGCAGGGGTAGGTGACATTATGTGATGGCCTGCCACAGGCCACCCAACCAGATGAGACCCTCAATAGGCAGAAAGGAGCGGCCTCATATTCTCAAGCCCAGGTCCTCATGGGAGACCCTGACATCTGTTGGAGGGACAACACAGCAGAGCATAAGCAGTCCCAGAGATTCCTGGAATGCATTGCAGATAACTTCATTCTCCAAATGATAGAGGAGCTATCAAGGAGAGGTGCTATGCTGAACCTTGTTTTCATCTACAAGGAGGTGCTGGTGGGAATGTGAAGCTCAAGGCAGCTTTAGCTGCAGTGTCATTGACATGGGGGAGTTCAAGATCCATGGGGCAGTGAGGAGGGCATACAACAAGCTCACTACTGTGGACTTCAGGAGAGCAGATCTGGGCCTCTTCAGGGATCTGCTTTGTAGAATACCATGGAGAAACGCCCTGGAGGGAAGAGGGGCCCAAGAAAACTGGTTTGTATCTAAGGATCACCTTCTCTGAGTGATGCATCCTGAAAAAGATGAAGCCAGGAAAACCCACCAAGCCACCTCATGGATGAACAAGATGTTCCTGGAAAAATACAAACACAAAAGAAAGCCTAAAGAGGGTGGAAGCAAGGACAGGCAGTCTGGCAGTCTGGGAGGAATGCAGAGAAACTGTCCAGGCAGACGGGGATCAGATTTAAACATGGCCAGGGATGTCAAGAGCAACAAGAACACCTTCAGTAGATATGTTGGCAAAAAAGAAAGACCAGCGAAAATGTGGGTTCTCTCCATAAGGATACCATACACTTGGTTATTCAGGATAAGGAGATGGCTGAGACACTCAATGACTTTATGGCCTTGATCTTCACCAGCAAGTGCTCCAGCCACACCACCCAAGTCACAGTCAAGGGGAGAAGGAAGAACCACCTGCTGTAAGAGGCCAGGTTTGAGACTATCTAACATGCACAAGTCCATGGGACCTGAAAAGATACATTCATGGGTCCTGAGGGAAGTGTCAGATGAAGAGGCTAAAGCATTTTCCACCATCTTTGAGAAGTTGTGGCAGTCCAATGAAATTCCCACTGACTGGAGATGGGGAGAAAAAACCCCCATTTTTAAAAAGGGAAATAAGGAAGACCTGAGGAATGGCAGACTGGTCACTCTTACCTCTCTGCCTGGCAAGATCACAGAGGAGAAATTTCTGACACTTCTTATAATTTACTTTAAGGCTTTAAGAGGATAAATGTGTTCTTTACCATAAACCAAAACATAATCCTTATAATGCCTCCTTCCTTCATATTTCTTATTAAATTTCTTTCAGATATTACAAAGAATTTTCTTCAGTATAAGATCAAATATCAATTTGTCTTGAACTTGTTTTAAACTTACTCAATAAACTGAAATAAAGATAAGAAACAGCCTAAATGCAACAGTTAAAAGTAATTATAGACAATGCATGATGTCATTTCTGTATCTATGCACATGGAGGGACCAGAAAAAAGTAAATGTATAGAAATACTTTCATATGTTATGTCATATAGGTGAATATTTTATCTTACTGTATCCCATGAAGACTGATTAGGTTTTGAAGTACTAGCTGTAAATTCTTCCATGCATTAATCCCTTATACTAGCATACCAAGGCTGTGCAAATAAAAAATTTAGATATTTAAATTTTTATAATTTTGCCATGTGACTGAATCATATCCTGATATTTCCTTCATTTAAAAATACTTGCATGCCATTGGTACATTACTGCTAGAAAAGGTTTTCCTGCAGAAATTTACCAAGCAGTGTCTTTACCAGAATCATTCACATTAAAACAAACTCGATGTGAAAGGTTAAACCACAACTACTCAAAGCTGTGTACCCCACTTCCCAAATCTGCACTGACTCTATAATTAAAACTACAAAGTTAAGACTTTGTCCCAGCTGCTCATTTCTATACAGTTTAATATTTGAGCATGTCTAATGTAAAATGTGAATGATTTACATTAGTGGTGTAGAATGTTACAGTGAACTCAGATTAATGTTAACATTTCTGGAAACAAATGGAGTCCTGCTTCTGATTAAATGTTTTTCTGGAATTGGGAGGCACTATGGGTATAATCTGCCACTTCAGAGTCATTTAAAAAAATTATAACATGAAAGGACTTTCTTCCTAACTGATAAGAGAAGGAATAGAGCTGACAGACCTTGCATTATGGTATGACAAGAAGCTGGCTAGTTATATTTTTACCCCATAACATCAATTCACAAGAAAAATATATTTTTACCTTTACTAAAACCGAAAAGTCTAACTCCGGTAAAAAGTAACTAGATATACGAGCGACATTAGATTGCAGAGTTTTTTTTTAAATCATGTCATAAGTTTGGGAAAAAAAAAGCTAGACAGGTTTACACTGCTAAATAAAACTTGGAGGGCTTGTTTCTTTGTTTTCTCAATGAATAAGTGATTCCATAAAAGAGGAAATTTTGGAACACTCACAAACCTTCATGAATTCACGTTAAAGTTATGAAATCAGTTTGGCTGAAAAAATACGTGAGATATAAAAGTAATGTAAGAGATTAAAAAAGTAACGGAAATAAATAAAAACAACTGCTGACTGTTTCAGAGTTTGCTAGCACCAAAATATCTGAGGAGGAAAAACCCCAAGCACTTGACCCATAATAACCATAATCATAAAGGATGGGAAAATTGTAAAATTAAGAAATTAGGTTCAAATTCCCAAAGACAGGAAGAAAAGTCATTTGTCCTACATCCCAGAAAAGAGGCAGGGTCACTGGAGTAAAATAAAGATAGTTTGACTGGGGGTAGCGCAAATAATAGTGTGCTAAGATACTGCCAAGCCCCTCACAGAGCACAATGCAGGCGAAAATCCAAATTAAGACTCTGGAGGAGGAAGCACATTGTCTGGGTCTCTCCCAAGGCTGACCCAGGGGACTCTCAAGCCCTAGTGTTCAGGTGGGAAACCCATCACTCAGAGTCACTGGGGCAGCTCTTCAGGTCACCTTTGGCACTGATCAGGATTTAGAGCCTTAGGGTGGGACACATGATGGGATGCAGGGGAGGGACATTTTGAGATTACACAGGATTTATTATGAGGCATTTAAGGGAGGAACCAAAAGTGGATAAGGAACAGATTTTGGAGATTTGGGGAGGAACACATATGGGAAATAGAAGGGTAAAAGAATAAAGAGGGCCAGCCACTTCTCTGGCTGTATTTACATACACTTCTCTGGCTATGCCCTGTGCCTACCATCTTATTGAATTTCTCTGTAACTCTTTTTCCCTGGGTGAGGGCTCTCTGTTCAGTGTACCTGGGTGTATATCAGGATTTGAGTGTAGCAACTGGAGCCAGACAATGGATCAGAGGGCCTGTGTGTCCATGGTCCAGCAACTGGAGTGAGAGCAGCTGTGAGAGCACAGGTGTGAGCAGTAGCAAAGTTGGTCCAGTAGCAATCAGTAGGTCTTGTGGCTTAAGGAACAAGAGGGATAAGTGAGTCCTTAAGGGTGTTAGGGTGCCTGTACATTGCTAAGGGTACAGGCACATTGACGATGGGGCCTGGGGGAGTTTGGACTAACTCTGTGTCTGTGTGTGCATGTACACATGTGCTTGTACATGTGAGGGGTGAGCAGCAGGTCTGGGACATCCACATGGCAGACTGACTGTCTGGCTCCAGCTCCTGATCTACCTTCTACACAGCTACATGTATTTCCACTCATGGATTCCATCCTGCTCAGCCAGAGAGGACAGCAGGATGGGGGCATTGGTGCTGTGTTTGTGTGAATGATCTGAGTGCCCGCCTGTGATCTCTGTGGCCAGCCAGGCTGATGTGTATATATGTGATATATATGTGTGCAGTGTGTGCATGCACTTCATCCTGACTTGGACGTGGGAACATGGAACTGCAGCAGTCTCTCCTTACTTGGGCTGATGGATCCCAAATTTTATACTTTCTCTGTGAGATATCTTCATTGTTTAAATATGCATATATTCCAAACCAAATGGTTTTATTTCTTTCAATATGTTATTTCTGTGAGACGTAGGTGAAAGAACTTTTATTTTGGAGAAAGAAAAAATGTCAGTCGAACATATTTTTGTCTCTTCTGTCTCAGAATAGCATTGGGTATCCTGATCCCATTCCTCATTTTTACCACTCTTTTAAGTCCATATATCTGTGCTTTAAGGCAGGTTCTGGAAATCCCACCTGTTGTTTGTAGAGTTTCGATTTTTTTTCTTCCACCAAGAGACAAATCAATTTATAGAATTTAGTTTATCAACTGTGTGCAAAATCATCTTAGTTTAACAAATGAGGACATTATCTCACTGGAGCACTGAAGTCAACATTGCAGATAAACACTGCAGGTAAACCAATCTAATCACTACAATCGCTTGTGACAACGGCTTTACCCCCGGACAGCTGCAAGTCTACACCTACTCTAGTCATAATAATATTAGCATAAGGGAGGGGATGTGTATTTCTTTAACATTTCCACTGTTTTCAAATGGCTCTTAGATGATGTTCTAAAATTAACACAGACCATCATGAGGTTTTTTCTTCATCACTAAAGCTAAATGTCGTTAACAGATTCTTGTGATCAAGAAATTGTAGTTTGGATTTTTTTTAGATGTTGCTGATATATTTACTTTTCCATTACAAGCCCAGGTTTTGGAGCACACATAATTTTACAGAGAAATTACTTCCAGAGAATTTTTTTTTTTTTTTTTTAAGAAAGAAAGGTAAATCTTGTTGGGCTTTTTTTGTCTAAAATATGAGATTTTGGTTTGTTATATTTGATCTGCATCCACCTGGAATGCATCCTGTTTCTCACAGATTTTGGATTTAGAGGGTGGAGTACTGCTTTTTTTTATGAAGCAAATCTTGACCCTGCTTCATCTTAGTTGAGACATTGATGTGCATATTTAACTAAGTGACTATTCAAACTTCAAATATCCTTTTTTTGGGAATTGTTTCAAGTTTTGAGGAGGTTTGAATGTCTCTAAATATTGTGAAGTGTTTCCTTTTTAGCTGTGTATTTCACCTCTGGGCTGCCATGTAGGGAGGGGATGGGAGTGTGTGACTGAAGGTGGATGTAAGAGTTTGTGTTAACTGCTGATAGTGATATTCTCACACTCAGCCTAATGATCAAAGAAGACTACAAGGAGTTGGAAGCCAATATGAATTTCCTTTAGGCTGGAAATTAATAACCGAGGCTAATCTCTTCAGTTATCTCACTTTAAAGTCTTTACTAAGGGTTCAAAGAAAATACAAAGAGACAACAGTATCCTTCAAAAAATGATGAATTTAAAGCCTAAAATTAAATATGAAAACTATGAACACAGAGTTGGGAAGGTAAGACAAACATGGTGAAAATACCACCAAACTTGGAAAAGGGTTGAAATTTAAGAGAATGAAACAGGTTGGACTCCTGAACTGAAGGTTTATGAGGCACATTCACTGTCAAAACAAAATTAGGTGGGCATAAAGTCTTTGCATTTCAGACTGGTGAGCAATTTCATTTAAAAAGGTCCCAGTTATATCTCACGACCTGATCTCCTTTTCTAGTGAAACAATTTCGCTTCTCTTCTGGCAATACAGACAAATGCTCTGTGCCTGGTGTTGCTGCACACACTACCCTTCCCTTGGTGCTATTTGTCTGCAGTGCCGTTCTCCTTGGTGAAGTGTCTGTGCCATCTGCAATTCTTCACGGCCACAATCTCTTACACAACTGCCTTGCAAAGTAGTGGCAAAGATGGTTTTGCATAGCATTTAAAGTATAATAAACTAAGCCACTAGAAGATAGAGAGCTGTGTATTCCTGCAGCCCTGAGACGATGATCATTATGAAGACAACTGATCTCAAAACTCTTAAAAATGAGGAGTTTTTAAAAAGACAAAATGACATATCTTATACTTCTCACTCTGTGTATGGTATGCACTGTATAAGCAAATAGCACATCTGGCAGCTGACATACATTTTTTCTCTAATTATATGTATTTTCATGAGCAGAAAATGTCTGATTGCAGCATATACATCTAATGACGTGAATTTTAAACCAAATGTTTAATACTTTGTCATAAGAAAAGCTTCCATGACTGATTTGTGATGGGTAACACCCCCAAAATACAAGGCCTATTGAAATTTGATCTTGATCAACGTATCTAAATCTGTTGTCTATGCAGAGATAGATTTGCAAATCTTGCAGACATTGACTGCCTGTTTCATATGAATTTAACTCTTTCACCTGCATTTAGAATCTAGTAAAAGAAGGCAGATTTCCTTTCTAAGCCTTCTGGGCAACAAAAATAAAAATATTAAATTTTGAAACCTAGTGCTATTTACTCTTTAGGTCACATATTCAAACCTCATTGTGTCATTTATTTAGTAGTACTTGAACTAGTGATGTGTACTAGATAATATGGACTTCATGAAACCTAGTTGATCACTTAATATAAAAGTTAATCAACCACTGTATTTATTCACTTATTCTGAATTCTTGAAAAAAAACCCATATTAAATCATTGACTGACTAATACATTTAGACAGTTTCTGGTACACAAGATGAATGATTTAGAAACAGCTTATATATCCACTCTGTATTGTGCCACGTAAGTATATTCTTACATAATGGAAACTTTTAAATACATGGACATAAGGAAAGTTGAGTGACAACAAAACCATGTCAGACGATGTGCAGAATCACTTAATATACAGGTCAGTACTTTGTATTCAACAAAGATAGCAAGGGACAGAGAAGTTCCTATTTTTCTGTTGAGGAATAAGTCACTTCCACTTCAACTACCATGACTTTTAAGACTTCTTCATGTCTAAAAATCTATTTTATTAATAAAAATTAAACTATCACTTTAAAAATAGAGGCAATCTTTTTTGAAATGTAAAATTTAAAAGTGAAAGGTCCTGAATCTCTGTTAGTCACTTCAAGAAGTCACTGAACTCTGACTAGAAGCTGAACCCTGGGATGCTTGGGTAAATTTCCTGCTGATGTCAATGTTACTGATGTCAACTATTACAAGTTTCCAGTAGCAGGGAATGTTTTATTAGAAGAGAATTGACCTTTGCTTGAAAAATTCAGACCATCATATTTCTCTCTAGATTTTTAACACAAGGATGGAGCAATATAACTATTATTATTTATAATGTTGATACAATGATAGTAATAACTTTCAGGGTCTGCTTATGTTCCATAAACTGTTACTTATTTCTAAAAATGCAATTTTCTTTTCAATTACTGGTAGACGTCCCAGTTCTGACTGATGTTCCAATATCACAACAAATACCAGTGTCAGGAAGATCTTATTTCTCAACCCACTTCAGAATCAGGGTCATTAAAGACAATAAATCCACCAGTCGAGTTATTAATAAGGTCTTTTGATATAACCAAATTAGCGCATCAGATTCAAGGGCTGGTGATGGCATTGTTGTCTCTTTACTTTTTTGTATCAAGCAAATTAGCTTCAGTGTTGAAGTTGCCCCAGGAAACAGGTCTTTATTTTAAGATATGGCAGGAAGCAAACACCTCTACTCTTTTGTAATTTTCAAGATAATTCGCCATAATCTTCATCTCCATTTTGTTCATTTCGTTTTTATTATTCTTGGCAATCGTTCCCAATATATTATTCATTGTCTGCAGGTGATCCACATTTGATTAATATCTTATTAATCCTGCATGCTCTAATGGCTCATTAAAATCCTTGTCTCCCTGCAGCACTTGGACAGCAGCATTTTTGAGAAAATCTTGTGTTACACTGAGTAGGAGACTTGAAATAATATATCTTCCTTTCACTTTGACAAATATTAAAGATATTCAAGGAAGGGAAAGGTAAGGGCAATTGGGAGAGGCAAAAGAGAAAATGGACTATAAATTATATAGTTCCATGTACAAAAGCCATGTATACAGCGTAACTACATATCAGTCATTCTTATGATGAATAATTTCAGGAGTGTTTCAGTAATCTACATTGTAGACTCAAATGCAGGAAATAGACCAGGAACATAAAATCCTACATTTTAGTGAAAAGAATTCAAAGTTTCAAAACAAATCAAACCAAAATTCTGTTTAGCTCAGTATTCTTTGTATGACTTAATGCTGTACCATATGTTTAAGACAAACATAAAAGCAAGGCCAAGTGTAGTTTAAGACTTCCCTTGGTATACCCTCTGTTCACTAGCCAAGTTTTGTGACCTGAAAATTGCACTCAGCCAACCACACTTTGTAGTGATCAATACATTCTCTTAATTGAATAAGTTTAAAACTACTTTAAATCAATTTCTACTCCTGGTATCAAAAAGATCTTTTGGCAAGGACCTTCACAGTTTTATTAAGAATTGTATCCAAGTGGGTTCTATTTTTCTTTAATTCTATTACTGAATTATTTCACTGAATGACATAGAATAGAATAGAATAGAACAGAACAGAACAGAACAGAACAGAACAGAACAGAATAGAATAGAATAGAATAGAATAGAATAGAATAGAATAGAATAGAATAGAATAGGATATTTCACTTGGAAGAAACCTACAATGATGATTTAGTCCAATTGCCTGAGCAATTCAGGGTTCACTAAAGTTAAAGAATGTAATCAGCAGCATAGTCCAAATGCCTTTTGAAGATTGACAGGCTTGGGACATGGATAACCTATCTAGGAAGCCTGTTCCAGTGTTTGACCACCTCAGTCAATTTCAGTAAGAAAATGCTTCCTAATGGCCAGATTAAGTCTCCCCTGGTGAAGCCTTGAACGATTTCCACACTCCTCTGGATAACAGAGGGAAGAGAGCAGCACCTCTCTCTCTCCATATTCCCTCCTCATGAAGCAATAAGGCCATCCCCCAGCCTTCTTTTCTCTAAACTAGACAAATCCACAGTCCTCAGCTGGTCCTCAGAGAACATTCCTTCCAGCCCTGTCACCTGCTTTGTTTACCTCCTCTGGACAGGTTCAAGGACCTTCACATGCTTCTTAAACTGTGAAGCCCAGAACTGCACAGAGCGCTCAAGGTGTGGCTGCACCAACACTGAATACAGCAGGATGATCTCCTCTTCTGACCAGCTGGGGATGCTGAGTTTAATGCACCTGTGATGGAATTTGCCTGCTGTCAGCCAGCACTCCTAGATCCCTTTCTGTAGCATTGCTCTCCAGCCGCTCATCTCCCAGTTTATACTTGTGCCAGGCATTACTCTGTCCTAGCTGCAGGACCCAGCATTTTGACTTTTTAGATTTCATCCCATTAATCATTGCCCCATGCTCCAGCCAATCTAGATCCCACAGATTCATTTTCCTCATCAGGTCAGAGGGATCCTATCAGGCCTCAACATATTTCATCTCTTGAAGGCTCTTCTGTGGTTTAAAAATCCAAAGTTTTGGCACAGATACCAGTCCTGCAGTCAGATATTGATATAATGGTCTCACCTGTTTCTACCAAGGCCTTCCCCCATTCCTGTGAGGATAGAAGACAACATTACCTGTGCTCCCAATTTTTTAGCACTCTTCTAAGGGCTCTGAAGTCCCTTTCGATTGACCTCAGACTTTTAGCTTTTATATCATTTATATACGTTTGAATTCTGAAAAAAAAAAAAAAAATTACTCCCCACATCACTTATGTATATCACAAGTATTTTCCTAGTTCTCTGTTCTATTTTCCAAGCAAAAGAAATTTCTTCTTTAACATTTCATGCATGTGATTATTCAGCTTAGGGAATTTAACAGTGAGTTTTTTGTTCCTTTCTTAAGATTTAATTTTTTACATAACTTGGTAAATTAAGCCAGCGATGACAAGAGCTAATCATCCCATACTTCTTATTCAGAATGCTTGAACAGCAGAATATGAAATGGCCTGTGCCACATTTCTGCCTTGTGTCCTAATTGCTGAATTATTTATGTGTTTAAGTAATCATAGACTCATAGAATGGTTTGGATTGAAAAGGACCTTAAAGATCATCCTGTTCAAATCCACTTGCCATGGGCAGGGACACCTTCCACAAGACCAAGTTACTCAGAGCCCGATCCAGTCTGTTCTTGAACACCTCCAGTCCCCAGCCTTTCCAAGCAACCTGTTCCAGTGTCTAATCAACCTCACAATAAAGAATTTCTTCCTAACATCTAATCTAAATTTATTGTCTTTCAGTTTAAAGCCAGTGTCCCTTGTACAGTCACTACACATCCTTGTAAAAAGTCCCCATCTTCCTTGTCATTTCTGTTTAGGAAGTGAAAGACAACCAGTTCTCCATGAAACCTTGTCTTCTCCAGGTAGAAGAGCCCTAGTTCTCTCAGCCTGTTTCCATAGGTGATCCAGCTCTCTGGACTCTTTCCAACAGGTCCAGGTCTTTCTTGTGTTGGGAGCTTGGTTTTGTTGCAGGTGTGCTACAGGGGTGGCCTCTGTGAGAGGCTGCCAGAAGCTCCCCCATGTCCAACAAAGCCAATGCTAGCTGGCTCCAGGTTGGATCCACCACTGACCGAGGCTGAGCCAATCAGAAATCATAATAATGCTGCTGTGATAATGTATTTACGAAGGAAAAGAAAGGGAGTAATAGAGCGGCTCTTGTGTGTGCCCAGCATCCAGCCAGCATCAACCCACCACGGGGCTCCAAAGCTGGACACAGTACTCCATGCGGGGTCTCATAAGAGCAAGAAGGGGAGAATCATCTCCCTTGACCTGCTGTCCATTCTTCTGATACAGCCCAAGATGTGATTGGCCTTCCAGGTTGCAAGATAACATTGCCAAGCCATGCTGAGCTTTTCATCTGCAAGCACCCTGAAGTCTTTTTCCCCAGGGCTAGTCTCGATCCATTCTCTGCCCAGACTGTGTTTGTGCTTGGGACTGCCCTGGCCCATGTACAGGACCTTGCACTTGGTCTTGCTGAACTTTATGAAGTTCACACAGGCCCACCTCTCAAGCCCGTCAAGGTTCCTCTCAAACCTCTCAAAGTCACTCTTGATGGCACCCTGTCCCTCCAGTGCACCACGGAGCCAGGTGCCATTGGAAAACTTGCTGAGGGTGCACTCGGTCCCACTGTCCATGTCAACCAAAAAGATGTTAAAAAATGCCAGTCCCGATACTGACCCTTGAGGAACACCCCTCATCACTGGCCTCTACTTGGCCATTGAGCCGTTGAGTGCAAACATTCAGCCAATCTTTTATCCACCGATTGGTCCATCCATCAAATCTATGTCTCTCCAGTTTAGAGACAAGGATGTCATGTGGGACAATGTCAAATGCTTTGCACAAGTCCCGGTAGATGATGTCAATTGCCCTTCCCTTGTCCAGTGCAGTAACCCCAAATCTGTCAAACCTTATTTTCCCCCCATGTGAAGCCATGTTGACTGTCACAAATCAACTAATTATGTACCGTATGCCTTAGCAGAGTTTCCAGGAGAGCTACTCTATTATCTTGCCAGGCATTGAGACCTGTAGTTACCTGGGTCCTCCTTATTTCTCTTTTAAAATAATATTTATATGGAAAATATGGTTTAAGCATAAATAAAATATAAAACATAAAGCGTTTTGCTAAAACTTGATCCTATGTGAACACTAGCATCTTTGACGAAAAGCTAAAAAAAAATTTTCTCCCATATAATTTCATTCCAAATACTTTCTTAATGAATTATAATCGAATTTTCGGATGCCTAACTCACAGCACTCAAACAACTCAAAATTATAAAAGGTCAGAAAAATAATTTAAGGTCAACCTGTGTTCATTCTAGTTCTCTAGCATGTGCCCAGAGTATATGGCTGGGAGTCTGATCTCTGCGCACTAATCCAAAATCTTGTAGGAGTTAATGAAATCTGATCGCTACATATTATTTTAATGTTTTAGTGGGTGTGACATGCAATTCATATAATTGATATTTGTATCAAATAAACCCTGTCACAGACAGTCAGAATGATTTATCTTTGACAAATGTCCCACTTACGTGTTCTCAACTTGTCTTCTGTACTGAAGAATATTTTGATCTTTGAAGCAGTATGTTTTGATTGTATTAGCTTGACTGTAGTCGTAACCTACAGAATAGCAATATTGTCATTACACTGCCCTTTCCTGATCTGAAGTGTTTAATAATGTGATTGCAGACTGGTGTTTGATTCTCTTTTCATGGAGAGATAAATCCAGTTGCCTAATAGCTGAATAAACAGCTTTAAGTATTTTTGATGATTTTTTTGAACATAATATTTGAAATTTCATGGAGATACTTTTCTTAGAATAATCTACTAGAACTTAATCACCTGGTGGAAACCCTGACACATTTTGATCATATTAAATACATAAGTAGATGAAAACCCCTTTGCCTTGGAACAGTGTTACGTCAGCAGTCTTAACTATACTGTAAGTCTTATCTGTCTGGCAGAGCAGCATTACATTTAATTATTCGTAATTCGGATTTACTAGGACAAATAACATATCAGAAGATATTTGCATCTTCAATCCTGCCAGTGTATTACTCAGTAATTCCTGTGTCAAATATTCCCTGAGTTATTTATTTTTTAATAAATTTTGATGGCTGGGTAACATCAGCCTGATATGCTACATATCTGAACTCCCACTGTAGTTCATAGACTTGGTATTTTCACTAACTACAGAGTCTGCAGATGATGGAAGCTGGAGGCTGACATAGGTCAGTAGAAAGCAGAACCTAAAGCTCAATCTGAAATAAGACTTGAACATGTTACCTAAACATAAACACCTAGCGGTGTGTGAGACATGCTGGGATTGTTTATGGTCTGAGGCATAGGTTCGTACATCAATGTGTATGAGCCTACCTGCCAGGTCCATGAAGATGTCTTGGATATCCATTGGCATTGCACACATATTGAGACAATCAAATTGTGCTTTATCTGGCTGGTCCAAAGCAGTCTCTGGAAACTGTTAACTATTTTGACCAGGATCCCAAATCAGTTGCCTAAACAGTGGTAGTAGTGAGGCATTATATATCAAACACAGTACACCTACATGCATGATTTCAATTTATGTGTCTGTATGTTGAAGCAAATTGTTCGACATTCATTTGGGGAGGAGTAGCTGATTCTTCACTAGATTTTGTTTCCTGACTGGTGGTACACCAATTTCTGACTCTTGGCACATAGTGTTTTGGCAGTAAAAAAATAGAGAAATAGTTTGTAGTGCTGTCATATGGGCCCTACAGGATATAAGAAGCTCAGAGTTAGTCGTTAAAATTGACATTCAGGCTGAGAACTGAGTAAGATGTAAATTCCATGAATGGCTCTGTGCCTTGTCTTTCCTCAGAGGAACAGGAGTTGAACTAAGCACTAAATGGAAAAAAATCCGAAATTTCAGTGGAAAATGGCTGTTTGTTTTTCTAAACTTTAGAACTGAACTAAGTATGCTTACACTGCTGAAGACAAAAAGGCAATTAATAACTTGCACTTTTGACTGTTCATACTGCAGAACTATTAGCTCTGTTTTAGACCACTCCAGTTTGCACTCAGTGATGAAACATGAATATTGCTTGGGAGATTTTCAGCATGAATCAGTCCCAAAGAGCAAACAGTACAAGGCTGAGCCAGGTTTGCCTCCCTCCAGCTCACACAGAAGAGTTTACACATCCAAATACTCCACCTGTTTTCCTGACATTCCACAGAGCACACTGCAGGCACTGTAGTTTCACACTATAAAAACTGTAATATAGAGTTAGCATTGCTTCAAATAATTTGAGCAGAGGAAATTATGCCTAAACCACTTAAATTTTATGTGGGGATCACAAAGAAGGCCCCAGTACAATTTCTGTGTTTTGAATTCAACTGCTTCACTAAAAAGGTAACCAGACCTAAACAGGAGGGGTGTAAATCAGTCCACATAATTTGGTCTAGTGCCAAGGTCACCCCATACCTCTCTCCTGTTTAGCATTCAACTTTTAGTTAAATTTATTCTTATGTTTTATTTACCTGTTTATACAATTTTAATCAAGCTTTTAGTCACAATAGGGTTTTTTTAATCCAATTTAATTAAAATAAATGTTCAGAGAAGCTAGCAAAAGGTAATCCCTTGCCACTCAGATATCTTTTCTGCATTAAGGGAAAACTGAATCTCCAATTGCATAAACAAGTCAACTTCTTGAGGTTTATCATACAAAGTAGGAGTGTCTTTATTGTAGTGAGCAGTTTGGAGTCACTATATCCATATTTGTTGATAACTTTTTCTTACCCTGATATCCTCTTCAGTGCTGATATATTAACTATCACCTGAGCTTCTGGAGTCAAATTTCCATGTTTGAAAGTCAAGGGATAGTTAAATAATTTATTTTAGGAAGGAATAATGCCTGACAACCTGTATTCAAAACTGAAGATGTTACATGTGCTATGAAAAGAAAAAAAATGTAGTAGTTTATTTATGCTTCTTACCCAGTTTAATAAAAATTAAGTGTTTAACCTAACACAAAGGAATTACAAAACATTCTTGACAGCAAACAGTTTAAAGCTAGAGCGGCTATTCATGTGTCAGTGTATATCTGCTAATGTTCTTATTCAGAGCATGGAATTTATCTCACCATTTGGCTATCCAAAATTTGGTTTAAGTTTGTAGTTTATTCTCTATTTATTGATAAGTGAGAAAACAGGCAATTCCAGAGGATGAATCATTCAGTTCCAGGATTTCATATATATATAATATATGTATATGTGTATGTATGTATATATCTATCTTTTGGAAGTGTCTAGAGGTTCTCTCCTTTAATTTGATATTGGGAATAAATGAAATAAACTCTAATTTTTGGACAGTCAGAGTGGAGGCAGCTGAGATTAACCATGGCCTTTAAAATACACATGCTTTCTTTGTTACTCTTATTTTTTCTGTTTTCTGCTTAAACAAAGGAACCTCCTTCATACCCAGGCAAATTGGTAACATTCACTACTATTCAGTTCATTCCATAATGAGAGACTGGCAAAAACTGTACTATTTTTACAGTGAAATAGCTCACCTTTTTTTTACTGAAAAATCAAAATGTGAAAAAAAACCAAAAAAACCCAGCCAACCAAAAAAATCCCCAATGTATTGCAATCCGAACATGGAAATCATCAAGAGAATCCACTTACCTAAAGAATAAGAACTTTAGACTGACAGCCAAACTCAGAGTCACTAATTGAACACAGATAATCAGCTGTGTGCAGAGGGGACAGACGTCTGAGCTGAAAACACAATTCTCATTGGAAATACAAGTGAATTTAGAACACAGATTTTGTAAAGACTGCAGTATTTGACTTGGTTCTGGATAGGAATGCTTGCCTACTTGGGTAGAACTGTAATATTTCCAAATAATGAGCATCGGGGTGTGCTGCAGTAGCTGCTGGAGCTTGCAGTGGCTGTTTTGCACCATCCACAGCAGTGGGCACTGCCAGCAACCCCTCGGCACAGGTTGGCAACTTCCATGGACACCAGCGCCAGCTGCTCTGCCCCACTGGAGCAGCTGAACTCAGAGAGAGGAAAATAACCTTCATCTCTGGATGAAAAGTCTCTGTAGATGACATTCATTTTTATTATTTTTCCACTGAGCTGATGAATCTATTGTTTTAGCTTCCAACAGAGTTCTTAAAATCAAAATAATTCATCTCATTTAAAGGAAAATGTTTTAGCTATTGAAGTCACTCTGTTCTGCTGCATCTTTTATGACCAGATTGCAGTCTGTTCTCTGAAGGATATGCAGAGAGAGTAAAAGATGTATTGGTTTGGGGGTTTTGGTTGGATTGTTCTTTTTAGTTTAGGGTTTATTTTGTTCTTTTTTTTTTACTGAGGTATATAAAGGTTCTGGTTTCACCATGAAACACATAAAAAAGGGAAATAAATACTCAGCTACTATGTGTTAAAACTGTACTAGAACAGTAGACTACAATGTACATTTCTCATGTCCCTGCCTTATTTTTATTATCTATACCATGTTTATTGGAACAAAGCAGTCCTTACTGATGAAAAAATTCTTCAAACGACAATTCACTCCCTAATACCCTGCTTTCTTAAAATGAGTTTCAGTGGGTGGAGGAAGGACACAGTTAAATTTTAATTTCTTTTTCTTTTTTTTTAATTGTGTTGTTTTGGGGTTGTTTTCTTTTTTGTAAGTTTTTGTTTTTCTTTACATTAACCTGTGGAAATATTTGTCATATGTTTCATTTTACATCAAGTTAAGAGATTCAGCCTCAGATTATGCGCACAAACAAGTAATTAGATTTTTTTCTGTGATGTAAAATTTTATTTTGACCATATTTTTTAATCCAATTTTCCAATGCAATTCATAAAGTTAACTTGCAACTCTCAAACCACTTGAAATTGAGGAAATGTCAGCTTTTGGAGGGTTTCTAGATAGGTGAGCAGTTACAAATTTCTTGCTCATTTTCACTGCCTTGCATTCAGACCAATTCTTCTTGAACTTGTTCTGTGAGGTGCCAGAGGAGAAGGGAAGAGAATGGATAGGAAAGGATGCAGCTTTAGTAAATGCAGAGTCTAATTTACTAATATGAAATGCTAGGGAAGAGTTTTGTTTTGGTTTTTTTTCTATAACTCAGGTGTTATAAATCACTAAATGAAATGATATCATACTCTGTATATTTTAAAACCCCATCTAGATATGTGATTTCATTCTGTATGAAACATTTAATAATTTTTTAAATGATATAATAAAATTGACCTTAGTCCAGTGACTGTGTATTAGAATATTTTCACATCTTGACACCAGTTTGGAGATTTTCCGTAAATCCATTTACAGTTTAATTAAATTCAGAAGCAAAGTGTAACTGTTGTATGATAATAATTTTTAAAAGAGAGGAGTTGTTTCATATTAAAGCGAGATAAAAAAATAATATCAGTTTCTTTTCTAGTAGTGATATGAATATAATTATATTCAGGAATACCCTTTCAATGATTAATTTATAAATTTTACTTATCTTCAGAAAGCGGAACATTTAAAAACATTATTCCAAATTATCCTTGCGCAACACGATCGGAAAAAGTCAGTATCAGTAAATTTCTCATAATTTCTCATCATCATTAAACTTCTTTCAAAGATTCTCATATAAAACAACAGCAGAAGAAGTGCAGAAGAGCATATGGGTGAGGACAGAGAGAAGAAGATATGCAGAAGTGAATAGGCAAAGTGAAGTTCAACCTGGTCTGTTCAACTGATAAAGGAAGGAATCAGGCAGGTAAACTAATATTCAGGTGACTGCCTGACCATAAGTCTTTAGGCTGTACTGGGAAATATATACATATATGTGTGTGTATACATATACATATACATATACATATACATATACATATACATATACATATACATATACACATACACATACACATACACATACACATACATATACATATACATATACATAAAAAAATAAAAGTCAGTATCTTTTTTTAAATTTTTTTTTTTATGTGGTCATTTGCTATGACTTCACAAACTGGCTCTTAGAAAATTGACAATCTGATGAATAAATCTTAAATTGTCCTAATGTAAATCACATGACACCCTGAACAAAAAAATTCAGAAAATAAAAATAGAGCATTGAAAGTTCTTGTTTTGTTACCTGAATATTCTGATTTCTTTACGTGCAGGGTGATTGAAAGATGACAAGGCCAGAGCCACTGCACAGGCAGGTACTGTTACTGAAACAAAGAAAGGGAAAGCAGTTAGAACAAGAAGGAGAAAATATCTGTCTCCCATTTCCCTGAAATGGGCAATGAGTGCAGTACCTGTGTGACTTTTTCAGAAGTTGCAAGACTTCCTTATCAATCATAATTATCGATTGCACCTTTAGAATTAAATATTTCAAATAATAAAAAAGATATTTTTCATAGTTTATTTTTTTAATAGTCTTGCTAACAGTGTTTTTCCGCCAATTAACTCTTTTGAAATGTCACTCTCATCCAGACTGTGACCTTGAGTTTGGAAAAGAGAATCTAGGATGCTGTAGGAGGTGAGAGGAGCACAGCTCAGAGCAGAGCAGAGCAGAAGAAAAGGTCATTATATTCTAGTGCATCCTTTAAAATTCACTGCAGTATTACAGCATCCTGTTAGTGTAGCTCTGTTTGGAGCATGACCAAAACCTATGTTTTAATTCAAAACATGCAATTTAATTTTGATCATGTTCCAAGTTAACTTACATTAGTGGAGTACTGTAAATAATACAGTATGTTTTAATGGAGGAATGAAAACACGACAACTTTCTGCTTCTGCTCCTCTCTCCATTACATCATTGGCTCCTCTGTAGTATCAAAAAGCTGGAGTGAAACTGAGCTCCTCAAGATGCCAACTTCATGATTTCTTCTACTTAAAGTTCAAAAGAACATTCTGGCAAGTGAACAAGTATGTCATAGAAATGTTAAAAACAGCAATGATAAGAGAGTGGAGAAGAGCAGCATGACGATGTGACACTGCCAGTCTTCATTAGGCTGAATCCTCTGTAGGTTTCAAGGGCTGAACTATGCGACATGTATGAATTTGGCCATATACCTTGAATTTCCCCTTGCATGTATTTATAAAATCAGTCCTTTATCACAGTGTATGCTGCTGGAACAGCCTGTTAGACTGAACTGGACTACTGCATCAATTCTTAAACTTGCTTCAAAATACCAACCTCACTGAGGGGAAGTGCATGTGTTTATGTGACAAATAGGTCAATACAATCTAACTAGGGGATATTTCTTCAGTCTGAAAAACAAATGAGATTACCAATGTCATCTTATAAATATTATTATTAGTAAATACTAATAAACTTTCTATAACACATAATTACACACTTTGGTCTCTATATGCCATATTTAATATAAATCTAGGTAATATAAATTGAAAATATTTATTTAGGTTTGTTTTGTTTTGTTTTGTTTTGTTTTAATGACAGTGTATTTCTAGTCCCTCCAACTAGAAATATCTGCAATGCAGCTGGGATATTTCCACAGCTAGGATGATTCATGCAAGATAGTCTTCAGCCAGATAGCTTGAACACAGTGTCTGGGAAAGAAGTCCAACCAACATGGATCCCAGGATCAAACTGATGTACTGATTTATTATCACCATATAATTAATCAACAACCAGTGAACTATAAATTTAGCATAAATATCAGCAATGCAGGAGATATACCACATTATCAGACAGTTGCAAAATGTTATAAACATAAATAAATACTTACCACCAGGTTCCAGTATTTAAAGGACGGGTACAAACTACGTGGAGACTCTTTTTACAAGGAGTCACATGAAACAGAGGAGGGTTGATGGGTACAAGTTACTCCTGGGAAGATTTCTATCGAACACAAAGTAAATTTTCCACAATGAGATCAATCAGCCACTTGAATAATCTCCTCAGGGAAGTGATCAATTCCCCATCATTGGACACTTTTAAGATCCAGCTGGACAGGGTGCTGGGCCATGTTGTCTAGAATGTGCGTTTGTCAAGAAAGGTTGGATCAGATGACCCCTGAGGTCGTTTTGTGAGAGGCTGCCATGATAAATGGCTTAAACATCGTTAAGATGAGCAGAGGACTTTTTTTCCACTGTAGCAAATGATGCAAAGAGGTAGCTGCTCACCTGGGACAACCAAAACCCACTCCTCCCCAAATATGCCTACTAACTGGAATTTGGACTGTGATGGAACTTGAGATAAGATAAAGGTGGTACTATTGTCCAATTATCCCAGATCTAAAAGAGAAGTAAACAAGGTTGGGAAGAAGAATGTATCCAGAGGTGTGAGAAATTGGAATGCTAATAGCTCAATCACGGTGCAAATTGAGGACAGCCACCTCAAGCTGCCAGCTGCTGTTGTACAAGGTAAGGGAAGAGGCTGATAAGAGACAAATCCTGCAAGGTAAAATAATGGTTTTTATCAAGCCAAAGTCCTTACACAAACAGCTCAGCTGTAAAAATTACCCTCTGGAGAAACACCAGGACATTCACAAGTATCCTGAAGGCATTAATCGCTTCTGATGAGCCATAGTTGACTCAACTGCACTGACATGAGAGGCAGCTGTAGCATACTGGGAGGTGATCCACTGCATTACTTCAGTGTGCAATTCCCTGCCCTAGGGGAGGTATCTGGGCATTCCACCTGAACCTGAATTATAAAATACATTAAACTTTAGTCTTTCATGGACTTCTCTCACCACCTGGCAGATCCAGTCTGTGGCCACCACTTCAACCAATGCAAATTGAAATTGCAACAACTAAGGCTGCTTGCAAGGTGCACGGGTGGTGACATCTTTCTGCTTTTATCCATTCCTTCATTTTCCTCAAACATTTTCTTAAGTGTTGCTTTTATGCTTTTATATTGCTATATTACTGTAGATAATAATAACTGAAACACCTACATACTTGCTTTCCATTGCAACCAAATTGTTCTAAAATAAACTCAACATATATATACATATATATATATATATATATATATATATACACACACACATAAATACCTATCTTTCAGTGTCATTTCACTCTAATCTGCCCCAAGGGATCAGTTACCAACAACCTGGGTTTGATGCCTTAAGATTTTTAGCTTCTTATTTATTTTTTATATATCTGTAGCTTTGTAGATTTTAATATATAGCTGTATAGTTTTTAACACTTTCATACACTTCAGAACAGTAGATTATTCTTTCTCACATATTTATGCCACCTTCTTGGAATTCTGTTTAGTCTTATTTACAAGAAAAGAATGTCTAATAAGAACACCCCATTTTGTACCAGCACTTGGGAGACAAAAAAATATAGGGCTAAGAGCCTCTGGAGAGTCCCCAAGGGGCAGGCCCAAGGGTGGGTTACCAGGGCAACTGTTCTCCTATTGGATGTACCTGCTATATATACTAATTAATTCATTTTAAAAAATTGCAGAAAATCAATCCTGAGTTTGTTCATACCTATATTTGTGCACCTGAAAGCTTTCCTTAAAGAACTGCTCTTTATATTACCAGTTTAACTTTTTTTGGAAAGTCTTTCTTTCAATTCTAGCAACAGGTTACCCTCGCCTTCTGTGATTGCTAAACTCCTTTTTATTATTAATCTCAAGTGGGTGCTACCCCGCATAGTCCATGAGAGGGGTTGCAGGCCACCCGTTCTTCTGGGTCTGCGGGAACCCCTGCTTACACACACCTGCTCTAGGAGACCTGAGTGCCCTGGCTGCCCTGCCAGGACTGGGTGATAGCCCCAGGGGGTGAGCTCACACCCCTGGGGTGCAGGTGCTGGGGTATCCCTATGGTGGATGTGACTGAGCTGTGGCAGCAGCTGGAAATGCCTGTGATGTGTCCATGCTGACAAGCCCAGGAGGAGCCCACAGAGCTGTGAGGCCACACCTGGCGGGGTCACAATTCCTGTTCCTGTCTCTTCAAACCCATTATGAATCTATGTGTTTTGCTTGGTTTTGCTGGCAAAACCTCTGTTTCAAAAATCTCTGTAACTCCTTGAATAGCTTTTGATACAGTCATCTTCCTCTTCAGCATTACCAGTCTGAGGTGAAAAGCCTTCTCAGGTAGCTTGGTGTCCCACTCACATACATGATTACACACATTCCTGTCCTGCTCTCTGCTTTTCCAGGTGTACCATGCAGACCCTGGTGAAACCACCTCACCATGAAGCTCAGCGTGAAACCTATCCAAGAATAGAATAAGTGCTGGGCTGAGCGTCTTTATAAATCAGTGTGTCAGAAGCATTTCATACCAGAGATTTTAATCTTCAAGGCACTTGATTCCATTTACCTGAAATAATTTGCAATTGCATCTAAACCTTTAAGCACAACTGTAACACACACAACTAATACTTGTATGGGAGCAAAGCTGATGCAGGGATTTTACTGTGGCTGTAATGGATGATGCATGTGCCAGCCACGAATGAGGCCAGGTGAAGATCTTCATTTCAAAAGAAATTTTGAGTTGTTGTTACTTTTTTATGTTTTATAATTTAACTGTAGTCTCTACTACACTACTGACTTTAAGACTAGTGTAGCCAGAAGGACTAGGGAAATGATTGTCCTGCTCTATTTGTATGGTGAGGCCATACCTCAAATTCCATGTTCAGTTTTGGGTCCCTCACTTCAGGGAAGACATTGAGGTGCTGAAGTCTGTCCAGAGAAGGGCAACAAAGCTGGTGAAAGGTCCAGAAAAGAATTTATGAGAAGTGGCTGAGGGAGCTGGGATTTTTTGTTTTGGAGAAGAGGAGGCTCAGGAGGTACCTCATTGCTCTCTACAACCACCTAAAAGGAGATTGCAGTGAGGTGGGGGTCAGGCTCTTCTGCCATGTCTCAAGTGCAAAGATTAGAGAAATGCCCTTAAGATGCACCAAGGGATGTTCAGATTAGATATTAGAATTTTTTTTTTTTTCCAAAGAGTGGTCAGGCATTGGAATAAGTTGCCCAGGGATGTGGTGGAGTCTCTGTCCCTGGAAATGTTCAAGTGACATCTGTATTTGGCACTTGGGCATATGGTTGAGGTGTGATTGTGTTGGTGCTGGGTTGACAGTTGGACGAGATGATCATGAAGGTCTCTCCCAACTTTGATCATTCTGTGATTCTGTGACGTTATCACTACGCTCACATTGTTTGCACAGGTAAATAATGCATACATACCTACTACCACTTTGTTATAATTCACATGCCCAAGTTTATACATGACGTACATATGCATAGCACCCAAAACCAATAAATATACAAAGAGAGTATTAAAGTAACATACAAAAAATGAAGAAGAAAATATGAAATGAGGAGTATAGAACCTAAGACCTACTCACATTTATTCTCTACGGTAATAAGAAATGGATCACATAAGAACATCCACATAAACCTAAACCTAGCTGAACACACTAGAAAACACAGAACACAAACTGTTCCTACATTTATTTAAGACCCTGACCAGAAAGAAAATTGGATTTATTTTTCCATTCTGATTGAAAAATGAAAGTGTAACAGTATGAACTATCAGGGAAGTCTGGTGTGCTCAGGTCACATGGTAGCTTTTTGTCTCCTCTCTCTCCATAAATAGAAAGTAGGACAAATTAAGCCTTGGTGTAGGTCAACGTGTCTTATTTCACACTGAACATCATTATAACAAAATCTAGTTTTGTACTCCGCTAGTTATTAGTAGGCTACATAAAATCATAGTCATTTATGTTGGAAAAGTCCTCTAAGATAATGCTAAGCTAGCCTAGCACGGCCAAGTCTTAAGCTTTAATACATAGGACACCAGTATTTTGCAACTGCAGGAGTAGGTAATGGTGACTGGAATAAATCATTGAGGAAAAAACCAACATACTCATGCAGATGAAAAGTATTGCATATAACTACCTGGTATGTTGGTTCTGTTTATTACCTGGAATTCACCTTTGCTTCATGGCCCACTTTTAAAGTGGATGAGAGATGTACTTTATTTATAGCTTATATTAAATGCTGTAAAATACAGCCCTTAGCCACTGTAGAGTCATTAGAATGGATAAGGTCATCCCATCATTAAATGTAGCGGCAAAACCAGGCCACAAGTAGCAAGTCTGTTGTAATGAATCTTAGCTATTATCATATTTTCACACATAAGGGTGTTTTAGAAGTGTTATTGCTTAGATGCCTGTCCTATTCATTTATTTTCTCATTGGGTGCCAAGGATATAGGGCTTCATCTGCAAATTTAAATAAGGTAAAATAAAAAGAACACAGCTCAACTGATCTTTTTTAAAAAGCAAGGGTATATAGAGAATTTGCTTTTTAAAAAATCTTTCCCTATAACAAAGGAGTTCAGATTCCTCATATTGAAACTACAGTCTGCAATTATAGCATAAATAAATAAATAAATATAACTTTTACTGAAGTAAAATTTCATACTGGTTTTAGTAAATTTCACTTAGTTGCAGTTGTGTCAGAAAGAGGAAGATGCTTGGCTCAATGTATCTGGGTTTAATTTCTAGACCTGATCTAGGCATAGGATTCTGAATACTTAAACTCTTTTGGATGAGTGGGAGCCTATTCAAGTCATTACAATCTGTGCATTGATCTGAAATATTTCAAGTCACCAGTTTTTCAGCTGCCTGTCTGTAAAAAAAAAGGAGAAAAATATGTTTTTTGTATTTCACAATCCTGACACCCTGATTAGACTCACACAAACAATGTTGTGAATTTAAATACTACTACTGCTTCTTATATGTAGCAAACTCTGATCTGAAGCTTGAATATTAGAACTGCTATGTTGTTAATATTATGGCATTCATAATACCTGTTTAGAACACTGTCTGAAAGCAATCTCAGTGCAATCAGCTGCAACAATTTACAACATTAGATAAATGTAAACCATCTGGGTACAAAGGAAGCATGTGCATAACATTTCATTTCTTTCAAAAAGAAATAGTTAGCTTTTTTTTTGATAGAAGTTACAGACTGGATAAATAATTTTCCTGGACGGAGTATAAATAATTTGCTCACTACCAGTGCTGCAACAGGTGGTCTGCCTGCTGTCCTCTTCCATAACTTCATTAGCAGACTCATGAGAAAAACCTCAAGATAGCAAGGTCTCAAGCAGTGTGTGGAAATGGTCAGTTTACCATATGATAAACGCACTTTATGGAAACCAGTTTTTGACTTGGTCAAAGATCACCTACCAAGTGTAAAATAAAGAGGCTTAAACCTGAATAAAATTTTATATGGAAATTCTCATCATTTGCTATTTCATCTTCAAATTGTTTCAGCCTTCCAAACATGCAGACAGAATTGTGCAAATATTTTTCACTTCTTTTACAGCTACAAGGAGTCCTGCATCCCTTGTATGATGCTGTACTCTTCCATGAGGATAAGATTTCCAGCTACAGCTGCTGATCCAATTAGTAAATTTATTGATTGAGACTTTTTTCTGGCTCTGATGAAGTATGACGACAAGGTATTCTCAGAAGAGACCTAAAATATTACTTAGGAACAATTATTTCTGAATTGAAACCTACCTAATGATCTAAGATATTGGTCTTTGCATCATTCCAAATTGAGTTCTGTGATACTTTCCCCAGGACTAACAATACCTAAAAAGGTATTATAAACTTAAAATAAAAAAGGAGAATTCAAGAGAGGGAAAAAAACAAAAGGGGGGGGGGGGGCAAGAGAACCTATTTGAATGAATTTTATAAGCAGTAAACCTTTTTTTTTCAATGATCTTATGAAGATGTTCATGGACTGGAGGTGATCAATAATCTTATTTACCTGAAATTAGACCAGATACTGGTTTTGTCACAATCATTAGCAAATGTCTCCATAACTTCAGCAGACTGACAATACAATGACAGTCCAACCAGCTAACTCACCAGATTTCACAACTCCTGAGAATGGATAAGGATATATATATATTCATTTTCTGTAGAAAAGATATGCATCATTATGTGAGCACCATGTTTTACTAGACAGTATTTCAGGTTTTGGATTAATCAATTTTCATGGTACAACATTATTACTACTCGTAAAGCATTTGCAGATTCTTGCAGGAACAGGCATTGGTGAGCTGCTTCACATGATGATCTGAAGGCATATCTCAAATCAAAATCCATCTTTGTGCTTTACTGATGAAATAAACCTGTTTTACAATTAACAAAAAGTGAAACTATTAAATCAAGCCACATAGCTAATCAGTAGCAGAGTGAAGAACAGTATAATTTGAATTCTCTCTTGTGTGTGTTAGATGCCCTTCCCTGGCTAATTTGCGAGGGATATGAGCTTAGCACTGGGTCCTCTCTCCCTAAAGAAAACCATTCATACTCACTCTTTTATCTCTGAAAGTCTTCTCATTCATTTCCTTCTGTTGGTCAAAATGTCAGTTGCCATGCACCCATCTAACTACAGAAAAAGTAAAGATAAAAGAATCCTCTTAAAAGTCTAATACTGATGAACAGCTCTCAAACATTTTAAAAGACTTGCAGTTGGGTGTGTATATAGAATATGCAGGAAATTACAGACCATTATGGTGAGTGTTCAAAAAAATTCAAACTCTTTTCCAGACTGACATTCACTAGCAGCGCACTTTGTCAATGGGTTGCTCATTTTAAGTCGCTGTTATTGGATAGTCACACAATTATTCCTTAACATTATTACTCTACATTACCTGTGAGTGCAGGGTAATAGTATATTGCAATACATAAGAACACTACACAGATGATGCCATAAATGTTGATCCCTATAGTCTTTGATGTTCTTAGCCAAAGTGAGGGTGGTTGGGTTTGAGAGGTCTTTCATGAAGGCAGCTAAAATTCATTTCAGTGACTCCTTTCTCATCTTTCCTCTCTCATCACTGGTGTGTTCACATTCACATCCCTTCCTAGAAGGAAAATTATCTCACCTACTCCTCCCATAATTCATATTGTTTCAGGAACTGGGACTTGTTCTGTTTCTGCAAACCACTGTCTTACTTGTCCTGTCAGTTACTTGGGTTTCTTTGGTCATCTTTCCTGCTTGTTTTGCTTTTATGTTGTTGTTACTTTACACATTCTTTTTCTACTTTTAGATGTATTCCTGTGCTCTAGTTGTGCAACTGTCCCACAGGTGACTGTTTGACCCTTATATTACATTAAATATATTTATAAATTTCAGAGGAGGAAAAAGATGATTAGTTAAAAAAACAACTATTAACTGTCTTTACCATGCTAACAGGCAATAAATATTAGCCTCCAAAATCATGTCTGAAATCCTTAGAACCAATGAAGCAAGAAAAAGAGAAATGAGATTATTGTCTAGGACTGTAGTAGGGCAATCTTATAACTACTTACGAGAAAGAAGAATCCCGTCCTTCTAAACCCATCAAACTGACACGAACAGAAACTGGAGAGCTTTGCTGAGAGGAGAGTCTGGAAAACTCAACAGGAAAATGAGAGAAGCACCACATAATATGGTATAGTCTTGTGGGGGCCTAGAATCTGCTGAACTCTCCTTCAATTTTTGCCAATGCCTTTGTTATACCTTGGTGACCTTAAGATTACCTGTTCTTAATAAAGCATACCAGATATTACTTATAAATGCAATATAGGTCTTTATTTTATACCTCAATGAGCATTTTTGTTGCAATAGGTTTGTAAGAAGAGATTTAATAGAAAAACTACAGAGAAGGGATGGATTTACTCCAATGCCACCCATACAATCACATGCGTTCACATATTTCATACATTCACTCTATATGTGAATATGTGAAAATTCAATCCCACTGCCTGAATTACTACTATTTCAAAAAAGTGCCAAATCTAGGGAGCCAACATTGACCCTCAATAACACAGGTCAGTAGGGAGACAGAAAAATATGAGCTTGTTGGAGAAAAGACATTTTATCTGTGGCAAAATTTCCTAAGACAAATGCATAAACAGGAAGACCAGAGTGTA
Source organism: Acanthiza pusilla (assembly GCA_036630365.1). Lineage (NCBI taxonomy): Eukaryota > Metazoa > Chordata > Aves > Passeriformes > Acanthizidae > Acanthiza > Acanthiza pusilla. The sequence continues at coordinate 70,703,488 of JAXCHO010000034.1, forward strand.
AGTGAAAAATTACCGCTGTATCATGAAGTATATGAATATGGCATGTATCAGTATCTCAGAGAACATTCACTTGGCAGTGATGCCTGAGAAGGGTAAGCTGCAGCTAAATGGAAGAAAGTATTTAAAAAACAAAGCTGTCTGCTGCTGTTTTTCATTGCCCATGTGGCACTGGTAAAAACTGGGATTATGGCAGGATTACACAGCATGATAAACAGAGAAACACTGGTGATTCTGCCTTCTCATAATTAATTGAAAGAGGCACTGTGATCTTCTGGGCACAGGAAGAAGAATATTTTTCTGGCACGCTGCCTCTCTCCCCAGCCCACAACTGCCTAAGGTTTTGCCTCTCTCTGCTCTTTACAGAAAAGGCTGCTCATTCCAGTGGTGGATGTGCAGAGTCTTGACTGCCAGGTGGGGACAATCAGAACATCAGTCATAGCCAATTAATCTCTTTTGGACATTTCTGAGCTTGGAGACTATTTTAACAGAAGAGGAGGTTTGTTTACAGTCTCCAGGCTTTTCTAGTTCTGAGAAACAAGCTGTGTGCCATACCCTTTAAAAACTACAACTATATATTTAGGAAATAAAAAAAACAATGTCTAACTAAATGTTAAAATCAGAGAGTTCTGGGTTGCATCCCAGCTTACAGATTTTATGATGGATGATGACTGCCTCCTTTATTAAAAGCCACCCCTCCTTTCTCTAAATCACTTAACTCTGCTTGTTGGTGGACAGTTCATCTGTACAGGCAATTCAACAATTTTGCACCTGATGTTGGGCATTCATCTTTTTACATAGACTCCTGTCACTTGTTCTGCCAAAATCTTTAGGAAAGAGTGTCGTGTTATAAAACCTTGAGCAAAACAGAAGGTGGCTGAGGAAGAAAAGAGTTGGATTGAAACAGATATTAAGAAAGATTTAGCTTGCAATCTTTTGATTGATTAGGAGACTATCAATTTCTGATCCTTCTTTCTCAGTAGATTTGATGCCTACCTTTCCCTGGGAACAGGATATATATATTTTTTTATTTTTGCTAATCCAAAAATATAAATCTATCTTTTTCAGAAGGAAAACCTCTTCAATTGAATTTTGAACTACATTTTGAACAGCTGCTTCAGAGATGAAAATATAGTCTCACTAGAAGACAATTAATTTCCACTTGGATTTAGGGCTTTACTTTTTTTTTTGTGACAGAGTGTCCAACCAGCACTTTCTTTTTAACATCAGATGCAATACTGTTAATTTAAAGGACCATATTCAAGACAGAGATGTATATTTCAGCAAGACATTACTAACATTACTCAGGGAAAACTAGTGAAACAAAGATTTTTAAACATATAATTTAGTTTTCATTATTTAAACCATTGATTCACTTTTAGCATATCATCCATCTTGGACAACAAAACTCTGGTGATTAATTTTGCAATTTTTCTTAATAATCTTCCTCTTGCCCAATGTTTGTGCTCCTTTTTCCTATTGTGTTGGACATGAACTAATGGAATAACATGTTGTTATTTATTTTTAATAAAGCATTTCAGTGTTTTTCAAGACAATGGACAAAATATATTATTAATGTTATGATAAAATTATCTAAGGGCACAGCAAAATTTTAAAGTAAATCTCCTGACACTTATGAGGGTGTTCTTTCAGGACCTGAGAAAACAAAATATCAGTCCTATACTAAAGTTGCTTAATATCAATTACACTATTCTGTTATAAATTTTCACTTTGTTGGCTTGGCTTTCAAAAATTTCAGAATCAGCTTAATGTTCTTCTCAACACGCTCTAAATCCAGTACCATATTTTTCAATGAACATGACACGAAAAATCTCCTAGCAAAAGGAACATTTGCTAAAATGTTTGAGTGCAAGTCATCATAAACAAATGCATGTTTTTTTACCTGTAGTCCTGAATGTGAATAACCTTGGAGGAAAAATAAAATTCTTTATTGCATAGACAATAATTTACTCGATCATTATGAAAAAAAAACACATGAGGTTAATATACCAAGTTATGGGTATAATATTGTCACATTCTCATATTGTGCATTTTTAATACATTTGAAAAAATGTCTAATTTATGTGATGAAATATTGATATTTTCTTTTAGTATTACATACATTCATAGGTCTTACATCTATCTTAGGAAAGAAATATATTTCCTCCCTCTCTCTTTCCTTCAGCATATATTTGTATACATAAACAGGACATCACACTAGTAGAAAATTTAATAGATTCTGCAAACCAATTCAAAGCAGACACTTTTAAGGAAAATTGGATAATTAGGATTTTTCGTTTGATTTCTAAAGTAAGTCAATGTCTCACTCTAAAAAATTCTTTAACAAACACATAACCTCTGTATCTGTTTCAAAATATTTTTTCAATAACAGAAAATTAGCTTTATTGCAAAGCAAGTTCTTCCACTGATTTAGTTTTATCTCAGTTTACTAGCTTCAGCTTTAAATAAGATATCCTCATACCTTTTCTTTATGGATTGTCAGAAAAAATTACTATAAAGAAATTACTGTCCATAATCAAGTTACTGTTTCTCTATCCTTGACAACTAAACTGCCAGAACTGTGTCCTGTACCTTTAGGATTAAACTCCTGGTGTTAATAACAACTGATTGAAAGGAGCACCAACACTGACAACTTTGCATGGCTGTGTCTGTTCTGGGGATTTTTGCAGCAACAAGGCAAGTTCTGCTTGCTACTGGAGCTAAAAATCTCTCTTCTTTCCATGCATGCGGAACAAAAATGCAGCAGCAGGTAGTAAAAATAGCAATTGTATATCACAGCTAATAGCTGTGACACTTTGCAGCCCAGGACTTTTGCGGAAGCGGAGGACCTCTTCCTTTTGTAGTGATTCTTCTCTAACTGGTGCAAACTGATCCACCCCTTCCACTCTTGTTCCTACTCTGGCACTATGTCAGCAAGCTCAATAAGTCAGCATAACTTTTTCTATGGTCATGTCATGAACAAGCACACATCTGGCTAAAGGACATCCTCCTGAGCACCAGTAGTATGCTGTGGGTCCTGCAAAAATGACAGAAGGCTTCAGAAATGGGTGTTAAAACGTTGATCATAAAGCATCTTTGCTGTTTTTGTTGCTGGTTTACATTCTGAAAGGCTTCACCTCCTGAGTGCGTCACTGCAGTGTCACTTCACGTAAACATTTCCACTCTGTGAATGTTGGGGAGTTTTAGCAAACGGCAGCAAGCAGCACATTTGAGTGGGAGGTGCTGTTGCAGTGTGTGAGGTGCGAGTGCTCGGCGGTGTGCTGTTCCCACGGAGCATTGGCTAGTGGATGCCAGCAGTAAGTGCAGCTCTGGCGGGATTTCCCGCGCAGCTTGGTGTGACAGAGCCTGCTGATCCATCACCGCTTGTCAGCTCTCTTACAGCATGCCTAATGAGGGGCTCTGTGATAATGTGCAAGATAGGCTATTCCTTTCCCATCAATTGATCCTTCCACTTCTAGGTAATTTGTCTTTGATGCTTCTTGCAGCATCTTACAAAGCTGCAGGCTAAAAAGCCAACAAATTTTTCTTCCTTAACTTAGAGGATGCCTGGAGTCAAACACTAAGACAAATATAATAACAAATGATGTGTACTTAGAAATCATACATTGGACACTAAGCAAAGGAAACAAAGCTTAATGTATTTCTGCTGGGATTTATCTTTCTTTTACTTTCCAATAATAAAGGATTTGAGGAGAAATTTTTATGCAATGTAAATAAAATAATAGTTTTGCATATGTCAAAATCGTGAGCTAAAGGAATGACAATACTTGAAAGACAAAAGTTAGAAACTAGAATTCACAAAAAGAAATAATTTGTATGTAAGCATTCAGTTAGGCTTGCAAATTTAATTCTTTACATGCCTGTACTTGAAACTGCCAGTTTGGGTTCCAAGTAAAAATTAAAAAATAGTTGGACTTGCTCTTGCTTCTCAAAACCTATTAATTCCCAAGCATTACCAAACTTCAGCTTAAATGGAAGGTGATCATTCATATAGTAGTTTGCTTCTTCCTTTAAACCTCTTACAGCTGTGGGTATACAAAATTTTTGATAGGAAGAACACTGGTTTAAGAAATAATCTGAACTGGGTAAACCTGAAGAGTGGGGAGTAGGAAATATTAATAACTAGCTTAGCTGTCTGTTTTGCTCAGAACTTTTTAACAACTCCCTCTAGCCCTTAAAAGACCTCAGGAACACAGTCAAGGAGTACTAAAAATGGTACCACCATATTTTTTTCCATATATTCTGAAACTGATGGATCTTACTCCCTCTATTTTTACTAAGTCATGTCCACCATCTCAGCTGTGCCAGTCCCAGGCAACTGAAATGCTCTCTTTGCCATATTTTTTTCTGCCACTGCAGATTCTACAAAACCACTATTACAGGATGCCAGCCTCTTCCACTGATGTCAGATACCACTTCTCAAAGTCAATACTTAAATGCCATTAGGTTCACTTCTGGAGTGGCAGACTTAGGCAGAGGTCAGAGTTTTTATTAGGAAGCCCAGAACAGAGCAAGGAATATTGATAGACTTCATTGTTTCCTAGCAAAAATCTTTGTTGCTTTAAGTACTGTGCAATTTTCATTGGGAGTTCAATAGCCATTAGTTCTATATAATGTTTTAATAAGCTATAAAAGGGTAAGATTTTAATTGCTAATTAGCAATAAACATTGATTTTTTTTTTGCCTCGCTGCTCTCCCCAGGACAAGCCGCTCAGGCTCTTTAGCAGGGATTGTCAGCATTTAATTTCAGCTGTTATCTCCTTACCTGCTCTCACATTTTTTCCACCATCCAACTCTTGTTACAACTTCCAGTTATAAACTGGAAAACTTCCAACACTGAAATTCATATATAGAGAAAAAGCTGCAAAGCAGCCAAGAAGAATGGGAAACAGAAGTTGAAATAAAAGGCTAATGAAAGATAAGCATCAACAATCGAAATTCAACCATGGTTTTAGTAATGAATTTTCAATAAAAGGTTCTATAGTCTCTGAACTGGGCTCAGCATATATATGTTAAATAAAAATGCCAAACCCCCCCCAAGAAAATGCAATAAGAAAAAATCCAACCCCAAAATCTGTCAAGAATAGCTTTTAGAATAACAGTATCTTCAACTTGGTTGTTCCTGAATTTAAGTGTAGATTTTCTGACTGACATTAAGATACTGTGGACTTGTAACTTGACTGTTAAAGTTACATACTTTAATTAAATAGCGAAAAAGGTTGCTTTTCTGTAACTGTTGGGAATCACATTATTTTCAGCTAAATGTCCCCATGAGAAACAAAACATTTCCTTCTGCAGCAGCTTCCTTTCTTACTTTTTAACAAAAGAAAAAGTTATGTAATGGCTTTACTACTATCTATTGCAATTTAACAGACTATTTTAAAGCTAGAAATGTGCCATGAAGAATAACATTATAAGACAACCAGCTTTAGCATAAAGATATATTAAAAATAAAATAAAAGTTTTAAATTAATATTTTGTAAAACTTACATTTTAAATCAACCTATATATATAAGAGGTTTTTTTTTGTATTCTATCTTTATTTAACTTTCAGAAGCATAACCATGGTTTAGTTCAAATATGGATATAGAATGTTTTAAATTATCAAAATTTTCAACAAAATGCCAGTATTGACTCTCAGCCCACTTTATCAGCTTCTCCTGGGTTCTGTTTAAAGAGCCTTTTCTTACTCACTATCTGTACTTGGTCAAATCCCTCCATGTTTCCCAAATTCCTGGTTTATAAAGTGAATAAAATATTTACTTACTGTTCTTTACTCCCAAAGGTCTTTCTGGGGGTTAATTAGTTAATATTTAACTTTGAAAATTTAAAGTGTTATATTAGTGCCAAGTGTTATTATTATGAAACCTATTGAAACCACAATGCATGATCAATTAGCTCAGATCAAAGGATGAATAGCTGCAAAGGATCTAATTAAAAGTTGATAAATAGGATTATTGAAATCAGGTGAACTTTTGTACTACCTCACACTTAAAGTGCACAGAGAACTATTAGTCACCACCATGCCCTGTATTCCTCATGTCACAGACTGAACAGCCAGAGGTTTGAAAAAAGCCAATAATTTCTGTATTTGTTGAAGAGCTTATTAAGCAGACTGAATAGAACTCCTCCGCAGTATCTACAGGCCCTTATTTAAGGTGCAATGTGAATGTGGCTAGACAAATGGAAGAAATGCCTCTGAAATACAATATTAGTTATAAATGATATTTTGACTACTTGGAAGGTCATGCCATTTTCTTCTAAGTCTAAAATCTAAAGGTGATCACTTGCAAATTTAGTGACAGGGCTTTTTTAGTGACAATAGAAGCTCATCTTATATTATAGCATTTAGGTTAATGTCAGAAAAATTTCTTTGTCTAAATTAGGTCTTTCTTTTACTTTAGAGATAATAACATGGAGTATTTACCTACAATTTTGAAATTGAAGAAATATATAAATCTTTTAACATTTCTTGTCACCCGGATTTTTTGGATACGAATTGAGAAAAGGAAGGATTCTATCCATAAAGATGTATTTATACACTTCATCTTTTGAACTGCATCTATGCATTTATCTAGTTCTTGGCAGTTTCTTCATTTGCCAGGATACCTATTAATCAGTGTGAATCCTAATAAAATATATTTATTTTAAACAAGTTTAAAAAATTACAGCTCTAGTAATAAAACCAAAATATGGTATTGAGGTTCACGTTTTCATTTTGTGCATGTCACATTTATTCTTCACCTGTTTGTATGTCTACAACAGTCTGTATCCTCACACCTGTTTGTAAACTTTAAGGGTTTTAGATACAGACATACTCAATATTGTTTTTTCAGATAATAAACCACCACTCATACAAATTTCTAGTTTTCCTTTAAATTTAAAGTAATTCTACTAATGATAGTTGGAAGGAAACCAGGAGATTATTTAAATCAATCTCTTGCTTTAAATGGGACTATTGTTACAAATAGATTGTCTAGGCAATTTAGAATACTACAAGCATCCTTAATTTTGTATTAAATACACTACAGTGACATTTAATCTTTCCAAAATTAATCACTACAAACTGAAAAAAGAAAACATTTTTAAATTAGTAACTTATATTAAAATACTCATGAGACATCAAAGCAAATTTTTAAAGCAATGATATCCCAGACATTGAAAGTAATTATTGAGGACAGATATCTCTCATCTAACCCATTCATTTGTGTTCAAATCATATGCTCTGCAACTTTTTACCTAGAATGAACCACACCAGACAGACAAAATGACCATTTTTTAAAAAACAAGGTTATCAAGTCATTCCCTTGTTTCTCATCCCTTTCATTTTTTTAAAAGTATTTAAATTTTCAGGATGAAGCCTGGTATGGTAAGGAAGAGTAGAATGAATGCTTGTGCATATCAAGTAATTATGAACTCTGCACTATCCCAGTATCAGTTTTCTTAGCACTTCTTTGTTTCTTACACTCTTGAAATTCCATATTACTTAAGCTACTGTGCGCTGCACTTCCTTTTTCTCACATGAAGCACTTTGAACTATGTTTTACACAGTGTTTGACATAGAATTTAAGCAGTGGGCTACTCCTTTTTTGGTTTATACTGTATTCTTCCGAGACAGGAAAAATCCTGTTTGCCATCTTCATTACAGCAACATATTAGGTTAAAAGTCTTATGTTTTCTTTTTAATTTTTTTTTTAAATAAGAACTCTAATCTCTCTCCGGCAAAGTACCTCATGGCTTAACAGATAATTTCTTCATTGCATTTTTATTTTTTCTATTGCACTTAATTCTTACTTGAATAATATTTATCATTTGTTACACAATTAATTAGAACTCTCTAAAGCTTTCCATTCACATATATTTTTGCCTTTGCACATCTGTATTAAATGAACATACTGTGTTTTGTACAAAAAAACCCAAACAAACCAAATGCAAAGCAAAGGTTATTCTTTATGATCATTATCACTCCAAAACACTGCCATAATTTTATAATAAAATTTCAATAACTGCTTGGCTGAGATTGTAAAAATTATTCTCATATCATATTTTGACATGTTTGTTTCATTTTTTTTTTTAATAGACTTGCCCTGAACATCTTAAACCACAGAACTTCTAGAGAAGCCTGGGATATTACTGAGGAATTTCTGTGGGTTTCAAATATTTCTTCCTTGTACATACCTACTTTTGTTTTAGAAGCATCAGATCACAGCACAATTTGAGATTGCACTATTAACTTATTAAGATGTTTTACAAGTATTATTTGAATGCTTTCAGTGCTAGTTCTTCAGAGATTTAAAACCTTGGTTGTTGGAGGCCTGGTACTCTTTGGTCTGTCTGGTGGACGACAGTAGAGCGCTGTTCAACACTAAGGAAGACAGCCATGGTAACACCAGCAGACCATGCTCTCCTGACCATTTTACCTATAGGTTAATGTATTATTCTCATGAAAAGCAATTTGCTAGAATGAGAGAAGGCAACTCTTTCTCTAACTAAATAAAAGTTTTGAGCAATAGAAAAATTACATAGCATGTCAAGATAATTTACTCTGGTCGGTGGAATTATGAAAATACATATAGCCATTGTGATGTCCGTGGTAGATACTGACTAGTCACAGCTTCACTGGAGGTCACCTACTATTTAAAAAATGTAGTAATTTTTCACCAAAGATATCCACAATTATGTAATACCTGTGGTAATGTCATGATCTATATTTCTTACGCCATTTAACAGAATGCAAGGAATCAAATTTAGTCTAAATTATTAATATTATGAAATTAAGAAAGCACTATTCAAAAGCCAAAATGTGTTGACAGAAAGACTCAGATGATACAGTTTACCAACTGCAATATCCCTGGTTAAACCATCTAATATTTTATGTTACCAAAACAGTTTTTTGTCTGTTTTAGTCACTTTTAAAAGCTCAAATAAATGCTCTGCAATTAATCAATTTGAAATAATTCTTTTAAAGAACTTTTTCTTCTTCTCTATCCTAGTATTTACCAATAATATTCAGGGCATACATGCTTGCTTCTCATAAATCTGCAAAATAAAAACATTGTTTTCTTGGCAAATGTGAACATCTCAGAAACTTCTGTTAGAAGTACTATCTTGCTCTTCAGTAGCAAGCTTGTTTCTTCTAAAGTATTAGTATTAATAATCATAACTCTGCAGAAGCAAATAGCTTGTTCACTTTGTCAGTAAAGAAAGTTTTTTTCAGGCCAAATATGTGAGTTTGCATGTGCTGAGTTTCTTTGTTAACAGTGGGTGCTAAAAAAATTTAAAAAAATAAAAGAGAAATCTCAAGCAGAACTAGTAAAGCTAGCTTCTAGCAGCTTTCCTAGCTTCTAGCAGCATCAAAATAACAGCCTAAAATGATTTGATTCATCATCAGCCAACTGAAAATTCTGCAAATATTAGTCAAATATTCAGGAAAAAAAAGATCAAAACATAAACCCAAACAAAAATTTAATGTTTCTATGAGGGTTTTTTATTTTCTTTTTTTTCCCCTTGTAACAGCATTTAGAAATTTTTCAAGACCTTTGAACTTATATCTCATTTTCATGAGGTATTTAATGTTTTTCAGTGACCACTAATTGAAGAAACTATATGAAATTGAAGCCAATTGATAATGTTTCCTTGAAACATCAGATATTATTGGATCAGATACCAATTAAATTTAATGCTGATTTCCATAATATATTTTTTCTTGGGGTTTTTTGGATCCTCCTATGTCCTAGTCTTGATTGCTATTTTTACACAACTGAGCAAAATGAACTATGAATGAGTCAGAAAATAGGATGAAATCTCCACAGAAATATGGATAAGTCATGAGATAAGACTCACACACAATAATCATGGAAATTCATTCAAAGAATATATTCAATAACATTCAACTTAAATTGTAACCCAAAGAAACGAAGATATTAAAAGATACTCAGACAGTCAGATTGTGGTGTGCTCAGTGCCTGTAGCTGGGATCAATGTTCCCAAAAAGCTCCATTCTTAATTAATTGAAAGATAAAGGAACACAGTCTTAAATGTTTTCTGTTCAGACTAGTTGATTTAGATTAGCAAAATCACATACAGCTACATTTATAGAAATTAACAATTGACTAACTTTGAAATCTTGACCTTACCTTTAAAAAGATATATAAAAGATAATTGAACAGTCTTGAGTATTTAATTGTGTTAAGTGTGATTGAAGCTCTCTTTCATAAAATCTGCTCTAAGTACTGACAATAATAGATTCCCAGACTGTTTTCAGTAACATTATAAATCACATCTGCACATTGAAAACATTTTGCTTTCTTTTTATTAAAAACAACTTTAACAGCTGTCAAAAAACAAGCAGGAGGAAACATAAATTCAGACATATGTACCCTGCAACTTAGATGCGAGAAGAAACAATTAGTAATAGCTGGAGTATTCTTTGATTATAAGATAAAATAACAATTTTGTTTTCTATTTGCCTTATATCGTTACACTATTTTTCTATGGTTGTATTCTTTGTTTATACCTTAAAAATAGAGAGCAAAAATTACATTAAAAATGCTATAGGCCTTTGTTCGAATTTTTTAGTTCTTCTATATATAATCTTAATTTCCTTCTAAATTTCATCTTATGAACCAATTTTTTTGAAAAATAGACCACCCAGCCAGTATGTCCATAGTGCACTAGTCCATCTTCTCTATGTACAAACATACAGATATAACAAAATACAACTTTTACATAGCTATACAGGGATAAGAGGAAAGGTTAAGACCTTCCATCCAAGTGAAGGATTCCAAAAATCCCTGCTCAGCTACTGCAGAACTGAGGTAACACCTTAGCACCCGGGTTCTTCAGCTTTCTCAGGGTCATCCCTCATGTCTCAGTCTCTAGTGACAAGAATGTGACCATTCAGTTTGAGAACCTCAACATGGTGCATGTTCCAGCTTCATCTGATTCATACCAACAGGGGTTTACAGAAGGCATTTACAGCTTCCATTTCCTTTCAAATATTGCTAGAAGGAAATGGAAGGTGGCAGGTCAGGTTGTAGCACTCGTGCCAGGACAGGAAGGCCAGGCTTTTGTTTGCACATTAGAGACATCAGGCTCCCAACAACCACAACTGCCACAAATGATCCATAGGAAGGGCTCTAGGCTGGTTTCACTGAAAAGAGGGGAGGAGAGAAATGACTGACTTTGATGCCTTTGAATATTTCTAGTTTTTTTTCTCTTAATGCACCTGTAACTTGCTGCAGTTTAGTGCTTCTTACTAAGTGCTAAAATGCTCTGTTCCCAGCACCTTTAGCCAAAACAAGGCTCTCTGAACACAGATTCGAGGACATATTCATTGCCTTGGGGCCTGAAAATATGTAAACAACTGTAAAATGGAGGGGGGCAGGCCTGGGGTGGTGAACATCATTACTGGAGGGTACGACTGGAGAATTAGGGGCCAATATGCTAATGGGATAGAACTTGTAAAAGGTGAAGGGCTTGTGACTGGTCGTCCATTTTTGGGTGTAGTCCCTGAGGGGGATGTTCATTTGCCCGAATGTACCTTGAAGGTCTCGAATAAATTTGCCCGCATTTTATACTCCTAATTTGTTTTGGCTTCTCTTTTAGGCATCAACATCTTTTCTGTCATTTAATAGATTTCCATGCTCCAGATTAGCAGTTTTGACTAAAGCCTGGACTCCTTCCTATAAATTGATGGTGTCCTCTGGAAATGAAATCTAGATGAATTCATAATTTTCTTCTAGGCAAATCAGCCCATTGTTATTAGCATTAATTAATTGAGTCTCATTACATCACTCTGCAGCAGACTAGTTTTTCTGTCAACTAATGTTGGTATGAAAGCTTAGATAATTAACTGTAGGTCAAGAGTTTTTGAATCCTTTATATGAGTATGTTTTTCAAAGAGGGCGTGTGTTTATATATGCACACATCTTTTTTTTTTAATTCAGGAGAAAACCAATTAAGACTGCTATATAATGACCAATCATGCCAAAAATAAATCAGGTTTCTTTATAATTTGTATGATGCAGGACTATAAATTACACATGCAAGATCAATAATTGGAAATAAAATATGAGGCTATAATTTTTCAACCTCCATGTTCAGACTACACATACTTATGTAAAAATAGAACTTAATTTTTAGTATACTGTCTATAATTTACTATATAAGGAAAAAAAGTAGCTGGGGTCTGGCAATTAGAACAATTTAAAATGCTCCCAGAAAAAGTAGAAAACTTTTTGAATGGGATGCAGGTAAGCATTTAAAACAATTTCAGGAATCCAAGGATGTCCCACCTGCTTTACATCACCACTAAAGAAGAGAATTGGACCAATGAAAAATCTGTTAATCTTCCAGACCCATTTAGAAGGGCTGATTACAGTAAGGCATTTAAAATGGTAACAGATGCCATTGTTGAGCAGCTGCATATTGTATAACACTTACAAAAACTTGTAAAATTTCTCCAGAGGAGCACAGACTCACAAGCAAGGAGCAGACAGGAGAGAAAAATGGAGAATGAGATAACTGATCTTCAGCCTGAATTCCTGTGAGGTGGAAAATCTATTTATCTAGCTAAAAGCGAGCTATTGTTATCTCATTTTGTCTTCCTACATATTGCATACACTGCCCTTCTCTAAAATCTGGAGGGATTTCCAATGAAATAAGGGACAGATCAAATCCACTGATCGCACATTTGAATGGTAGTGTTCTGGAAAGAAAAATTTAATGGGAAAAGTCCAGAGTTTAATGTAATTGTTTGCAGTTGCTAGAAATGACAGTCTGAAGGGAATTCAGACTAAATTTTGCATGGACCTTCTCAACTAGGCACAGTTTCTTCTTTGAAGTTCTTGAAAATAAAATATTCCTCTTAAATGTAATTAAATTCATGTTTCACAGTTTTTGTTTCCCTTATGTTTTTAGTTCTTTCAAATATGACAGCATATCAGAGTAGGTTACTAATCCTTAAAGCTTAAGGGCGGTTGAATTTCTTCTTTGGGTAGATGCTTTTAAAATTTTGACTAAATCACTGTGAACTGATTTTGGCTGGAGGATTATCAAACTATTTAGTAACTATTTTAAAATCATGGTGATTTCTAGTTGTACTAGATAATGTTAATCTCTTTTATTAGACATGAATCATGCTCACAATTTGATACAAAGATGCAATGAACATTATTGCCACAGAGATAAACTTCATTCATCATAACAAGAAATATGAATTTTTAAACAACATTTTCTCCAATTCTTCACTTGTTCAAGTATCTAAATCTATAGGAATTAGGAAACATTCCATAGCATGGGATTACAGCAAATGGAAGTGAGTTATTAATAGAATTCATATTGATTTCAACAAGTATAAAGAGGATAATATATATTTCTAACCACTACTAGTCTAACATCTCTAGGTTAATATATAGTAATAAAAATTGAAATATTCTTTTCATAAATCATCTGCTAACATGCCAATTTTTTGCCAGTATCACTTTTTATATTTGTTTAATTTCTTTATCCATGAATTCCAATAAGAAAACCCCCTTGATGTCTGAAGATTGCTGTTGATCACCGTAATGTTGATATGAAAAAGCATTTTTCTCTTCAAACAATTAACAGTAACAAACTAAGTACATAATATGTCAGGACTAGTAGAAAAATAAATGTAAAGAATATGTTCTCAAAGGAGGGAATGTCTGCCTAAAACAGTAGTGCCTATGCAATCTCCCAGTAGAGGGCTAACATATACCAGATTTCCATAGGTATATCTGCTTTTCTACCTGTAAATTTTGCCAAAAGAAAATTTATTTTTTTAAAGTTTTGTGAGAGTAGAAGATGCTTGTGTCAGAGCTCTGAGATTCTGACTAAGCTGCCATATTTTTGTAATTGTCAGAGTACACAGAGCACAGACTACAGTGCTGAGCAGAAGGGTACAAGCAAAATGATTTTGACACTTTCTGAAAGCATCTAATTGTTTTTAAAGTGTTGATTTATGCATATGAAGTAAATATAACACTTTTTGGGAAATATTTGATTTATGGCAAACTCACCACAGTTACTCATTTATTTTCTGGGGAAAAAAAAACCTGTCATCTTATTCCAAGTAGGTAAGGACTATGAGAGACAGGGAGCATGGGAATAAATTAAGATACAGATCATTAAATATCCTAGTCTGTTTATGTGCAGGAAAAAATTCAGTCATTAAATATGACTGTACTCTATAGATCTCAGATACCGGCAAGTTTGTACTCTGACTTTTCCATTTTCAGTTAAGAGTGGAGGGTTTTACAAAGCTTTTAGATTTCTGATCAGTCTGTAATATACTCTGAGGCCAAAGAAAGTTCAACATGAGCCAGCAAGGTGTTCTTACAGATAGACAATGGTGCCCTGGGCTGCATTAGATTAAATACTGCCCACAAGTGGACGGAAATGAACCTTCCCCTTCGTTCTGAACTGGTGAGGTGACACCTGGAGTATTGTGTCACATTCCGGAATCCTCCATGCAAGAGAGACAAAGACGTGCTGGAGAGAGTCCAGTGAAGCGCCACAAGGATTATGAAGGGACTTGAGCTCCTATACTATAAAGAATGTGAGAGAACTGGGATTGCTCAGCCTGAGGAAGTGAAACAGCATGAGAGACTTCACCATATATAAATACGTGAAGGACGGTGTAAAGAGGATGGAGCCAGGCTCTTTTCACTGTTGTTCAGTGACAGATCCAAAGGCAATGGACACACACTAAAACAAAGAGGTTGCCTCTGAACATCAGGAAACACTTTCCCATTGTGATGGTGGTCAAACACTGGAACAAGTTGTCCAGGGAGGCTGTGCATTCTCTCTGCTTGGAAATATTAAAAAGCCATCTGGACACAGTCCTGGGAAAGTAGCTTTAGGTGGCAGAGCTTGAGCAGAGAGGTTGGATCAGGTGACCTCCAGAGGACCTTTCGCAGAATCATCAAGTTTGGAAGAGACCTTCAAGATGATAAGATGATCTATACCAACCAACAACATAGCACCAACATAATCACCCCTAAACCATACCCCCAAGTGCCACATCTAGACATCTCTTGAACACTTCGAGAAATGGTGATCCACCACCTCCCTGGGTAACTTATTCCAGTGCCGAAACACCCTCCCAGTAAAAAAAAAAAAAAAAAAAAAAAAAAAAAAAAATCTAATCTCTAATCTGCATCTCCCGTTCTGCAAATTAAGGTAATTTCCTCTCATCCTTTCACTTGAAGCACGACAGAAGACACTGACCCCCACTTCACTACAGCCTCCTTTCAGGTAGTTGTAGGGAACAACCTTTCCAAACTCAATTACTCTGTGATTTTTTGAAAAGCAAATGTGAATTCTTGCACCTGTAATGAAATAGCCCTACACAGTAATACAGGCTGAAGGCCAATAATCTGGGAAGCAGCTCTGCAGAAAACAACCTCAGGTCATGTTGAATGATAAGCTGACCATAGGCTAGTAATGTGATTTTACAGCAACAAAATCCATCAGTACCCTTGGCTGCATTAGTAACAATGGAGCCAGCAGGTCAGGAACTGAGCCTTCACATCTGCTTGGCAGGCAGGAGAGCACATATGGATTGCCATGTCCATTTCTGGGCTCATTTTGAGATATTGACATGCCACAGTGAGACACACGGCAGGCAACTAAGCTGGTCATGGCTGGAGAATGTGACCTATAAAGAGGAGCTGGGGAAATCGTTTTCTTCATCCAAAAAAGAAGGGTCAGGGGAAAACTTGATGCTGTTGATGGGGTGATGGAGACAGGCTCTTCTTGAATGTAAATAATGGTGATAAAACAAGAGGCAATAAATCCATTCTGGGAAAAGATTAAATCAGCACCATTAGTAGGGTCAAACACACAACAGGACACAGCCCTGGGCAATGTAACTTAGTCAGACCTCCTCCAAGTAGTGGGTTGGGCCTAGATGACCTTCAGCAGTCCCTTCTAATCAGAGTTGTTTTATGAACCCCTGGTAACAACTATTTTGTATTATATCAAGATGTTTTTCTGAAGTAATCCTCAAAAAAATTTTCCCAGATTTGGGAAAAATGGGAAAGGTCAACAAGACAGGAAATAACACAAGTTCTCACATCCATTTTTTCTGCCAGTGACAGAAGGGCAATGTTTTTGCTTATGCCCTGAAGACAGTAAGTAAATGTTGGAAGATGTGAGTTATATGGAAAATTATATGGAAAATGTAACACAACAAGTGAAAAAGATATGTTCAAAATTATTCTACAACATTTTAAATTCTAAACATTTCCTTTTAAAATTAAAAGTATGCTTATTTTGATTTAATTTTAGGCTGCATAATCTTAGATGTAAAAGTTAAAATAAGTTATTGCATTTACCAAGAGAAATAAAAAAATTACTCTGGGAAGTTCAAGTCTCTGCTACCTTGACTCTTTCTCCTGAAATGCTATCAATGCCTAGAAAATTCTGATATACAATGCACATAAAATGGTTAGCTTTAAAAAAAAAAAAAGTTGCGGTAAACTCAAAGGCAATGCAGTAATAACTTTTTTTATATCCTTTTACATTCATGTTGCACCTGTTTAACATGCATTGTAGAAGACTCCTAGACACTTCTGAAAAAAACCCACCTTATTAGACACATACAGAAAAATAAAAACTGGAAATTCCTGATCTTATTTTTGTTTGAGATGGAATACAAATGTAACAATTTCTTACAGTATATAAGTTTTTTCCAGATTCATCTTCCAGAGGAAGAAGAGAATAACTTTTCTTTCCTTTTTTTTTCTCTTGATCTCCCTTAAGGAAACAATTGTTCCCAGTCAATTGCTTAGTAGTATCTGAGGAAAATAGGCAAGAAGGAGCTAGACTCATTGATAAGCTGGAGAGATCTGTTGCTCCAGACATTCACTGCCAGTTGGGATACAGACAGTTTTTGTTATTCTAAGTCTATAATAATTCTAATACTGTCTATCAGTACTAGCACATAAAACTGGATTTTGAATTCTCCTATTCTGTACATTGAGAATACTAGATATGTTTTTCCTACAGATTATAGTATTGGAATAAATATAAAATTAATAAACAAATGAAATATTGTTTTAATAATTATAACTACTGGGGGTGTGTCCAGTGCTCTTTCCAAGCAGATTAAAAGGAACATTAACCAAAGTGTCAGTCAGAAGAAATTAGAGCAGTGTGCTTGATAAAGAATATATATAATCCAGAATACCTCAGGAAAAAATTTTGAATTCTTTGAAGGACAGAACAACTGAAAAGAAGACTACCACCATAACTCCAATTCTACTTCCTGAATATTGGAAAAATTCAATGGGGACAGTGGATATAGACAAATTACTAGCCCAGCCCTTCACAATAAATGAGTTTGATATTACTTCATTTTATTTGCAGCACATCCCACTACAGAAAGATGAAACAATACTTTCTTAGTGTAGGGTAAAAAACTAATTCCACTGAGGTCAAAGAAATAGCTACATAAATAAGGATAGGTTTGGGTTTTAATTGAAAATTCACATTTTCTAGACTAGCTCAAAAAACCTGCATTACAGTAGTTCAATATCCATTTGAAAAGCATTGCAAGGTGGTTTATATGACATAAATTATTTAACTGCAGGATATTATTGGCACTTAATAATAACTGGGTAAAAAGGTAATAAACAAGTGTAAAAATGCTTTCAGTAGGCATTGAATGTGCAGTGAATGGATAATAATCAAGGATCATTTGTTAGGCTGAAGGTCAGACATGCCATGGAGACTACATATAAAGAATGGAAGTTTGATGTATGCATGAGTGGTATTTGATTACAATATCAATGTAACCTTTTTAACCATTATGTAAGAGGAAATAGAAAACAAAACAAGGATAGCTTCTAGTTTCACCATTATTACCCAAACAGAATAGCTATGCCTTAAATACCGTTAGCATAAAATTAACAGTGTGAAAACATGGCAATTACCTCAAGACGTATCTTCCCCAAGGGAACCTCTAACTCTGACAAAGCCAATGACAAAACTCCTGCTACCTTCCAGAAAGCTGATTTTTCATCTCCTAGTATTCGTTAGGAGTCCTATCTTCCTGACAATTGTCAAAATACTGACCTGCATGATACCAGTCTTTTTTCCCACTACAGAATGCATATGCAAGGGAGAAAGAAGTTTATGTTGTAGCAGTGTTTTTTGCATGCCATGGCATACAATGCACAGTGACTTTCAGATTGTAGACTGGCAGATTGGGAAAAAAATATTTTTTTCTATGTGTTCTTAATAGACTTGATGTAATCATCACTAAGAAACAACATGGACACGGCACTACAGAAGTATAGGTCAGCAGTGTCGTATTGAGCATAGTCCACGTGAAGCCTTGTCTTAGAAGAAATTTTTTTGAAGGAAATAATTCTACTGAAAAGGTTGCAACAAATATATGAACATGCTCAAGTATCCAACTTATATTAAATATTTACAGCTGTTATAAATTGTTTAGACTATGACCTTGATAGTATAAACAGCTCCCTAGCAGTTTGCTATCAGGCTTGCATTTTAATAATGATGTTTATAGAACATTTTATTAAATATATTAAAACTTATAACAGCCAAGTGTGGAGAAAGCATTTGCAAAAAAACCCGTAACACTAAACAGAGCATTACAAATGCATACTGGAAATCCATTAATAAAGGGAACTAGGTGTCTACTTAAATTAAACATTTATCTTTCACTGTTGGGGGCAAAGGTTTATATTCAACACTAATGAGAAGCGCTAAACTATTGGCCTCATAAGTTGTTTGAATAAGCTGTTGTAAAATTAATTTCATGATCTCACCAGCTATTGGCAAAACACAACTTTACGAAAACATAAGCCATAACTCTCATGCTATTGGTGAAAATATTGATACTAATGGAAAATTCAGTCAAAGTAATACAGGACTAAGTGGCAACAGCCTGTGTAAAGTTTTGCATAACCCTGGAGATTGTTTTATCATTATACCTGTAAACCTGACTTAGTAAAAAACAAAAAAACGGTGATCTGTAAGTGAAGTTTAAACATGAAACTTTGATCCTGAAAGGTGATGTGGAGTACAAAATCTTACCCTACTTTAGAATTTCTTTGCAGCATAGGGATTTTACAATGAAAAGATACTGTTTTGAGATATATATTCTGTAATATACTAGAATAGCCAGATTTCCCATAAAGACACCACAAGATGAAGATGGCAACACCTAAGGCTTTCTCTCTCCAGTTCATAAACTCTCAGTAAAAGTTTACAAGAAGTTCTGCCTGGTTATTAGTCTGTGGTCTGTTTCCTGCATAATGACTTAATGCCATGATAACTCCCCAAATCATGCTGTGAGGACCCTGATGTTTTTGGACATTTCTTGTGTAACCAAGTGTCTCAGTCATGCCTTTTTGTCACAGCTTCCTAGGAAAAGAAATAAGGCACCAAGTACCTGATGTCCTGAAGTGCTAGCCAGGTGCCTATGCAACTGCATTCCAAGGCAGCTGCAGATGTCTAACAGTTCAGAGAAATCAGATTCTTTTTAATTTGAGCCTTCTTAGTCAAAATAAGGTACTGATTAGGTGCTTTTTCACTCAGTGAACTAGTGTTCCAACACAAGTATTAGTCATTGTTATTGAGTTTTGGCTATCACGAATATTTGGTCATCTCTGCTAAACTATCTTGGTTAACACCTCATGCATATTCTCCATTATAACAAAGAGACATTATTTTCTTTCTTGTCGCACTCAATAAATCTGTCCACTCCCCAGCAAATGTGTCTTGGCAGCAGTCCAATCGTGGGAGTCACTAACAAGATGGTACACCTGAGGTCAACCAAATCACTCTTTAATACAATAATCACATCTCAGCTTGGCAGTCCATCACCTATCATTCTCCCCAAATGAACAAACAAAACTGCAGGAGAAAATACTCCTGGGTACCAGCTTGCACTGCAATGGCGGCAGCAGCTGGTCCAGCAGATGCTTCTCATGTGATTCAACACCTGCGCTTTTGCATTGCATTTCTGCAGTGTGCCATGTTAATAGATTTTTTTTCACTTTTTCAAAATGAAACATCCATACCTAAAACAAATGCTCAGAGAGATTTAGCATAATTCTATTTCTCTTAAACGAAGCCATCCAATTGTAGAAAAGAGCCTGAAAGATTCCTAAAAGTCTTTATTAGTAAAATCTCTGTACTTCGTAATTTATGTGTGATATAGATTTGAGACACCTCAGTCTTCCTGTTATCCTATAAGTCTAAAAGATATATGGAAAAAAAAGAGAGTTAGGCTAAGCTAATGTAGATGAGATAGGTACATATACGTATTTTAAAAATAAAGCTCTGAAGAGCTTTTCATTTGGGGACACTTTATTATTAGGACAAATAATTTCTTGCTTCCTAAATAGAGCAATGGGGTTTTTTGTTTTTATATACATGTTAAAAATATAGGACAGTGACCCAGTTTTCTTCTAGAGGTTTATTAGACCTTTATATCTAGATATGAAGTTATGTGCATATAAAAATCCTTAGTCCTCAAATAGTCTTGTAAATCTTAGAACCACATGGAAATCCTTACTCATGATTTAAAAAATCCATCCATTTGGAAATCTAATGATTTCAAAATGTACATTTTAGGAGTTGGACTTGGTGTGCCTTATGAGTCCCTTCCAACTCAGGATAGTCAATGATTCTGCAATTATATTCCATGTACTCAAATCTGTCAGAAAAAAAAAAAAAGCAAATGCAGATAAATCATGCTCTTCCTTTCATCAGAATTCCTTCCCACGTGAGAATGTCAGAAGACAAAAAGAACATTGTATAACCTCATTCATCTGTACTGGAACTTCCTCTTTGCCTACTACGCTCTCCTTTCCACATAAGCTCATATCTCTAATGGACCATCAATAGTTTATGCTTTTCAACACTGCTATGAAAAGCACCTGTTAGGGGGTTTCTTGGATGGGATCAGACTGAGCAAAATAAAGATCACAAAAATATGTTCTCTGGAATTCTTAACTTCCTAGAACTGAGCTTTTTCTTTTTTTCTTTTTTTCCTGTTTTTTGTCTTCCTATAAAACTCACATCTCATGAAAATACAGGCAGCACAGAGCTTGGTGGGGCTTGTAACTCAACCTGTGTGTTAGTAAAAAATTCAGGTTTTTTCTATGCATATAAAAAATGTCTGAACTCTGTTGCACTCTGAAGTGATAAATCAGCATCACAGTAAGCAGTGACCTGGTAGTCAAAAGGATCTAGGGCTCATTTGACATTTTCAGTGTTTGTAGCAAACAGGAGTAAAGCTGAGTGAAAATAAAAATTGGAAACTATGGTTTAAAATGTCACTTCCCTTTACTTTCTATCTAATTCCTGGGATAAGTTCAAAACTATTTAAACTAATGAATAGAACTTGAGGGACTATATAAACCCTATGTCTTTTCAAATATGTCTTCGTTTGTTGTTTTATTTTTAATGAGATTAACAGTTATTTTTAGTAGTGATATTACTCGCTTTTAAAAAAATAGGATGATTAATAAAGAACCCATTTTGCAGGTACAGGATTTAACTATTGCCAGTACTACTTAGGTAATACCTATTAAAATCTGTCTCAGATATTTTTGAGAAAGAGAAAAATGTAATTTGAAAATGAAAAGAAAAATGGAATCTTTCAGGACAGAAATACCCTGATATAAAGTGAAATCAAACGTCTTTCTGAAGTTCTTATGTTAGCTTCTACCTTACCAAGAGAATTTAGTACATCACAGATGAAAAATGTAATTCAGGTGTCTGGAAAACTGCAGAGCACTGTTAAAAATGCTGAGGCCCTAAACCCCATTAAGATTGTCCATTATTCATTTAAAGACTTCTGCTTTGAAAATATACGAACTCAATCTGTGACAGAAGCTCTGCCTCAAATATTTCCTTCTTATGCGTTCATTGACAAAGACACGGTGATTGTTAGCCACTATCTAGATATTTGATGACCTCTCTGTCCTAGAAAACAGTAACTTGTCAGTCCTCACATTTCTTATGATATTGTTAAAATAGGTAACAAAACAATTGGAACAGTTAGCCATAAAAAAATGTGTGTCAAAGGAGACTTGAGCAGTTCAGTGATGTGACTTTAAAAAATGTGACAATAAAAAAGTTAAGGAAGGAAAAAGTTACAAAGCACTTAATGCCATAAAGTGCTCTCCATATATTTATATAGGAGATCATAATTTCAAAAATCAGCTTTTTCCTATGTTTTTCAAATTCTATTGTAAAATGAATTTTCTTATATTTAGAAACAACAAGGTCTGGTCTCTACCTGTAAATTCTGTTCCACCTATCAGCTCATTCACAAAAAACTCAGATATTTCCAGCATAAAACTGCATTACATAGTATAACAATGCCCTCATTTTATAATACAGAAATACTGCAGATAGCTTTTCTTTAACTTAGAGAAAAAATTCATACAACTGTCCTGTCTGATTCACCTGTAGCTTTTTGTCATTTATATTATCTATTTACAATCAAGGTACACAGTGCTTTAAGGAAAAAAATATTGTGCTTGATAGGGATGGACACTGATTTCTACTGAAGTTGCAGAAAAAAGAAATTATAAAGAAAGAGGTTTGCTGCTCAGTGCTGCATGTTTTTAATCTTTCCCATTCTTGTACCTCTGGGTTGCAGACGTAGTCTGCCTTAGGGTTTACATAGGCAGAGTGTTCTATCAAGAAAGTCCCGTCTTTTGAAAAAGGATAGCATTCAGGATATGGAACTGAGTAGGGTTTCTCTGAGGGACACACTGTTCCCGGGGCATAACAGATTTTGAATAGCTTTCATCATGCAGTTTGTTGGTTTACAGGTGGCTTTTCAAAATAAGGTGGGAGAGATAACCTTATGCCAGATAAGCAGGGATAGTTTGCATCATAATGGTAATTAAAAATATATAAGCAACATTAAAATATCAAAATGCAACAAATTTTCAAATTAAATCCAGTTCCTTTGAAAAATATAATGAAAGTTTGTATCTGTAGTCTAAGAAGGACATTGAAAGAGAGAGCAGACATTGGTAATACATTAAAAAGCACAAGAAAATGATGCTTATTTTTCTTATAAAATGAACATGATTGTGATTAATTAATCCACGATTTTTATAGCCTTAAATGCCTGATTTAGTCATTCAAGTCTTGCATACCTGAAAAGAACATTAGGAACAAGTCAAACAAGAAATGATTAAGGCCTTCCTAAATATTGCAAGCTTTTTCTTTGTTGTGGTGAAAAGTTTGATGAGGAACAAAGCTTTTTCTTCATAAAATGAAGAAAAATGGGCACTTGTACTTATAAGGCAGATGAAAAAGTCTAAGTAGAATATACATACACAATACATGTACAAGGTGTCTGGAAAGAACTTAAATTCCTATGCATTGGACGGCTGTGTTTTGAAATCCTAATCTCTGGAAGAGAATCCAGTTTCCATCTCAATCAGATACTCTCCTGAGATGCAAAAAACGTAAGTTTTACGATTTCTAGCAAAACATAGGAGTCTCATTTCCTGGACGAAGAATTTCTATAATGAAGCTAATAGACAATTTCTTTTTATCCTTCAGGAGCAGCATTTGAAAGAAACCTAGATCTGTCAGTGTGTCAAGCATATTGCTAATGTGTCACCTGAACCAGCAAAGGGAACATCAAGTCTGGGATACTGGCAAACTTCTCACAGGACCGTGACCAATGTAGAGTACCAGCAACTTTGAATCTCCTGTTCTTCTGTCCCTTCTGATCCAGCCACACACCCATTGTCTACTAACAAGCTCAGATTACCTTGGCTGCTCATTACTCTTGAAGTAATTATTGCTTTTTTATTTCCAGTACAATGATAACAAATGCATATTTGTTATCAAAATGACAATGTCTTGCCTAGGCAGCAGTGTGATTTATTTTTGTTTTTCATGGCTTGAATTGCCAGACTGATACGTAATTAAAACATGCAGCTTGCTGTAAAGCAGAGTACTGTCATTCTACTTGAAAAACTATCAGTTGTTACCACTAGCAGACAATGAAATTGGTATCAAAATCTTGAGTTAGTCACGAAATAAAATAAACAGAACAAAACAAACAAACAAACAAACAAAAACACACACACAAAAAAACCAACCAAAACCAACCAAGTAACTGCATTTAGAATAATAAAACAGCATAAGGGGTTGATATTTTCATCAATTAATATATTTCTTTAAAAGAAAAAATATTAAAAAGAAAATTAGCCAACCAGAAAACAGGGAAAATTACAAGTTCTCTTGCCTCAGGAATACCAACAAAATTACGTTAAAATATAATGCATTAATGCCAAGTAAATAAACTTGCTGAATGCCACTATACAGTAATAATGCGATATCCAAGTGTAACTGTAGTTTCATTCTGACAAACACACTTATGTCTATCTGCAAAATTGTTGTTTGACTGAGCAATGTGCAAATATGCACTGTTCATTTTGTGAAACTTTGGCAGCATTCAACACCTACCAGCCAGCTGAAATTTGCAGGACAATTCACAGCTTCTTATTTTATCCCAGGTTTCCCTTTCTGTTTTAAAGCTTATCCTCTGTAACTCCTTCATTGCTCCTGAGGTTATTATTCTTAAACCTGTTTAAAAAGCCAATCGTATAACTGTAATATAAATTAATGTGTTTATCTAATGAAGTGTCATATTTTTCAGAAGGTAATTAAACAAATTTTTAAAAGCACTAGTAAGAGAATGTCAGGAAAAAAGCAGGGAGCCCTTGAGCACTGCACAGCCAAACACTACTTCATGGTGTTGCTGTTAAGTCTAGAGAACTGAAATTTTGGTGCAATGATGCACTTCACTTCCAGATGCAAATTAGAAAATGAAGAATCCTGGCATTCACCTTGCTAGTCACCACTCATTTTCTCAAGAAAAATAAAAGATAGACCTTTATGTAAAGGATTTTGAAGTAAAGGTAATTGTCTCTAAAGCTGGGACCACTAGAGTATGATTAAAGACTGAGATAAAAAACAGAGAAGCAAAACACCAAAAGGAATATGTAGCCCAAATCAAGTGTTTCACTAGAGTATGGAACAATTTCGGTAAATTAAAGGCAAGCAAGACAAACGTGTAAGAGCAAAATGTGAGTCTGTGTCCACTGAGGCAAGAAATTCATCTAGAGTTGGAAACTTTCCCAAAAAAGCAGGGAGGTACATTGAAATAGTGAGCCACACAATTTTATTGATGAGAATGTTTATGCCAATAATGAAATTCATTGTATTTACAGCCACACCATGCCTATCTTTTTTATAAGTCTGAAAAATCTAAAACCAGCCTCAATGATATCAAAATAAATTATTGTTACTCACATTAGCAAATGAAACATATAGCTTGTGATATAGATCCATGACTTTATTTAATAAGCTCCATAATTCCTCAAATATTTAACTTTTAAAAACCTGTGCCTGGTATGAGTCTTTGTAGACTGTATTTGACCTGAAGTAAATACTTGTGGCCAAACTGCACCTTTCAAATGAGCTAATATTGGGAAACTGGTAGATTCTTAAATATGCCATTGTGCTTGAGACCTGGGGAAATCTTCTGTGTTCATTGTACTTCATTAGCTCTTTTTTCCAGGAATATTAGAGAAACAGAAAGATGGCAGGTGAATTTAGAGATTAATCCATTAGACTGAACATGCTTCCCTTTCAAAGTTTGTTAATTTTCTTTCCCCTTTGTCAGTTTTAATTTGTCACTAATACCAAAATGAAATAATTGTGTCAGTGTCTGAGTTGTGTTTCACAGGCAAGGTTTTAGTGCAGGTATAAAATTGGCTTTTGGATTCTACTGACACTGGTTAAATGATTACGCAGTAACACATGTTGAGTCAAGGCTTCTGACATGTCAAATTAAATCAAAATTTGTTCAATCACAGTCTAGTGTTTATGCACACTGCTAACATACCTTGTAGAACAGCTATATAGCTACTGCTTGCAAAATATTGCAATGAAAAGCAATCATTGCCTTTGGAAATCAATGCCAAGGAATTATAAACAGTGAAATTATTAAAACTCAGACTCTGAAATACCTTCTGGTAAGTCACTACCTCATTTGAAATAGGACTTACAAAGCACCTGTCTGTCACATTAATATTCTATGCAATGATTAGGCACCAACACTATCAAAGTCATTCTAACCTTTCAGAACTCTCTTTGGCGAGTTTCCCACATTAGTCATAAAACCAGTACAAAGTCTACTTCCATTCAGCCTTTTACAACTATTAAAAAAATTGGAACATTTAATTCACACTCTGACATCCTTACAGAAGAGAGTGCAGGCAGGAGCATTCTCCAGGCTTTTGTAAAGGGTCATCAGATTGAATTCCAAGCCTAATCCATATGCATAATGGAAATAACATCTTCCTTTCTGAAAACAGTTATGAAAACAAAAGGATCACATATTTATATGAGACTGAAAATAAACAGCAGGACTGTTACACCAAATTCTTTTGTAATTCTTACTTCTGAAGACAGGGACAGATTTTGAAACGCATTTAAACATGAAGACAGGTGATTAAACCCTAAAGGACCCTCTACTGAGATATCTAACCTTGACAGAAAACAGTGGGTGTCAATTTTTACTTCTTTTAGACACTTTAATAATGTTATCCAGAGGTCTTACATATGGAATAACCACGTTGGCATTAATAGGTTTACCTTTAGGGATATGAGTTAGTCATAAAATTAAAAGCTATTGAAACGAGACTTTAATTTCTAACATGTAAGTGATTTTAAGATTAATTAAAAATCAGTCAAGATGGTGATAAAATTTCCAGCGTCTTCAATGAAATGAAAACTGAATAAACAAATGACAATGGAAATGAAAACAAATTTAGTTTGGTCTAAAAGAGT
This sequence comes from Acanthiza pusilla, assembly GCA_036630365.1. Classification (NCBI taxonomy): domain Eukaryota; kingdom Metazoa; phylum Chordata; class Aves; order Passeriformes; family Acanthizidae; genus Acanthiza; species Acanthiza pusilla. Next base: position 70,730,404 of record JAXCHO010000034.1, read on the forward strand.
CAACAGAAATATTCATGATTAACATTATTTGACTTTCTTATGAGCTGTACAAATCAAGTTAAATGTATTCCTCCTGTTAGCTTAGGCTCTCTGGGTCCACTTTAATTCAGGCATCTGTGTATGCTGTGTGACAATGCTGTTTAGTGATAAAATACTGCCACATAGCATCACATTTCAGCATCTGACACACCACATGCTGGCTAAAATGTTCTGCAGTTATTTGTCAGTTGGTGCTTTACCACTGAATTCACCAAAAGCCAACACAAGTCAGGAAAAATAGGTTTCTAACTTCATCTGCAGATTTTCTTACTGCTTTGGGGATAATGGACTATTCTGCTGCTCAATACAGCAAAAAGAAATAGGACTTTATATAACTAGGTCAATATTAAATCCATTCAGAAAAGTAGGGAGACCAAGGCACAAAGACTTGGAGTGACTGGTTCCAAATTATTCAGGCAGCTCACAGAAAAAAAGCAAATAGAGGAATTCATACCATTGTAAAGTGTCAGGTCAGCAGCTTCAAAAGCCAAGCCTTTGCCATTCTGAAGGCAAAAAAAAAGCTTGCCAGTTGTTTGGGAAACTAAAATATTTGGTGGTTCAAGCATTCTGAAAGAGAGATTGAAAGACTCACGCTCCTTCCAAATCATCTGAACTGTTCCCTTCCCATCACACACAAAACTCAAGAATTCTGCATGTATCTAAGTTACATAAGAAATTAGGCTAAGATGAAATTCATCTTTTGAAGGGAAAATATATTCATCTCACTGAGTTTTCTTTGAGGAAGATTTCCATAGGCACAGAATAAATAGTGTAATATAATAAAAACAGTATTCTTCAATGATAATGGTTTGGACTGAGCATTTTTTCCTCTGTAGTTCATATTATCTGACAGTGTATTTTAGGAATGGATTTTTTTTTTTTCACCTACTTTACTATAGTCTTTATAGATGAATCAGTATGTTACATTTTCCTGCTATGGGTACTAGTAATAAAGGTTAAACCACTGCAATGAACTATAATAAAGTTTGGAATGACAAAAGACCATTAAAAAAACCTCAACAGTAATCCTTATAATCTATTTTATTATTAAGTTCCCCCAAATTAATTTTTGTAATCTACGTAGATTTCATGAATCACATTGTATGATTTTGTGGTTTGAGGGAAGTTTTCCTCCTTCCTGTCTATGATCTCACCACTGCATTCCAGAGGAATTAAACCCAAAACTTCCAGGACTTCCCAAGTTCATTTTTGAAAGCAGTGAATACTTCCTATATCAGAGTTACCGCAAAGTGTTGACTTCATGTTTTTTTCTCTTGACCTTCATCTGTCTTTGAAATTTTGTGTGTGGCAAGTCTTCCCTACATGCACCAGCTGAGAATTTTCCTCTGTCGTGGTGAGCTCCTCAGCAGCTGAATTCAAATTTGCTTTGTTCAACTCAAGCTGTGTAAGAATGCCTTAAAAGGATATTTTGAGATGAGATTACATTTTAATGATCTTGATTAACTCAATGCACTCATACAGAACTTATAGGAACTCTTTGCATTATAGAGCTATACAAAAATCACAGTTTCTTTCTCTTTTGTGTAGTTTACAAATCATAATTTGAATTTGGTAAATCAATCCAGTTCATTTCTCTGAGGCAGGATATCTCACCTGTAATCATCAGTGTTCCAGAGATAGGACATGTTCAAATATACAGTTTTTAGGAAGAAAAACCACTTTACAAATAGATATTTTAGAAAGAAAATGGCTCCATTCTCATTGCAAAAAGATTTCTTGCAGTTGCTCATGATATATAAGTAGATGAAAAGAGATTAATTAAAATCAAGGATCTGCACATATCTCCATTTAAGAAAACATGTAGTTTAGTATGTTGAACACAATATTGTAACATAGAATTTTTCTAGCTGGACTGTATTAATAATGAAGGGTTTATCTTCCTTCTGTTATGTATTTTGAAGAGGTTCTGTGGTGTCTTCATCTTCAGACAGAAGCCCAGATTTTCTGAGGTTAATCCGGGAGAGACAGGTGCCAATATAGCCTTATGCTACATTTTTCAGAGCTTTACCTCTTTCTCTGCCTCCCATATTCTTTCATAATCACTGAAGTTCAGGATGGAGCTTCCTGCAATTTGGTAAAATGAGTTCTACTTTTTTATTTACATCAGTAATAGATTCCTTCTTTTCTTATGCCTGAGAATAACACCAGCAGAAAAAAAAAAAGCACTGTTGTATATGTGTGTGTATATACATATGTACATAAACAGTTATATCCTCACTAATCATGAAGAATCCAGCCTAGTAGCATGAATGTAAACCCAATTATACTGCCCAATCACATACTAGCATTGGGCATCTCTGCCCAGGCTCCTGTTAAGAAGGAATACAATCTTACAGGACTGCAAAGTCAGTGCTCTGCTCCCAAGCAACGCGCTGAGAACCTGACATCTGTGTAGGGTCAGAGCACAGATGTCAGCCCTCTCCCACTTTATAGAACCCTCATTTACGTTCTCTAGAAGACACTGGCTTCATGTGTGAGAACACTGCCTTACTATGAGGGACATTACCACAGTCTTCTAATTCAACATCCTATTAAAATAATCATATACAATGTTTTAAATTCTTTTCAAATAAGATCTTGATCCACACATTTCATCCTAGTTTAGTTTTGTGGTATATTGTCTATATTAAATTATTATTCATTAAGGAATTTTCTTTTCCTCTTAAAGCTGGTGAATATTCAAGCAAAGAAATTAATGTTATGCTGATCACACTTAAAATTTCTCCTATGTTAGCAGTCCTTGTATTAATCTTCCTTTAATTATAGATACAACTAATGTGTATATAAAATTATGATATATTTTCATGCATATATAATTATATATAATTGGCTATAATAGATATAACTGAGATATACAGAACTCAGTCTGGAAAAGAAACAGACAAACAAACTCAAGAATTATTTTATTGCTACTAGTCTCAAACTTTTGGTTTGCTGAGTATATAGCAACTTACTTTCTCTGTAAGGTCTTTTAAAATAATTCTGCAAGAAAGTGAGGAATAGAGCAGGTTAAGGAGAGACTTTAATTTTAGTTTTATTTTGGTTATTATCCAAATAAATGCTCTTGGAATTCAGCCCAGTTGGAGCTCTGCAGCAGGGTTTATAAAACTCTGACAATGCTGACTTCAACCAGGGTTTCTGCTTCTCATTTTCACAGAGCTTGGGAGCTGATCTGCAGTTTGAACTGCAAATCCTAGAATCTTCAGCCCTCAGTTCAGCACCTCTGCGTGACAAGGCTGGTGTGTTCAGCTGAGCCTCCTGTCAGACAGAGTCTGAGAGGTTTCGTAAGAAATATTTTGCAGTCAATGAACTGCCATTTACTTACAAATAGCCATTTCATCCTAAATATATCCTATTGCTTTTACTCAGAAAAGATAAAACAAAATTAAAGCATATTAAAACCTTCTGTGACTTCCCTCAAGCAGAAGTAAAATGACCTTTCTTCACGAGCTAAAGGGGGATTAAGATACAGTTACCCAATACCACTTTACATTTGAATTAAAGCATCCATGCAAAGCTTTAATGCTCTCTAGCAAGTGTGTGACGGTTAATTTCTTTTACTTTTCCTGAATGTCCTGTGCCTTTTTGATGTTAATGGCTTGCTCCCCCTCTACAGACCTCTTTAAAATTGTCATTATTTACCAAATTACTTAAATATGTGGTTAATTTAAAACACATAAACACATCCATTGACCCTTCACTTGCCCTTTAAGTTAAACACATGCCTTCTGAATTCTAGCCTAGAAGTGAGTCTGTCCACTCACAAAGGCAGTTTTGGGGATGTCATAGTCCTGCAAGGTGCTGATCACTCTGGTCTTCTTATGATCAAAAAGCCAGTAGTGAATTCTCAACATTTCTTACAAGTTTCCAGCACCTTGCAAGAACAAATCTACCCTCTATCAGTCAGCAAAATCAAGGTCTGATTCACATGTGTCTACCTGCCTTCACAGTTTGAGTAATTTTGTGCTCACAAATCACTGACCTGAATTCATGTGCCTGAAGTGATTGTGAGCACAAATATTAGCTCTTATCTAATCACCTAAAGAGTATTTGCACCTGTTATGAATTATGCATGCAGAAATTCAGCTCAATTATTTGTATATGCAAAATTGAATACACAAAAAGCCCATTTCTTAAAATCTAGGACAAGATGTTAAACCCACTATATTTTATACAAGTACCAGCTTATCAGAATACTGAATATTTTATGTTTGAGTAAGTGCTTATGCTTAAAAGTGGTAAAATATGGATTAATACAAGATTGCTCACATAAGAACAGGATAATATTTCTTGCCTGAATTCTGAACATTTTGAATGCATTTAGTAAACTTACTCAAGACAACAAACTGTCACTAGAGAGCATAATTTTTTTTATTTGTTTATGTAAATTACTGTGTTTAAAAATAGGATTTTTAAATATCAGTTCAATCAAGGTATAAGGAAAAGAGTCAGAAATCTTTAAGAAAGTAAAACGGTGAAAGAAATAGAAAAAGTCCCTGAACTAAGATAACAAATATTTCCAAAAGAAATAACATTTACTGAAATGAGCTGAGGTCTTCTGTCTTGTTACCATTGGTCTACCTGCTACTGCAAATGAACAGTTATAACTGTAAGAAACTAGGAAATATTTTTTCCATCATTTCTTTGGCAAGGATGACTGCTATTGAGGTAAGTCAGAAAACATCTATTAGCAGGTAAGACAAGGGAAAAGAATCAACTAAGAGCTCATGTTCTGAGAGTTGACGAGGAGAGATCAAGAGGGAGAAACAACCAAACAAGCAGAGGAGGTGGACAGACTTACCAGATATCCTACACATCCTGTCCAAAAGAAAGTTATTCTAAGAACAAAAAAAATCTTTACAAACAGGGATTCCACATTTCTTGAGCTGCGTGGTTTAATCTTTGATGTTGTGCCTTTGCATCCTATTGAGCTCCCTGCTATAAGTTTACAGCAAGAGCCTGCTAGTGTAAATGTGATGGGATTTTAGTAGTGAGAATGAATCTGACCATTCTGTCTGTGTTAAATGCTAAGTGAAAAACAGTCTCAAGATAACAACTACCTTCTTTATATTCAGTATGGAAATAGGGTTTTGACTTCAGACATGAGAGGCATAGCTGAACAAACATGACCCAGATTCACACTTGTCTGTGCTATGAATTTTGTTTTCCTTGTTGCACAGTGAGCAATCTAAGCTGTTTTAATAGACCTACTTACAGTGACTCAAAAAAATAGTTGAAAACATTCCAATAACATTATCTTTCACTATTTGCAGACAAATTACCATCAGAAAAAGTTGTAATTATTTTAAATTTTGAACCAGCATAGCCTTTAAAACTAAAATATTGAAAAGGATTTATTTTCTTCATATCCTCCCAAACAGTTGTCTGTTTTCTGTAAGGACATCTAAGAACTTCATGTCTAGCAGGAGGAAGAATTTAGCCTGTGCTATTTTAAGTTCAGAGAAATCTTTAGGCAAAGCAAAACATCCTAGTAATCACCACAGATGAAACGGAAGTGCTTCAAAGAAGTAAATTTGCAATTTTGAGTCTCTTTTTCGTTTAAGAAAATGTCCTGAAAGTCCTTGAATTTTGACAGTCTTGCATCAGCTAGCTGCCTGCAGCATTCCCCTGGGGCTGCTCTTCAGATGCTCTCAGGTTGGGATCTATAGTAACACTGCTTCATATCACAAGTGCAAACAGCTTTTCTTGCATATTTATCTCGTTGCTATCTTGGAAACTGTATGCACAGCACAATAGCTTTTCAAATATTGATGGAATATTCAGTTGTTATCTCCCGTTCAGCTCTCCCTCAAAATGCAGTACAAACAATTTCAGCCTTTGCTTAATATGCTATATACCTGCTTCTTACTATTCATTGCATGTATTCAAAGTTAAAATAACAGCTAAATTAAAAATAAATGAAAAATAAATAAAGTCTTAAATCGTCTAAAGGATACTGGACAAATTTTCAAAAGAAGTGACTCTATATTTCTGAATATATTATTATGACCTAATGCAGATTTACCAGGACAGACTCAATTGGAAATTCACCTCCCAAATCATACAGCTGATATATCACATTTCTACAGAGATCACATGATTATGCAGCCTTTTCCCCCACATCCATTTGATTTAGAGTTAATGTATAACATAGGATCCAGTAAGACACCATTCTTTCTTTTCATGTCAATGAAGAGTTCAGTTAAGAGCCCCAAACATATGTATCTCCTGTAATTTGAGACAGTAAAATAGCTTCCTGTCACTGCTGGTGTTTAGTTGCTGCTCTTAAAGAGCATAGGCATGATTGTGAGTCCCAAAAATACTGCGTCTACCACTTCTGTGGAGAAGTGAACATCTCAGGATAGCTTAAATGGCATGTGCTGCCTATGTTGGGACATCTGAATCAAGCTTAATCTCCTTTGTAATCAATGAGTATCTGGTCAATACAATAAAAAGTATGGAAAACTATTCACTTCACCCTGCAGTAGATGTGGGTTTGTTGTTCAGCTGATTATCTCTATAGACTCCGTTGATTATATCAACTATAATGCAAATTTAGACAGCGGCTTGCTTGAAGATACTGACAACGAAGTATGGAATTTAAGAGCTCTGTTTCTTAAGATAACCCCCAATCCCTTGATTTTCATAAGCAAGGATGTCCTCATGTATAAAGTATGTTGGTATCTAAAATGGGATTCATGCCCATTGAAGAGGATAATCTACAAATCCATGCATACTTTGGTGCCAAGATTTTACCAGTGCGTTTAATTTTAACATGCACTTCTAAGTTTGTTTTTCTGCTTACTCCAGACTGCCACAGTCTTGGACACATTTCAGGGCTAAAGCTTGAATTATTAAATATTAAAATATATAAAATTTTGAGGGACTAGTCTCCCTGCTACAAGAGTATAATACTCATTATTGGGCAGCAGATTATTAAACCTGTGCTTTCACAAATTATACTGTATCAAGCCACTGTCTTGGAAAAGAAAGCTATGAATTAGAACCTTCACAAAATGTGTACGCCATTTCCCTGATCATTACCTTAAATGAGATTAATCTCTCTCCATGCTTAGCTGTTCTTATGGAAGGAGTCTAGATGACTGGATAAGTAAAGTTTTAGTTATCTGAGGCTGAGTGACTGGTGCATTGCCCTGTCTGGCAGTCAACAGGGCTCCCACTGCTGCTCCACCACAAGCCAGACAGGGAAGAACAAGAGTGAGGAAACCCCTGGGGAAAATAAAAGCCGGGAAATCATGCAGCAATTATTGTCACAAGCATCACAGACTCAACTCTGGGGAACTTAATTAAATTAAAAGCATTTAATTACGGATTTGGGTACTGGAAACAAAGAAGACAAACATTTAAGTACTTAAAGACGACATATTTTCTCACCCTTTCCCCACCTCACCTTCACTGCAGGCCTCCCCTCACCTGGTTATTGCCACAGATTATGCTTGCTCTACTTGGTGAGGTGACATGGTGGCAGGGGGTTGGGGTCAAGGTATAGCAGTGCTTCCTGCCACTCCTTGTTACTTGCTTTGCTTCTGCTCCTTCCTTCATGCCTGTTTCCTCCTCTCTGCTGTGAGTCCTCCATGGTGTACAGCCCCTCTGTAGGAATGGTCAGCTCCACCATGAAGGACCTCATATGCTCTCATGTCACCAATCCTTTTCTTTCAGTGTTTTAACATCCTTTCTTAAATATGTTAATCCAGAGGCACTTCCTGCTAGGCTGAGGGATTTAGTTGTGCCTTGCCATGGGTGGGTTGGCACCACCTGGAACCGTCTGTGTCTGGCATGGAGCAGCTCCTTTCTCCTCTCAAAGGCTGCCCAGCAGCCCCCACTACCTGCACCCTGCCCTTTATATGCAGTGCAATGTGCCCCTCCAAAACTGCTTATCACCAGTCTGCAGAGGTGAATCTGCAGTAAGTCACCCTTCAGATGGTAAAAGGGTCAGCAGCACTTTGTTCCGTGGTGTCTTTGGTGCTCTGAGGTGGGGTGTGGTGCAGGGCTGGTCATTGTATCCTCAGGTAGGAGCCAGTTCAGACCATGGGCTTGATTGCTGGCAGCAAAAAATGTCTGGTAAATCTAGGGACTAAACATCATGTGAGCAACTAACACAGTATCTACAAGCATTTTCTTCCTAGTGTTCAACTTCTCCTCTGGCCTTATCTGTCTTCAATTTTAAAATAAATGTCTTGTTTAGCAAGATTGCCCTGAAGTGGTTGCAGAGCTTTTACTGAGAAGCCCTGAATGAGAGCTCCCACTGTGTCACCTTGTCTACTGTGGTGGCAATAATTTCAAAGGATTTCAACAAACTAGTCATGCATGATCTTGATCCTTTCCTGAACCATACTGACAATGCACACTCAGACTGTTTTTCTTATGAGCCTCTTACACTTTGATCTCAGTGTTTTGAAAACTTTCCAAGTTCATGTTAAAATGCATTCTTTATAATTCCTGTATGTCTATCTTTGTATGTCTTCTAGCCAGTTTAATACCAGTAAATTAATCTGGAACTGTTATTATCTTCTACATATGGGCCACGCTGAAATGCTTCCCTTAGTGTCACTTTACCTTAGGCCCTGGGATTTTGGTCTTCATCTGCAGGTAGGCATACACTCTGGAGCTACAGAGCTGCATTGACTGCAAGCAGATACCTGGAAAATTATAAGCACATCCAATAGGTGTTAAGAGATGTGAATTTTAGGTAAATACAGAAGGGAACGTTTCAGTATATAACTTCATCTTGTGCTCGCTGCTTTCATTAGAGGGGTGACAAGGGGGCTCCTCACACACCCCTGGTAGTGTCTAAGAGTTAATATAGCACATCAGCACTGTGGATGCTTTCTTATGCTGCTGTGATAACTTGGCAGAAATACAGGAGTGGCATTTGGCAATCATCAGTAATCTATGAAATTTCTGCTGTTAGAAATTCCACAGAGTGGATATATGGATCCATCTGCCAACTTTCTTTGCAATTTGCTCTGATATTTACCTGATGAACAAAAGAAGTTGTGAACAAAATATACATAGTGGTTTGGATACCTTGAGTAGGTCCAAAATTCATAAACATACCAATAGCATTTTAGATTTTGTGAAGAAAAAGATTAGAGTTAACTTCAACAGGTGGAAGGCTGGCAGACATAAGGGAACTGGAAACATGATTTCAAATATAATGTCAAAAACCTAAATACAACATTTAAAATTAAAGGCTTTTTTTTTTAAGAATAATACATCAGCAGCTATAAGGTGGATTTTCTGTCTGATTGTTTCTTAGTTTTACACGAGTACACATTAAATTAATGAAATGTATATGAAATGGGGGGGAAAATCTTACCATTAGAGGAAAATACAGCATGTTTCAAGCTATAGAACAGTGTAAATGCAGAATTATCCAGTAGTAACTCTTTATTCATCTGATTCTTTGACTTGTAAAATTCATTAGATTGCTTACTTACTATGCACATGTAACTAGTTTAAATTTATAAGGCTACTTTGCTTAACCATGCATATACTAAAAGGTATAGGTATTTTCTATTCTCATGCACATATGTAATTGTGATTACTCAGTTTATCAAGCAAGAAGTGAATCAGCAGTGTCACTAGGTTTGTTTAGGCTTACATATTCTTCCATTGTTACTTTCAAAGTCCAATGGTTTCTGAGCTAAGAGGGCAAGAATTTAGACATTCAGGGCAGTGAAGCAAAAATTGCTTTTTATCATTAAAACCAAACCATCCTGACAAATAATGATTTGCTTTTGATGGATTTTTTCCTTTATACAGGTGTTTACATGCATCAAGCTACCTTTAATTTGAGTGGTTTAGGATTTTGTAGAAGCAGAACAAATATATACAGCTGTTAACAAAGTATAGAGCATTGATATGTTTACTGATTCTCCACTAGAATTTATACAAAAGGAAGGAATTCACTTTCAATTTCACTTTTATAATAACTAAAATTGTTATACTTTTCCTTTGTCTGTAGTAGCATCATAACTGCATCATTTATTCTGCAATTTCAAAGTTGTGACTTGTATTATGTAGTCCTCTCTTCAGTTTTAGGATTTCAATGCAGCTGTAAATATTTTCTGAATTCGAGTAGTCATACTCTTTTCTGTTCAAAAAATGGTATTGCAATTCTCCCTCAGAACTGTTAAAATATTTATAAAATGACAGAAAACCATCCATTAAAAAAACCTTAATCTCACTCTTCACTTGCTTTTGGAATATTAAGGTCAGCCAGCACTACCGACATTTGCTCAAGAACCCTGAGCCACAGCAAGAGAGAAAAAAACAGACGCCGTATTTTGGTAACAAGTTTCACTACCTTTTTCTATAACTTCAGACATGAATTTATTTGTGCAAATATGACAGCAGCATAGAAATTAGAGATGCATAGCAGCTCTGTCCCACTGCCTCTTTTGATCTTCGTGGTATGTTTTGATGGCTAATAACTTGCTGTGTTACCAGCACTTGGTGGGCCCAGCCTTCACAAAGCATTCGGAATCACAGCAGTCAGTAAGACAGAAACAAGCCTGTAAGAGCGTGTGTGAGTGGGGTGCCCAAATTGTCTGAGTGGAATATTACAAAATTGGTCTTGGTAAATAGGAATACAACTGTCAATCCAATTAAACAGCAATAGGGGAATTAAGAGACCTGTGGGGAGGAAAAAGCTAATCTAAGCAAATATACAAGTGAAAAACAGTGACAGGAGAAGATGGGAGCAGGGCAACAGTTGCGCTGGTGTCACTCTTTCAGATGCTCTGCCTGTGCCCCCAGCCACGGCCTCCATCTCACCCACAGCCACCAAGGGGTTTAGGGGCCTCCACTCTGAGATTATGGGGGCAGCCAGTGCACTCACATCTCTCAGAGCAGGAGGCACAGGCAGGGTGCCCCACAGGCCTGGGGGGGCTGCATGACCCATAGCTTCTGAAGAAGTACATGGGCAAGTGTTACTGTATATATGTATATATATATATACACATATATATACGTATATATATATATGTGTGTGTGTGTATATATATATATATCCCTCTCAAAAGAGGGATTAAGATTTATCTGGGTTATATAAAGTATTTAGAAAACACTTTGATGCATTTTAACATTATTAATATTAAATATTGTGGTTTATATGTCCTACTGCTAATATTGATCCTGAATATATAGTTTGCTGATTCTCAGTTAATTACACCTCATTAATAAATCAGTAAAACCACTTGAATCCTGAGTTGATTTAAACTACATGACCTGAACAGGTTTTCCATCTTACGGGGGCTTGATTTACTAATGAACATCTAAACTGTGATTAAGCAGCTTGGAAACATGAAAGCTTATCTAGCTGCACCCACCACTTTGCTTGCCAGTCTGACAGTTCCTATCTGATTTCAACTGAAGTCACATGAAGTGAAAAGGTTTTTGCTGGCAGTTCTTCTCTCAGCTGAGGATAGGTTGGAAGGCTGAAAAAACAACAATTTTTTAGCTGTTTTTTTGGCAACTGAGTTTGGGGTATTATTTTTTAGTTTGTTTGTTTGCTGCATTTCACAGCTTTTGGGTTTGTTTTGTTTCGCTTTTTGTTTTTTACAGTCACAGTGTGTCCTCAGGAGAACCTCTTCTTTGCGTCTGCATTGTACTCTTCCCTCATTGATTTCCTGATTGTGGAGAACATAATTAATTATGTTTGGTACAGAGACATGGTCTTCAATGAGTTAAGGATGTTTTCTGCCTCTCAGTTTTTGGCCTATCACTGAATAAAAATACCTCTGATTGGTTTTGTCCTATGTCCAGAATATCTGATCATGTTCATTGGCTTGAAAGTCCAAGAAAGTTTATCACCCTTGGCTGTTTCCACTGAAGACTCAGAAGTAACTGAAAATGATAGCAAAGTCACTCCATTGTATTTTGAGGTCTACAAAAACTGGTGCATACCTTAACTTGACAAGTTTTTTTTAAGCCAGAGGCAGATCATGATCAACAATCATAATTTATGTTATGATTCTAAGCCAGACAAAAAGTTGTTCAGTGAACTGTGAAAGAGATGTAAGAAATTACTTCAAGTTTCTGATGGCTTTAGGTGAGTTTTTTTGATAAATTCCTTTAAAAAATGTGAGGTTGAGGTTTCTACTGACTGAAAATACATTTAATAGGCTAAATAGTTTGGCAAACCTCCGTAAGTGAATGTATTTAATTTGCACTAAATGTGTAGTTGGAATATTTATTTTGTCCTCTACCTACAACACTACCAAACTGATCTTTTATATCAGCAAATATACTCTAGAAGGTCAGGCCTGAAATCTGGTATTTAAAATTACCTCATTCTTTCTGCATAGTCTGCAACCTTTTTAGGTGTAGATTTTACAAATATGTGTTTAGTGGTATGTTTACTGTCCTAGGAACATTGTCCTGTAGACTATTAGCAGTTCTCATTCTTCTTCAGCTTCTCCTCCTGTCTTTCCTCCCTTTGTTATATATTCTTTGAAAAAATATTCAATTCTTTCATATTAAAGAAATAAGTAATGTCTTTATTTATGTTTAATATTTTCTATAATCTTAAATATCATTTTTATCACAGAATCACAGAATATTTAGGGTTGGAAGGGGCCTCTGGAGATCATCTAGTCCAATCCTCTGCCCAAGCAGGGTCACCAAGAGCAGGTCATATGGGAATGTGTCCAGATGGTTTCATATTCTTATCTTGATTTTTATATACCTTTACTTCTGTCAACCATATAGAATTGTTCAAGTGCAAGTTATGTGATAATTTTTCAGAATTAATTATTTCATAATTTTAAGTGTATTGACTATTTAGATGAAAAATTTATTTTGATATATTATTAAACTGAAGTTGCAAAACAAGTTACTGCCTCAGAGATGGTTAATATACTATGCTTATTTTGAATGGCAAAGTGCCCAGTAGTGGTGGATTGATATACAATTTAACTATTATATTGGATTAACTTTCCTCTATTAATTTTTACAGTGATGATATTAAAATACATCAAAGAGTGCCAAAACTATAGGCAATTTGCCAGGTCAGGGTATCAGATATTCTGGTGTCTGAATCCGGAGAACTATCCAAAGAGGATTAAGACCATCTGATACACGTGCCTAATGGAACTGATGAAGATTCATTCCTGAGGATAGGCTACTTCTGGGGGAATTTTTTGAGCCTTGTAATTATTCTGACAAAAATTCCAGGCAAGTGACTGAATGATCAGTATCGGGTTCTTTGACAATAGGAGAAATTATATCATTACTTGAGACTTCTGCTATGGAAATTGGAATGTATTTTACTGGAACCTGATTGATTTTCTTTCTTAATTTTGGCTCTTAGCACAAGGGACACTTATTACTATTGTACTCTATCCGCTACTCTAGCTGTGCATGTTAATGTTTTTCATTTTTATTAATCCCATTAATCTCAGAATTAGATAGTATCTCATAGCAATTACTTACATATGCTAATTATGTGTCCTGTAAATTAGCTCTCCAGGTTTAAAATTGCTTCATAATTAAATTGATTGGACTATCTTTAATAAAGAAAGAATAGTTCCATCTTTTTATTTGTAGATATATATTTTTCTTATCTTTGAATGTTCCTAATCCTTAAAATACCTCCTTACTAAAGTTCCTCTATGTGTCTAATCCTTCAGGATCTGATTCAGAGTCCACAGTAAGAAATAATACTCCTGGGAAGTTGGATATTCTATTGGTGTTTTAACACAAAAGTAACCATACTAATGAATTTCCAGGTGTGCTTTCTAACCAGAAGATCAGACTACATATTTTTAAGTTCTTATCAAGCGTTCTTCCACTGCTATTCTAATACCACTGAGGTTGGATGACAGTTCTGGAGACCATCTAGTCCAGCCCACTGCTCAAAGCAGGCTCATCAAGAGCAGGTGATTTTGGACCATGTCCATCTGGCTTTCAAACATCCGCATGAATGCAGAATTGCACAGCTTCTATGGGCAACCTGTGCCAGTGTTGAGGAAAAAAAAAAGAAAACTCTTCTATTTAAATGGAATTTCCTGTATTTCAGGAATTTCCCCATTTCTTCTTGTCCTGCCAATGGACAACAAGGAAAAGAGGCTGAATTCGTTCTTTTCATACCCTTCTTTCAAGTTACATTGATAAGATCCCTACTGACACTTCTTTTTTCCAGGCTAAGTATTCCCATATACCTCAACCTATCCTATTAGGAGAGATGTTCTAAGCCATTAATAATCTTGGTGGACTTCCTCCTTCTGGACTTCCTCCAGTCCAGATTGGGATTCCAGAACAGGACACAGTGCTCCAGATGTACCTCACCAGGGCTGAGCAGAGGAGAACAGTCTGCTAGCAGTATTTTGCTTAACGAAGCCGAGGATGTTGATGACCTTCTTTTCTGAAAGGGCTCATTGCTGACTCAAGTTCAACTTGGTGTCCTCCAGGACCCACAGAAGCTTTCCACTGGGTGGCTCCCAGCATGTAGTGGTGCATGGTGTTGTTCCTGCCCAGTTTCAGACCTTTGTACTTCCCTTTGTTGAACTACACGAGGGTTAGGTCAGCCCACTTTCCCAGCTTGTCAAGGTACCAGGCCAGCCACACAATGTGCAGGTCCTTCAAACACACAGTTTTGCTTGCTTGCCAATAAACATCCAACACCACCTGGCAGGTCTGTCCTTAGATCTTCCCAAGGTACCAGTTAGCACAGGAAAATGTCACCTCTGATGATGAGATCAGGCTGAGAAAGATGAGGCTTTTCAACCTGGAGATGAGAAGGTTGCATGGAGAGCTCATAGAAACCTTCCAGTATCTGAAGGTGGCCTACACAGAATCTGGAGAGCGACTCCTCTTTAGGAATTGTAGTAATAGGATGAGCAGTAATGGGAACAAACTGAAAGAGGGGAAATTTAGATTAGGTATTAGGAAGAAATTCTTTATTATGAGGCTGATGAGACGCTGGAACAGGTTGCCTAAGGAGGTTGTGGATGCCCTAAATGCTAATGTTCATTCTACCCTTATTGCTTAACTACAGTATGAAAAATATTTTTACAATCACCCTGTAGGCCATTGTTTCTAACAATATACAGGATATCTGCTATTGAGCATATGGAACATTGGTGCTTTATGTATTGAATATACTTGAAGTAATCTCTGACCTTACTAGGTTCTCAGGGAATAATGCAGTATGACTGTTATTTGCTATCTGAAGCTCCCTTTCATCATCTGGTGGTTTAGTGTATGGTTAAGGGTGATCTTAAAAGTGTTCAGTGTAGGCTTAGATATGTTCTCTGTTAATTCAGTGGGAGTTTTATTACTGTCTTCAATGCAAGCACAATAAAGCCTGCATGCAGCCTCCTTTTGAAAATCCCACCTAATAGCAAATACTATTTATATTCGTTCTTATTGTATTTTTGGTTTATATGCTTCTATTTTGTGATTCACTAATGCCTTTTCATATTCTCTTGTGCTGTGGGTTTAAGAGTTTTTCCACTTCTTTTAAACCACTCATTCTTTTTATTTGGATTTAAGCTGAATATTTAATTTAGCCACTATTTAGATTATTACAATGTCATTCATTTTGGCATATTTTGAAAGACAGTCATGAACAAGAGAAATTGAAATGCAGACCTTTTGTGAATTGTTTTAAGAAAACTTGGAAGTTTAAAAATTTTATTTCCAGCTTATTTAATTTTCAGAAAATACTCTTCTTAGAAGTATTTAATAAGTGGGTCATATATTTCTGTACACATACATATTTGTAACTAAGTCAGTAGAGGGTTTAAACCAGAATTCTTTCAGAGTAATAAAGAAACGCATCTCTTCTAAATATACCTACAAGAGCCTAAAACTGAATTTGCTGCTTCCAACATCATTAATCTTCTGAAAAAATCCCATATTTGAAACATATTTAAATGTAAAAAGTCTTAGCTACTTCATTATTTTTTTTATTATGGGGCTACAGACATAATTTCATTTAAACAATTTGGCAGCTGTATGACTGAATGTGTCATTTTGACCAAATATCTGAGAATCAGAGTGTGTATCTTCACTGAGCTTTTCTAAGTTCTCCAATATCCTTTTCAGTCCTCTCTTGGCTTCTGTGTGTAACACAGAAAAAGTATTTTCACCAAGTTTTCTCTCCTCTATCCATTTGAATTTTTGAGTTTATTTTACATTAAAAAATAATCATTGACATTGCTCTACCACATGTGACATTTCTTTGGTATTGTTTTTAGGTAAAAGCTCACTTGCAATAATAAATACATAAAATAAAAAGCATTCTTAGCTAGAGAAGGAACAAGGATAAATCCTTTTCTTTTGTTCAACTCATCTCTGGAGAATGAGATAAGAGATTTCTAGAGTTTGCCATTATGGCCTACTAGAAAAGCAAGACTCACACAGAATTTATGCTAGTATATTTCAAGGTAAAAGGAATTCCTTGTCAAGTACTGGTAATGAGGAAGATGGAAGATTGTGTGGTTAATCTTAATGGAGAAAATTCAAATAATCTAGGTACTGAATAAGAAAATAAAATGTGTTTGACCCCTCCATTGATTAGTTGCATATAATCTTTGTTACTTTATCGTTGGTGTTATTTTAACTTGTTCAGATTTTTCCACTATGAAATAACCCTTAGTTTTACTTTTTGCCCAACTAGTTTTATTGTTTCAAATACACAGAAGTGTTCCACAAAAACATTTTTTTATATAGCTAAGTATAAGAGGGAAGTATGCTGATTGCGTCTGTAAGCCATTCTACCGAGGCTCCCATAAAGGTCACAGAAACTTGTCCATGGGAAGCCACACTCCTCAGCAGAAAGGTCATGCTGCCACTAAGAAAAGAGAAATGGTAGGATCGGCATAAAACCCCCTCCTGTTAAAGGAATTAGGACTATCAGACAATAGCAGAATACCTAATTTTCAGATTATAACAACTCATCAAAAATACAGTACCTTTTTCTTTCTTCCCAGCTATTGTAAGGAGCATTCCATCTTATAGAAAGACTAGTTCCGGTCAGTGGGCAGGAAAAAAAGTTACTTTTATACTAAAAGAAGAGAATTCATAAATATCACAAAGGAAAGATAGATATTTTAAGTGAATGTGCCTCTCAACTAATGCACTACTGTGATTTCCCTACCTAAGGGAACAGCTGTTCCCCATCACCATGTCCTGTCCCAGGTCAGGAGAAAAGCTGAGGAGGCAGCCTATGGCAATCCAAGTTAAGAGTCACTTCTTTCTCCCCAGCCACAGCTACAGGCATTTTGCATTTTACAATTTCTGCACTATTTGCAAAATGGATGAAAAACAAAATCCTTGAGCAAGATGTGTCACAGTTTAAATTGTTGAAGTGGACAAAAAAAATCATGTTTGCATGAGGCAATGGCTCCAAAGAAATGTTGAGAGAACATCTTGTGAGATTTTAGATCAAGTTTCCAGTACAGCTCCCTGAACAGTTCACCTCACATTTGCATTGGCAGCAGTTCTGGAGAAGATAGAAATACACAGGAGTGGGGGGAAATTTGGGGGAGAGCAAGCTGAGTTCAAGGCATTGAATTAAGGTCACTGTAACTGTTATGAAATAATGTCTGGAAGAACAGACTGATGGGGAAACAAGACAGAACTTGTCTTACAGATTTTGATTTTAGCAGCATCCTTCAAAACTTATGACTCAGTAGAGAGGGGCTGATATACTGGTCCATGATTAATCCCAATTCTGTTCCTTCATCAGCCAATATTCCAAAGTCACCAACAAGTGACAGGAAAAGCTCTCAAGCTCTCTTTTCTCTGCATTTCTACCCACTTGTTTACTTTTGTATAGAGTGTAAAGTAGGTAAATATGAATTACAAAGTTTTCCCACTTCTGGGTCCAGCATCATAAACACAGAGGTCAGTTTAGGGACCTTTCGGATTTAGATGCTAAACCATTTTCTTGACATTGTGATCTTCATGATCACTCAAGTCAGAGAGGGTTAATGAAGAGCTATGTGTTATTCTCTTATGTAATTCTGTATGAAATTGTTTGTACTCAGAAAATCCCAGTTTTGCTTTTTATTGACTGAGGTGAACAAGTGGTTTATTCCACATATTTGGCTTTTGGGGGACTGTTGATATAGACATTTGAATTAAACTGAGTAAGAAAAATAAAAAAAGCGTAGGAGACTTGAGTTATATTTCTTTGTTGTCTATTTGTTTTCACAGTCTAACTCTACATTTGAGGAATTCTTGATTATGGTTTCTCAAATGAAGGTAATGCTTACCTTTTGTTTCTCTGTTATGTATAACTGGAAAGTTGTTAGGACAGTATGGATCACACAGATTCCCTAGATAGACAGCCACAAAAAAGCAGCAAAACCCCCAAGAATGCACTTTTCTTAAGTGCTTGAATTAACATGTTTCTACCTACCTACTCCCTGTAAAACATAAAGATATCAAAGCATCAGTTTATCTATATGTAACTTCTTTCTGACGTCACTCTCACGCAATAGAAGACACAGAATGGGTCAGGTTGGAAGGGACCACAGTGGGTAATCTGGTCCAACCTCCCTGCTCAGGCAGGGTCATCCCAGAACACATGGCATAGGATCCCATCCAGCAGGTTCTTGAATATCTCCAGTGAAGGAGACTCTACAGCCTTTCTGGACAGCATGTTCCAGTAGGTAGTCACCTTCACAGTAAAGATGCTCTTCCTCATACTCAGGTGGAACTTCCTGTCTTCCAGTTTCTGTCATTGTCTCTTGTCCTATTGCTGGCACTGCTGAGAAGAGCCTAACTCCATCCTCTTAACACCCTCTGTCTTTTTCATTTATAACACCCTCCCTTCAAATACTGATAGACATTGATGAGGTTCCCTCTCAGTCATCTTTCATTAAGGCTGAATTGGTCAAGTTCCCTTGACCTATTCCTAATAGGAGAGATGCTCCAGTCCCCTCACCATCTCTTTAACCCTCTGCTGGACCTGCTCCAGGATGTTCATGTCTTCCTTGTACTGGGGACCCCAGAACTGGACACAGCACTCCAGATGTGGCCTCGCCAGGGCTGGGTAGAGTGGCAGGATCACCTCCTTTGACCTGCTGACAATGCTCTTCCTAATGCAGCCCAGGACACCATTGGACACACCGTTGACTCATGGACAGTTTGTCCACCAGGACCTCCAGGTCCTTCTCCACTTCTCCTTCAGGTGTGGGCTCCACCAGGTCAGCCCCCAGCCTGTACTGGTGCATGGGGTTATTCTTCCCCAGGTCCTGGACCTTTACTTGCCTTTATTGAACTTAGGTTGTTTTTCTCTGCCCATCTCTCCAACCTCTCAAGGTACTTCTGAAGGGCCACATGGCCCTCTGTGGTATTGGCCACTTCTCCCTGCTGTCTTTTCCAAAAATCCAATGTGTTCAGCTAATGGCTTCATCAAAACTTTCTTCTACCTGCAGTGCTAATCTCATGGTTAAAATTCAAATTTAAATATACTTTATTTATTTGGTGAGGTGTACTCTGGCTTTATGATTATCCATTATTGAAAGCATTCTTTAATACCTATTCCATTTCCATCGACTCATCTTAAATCATTTTTCATAGCAGTTGTATTTAATTTAAGGATGGAGTGTACTCCAGAAGGACCCTTATCTGGAGAGAGCAGAGGGTGATGGAATGTGATGGGACTGGTAACAGAGCCTATCTGTTTATTGTTGTTTCATTTTATACTGACCATTTTCTGAACATACTGATTACTTGACTGGCAGATTCTGAACTAAAATTTTTGTTTTCAGGTACCAGGATTACACTTTTGAGATACGTTGATGAGTTTACAGCCTTATTATTCTTATCACCCCTTTGGCAGTGTTAAGAAGCAAAACATTTCTAGGCCTTGCTGATTTAACTGTTGGGCAAACATTGGTGAGCTCAGCAGCAGAAGCTGTTTGCAGGTTCAGGATGATGCCATATGGCCTACTCTGATACATGAACCTGTATGTTTGCACTCTCTGTTCATTGCATATCTCCACCAGTATTAACCATTCCGTACCGGATTATCAGAATGCATCAACCATTGAATTATATTCTTTTCTGATAATAAAACAGGTCTGAGCATTGCTTCTTTTAGCTGCTTTCTCAATTTTACTAGATATAGGCAGATATAACTTTATATCCTTTTTGGCTCTCTTTTTAGGAAGGTAACCATGTGGACTCCTTCTACTGTGTATTGAGAAAGCTGAAAAAAGTTTGTCTTTTAAAATACAAAAATAGCTATCTTGATTCAATGAGAAGTTTCCTCCAGATCCGCGTTATAGGGGCCAGTAGCCCATATTCAAGCAATGATCCATAACATAAAACCAGTAGTAGACATTTTTCTGAAGGAAGTAAATTTTGTTCCAAGTGTGCTCTTTATCTTTTATGTCAAAGTGACCTTTCTTAATACTGAAAGAAATGTTAGAAATTATTATATAATTTATCAATAATTTATATTTTTTCTCTTTCTACTTTTTATTCCAATGAATTGGAACAACTTCTTTTTGTTTTATTAAGATGTATTTGCAGGAAGTTTTTATTCAAATAATATTTCAGACATTTGGCCAAGAGACAAAAGCCATATATCCTAGTCCATAAAATTAAAATGTATGGGATATGGATTCAGTAGACTCTGGTTTACATATGTTGTGATTACATCCATACAGCTCCTCCATTTAAGTCATCAAAACAATGAGAAATTAAGAATTTGGGTACATCATCTTTGTCTGTGATGTTTCAAGGTATAATAACTGCCTAGTGCAGGATATATATAAAGATAAAAACTAATCTTAAAAAATTAACATCCAGAAACACCACCCTCAGGAAAAAAAGAACAAAAATAAAAATTAAAAAAGCCACAAGACTTAAATGCTCTGAAGAAATCTTTTTTTTTTCTGTCTGTAAAAGCACTTTATGAAACATTGATTCCAAGATGTCAAATAAGTTTATCACTTATTTTCTTGTCTTGACATGTTTTGGTGTTGGCTACTGTAAAGTAAAAAATCATGTCATGTAACTCTCCTGTGAAAATTTACATGAAAACAACATTTATCAAACAAAAGACTTTCACAATCTAAGGAATGTTTTATCAATGCAAGCTAAAACCTTTCTAAACCTTGTTCTTGTCTTATGTGTATAGCAGGAAGATATGCTACTCAGATATTGATGTTGGCAGCATTGTAAGTTTTTGTCAAAATTTTTTTTCCTGAGACTGTCTCTTTACACGTTGCATCTCTGCATTTCTAAGGTTGTCTATTCTTTATGCTGATTGAAAGACATTGTTCTAATTGGATCTGGGCATGACTGTAGGTCAAAATTCCCTGTGGCCTAGAAAATGGCATGATTTGACATGAAAAGCATAAAGTGCAGTAGAAATTTATCTTCAGTCTTGACTGCTCTCATGATGCCTACTTCAGAATGAACTTATTTTATCTAGAGGTCTTTTTTGTATCATATCCTGGTGTGTTCTGCTGGGCAATTAAAGTAAAGGAAGCTTGATTAAAGATGAAAGGAAAATAATTCATCTTGAAGGTGCAAAGAGAAGTGCAGTAAAAAAAAAATTACACAAGCACAAGAGCTAACCATAGTAGAAAGATGTTAGAATCTGTATCAATGGCACGTGTTCAGGTCTTTCAATCATGTAAGAGTACTTCTCTGCTTCCCTTACTTTTGAGGGTGGCAGGCTTTTTGAAACAAAAAACCGAGAAAAATTATGTAAGACAAACCTAAAGAAAGCAAGTGTTACCATGTTACCCTATTTCTGTCTCTACTGAAGTGCCTACTCTCTGGATATACACACCACACAGGTAAAAGATGCAATGAAATTAGGATGACTACTATTTGGATGCAGAAAATAAAAAACATTAAATGGATGAAGAACAAAATCTAATCACTGAGAATGTGGAATGATCATATGAAATGCATTTGCACAAATGTCATCCTGGTTATATTGTGCTAATATTTATAGAGTGTAATAAAGAAAAAATATATGTATTGGTGTGTTATGAGCTCAGAATATAAATCTACCCTGCTTCCTCCTTAAATGTCTTCTTCCTTACTTGTGTCAACATCAGAACACAAGACACTGGCTTGTTTTGCTGCTGGATTAATTTCCTCCTTGCTCATGATGAGCTTCACAAAGGAGTCAAATAAACCATTCAGGTTACATATAGAAAAGATTTAGGATCACATAATTAGAGCTGAAGCTATAAAGACAGGAAGACAACTAATTATTACAGTAGTCTCAGCTTAAACTAATGTGAAACCGAAACTGCGCAGGCTTGAGAAATCAGAGTGGGTAAGTAAAGTTGCACTGAATGCTCAGAACAGTACTTACATTCCAGTACTTTTCATTTATGTTAATACATCTAAGTTCATGCCATGAATGAGTGCATATGCACTGTCTTCTGGACAAAGGCTCTGACCTGTAATTGATGCAAAGTAGCATACCTGTGTTGTCTTCAACAAACACATGTTGCAGAAGGTCAGCAGCAGCCTTCCTCTGTGTGATAATCACAAGGAGTCTGACTTGGTAGATTGAAATATGGAGTGAACCAAACAATGAAAAACAGTAGCCTAGTACTGACCCAAAGAAGACTGAGAATTAAGTAAATGACTAAAAGGAAAGGGTTAGAAAAAAATGGCAGGTCGGCTTTCTGGCTAAAGCATCTGTGATTCCAGATTATCATATGAAAATCAACTGTTTATAGCTTTAGCATCCTAAATTTACTACAATTTTTATTAAAAGAATCCTTTGGTCTCTTAGGACTAAATCAAGATTTTAAAACTTTGAAGACTTGGGACACTGAAACTTTTCTTCATTTTCTTTGAGTATCAGGGAAGAAAATTTACTGATGCCTGACCTAAACTTGAGCCTGACAATTTATAATATAGACATGGCTGTTTTATGTGTTCTTCCCTGTTTCTAACAATAGGAACAGTGAAATACAAACCACCAAACTCTGGCTTAGTTTTTTGCTGCTTTGAGAATGCACCAATGCTTGATGTGTTCAGCAATCTCTTTATCAGGCAGTTTATCAAGCAATCCTTCACTTCTTGTACAATTTACAATCAACAGCCAATACAGGTGAAATCTCAAAATGGACTCTCACATGTTCACTGGTCATGGCCAAACTGTTGGCATGGGACTGATTGTGTCCTTCTCTACTCCAGATAACACATTAAATTCTTTTTATTTCAGGCCATGAGCAATTAGATGATAAAAAGCATCAATGAGTCTGTTGTCAAAGGAAAGCAGGATTAGTGAGGACACTGACAAATGCAGGACAGTTTGTCTTCTGAAGCAGCACTCTCCTGGGTTTGTAACACCTGGAGCTTCTTCAAGATATATAACTTTGTTCCAAAACAAAATATGTTCAGGGCTCCATGTAGCAAGGGTTAAATGATGTGGGGAAAAAGGGCACTAATCAGAGAGGAAGTATATTGAGTCAGCTGGTGGAAGATACTTGGCAAGGGGTAGGATGGGAGTTGGGAGGGGGGAAGGGGAAGAGGGAAAGGGATTGGGCAGGATCACAAGAAACCTAAGAAGGTCAGATGACTGCTCACTGGTAGCAGGAAAACTTTTGCAAGGTTTGATTCTAAAAACTGATGCCATGATTTTAGAACTCATGTGCTTTTTTTTTTTTTTAAATCAGGAACATGTATTTCACATAACAGATTGCATTTCAAAATAACTCTCAAGGGAATACATAACTGATGAGAATTCATTATTTAGCAGACTGACAAGCAGCGAGTTATTTTTAAAATGACTAGCATAAGGACAGGTGAATGAATCTCATATAAACTAATCTATATGAATTATTTAAAATGAGATTAGATTAAATGTTAATCATCCACTCCGCTATTGAAACATTGCATAGTTACTGGTTTTATTCACTGATAAATAGGTTCAGTGAATTGAAAAGTAACATTTCATATTTTCCATGAGACAGGTATATCTAGATGCCCATACCTTTCCTCTCCTTATGGTTTAGATTTTGAAATAAAGGATCCCCTACAAAAAGGCTACCATAAATAAAAGAATAAACCAAAAAAGGAATAATATGAGGACTAATAAATATGAAGGCACTAGTGAAATTAATAGACCCAGCCTTAGGGTAATTTTTGTTCTTAGTTATCTTGCTAAATGGTAGAGTGGAATATTTTTATTTAGGGATTTTCGTACTTGTCAAACCTTAGCTCTCTGTTCTACTATAGGAAAAACTCTTCTATGCTTCACAGGGATGTACCAGTCAAAGATCTATAGCTGCACAACTTTGCTAGTAAAACTTTACAGGTTGAGCTAGTGTGAAAGCAAAAACAGTGTGCATGCATAAATATGAATGCATTCATACATATACGCCTGCGTGTATAAGAAAAGCTACACACAGACTTTATAAAAGATGCAATAAAATATTCTTATACCAGTTTTCAAAAAACTCTGCCATAGAGATTTGTCACATAGATTTGGCTTCAGTTCCACATTCTTTCTTTGTATCTGCTCCAGAGAACTGTTTTCATAGATCAATTATAATGGAGAAGTTGTTGCTGAAGACTCCTCAACAGTTGATGCTCTATGGACAAATGTTTCAGAATTGTGTCGTCACACTAATTAGATGTCACAAGTAAAGGAAATTTCAAAAACTTCAGCATCTGACTAGTTACAAACTGGCTTTTAAGAAACCTGGCTTAGTTTTCACAGTTCTCTGTCTGAAAGATGTGAGGAGCAGGGCAATTTATATCTCAGTCCTACTGGTCCTGTGATTTTACCACTCACTGTATTTCTTTACAATGTTTCTGATATTCCTTCTGTCCAAGAGAACTGTAAACTTTAAAGATTAGCTACTGGGGCAATTCCTTACTGCAAAAGGTGGATCCTAAAATAATTCTCATGGCAGTGGGATCCTGATTGTTCTCTATGAATTATTCACTGTACAAACAGCATGTGGATGGATGCCCTGTTTACTTTTTGGTCTCAGTCTCTCCAGCTAATATCATTAAACCCTGTTTCTGCTTGTTGTATAATATGCTTTCATAATATTATTTGTTATATTATATTCTTTCAACATTTTTTAAAGAAAAAAAGTTAAAATACCTACTTAAAAATTCAGTTTTTGAGTTTTTTGTTTAATTCTTCCCTATTGTATTTTATTAGTGTTCCTGCCTCTTCACAATGCTCTTTTTCTTCTAAGTATGTATAGACATTGTTTTCTTCCTTTGTTTTCATTACCTGGCATACGCTAATCCTTTATTGCACATGTTACTTTTTAGGTATGTACACTTTGGTAACTACCTCTTACCTACTTATTTCAATCTCCCTTCTCTTTTCTGTACAATTTCATTCTGCAGTCCAATTCTTTCGCTCAAATTTCTTCCAGTTCTGTTTTGGAGTTTTAAAAATTTTTCCTTATATCATGTTTCAGTGATGATGAAAAGCTTGGTTTTATCTTTGATTAACCAATCTTTTGGTCAATGAGTTAGCTCCCTTAGCACTTGGGTGCATCCCATAAGGGCTCATGGAATTAAGTATGAAAATTTTGTTTAAATATTCTCTGAAGTGATTCTCTTGCAACAATATGTCTCCTTGCTCTAGATTTTCTCCCTGGCTTCTGCACTCATGGAATCCTTCTGAAGGCTGGTCTCACTAGCAAAGACAGAAGTAATGAAGGCCTTCAGTATCTTACCTTTTTCAACATCCTCTATGAACAGGGTTACTGCACCATTCATTCATAGAAGTACACTTGCCCTAATCTTCCGTATGCCACTGATACTGCAGGACTCCAAGCTGGGATGCGATCCATCCCGCCATGGTCTCTGTGATACCAACAAGATTGTAGCCCCAGAACAGCCCACAGATCTCTAATTCCTCATTTTTATTCCCCACACTGTGTGCACTTGTATGGAAGGATGTCTGGGGGTGAAATTAGAGAAACTGAAAAGTTTTATTCAAATAATATCAGAAGTTATAACAGTATGGAAATCGGAGGGTAAAATGCAACTGCTGCTCCCTGGATTGAATGTGGTTGGCATTCTATGATGATTCCTAATACACACAATCTACCATCTAAAGAACCTGGTAAAAGGAATGCAGTGGAGGCTGGAGGAGCATGGAAACCCCTTGGCCAGGCTCTGTTGAAATCCCTGTAGGGAGGGGAACTCAATGGTGCTTTGCAGCTGAGAAACTGCATAGCTCCTGATATCCAAGGGAAATAGAAGAAGTTGTCTTACTGTTGAGCCAACAACTGTGCTGAAATCACTCTCTTTGGATAAACTTGGTTCATTACAGCCTAATTGTAATATTAACTCACAACTCCATCCCAAAGCTCCCTGCCTACAAGGTATGAGCAGCCCTCATTGGGCGTGTGCTTTATATTTTATTGACTATCTTTAAGAGCAAAGCAGGACACTTACACCAATCAGTTACAAAGGTATGACGAGAGTTGTTCAAGCTCCACCTCAGCATAAAGAAATATTATAAAAGTAAGATGAGACTGCGGAAAAGTTAGAGAAGACTCCATCGTAACTGCTGGGATCAGTCAAAGGGCTGAACCTGTCTTCTCCCCCATAGGGATGCCTGTTGAGTGAAAACTGTACTCTATGCCCACTGAATACCTTTATTGGGGATTGGAGCTTGTCTGTGTATTGCTTTGAATATGTTCTTGCAGTCAGATACTATCACCGCCAATCCTCAAACCTTAACCTGTCATAATTTTATATTAAAAAAGAGTGTTATGTTAGTGTGAGTACTTCAGCGGCTTTGGAAGTTGCTGGCAGTGGGGAACATATTTGAACAAGGTGGAAGACATGGTAAGGGGTCATAAAGTGGGAAGATCTGCTGAGGGCTCACCCTTACTCTGTTGGTGTATTTCCTTGAATAAGTCAGTGGAACTGCCCTCCAGTCTGGTGACTCTTCAGCGAAGGGTCCCCATAAAAAGACACAGACAGACTGGTCAGACACAGGGTTTCAGCTTTCCTGGGGTGCTGGCAGACAAATCAGACACTAAGGGTCAAGGAAATCTCCCCACACTAAGGGTCAAGCAAATTTCCCCTTTTCAGGTGACAATTTATGTAAGGCACTTCAGAGAGCACTCCCAGCATGCTTGTTTCCCTGAAATTGTCTGGGTGCTTTATTCATAATGTGCCTAGTGGGCACTTTCTTACACACCAATGCTTGAGAGGACTCTGCTTCAGCTTTAGATTCCCCTTCATCTCAATAACCTTTCTCTGGCTGGGCATGCCAGATGATTTACTGGTATTTTTCCAGTCTGATCTTGTATTCATTTGAAATTAATATAAGTTTTGTTGCAAAATCCCGTAAACATAAGATTGATCCCCAAATACGTTACTTATTCTGGTTTCTATTGCAAGCATTTGCATAGAAATTGATAACAATAGACACATTCTGACAAATAATAAATTCCTCATTTTGTTTTACCTGCTACTTCTATGTCTACAAGGAAAACACTTTAGACTACCTTATTGTGTGCATATATTCACATTTCAACCTAGGTTGTCATGCTCATGCACCTTTTTAAATTCTGTGTTTACTTCAAAAACAAGACTATATTAAAAAGCAATTGCCAGACAGACAGTTCCCTCTAAATCATAGAGTGATAGGTCATTGTCATGGTTTTCCAAATTCAATAAAGTCTTAATCTGTTATACTTCACTTTGCATTTTAAATATATGAAACTTAAAATCAATTTATTGAGGAGATAAAAGCAAATAGTTTTTAATGATGCTCCATTTACAGTTAGCTCTTTAATTCTGAGTACAAGTTTATTGGAAAAACAATTTCATAGGGGATCCTTACTAGATTTTCTCTGTGAAGCTTGTTTTCAATACAGGTCACACTTAGAATCATAGTTGGAAAGAGCCTTAGATATCATCTAATTCCAAACCTCTGCCAAGTGCATGGACACCTTCCACTAGAGCAGATTTCTCAAAGCCCCATCAGACATGGCCTTGAAGACTTCCAAAGATTGGACATCCACATCTTCTCTGGGCAAACTGTTCCAGTTTCTCACAACCCTCTGAATAAATGTGGTGAGAGTAAATACCACCCTCATATCTAAACCTACCTTCTTTCAGTTTGAAACCATTCTCCCTCGTCTTATCACTACCTCTCCTTCTAAAAGTTCCCTCTCCAGTTTTCTTTTAGACCCCTTCTAGTACTGAAATGCTCCCCAGAGCCTTCTCTTTTCCAGGCTGAACCTTCCCAACTCTCTCAGCCTGTCTTAATAAGAGAGCTACGATAGGAGGTTTTACATTACTCCTAAGTGGACTGCAAGAAACTCACATAAGCAACACATTTATATTCCAACCATAAACCAGCTGCAAAGGATAGAATTTTAATCTCTTCTTTGCCAGTGGAGGCTGCTTTTCCAAATAGAAAATTTCAAATGTGACCAAATAGACCTGCCTTGGTTTTCTTAAGGAATTTACGATTTCACTGTGGATGGAAATTAAATGGAACAGAATGTTCTTGGAAATTAAGTTAAACCTCTCTGTATTCCTCCCTCTGCTCAAAACAGAGAAGAATAATTAAGATACAGTATTCTTATATAACTATTTCAAACTGAAAGCACTCATATGGTTGGAAGCGATAGCATTAACCTAACTACCTTACAGACTGTATCATCATGCCTTCTTACTGCTTCACATTAATGTTTCATATCATCCCCACGCAGACTAGCCCCAAGCTGGCCAGTCTTCTGTTTATGTGAAGAAACAAACAGCAAATATGCAATAAAGCCTATTATGTTTAATTCAGTGCTATGGCAAATTTTGCTAAAGGAAAAGGAATCAGTAGTAGAATGATTTTTCAGATATATTTTCAGATATCAGTTGCAGAACTTTGGCAAATTGAAGTTAATTTGGTATAATGTTAGCACACCAGAGGGAAAAAATACCATTTAGTAAGTCAAGAAAGAAGCAGCCTTTTCCATACACCAATTTAGCTTTTTGCAGTTTAATAATCTTTATGGGCTATTGAAAGCCACTTCTTTATATGCCCTGGTTTTCAAATATTTCTTGTAGGCAGATCTAATGAGAAAAATATTTTCATACAATTTTTCAAAATATCTATTTACTGTAAATCTAATATAAATGGAAGATATTTAAAGTGCCTGTTAGGGAATAGTCTAAGATGGTCTAAGATAATTCAGGTGGAAGATTACTACCTGAAGCCACTGTGAACTCAATCTCAAATGCAAGCACACCTACCAAATGCCAAAAAGACAATACAGCCTGAGGGAACAAGGTATTAGCCAAAAAGATCTGGAAGGGGAACATTTAAGTGCTGATGAAGCATACATGAAACTCAGGCCTTGAAACCTTATTAGTGAATACAGATGGTCATCACCATCGGACAACTTTATGGAGATGATAACTCTTTTATATTCATTAGGACATACCAGCTAGTCAGTGGACATTTTTTAAAGTTAAGTAGCCTGTGTTTGTTCCCATAAAGACAAAAATGTCACTTGATGCAAAAGAATTAGAAAAATAGAGCAATGTGATAATTAAGAAAGGGGTTTTATGGGATATTACTAAAATCTGGAAATTAATTAGTTGTGCAGAAAGACAACTGTATTATCTTTTACACAACACATAACTATTTTTTAATCTTTTTCTAAAAAGAATTCCCATAAATGCCCATATTTTCTTTTGAGATTAGTCAGAATCATACAGATATATTCTTCAGTCATCAATTTTTACAGGGTTTAGTAAAATGGGGTTTTGCGTTTTAGTTACTACCATAATTAATACTACAAAAAGCTACAAATAAATTACATGTTGTGTGATTTTTATCTTTATTACAGCAATTATATGCCATGATGAGCTCCTGGAGTGGTTCCTTTATGCATTGTTTTTACACAAAGTTTGCAGCAAAGCTATAGTTCAAGCCTGAGTCATACAGGATGTTGTTTCCTGATAAAACAGTTCCACAATCCAGCCAGAATTAGCCGTAACATCTTTCTTCTGCAGCTTTATTTACCGATCAAAAGGTCCTCCAATTCTGCAGGGTAATCATTTATCTAGATGACCTCTATTAACTTCCTTCAGAAAAATCTGGATGAAGAGGATAAAAGCAGTCATCAGATTTATAAGAGCTGAAAGCTCTTTTGTTTGCAAAGGACTGTAAATATAAGAAATGTCTTTTCATAAAAAAATTCTCAGAAGTAAAGATGATGTTACATTTACTGAGGAAGACATCCAGACTTAAGTCTGAAAGAATTAATTTCAGTGAAAGTTACCCTTGACAGAAATATATGTTCCTTATCCTTTAAAGTTCAAAATTTGCATTTAGTTGCTCGTGACCAAATAATTAATATTGATCTATTTATTGCCTTATCTGCCTTGTAATAAAAAACAAAATGAAAACATCATAAGATTCTATTTTACATTAACTGTCTTTTTTTTCATTTCCAAAACACTAACCACATCACCCACTCTAACCTCAATAAACGAAACTTATTTATTTACTGAAAGCTTATCAAGTTTGTGCTTCATTACTTTTTTCTGGGTTCCAGCTGCAATTTGTCAGTCAGTCATTATGAGCTGCCTGTTACGTCTTCTGCCTGCAGCTACTTTTAGCCATGATTTCTGAATAAAAACAGGAGAGTGAGATATCACTGTATTATACAGGGAACTTAACTCCTGAAAGATGGGAGCATAGTATGTGTCAGCGTGCCACTTATAAACTGACTCTGCCTCCTTTAGAGAAGCCTGGGCAAAATGGTTCACCACAAAGCTCACATGATTTCACTCATCATTTCTGTTCACTGTTTTCACCATGGAGGGAAAATATTTCAGATATGTCAATGCATGATTCTTTGTTTCAGCATCTGCATCTGATGTTAGCTGATTATCACTGTACATCTAGAAAGAAGTTGG
Source organism: Acanthiza pusilla (assembly GCA_036630365.1). Classification (NCBI taxonomy): domain Eukaryota; kingdom Metazoa; phylum Chordata; class Aves; order Passeriformes; family Acanthizidae; genus Acanthiza; species Acanthiza pusilla. The sequence continues at coordinate 70,761,349 of JAXCHO010000034.1, forward strand.
ATAATCCTCAAATTTTATCAGTCTACTGTAAGCATGGATGCTCTTCTATACTTTTAATCTCGGTACTTGCTTCAGTAAAACTCAGCAAGCTATTATCTGTTATAAAGCAAAATTTTATTATAAATTGATATAAAAGCAAATTATTCTTGACCTCTCACAGTAGGATCAGATTCTGTGCCAATTTTGTTTGCACATTTTTCATGGGATTTCAAGAAAATATTTCTTTAGGCTCAGATGAGAAAATGCAAGAGTAGCATATGACAAAATAATAGACATGGTGTTTTTATGTTTAATTGTAATAAGACATGCAACTTTCATTAAGGCCGGCGTGAGACTTAGCCAGATGGACTAATTTTACCTTCCCTTGGATAAGAATCAAAAGTCTGACTGCTGCTGCCACGGAAAGACAAAAGGAGCAAAATTAGAACAGAAAGACCAAAGAAAGAATTGTGAAGACCCAGGAAGGATAAGCTTGCTAGTATTACACATTCATGGAAAAGAGGTCAGCTACCATTTCCCCAGACGACACACCTGTCCTTTTCTCTTATTCCGGCTGAAATTAATAAATCCTTTTTAATATGAAGGAAAAGGTGATTTTAAATCCTTATTGTAGATTTCCCATATATTCACACATCTGACTAAATATCTTTAGGAGCAGGATCACGTTTCCATTAAATATACAGTACATTTATTTCCAAGAAAACAAAGAGTACTGGGGTCGGCATGAGCTGTTGTACCTTAGGGCAAACTAACTTTTGCCAGCTAAGAGATTATTGTGGAATTGGGCTCATTCTTATCTCCAGTTTGCAGCTCCTTCCTTCACCTGTCTGTTAATTGCCTCTGACATGCCATGGTGACAATTAACCCAATATCTCTGGCATATAAGAGCTCTCCAAACTGCTACTTCCCCTCTAAAACTGGTACTCTCCTCTTTAATGAGGGGAATCGTGGAACCAGTTTTCTGTAGTGCTATAAGGAGTTCAATTTTAAATTGTAATTTAAGGCATCAACTGTAAAGTTTGTTTTTAAAAAGGAAATGAGTTAAATCAGCCTAGATGAGCACGTAGAAATTAGATAAAAATATAAATATTATGACTACTTAGCACTGCCAAAAAGATAAGTAATCCACAGAACCATATAAAATTAAATTTATGAAACCAGGATTTATACAGAAATTATATTTTGAGTCTTAGTTTGACTTCTAGTCTTGTTGCATAATCCAGTTAGTTCAGCAATGATATCTCCTTCATCTGGAAATACTTAGTAATGCCCATATGAATGCTCATATCTGTGTGTTTGTCCAGTGGTGCCACTTCTTTTTGTGACAAATCACACTAATATTACAAATACAATATGAAACTGAGGGGTTTGGTATTAGGAGCTTACTAAGCCCTGTACCTATGCATCAACTATTAGCTAAACCATAGGAGAAAAATCTTGCAGGTGCAGGAAACACACTTCTGGTGTCCCCAGACACACACTACTGCACTCAGAGCAATAGTCCTTAGTGTAAGTACTGCACAGGAAGCAGGAGGCTGGAGCTGGCAATGGGAGGTAGCAAGGCTTGATGTCAAGACATCTATGACCATTGAAAAATATTTCTGAGTATAATACTGATCTTCAGAGAACACAGAAATCTGAGAATGTAGCAAGTTAATTGTCAACTGCTTGTCCACCCTCTCCCAGACTGAGTTCTTTTTGTGAGATGCTCAAAGCACCAGCAAAAAATACCTAGGATTCGGGGTTTTTTTAGATTCTCCTTGAAAGGCAAGACAGAAAGGTTAGGGGAGATATTATTAATCTTGCTTGTGGGTGTTTATGTGGGCTGTTTAGCTGGTTTACTTTACTTAGATAATAAAGTACAATGAAATCCAATGTGGAAATTCGTCCAAAGGATGAAATGGTATATGATGAATCCTATTTTAATGACAAATGAACAATTTCAATTGCCCATGATGCTTTTATTCTCTCTGTTATCTCTAGTATCTATCCAGATGGATATGACTAGCCAAATAAATCTTATCATTGCTATGGAGTACATTTTAATCCAATTTAGGCACACCCTGAACACAAATAAATAATAGACCTTTTAACATGAAAGTATTATTTAGCTTGGACTGTAAAAATAAAGAAAAGTTAGTCTACAAAAGTTATTTCCATTTGCATATTTTTGAAAAAAAAACCTCTAAACCATAAAGCCCAAGGAGCTTTATTTTGCTTTTTGAGGGTTGTTTTTTTTTCCCCCTATGGATCTTCTACTTGTCTAAGTGCTATTATAATTTTGGGAGAAATTAATTTTAGGAGAAATGAATGGGAAAGTGTAAGATGGGAGAGTCACACAATAAAAATCGGGGATCTTCTATAAACTGGTTACAGACTTCTTTCAATATGATGAAGCAAGTTGGATACACTTGCTTATGTTTTCCCTTCAAGTGTGTGGTGGATCCTGGGAGAAATGGTAGGTGTGCTCAAATCTGCTTCAGAGAGAAGGAGTAATCCAAAAGTTCTGTGCTGTATTGATGCCAAAGTAAGAACAAAAACCTGCCAGTAGTTGCAATTTATGCTTTAGGGGTTATTCCTCAAGAACTGACATTCATGGGTTTCCTAAGAAATTGCTTATCTGTGTCTCCTTCCTTTTACTGTGTTGAGCTGCTTCAAGAAGCTGGGAAGAACAATGAATGCCTGGAAAAAATATCAGATGTTGATGGTTTTTGGTTTAGTTGTATATGGTGTTGATGTCATTCAAAGATGTAGTAAAAATGGGCTGACCTTTGCCTGGATGAAGACAGCTGTCATATTTCTTGCCATGTTTGTGCCATTCCAAAGCTATCCACAGCTCATTCAACCTTTGATATATGCAAGAACGCAAATATAGGTCATAGTGGCTATAGTACTAGGAAAGATTTTATGCTAGGTTACCCAATACATAAATTGGTTTCAAGACAGTTTCCTTTCGTGTCTTTTTCACTTCATTTGAAAATCACAGAAAATAAGCAATTATCAACTTCCAATGAGGTACCGTGACAAGAGTGGATGGAATCAGGCACAATAGATTATGTAGAATTAGGAGACCAAATTTTTTTCCCATTTTTGTCATCAGAGTTGTTTACGAGAGAGTGACATCCAGTCTTGATATTTACATTTAATAACAGGTATTGGCATCTTATGGTCTGTGAAAAAAAGCAGACAGAACATTTCAGGAGTTGAAGATCATACCTACCATACCGCTTAAAAGAGTCCAACCTACTTACTGAATCCTAAACAATGGCACATAAATTGACTATCTGGAGTAAGGAGAGTTGAGGAAGAAAGTTGATGGGATTTAATATTTTTTTTTCGTCTAGCATAGCAAATACATTTTATAAAAGTAGTGTATAGGGAAAATCTAAAAAAAAAAAAATCCAGCTAAAAATAAACCAGATTTTATACCTTATGTTCTACTTTAGTATTGAGAGGGAAGAGTGAGAATAATTAACACTTGTAAAAAGCAATAACAGTACTGAGAAGCAGAGGATCCCCTGTACCATGACATGTTCCATTCAGACTGGGAATCTGATGGAGCAAGGAGGTTTTATACTACAGAAGTTATTAGACTCTGCAAGTATAACTTTATGAAACTGGATGGCCTATTAACTACAAGAGGTGAAATCACACCTATTAATTCCTCTTTACATCTGATTTTTGGGGAACAGATATTCTTTGGGAGCTCATTTTAAAGTACATAACACAGAAGATCTGGTTATGAAGTTATATTTACTAGGCAAATATATTGTCCCAGAGCTCATCAAGTTATCTTTTATTCTGGGTTGTTGACATACTGTGTAAGTCAATCCTAGACACAAGAAGCTCTGATTTGTACTGCCCTAAAGACATAATAATATGTCACATGAGGCAATGCAGAAGCATCAGTGATTTGTACTACATTCTGAAGTGACATTAGTTCACAAGGATAGTAGTTGTTGATTTTATATTTGAGAATGCACAAAAAAAGATAAAACTATACAGGTCCATACTTTGCTCTTTAATAAAAACTTTATTTTACATAGTGCTTGCACTTCTATTTATAGTAAGAAGGAAAAAAATGACATTTTGGAAACCGTGAGATGCAGTTCCAGATCTGGAAGTGAATTTTGTAACTTGAGACAATCTCTAGTGTTTATTGTCAAAATGATTTATGAGATGAGTTGAAAAACTCACTTTTCTTTCTGTGGCAAGGTTTCTCTAAAGAAAGATGCTGCCATGTAGCAAACCAGATGGATCAACTTCCCCATCAATTGCATATTGACCTATTTATTGAACTTTAGAAATTTAATATTTAAACTCTACTAAGGCATCTAGTGATGTATCTATCAAGATTTAACTCAAATTTTTTATTAATAATACTAAATGTTTCATAATGTATTTAGCAGCCCCGAAGTGATGTCCTTTGATTACCTAGCTAGTATTAAACTCCTTTCAAATTTGAAATGTAAGACAAATACTAAAATATCTGGTTACAGCAGACATGCAAGTTAATTTGTTTCTTCCTGTGATCATATATTATTGTCAGAAGAAAAAAAAATAGTGATTCCATTTCAAGATGATTTGCTTCAAGCAGGATTGTTTTAATCATGGGATCAATACTTTCATAGTGTCTAGCTGCTCAGAAATAGATCTCCAGTTTGAAAGCTAAACAATCAATTAATTGAAGAATTAATAATTATTTCCTATGCACTTGTTAAATGATGGTTTTAGTATAAGCAGTAGAAACCTGGCCATGAGATGTTAAAATTTTCCTCCAGTAATTTTTCATTTAAGATGTCCTGTATGTAGTAAAAATGTACATTACAGGGACCTTTAATACATATACGAGCTGTGCCATGACACTGTTTATTATCAGCTGAGCAACGTTATTAAGCCATTAAGAAAATAACATTTTTAGGAGTATGTTTTGATATAACTGAGCAATCTTACTAAAGTCATCAAGAAAAGGAAGATCAAATAAAGAAATTTATTTATGTAAAAATTGTACATTCAAGCTCATCTTACTTATCTCATACTTTTTTTTTCTGTTGGAAACAATGTCTCATACAAGATTTTTACTCATGTTCCCAGAGGTGCAGCTTCATATGGTGCTGACTTGCATTTACTCGTGCTGTTAGTCATGGTGCCCTGAAAACAAAATATTCATTACTCTGGACCAAACTCCAGGTCCAACGATTATGACATTGTGCCTCCAACAGAACTCTGTGTGAAATGCTAACTAGGGTTGTGAAATCAATACTGGAAGAAAAATACTGAAGTCTGGGGCTTTTAGTTTTTTGTTTATTTGTTTGTTTTGGGAATGCTGACCAAAGCAAAGATGAAGCTGTAGTCAGATAAGACTACCAAACAAAAAGAGAAACGTTATTCTTGATTTTATCTAGCTTAATATGGAACTCTACGTTTCATAGAAAGAGCACACAAATTAAAAAAGACAGACTACTGAATAAAAAATGAAAAATTGAACTTGAAACAAATCATGAATATTCTTTTTCAGCCTTCAGTGTACTGGGAAATGGATGGCACCTACTTTGCTTCTAAAGGATATAAAACCAACCTATAAACATTTTTGCATATTGAAAATAACCATACATAAATTTACATTTGCTTAATCCAGGGATCTCAAGTGGCAGCAGTGAGGATGATGGCCTTGCTTAAGTCAACTACATGAACACTTAACTTTATGCTATGCAAATATTAATCCATAGTACGTTTACCTCTGCATTGGTTTCTTGCTATTCATATCGCAATTGCCAGTGGAACTAGAACTTTACTATATTTAACATTTTCCCAATTCGAGAATCTAAAAGTCTAACTTAATTAGGATAGTGATTAATTTATCAACTATATAAACTGGTGTCTCAGATATTCCAAACAGAGATTCAAGCCTTCAATCATGAGTGCACTTCTACATTTTCACTATATTATAAACTATCAAGAATTGTATGATGTTTACTCTTGTTCATCATATAACTTCAGCTTTTAGGCACAGATTCTCTTCCTTTTTTAACTGAACCCCATTTGGGGTAATTCTGTGATTGCACAGCAAACACAGAAATGTAGTCTCTCAATATTCAGCCTAACTGTACTGAGAACCGAGGCTCCTCAGTCTGATCTCCAGATCTCTAGCTGGCTGGGTTTCTAGACAGCTGGCAAATTTTGGACACCACAGCAGCAATCACAAAACAGGTATGGACTTTGATGCAAATCTGATTTTCATGAATATGATTTGTTTATTTTTGTCATTTTTAAAAGGTGTTGTGAATTTAGATGAAATATAAATACTCTTTGCTAATTGTTTTTTTTCTTTTACGAGCTTATTCACTTTTAACTAGCCAGTAGAGTCAAATGCAAAAGGTATTTCATCATTGCTTGTGTGGACTTCTTCATAACTTATGAATGTTATGTGTTCCATCAGCATTTTTTCTAAACTATGACTTGACGCAGAATTGTATAAGAAAGCATGAAGCTATTCAAAACCTTAACTATAATATTTCAGACTGAAAAAACATATTAACTTTTAACAACCACCTTCTGGTAAAGATTTTTCTAGAAGGCTGAAAAATCAGAGCTGGAAAATACATAGTCCAATGATTCTTTGTTATCATTCTATAATATTTTTTTACCAATAGCTATTCAGTTTAAAGCACAAGGTAAAACACCAGTAACACTACACTGCACATCGAGCAATTATTCACCTATGATGTGCCTTTAACACCAAGTGATCACCAGAGTTTCAAAACTTGATCTGAAACTTACTTTTTCAGTAAAAGCTTAGATTGTATGTGTTGTAATGGTACTACAGGCAACCTGGGGGAAAAAAAATCTTGTGCAAAGTATGTTTAAATTTTTTTTATAATATTCAAAACACTTGAAACATGGAAGATACTTCTGCAAAAATAAAATGCATTCACTAATTATTTTGTTACATGGAAAAAAAAAAAGAAAGGAGGAAAAATATTACAGATGATCCTAAGTCCAATATAGCCCTGTACTTTCCTGAGTGTGTTATCTGTTAAAGTCACATTTTTTTCTGCGCTACAAGGCCAGTAGCATGCACTTTTCCCATGCTTTTCTCTAAGTGGCTAATGCCCTTTCTTATTCAGAAAATGGGATTAAACACAGGCTTTCCTGCTGTGGATAAATAGCCTGGTCAGCAGGTTGCTTATATTGAAAGTAAATGAACCAACCAGTCAAGCCAGGAATTGCTACTGCTTTTATTTGTCTCCATTTCTGAGTGTCTGTGACTTCCAGACATGCTGAAGACAATTTACACATCCCCATCAGATTGTCTCTTGTGAGAACTCTGACACCTCTGTTATTTGTCAGCATTTAGAGGTGCTTCCATCTATGTTCAGATGTTTAATTTTTAATACCTATGGTATGACTGGGTATCAAATGGATTTCAGCATAATTAATGTCTCTCAGGTACCAACAGGTTTTCATCTTGCTTAACATATAAAGAATTTAGCTTAATGTTGCTTTGGCATGGGCTTTCTTTCATCTTTAAAGATAACAAGATGAAGGCTCACCTAAAAGCATTTATTTTACTTTCCACATATAGCCATACCTAGATGTAGCATTAAGGGGAGCTTATATATGAAAGCATTGAAAAAGGAAAAGGTTCTGAATAATTTATAAAGGTGAGCTACAAATAAGAGACTAAAGTACCAGAATAATAAAATAAGCACATGGGGACTAAATTGCTCAAGAGCTGGTAATGAAATATGCAGCCTTTCACCTATGATGTCTACCATCTATCTTACCTGGTTAATATATTTTTGTAATCTCTCTGAAACATGTTATCCAAATTCATTATCAGTTATTTCTGTAAAAGGCTATCAAAAATCCCTTTTATTTGTTAATAAAATAAATTTAAAAATCAGTTTCTTTTTCTGAAAGCATAAATTCTCAGAATACTCATTAACAGCCTTGTTTCATATCTTCAGTTAACTTTAGAAATGAAAGCCTAAGATTCTCCTATAAACAGAAAATGTCTATAATCCACCAGGGTATAATGAAGCAAATGATTATTTCTGAAACACCTACCCTGCTTGTTGGCCCCTTAGCACTTCAACAAAGCACTCTGAGTCATTCTTATAAAGAGGTGGTTTGACAGAAGAAATGAGCCACAGGTTGGAGATCCTCGGGCAAATGCAGCCCAGTGCATATGGTACATCATTACCAGTCTGATTTTAATGAAGTTTTAGAGCCTTAAATTTCACATCACAGTTGGTGCTCATATGCATTTTACTGTTATTGCCTTTCATTTGCCAAGTAAAGATAATTGATGATCTTTACTTAGAGAATTTGTAGATTTTGGAGCTGTCTATTTTTAAGAGGGGTTTCTACTATTTTTTCTTTGTGTATGTGTGCATGCTTCCGTTTATGCCAATTTTATTTGGTCTAATGATTTTTAAAATTATTTTTAAAATAGAATCAGAATAAGTTCTCTATGCAACGAAGCAAAATTTCATTAACATCTTCATCGACATGAATGAACTTCTGTGTGTCAAAAGTTTACATTAACCTTGAGAAAGAATGGAAGAATATGGTCCTTACTGAGTATACCTTCTACAAAATCATGCAGAGTCTAATCTGTCAGGCTATCACATTGCAAAAAGATTGCATTAAAAGAAATGGAGGAGCTCTTGGTTTCTATTTCATGCTTTTTATAAAAAAAATAATTGAAAATATTGACAAATAAAGAACAAGAGAGAAACAAAGTTGAACAGAAATAAATAGAAAAGAACATAAAAATTTGAGAGATATGGGAAAACTAGTTAAAGAAAAAGAACAAATAGGAGGCAAAGCTTCAACTACTCACAATCAGTCTCTTCTAGAGAAAGATATATTAAAATGACCACTTGTACTGTATCACATCACATTCATCTTTTGCTTGCTCTGTTTTTGAGTGAACTTCCATGCCTAATTCAGAAGATTCCTGGGTTCTTACCACTTCTCAGACTCAGGATCACAGTCATTGCTTGTCTAGAGTTCTTTGCCAAAATAAGCTTTTAGATAATTACCATTATGCTTACAATAACAGTATTCATGAGAATATAGCTAATAGCTAAAAATTCTGAATTAAAATAATCCTTTTGCCAGCTTTGAATCTTCTATATCCTAGGTCAACCAATTCCAGATTCTATGCTTCATGAAACAAATATATAAACTAAGAGAAATACACATTTTAAAATCATCTTTAAATACTCAAAAGCCTGAGGACAGAGAGTAGCACGCTTACTGCAGTTTTTTGGTGTATGCTGGATATTCTGAACTGCATTTCAAAACTGCCTTTTTTTTTTATTAGTAATAGATTAAAGGGAATAAAAACATTTTGCTTTTAAAGGCACTATCAACATTCAGCTGACTGTATTTTAAGATCAGACACAGAGGGCTTGAATCCAAATGGCAAGTTTCTGAAGGGATATAAAGAGGAAATCTGCAGAGGCAGCTCAGATTTAGTCGCCTGTCTAACCCTTGAGAATTTGTCTGTAGTAATGGTCTTCACTTGCTTTCTGCTGGTTTTCCACTTCTCTTTGGCCTTGTTCCTCAGACTTCATCAGTAGCATGTCGTAACACAAGTGTCACAGCTATTTTCCACTTCCCCTGTCTCCCACAGCATTCGTCAAGTACTTGCCTGATTCTCTTACACAGCTTTGAAGCTCTTCCTCAATCCTGTCCTGGTATTGTGAAATTAAACTCTTCAGAGGTTTTAATCTTCCTGTTCTTTAGATGTTCTGACTGGGCAAATATTTTCTGAAGGTCTTGTAATGCGCCTAGCTCGAAAACTTGTGGCCTGACTGTTCTACCATTTCAAAGCTGAACTGCACACACAATAGTCACTTAACTTTTTCAATAAAGTATACAGTCCCTGTATAGGAGAAAGCATTTCTTACTTGTATTGACATAAAATACCAAATTAATTCAATTATTTACATCTATCTTTTTATTCGAAGTGAAAGTTCAGAATACCTTTGGAAATAGGATATTTCAGTATGCAGTCCAAAACATACATATCCATTCAGTTTGTCTCAACTGTGGAACTCAGTGCAGGATTATGATAATATAAAACAGAAACCTTTTTTTCTTTCTTTCTTTTCTTCTCGTCTCTTTGGTAAGCTATCTAAAAGGTTAAATTTATTTAGTCTGAATTCTGCACTGAAAACAAGGTTTAGTCAAGCATTGCATTGCCTAATGTCGCTCTAGGAAGGGTAACTATATCGCTTCAGCTTTGGAGTAGTCAAGACTGCTGATCAACTGAAGCATTAAAAAAAAAAAAAACATAGCCCTTCCAAAAGAGGGGAAAAGGGGGAGTCATCCTAGTTACGGGAGTTTTTATTGCTTCTACTGATGATCACACAGGAAAGAGTTGCTTGCCCAGATCAGCCCAATGTTCACATTTTTACATTAAGTCTGAGATGATTTATTCCATGGCACAGAAATATAGTGGAGGAATTGGACCAAAATATCATTAAAAAGTTGGGATATATCTATATTAGCTTCAGACCACACTGAATTAAAAGAAAACAGCTTACATTAGGATGATGAACCACCCTTGTTAGAGAAATATGTGATAAAGGCCTTCACAGATAGATTTTTGCAAAAGTTTTGTCTGAAAGAGATGCATAATGCATTGAAATGATGCAGTGAGAAAAAAGTCTGCACCTTGGTGAGGTTAAGGACTATGGCTGCTAATATGGACATTCTCAGGAGACCATACATTAGAGGGACTATAGCAGATGAGACACTGAAGGTAATGTATCACAATGGCCAGAGACACCAGCTTGTTTCCTACCAGACATCAGTAATGTTAACACCACTGTGTCCTGAACAAAAAGCAGTAATATTCTTTAGACTAGAGGGAAGAGACTGTTAGCCACCTTTCATGCAGGGTAGCAGGTGTTAGTATTTTAGCTTGTAAAAATGGTATATATCTTGTTCATTAATAATAACTTACTGTGCATTTAACAAAGCAGGGCTGGAAGGGAGTGAAAACGGGTAGTACAGAATGAAGAGGAGAAGGAAGAAGGAATAGACTTTAATTGCTTTCTTCAGCTATATCATGGATAAAGAAGACAGGACTCAGTTTCTCCAGAGGTGCACAGTAAAAGGACAGTGGACACAAATTGGAGCAAGGGATATTCCAATTAGATTAAATTAAAGAATTATCTATAATGAAAATCACCAAAGCATGGAACAGGTCGCTCAGAGACTATGCTGTTGCTCCACCTTGGCATGCACCTGGGTTACAAGAAGTCCCTGCAGTAGTGAGGGAAAAGTGTCAGGAAAACTGCACAACAGAAAAAGACTTGGGGGTGCTGATCAACAAGTGACTGAGTATGAGCCTGCATGTACTCAGGTGGCCGAGAAGGCCAATGGCTTGCATCAGAAATAGTGTGGTCAGCAGAACCGGAACAGTAATTTTCTTCCTGTACACAGCAGAGGTGAGGTCTCACATTGAGCTCAAAGAAGGGAAACAAAGCTGGTGGAGGGTCTGGAGCACAAATCAAATGAGAGGGCGGGGGTTACTTAGCCTGGAGAAAAGGAGGCTCTGTCTACAGCTACCTGAAAGGAGGTTGTAGACCAGTGCGTGTGGATTTCATCTCCCAGGTAATGGGCAACAGGACAAAAGGTAACAAAAGCCTCAAGTTGCATCTGGGAAGTTTAGATTCAACATTAGGAACTATCTCTTCACTGAAAGGTAGGTCAAGCATTGGAACAGGCTGCCCAGGGAAGCGGTTGAGTCATTATCCCTGGATGTCTGTAAAAGATACATGGATATGGTACTTAGAGCCGTAGTTTAGTAGTGGACTTGGTAGTGTTAACAGTTGGACTCGATGATCTTAAAGCTCTTTTTCAACCTAAACAAGTCCATGATTATGTTATTCTAGGTTCAGAGAGTTTCCAGGCAGGGTCCCAAGCCACCTGAAGTAACTCTTATGTTAGTAACGCCAGTAATTCTTCCACTTTCATCAGGATGTTGAGCCAGCTGATCTCCAGAGGAGACTCAATCTACAAATATCTTATTTATACAAACATTGAATCTTCATGTTAAGGACTAAAACAGTCTGTGTAAGAACATTAGTGTGTCAGCTAGCTAAATACACTGTGCAGGGAAGCACTCATCAAACTCAAATTTGGATAAGGCAGCTCAGCGGTGTAAACACATGGCAACAGAACAGGACCACTAGACTTGTGCTCTGAGTGAAATTTTTAACCCTGTTTCCCATAGAGAAGACTCATGCAGTGACCCACTTCCCAATTATCCCTGTGTCTCTGGCTGTGACTTACTATGAGGATGACTCATGGACCTGCAGAGAAAATATTTACCAAACAGTCTGCCAGCAGAGGATGAGGTAGGCAGAAAGGAAAGAACCATGTTAAATAGAGATCAGCATAATTGAATTCCATTTGCTTAGTGATCCTGCACCTCTCTGCTCTGTGCAGATATTTTTCTTTAAACATATTAACTATAGAAAAGCTGAAAGAAAAATTGTCAGTGTTTGAAATTATCTTTAAATAAAATAAACGAAGAAGGACAATACTTCAAATTAATTCAAATAGAAGGCAAAGTAAATCCCAGGCAGGTAGTCACCCAAGGTTGTGCCTGTGGCTAGCAGCTAATGGGTAGCTAGCCAGAGGCTATCTGCAAGTCTACAGGGCAAAATAAGCTGACAATTCCTCACAATGTTTTCGTGGTGCAAAATAGAATGGCTCTTCAGCTATAACCCCCTGGTGTGGTGTCACCATATAGGACTTGGAGTTCACCAATTGCAGCAAGCAGTTTATATTCTTCCTTTCTAGGTAATTTCCTCCCAAGTCCTGAAAGGAAGCTGACAGAAAACCATGAGGGAGTCAGAATTTCTGTCACTGTATGGTTACAGAGGGTATTTTTTATTCTTCAAATAGCTATATTATATTAAACTCTCTAATTACAAGAGAAAAGTCTGGGGCAATTTTTTCAGGTTCCACCTGTGGCAGTTGTTTCAGTAAAAAGAGATTTTTCAATATGGAAACTCACAGGTTAAAGTAGTGGCACTGTCAGACCTACTAAGGATGTGGGAAGATAATTCTTTTCCTCCTACTCTGGGATAGTAGGTTAGCCCTGCACTGTTAGTAGGGGTGCAGAGTTTCACATAAAATTTACCTTAGATCCTGAATGTATTTGTGTATTCATGTGGCAAAATGCAGCACAGAAAGAAAATATTTGCTTGCATCCTGGAAGTGGTATTAACACACTAATTTGATTCTGTTTCCAGCTTAATTTACCTGTGTCTCTCAGCAAAGATAATTATCTAGGGCATGACACTAGCCTTGTTGCATTGCTTCCAGTTTCTGAGCTAAATGTTCCTGAGCTGTTTCAGGAATCTCTCAACAGTTTGCATCTTGTGACCTTATGTCTATGAAAACCAATTGTTTATTTGACAAGTTCGGTCCTGTGTAGGGCTTAGTTTCGTAACTGTCTTAACCTGTCCACACTGTAAAAAACTGCCGTAATGCTTTCTTTTATGGGTTGACTTTTTCTTGTAGTCTTTCTGCATGGATAATGAAACTTGGAGGTAATCCAAATGGAAAGTTGCCATCCTTAGACCCAGACTGTATGATGTTAATAGAAGGTAAGAACTGTACAAAACTCTGTATTCTGTATTTTTATAGTACTTGTCTCTCCATGCTGTTGATTCTAAAATATGAGACTCATACATCAGAAACTGGTACTAAACTGTACCTTAATTAATACAGCCACAGAAGTTACCAAAACATGCATTAAACGATTGTTTAAAAAACTGGTGATTTTCAGTTGAGTGGAAGATTTCAGGGTTTATTTAATGTCCAAGATATCTTTGATGCCAGTGAATCACACCTCTCTTTCCATGATTAGGCATGCAAATTTGAAATTAGCTTTTCTAGGTCCCTAGCGGAACTTGAAGTACTAGTAAATCAGGACTGATGTGGTGAGGGGGGCAATTCTAATGTTGTCACACATTAAGAGTTACCTACTGGTATAAATTCTGAAACTCCACAATAACAAGTTTCTAGCCCCACATAATTCCCAGACAAACATCATGAGGACAAGATTATGGTTGAGATAACAGAATTTTGCCATGCACATAAATGTGATGCAGTGGACAATAGTCCTTGATATTGAATAATGACAGATCTTTAATGATGGTTTTTTGTTATCTCCTACTTGCACTACAGAGTATTTTCTCCTGCTCATTTGAACATTTGGTCCCTGGTCTGTCTCAGCTTTTCCCCTGAACCATGTACAGACTACCAATATGTGTCCCTGTGAAATGTTTGTTGGATCCCCAATGAAGATCTTAGGAAAGAACTTGAAACTGGGATGGGCAAAACACCAGTGGAAAAACCCACCTGTATAGATACACAGTTCAATGTTGGATTTCACTATTAAATATTAAAAGTTATATTAAGATGTGTGGTCCAATAATAATTTAATAGTTTGCAATATTAGACTTTGGAATTCATTTTTTGAAAGCTCCCTCAAACTGAGGTAAAAAAAAATTATTACAGCTACTAGTTCCTGCTGCATTTAACCCATTTTCTTGTCTCAAAGTATAGAACAGCAATAGAACCACACATACAAGCAATTATCCTCCAAGATTTTATATCACATTCATACTGAAAACAGTGTAGAAAATGAGTCAGGAAACATATTTTTGAAAGCATTGTTTCTAAAAATCACAAAATTACTGTCAAACATATTTCAGTAAGCAGTAAATGAACCCTGCTTGCACCATAAATCATTAATGTTTAATCACCAGCCAATGCCTCACTAAGCTCACTGGCATGGAAACTCTAAGATACTCAAAGGATAGTTCTAGCAAATCTGGCATGCATGGTTGGCTTGTGTGCTTAATTACTGTTTATGCATTGGCAGTATCCAAGCAGTTGTATGTAATAAATAGAACACTGTCACACTGTCCAGATGGTTTTAGATTCAGGGCCTAGGGAGTATGTTTGAAGATTACAGGCCTGATTTACTAACAATTCACACCAGCTCAATTGCTGAAAATCATGCTAATAGCATACGTTTCAGCAATTTAATCAATGCAAAAATAAATATTCTATTAATGATTGTTTTAAAAACCACTTTATCTTCTATTTAGCCACTCTTCAGAAGAGATACAATAGTTTTATTTTGGTTTGAGACATTCAACAGCTTTATTTCTGCAATGTCCGGTAGGTTTGAGAGAAATGGTTTCTTTTATACAGAACAAAGACATGTCCAGCAGAGATAATCCAAGTTATCTTTGAAAATTATAGTTTAGGTATTAGAATCAATATAGGCTCTTTAGTGTGGTGATCTGCCTTAAATTTACACTGTCAAGAATTAGAGGCAGAATTACATCAAATTAAAAATGGAATCATTAATTGTTTCAGTCTTTACTTACATATAAAAAAGAAACCAAATTATGCTATCACTTTCAAGCTGTCCAAAAAAAAAAAAAAAAAATCAGTAAATATATTTATGAAGAACTATGGTCTTTTTCATCCCAAAGCTCAGTTTGACCCAGATTAGTGAAGTTGCTTTAACTAGATTTCCTTTGGGGAATAAGAGAGAGGAGAAAGAAGGAGATAAATTAAGAGGAAAGAAAATGGATTTAGAGAGGAGACATACTTTTACTTAATAAATTAATGTTTAGAAGTCCTTCCATAAACCAAGAATATGGGCAACTTGAAATCAAGTTTTCATCTCTCTGGGAGTACATGAAGTCATCTCCAATTTTTCACAAGAATGTCCTATTTTAAAGATTATATAGGACAGTCAGGATGGAAATGAGAACAGAGGTGGATTTTATCTCCTCCACATAAACTGGAAATGACGTGTGATTTTCTTTGCAGGGCATGAAAAAAAAAAGCATGCTAGCAGCAGGTAATTGAACACAGTAAGAGAGATGAAACCAAAAAGGTTGATAAAAAGGGTAAGAGTAATATTTTTCCCCTACTTATGAAGGTAAAATCCTCCACTGTCAGTCTTATAAATTATCTTGGTAAATGAATCATAATTTAAAGTTTGGTTTTGATTCAAAAGAAAACACTCTAGAAACAAAATCATAGACCATATTTGGTAATCATCAGTCATATGTCATTGTATTTCAAACTATCAGTGATGAAGATGCTGTTCTGTAGCTTCCTTTGTCACCATAACAAAAAACCCCAAACAAAGTACCTGAAGTATTTCAGTATTATATCCAAAATAGTATTTATGGTTCACAGCCAGCTTCTAGGGTTCAGTTCAGTTCATGTTCAAAGAGATATCTGAAACAAATAAGTGAATAACTGGATCTCCACTGGCTGCAAAAGGGCTCCAGCAAAGTAGTTCGGCTGGGGAGAAGTGTAGGCTTGTCAGCTACAGCCAAAATATATCCGAAAGAAATAATGGTCCCAGTAACCCAGTGTGCTGGTTTTAACATCAGCAGGGAAATCAAACTCCAAATAAGCCACTCCCCTTCCCCTGTCCTTTCCACTAAGGAAGGGACAATAAAAAAGGGATTATGAGTGGAAAGAGCAATTTACCAAAAGCACAATAACAACAGCAATATGGTGAGGAAAGCTCCAGAGGTTTAACATTCCCACCCCCAGCCCCAAAGAATTGGAAAACAGAGACAAACCAGCCCCGGAAGCTAGTTCATCCAGACAGAAATTGTGTAGCCACTGGCTGAGCTCAGTTCCCACAATTGATTCCTCTGCTGCCTTCAGCTCTCCCCTGTGTTGTGCACGGGAGCTGAGGAGCAGATGGAAAGGAAAGGAAAGGTCTCTGCTGGGGAGCCAGCCCCACCAGTGCCTGGCCTCGATGGCTCAGCCAGTGCCATGGAGCTGCCACTTCAGTACTGTAAGGCTGTACTCACACTCCAGAGGAAAGATGGAAGGGGAGCCAGCGGGCAGCAGGAGGGACCAACTTTGATGAGGTTTTAGGAGGACAGTCTGCTTTGTTTCAGAAAGTGAGAAAAGATGGTTCACTTTCCCTTCTTCCCCTTAGCATTTCCTGCCAAAACCATGTCCCCAGCAATAGCATGGGTGGTATGGGATAAACCATGTGGTCACACACAGAGACTTCATCACGTTTCTCTGTAACCAGGACACCTAGGAGCTGCCTCTCATTTTTATTTATATTAATATTAATGCTGTACCAGTGGTGTTCTGTTACTGACTATGGGGAACTGGATTTCAAAATTAAGTACTACCTACATAGTTTTAGAATCTTGATATGGAAACTGAATTCAAAAGTCTCCTTACACATTAGACTTGATGGGTGTTTTCCATTAATCATGGAAAAGGAAATAATATATATATTACTTGCATTCAGTGCTTCATCTTGATTAGATGTAATTAAGTAGTTAAATGTGGGAGTTTCCTAGATTGTCATAGAAGCTCATATCTCTTTTTCCAGGCTGTATAGGACATACCTACCTAAGTATATACCTGGAGATTGTACTCTGCACTGTCATACCATACAAATTAAGAGTGGCAGAGGTCAATCTGCAGACATTTCAGTCATTTAGTCATTCTGCATTGTTCTAAATTATTAGTTTATATCATTAAAGGTCAGAGGAAGGGCTAGAAAGAAGTCTAACCAGAAGCTTTCAATCATTATTACTTATTTAAGTAATAACACTTTCTTTAAAAGTGTTTTTGAGATACTGTCTGTAGTCAGGGGATTTGTCACAGGTGGTATCAAGACTTTATTTTAGATGGATGGGGAAAATGAACTCTAAGGATTCAAAATTCAGAAGATATCTTTCACATTTTCAGTACATTAAAATGGAAGACAAGAATTCTTCTCTGTAATGTCAGATATTTGCAAAATCTGATGAGCACAGAATTTGCCTGGCTGATAATACATCAAAAATTCATGGGTTTTTTTCTCTATATTAAGACTGTTTAGGCAAATTTTGTATCAGAATCTGGGCCAGCATGTTGGTGTCCTTACTATATGTGCCATATTCTTCACTTGTGCCCTGAGATGTATTGCTTAAAGAAACTAAGTCATATCTGCTACAAAAAAAAGTATAAATACTATAATATTTCTCTTGCTTTATTTCCAATTTGTCAGAATTTTAATGATGATGACTGCTCTTACTTGATGCAGAAAAGCTAGAGATTCTCTATGTTGATCACACAGATCACTTTTGATTTTAAGCAAAACAAGTTAGATTATCTAATTTTAACTGTCAGTACAGATTTTGCAATCCCTTTTTTGAGAGATATAAGTACAATTCAACTGGCTACAGTTTAGACAATCTCTTGCATCCATTGTTCAGCCTGTGAATGCCTTAGTCTGGTAATGTGATCTGTGGTCCTAATTTTTGAATATGTTACTTTAAAGACTTCCCTTTTCTTCAGGTTGTTTAGAATTCAAGTACAGAAATTGTCTATTCTTACTGTGATTTTCACTGTTTAGTGATTCAATTAAGTGATAGAATTTTACCAAGTCTTTCTCTTTTATGGACAGTATTATTACATAGATTACCTATTTGATAATTTATTAAAAATTTTAAGGATCTGACTAGAAGATTTCTTTCATGAAATCTGCTATGAAAAATCTGTGTAACAAGTTTCATGTCAAATAAGCGTGATCATCTTCTTGGATTTGAAACCAAATATAACATAGTTTGGCATAATATATGTTGGTATAACATGATTGTTCTTCTAAACAATGTAGTATTTACTTTCTCCAGGCCCATGTTCATCTTAATTTTATAGGAAAGGGGAAGGATCTGCTTTCATTTACACAATAGTAGAGCAGCAACCACAAAATTAGAGTGACTCATGCAGATTTACAATGTGGAAAGAACAGAATTTCCCTGATGACATATTTTAATACGAATAGGTTCAATTTCCAACAGATTTATCAAATCAGTAATTTTTCATGAGTTTTGCAATAATTCCAATGACATATTTTTGTGTTTATCCTCTTTATGTACCTTTGTAATTTTATTTCCATAACTATAGCATCCTGATGACCAGTCAAGATAATCATGTACCAACATTCTGCCATTTGCTTTTTCCAGGAAAGCACACCTTAACTATATTTATTCACTTCCATTTGGGGTAAAAAAAAGTCTCTTTTTGTATGTTTTAAAATCCTGAAGTTAACAGTTTTGAATATTCTTGCTTAAGTGAGACTATTCCCCTATAGTTGAGTCTCAGACTCATAGGTTTTCCTTTACTAATCTTACACAAATTTATACTGGCCCAATCATGAGAAGGAAGAACTTTATGATTCCTTACCTTTCCATTTGCTCTGAATGATGGAAGACCAGCTGACAGATCTGGTAAAAGGAAAAGAGAGGAAAGAACATGGGAGGCAAAATGGAAGCAGGCAGGGTAATGGGGAAGAAAGTTGTCAGAATTGTGAGGTACAGACTCTGCATGAAGAATGGGATTGAAATGTGGGAACCTGATGACCCCTTGTCAAAAGCAGTTCGGAAATAGGATAAATATGAATAAATGGTCAGTGATGTGGTTACAGAGAATCATCATGGACTTGAAAAAAGGGACCAAATTAAACGAGAATAGGCAACTTGAGTTCCGAATATCAAGTTATGCAAGGTGAGGTCTACATGCATGATGGAACTGAACCAAAACACAGGTGAGTTAACATCAGCTCAAGTACTGCAGTCCTGAAAGCAGACTAGCAGAGGCGTAAGGCCACTCTGACTATGAAATATACTTTTTTCCTTTCTGTATTAAAAATAGCTTGGTCCCCATTGCCCCTGACAGTTCTTCACTATCCTCTGTTTAATGTGCAAATGGGATTAAAGGCATTGCTACAAAAATACTATTTTTAAGAAATCACAAATTTATTAAAACATATTTATTAAATACATCACATGAAAGGGAAGACCAATGAGACAGGTAGCAGAGGAAAAGGATACAAGTCTTAAAAGTTAATTGTCTGCAGCAGTTGAGCTAGATATCATTTTAGCTGAAAAGGGATTTTCTCTCTTGGCTGGATTTTCAAAGTGCAACCATGTGTACAGATACTTAAACTACAGTACCATTCCTTTTCTCAGGCACAAGCCACTGAAAAGCAGTACTTAAAGATGCTATGAAATGTATTTACTTAAAGGATCTGTCTAGAAGTTGTCATCTCTTTACATTCTTATCTTAGGTTTTGATAAGCTGTATCACAAGTCCAATATATTCTCGTTTCCTTGTGACACTGTGCTTTTATATCCAAGGGAGACTAGTGAGATAGCTGTATAAAGGTCGTCAGGAGGACATAATGGGAAAATATCTTTCTGGGTCTTCTTCTGGATATATAGAACAGTTTTATTTAGTTGAAAAATAAAGATTTAAAATTGTAAAATGAGAAAAAAGTATCATCTTTTCATGGCTAATGGTGGTATAGTAATATGCTCAAGAACACAAGTAGGTCATATGCTATTTTTCGACTAGCGGCATTATTAAGTAATGACCTAAAAATATTGACATTTGTAAGATATAAAAGAACATTCTTGTACCACTGACTGAAGTTGTGCATTTATCTCCTTTCACTCTTTTCTTCAAGTGAAGTTGTACAGTGATATCATCCAAATGGCTATCAATTGCAAAGGCTATAAATGCTGCAATAACAAAGTTAATAGGATAATTCCAAGTTGTCATTCTGAAATACTGATTAAAGCAATTGTTAAATTGAAATGGCTATGCCTGTTTATAGGGCATAAATTTGAAGACAATTCTACATAAATACATTAAGAGCTGTACTTCAGTGGCAGTATAGCCTTCCAAGGATCTGAAAACTGGTAACTAGTAACTGATAGATAAATTTAACATTACTCAGACTCACAGAAACAAATTACATGGAAATAAAAACATAAAATCTCATTCCTCTAAGCCTCTGAAATTTTAGCACATGTATTGGTTTTGAACAACTGGGACCTATTCATAAACTTGGTGCAGAAACATATTTTTACAATCCTGTGGTAAGAGAGGCACGATAAGCAAGTAAGTGAGACAGGGAAAGAACCTGGTTTCATTCAAATGAATGAAATAAAAAACTAGTATGAAATCAAAATTAGTATGAATGGAAAGGAGTTATTAGGGCTTGAATTCCTGACTCTGAAGAGAAGGTATGACATACCAGGCATTTTAGTTTCCAATACTTAAAATTTATGCTGCTAAATCAATGCAACAGGCCTAGACTGAACACTGGCACTGCAGCACTGGTTGTGTATGTTCAAATCTCTTTTATTACATAACTTACACTCTAACAAGTGTATTTTTTTTCATCGTAGAACATGATGTTTTCTCCTCTCAAATCACTCTATCAGATAAATGGGAATTCACTGACGGACAGATGACAATTCATAGTCTGCTTCTTTAGATGTTGAATACTGATACTATTAGGATGCTTCTCCTTTCCTACCATAGCCTGGAAAGGCAGAGAATAATTCTCGCATCACAGGCTGTGGCTGTCACAATAAAACTAGCATGGGAGCAAAAGCTTTAGGATTTCCTTTCTTTCTGAAAAATAAACATCAAACTGTGATTGCCAGAGTCACAAATTGGTTACTGTTATGTTACTTGGAATGTTTGGCAAACTGTGCAGTGCCTTACCCAGAGCTCACCATGTATGTTATTTACCCTTGAGTTAAAACGCTGCTGTGCATGGGCCTGCATCACTCATGGCTTTCAAATCTGATTATAGCAGCATATTTTAATTTTAAACTCTATGGGAATATGATGAGAAAATAGTGCAGAAGGAGTGTAAGCATGGCTGCCTGCATTGGCAACAGGCAAACACACTGTGCATTGTACATAAGCTTCAATTTCAAAGTCGTCTTCTGGGATTACATTAAACCTTGTGCCCATGAAACTGTCCTTTGCTAGTGTGAAGAACAGAAAAAAGGCTCAAGTCATATTCTTCAGTATAAATGACAAGTTCCCTATTTATGCCCACAAAAACCACATTTAAATATGACCTGAATATATTGTAAGCAGAAATTTTAATTTTTCCACAAATCATCAATAAATTATTAGAATAATTCAGAATTCAGAAGAATAACGCTAAAACTATGTATCATGCTTCATTTCTATAAAATAATTTTCCCAATTCTAAGCTTTTTAAAATTTATTTGGTGTTTTTAAACTTAATTTAGGGAACATTTTATTTTTAAATAATGTTTCTATTTTCACAAAAAAATACTATAAAAAGTTAAATTAAATGCACTTAATAACCAAATCCATAATTTAATTTAAAAATATATTTGGTTTATGGCTCACCTATTGATCATAAAAATATAGTTTAGAGACAATTTAGTTCTGTTCCTTTAATTCTGCACTTCCTGCATCCTGTTCTACTTTTTGCGTTGTTTGGCTGCTGATAACTGTCATAAAGTTAATTCCATGTTCCAGATCTGTATTTTTCACATAGTGCTACAGGAGGGTTTTGTTGCACTGAGCTGTAGATAGCTTACTCACTAGCTACTTGATGATGATAAACATACTCATTGTTCGAGAGAGCTCACCAGACTTACTGACAGGTATTTCAATAGTTTTCACTTCTGGTAATCCTTGAATTTTATGTTATATTTAGCAGTTGTTCCACCATGAGCTCCTTGGTTACTCCTGTATCTGCTCTTCTTTGCCAGAGTTTATTTTGACTTCTTAAGACTGCTCTGAATCATTGTAAACTTTTGCCTGTATTTGTGCTAATAGCCATAAAATTGATGGAACTCATGTCTGTATCCATGTCCTTTTTAAAGGAAATAGATCCCAACCACAGACTGGTTTTCACGAACACTTTTAACTTATACTCCCAGTTTTTTTCTCATTTGTTATTTTAGTTACGTTTTTAATGACCACTTTGTCTCTTAACAGATAGCTTTAAAAAGAAAGTTACATCTTCTGCAAAAGCAGAATTATGTGTTTCATGAGGGATGGATGGTGTCTAATAAAATGTGTTCACTTTCTCTGTTCCATTAACATTCTTCCCACCCAACTTTGTTGATGATGTTTTTCAGTATTAGAAAACCTTAACCCTGTTAGAGTAGACTGACATTCATAATAGTCTGGAACTATGTTACATTTCTCATTAGTATCCAAGCTAACCATCATTTTTACTGTGGCAATCAATGAGACCTACTAGTTTGAATTGATATTATTACATTTTGTTGTTTTATTTTTTAGAAAATTCAAATATAATTTTAAAAAATAATAGAGGCTTAATGTTGAGATATCAGGGTTAAAATATAAAATACATTCTTCTTTACATAATATGGACAGAAACTTAAAGAGCTGCTCATGCTCTTCTGTCTTCTAAAGTGATAATCTGTAACACATCTTTCATTAGCGTCTTCTCTAAAATGTCAACTAGAACACTCATCTATGATGATATCTCAGGTTCTGTTCTCCTAAAGGGTAAATAACTCTAAAATGACTAGAGATGTCTGATTTTTTTGTTATTGTTTATTTTGGGGTTTTGTTGTTGTTTTGGGGTTTTTGGTTTGGTTTGAGGTTTTTTTGTTTTTTACTCCAAATAATAATTCTGGGACAAAAGTAATCTTCTGCTATATTGTTAATATATAATTTTGAAAAAGTTTCAGTTTTCTGTGTGAGAGAGACATTCGAATCTTAGACAAAATAATTTATGGATAGAGATGTGTGAAAGTCTTGAAAATACTCTTTTAAAAAAGCAGGCTTACATATATTTTCCACATATAAAAATTCAGATATTTTGAAGAGTTGGAAAAAATCTTCTCTATACTCACGCATGTAAAAATGTGTGTTTGAAACTGCAAATGATTTTAAAAAATAGAATTGTAATCCTCTCAGAGACATTTTAAAGGTGTCACCATGATTACATTTTGGACTGCCCTTTTTCAGGAGCGATATATATTTTAATTTTTACTTAATATGTTGAAGGATATCTGAGTCTTGGAAGTGATTTCACAGTATGAGCTGAAGAAAAAACAATATGCATTTTGAAACGCACAGGAAGTGTGAAAGTCTTAGGGAACTCTTTCTAGAATATGATAAATTTTTAGTAAATGGGGTTATTTAAATAACTACGGATTATACTGAAATATGTATTACCTGAAGGACCAACACATGGTGTCATAAATTCAAAACAAAAATTTATGTAAATATTTACTTGTATTTATGTTTGGTTTTTTTTCATTGGAAATCTACAATGTCATCCAGGCACATATGTGTTGAAAAATCAAGTTACAAAATTTAGGTGATTTGATTGTCACAGGTGAATCAGAATATAAATCAAACAACAACAAAAACATTATCTCTAGACTTTAACCTCTTGGAGAAGGAAAAAAATTGCCTGCAACATTTCACTCTTCCCATCAGTGTGACTGACTTAAATATTCTCCCTGTGTACCCTTTCTAACACACCACAGCATCCCACAGGTGCTGCGGTAGCAAGGACAGACACAGACTTAGAAATGTACAGTACAGAAATGCTCAGCAGTCTCTGGAACAGCTCTGAGCTGCAGGATTGTGAGCAGCAGCAGCACAGAGCAGTAGGCAAAGCATATGCCTTCAGCTAGGCTTCCCAGAATAGCAACAGCAAGACCAAAGAGCTGCAGTCCCATCAGAGCAGAGGAGGAGAACAGAACAGGATGACAATCTGCCTATGCATTTGAATAAAATATTGAAGTCGTTTAAGGCTGTGGCACATGGTAGGTAGTGTAGAACAGTCTAATTGGACATGCATTAGTAGTGGAGGCACAGCCACAAGGCTCCCATTTCAGTCCAACATTTTGTAGCTTTGGGGAAGCCATATATAGCCATATATAGAATTCTCATATAGGACTCTCTAGTTGTAAGTAATGTAAGAAAGGAAAAATTCCATCCTTATCCCAAATTTAAAGAATATCAAGAGAAAGGAAGAAAACCGAAACACCATGCCCCATTTTATTTATCTGTTTTGTTTTGTCTTATTTATTTCTGAATGTGTGCGCAGACCACTAGGCCAGAATGAAAATTTAGATAATAATGTGAAAGAAAGACATGTTCCAGAATTCCAAAGATTCTTGAGATGTTAGATAAACACAAAATTCTCATGCTCTTCTAAAAACTGAATACACCCTTCTTTACTATGATACAGCAGTTCTCAAGACATTTGTGTGTTCAGAAGCTTTTCCCCAGAAAGTTATTTATCTCTTCCTATACTATTTGGCAAAATGATTCCTCAGAATATGAACCGATAATATTGTTCCCCAGAACTAGTTTTTAAGAAATACCTCCTGACTGATATTCAATTCTAATAACTTTCCAACTTTTAGTCAGTAGGAGTTGTGGGCTTCATTCCCTTTACCAAATACTTTGCTTACGTTCAGCAGAGTCTCATGCAAGCACATCAGAACTGGTTTTTGATTTTTCAGAGCTGGAAAATTTAAATAAAACATCACTCTTGTAAATTAGGTGCAAAGTCTCAGTAAGAAAAACAAACCAAAAATATGAAAAATACAGAACATTTGAAGTATGGTTCAAGGTGATAATTTTTTAATGTGGCTATTTTAAATTTATTATAGCATTACAGGTACTAAGTTTTTTTTTCACTTTCCAATTTTTCATGTTATGAGTAAAACTAAATTTTTACTTTAAAAATGCTGGAATGCAGTTTTTTTGTTCTTTTATTTTTCATTATACTTTATAATGTACGCTTACAAACTGTTGCAAGATAAACTTTTTCACTTTTCTTTCACTTTTTTGTAAACCCACATCTTCTGTCTACACATCTTTGTAAACCCACTCTTCTGTCTACTTGGAACATTATCTTCCAAGTAGATTAAATACTTGAGACTTTACTTATGGTTTTACGCATTTTATTTTAAGAGAAAGGGCTGAAAAACTGTGTTCCAAAGGTTGTATATCTTTTTTCTTGTGTTTTGGGTTTTTCTGTAGGTTTGGTCAGGTTATTTTTTTTTCTCCAAATAAGATAGAAAGGCAGATTTTCAAGGGTCATGCTGCTAAACCTAGAGATAATATGATATTCTTAGACAACTATTACGGGCCTCTGTACCTAACAAATGTTAAACATTAACAGGAAACTAGAAACACAAGACAGAATATTCACTGATTACAACTTGATATGTGTTGTCATATTGTCTTGGGTTTTTTTCTTTTTTCTTTGTAACTACTTATTTATTAACTTCAGTGCAGTAGTATTCAAAGGGATTGAAATGCGTTATGGAAGAAGAGAAAACGCATGAATTAAATCCAGAAATCCTCTTCCATTTTATGCAGATGGAACTCCTACACTGGCATGATTTTTGTACAGTATCTGCACTTTGTAAGCAGTGGATTTGCCATATCTGTTGATAATAGCTTTTAGTCAGTACAGAGTTGTTATTGTTCTAAAAGTATGCATTACCCATTAGGAATCTTTGAACTGTTAAACTGCTTTTTATCTCATAGCTTAATTTCAAAATTCTTTGAACATGTTCAGTTATTTATTTTTATCAGCATAGAAAATATTTCTTACACAAAATAAAATGTTCTTATAAATATCTTTTAATTTCCTTGGAGAATCAAGACTGCTCACAGACTTCTGCTCCTTTGATTTTCTCCTTGCATGATTTAATGTATGCTTCTTTCCTTACTCTTAAAAATTATCAGTGAAACGAGAATCATAAGGATATTTTTCTATGTGACAGCAGCAGGTGTTTTCTACTTTTCTTCAGGACTTAAGTTCATTTATTGTGTTGCTTAATATTTACAAGGTAGTAGCAGCTCCGAGTAATCATTGCAAATCAATTGATAACATTGCACAGTAACTTTTTGAAGGGTGGAAGTGAACTCCATCAAAGAAGGGTGATAAATCAATAAAAGCCTATGGTTGTTTCATGAGTTTTTTTTTTAGAATGTTCTCACATCAAATAGTTAGAATATCCGTTTTTAACTACAATGACAAATTAATATAACGTAAATTTATGGGCTCTTCAGTGTCAGATAACAAAGAAAAATAGTGCTGTTGGTCATCTACAAAGACTATCACAAGTGTAAACCGTGTTTAGTGTAGCTATACTGAGTGTATTTTATAATCAGCAGCAGTTTCAGATTGAAAGAGAAATGAGTTCCATCATCTCTGATGCAAGAACTGCACTATGGATCATCAGCTGGGCAAGAAAAAGATTTTTTTCTCACACAGGATAAACTTTGAAAAAGACTAAAAAAGTAATGTTTCTATTATAGCACAGAACAATTTTAGAACAACACACTTTAGTCAGTCCGGTTAAATTATTGTTATGGTCACATATTGAGAGGGACAGCAATAGATAAACTGAGGAATAATATTAAGTCCTGACCTCCCAGAAAAATCCTGTGCCCATTTCTCCGACTAACAGGAGTACCCTTGATAATATAAGGATATCCCATTCTGAGCCAGTCAGCATAGACTTGTTCTGTAATTGAAAATAGGACTGAAGCGCTGCTAAAGCCTTACGTACCATTGATAAAATTTTTGAATGACCTTCAAAATAAGTCTGAGAAATTAAGCCTATTTCCACTTTGGCTCTTAAGAATAACTGTAGCATGCACACTTCAAAAGTTAGATAAATCCATCTACCTTATGGCCTGGGCTTTCCTCCAAACTCTACGAATAGTCTCTTAGGGAGCACAATAGTGAGCCACAGATATTTAAAAAAATTTTTCACTGACTTTTGAAACATTGTGAACTTACCACAGCTTCTAATCTTAAACCAACTTCCAACTAAACAGCAAAGTGATGTACTCTTTTGTCATACCTATCCCAGTTTAATTATTGACAACTGTCTTTAGAGGAAGAACAGCCTGGGTAGGGCTGATGAAAATTTTGGTGCCTGAGAACTTGGAGCAAGTTTGACCATTAAGAAAATTTTTGGACAAACACAGTAAAGAAAAATGTGCCTTCACGATTTTGATAAAATATTTTAACTTTCAGTGACTACTCAATATAGTTAAAATTTGTTTGATTAGCATCAGATTGCTGTAAACATTAAGTGCTCAATTAGAATGGTCAATAAGGAAGACTTGAATCTCCAGATATTTTGCAGAAAAGATGGATAGGTGTCCCATTTTCTCAGGAAGAGCTTATTGTTGTTAAGAGATCTCTCTTTTTTTTTTCTCTGAATTTCAAAATATTTGTTCAAATACATTAATGTGTCAATTGTAACACATTTCAGAAATGCAATAAAAATATCATATTAAAGAAAGAAATGTTTTGTAAAATTAAGTACAGAGGTTCCACTGATACATTAAATATGTGTCACATTTTTAGTTATGGACTTTTTCAAATCTTTGTGTCATGGTACCATTTATGATAGGCTTGGAAAGAGGGAGATGACAATGTAGCATCCTAAGAGTCCTCAAAGTCTTGCATGCTTTGTTCTACTCACAATCTAAATAATAAGATGATTTTGTTTCAGGAACCAAAAATCAAGGGATGATGAGAGGAGTGACCCCAAACAGCAAAATGAAGCAAAATACACACAATTAAATTTTATGTCAAACTGAAAATTGCACTTTTGTAGTAAATGTGGGCATGTTGTGCCTTCTTTATTTTAGATTGCAATCAAGCACTGAGTCATTTTTTATAAGATATTATTTTAGTTTTTATAATTTTTTACCTGCCTGAGCTGGTTTCTACCATGGCTTCTCAGTAGTTTGAGTCCTCTTAATCTGCATATTTCTGGTGAATTTAGATTTTTTCTTAAAAAAAAAAAAAAAAGTTTTTTTCTTAAAGAGATCTGCCACTTCTGATTTTATTAGCTCTATCTTATAGGTGCAGAAATCTGAGATACCTAGAGAAGTGGCTTGCCCTGAATGAGTCAGCATTTTCCAGCAGACTGGGGAAAACATGAAAATCTCCTGGGCTGTTATTAACAGCTGTACCAGTGCTCTGCCTGAACATTGCCTTTTTACTAGAGCAGATCAGAGCAATGTGGCTTACCAATACTAAGCAGCTAAATAAATTAAATCCATTCAGATATTCTGAGCTAATCTCCCTGACAGAAATCTTAAAAATATCCCCAAGTTAAAATAAAAGGTTAACTTTGGTTCCTGGATTTTGATTCTCTTATTAGTAACCCTCAGGTTTCATATTTTAAAGAAGAAAAAATTAACTTCCACATAATCCAGAAGTTAGTTTTTGAGGAAATAAGGCTTGTTTTGCTTCCAGTCCTTTGCAAGGGCCTTATTTCCTTGGTTTTGTTTCATTTGATTAGATTGTTTGCTTTTGGTTTGTACATAATATGCAGAAGCTCTTATCTCAAGCTTTAGGCGACCTTGCCATATAGCTAACAAGTAATCATGTATTAATTATAAAACCAACAATTTAATTTTTACTCCTGTAACAAAAGATAAATAAGAAAATGGATCTTACTTTTCCATTCTTATGAAGATAATTTCTTTTCACATATTTACCAAAGACGTAGAGGAAAAAAAGTTAATTTATAACAGATTTTTCTTCTGAGTTAGGGAGTAGGTGCAGAACAAACCAGGGGACTTCATGTATACTTCTAAATTTTATTAAATTAAGAGAGATCTGTTCAAAGATTTCTCATGAAGTCATTATCAGTTTTGAAAGCCACTCAGGATCCTATATTAAAAGTTACTCATTGCTGGTCCAGATATAAGCAGAGCCATAAATGCTATGTACTAAACTAAAAAAGTGTTTTCCAGGCCTTAAAACAAGATGAAACAGATAAGAGGGATAAAGCTTTAGAAGGATAGATATAAGTCTGGCAAAGGAGGCAAGAAAAGACCTAGAGACCACCAGTGAAGCCCTCCAATGTACACACACAGCTTTGTTTGAAGGGAGGAGGAAAAAGGAATAAATTTACAGGTAAAAATGCCAGAGTAAATTCAACTACTCATGGAATTCTTGGGATGCTGTCAGGTAGTTCCTGTAGCGAAAACAACAACGACCAAATCTCTCCATGTAAGTAGTTTTGTAAAACCCAGGTTAAAATAATCTGTAAACTCCTATGGTACTTATTGGCACTCTGGTCAACAAGAGTTTCATTTGAAATGTCACTTTTTGAGGCAATCCTTGTCAAAAAAACCAAGCATCATCTGGTATCCTAAGACTCTTTTATGAGGTGGAGTAGATTACACTATTAAAATGTTAAGTAAATCCAAACCAGGATGTGGTTCTTTGCGTAAAAGGTAGCTGAGATATGAAACATTCTATGAAAGGATATTGAAAGTACATAGGCTCAAGACAAGGCCTGACTTTATCATGTATGAGGGCTAATAAACAGACAAAAAGTATATTTAATTCTGGTAGTTTTGAGATGAAAGTGTATGGAAGTTAGAAGAGTACCGTGAGAGAAAGTATCGCATATTCTTGTCCAGGTCTTATGTTCTTACATTCTTAGCTTTACACTTGTTTTTGACAACTTTCAGAAATAACACTAGTCTAGATAGGCCTTTGATCTGTTGCAACACGGTCATTCTAACTTCTAATACCTAAATTCCAGTGTAAGAATTAAGAGTAACAAGAAACTTTCAGAATAACAAACTGTTATTGAAAAAAAAGAGGAAAATAATTCTGCCAAATGAGTGCATGACAGCAAAGACTGTGAAGTTGTATATTCCACCTGAAAATACTGGAATAAATGTTTAATGCTTTGGTGTTCTAGGTTTACTTTTTATCAAAGCTAATTCAGAATTCTGTATTCAGCTTGTTACTGTCTTCATTGTTTTTGCCCACGAAACCATACACACTGGTATAAAAAAGTTGTGGGTTAGGAAATTTTCTTCAGAATAATATTATTTTTAAATCTGTCAGTATCGCCATTCAACTCACCTACAAAAAGGTAACAATGGCACCCATGGAAAGTCACAGAAAGAAATGTATTTTGGTCTACACTTTGTCTGAAGTGTTTTTATAATACCTATGAATCTAGTAATTCATTAGCATAGGTTTGAAGAAAAGAAAATGTAAATACTATAGATATATATGTATATAGAAATACAAGTTACCTCTTAAATGTGAAGATTTCAGCCAGAACAAGCCATCTTTGTATTTTAGTGTTCTAATGGAAATTGATTTTAAGAATGATGACCTGCATTTTCCAGTTTGATTGCTAACAGTGAACTCAACTGAAATTTCCTCATCTTTTGCTCCAGAAAGAATTCTTAACATGATATCTGTTCCTGCTGTCTTTAAAACACCATGATCAAGTGTTCTGAAATGTCTAGATT
Source organism: Acanthiza pusilla (assembly GCA_036630365.1). Lineage (NCBI taxonomy): Eukaryota > Metazoa > Chordata > Aves > Passeriformes > Acanthizidae > Acanthiza > Acanthiza pusilla. Next base: position 70,792,549 of record JAXCHO010000034.1, read on the forward strand.
CAGGAATTTATTTTTCCATTCATTATGAAATGCTCCCTGTATACAAGGAAATATGTTTCCAGTAGAGAAGCCTGAATGTGCCTATCACAGAATATCCAGAGAGATGAAAATAATTATGGCAGAAAAATATTCTGCCATTGGAGTCCTGCTGAATGTAGGCAAGAGATTTCTGATAACTACTTCCCTTAAAAGAAGAATTTTGAATTTAATTTTTATTTAATGCCTCAATTTTATTTTTTTTTTTTTTGCAAGACATAAGCTTTTTGTAGTATTCCAGCATCTCCCTATGTTCTCCCCACTACCTGCAACAAATAAACCACAAATCCTCTGGTAGGAACTGCATTACATAAGGATGTTTTTCCCATCATGCTCTTAATTCCCCTCCCAGAGTTCAAATTGGAAATCACATAAATAAATAAATTTATAAGGAATGTGAGGAAGGAATGTATGTGGAGAGATTATTCCAGCTTTATACACAGAGGAGGATTTCACCAAATATAATGAAATCTGTCAGAACTTTACAAAAATACAACTGTTAATCTTTACATTTGTAAAACAAGATAATTAACAAGTGTACAAAGCACAGCTGACATACCTGGAAAGAACAATTGTTTTCTTTGTTCTTTGTGAATGAGTTGGGGGAGATTTCTTCTAAGCCTCTTTGCTTCATTAAGCATGTGGAAATTAATTTTCAGCTTTTTTTCTCTCACGTTTCCTGATTATATACCAACACCTGTTTAACATGGACTTTTTATGTCAAATTAATTTCAGTGTTTATTTTGCATTTGCAATTGTTGTTTGTTAAAAATGCATCTTTGCGCTAAAGATTCAACTTTGCTCTATAATTTTTATGCAGTTGCTCCCACTGACTCAATTTTTTAATCAAATTAATTTAAAAGCTATTGTAAAGTTCTCTTTAAAAAATAGCATTAGGGAGGTCAAGATATATTCCATTTCTTAATTTCATCTCAATTCCTTCTTTTCCTATATTCTGTATTTTATTCGTGGAATTGAATAAATAAAAATTAGCAATATTGCACTGATTTGTAGCAGCACTGAAGAAGATGCTGTTCAGAGGTCACTGAGTACTCACTTCTATAATGAGCAAGGTAAAAGTGCAGCCAGTACTTGAGGTGATTTTGTTTTGGGAATCAATGCCATAAACATTCCAACACAGTTTGTTTTCAAGGCCAAAAGAAGAACTAGAGGGATTCAAAGGCATTTTTACTGTTGGCAGTTCTGGAAGTTTGTTTTTTTTTAATCTTTCAAGACACTGATAGTACAATAGTACTATATCACAACTATAGTACAATATAATAAAATATCTTGATATTGTATCAGTATTTCTCTGAATGGTGAGGGCTTGGTGAAGCTTTGTGAGCTGTGACTGAGCATGCAAATCTTTTAATTTTTCTTCAGCACTAGCTCGTCTGTTGCTAGAACTTTCACCCCTTGGTCAAAACTGAAGCACAAAACCAGAATTGTTTTCTATTCCTCACACCACACACCAAACCTCCTCCTCCTCCTCCATTCATCCCATAGAGAGGAATTAGGCCATCAGTGCTCTGACTGTGTCTAACTCTATGTGGTGGGCAGAGTTGTGGTTGACAAAATTGTGTTGCTATTGGGCGCTAAACAGTGAATTGCTGAAGGAGAGGACTGTGAGAGGATATGTACCACAGAGCTGAAGAAAATGGAGGTGGGGGAGGCAGAAGACAGAGACCTCCCAAAACCTAGCAGGTTGGGACAGTGTCTATAGCAAGAGAAAAGTCACTTGGTGTCTTTGTCTAATGCTCTACGGCTTCAAACGCCCCCAGGAAACACAGGTGAAATTCAGAAATAAAGAGAAATTTCACAATAAATCAGTAACTGAATAATGTAATTCCCTGAGAGACAGTCTCTTGAGTTTGGGTGTATGAGTCATGTAACTTGAACTCTTTGATTTGCCTGCATTTTTCACAGTTTTAATCCACTTGCTATTTTCATGGATTTACATACTACAGTGGTAGGAACTTTATAAATGCAAAGTATTCATGATGAAATAAAATGAGACTCAGAAAGTAGAACAAAAGTGATAGGAATTCCTTAGAAAAACTGTATTTGATCACTCTTCCCTTCTCAATAATTCAAAACAGTTTTACCTTCTCCCTTCAAAATGAGTGTTCATCACAAATCTTTGCCTGGTTTCATTACTGCTGTGCACGCTCTTACGGTCAGGATTCAACATGGAGTAAAACAAAAAAGAGAGGGATTAGAACTTTATATGGTACCCGTCAGGAGAATGAACTTCATTTCTGCTGTATTTGCTCAACACCTACCTTTTAAAATATTATTCCCCCTCCCCCCCACTCTTAACTGTTGGATGTATTTAGATTTAGAAGACAAAGAAAATATGTCAAGATCTGTCAGGAATAAGGCAATCGAGGCCCTTTCAGAAAAGCATGAACACTGCCACTCCTCTACGGGGATTTGGCAGGGACTGGCTAGCTGGAAAGTAAGAAGTATGGACTTTTTCCCAACAGAATGAGTTGGTGTAAAAGACAAAAATTGTTCAAGTACTATTCAATAAATTATTCCTATCCAAAACAATTTCCATGTTAATTACTTTTTTTATGATAGATCCCTCCTTTCTAGATGTATCATTGAGTTTATGGAAACACTGTCAAATTCACATCATTAAAAGCACCATGTTAATTTGGTTCTCTTTTTTATAGAATCTGCTATCAGCAGCAGCAGCAGCAGCATCATCATCATCATCGTCATCATCATCTCATCTATAGTTTTCTTTCAAAAATTCAGAACTCATTCCTCTCAAATATGTTCTTTGCAGTCTCTTCTAAGCCACAGCATTTGAAAAATATTGTTTTTCTAAATCACTTTACGTTAAGAACAGTTTCATGCAGAAATTGTATGTAATAAACAGTGACTTTTAATGACAACTATTTAAAAACACTTTATTCTAGAAAAATACTTAAGAGGGCTGCATTAAATCCTTTCTTGCCTTCAGCAATGTGAGTACTTGTGTTTTAACTTCCAGCTCAAAAATAACCCCCACTTCTAAAGAATCCTCTCCAACTTCTTTTTTTTCATGTTCCAGCAACTTGTTCTGTTTTAATCTATTCTCTTTCACTTCTCTAGTGTTTGAGTATTGATGAACCAGACAATCTATCACAGTAGTTACAAAGAACCTAAATCCAACTCCTACAGCTAAAAACAAAAACCTTAACTGTTTTTGATCACCATTTGTGTGATTTTATAGACATTAACAAACCATTAAAGTTACCATTAACTTACATTAACAAACAAGAGGTACCATGATAACAAGATAGTGAGGTGATGCAATGAGTCTTCCTCATTCAAGTTAGATTTACTCTATTGTGATTTAGACCTTTAGTAGAAGATTGAAATGAGTTATTAAAGAAATAACACTGCATGAACTAAATCCTGAAATCCTATTCAAGCATATAACGATGCATGTAGGAAGCTTAATATACAAAATTTCCTATTTTAAAATATATTAGTGTAGTTTTAATGAGACATGTCAGCCCTACATCTAACAAAAAAGGAATTGAAAAGAAAGGAATTGTTTTCCACACGATGGAAACCTCATGGTTCACCTCCTAATAATTTCCTCCCTTGAATACAATAATGATACTATCAATGACAAGATGTAAGAATTAGTTGCATGTTAGAAAGTGATAATTTGTGAAAGTGAACTCAGTATAAAAGACAGTAAATAATTTTCATGGGTTTAGAAGTTCAATATAACACTAGAAAACAAAAGGGTTTTTTAATGAAACCGCCCAGATACTGCCTTGATGTACACAAGACCAAATACAATTTCATTTATCATGGAAAGATGTTTCTATACTATTTATCAAAATGCAGTGTAGAGAAATATTCACTATCTTATTTTGTAGAAAGATTTTATTGTCGTGAGACCACACCCGGAATATTGTGTGCAGCTGTGGAGGGAAGACATGGATCTGCTGGAGCGGGTCCAGAGGTGGGCCATGGAGATGATTAGAGGGATGGAGCACCTCTCATATTAGGAAAGACTGAGAGAGTTTGGCTTGAAGATTCTGGAGAAGGCTCCAGGGAGACTTTATTGCTGCTTCTCAGTATGTGAAGGGAGCCTACAAGAAAGCTGGAAAGTGACTTTTTAAAAGGGAATGCAATGACAGGGCGTGGGCAATGACAGGGTGAATAGGTTCAGACTGAAAGGGAATGGGTTTAGATTAAATATGAGGAAGAAATTATTTACGGTGAGGGTGGTGAGGCCTGGAATAGGTTGTCCAGAGAAGTTTTGGATGCCTCATCCCTGGATGTATCCAAGTGTCTGGTGCCAGGCTGGATGGGGCTTTGAGCAACCTGGTCTTGTGGAAGGTGTCTGTGTCCATGGCAGGAGGCTTGGAACAAGGTGATCTTTAAGGTCCCTTCCAACCCAAACCATTCTATCATTCTATGATAAAACCAAACATGAAATTTGTATACATGGTGTTTTATGAATCAGTCACTATCTCATATAGAAAGCTAAAATAAGGGGAATTAAGAAGCTGGTATAAGGAAGCAAGTGACTGCATAGAATAAAAATAAACAAAATAAATCTTGATTTCCTAGATTTAAGACCTGATCAATGGTTGTAAAATTTCATAAAAGTAAATGTACTGAAAAACAGTTCAAACGATTTATTCACATGGTGTAATGTTTTTATGAAATTATATTTTTCAGAAGATTCAAGTACATATGTCATTCATCACTGATTCAGGATATCACAACAAAATTCAGTCAATAAATTTCCAGCAATCTGAAACCATCCCACAAGAAGCAGAGGTTTAATGACATTTTCAAACATCCAGCTTTATTTTCACACTACAAGCTGCCTGAAAAAAGCATCTGTAAATACCTGATAAACACATTTAGAGAAACTATCCAATTTTGACATTCCATCTTAAAAAGTATGACAATCAAAGAGCACAAGCTGTTGCTTCTTTTCCAAAAAGGAGAACAAATGTGTTGCATTAAAACTCCTAATAAAATTTAAGGAATAAAGGAATAAAAAAACCCCATGTTTCATTAAAACTTTTAGAAACGCAAATATACATAAATAATCTTGAACTCATTTGTTTTCCTCCACAGAGCTCAGTTTCTCAGAGACTGTTCACTATAGCTGGGAATTCAAGCATTGATCTATACATATCTAAGCAGTCTTTGATCTTGCCTTCTTGTCACAAGCATATTCTGCACACAGAGGCTAGGCAGTTGCCTCATTAATAACATCATTCAAAAGTTTTATATACCACTCTAATGCATTTAACTGAGTTACCAGTTCTTACCATCAGGAAAATATACCCATTCAGTCATTTACCATACTCTATGTACGTTATTGTGCATTTATAAAAATGATGAACTAACATGATTAAAATCTGTGCTCAGATGAAGTCTGAGATTTTTAGCTTTGACCACTGAGCTTTCAAATCATTACATAACTTGACTTTTATGAAGCATAAATCCTGACCCATGAGCTCTGAGTTTCAAGCACTAATCTCAAAGATTAAATTCCAAGCTTTGACAGCACCTTTGGTTGAGCAAGGAGTCAGATGCGACACCTTCCTCTCTTCCCTTCTGTAGAAACTGTCATTTTGTTGGCTCAGCTGAACGAGTTCGCATAAAAGCAAACCTGTAACATTAGCACATACAGGGAGGGCTCCCAAGGGCAGAAAGCACCTCCACCACTGATAAAGAAAGACATTGCTGTAGTTCTATACACGATTGATGAACTACACAGGTCTACCAAAAAAAACCACAAAAAAACAACCAAGCAAGCAAACAAAACAAAATAAAACAAAAAAACCCTAGCAAGATTTCGGTAAGAATTGCAAGTCTGGTTGAAAAGTCTTTTCCCTTTATACACCCTTGCAGATGTACAAGGTTTACCAGGGTGTGCTTTCCCACTAACAAGACCAGGATTCCTAGGACATCTCTCTAAAGGTGTTGACTATACCTCACATGCAGTTTTACCTTTTCTTGCTCAAAGAAAGTATCATGGTGGGTTTTTATTTCCTCTGCTTTTCAAGGAAGGGGAATACACAGTAGAGTACTGCTTGTTTGTCACATCCACTTTCTGGAGGGAAGATTTGGGATTTGTCCTGGCTTCTCTCAAACTCCCTTTGTCTCCAGCTTACTCTAACACAACTTTCCATAAAGAGAAACTAGTGCACTGTCGGTGCAGAAAATGCTTTAAGGCATAATATTGGTAGTGTCTGTATGTATTTAGTGTCTTCAAGTTCTGTGCATAGTTTATTTATCTATGCAGAATCTTAACTAGAGGCTATATTTTCTACAATCCTTGAAAGTCCCTAGACAGTGTTTATAACAAAGCAATGAACATTAGGGCATTTTGTATTATTGTAATATTACCTATTTCAAAGGATCCATTTACAGATAAAGAGTGTATAGCAGAAGTACTTTCAATATTTCAAAATTAAAAAACACTGTGTTCCTGTCCATGAGAAAAAGCACCATATTATCTGTAGATCTCATATGTAGCTATTGAAGTGTCCTGTTTACAAACTCAAAAGCTACTAGTCCCACGGTCCTTTGATTATCCCTGAAGAAGTAAATATTTTCCTGGGCTACCTATCCACTATTTTCTATTAGTGTATATTGCCACACCGGATTCCACTCCACGTAGGAAAAACCCAAACAGGAGAATATTTCTGTTGTGACAAATCTGTCCTAGTCTAAGTAGAAGAAACTGAGGATGTCTTGCATACATTTGTTGCAACCAAAGTGTATGCCTCTTACAGAAGAGATTATGTCTCATTTTACTAAGGGAAACTGGTGTGTGGAAACAGAGAAAAGCACCTGAACATTAGCTCCATGCTGTGTTCTTCATCCTGTTCTAATGATCTAATAATCTTCCAGTCCCTCTAACATTTATTACAATGCATTGAGAGGTTATAGAAATATGTTGAATGCTTCTTTGTGCAATGAAGATTTGCACAGGACTAATTACAGCAAACAATCTTAAAGAATTACACAATAACAAAAAAAAAGTTATTGAATTTGTCCACAAATACAGGACATGCACTGAAAACACATTCACTGTAAAATTCTGTTCCTCAGTAAAGATGTATTCATCTATGCATAAATAGCTAAAATTACTTGTGAAGTCAACAGATGTGTGAGCCAGAACCCAATCCTTTCTGAAAAGACAGTAAAAGAGTGTTCATTTCTCCATGCATGCTTATTTTGTATTCAGCCAAGTGATTCAGAGGGGATTCTATGAGACTGAAGAAAGCTTTTTCCTCTCATTTATGCAGGCTCAGACTATGGGAATTAGAGATACTCCTGAGAGATACTTTATGATTGTTCCTTGTCTTTGGAAAAGGGGAGACAATAGAGAGCTTTAGTCTTTGAACAGATTACAAAAGCAAATCTAAATATTTTAAGGGATTCAGCTGCCATGGTAAGGAGTTACCAATTCATAAATCAAATAAAATGAAATTCTTTTTACTCTTCCATTTGCCAATTCGATGACATAGCTACACAATGCAGACATTACTGAGGAAACTTGTGTTCCTCACTCCTATCCTGTAGCCAGCTGTCCTGTCTCCTGACCAAGTCTATTAAGCACTGTGCATGTTCTGAGACCATATAAAATCTCAGCAGACACAGGTGAATACCTCACAACCCATGACTTTCTACTTTCACTTTCCAAAAATGCCAATGGGCAATCTCTGGGAAATTATCAAGAGGAATACTACAGCTGTAAGGCACACTACATTTTTATTATCAGGTCAATATCCTGCACATCCCTGCTTATCTTTAAACTTCCAACTAGTTTCTGTGATTACCAACTTTTTTACGTTTCTGCAAATTAGAATTCAAAAATTCTTTCCATACTCTCTTTACTAGAAATGCGTATGGCCTGACCTAAAATATTTCTCTTATCCTACTTCAAGCAATTTCTAACCCAACACTAATTTTTTTATTACTTTTACTTTCTCCAGCGCTTCTTCCATATTTGCATTCATGACTTCCTGTTGGCTTTAATTCTCTGTCCTTTTTCCTCCAATTCTTACAGATTTCACCTATATCTCCTGCAGCTTCTCCCTAACCTCTATTACTTGGCTTATTTTCCCTCTCTCTCTCAAAAATGTTCAAAAAGGTGTTGAAAAAAATGCACCTTGCTTATCTTCTAAACCACTCTGCAGGTTACTTGCTGCTTATTATCAAAATTTAAACCTCTTCCTCAACCTTCTCCAAATTTCATTAGAATTTCTTGAGTCTATGCCTTCCATTATGGTTTGGGGATTTTTTTGTTGTTGTTTTTTGTTTGTTTGTTTGTTTTGGGGGTTTTTGTTTTGGGGGGTTTTTTGTTGTTTTTTGTTTGTTTTTTAACAATCTGAACTTAAATATGCTGATCTGGCTACATGGTGAGAAGTCTGCCATCTACAAGACGATTGCTAGTCACCACCAAACCTTTCCAGTTGATACCATCACTTCAGATTTCCCAGAAGAATGTTGTGCATGAATCACATTTAGTGATCCTTACCTGCTTAAACACCTTAACAGTGGACTTAAAACAAAATAAATTTGGATCATTTTACAAAACCAGGTCAAGTGCATATCCAGCTATGCCACTGAAGATGAGGAACCTCTAGCAGGAGAAAGATGGGGAAGCAGAGATAAATATCCATGAGGGTAGGACAGGTTACCCTGTCTAGGCTGCAGTCAGAGCAGAACGCCTTCTGGTAGCCTAATTGTTTAAATCCCAGTCTCACACTCAAAGAAACAAAACTGAATTTAAAAGGGACGACTAAGCTAAATGTATCATGATAAAGCCTTTGCTCATTTCCTTATCCTTCTACTCCGTTATTATTTCCTTCTGAAACTTCAAACTCTTTTTAAAGCAGGGATCTTATTTTACATATTGATGAAGCTACAGGAGTGTTTTCAGCTTTAAAAAGCTAATGACAATCCACATTGTAAAAACTGCTTACAGACCTTGCAGCAGTGGGGAAACCTTTCCTGCAAATTTTTAATAATATAAGTAGTGTTTACTCACAAATGAATTCACTTCAAATAAATACTGTACTTGTATGAAGATCATTTAAATGAATGCTTGCAATATAGAGACTCCTGTTATTTTTAAGAACCATGGTTTCCTACAGATTTAAATTATTTGAATGGTATGTTATACTACTCTGTGTGTATTATGTATGTGTGCATTATAAAAAGAAAATGGAGATGTAAAAATGTATGTGCTGTATCAAAAGTTAAACTGCTTTTTATATTGATTTAGGGTTTTTTTATAATTGAAACATTTTAATATCAGATATCAATCATAGAATATGCTTCTTACATGCAGATGATGATATTTAGACAGAGGGTGAAAATATTACTTTATTGTGATAAATGAACACCACATTTACAGGACAGAGATTTATTTATTATCACAAATAATGTGTGAATGGTTATATTCTAATTATGATTCTAGGAAACATCAACAATTAGTATTTCCAGCAGATTGCTTACATTATCAACATTATTAACTTTAGCAGACTGGTTCATTTTTTCATTATTTCTTCCTCCTCTCCTCCCTCTCATTCTCAATCATAAAAATGGTCACCAGAACCCACTGGTTTCTCCTGGGTTTATATTATTCTTTCTGAGCTGCAATGCAGCTCCCTATCAGAATCACTATAAACCAAGTATATATACTTCCATTTTGAACGGTTAAGTAAGATAGGCTGTAGATGAGAGGAATATATGAATAGAAATGCATTTTACTCCAACTTGCACTCATGTTGTGGAATACAGAAGGGAAAAAATATTAGGCAAGTTTGAGAAAGTTTAGAAGAAAGTATTATTGGGCTACTTATTTACTTTTACCTTCGCTTGATACAGCTAATATCACCTAATTATGATTTTCTTGATACTGATTCAAAGCTTCATTGTGGGATTCATACATTATTGTTACTACCAACCACACCACAGGTTACCTTTTAGGTGCTGGCTATGAGCTAGGATTCCTGTAAAAACCTATAATTCTGTCTCAAGGAATCAATAATAGTTCCTCTTAAAATCTCTAAAAACAGGACTATCAAGAATTGTTTTCTCCAAAGTCGCCTTGGTTCTTATTGTTTATTTCTCATGTGTACCTTTCAGAAATGAAAAAAAAGTTCTGCCAGGGACAACTTCCAAAGTTTTCTGATAGCCATTCCTCTGTACTTGAGCAAGTCTGCTACTGAGAAAAAATGATCCATGTCAAGAGTTGCAAAAGCCACAGGAGGAGGACTTTTTTCTTAAATGAAGTACTAATGACAAACAGTATCTCCTCTAGAAATTACCTGTGATGTTTCTCCCTCTGTAATAAGGGGTTTTTTGTGATCTGAAATAAATGAAAATAATCTAAAATTTTCCATTAATGTTGAGGCATTTCCCAATTAGATAGGAAAATATGGCCTTCAAAATTTACTAGCAGGCAGCACTCACTTGAACACTTGTTTCTCTTATTTTGTTATTATTTCTTTGGTGTGATTAGGCATTTAATTTGACGTATTTCTGGAGTTTGCTTTAAGCTTACGCAGTTCAAAATGTTTTCATTTGATGTGTGAAATGGGGGAATGGTTTAGCCAGTGGAAAAAAAAAGAAACAGGTACTAAAGCTACTGGATTGGTGGGGAAAAGTGAAGTCTTAAGGCAAGTGTGAGCTACCTTAGTATGTCTTTTTGAAGAGTTATGCTATAGCTTGTGTAAGGAATTTTGTTGTCTGCCATGGAAACACTGCATGTGTCAAAGTAAGCATAATCAAATACAAATAGCAATGAAGTGCTTGGTTTTTTGACTCTTGTCACAATAGCAAAGTTACCCATTACAGAGTGAGCACAAACTTGTCCCTCTCAGAGAAAGGTGTATTTTAACAGAAAAGCAGAAGCTTTCTTGATATCTAAATTGTTAATGCTCTTGAACAGCATGGGTTTTATTGTCAGAAGGGTTGGGGACCTATAAGAAAATTTTGCGATCACTTAGATTTTCTGAAGATCAGACTGTAGCAGGTTCTTACATAGAACCTGTTTTCATGGACAATTTGTGATTTGGGTTTTTTTTTTTTTTTTTTTTTTTTTAATTATAGCTGGAACACACACTGAAAATTTGCAGACTTCATTCTTTTGAGGGAGATGATAGTTGGCAAGCAGAATATAGATTGAATTAAGCATCAGTGGTCTTTGCAGAAATTATCTACCTAAAGGAGCTAGCAGATTTGAAGAATCTTGATTTTTCCAGATTTATTCATGCTCAAACTGCTGCTTTAATCTCAAAGAAAGTAACAGGATTTACTTGGATGGCTTTGTACATCTTGTCTCCATTTGCTTGTTATGTACTCAATTCACATCCAACAAAATAACAGAGACTTATTGGCAGCTACCAAAAAAAGATTTTAAAAATTTAAAGTTTGGAAACATACACTTCAAAGACATTTGGCTTTAGAATTATAAATTATTCTAGTTATATAATTTCTGTTAAAAGCAATTCCATTTTTATGTTTCATGATAACTGTATTTCAGGCTGGAGTGTGCCTTTGGGCATTATCCTGTAATGGAAGTAATTTGTGATGTAAACCAGAAGGAGGATCATTCCCAAGAACAGTCTTTCAGGCTTTCTCCCTGCTGGCTAGAGGGAAGGGAATGTGCTGTGTCATTTACAGGGTGCAAGGTGCTCAGAAAGCTGCACCAATGCAGAGATTTAGCTACCTGACAGAACCAAACACAAACCCCCAATAATCTCAGTGCAGCTGCACTGAGAAAGATGGAGAAAGCAAAATATGCCTAGATGGCCTCACAAGGTGATTTAGCCCAAAGGAGTGCAATGGCATGCTGTCCTAGAATATAAAACTTGACAAGTAGGAGATGGAGAAAATAAGTTGTGATTGTGAAAAAGAGTTTGTGTTGGGATAAAAATAAGAGAAGATAAAGTAATAAATGCTATTCAGAGTACCAATATAATTTTTTTTTCAGAATGACTGGCCTCAAGTTACCTGATGTAATTATAAAATGAGTCTTCTCTTGTCTAGAAATACTCTGCATTGGTGAAGGGCAGATGGGATGGCAGAGGTTAGAGTCAGACATGCTCTATTACAAATAGTCTGTCCATTTAAAAAAAAAAAAAGGTAAAATGTATATAATTTTATTTGAAGGAGTTTTTTACCTGTATTTTGCCTAGAGCCTGACACTGAATGCTTAACACTCTTACATAATGTTTCCAATCCTCTCCAGGACAACACATGAATAAAACAACATACACAAAAATCCTCTAGCCTCCAGCCATACTGCTATGGACTGCGATCATGTCAGATCTCATTAACTGGCTAAAATTAGCTCCTGTTTATAACTAGAATGCAGGGTAAAAAAAGAAACAGGATATGTGATGCAGGTGTATCTATATGTACATATGAATATATGTGCATTTTCTGCATGTAAAAAACTTGTTTTGAACAGTTGAATGCCAACCACAATTTCTTTTCTTCAGGAAAGTGTTGGATTAGAATTGTGTATGCAACCTTATTTCACCTCCTAGTGAACAACCATTATGATAAAGCCCAGCTGTATAGTCATATATTTATTTTTTCATCTATCCTTGCCTTATGCAACACACACAAATGGTACTCAGAATGCAAAACAATGCCCTGTAGTAAAGAAAGTCATTGTGTGTAGCTCATGTCTCATTCACATTTCTGAAAACTGAAGCAGCTGAAGGCAAGAAGAACAGGGATTGTTGTAAAGTTTGGGGAGATGAATGCTTGGGTGGTAAACTGAGTTCTGACTCACACAAAGGCACATTAGGGTTGCTGAATCACATTAAACTAAACTTTAAATTTTAATATATGTTTGTTCATTTTATATGTGGAGAGTTTGAGCATGTGGGATCTGATTCCCAGAAGACAAAGCTCCTCTCTCCCATTGCTTCTACCAAAGACAGGCTTCTCAGTTTAGACTAATTTTGAAAATGTCTCAGTTTCTCAAATTGCCAGAAATTTTTGATGTTCTTTTTTTCCTCTCACTTTTCAATCTTCTGTGCCACATATTCTTTTCTTCTTGAGTCACTACTTGTTCATGCAAGGGCACATTTTCCAGTGTTGTGTCTGATTAACCCTATAAATGTACTCTCAGCTTTCAGTGCCATCGTGTTCAACCATAAGTGCCAGCCACCAGCCATTATTTAATTCTGGCTGATACAACACAATTAAAACAAACAATCAAACAAACAATAGCCACACATTAAAAAGAAAACCAAAACCAAACCAAAACCACAAAACCCCCCTGAAAGTAAGTATGTTTTGAATTCTCTTTCAATTGAAAGACTGAAATATTGTCATATAGACAATGAATGCATGAGAACAGATGGTGCAGACCAGTGAATTTGGTCATAAGCTGCCTTATTTCACACTGTTGCCAGATTTACTTATTGCAAAACTCACAAATCAAGACATGCTTATTATAAGTTCTACTCTTTAATTAAACCTTTCAGGAAAAGAACTCATTAAAAGAGCAAAAGGCAACAATTTTGAAATTAGGAAAGGTGTTTGGAATACATGAGATTCCCATTTATTTTTAATGTAGATGTCGCTTTTCATTTATGTATATAAAATAGCATGTGAAAATAGTAGCTTAAGGACACAAAGTTTGTTGTCTGCTGTGTCCTCAAATCAGGATTGTTTCAAAAACCACAGTATACACAGGCTGAAAGACTGAACTTTACACAGAACAAGGCATTCAGCAGTTAAAAATTCCTCACTCTCAAAAAGCTCTCTTGTCTAACACAAGTAGGTAAAAAGGGCTCCTTGAAAGTGTTTCCTGTTTTTCATTCCATTTCCCTAAATAGTGGGTGTATCATTCAGATACTTTATCTGCCCCCTTTAAACAGAGCTGCCTTGCTATTGTTCCTCCTGTCATTTATTACCAAACTTTTTAACCTGCATTCTGCTCAGACACTTGGAAATTTCAGATGAAAAGGTGGTAAAAGAGGAATTGAGTTAACTTCACTGTATAGAGAAATACAGTGTCTTAAAAGCATTGAAAGAGAAGTAGGAGAACAAGTTTAAATTAATACATCTGTCAAAAAAAAAAAAAGCAAGAAACACAATGATAGCAGAGAAAAAGAGATGAATGAAATTTCTTTCTAAAGTAGTATCTCATATTTATCACATGAACTGGAGTGTACTCTAAAAATGTGAAGTAATTCAACTTGATATTGTCCAAGGTATAGCTATTTAATCAAAATAAAACGAACACATAAATGGATTTAAATTATGATAGTTAAATCTATAGATATTTGAATGTTTGAGAAATGCAGTTTTCTTTCTTTAACGTTTTAAAAATATAATATCTTGGCTAACTTCAAGTAATTCTTTCATTTAGCAGTTATTGTCAGTCAACTAATTTTCCCTTTACTGTTTTCATGGTAGAGATAAACAACATGTAGAAACAAACAAACAACAAAAACAATCCTCACAACCTTATAAATCTGTAATTATACTGGATGGTCTCAAAGGGATTTCATACAAATTAGCCATTAAATCAGGGTCAGGCAGCTGTATCTTCAAAAAAGGACCACTAATTATTTTATCATTATTTTTATTGTTACTGTTGCTGGTTTTGCATCTGGTATTGTTTTAGCTGACTTCTGCCAGTGCAATAGGAGATAGCAGTAACTGTTTGCACCTGTTTGCAACTTGGACTCAGGCTTTCAGGCTGCTGAGTCATAGTGATGGATCTCTGCAAAGCCAGTACTTTAGTGCTGGACTCCAACTATTTGCTTACTACCTGCAAAGAGAAGCTTCTTTATTTTAGGAAAGTGTAAGTGCACTGAAAGTGATATAAAAAAATCAACTGTGTGTTTCTCCAATAGCAACTCCAGTAGAAAGGGAAGAAAATTGTCTAAGCAACATGTATATACAGCAGCAGCATTATGCTGAGAGCACAGAAGTTTAATGCAATCAAGAAAAACAGATTATAGGCAATGAGGTAATCTCAGAATATATTTATTT
The DNA here is from genome assembly GCA_036630365.1 of Acanthiza pusilla. Taxonomy (NCBI): domain Eukaryota; kingdom Metazoa; phylum Chordata; class Aves; order Passeriformes; family Acanthizidae; genus Acanthiza; species Acanthiza pusilla. The sequence goes on from JAXCHO010000034.1 coordinate 70,807,603, forward strand.
CTGCTCCTTTGGGGAGGTGGAAGGGGGGAAGGAAGTGGTACTGCAAAGGTACAGGAAAGGGATATGAAATACTGGGATTGCATGGCATGACTAAAGACTAACAAACCCAGCATAAGCCACAGAGCACTGGCTGTGTGGTGCAATATTTTGGGAACCTTAGGAAGCATCTCTTTGCTAGCAGCTAAGCAGAAATGTGGAAGTGCTGGTTCACACACTTTCTGCCCAGAATTCTTTGTTACATTTAAGGATAACTCTGAATCACATTGTGGTGGAGCTCAGTTGCTGTTCTGCAGAATTAAATGTGGAAAGCCTAAAAAACGCCAGCAGACATATTATTTGCATGCATTGGATTGCACATGAACACATGCTCTCAAAATCTAAGTGATCCTACTTTTCCTTCTGTGATAAATACATAATAATATAATGTTGGCTTTTCGCAGATATTCATTGTATGTATGATTTTATTCTGTAATTGTGATAAATGCATAATAATATAGTGTTGGCTTTTCACAGATACTCATTGTATGTAGGATTTTATTCTGTTTATAGAAATGATCTTGTCATAAAGATAGAAATATATAACCAATGTTTTAATTTCTGTTATAAACTAGATTTCGATATAGTAGAGAAACTAATAAAAGTAGTTTAAAGACTTTCCTTTACTAACCATACTACCTGCCTGACTGGATAACACCCAAAGAACAGCACAGAGAAGACCTGCCACCGATACCTGACTATCAGCCACAACCAGATGCAAGGACCACGGACAAAAGCCTATGCATGATAACTAGGCAGAAGACCCCGGAGAAAAGCCGACACATGATGACTAAGCACAAGGCTGACAAAGAGTATTTAAAGACGACTCCCTCAACGGCAGGTGTGCTTCTTGGCTTAGGGCCAAGCACCCAGCGCTGTCTCTTTGCTTTATTGTTTTTGTCCCCTATTGTCCTTTATTAAACTTTTAAATTTCAACAGGAGAGTGAACCTCGTTTTTCACACTTCTTTTTGAACTGCATTCTTTTACTGTATACTTTGTTGAGCACTGATCATAACCAAGCTACAAAAAGTGCAATGTGCTGAACTTTCCCTCATTTTAGTCTAGCATCGAGTGTTCGACTGCTCTTGGACAAAACTTCCTGCAGGAGTGGCCAGAAAGCAAAAAGTAAACACAATGAATAAACTCTTCCTGGGATTCTGTGAAAGCAGCATTATTCCAAGCTCTTTCTTGCTTGTAACTTATTCTAAATATATTCTTGCCAAACCTCTTGCAACTCTTACCCCCTAATGCTTACTTAATCTTAATGGATTGTAAGCAGAAAAGTGACAGAAGCATACTTTGGTGATTCCTTAGGTAAAGCAAAGGTTAAGTTCTTAAAACCAGCTCATTTACACAATATTTACAATGCTAACCATAGCAGGAAATAATTTTTACATTTTCTGATCCCCTCAACACTATTCTGAAAGGTCCAGAAGCTGCCCCTAAGCACTATACCTTTCAGTACTTACATCCAAATTTGCCAAGAGTATCATAATGATATTTCAACTCACTTACGGAATAACCAATCAATACATACACACTGAAAAGAATAACATACATATTTGCAAGTTTACCTTATTCCTGGTTCTTGGAATCTACCGAATAAATAATACATAAAACATATTGTCCAAAATGTACATATCCTATTTATTATATATGTGTCAGCAAACAATTTACAAGTCAGATCTATCGTACAACTTTGGATTATTAAAGCACCATTCTGTAACTTTTGTTGTTGTATTTCAGGAAGACATACATGCTGTAAACAGTAATGGAAATTAAAAAGCAAAAACTAAATAGGATTTTTATTTAGGCCCTCATTCTGCAATCTCATTTTGATGTTAAATATGATTTAAAAAACATCTTAGTCATTCAACTGTATTTATGCATGCAGTATCTAGTGCTAAGCAAAACTGAAGTGCACCACCATTAGAGGAAATACACCTCTCACACCTGAAATCTCAAGACATGATAATTTGTGATAATGTCATGACAATATGAGTTTATTGATATATGTACATGCAACATTGTACAGTTAAGTTGGTTAGTTTTCACACTGAAAGTTTCAATTTCTTGTAAATTTTTGTATCTTTAAGAACTTCTTTTAGTTTGCTTGTCTGTTTTAAACCTTCTCAGATATACAGAAGCTCTTCTCCTGAGAGCCAAACTTAGCAGGGGGAGAAAATTATGAAATGCCAGAACAAGCCCAGTGCCAAAATAAAAAGCAAGCAAGAAAACATAACTGGTTATATATATTTTTAAACTTTGGCCAGTGTTCTTTTTATACTCCATAAAAGAATTTGAGAACAAAGAAAAAAGGAAGCATTTATTTTCATGTTCTGGAAACACTGGGGAAGAGATACAGGACAGGAAAGAAAGAAAGAAAGAAAGAAAGAAATGGTCAGGGCAAGGGAAAAAGCTTTGTGTGAGGATGTGAAGAAGGCAGGCTGGTGCCCTCACCAGTCTTATATATAGCAGGGCATCCTCTGACTGGTCAGAGTAATTTTTGTAGAGTAATAACCTGACTGTATTTCCTGCCTCCTGACCTGGATGAAAAGAGACGGGCTCGGGAAAAAAAAAAAAAAAAAAAAGGTTCGTGAAGAAGAAGGGGGAGGAGGGAGTGGGGCAGTATTGGAAATACTGATGGACTGCTCCATCACGGTGCCTGGTTTACAGATGCACACTTCTATTCCTCTGTTAATTTATCTCTTGTGGCTCTTCCTTCTACTGCTGAAGCAGCAAATAAGCAAGTTTGTGGGTGATTGTTAGCTGTGAACATTTTGGGGGCCAGTGAAGTGAGGACACAGCCAGGGCGGTGGGTTGTGGCCTGGCAATGCTGAGCAGGTTCTGCTTCAGCTGGAGCCGGAGCAAAGCTGCTCTCAGCCCCAGCCGCCGCTCCCTGCGACTGCCGTGTTTGTTAATAAGGAGACAAGCGAGGAGAGCTAAAAAGGGAAAAGCAAGCGTCTTGAGGGAACTCTCAGCAACAGTAGCACACAGTCTGCTCCAGTGTATTTCTTGTACGTTAAAGGAAAAGGGAGAGAGAGCTGCCAGCCGGCCAGCCACGGAGCTGCTTCAGGGCCGCTCCTGAGTGCGGAGGGGCTCGACCCCAAACACTTCCACCACTGCGGGCAGCTGTTGGCTTTGGTGCCGTGGGAAGCTGCACAGCCGGGGTCACCCCGCCCGGAGCGCACTGCCCTGCGCCACGCTGCCTGCGCCTGCGGGCTGCTCTCCGGAGCGGACCCCGCGGTCCCGACCGACCTCCTCCGAAAACACTTGTTTACTTCCCACCTCGGCCAGTAACTTTGTGATGGGAAGCATCAGCCCTGCCGCTGGAAGGACGGGAGGAGGGAGTAGCCGTGCAGCCGGGCAGAGGCCCGGAACCAGAAGCAGTAGCGGATGGGACCGGTGGTACCTGTCCTCTCCCCGGTCCCCATGTCAGCCGCTCTCCGGAGGAAGCCAGAGCAGCGCTGCTCAGGCGTGCCTGGGCGCACGGTGACTGCAGCCGCGGCGCTCGGCGCCCCGAGCTGCGCACACAGCGGAGCAGGAGTGAACACAGGGGAACACCCCCCCCCCCCCCCCCCGCTGCCCCGGCAGCGGCGGTGCCCTGGAGCTGCCGTGACAAGAGGGGATGCCTCCGCCTGCCTTGTCTGCCTGCCGGGGCACTCCGCGCACCCACGCTGAGCCGGAGCTGCGGGAGGGGCACCCCCGCGCGCCCGCGAGGAGTCAGGGCTGGCACCCCGCGCAGGCGGCGAGCCGGGCGGCGGGCTACCCCCGCCGTGCGCGCACACGCGGTATACCCCCGCACAGTCCCCCATCCCCCGCCGGATCGGCGGGAGGGGTAACTCGGGCATACACGCCTCGGAGCGCGGCGCTGCGCCGGAGCCGCCGCCGGGGGCACCGCACCCCTCACCCGGGCCGACCTCGGCGCCCCTGCTCTCCGCTCCGCTCCGCCCGCCGCCGGCCCCGCTCCCGGGGGCGAGCGGCACTGCAGCGGTGGGGCCGGCGGCGCCGCGGCCGGAGGGCAACAGGCGGGCGGGCGGTGTCAGGTGATAACTTCGCGCAGCGCCGGCGAGCAAGTTGCGCTGCCGCTCAGGACGCGCCCGCCTCCGCACCCCGCCCGCGCGGCCGGCGGCGTGCCCACGCTCGGCGGCAGTGAGTGAGCGGAGCGTGTGCGAGTGCGGGGGCGAGCGGCACCTGCCGAGGGCAGCGGCGGCCGCGGCGCGGTGCGGAGCGCGGGGCGGCGGCGAAGCCGGGCGGCTGCGGCGGGCGCGGAGCGGAGCGGAGCGGAGCGGGCTGGGCTCGGGCTGGGTCCGCGCCCGGCGCCGCCGCTGCGCCCTCCCGGCTGCGAGTCCGCCCGGCTCCGGATCACGTGGCGGTTGCCGGAGGCAGAGACTAGAGAGGAGAGAAAAAAAAAAGCGCCTCATTCCTTCTTCCACCGCCATACTGTATTTTATAGTAACTCTCATTTTTATTCCTCCCTTTTACTCCCGCTCGGTGAGTACCTTTCCGCTGACATTCTTGTCCTCCTTTTTTTGTCCTGTTTTTTTTTCTTCCTTTTGTTTTTTTTTTGTTTTCTTTTTCTTCTTTTTTTTTTTTCTTCCTCTTTGATTATTGTTTAAATGGATTTGATCTTTTGCTGATGACAAGTTTTTTTTCCTAGCATGCGATGGTTACTAAATTGTGAGCAAAAGGTGCTGCTGGGGCCGGGAGTCAATGGGAATGAAAAATGATCATATTAATAACACAGACTTGCCAGTCCAGCAACAACTGATATACATTTAGTAGCTATTTATCTATATATGCAACTGGTTTTGTTGTGGCACGGAAAAGCGATGTGAAATATGATGCTTATTTTTTAAAGATAAGAGAAAAGGCATGTTTCTAACTCTTTTTGCAGAGGATTTTTTTCTGGTGTTGTTTTATTTTTATTTTTGGGTGTTTTTTTAAGGGCTTTTTTTCCATAAAGAGATGGGAATTGCAAATGCATTTTACAGCAGTGTTTACACAGAGTTTGTAATCTTGCAATACTGGTGGAAGCCACAGAGCAAGATGTTAATTTTATTATTTTTGTTACTGTTTCTTTTTTCTTTTCTTTTTCTTTTTTTTTTTTTTTTTTTTTTACAGTGCAACCAGCAGGGTTTTTTTGGTTTTCCTCTTCTTCAGTTTTTGATGCCTGTTTATAATGTGAAACTTTTCTTGCAGCATGTTGCAGTTATCATTTTTTAATACTTTTTTCTCCCTAAAGATAACAAAGCAAAACAGAAAGCCAAAGAGATGATCCTTACTTTTGCACATTTTGCACCTTCACTTTTTATTCTTTTGCCAGCAGTGTTTTATGATGGTTATTGTTATCGTGATGATGATGATGATAGATATATACATATATACAAATAAATACATTTTCAAATGATGGCAGAGGAAGGTTTTCCTGGAGAATGAAGTGCGGTTTGGTTTCCTTGTCAACGGAAGATGAAGTGAACAACTGAACATCTCCCCAGTGCAGGTACTTCATCTCCTTGTAGGCGTTTCCACACTGTGTAAATTACATTGTGAGATTTTTTTTTTTTTAAGGAAATCTCCTTCCACCCCTTTCTAAAGGCGTCTGTGCAATACACATGAGGACTGGACTAAATATCTCTGCCTTGTGATTGCTTGGATGTGTGCAAAATGTTGCACTAATTGAGCCTAGGTCGGCTAAGCTGAAAGAGAGGTGTTTTATATGCTGTGCTGTATAGAGGGGAAAGCAGCTGGGGGGAAAAAAAAATCCAGACACCCCTCCTCTCCTCCTTGTGTTTAAATAAAACCCAAACAAACAAAACAACCAAAAGTAAAGCTTGAACTGAAACTGGATGGAACCTTGAGATCCTCATTACGAGTACAGATGCTCACAGGACTTTAGACAAAAACAATAGCTCCGGCCCTGTATTGTGATGGCTCATGTGTTTGTGTGTGTCTGTTTAAATTTATCCATTAGAAAATAGCTGTGAAACAGCAAAGGAGGCTCCCTCAGAGAGCTGGCTTGCTGCCACATGAGGCATATTTTGTAGCCCTAAGGGCAGAAAACCCTTATATCCAACTTCTGCTCCTCATATTAAAAAGGCGTAAACAAGGCAGCAGGTTGCCTCTTATGACTCTAATTCATTGGGATAGAGATTAATCAGAAGCTGATATTTGCTTGAAGGTGTTTCGTTTTGTTTTGATGATTAATAGTGCCACTGGCTGACAGGGAATGGGAAACTGTTACTTTCCATGATGGTTACTGAGAGTTCAGGATTGGAGGAGAAACTGTTACTTTTCATTGAGAGCACTTAAATGCTTAACAGAGGCTGCCCCTGATGTACAGACAGGATATTAGTTCTCTAAAATACAATTTGGAAAGATTTTTTTCCTGGTGACAGGATGGGTTGGTTTTGGGTTTGTTTTTTTGTTTTTGTTTTTGTTTGTTTTATGGTTTTGGTTTTTTTGTTCCCCTCTAGAAAGAAATATGGTGAAATATGATGCTAAAGTTCAAGTGCTGAATATTCTGCGGTGTTCTCTGTTGTTCACTTTATTGTGATGGGATTGTTTACTGTATTTTATATAAACAGAATTTAAGGATCTATAACTGACTAGAAAGATATGCCATGTATTCAGATGTGGAAACTAAAGTAAGTTACAGGGCATATATTTCTTTTGTCATTGTCATGTAAGCAAATATAATTAATAGAATTACAAATGCATTTGGAAATTTGAGGCTTCTAATGCTTATGTTTAAATTCTTGCAATGTAACAGCTTCCTTTAAAAGAGAAAGTGTAAGAAGTGTATATATCATGCAATTAGTCATGTTCAAAAATAAATATATTCATTTCTCTTTGTAGAAACATAACTATAATGTATTTACACTGGTTTTTTCCAGTTTATCTGTAATAAAAATATTTCACACATATTTATGCACGACTTCTGCTCTGACATGTTAAAATACTTTTGGCAGCATAACAGGGTCAATAATTCATGTATCTAAAAACCAGTCAAGATATTTGCATGATAGATTATGATGACTTCTGTAAAATAGTTATGATCTGTTGGGTCATTACTCCACATTTTAAGAAGACTCAGACTGCTTATTTTTTCATTATTTAATTTGAAAGAAGGCTGTTAAAAATAAGGGAGATTGAAACTTTATTCTCCACCCCTCTTTTTTTTTTCCATCCCTCCTTATATTTAAATGTTTTTCTTTAAATCATGTGCAACTCCCAGTAAGCAAAATATTTTGATACAGCTAAAGCACTGAAATAAAGTAACTAGGCTAGCAGTTTCCAGAATGATCCTTTTGTCCTTTCTTTTAATATTGCAGGTGTGCTGTGTGAGTAATTTTGTACAGATAGTTGCTGATTGAAGAGCTAATCCTGCTCACCTAGTCTTATCTTGAAGTCTGAGAAAGTGCATTCCTAAAACTTTCTGTTTGGCACCCATATTTCATCCACAAAACACCTGTTGTCTGAGTAGTATGGTAATTAATATACATACATTTCATTTGCAGCAGTCTGAGGTTGTATGAGTTCATATATTTCAAACACCCGTGGGACTTTAAAACAGGAATAAAGGAGCTACTTTTGAAAAAGGATACTTCTATCTCTGTGCAGTGTGGGCACAGCAGGATTTGGGTTGGTGGAATTGGTTCCAGCTTGGTGCTTCTACAGTTATGCTGTGACTAATGTTGAAAGCGTGTTTTAGAAAGCCATAGTTAGCGTCAAAGACAATTGTCCTTTTGTGCTTTTGAGATGAATAAAAATTTTGCCTACAAATTGCAGCTTTGTTTCTATAAGTGATCATAACATTATATTCCTGCATGAGATACAGTCATACTGCCCTAGCTCCTGAAAGTGATGAGTGTCGAGCCTTAAATTACATCTATTTTTCTTTACATCTGTTTTGGTATTCAGGACATCATAGGGATTTAAGACACCTTTGTAAAGGATTGTCAACCAAAAGTTTTGGAAAGCAATTTTTCTTTTCTTCCTCCATAACTAACTGTTATTATCAGTATTTACGTGCAAATGAAAAAGAACAGATGAACGGAAGTGAAAAAGTGTATAGATTTCAGCTTGCTGACTCATGAATACATGGCTTTATCTGCTGTAGTGGCCTGAACTGGCAAAAGAGGAATATCTTCTTATATTTTTCTGCATGGGAGATAGTACTAGAGTGGCCTGTGGAATCATGAAGTCTGTTTGCTGTGATACTAGGCTGGTCATTTTATTTTGTTCAGATTCAAAAAGCTCTGGTTTAAATTTAGCTGGGGTATCACTCCCACTGTACCTCTTGAAGGCGGAGCAGAGCCTCACTCTTCAGGCTCTTAGAAACACTATTTCTGTCCTAAATTTATTTTCAGATAGTTTATTCTCCTTTATTTTTTGTGCCACTGCTGACCTTAAACAGTAAAGCTCCTTCTCCATGTCTTTGCTCTTCAGAGTATAGTATATTTTTAGAGAGCAATTGCAGCTCCTTTTCCCTCACATTATCTGGGCTTACTGGGAGAGCTTCCCAACAGTGAGGCTGGCTCTAGGAGGGGATGTTGAAACTGGCTCTGCCCAAAATCATGCTGCAGCAGAAACAGGGAAGCTGCATTTGAATCCTCTTCTGTCCAAACTGGTCTGTTCTAATTTCAGTTGAAAATACGGCAGTCTGATTTCTGGCTCTCACGTCAGCCCGAACGTTTCCACCTGAAGCCACACACATGGACATGCCTTCTTCTGGTGAAACAGGGTTTGTGCCATGTGGACCTTCCCTTCACTCTGCCTAACCAACCCGGATTTCTTTGGTTATAGTGAAACAGCAAAGAACTCTTGTGAATTTTTTCTGCAACACTCTGATTTTTAAATCTTCAAGAGTTTCCTACATATCGTCTTAGTATTTTGTGTTCATACCAGTACAGGAAATGTGAACAGGTTTGAGGGAATGTTGTATCATGGACCATCTTCTATCGGGAATAAATGTGCAAGTTGGCTACACTGTTCTTTAAAATTTTTACCTTATTAGAGTCTTCGCACGTTCCTTATATCTTAGCTCTCTAGTCTTCTAAAGCATTGTTCTATGAGCAGTTTGTTTCCCTTTTACAGTATAATTTTTCCTATTTTCTTCCTTCCCTGCATTTTGGGTTTTAAAAGATAAAAAGATAAAAAAGCTTAATAGTGTTTAAGGTGTAGGATTATAAAGACTGATAGTCTGCCCTCAGATGAATGTTTGAACTTCCCTTGGTCTTCTTAGAGGATGTGGTGCTCTGTCAAATTCTGAAGCCAAATCCTGTACATTTTAAGTCCTTACAGAATGTCTGAACAGAAGGCTAAAGTTGAGTATTTCCTGATGAAAAATTATGTAATCTGTGGCACTGTGTACATAGTTATCCAGTTTGTAGCTTCCTTAAACTCAGATCCAGGCTGACAGAAGCAAACAAAATACTGCTTTTAAGTGATATGAAGCTTAAAATGCAACATTTTGACCTTTTTTTAAGGTAACAATCTTATTTTATGTTTTTTAAACAATTACAGGAGTAAAATGGCTTGAAGATTATTGTTTTGCACATACAAACATTAGAATAATTTCTACCTTTTTCCCTCTGGTTTTTTTTCTTATTTCTATATTCAAAATGACTAACCTCTGTAATGTCCTTAATCTTTCAAAAGCATTTCTACTGCAGCTTTGGAAATATTTTTTGAGAAATTTTATTTTCACACAATGAAGTGTGATTTTTCATCTCAATGAATCATCTGCCAACAATTTAAAAAAATAATCAAGTAGACCTTCAAATTACTAAGTAAATCTCAGGTTGCTTAGTGTGAATAAAATTAACATGTTTTTATCATTGTGGTATTCTGGAATAAAAATACAGTTATGGAGATGAATAGACAGAATCATAGAGATTTTTTTAAAGATGTTTTTGGTGTGATAGAGAAGTAACAAAAATCTTACATTAATTATCCTTCAGGGCTTAACCAACACTTTTGTTTAATAACTAAGGGTTTAACTTGCTCAGTTTTAGATTTATGCAGACCTGTATTATCTGCTGCCACTTGAGAAAAGCTATAGAGTTAATAAATTGCCTCTCTGGTACATTGCTGTGTGTCTCCTGGCTCCTTGTGTCCTGGCTGGCCTGCCAGGGTGTCGGGGCTCAACCATTCTGCAGTTGCACTTCAGTTTCAGGTAGAGAGTTGCTGTTTTGTTTCCTCTGATGATGTTCCTTCAAGGTTACGGTACTAAGCATAATAATGTCTCCCCTGACCTGACTGGTAGAGGTTTGAAGAAACAGAGGTAGATTTCTTATGGGTGATGACCAACAATGGATATGAACATGGTGGAATATCAGTGATGCTCCCCAGGCTCTTTATTTTTCTTTGCGCACTGACAGGTCTTTCTCCTAAAATACCCAAAGGTCTGATTAAACTTGAGTTACATCAGTGGTCCTTCCCAGGTGGCATTCTCCTTATGACAGTGATTATTGCCTCTACTGGTGTGCAGTCTCTGAGCAACCAAGTCAATGTGGAGCTCTGGAAACAGCTGATGCTCTCTGTGGTTAATTTTATGGTCCTCTGAGAACAGCTTGAAGTTGGAGAGGCAATACTTACAAAAGGCAGTACAGGCCATTATTATTATTGTTATTTAAAGAACAAGAGACCATAAAGGATACAGTGATAACTCTTGGACCTTGGTGTAATTATTGAATGACCCAGAGAAAGTCAGGTCCCTGCCTTCCCACTGTGCCCCATACTGACAGCCTTTATTTCAGCCTGTTCAGTCGCATTGGATGCCTTCTTCAGGATCCTCCTTTGAGTCAGTCAGGCACTTTGTGTTGCTCAGGCTCAACAAAAAGGGGATATCTGGCACAAATCAAGTATTAATGAGATTCTTCATCTGACCGAAACAAGGCTAAATTTGTTCTGTAAAAATGCTCCACATTAGCACAGTTCATTCAGTAGAAAGGTGTCTTTTTGCTCAGAGTTTTGCACAGAAGATGAACAGTACCTATTGCCAAAGACATATGACACATCTTGTTAAATTAGGGTAACTACGATTTGGAGGAGGCACTGCACATGTATACCTTGCATGCAGTATTTTTAGACTGACTGAAGAATTGGAGTTTCTGTCTCAAAGAGTTACATTTGCATGGCGTTGACAATGCTAGTTTTTCTTTCCAATTGTGTTATAATGGAGTACGAAAGCACTAAGCACTAAAATGTTTGCAGTATCCTAGATGTGCTCTTTATTATAACAATACAAATGAAAGTAACAAAGATACCCTTGTGAATTTTTGCACACCAGGCCTGCACTCAAGGTTTACTGAATGCTAACCCACTTCTTGTGGGTAGAGGGAGTTACAGTAATAACTCACTGACTTTTTACAGTGAAACACTGTGCTTTTTGTAATTGCAGAAACGTGTTTCTGAGCTGGATCTATAAAGCAGAGTTACTGTTTGTAAAAGAAAAGTCATTCTACATAGTTACAATATTTTATCAAAAGATCCTTCACATGATAAATATTAGGATAGAAGTAATATAAGACTTGAAAATGTGCTGTGCAAACTGTCATGCATTGTGTATGAAACAGGCCCCCTGAAGGTATAATTAAAACAGAACTTCCTCTTTGGGTACCTTTAAAAGGGATTAATGCTACTAAGACACACACACAATCAGTGCTACCCATTACTCATCTTTTATTTGCCACTGATTTCACAGGATAAAACCCAGCACTTGAGGTATTGCACAGTAGGTCAGTTTTCTAATGTGCTCTCTACTGCATAAAGTCGAATCCACTTTGTTTTCTTTTTCCGAAACTGCAGAAGAATGTTGCAATTAAGTTTTCCTCCTGCCTATACAACTTCCAGTTAAATGGGAGTTCTGTAAATGATACAGTTGCAAGATTGGTTCTGGAGAGGTTATCATCTTCTACTTGGGCATTTGTAAGTTGTAGACAATTAATGTACCTTATGAATAATGAAAAGAGAAACTTCATTTATGCCGCTTTTGCTTTAGAGGAGTAGTTTATCAGGATATTGATGCTATTTTTATTGTTTATTATTTTATGAGAAAAGCATACTGGGTTACTATTCATCAGCATGTGCCCTGCTCCAGTAGGTGATGTAGAAATAGAAAGGTGCAGAATTAGGCCCTGATGCTATTAAAATCAGTGATACATATGCTGGCCAAAATTTCATGTCAAAACATTTTTTTTTTTCTGTAGATGTTTGATAAAGTGGTTCACACAAAAGGCTCAATTCATCTCACTTAACCTTGCTGTTTAAAAAATAGGTTTTTGGAACTAAGCTAGTCATCATTTTAGCCATCTAAAAGTTAGTCATTGAAGTCTAACACAGTTGCTCAAGGCTTTGTAGTCAATGGAGATATATATTCTCTTCCTCCAGAGAATTACAGATTACATCCCAACAGAGGCATCTATGGACAGCTGAGATGAACAGCCTTCCGAAAACACCTCTCTCTTTGCACTGATGAGAGAGAACCTAGATGGCCCATTTAAAATAGATTCCTAACTAGTTGATGGATGAAGTTAAAGGAGATGAATCGCATGCTCCCCAACTCTCCACTTCTTGAAATCCTAATTTCACAATGAAATGTTTGGTTGAAAAATTATTTTTTGGCTACTAGAATCTTCATGGCTCTAAGTTTTCATTTGAATTTATTTTCAGCTTCTCCAGCAATTCTTTTCACAGGAATACAATGTGTTTCTAAATATTTTGAATCAACTCTGGCTTGTGACAAAATTCCCAGGGATTTCTAGTAGGACCAAGATTTCACTCATTTTTTCTACTGTTTCACCCAGTTTTCTGTCTTTTTCTAATGTAATCCAACAACAATTGCTTCTTCCATGAGTCTTCCTCACAGAATCCTATTCTAAAATCCAGGGACTTAAGCTATTGGATACAATCATAGACCTCATTTGAAAAACTTTGAAAATTATTGAAATATAAGGATTATGTGTTTGGCAGTGGAATCAGCTAATTGTACTGTATATGTGACTTAATGTAAGATACATATGTATATATAGTCACAGTGTTCAAAAGTCATTAGTACATCAACAGCAGAAGACCTGAATTTGAAAGTTGTAGATGTCTCTGAAGTGGGATTTTTAAACAAAAAAATGGCTTTTTAGTTTGTGAGTTGTCATCCAGGCAATGTAGGGGAAATATTTTGCTCTTGATAGCATGCTGCTAATATCCTCATGTATGTGCTTGTTTTAAAATATTTCAGTAAAACCTGTACTTTTGCATACCAGATAGATTTTAGTTTTCCCTCTCTCAGGTAATTTTTTAGAGAAGACTGGGATTTTATAATATTATTAATGTCTGTAAAGTCAGCTCTTCAATAAAGTTTACTTCAGTGCCTTGCTTTAGATCTGTCCCAAGTCATCGTGTGTAGCAGGATGCCAAGCAATGGCTGATTTGCGACATTACACAGTATGCTGTGATATCATCCTCTTTTTCCACAAATTATGAATCCTGCTATTTCATTCAATAGATGTTTGGGCTTTCTGTGAGATTTTCTACAGTTACTGAAAGATATTAACATAGTGTACATGTTTCCACTATGGGGTTTGTCTTATTCTTGGCCTGGCACTAGCTGGGTGCCTGTGCAAACGTCATTAAACTGCTCACATAAGGCCATGTTTTTCACTGACAGCATAGTATGAAACCAAACTAAAACTGAATCCAAATTAGAAATGAACCATTTGGTATTACAGGAGTAAGCACAAAACTCAGCGTAGTGAGAGTTAATTGCCCAAATACCACAGTATTACTGCCATGATAAAGTAAGCTGCAGCTGTAAGCTCTAACAGCTATAATATAATGGCTTGTAGAGACTCAGAAATCTTACGGACTTGTCAGAATTGAGAAGGGAAGTTAAAAAGTTGGAGTTCTCAGCACTTTGAAATAACTGCTTCAAATAAGCACAGTAATATTCTCTGGGGACTATAAACTGTTAGCTGCAGCTACCATGTCACATTACACACTTCACCACCTCTTGGTCTTTGTTCTTCACATTCTATTTATATTTCGAACTTAGGTTTTTGTACTGTCCCTCAAAAATGCATTGTCTGAGCAGTGTTCACATAAAACAGATTTACAAGGATAAAACCCTTTGCTGACTTCATGAAGTTTTCACCTCTTTTGCCTCTTTCATTTATGCACCATAACATTTCCTTTTTCACTCTTGTGTCTCCGCTCAGAGTTAGGAGCACAGTGTTGTCACGGGAATATAAAGGTCTCATGACCATAGGTTGTCAGAACACGGATGGGCCCAAGTGAATTTCTCAGTGAGAGCAGGGCATATAAGCCAAACACTTATTCAGTGTCTCTGGTCTATCCCTGCCCACAGCTTTGGGTGAGTACGTGGGGATCTTGACTGAGGATTGCATATTTGGGGGCAGGGTTGTGAAAGGTGAGTTTAGACGAAAAATAGTTACAGTTCAGTTTAAGGAAATAAACTATTTCAAGGATGCCACTTTTTTTTTTTTTTTAATTTGATATACAAGTTAATGTCATATATAGTATGACGTTTCATCTCAGAAATTTTAAAGTGGGTTCAGAAATTCTTGATACTTGGTCACAAATATTAATGAATGTCGTAAATATTCATCATAATCAGAACAGGACGGGCTACTTTTCATTCTCAGATCTTTTAAGATCAATGTCAGCCCAGTTATAGGAACCTGTGTCACACTGATCTGCATTGACAGAGGAAAGTATATTTTCAAATGTTGGGTGTGTTCATTTGAATTTCTGGATCCTTTTTGTCCTTTATTTGTAACTTTTTTTAATTTGAGACTTGTTGGACCTTCCCTCCCACTCTGGACCTTTCCCCTGCTGTCGGCACAGCTCAGAAGATTGAACAAAAAGGAAGCAATAGGAGAGGGATGGAAGAGGGGAGAGCAGTAGAAAAAGGAGGAGGGGCGGAAATAAAAAAAGAGAAAAAATCCCCACTGATTCAGCTAAGGCTCCAGACAATGGGGACATTTTTAATCCTCACTCTTCCTTACCTTGCCCTCTAGCTCAGACCCCTCTTGCTCTCTACTTTAGCTTTCATCACCACTACAGATATTTCACTAATGTCAATTTTTTTTTATTTAAAGAATGAAACCACAACAATGAAAGTGCTGCAAACAACAAAATACATGCATCTTCCCCCAAAATATAGCATGACACAATTCATGTCAGTGGTTCTTGAAGTGGGATTATTTTCCTCCCAGTGGACTTACATCGTTAACTGTGAAAGTATTAAAAGGTTTCATAGTTCATGAGAGAGAAAAAGCTTAAATTTCTTGTTGCTTTTATACTCAACTAGCACCCTTTAAATCAGTTTGCACATGACTCTGTGTTTCAGTTTTATTCATCTGGATCCAAAAACAGACTTTCTACTGGTCTTTATTTGCTACTTTATTTTTTACCTCCCTTTCCTTCAAAAGTTTACTTCCAGGGTCCTTCTTACTCCTCATCCTCTTAGTGAGAGTATAAATTAAAACCTATTCCTTTCATTTAGTTTCAATTTTGAAGTGCATTATTCAGCTTTGCAGGTAAAATACTCCCAGCAGAGTTAAAAATGCATCTGGTATTTTGCTGTGCATTGTGACTGTCGGACATAAAAGTGTGGGGGACCCCATGGCTCAGTGCTGGTCTGGCTTTTGGCTTGGTCCCAGTGTTGTGTCTTTCTTCCCAGTTGGAAGGTAGGCCACTGTGAAGGTGGAGGACTAAAAGGACTCTTTGGCTAAGCCTCTTTTCATTCCTTACATGTACTTGCTTCCTCTCAGCTCTTCCCACCAGGAATGCCTTACACCTGACAAGGAGGCTTTGGGACTGTTAATAGAAAGGGTAGAGACAGTAATTGGTCTTCCTAAGAAAGTATTTCCTAAATCTGGAGCTTGAATTGGTCCTGTGGCTCCCGTATACCAATCTGCCTGATACAAAAAAGCCAAAGGTTAGCTACTGAGTCAATACAAAACAAGACCCAGCTGTAAATTTGAAGACTTAATTCTTTAAATAGAAAATACTAAGGATTCCCAATTGCTTTTAAAATGCCATAATCAATTATAGAAACTGAGAGAATAAAGGCGTTAGATTTAAAAATATTCTGGATGGAATGGTATTTATTACAGATGCTGGTGGAACAGGTCCAGAGCAGAACAATCAGGTCCAAAAGGCTGAAATAAATTTTATATCCGAAGAAGACTTTCAGAAAAAGGTCTAAGTACTACAGGTCAAATGCAAACATGGTATTAAATAAATGATTAAATAAAAATTACATAAACCTGCAAGAAAAAAAAATACTTCTTTCAGGGATTTTATGTTTAACAATATGCTAAATTTTATTAACATTTAGGAGAACTTAGTTTTACGTTTTCTTAAAAGATGCACTACAAATCAATGCAACAGACTATTGCCTCATTACTTGACAGGAAACTTCTAATTTTGTTGCTGTTGAACTTTGCCTGATGTATTGTTTTCATGTGTTCAGAATTTGATTATTTGTGCCCAATTTACTTGAGTCACACACTTGAGTAGCAGATTTCTGATGTCAGCGGGGTACTCAGAGCCTCTGAACGTGGTACTTTGGGTCTCTCGGCAGTCTATGAAAAGTGGACAGCTTGAAAGGAGCCCTTTGGAACAACTTGGTGACACAATCAGATCCTCCAGAGAACTGTGACTGTCCCACAGGATGAACAGGAGTTCCTGCACGTACCAGGAACATGCTCAGCAAGGGACCATGTCCATCTCCCTGCTAGAACCAGGGAACTGCTTTAGGCATATTTGTTTCCTGGGATTTTTTAAAGTGAGAGGGTTTGTAGAAGACTTTCCTGGGTCTTCAGAAAACTATAGTGTGAGGTGCAGCCTATTTTCTTCAAGGCAGGTAGCACAAGTGCAGACAGTCTGCCCTCCTCTTGGAGATTTAAGCCATGTTTTTCAACTTTAAGTGTTATTTAAGGTCAGTTAAGGGAAGCCTATCTTAACTTTAGGTAACTTCACTGACAGTACGAGAGAAGTTATGCGATTTGAAACTTGTCCTCAACTGCTGTTGAAATGTGATGGAATGTATCCCATGCTTCCGAATTTAGAGTCATTTGCAAAAGGGAGAAATCTGACTTTCTTGTTCCATTGAGTAGATATTTTGAAAACACTGGTGTTGGTGAGCTCAGTAAGACTGCTTACACAAGCAAGATGAAGGAGGTGTACAAACAGGTCTGAAACAAATATTTTGCAAAACACAGGTGAAGTGATTATGTCTTTCTCACTGACTCAAATCTTTTGCTTATTCTCAGTCCTACCATTCTATCATCTCTGCCACAAATATTTGATACTTTAACTTTGTAGTTTGCTTTGCAACACTTACCTTCCTCAGAGTGCAACAAAATAATGTCCTATTGCAATTGCCATTTCACTTTGAAATGTAACTACTGTATAATCCATAATCATCAGTTTCTTTCATGACCAGCTCCTTGCTATTATATTTTACAGCCTTTCAGTGCATCTTTAGTATCTTTATAGAAGTGGAGTAATAGAGTTGGCACCTTTGAATCTAGGAACTTCCTAATGAAAACTTCAAAAGTTTTGATCCTTTCCTGAAAGGGTAGTGCTTCTTACGTGTGTTTATAAATGGTCTCTTTCAAATTAAATACTTCGTGACCTCTGGACAGTGATATAAAATGTGTCACATGGTATTGGTTGCTTCATGTACCATGGATATTTTGAAATTAATTGCTTTAGTCTCCTGGTATTAGACTTCACCACTGAAATTCAAAGAAAAATTTCTGAATTATGATACTTGCCTCTCAAATGCTGCTCACACAGAGCAACAAGCAGTTCCCTCAACTTTTGGAAACTGAGAAAATTGTGAAAATTTTGAAAGTCAAGAGAATTTTGGCCATCTCTACTAAATACAGAGTTAATGCCTGAGTTCAGCACCTTTGTGAATGATTTACTTTGTGTGGAATGTAGATTACTGTATATGACAGCATAGACAGTCATTTATGTATCTGTAGTAATTAGGGTATAGGCTGGAAACCTATGGTTGGCTTAGAAGACAGAATTGTGGTGAAAATGAGCGTGAATGAAGGTTGCCATCATCAATAAGATATTTCACATATGAAAGATACTTTAAGTAAATATACTAAGGACAAGACATACCAGGTACTCTTTGAACATATAATGTGTAGCTTTCTATGTATGTCTTGTAGCAACCTAGAGAAACTGGGAGTCAGGTATTTCTCTCGTAGGCAGTTTTGAACACTTCGAACATTAGTCCACTTGGATTGTGGCACAAGAGAGTTTTATCTGAGGACGTAATTTCTTAAAAATGGGATAGTGTGCACAGTATTTTCTCATGAAAGTGTCTTTCTTAGTCTCGTGCATTTTGAGTAGTACAGCACATACTATGATGTGTAGAAGGTACTCCTGTGTACCTATATCCATGGTTACTCCTGGCCTTGTAATTAAGCCTATAACAAGTTTGTTATTGAATTCATTGGAAGCAAGATCAGCCTTCTGTTTTCAATACACTAGGGATACAGCAGGCTGTGTGTCTTAAATGTGGAACAGGATATTAATGCAAAAGAGTAGAGACTCTCGTAGGTAGTGGATCAGAGGGGTTGATGCTGACATTAGAAAAATTTGATTTGATATAAAAAGTTCAATGCTGTTTTTCCTGTGAAATGAGTTAGTATGTATTTTTTCTGGTACACTAAAAGTGAATAAGAGCTGATATAGTGGGTCAAACGAAATGTAGCTTATTATTCTGTTTCTTCTGGTAATAAATAGTAAGAAAATAATATGTTATTTTCAGAAGAAGCTAGTTTGTAGTAGAATACATGGAATACTAGAATAGTAATGCAAGAACAAATTAAACTAGTTATAGTTAACTTATAGTTTATGGTTTATCAATATTAATAAATTGATACAGGAATTGATGCCTTGTACATTTAGACAGATATGAGGACAGATCACACTGTCGTACCAATATCTATTAATGATCATATCAACTAACAGCAATTTTATATTCTGTAGAAAAAACCTTAATATATGCTGTAAAAAATATGCTTGAAGCAGGAACACATTTTCTAAAATGAAAATAAAAATTCCAATATATGTGCAAGAAGGTGAAGTAGGAATACATTATTAGATCAGTATCACAGCTCATATCAAACTCCTGAAATAATTTCAAATGATAGGAGCTTATAATTTCTAAATTGTGGTATTTCCTAACTTTGTATTCCTTGACTTTGCTGAGTTACTTATTATCTTTTTCCAATATAGTGCTTTTTGAACGTGTATGTGTACAGTCTGTATTTACTTTGTTGAGGGAGATTACATGTCTAGACATATATATTTGAAGTTTCATTATGAAATATGTAACAATGGTGGCATAAAAATACAGCTATTTATGAAAATTGGTTTTGGAGCATTGCCTTGTAACTTCTTATTGAAGCTATAAATTTGAACCATATTTTCTATTTGCACCATTGCATAAGGAGGTATAACTGCAAGATTTTAAAGGAGAAGCATGCTTTAATGAACAAAACAGACCATTCAAGCTTGGTCATATCTGGATCCCAGCAGAACCTCTGGAAGGAAGTCCTTCTGTGACCTTCAGCTTCCCATATATGTTCAAGTATTTTCATTCAAAACAGAAACTTTTCCATAAGGGCTTATTATATCAGACAAATTTCATCCAAGATTTTTAAAACCTTACAAAGACTTATCATTTAAATAATGATAACATAGGAAAACTTTATTGGTTTTTGTTGCCAAAGTGCAAAGGACCCCAGTGATGGAAAAGAGATGAACAGCTTATTAAAACCATACAGGATGAGCTCCAACCTCAAACTCATGTGATTTATATGCAACTTTCAACCCACCATGAGTGTTCAAGATTCTGCAGTAGAGTAGGTATTCATTAATAACAATTAATTTTTTTTTCAAAACAATATACAGAGTGTAAATATTTAAATTCTTTTCAATGTGAAATAATCTAAAGTATTTGCATACATTACCCCATGAACTCATTCAGTCAGATCCTATCACCAGCAGTCTATTGAAAATGTAATCAGTGAAAAGATCCTTATGCATTTTAAGATATTCTTCCTTGCTATTAATTTTTTGTCTCATTCTAAGTATGTGATATATAATACTCTTGTTATCCTTGAGATATGATATCATTGTCTTTGTATTCCTTTTGTAAAGTCCCAGAAAGTTCTTTATCTTGGAGGCGTTTTTTATGTATCTATCTTCTTTAACACCTTTTAACAAATCTCAGCCTAAAAAGAAGGAGAAAAAAAAAAGAAAAGGAAGGGACTTTATTATTAGAATAATAAGAGCATATTTCAGAGCAGGTGGAGTAGAAAGAGACATCAAAGCCAAGTTAACAAACAGTGAACTTATCATAGTGAAGTCTTGAGGAAACTTCTACAGTCATTTTGTAGGAAAAGAAGTTAAAGAGACATGCAGCTAATTTTGATTTTTAAATAAGCTGACTTTCATGGAAGTAGTTGTGTACCAAGAGTTACAGAGAAGTTATGAGAAGCTGCTGAATCATTCCTTCATATATCACACACTATATATATATATATAAGATATAAATTTCTGCTTAAGACAGAGAAAGTAATTTTGTTTTTTACCAAATCCCATGTATTAGACTAAAATGGAATCATTAAAAATGAAGACAGTTGTTTTCAGAAGCTGGTGTAAAAAAAATTTCTTTCAGTGAAACCAAATGTTAGTTGGTATAAATTAATGGGAAAATATTGCTTGAGCTAGTGTGGCTTAAGTAAATAGTTTCATTTGTGTATTTAGTCTCAACCTATCAGATACAAAGCTTACAGGGTCTGCTGTGTTGCTGGGGGTGATATGGCTTTTGGCTTTGCTTAAGATCCCCCTTGGTTGTGCAGGTCCTTACCTGTTGACCTCTAAAATTCACATCTTTTAAAGATCTCTAATTGTAAGTATATGATCACTTAAGTCAAATCCTACTATTCACTTCTTTTTCTTAGAATGATAGATACTTTGTAATAGATAGACAAAAAATTACTGTGGAGTTGAAACGCAAGTGTTTCATCTTGGGAGAAAATACCCTTTCTTACTTTATTCTGCAATATTATACTGAAAAATGCTACAGTACCAGATAAGATAAAGTGTGATTTCTTGAAAATCAGTATTGATGTTTTCTGTAGTCAGATTCCCATCCAATTACTAAGGTCAAACTTAACTAACTAGCAATATATTTTTGAGAGTCTCAATTCAACTGGCTGCTATAGAAAGGCATCTACAATTGCCATTTTTGGCATCTATAATTATATGTCAAGCATAGCCAAAATTTTATCACATTTAGGGTGCAGTTTAAAAAAAAACCTTTTTGCAACATAAATCAAGTCAGAATTCTGTAAATATCTTTTCCATAAACACTTGGAGGAATCTTGCCATCATCTAAATTTTTATTAATTTACCCATTTGTGTTTTGTCAAATCCCAGCACATTTTCCCCATATTACTATTAAAACTGCTTATAAATCAGAGTATTTTGGTTGTGTTGATATTGTGCATCCAATGTAATAAGAAGAGTCCTAATCCAAACCAGTAATTTTAAAAAATGTTACCAAAAGAAACTGATTTGAAAATTTAGGGTTTCATTGGTTCTTTTTAGTTTTAGATAATAATCTAATGGATTTTTTTATTTTTATTATCATATTTATTTAGAAAAATTAATGAGAAGTTTCCTTGCGCACAGCAAAAGGCAGGCAATGGTAGAGAACTTTATCATTTAGTTTCTGGGCTCCAATTTTCCCCAAAGTTTTTCTCAGCATTTTGTTGTTTTGGGTTTTTTTTGAGGACACATCTACAGTGCTGGCACATGCAATCCCTCTGCCTCCCCCAGCTTCAATGTCTCTACGATCTTGTAGAGTTTATATGACTTTCAGAAGGCTCTGGGTATGCTTAATTGCAGCAAACTCGGTGCTGGGTTAGTGTGGTCTCAAACCCACAGCTGAAACGTCTCTTTCCAGTTCAGTCCTCTGTTAAATCTCCTGTCTAAACAAGTGCTCCCTAAACCCTTTTCAGAGGATCAGTTTTTTGGGCTGTGGGCACAGTTTCTTCATTGGGAAATTACAGCATAAAAAAAACATTTCCTGTTGCACTGAACTAGAATGAAGGGCAAATGCTGGAAAACAGGAGACAGATCCAGCAACAAGTGTATCTCTTAAAAAACATATATTAATTAATTCGTCTAATGGGCACTTTCCTATTCGTATCTTTCCCATGATCATTAGGGATGAAGGTGATACTGATTCCACTTTGGAAACAAGCACTAGCATTACTTACTTTCATATTTGTTTTATAGCACAAAAATAAAGAAAACCCCAAACACTGAAGTGCAGATATGGGTTGTCCTACTTCCTTTAGAGAAAGCTGAGAATATGAAAATAATTTTCCTGTTGATGCAAATTACAGATTTATTATGGCTAATATCTTCTACATGCAATACAGTTAACCTTCTTTGAGTTAAATGAAATAATCTAGTTAATTTTACTCATGGACTTCAACCTTTGACTGCTGGTGAGAGTATAGTTACATCTTATTGAACACATGGAGGAATCTTCCCACCTGCAAATATGTAGAAGGGTGGTGTAAGAAAGAAAAAACCCTTGCTGGAAGCTGCAAAGGTACTGGACAGTGAAAGGAGCATAGGATCTAATGGCAGGATGTGTATTCCCAACAAAAACAATTGGTGCCTAGACCTTCATTATAATTCCCTTCTACTCTCCTTCTTTTCTCTAAGATTTCAGTTTCACAAGCAAAAGTCCTTCTGTCAGTTATATGTGTTCCTCTACACAGCTACTAACATATCTGAAAATTTTTCACTTATCCTTTATAATTATATTATTATTTATGTTGGAAAAGACTTTTAATATCTTCCAGTCTGCCTGTTAACCCAACACTACTGTGTTCACCACTAAACCATATTACCAAGTGCCTCATTCACCTGTTTTTTGAACACTTAAATAAAATACATATAATTCTATAAGCAAATAATCAAAGGCAAGAAGTCTACCCAAAGCTAATATTTATATGAAGTGAAGGTAAAATTTAAAAAAAAACCTATGACCTGGACATTTCTTGACATGGTGATCAATATTTGCAGCTGATATAAATTGGTAGGATGTCTCCACAAAATCAGTGGAGACTTGTTTACCTGGTTATACTCTCATAATTTGTTCACAGCATATGTGATGGGATTTACTTCCTTTCAGAGGTAAATTGTGTAAAATTGGATGGTTAGTTCTATACTGGGAAGGTCATTTCAGTCTTATTGCAGAATAACTAAAGGAGTTTTGAAGATGTTGAAGTAATGCATGTGTGTGCTGTATGCAGATGGTGGGAGAAAATGCTATACACATGAAGCCCAAACACAGACACAATGAACTTGGAAACTATCTCTTCAGTGAAAGCTATTTAGCTTTAGAGCCTCTCCTTTGCATTTTGAGGGGATTTAGAAGAATGCATTATTCGTAGCGAAACAACAGTTAGAAAGTCAGTTTTTTCTGCTGGAAGGTGGTGGACACAAGCTTGCATATTTTTTGGCCTTTCACGTTGCAGAAAAATCTGTCTTGTGTCTTGAATACTGAATTGATTATAATCAATCAGACATTTCAAATAGACTAAGGAATGCCCTGCTTAGCAAAAACTACATTGACAAAGAGAGTGTATTAATGAATCCTAGGAATTTTGGCATTAATTAGGCCTGCTGGGGTCTTAAATGTAAAGGAGAAATCTGATATCATTCAATAACCCAACTTTTAGGCTGATTGTTAGAGATTCAATGGAGTATGCTATTATGTTAAATCTTGAGAAGGGTTAAATAACACAAGGATTTAAGTGATACAGTCATCAGAGGTTCAGCTGTCAAAACACCGTTTTTCTGACTGTATTGCTTTGGATCAAGAACTGCAATTTGTTCTGGGAAGTATGCTTTGGAGACATCATGTCTGAGAGGGGTTAAAGGATCATGTCATGCGAGACACAATTTTAACTCTAGGATCAGATCTTTTGAGAAAAGAATATGGGGTTTTTCTCTGTTGATAAAGAGAAAAATATCCATAGGTTAAAAAAGTCATTATTGTAACACTTCTTTTTCTTTTTTGTGTTTTAGAACCAATATTATTTTTCCATCTGTATGTGTAATGAGCCATTGCTAATATATGGTATTGAAGTTAATATCTCTGAAACACAGCTTTTCAGTGTGAAAGAAAGGGGCAGAAGGAGAATTAACATATATTTCCAGATTTTACCCATCATTTAAGTGTATTTAAGGTACTTGAGACTCAGCTATCACCTCATGGATGAAGTATAAGATGAGTAAGTAGGCAGATATTATTTTGTTTTTGACCTTGTGGTGTGGGTATACCCCACAGAGTTTCTGCCTCTTTGTTCTAGTTATTCTATTTATTTGGCTAGTTGGAACTACAGATCTTCTTGTTGATGTAAGGTACTGTAATAAAACTGCAATTATCAAAGAAGAGCTATGCAGCAAGAAATGGTAATAAGACAGGTTCCTTATACCTTTTTAGGGAATGCCCACACTGCTGGCAGCTCTTTCAAGACTGATAAATATGGATCTTTGAGATGACACTGTAATATCTTTGAAAAGAATAATACAAAAGAAAAAATTTGAATTTGAATAACTACAGTGCAAAAGCTTTGTGAATGTGTGAATGGGGAAATATAATGGCTAAACATTTTCACACTGAGTTTTATTCAGCTTCATTTGAATGCATTTCTGAGGCCTGAGGAAGCTGCACTTAGTGTAGGACCCAAGAGCTTGGAGAGTTAAATCAGAAGTATCTGTCAACTTGCTTTTCACTCTTGTAATTCCTCAGATTAGCAGCTGGTTTGATTTGTGCTAGTGGCTCCCAAAAATAATTTTTTTGTCAGGAATTCTAAAAATACAGGACATTCTGACTGGAATTTTTCAGGGTTCTAGCACGTATCATTGAGTAGAGAATTAAGATAGCTGCTGGTAGCTGCTGTTAATTCTCCCATATTGGTGGGATTCTTAAATGTTTTAAAAGGCAGCTTTTCCTGAACTCTCTTCACTGCTAGAAAAAGGCATGTTTGTGGCCAGAATGTGGCTGTTAGTCTGAAAATTTTTGAGCTCTTAATATCAGTGTTACAGTGCCTCTTTGCAGCGATTCAGAAATAAAGGGTATACAGTCAGGCTACTGAGTAATAATGTTACTATGGGATTAATAAAATTTATGTGTGGTGGAAATGTGGTATAGATATTCCCTGCTGATCTTTGAAATTTTTGTGAAAAAGTGCACAAGAGGTCCTTGTCATGTGCTTCCAAAGGCTACGCCTTTTTTACCTCACCAATGAAGACACCTGGAAGAGGATCCAAGATTTGTTTTCACTGATTTTATCATGAGAGTTTCTGTAAATGGTGCCTTTAAAGCTGATTTGCTGAAGTTTTCTATCAACCTAAAGCCTGAATGCAAATCCCATTCTGTGTTTACAAGATACCCTTAGTTTTCATTGGGCAGAGAGCTGGAATTGCAACTCAGTCTACATCTGTTGAATCTCCTGGTTGTTCTAATGCTTTTGAACTGTGCCATTCTCTGCCTTGGGTTTGGTTTTTTTTCTTTCCATGCCTGAAATAGGAATAAACCTCCAGTAAAGCCCTCCATCATCAAAATTCTTCCTTGTGATTCATATATTTTTACCCATCATTCTGAGATTTGAAAGCTAATGTTTTAGCATCTGTTTTTTCAACCACTGGCACAGAGCTGTCTATAGATATGTTGAAACGGTACCCTCCAACACTGGTAAACCTACAACCTATTCTGGATGTTGCGCTCAGCCAAAGGTCACTCAAACTGGCAGGAAGAGAAAATATAGGAACATGTGGAATAACTGATTTCTCCACTCAAGGTTTAATTTCTGGCAAAGCACTTGCAGGTAGCAATACTGCCTGCTTTTGCATTGATGAACATGTGCTCTGAAAGAGGGGAAAGAAGCTTTTTCTTCTGGAATAACACATTAACCAGTTGAAACTCGGGGGAGCTTAATGGTTTAAATAAACAGGTAGTGGTCTCTGTGAGGATGATATTCTCTTATGTAAAAGTAACAGTTTTCTGTAGTGTTAGAATGTGACACAGGAGAGGCTTTGAAATGAATCAAAGGCAGGTTCTGCTCATGCTGGGCCTGTGTCTGAAGCTGCCGCAGATCAGCCCAAAGGGAAAGACTGCTCTCCCTGTGTAATTATGGTTGGATTGGTCTAGTTAGGAAAAAACCCGACAAGCAATCAAAATTTTCCTACACACATATTTAAGGAAAAATACTAAATAGCAAGCTTCATTTTGTCACTGGAAATATTTTGTTATGAGATGATGGTTCATCATTGATCTTCACTCTGTGCTGATGGAACAGCTCTCTTGGGAGGCAAATATAATCAATATCTATCTTATTTGTTTGACAAGTCAAAAAAAATCAAGAAAAATACTTTAACTTTTGTTTCAATGATTTAAAGTACATTTTCTAACTTTTTATTTGAAGAAGTTGTTTGTAAATCTAGTCTAGAAAAATGCTGTTTTTATAAGCTTCAGGAACATCTTTCATTTGGAATGAATGAAATATTCCTTGCCAGCCGACAGCTGTAAATACATAAAATGTTCAAGTTTTTTGAGGTTTGGCTCAAATGCCAGCACAAAATCAATGACAAAAATCAATGTCTTATATGTGCAATACTTTACTTAATCATTTAAAAAAAATATTTCCAGGGCCAGATCCAGAGCAAATTTTCAGAAATAGTTTAGCTTCTGTAGAGTTCTATTGATTTACTCCCGTGCTAGATCTGGCCCACTGTGGAAACTAAATTTAATATAACTGTATCTTTTAATGTATTTATTTATTAGTACTGAACATCATTAAATTTTACACCACCACAAAAGTGGATTATATTTGTGGCAAATTCTTTACATACACAGAATGTGTAGTTGTATCTGACATGCAGCACAATTACACTTGACATTTATAAGCTCAGGATTGAGTTTTCCATTTAATTTTGTGTAATTTATAAAAGAAGTTCACTGCTTAACTTACACTGCTGATTATAACTAGTAATTTGCATGAATGATTAGGATACCCTTTGTGAATTAGGGATTCTCAAGAGAATTTACAGGAAGGATGAGCTTTCAGAAGCTTTCTTTCTATAATTATTTGATATAGAACATTTAGTTTTATTAAAGTAGTATAAACCACTTAGTATCATGGTTTAAATCTTTTCTAAGGATACATTAGGAAAGTACAGAAATACAAGTAGACACCACTACATCTCTTTGCCATTGAAATATTGGCAATAAATGGGGTAGAAATAGTTTCTTAAACTTAATTTGGTGTGTCTTGTGGTTACCCATCCATTCTATTGCAATACTGGAATTATTAGATGGTGCAAGTGTTGTGGATTGCAGAGCTGGGTGTGGAATGAACCATAGAGTAAATTTTCTGGTATAGGTGAAGAGACAGGCTTTCAGAAATTGTAACTATGATGCTATTGACTTGACTTGCTGCTGATAGTGCTCACCATGTCTAAAAAATCAGAAAATAACTCAAGTGGGAGTTAAAATATGTTGTTTCCTTATAACAGCAATCATGTTAATGTTATTGTGAATGTACTTTCTCAATTCCTGACATCATGCATTTGAAAATCTTTACTTAATACTTTATCAAAGTAATTCCTGTCATTTAATATCAGTCAGCCCAATCCTCATGAAAAAATCCATTTAGCTTAGTAGTAATTTTCAGCCAACTAAAAAAATGCAGACTGCATCATGTATACCTTTTTTCCTTTTTAGAAGACTGTACTGTTTCTAAGGTAAGTAACCTGACTTTTGCCATCTCTTTAACTGTTATACAGTTTCCTCTGGTTAATAATTAATACTTCCTTTAATTTGCATTCTATCTGTGACACCTCATTTTTTATACATTTCTGTAGCCTGTATTTAATAACTAGATCTATTATTGTAGAGAATATATTAATTAGGTCATGCAGCAGTTAATACCATTGGGTGAGAAAGCTTAAGCAAGGTAATTTATCCTGCACAAAAAGGAGGCACGGATCATGGCCAGCTGCTGTTTGTACACAAGTAGTTAATGTGGATTTCCATACTTAAAATATGAAGTTGTCCTATGGTGGTTTTTGTCATACTTTCAAGAAAAAATTTGTTAGTAATATAAGGAAAATTGTGTCTATTCTTCAATTTGCAAAGCTCATTAATTACATAATGAGACTAACTCCAGGATCAAGACATCACATGTTAAGGCATAGTCTTTTTGAGGTCTCTTCTTGTTCAGTTTCATAATTCTGTAATTAAATTGAGGTAATGAATAATACAATGCATTTTCAGGTTTGTGAAATATTATAGGCAGCCCCTTTAAAATTTAACACTGTATAACTATTTTTATTTTATCTATTATGTATTTGTCTATGCTGTTTATTTTTCCTTTCTGTCCTTTTGGAATTGTACACTTTTGTAAAAGATTGCAAATACAGAATGTTATCAATGTTAGTTGTTTCACTTCATAACACCAATAATACCAACCAATATTGCATTCATGAATTTAAGACAACATTAATTAAATTCTGCCATCAAGAAAGTGAGTATTTCTCAGAAAGGAGAAATTAATTTGTGATTAATAAGTACTGAAACTCTGTTATCCAGAAGTTTAGCATTCATAGTAATGTCTAATTCTTTTATGCCTTTAAACAGCATTGCAGTGTTATAAAATAAATAAATATATAAATAATGGACAGGCATTCTGTTGTTATTTATATTTAAAACTTCTAATATAGTTGTAGGGTTTTTTGTTCCATTTGAAATAATGCAACTTCTTTAATGTTACACTTATCTTCATCATAGGGAAAATAGTTTCTTTGTGGTTATCTAAATGAAGATTGTACAGTGACTGGAAAATACTCTTAAAAATGGAGAATATGCAGGGACCACTTTGAAAACTGAGGGAGAAATGTAATACCAATCATAAGAAAACATTTGCTTTATACCTGACATTCATTCACAACTGCTGTGTGTGACATCATTTGTGTAAAAGGGTGTATGCTTCTCTTCACACTCCTTAAAGTGACTCTCTGTGCCAGAGGGCTGTTCAAAAATTCTTTTTGCTGTCATTAGCCAAAGAGTTATTACCACATTCAGAAACTGCCAGGAAAGCTGGGTCCTGTCCTATTTCCCCTGGCCATTCTTTGTACTACTTGTGAGAGAGGGAAATTGTGTCCCCCACTCCAAGGGCTCAGCATCACTGTGGGATCTCTCCATGCTGTGCTCACCACCCCTGCATCCTGCTGGCTGCTGTTGGCATGCTGTGAAGCAGCTGCAGTGCTCCGAAGCCTTTCTGTTGGATGTAGGTGAACATTTATTCACAGCTGTAAAATAAGCTTTTTAGAAACAAGTGTTAAACATGAGAGAGAGAGAGACTAAAATCCTCATCCCGGGTTAGTTAAAGGAAAGCTTTTCATTAACATCTGAGAGCCCCTGGTTTTGTTTTGGCTACATTGCAATGATCATCCTGCCTGAAGCTGCTTCTCTTCTAGACAGACTTAGAGCAGGATCAGTACATATAGCAAGAGATCTGTTGGCCAAATTCATTTTGACTATGCCAAACTAAAGTAAACAAGAATGGCCATAACTCTTACAAAGCAGAATTTTGGGAATGGCATCATGTCTCAAGATGAATAGCTACAGCTGTCTCAAAACATGTGGCCTTATAAAGAAGGAACATTTTTCACATTAGCTGTACTGAGCTAATTGCCATTCTCTTTACAGCTATAAAAACTTGCATTGTCTTGCTCACATCTGTGTTTTCTGAAGCACGGCATTCTTATGGTCTTCTAAGAACTGGTGCAAAAATATAGCATTGTATTTCAGCAGTTGAGAAAGACTTGAGTCTCAAGCCTTATTAGAGTGAAATTCCCTTTACATAGAAATTTGACTGATGCATGAAATAGCCTGTATTTGATGAAACTGCTCTTCAGGAGGGAGTGGGACAGACTGCACCGTGGGTTTTTTGGCCATAAATTCAGCTTGATGAAGGCAAGGTAATGTGACAGATTGAATGGAACCACCAAACCCATTATTATTGCTGCTTTTCTTGGTCAGAATACAAGTTCAGTAAAGACAACAAATGCTTTAACTGAAAAGGAGACTGCAGTAGTCCTGCCGTAATCCCTTTTTTAGGAGGCAAGGGGGAGTGATTTTCTTTCTCCCCAGCAGGTAAGAAGGCCATGTCTGCTAAGGCTGGTTGCAAAAGAGTGAACGTCATCTCTGAGAAAGTAGGCAGGAGTCAAGTACGTTTGCCAAATATACTCAGATTAGAGTTGTCATTTGTCTTTGAGAGAACAGATGGAAATAGTGAATGAAGACCATAGCCTTCAAATGTCATTGGGAAAAAAAGTCAGCTAAAAACAGAGAGCCCATCTAGAAGAAGAAGCAGCATGATAGCCCTAGGCCTCATGTTTGTTTAAAATTGGAGGACTCATCAGACAACAATTTCAGGTAGATCTTGTACATGTGTATGTGACTGATGAATAGGAATTTTCACAGTAAAAGTATTTTATGACTAAGAAAAAATTGCCAGTATTTTTTCATAAGTGACTAAGCTGTGATCTGGGAAGAGAATCTATGACAGCAGTCGAATATTCCTGTACATCGTATTTAATTTTAATTTGAATTAAAATGATGAATTAAAATTACTGACACAAAAATTTCTTCCATTGTTTTGGATTTTCTGACACAATTTCTTCCTGTGAGACTGCACACAAGGTTTGAGGTCACAAGTTATTAGGTGCCTCAGGTTTTGTACATACTCACTTTGAAAAATTTAAACCAGTATTTTCATCCTAATATTTTCATTGCAATCAAATCAAGATAGATATCCATACTTGCAGATTGTTCAAATTAATGCATATTTTTAAATATTAAAATTTATATGGAAGCTAATATGTATGTCAAGTACAAGGCTGGAAAACATGGGGCATAGTAAAAAGAATCATATAGAGGGTAAGGAATTTGCAAATGACCATGACAGGTGTGTCAAATTGGGAAATATAGTGCTGCAGGGAGTTTACATCCGAAGCTTTTGTGGAAATGGTCCTGGGATATTCTTTTGTATAATAATTTCATTATTGATATTGGTAAATATTGTGAATGTACTTATGACATTTGCTCATATAGGCAGACTGACATCAATAATACAGAGAAAGAATGGGACATCATATAGGAAATTGTGAATAATGGGTGTCATAATTGAAAGGCAGTTAAATATTATGGGAGGGTCACTTATTAACATCAGTTTTCTACTATTAGATCTCTTTGATTCCTGTATATTTTTGTTTTTCATTATTTTGGATAATCTATGCTTTGTTTAGCCAGTGGTTAATTTTTAACTATTTTTTAAATCACACCCATTAGGGAAACTTTTTTTAACACAACTGGAAAACAGTGACATTATTTTTTTCATTAAAAATAACTTCAAAACAGAATTACTTTAAACATGAAAAAAGTATTAGTCACTGAATTGTAAACCCCCAGAAGCAAAAATTTATAAAGAAAGCTGAAAAATATTTCAGCTTCTATAACACCAGCAGCTAACCTAAAAGGAGTTGCATCTTCTGAAACAGATGCTGTCTTGTGATGGAAGATAGATTGGCCTGTGAGCCTGAATAAACTTTGTCTCTAATTAGTATGCAAATCTCACCTGCTCCAGGGCTCTTCCTCTTTCAAAAACCATGATCTATTTAGTTTTTCTGTGTTTTCTGGTGAATAATTTCACCCAGGAGGTTCCTTTTTCATTCCAATTTTCTTCATACCTGTAATTTTCAAAGTATGCTTTACTCTTTTAGGTCAATATTTTCTTCAAACCATCAAGATGAGAAATGTTAGCATTTCTGAAATTTAAAAAAAAAAAGTTGAAACAAATGCAGATATTTAATAATAAAAATATTTTTATTTTAAAATCCTATGGGGTAAAATCCTCTTTTGCAGTGCATGCTTATATATGTATCCAAATGCCATGCAAAAATTACAAAGGGGACCATAGATGTTGAATATAAATTTATCTGGTAAGCATTTGACTAGATTAGCAGAATGTTTAATACCAGAATGTTAAATAAAATATTAAATTGCCTTTAAAATTCAATCTTTGATTATTAAAAACAGTGATGGCTTTCAACTGAA
The DNA here is from genome assembly GCA_036630365.1 of Acanthiza pusilla. NCBI lineage: Eukaryota > Metazoa > Chordata > Aves > Passeriformes > Acanthizidae > Acanthiza > Acanthiza pusilla. The sequence continues at coordinate 70,839,909 of JAXCHO010000034.1, forward strand.
GTAGCATTCCACTTAGTCAATGTCATTGACAGAAACCATGTCAGCATCTCATGAAGTGTAGAAGCTTTCTAAATATCTTTAAACTTTTGAGACTTAAACCCAATTCCTCTTTGCTTCCATCCCTTTCTGCTGATGCATTTCCCTGTGTCAGCATGGAACATAAATGAAGCATCTAAACAGCTGGAGCTGTTTCAGGATGGGATTCTTTTGAGGGGTATATTCACACCACTCATCTTCAGACAACTCCTTTCAGGACTCTGCCTTCTAAATAAGCAGCCCTTTTTTCTGCTCTCTCGATAAGAAAGTTACTTTTCTAGGCTTTAAAGGTCAAAATCTTCATAACGTGACTCCCTTCCACCATGCAAATAAGTCCCTGGGGCTGAATGTATGTGCACATACACACTCGTCTGCACATAGACACATGATCAGGACCAGCAATGGCAATTCCTGCATGTTTAAAAGGCTCTCCAAGCGCAATGAATGACAAGACTGTACATTACACCTTACACTGTATATATTTAATGGGGTAAGATCTCTTCTATGAAATGCATGAAGTGATTTAACTACTCTTGTTATATATGTGTAGTTCCTCTTTGGTGGCCTTGAAATAATGAAAAAGGATTAAATACACCTGTATTTTATTTTCCAGCTATGTTCAGGGGCCATCCTTGGACAAGTCACATAGATGTAGACCCTGAAAAGTTTTCAAAGGCTCCAATTAATTCCAAAGGCATCTTTCAAGGTTTGCGCTTTTAATCTTTCTAGCCTTTGATTTCCTTAGCTCTAAGATGAAAATGTTACTATGCACATGTCTCTGCAGCCCTTTGGAGACTCTTGGATGAAAGGTCCTGTAAAACTGTAAACCATGTTTTCATTATTTTCTTATTGGCCACTAAAGGGAATTTTGCATGGAATATATAAGCATTTTGAGCTACAGGGGTTTGCAGAGTTTATCAGAATCAAGAAATTTGCCCTACATATTTATGTAACTATTATGAAATAAAAGCACCAAACATAAATAATGCATGAAAGTATTTAAACTTTTTCCCTACAATTTTCTTATTATTTGATCTGATTGGATGGGCAGCACTATTGAAGCTCCTCTGAGAAATGTCTCAATCTCCCAGGAATGGTGCTTCTTGGTAAAAGATAGGACCATTGTTTTAGCATTAGGGAGTCGTCTGGTTTTTTTCATCACTCAGAGGTGGGACCAGCAATCTTGTTTGCTAAACACAATTCACAGAAGTATATTATAGGTGCCAAACTATAAAATTCTTTTCAGGCAGAGAAGAGTATATAGGTCAAAGAGAAGCTGTAAGCCCAAATAATCAAGAAAGAGAAAGTTCTGCATCACCATTTCCAGAATGATCACTGTGATTTTGATTAGGGGTACAAGAATGCACAGAAATTTGGTGGAAGCTTTGTGTTTAGCACCATGTAAGGGTGAAGGAATCAGTCTGTGCTCTTCAGTGGCAGCCAGGTAGATGGCAGGTCCTTGGCAGCTGTAATACACTGGCCTGGGGGAATGGGACTGGGAGAGCTCGTCCAGAGCAGTGTGTGCTACCCTGGGGGCTCCTGCTGCTTCTGGTTGCACAGGTCCCTGCTGCGGAAGAGATTTATTTCTCCCATCTCACTCTCTTGCTTGCAGGTTAGCTCTGTGCTGCCTGTTTACAGGGCCATTTTCCTGCTGTGCTCACCTGAAGACAAAGTCAAATTTGAATCAGAAAGTTCTAGTTCATCAAGTCTTATTTTAAGTACTTAGGTCTCTCCATTTCAGAGCCTTTCTCAGGCATGTTCAATAGCTCTTCAAAGAAAACAAGGCTTTATCGAGATTTTATTTCAGTTAAGATAAAGATTCTTTAGAGAAAGAATCCTTATATAAAGAATTTTTAGAGAATCTTTAGATAAAGATTCTTGTCCAACAGATGCTAAAACTAGCATGAAACCCACCTGGCTCAGAAACAGAGCACAACTCAGGGCTGAGCACTGAGACTGGAAAAAGTCATGCTGCAAGAAAACATACTCACATATACTGATATATTTCAACTGAGCTGTCTGTAAATGCTTTGCAAACACTTATTTTATCACTAGAGGTGAAAATCAAACATTTCATATGAGACAGTGTCACTTTTAGCAGATCCATTGAAATTTATGTGAGAATTATGGACTAAATATAATGTCTAGAAGAACAAATACCTCTTTCAGTAAAATAGAAAAGAGGCGTCTGGTTTGCTGAAAGACATGGAAACTCAGAGTCCCACCAGATTCAACTCCTCACATCAAAATAACTTAAGCTTTCAGATAGTCAAAGTAGTATTTAAAAAATATTAATATAAGATTTTATTAATTTAAAAAATTAATTTCTGGGAAAAACCTAAATATTATAAATAAACTAATAGAGCAGAGATTTGTAAAAAAAAGTTGAGATTTTTTTCACTGTTCAGATTAATTTAGGATCCAGCTAACAAGAATCCACCTCAACATTTTTGTGGTATTTTGAGCAGTTTGGTACTTTTCATAATTTTGTTTCCTGGGTTAGTCCTGTGTTCCTGTTTGTCAAATTATTTGCATTATGGTAGTCTCTCATAAATGAAAAAAACTTATAAAATCAGGTTAGGGCAATATGGTTTTAAGAAAATCTAAAGGAAAACCAACAAGAACATTTCTACTGAAGGGCTCGGAATAATTTGCATTAATGCAGTAAAATTTTCAATATGTAACTAAGGACTAAAAAAAGGAGGCTGAAGTAAATTTACCTCTCAATTTAATGCTGAAAAAGCAATATTCAAGAGAATGCAACAAATTACCTTTTCAGTTCATTATTACAAATAGATCTAAGGACTTAACATTATTGGTTATAATTCTGACTCAGCAGATTAGGGTAAGTATATTTCCTTAGAAACGTTACCAGCTGACAGAAGTGAGATTCTTTGTACTTTGCTTCTTCCATTCCAGAGTTGTTTCTATCCTATTCCTCTCCAAAGGGTTAATTGAAATTAGAAGGAATATAGGAAGGAATAATAAAGTGTCCACACATCCTGGCAGATTTTTGTTTCTTTCCCTTTCTGTGTCACACAGAGGATTGAGAGAGAGCTGCTCTTGAGGCAGGTTTCTCAGGCAGACATGAGATCAGAGCAGTGTCAGCAGACCAGACAGTGATGCATATACTTTTTTTTTATTATTATTCTTTGATTTTAAATAATTTTTTTATCCTGAAACAAGTATTTGTCTTCAGATGACAATTAATATATGCTATTTAGCAAGCTAAGCCATCATCAGCTTTAAAGATACACAGTGGGTAGGGTGAGGTTAACCCACACTTCATACCTATTTAATTTTAATCTTCATTAATTTTCTATAGAAAGGATAGAAAAAGTGAAATCCCCTTTTAAAATAGAAGTTTCTGAATTTGCCAGTAATTTCTGTGGAAGTATAAAATAAAAAGGAGAATTAAAATGTTTGTAGGGAGTATTTATTAGAGTTATTTATATTCAGGAAGAAATCAAAGCCAAAGATAATATTTGATGCCAAAGCAGTGAGTCAAAGTAGCAGGTTTTGGTACTTAAAAAGACTTTTCAATTCACTTAATAAAAACCAAAATAAATTGGTGTTGCCAGAAAGGTTTATACAATTCCTTTGAAAATGACATTGAACAATTGTCACTTGGACAAAGTTTCAAGGGCCAACATCCTTTCTGCTGCAGCACACACCTGTACCCCATTTGCTCCTACCAAAGCCAGAGGGAGACCTGAAAATCACATGAATCCCATTTCTGTCAACTAAAGGTATTATGTGAAGATATAGAAGCAATTTCATTCAAAAGTTACCACAGTTTCTACTCTAAAGAAAACGTTTGCCAAAAGCCTTGCAAGCCCTATAATTTTCCAGTTTCTCTTTGGGAAATGTTGACTTGAATATGAAAATTTAAACTTTCTCAAACAAATTCTCTTTAAGAAATCTACTTATATTTTCTTCAGTAATGTCCTGGTCTAATTTGTTTGATGTGTTTTCCCTGTGTACTCCTTGTTTCAGATGAACAGTCAAAAATCCTGGCACATATTTTTTAGCTTCATCCCTGTTCTTTTTCATTCTAGCCAAATTCGTCTCTATGACACAAAATTGTTGAACAAAGAAGCATCATTTCAAATATTCACAAGGGAAAGAAGTGTTGTTTCCCTCGTGTGGGCTTCTTTTTTGGTTTTGTTTTTTGGATTTTTTGATGTTCTGGTTTGCTGTACAGCTATAATCTCTCCTGCTTTGTAGGGTGTGTGTAATAAATGGGGTTTGAAATTCCTTAAACACTTTAGCTTCGCTTCAGCTATTAATCTCAGCAGCCATTTATTGGTTTGTATGCTGCAAAGCAATGGAGATTATCCTTTAATTAATTCCATTGAGGGGTTCAGCTGCCATCATCAACTACAATATGGTTTCATAAATTAATCTTGTTGGGTAAGTATAATGCAATCTATTATAACATTTATATTAAAATGCAAGTAATAATATGAGAAATCCTGTGTAAGAAAAGGATATATATGTGCATGTATCTCCCAAATGCAGTAATTAATATTATATTAGTATAATAATATTAGTAATTGGCATATTCCATTTTCATATTTTCAAACTGTTTTAAATATATTTCAGAATCCATCAGAAAATAAAAAGATAATGTTTTCTTAACTCCTACATAGGTAGCTGTCTTAAAAAACATGGAGTGACATCTTACATCTAGATATATTAAAAATATATCATGGATCTTTAAAGCTCTGCTTGAGTTCTAACTTTCTCATCAATTTGTTTGTACTTTTGTAGCTTAATCAGTAATGATAATGCATATTTGTACATGTGAACTTTTTGATACTATGAGTACATGAGGGGAAAAAATGAAATGCTAAATGTAAAGTATTTCATAATGTTTTGACCTTGGGAAGCTGAAAAAGCTGGGCTGGGCATGGGCACCTTTTTTGTAACAGGACTGATTATGTTTGAATTATGTCATATGATTATGTTACTGTTAAGTTTGGTATTTCTCTAGTATGACACTTAGCTGAGCTTAGCTGTTGCTTTGGTTCAAAACTAGTTTGTGTGCTGATAGTGTTGGTGTCAGCACAACATATTTGATGCCCAGGACAATGCTGGGAAATTTACTTTCTATGATACTGTTAAGTGTTAAGATTTCAATCATACCTAAGTTTTAATGGAGATAGCAGAAACAAGTTGGGAGGTAAGATGGCTCTTTCATGCTCACACAGACTAAAGTCAGGAGCTGGGCAGATCTCAAATTTCGGATCAGTTCAAGCTGGCAAAATAAGGTATCATTACCAGTGCTGCTTTTTTCCTAAAAGCTGCTTTCAGTAGGATTTCTTCCAGATTGGCAACTTTATCTGTGCTATGAAATTAACCAGAGTGTGTGCTCTCTCTAAAAGTCTTCATCTAGCATTATTATTTAAGTTAATTAATTAAGTAGAATCCTCCAGACAATCTGCAAAAATAGCTTTATTAAACCCCTGAGGATTGTAAGATACTGCAAAGCACCTTTGTGGATTTGGTGTAAATCCTAACATTTCACTGATCTGGGCAAAGAAATGCAGAGTTTAAAATGGAAAAGCTCTCTATACTAATTATAACTTTTTTGGTTGTACAAATCAGAGATTATGAGCTTTTTTTCATCTTAATAGATAGATATTTTTGTGATTAACTAATTAGTAATTTACTGTATGATTCCAATATATAAGTTGACTTCTGGTCAAACATATCGATCAAGTTTTTCAAGGGCAGAAGCAGAGTTCTGCGTTTACTGAAATACTATTAAATGCTTTGAGAATTTGTAGTGGATAACAATAGAAATTGACACTGCTCGGTGTCCCAAAGAAGCTCACGTAACACTGCATGGCCTAGAAGGTTAAATCATCTCTCAGGGCTGGCATAAAAGTAGACTCACACCAGCTACGCAGACTCTCCTTTGCACTCTGCGTGTCACTGATGTGGTTATGTTGTGAACAGTGTTGCACTGTGGCAGCAAAATCCTGTTCTAGTGAAGACAGCCCTGGGAAGGCACATTTGTGCCTAAATAGGAGCAGAGCCAGGGTGCTGCCGGGATGCACTGTTTAGGTGCAAACAAGCCAGCAAGCGCTGCCACTCCGGTCGCCTCAGGAACGGATACTGCAGGGTCACCACCCATGCTGAATGTGCTCACTCAGCAGGAGATCCAGGGCATGAGGCTGCTCCCAAGAGCAGATCCACAGTTCCACTCCTTCACAGAATCAATTAGGTTGGAAACGATCCCTGAGATCACCCAACACCACTGTGTCAACTAGACCATGGCACCAAGTGCCATCCAATCTTTCCCTAAACACCTGCAGGGACAGTGGCTCCACCATCTCCCTGGGCTGTCCATTCCCATGTCTAATCACTCTTTCTGTGAAAAAATTCCTCCTAATGTTCAATCTAAGCCTCCCCTGGTGCAGTTTAAGGCTATATCCTCTTGTCCTGTCACTATTTCCCTTATTCTGGTGGTTAGCATAATTTACTGCAGAAAAAGAGCATGTACAGTGAAAACATATCCATTAGGATCTGTTTAGTGATTGTAGATGAAATTAATATCTTAATCATTCTAATAGACAAAATACACTTTGTAGTCTGTGGATTTAAAATTGGATTTACTTTTGTTTTTTCTTTTTTGTTTGTTTGTTTTGTTTTGTTTTTTAATTTTTTTTTCCAGTGTCATTCCTTCCTCTTAGACCTCCCAGTTCAAGAAAAGCAGCAAGGTCCTTCAAGATATATTACAGAAAAATGGTAATAACTACTTTAGAGATTGAAAACTGCTGTCAAAGCATTGACTTTGTGATCATATTTCCATGATTTCTGTTTTATTCTTTGCAATAGAAGTTATAATTTTTTTACTCAGACTGCCCCTATATTTTCAGTTAACATAACATGGTGATATGTTGAACTGAAAAAACACTGAATCTAATATACTGATAAATCTGATTCATATTAAACTCTTAATGCTAATATGTGGAGCAGGTCAGAAGTGTTGCCAGACTATCTTAATGACACACAATAGCTGTGGGGTCATAATAACACACACATATATATATGTAATTTACCATCTGCACTGACTATTAACATCAATTCATCTGATGACTGGATGGGAAGCAAACCCAGTTCATTGAGTATGAGAAACTGGAAACATTGTTCAAAACCTCCATAGTCAAATTGTCCAGGAAGAGATACGATACACCCAAATTATTAATGCTGGGTTTGTTACTTTCTTTAACTATTTAGTAGAAAAACTTTGACAGTTTAATTATAATGTATAGTTAGACTTTAGTGAACCTGTGTATTAGGGATTCTAGCCAATAAAAAATAATAATTTCTTGTCTTATTTTTATATGTAGAAATTTGTACATCTGAACAAAAAGAGAGTCTTTTACAAACAAAAGTTATTGTCTGAGAGGTTCCTATCCTTACCTGTGATGGACTCTATAGTAGCTTGTTATCATTCTCATATTATAATATTGAATCACTAATCAAATGAAAAATCTGATTGTTGCAAATCCCTATGTAACATTCTATAATATAGAATTCTGTATAACATTTTATTTAAATCTTTAAAACAAGGTACAAGTTACAGCTTAATTTTTAATTTAGGAACTTAAAAGGAAAATGAACTTTTCTTTGAGAACTGTTCAGTGACAATTATGTTAACTGGGAACATCATAACTGTTTGTAGATCCTTTTAGGTAGGGTCTTCACATGCAGTGGAGGTAGGGCACATGTTTCATTTTGGCTGCAAGTCTGTTTGCCTGCCTTGTTCTTTTTTCATCTGTCTTGGACAAGCTCTTTCACAGAGCTAGCAGCAATTGTCACTCATGTGACCATTCTCCCAGGATTAAGCATGGGAGCACTGGGAAGGACCCTGGAGCATCACTCACTGTGGGATATCTGACCTTTCACGTCTCACTGGTGGCATTCACTCACTGAAGCACTGGGGACAGCTGTGTCTTCTCCTGCTGTGTCCAGTGAACGTGAGCAGCAGCACTGGGGATCTGGGTTGAGAGGCCAAAACAATTATTGAACCCCACCACATGATTGGAAAAGGTAATTTATGTCCTCCTACAGAAGACAATAATGTTACATCGTGTCCTTCTGAATATGCAGTTTGTAAAAACAGAAACCTGGGAAATGAGGCAAAGTGGAGTTTGGGTGCACACCGAGGTACAATGCCTTACCCTTCATCACTGATATGGGTACCAGGCAGCCAGAGGACACCGATTTTGGTGTGAAGTGGGGATACCTGTGCCACAATGGCATGTAGCATGAGGCCCTATGAGCAGAGAATTAAGGCTTAGCATCAGCTCCATCTCCTGTGTATTTAAACAGTTTTGATCCATCGATGTTTTAAATGTGTACAGTTTTCAACCAATCAGTGTAACATCACATCCGTGACCAAGGATTTATGAGATTATATTTATCAGTTAAGATTGCAGTTAAGGCATGCCTGTGATTAGCTAAAGACAGAGATGATATGTGATTCTTAAATGCTTTTTCCTTTTCTTAAATCATACTCCAGCAATCTGTTTGAACAAGCCATCTATTACAGACCAAAAAGAAAAATAAGAGAAACCTTAAGTGTATAGACATGGTCTTTACAACCAGGCTGAGATGTGTGGTGATTCTCCTTTTTATGCTTCTTCATCGCATCCTTTGACTGTTCCTTCACTATGTTCCCTTCATCTTCTCTCATTTTCATCCAATTAAACCATTATACCTTAAGAACTGAGCTGCAAGTAAAGAGTCTGCTCTTTGTCCTCTCATTCCCTTTGCCTTGTCTTGCACCACAGACTACAGATCCAGCATAATAAGTCACTTCCCTTTTAAATTTGCTCTTCCACTGCACTGCCCCCACTGCGTCAGAACAAACCCAACAACAAAAAACAACAGTGTACCCCACCGCCCCCCACCCAATTCTCAGTAAAAGGGCATGCTGTGCTAATTATAGACATTAAAGACAATTAAGAAATTATTTAGTACAGTCAGAATTAGGGCTTAATCTTTATGCCTGTGGAAAACATAGGTGAAGGTGTCAGTACTAAGATTATTTGTAAAAACTAGGTATCAGATTAAGATGAATAGAGGCAGAGAACCTCATCAGTATGGAGTACTTTTCGAAGCACACCAAATTATAGGACGAGCTGTTTTAACATGGATTTCAAAGTATAGAATTACCTAGCTTTAAGCCCAGAAGAAAACTCAGAAGTACATTTTATTTTCCTATCCAAGCCCTGTTTTTAAAATAAATCTTGATTCAAGATGAAGTAACTTCCTGTAAGTGGTTCTCTTTCTTCAGAAGGCAATTATAGTGGTAAGTTTTTATATCAGACCTGTTACTATTTCCATCTGTGGAGTTTATGAGACAGGATGAAGATCTGTCTCTGACTAGGGCATATACAGCCCTGCAGTCACAAGGTGGGGGTGGGAGAACAGCCTGACCAGCCCTGGAAGAATGATGTGCTTGACATCTAGAATATCTAACCTTTGGAATGCAATGGGAATGGGTTTTGTGTTGGATCAGGCAGTGAAGTCCTGGTGCAGGGCAATATTCAGGAGAAATGTTTATTCACTGCATTTTTCCTGGTCTAAAAGCCACAATACAAAATGCAATCAATAAAAGGGCTGATTAATTATGCCTGACAGGAGCACCATAAGGAAGGCCTGAGTACAGCACAGTTGTACACAGGACTGATTGCCAGCATTACATCTGGGGATGAATGAGGAAATGGGGACTAATGAGACCTCTACTAATGCCTCCTCCTGCCACCTCCATCGCACTGCCCAGCCTCGGTGGAAATAGAATGTTAATTAGACTACTGAGGAGCTGACTATGAGCAAGCATTTTGGAGCATTTTATCACACATTTACTACCACATACACTACATTTTTCATCTTCATGGAAGAACAAGGCATATAAGAGCATGATGGACAGACGAAGTAATCGAAAATCAAGGTGTTATATTCACATGGACAAATTGTACAGTAAACATAAAATTTTAGCATCCAGATTTCCCTGATAGGGTTAACTATGGAAATTTTTTTCTTTTCAAAAAGGTTTATGTTTTCAAACAGGGTAATTATTGAAGTTTTGTTGAAATCAGTGTAATTATGTTGATTTACACAAGCACAAATCAGACCTAAATAGAAAAACAGGAAAAGCATTTCCTCCACTCTCCTCCAACATTTAATCTCCTTTGAAATGTGAAAGGGTCCTCATGCAAAATGAAAGCAGATTTAGAAATAGTGAGAACATCTGAAAAAATAGGCAGCTCCACAGATTTGTAATAATGACTTCTCCTGACTATTGCACTGTCTTAATAAAACAGAAGAAAATTTCTACCTCTAAACAAAAGATTCAGTAGCTCTCTAGTCATTTAATTTTTAACACATGGCAAGAAATTTGAAACAGGTAAAACTGAGAGCTCTGAAAAATATAGGTTTCTGATAGAATGATGTTCTGTTTTGTGAACTACACCATTTATCTTTATTTCTTTGTAGGTGCTGCTCTCTGTGAATACTTCTGGTTTGAGCAATGATAAGAGTAAAAACAGATGCAGGAAGTCTGTATGATATAAATAATGATTCTGCTTGACAAAATACTTTTGACATTTTAAGAGGGGTACTGTTGAGCAATTTGCTCTGGTTTGTTGCTCTCCCATGAAAAAGCTAATTTAGTCCAGTTGTAAGCCAGCTTTCTCACTGGCTCTGAAAAAAATTAGTACTTCATATGCAGTCCATATCCACAGCTTCCCTGGGAGCTGGCATTATTAACCAAACACTAGTCCACTCATTTTCAGGCATGGAAAAGTGCTGGCAGAATTTTTTTTTTAGCACCTATGTCTCCTCCTGTAGAAACACACTCAAAATCCACTTGCAGACAGTTAATAAGCCACTGATATAAAAATATGTGTGTCAAATAATAGCAATAATACTGGTGATTACATTTTTGCTTGCTTACATTTTTGCTTACATTAGGCTTATGTGCTATATTTTTGGAAATCACTACAGGAAAAAACCAAGCAAACAAAACCCATGCCAGCTGATCTGTGGAAGGTATCCTGGTATAGGCTGGGATAGAGAAATTTCTTCTTAGTAGTTGGTGCAGTGCTGTGTTTTGGATTTAGGGTGACAATAAAGTTGATAATACACTGATGTTTTGGGTGTTATTGAGCAGTGCTTACACTAAGTCAAGGACTTTCCAGTGTCTCATGCTCTGTCAGTGAGGAGCACCCAAAGCTGGAAGGCAGCACAGCCGAGACAGATGACCCAAGCTGGCCAAAGGGATATTTCATATCACAAAACATCAGGCTCAGTATGCAAAGTATTAATTGGGTGGAAGGAGACTATTCTCTGCATGGAGACTGATTGGGCATCAGTCAGCAGATGGTGAACAATTGTATCATGCAGCATTTGTTTTTCTTGAATTTTATATCACTCCCTCTCCTTTTTATTGTAATTATTATTATTAATCTTATTTTACTTTGTTCCAATTATTAAGCTATTCTTATCTTCACCCACAAGTTTTACTTCTATTTTGGAGATTCTCCTCTGCATCCCAGCAGGGATGGGGGAAGTGAGTGAGCAGCTATACAGTACTTAGTTGCCAGCTGGGCTTAAATCAGAAGGAAACAAAGGAAGTTTAGGTATCAACTATTTCAGCTACGCTGCTAAAGTGAAACTTGTCAGTTCTGTTACCCTCCTCTGGACACACTCCAGCACCTCAATGTCTTTCTTGTAAGAGGGGTCTGGAACTGGCCGAAATCCTCAAGGTGTGACCTCACCAGTGCTGAGTTCAGGGGGGACAATCTGGTCCTGCTGGCCACACCATTGTTGATACAGGCCAGGGTGTCATTGGCCTTCTTGGCCACCTGGGCACACACTGGCTCTTGTTCAGCTGTTGTTGGCCAAGAATAGCAGGTCAGGAACCCCCAGGTCCTTTTCCTCCAGGCAGATTTCTGGAAAGTCCTCTCTAAGCCTGTAATGCTGAGTGGAGTAATTTTGTCCCAAGTGCAGGACCTGGCACCTAAGCTTTTTGAACCTGATGTGATTGATTAGCTTTGGCTCATTGACCCAGCCTGTCCAGATCCCTCTGCTGCGCTTTATGATCCTCCAGTACTGCAAGACTTCCACTCAATCTGCAAGCTGACTGAGGGTGATCTCAATCCCCTCATCCAGCTCATCAATAAAGATATTAAATAAAATTGGCCACAAGACTGAGCCTTGGGAACATCATTTGTCACTGGCTGTGAGCTGGATGGAATTCCCTTCACCACCACTCTCTGAGACTGCCTGTCCAAACAGATTTTTTACCCAGGGAAGAGTGCACCTATCCAAGCCATGAGCAGCCATGGCCCTTTCTTAAAGAGGAAAAATCAAGAGAAGGGCCTGCTAGCTCTACTATATGCAGGAATATGGAAAAGAATATATGCAGGAATATGGAAAATACAGCACAGAGAATTTAGCACAGTACAGTTCAGGTCTACAAGAGAGATTTTAACTGACAGAAATTATAATTATTTATATAATTATATATAAACTATATATATAAATTATATAAAAAGATATATTGCAACAATCAATCCCCCAAATATTGTGTTTTATCTTTTATTATCATCTCTTCTTAAAATAGACCTTTTAACACTTAATTAATTATTTTGGTTTGGTTTTGTTTGGCTTAGTTCTTCAGGAAATAGCAATTCCATCAATTTGCAATTCCATAGCAAATAGTTGATATATTTGTAAGACTTAGTCTACTTGTCATCCCTCATTCTTATACTCTGATTATCAGGTTTCATTGCTGCTTTGTCAATAAACTACATTCATGCCCTCTGAGAATCCAGTCTCACTATCTACTAAAGTCACAGGGCTTATATAATGAAAAGACTGTTAGCTGAGGTGATTATTTTGAGAGATTTTGCCTCTGACTATTGTTAAGATAGCCTAAAGCCTATTCATTAAAATGATTTTTTACCTCTTTATTACTGCAGATTAGTGCCATATCTTTAATATTTTGTGGGCAAGAAAATAAAGTGAGGTGTGATATTTCCATGTATCCTAGCCATTTCAGGTGAGCTACTGAAAAAAAAAAGGATATTCTTGTGAGTGTTGGGAAAAATGGCTGTACAAACAAATGAAACACAATTTATTTGGATTTTTTCCCTTGCCTTTCTGCAAATCTCATTTTCCGAGACTGTATTACATCTCTGGCTGGTACTGGATATTATATTGTCATTTATGATGTTAATTTACAAAAATGGAAATTGTTTCATGTCCAAAGCCATCTTTTTGTAATAAGTATATATATTTGAATAGGACTTTGTTTAGTTTCCTTCAACCAGAAAATTTTCCTTAAAATTAAATTTGACTACAAGTTTATTGGGCTTTTATTTTCCTTTAATTATTTTCAGCTAGTGTGTTATTTAAACTCTGACATATGCTAAAATACTGCAGTTTCCAATTTATTTACAAAATGTCTGTGGGTTACAAGTGTCTCCCAACACATCTGCTGTTTGGGAAACAGCACACAGAGAATAGATTTGGCCTAATCTGCAGTCAGCCCTTGACTGTTGGATGAGACTCTCAGAAGAGTAAGCTACCTAGGGTGCCCATGATACAGATGCATGTCACTTAGTATCTAATAGTGCCATCAAATTCAGTAAGTTTCATTTCTTAAGGTTTCAGCTAGTACGATTTCAGTTAAATGATGCTTTATTTTAATAAAGTGGTTGATACATATGTCGTGTGGAAATACTTTCTTTTTCTTTTTTCTTTTTTTAAATTTTTTTGAAGTATGGTAGAGAAAAATCCAGAGCATTAAAAACACTATTTGGCAATGTGAGTGGAGATAGTGACATACACTATAAATTACAAGTTTCAGTGGACTACAAGGGAGACTATGACATTCCAACTAAACATGCACAAGGAAAATGATAGGTAAGGCAGAATATCTTTAAGTGAGCTCATTTGCCTTTTCTCTTGAGAATTTTCAGTACTGTCTTTGTTTCAGCTGAATGGGGCTTTATTATTTTAATTAGCTTAATGTCTTTGGCAGAGAACTACTTTTGGAACAATACAGGAATAGGATGGGGATAAAATATAAGGAAATAGAACCTCAGCATCACTGAATTAGCCCATCTGGAGAAATAATTGCTGATGTTAGGTATGCTTGACAGAAAGCTTGCAGCAGCACTGCTATGTTAGCTATCAGCCTAGATCTATATTCAATGCATCTCTAGCATGATAAATAATTCCTTTTGAAAGAGAAAAGACTGGATTTTTTTTAGAAAATCACTTATAAGCAATGGAAGTATCAAGCAGGATAATTGCAAGAAAGATTTAAAACGAGCATAAAAGGACTGTGGCAAGTTGCTTTCATTTTTCTGCTAATACCTTACTTAAAAATGGAGAATAACTTTATTCTTTGCAATGTACTTAAAGAACTTTTCCTCTAATATATTAGACATATTACCTCTAATTATTAGTCTCATCTAGATAGAGGTTCTCTGCTGTGTCTTCCTGAAAAGCTCATGTAGAGCCGTTTTGCACTTCAAATAAAGGTAATCTCTCCTATAGTGCAGTAGTTGAGGGTTTATCATGTGATGGAGCAGACTCTCTAAAGCACTCGCCCCTGAGCATCAGGGAGCAATGCCTCTTCTTTGGCCTATATGCAGACATACAAAGAAAACACTGTAATTTCTCCTGGAAAAGTGAGCAGAACCTATGGCAAGGGAGAGGGGCAGAAGCTTTGCTTAATTTGGGATGAGCAGCTGATGCTGGGCTGATGTTGCTCATAGCCTAAAGAATTCTGCTTGGATGCAGATGGGAGCAAATGACTGATGTGGTCTTCCATAAGGCTTGGATGGGTCTTCTTGATGGGAAGGGGGAAGAAAAGTAGATGTATTGCAATGTTAGGAAACAATTTTTAAACACACACTGCCCTGCGGTCTTGTGTGTTTTCACCCTCAAGTTACTAGATAATTCAATTCCAAGCATCATGACTTTTTGGTCAGTGGAAGAAAATTTACTAAAAACACATTTTGGAAAATGATTGCTCTCAGTTATCCTCCTTTTTACTTTCCAGCATTTAATTTGATTTGTAATCTTTATTTAAAGAACAATAAAGATGAGAGTCTTTATGTATTGAAAAACTCATAAATTTTTGGTGAAAATCATTCTGGGAAAAAGAAGCTATACAGTGGAGCTATTAAACTTAGTTTCAGTAGGATTTAGCCTGTGAAACCTTCACATTTACACAAACAACATTGGTAAGAGTGTAAAGAAAAAGTATTTTATACTGTGTCATGTTATGCAACTCATAAAAGCCCCCTACAAGTTTCAGGAAGTTTATTGCAAGGTTATATCATTAACCTTTTTGGTTTTAGTCTTCCTTCATACCCCTTATGTTTCTGTGAATCATTAGGTTTGTGCAACAGTGGGGAAGGTAGTTACACTGCATTTGAAATCAGAAAAAAAAATGTTTGATAAAATGTCGATGGTGTTCTCAATACAGGTAAATTGTAATGCTGTCCCAGCCAAATATTACTTTTTTTCAGTAGATTCTGTATAAGATATGAAAATATTACTGTACATAAACATATGCCATTTTTCAACCATTATTGAAATCTCAGTTATTACGTTAGTTATTTTACCCTTCTAATTTTAAAATCCTTAAACACTGTTAACTTTTCATGGTGGGATATTTCCTATAGAAGAACCAGGGCACTATCCCAAAGATCATCTTTCTTTTTCTATGCTGTTAATTTACATTTCTGGGTGTCTGAATTTAGTTTTACTCCTGTTTATCTCCACTGATTTCATTTACATCACTATTCCTTCTATGTGGAGGGTATAAAAGATTTAAATATGTTAAATAACAGTAGAATCAGACTCATTAAGTTAAAGCCTATATTTTAATATTTGTGCAAATGAAGGTACTATTCTTTCTTTGTCATTATCATGCTCCAGACACTGTGGAGTTCCTCATTACTTTCTAAAACTTAACATATTAAGTGTGGCTTGATTTCCGATTATACCAACTCCTCCTTCCCTTTTTCTCTTCCATAATAGATTCAGTTTGGGCCAGCCTGTAAGGGGTTTATTATATTCATGAAAATGCAGCAGCATTACGTCCTCATACTAGAATTTATGTTCAAGAATTAAAAGAAACATTTGGAGGGCTATTTAAAATAAGTATAAATATATCTGCCTTGATTAAAGATAAGTAATTTAATTTAACAGAAAATGTTAAATAAACAGCATGTTGTAATAGGTGGCAGAGTTCTGATGCCAGTGAGTGAGGTTGCCAGAAGCTTTCAATCATGTCTCTCTTTTAGGTTGCTGACAGCACTGCCAAATATAAACCATTGTGGCTCTAATACTCTATGCTGAATATATTCCTCAGATATTTTGTTAAAATTTTGATTAAAATAAACTCTTCCTCAAGAAAGCTTAAGAATACAAATTCTATTTTCCCCACTATTCCCCCAGCCCCCGCCTCCCCCCTCCACCCCCTGAACTGCATCCTCCTGCCATGTAGGAGGGGTGAAGGGGAGAAAAGGGGAGAAAGGAAATGGCTGGACAGCACAGGAGCAAGAGGAACTGTGATAGAGAAAAACATTGAGGGGAAGAAAATAGATAGAAATTAAATACATATTCCCAAGGAAGATACAAGAGATTGAATAGCAGCAGGGGAGAAATAATGGCAGTTTTGTTAGGAGGATGAATATGGGGTTGCCTGCAATGAGAGAGAGAAGTAAAGGTGTGGTTAGGAAAAGGCAGACAGGAGTCATCAGAGGGAGCAGGAGTTTAGGAGCTGCAGTGGGAGAGGAACTACAGAGGAGGTCAGGCTAAAGAGATGACTGTCAGGGGACTTGGTGTAGAATGTTTAAAAACCTCAGAATTTTTTTTCCTCAAGATATCAAAAGTAATTACATCATTCATGTGTATCTGCATTCTGTTATTTATAAAATAGCAGAGAAATTTAAGTATGCCTTCATTCCCTAAGGATAAGACCAGCTGGAGATGAACAGTGTTGCCAGTGTTGGCACCGGTTTAGTGTGAATATCCTTGCTCAGTAAACAAAGGGTCATCTGCTTTCAACAGTGCTATATGGTTAATTTTTTTCTTGTAAAGCCTTATTATTGTACTGCCTCTGAACTGTGCCAAAAGAACCCTAAAGCTGCAACTAAAGAACTCAGAAATTATGTAACACCTGAATTAAGGTTACTCAGGCCGCCTGAATTACCACTCCAGGCATGTATTCATTTTGATCATCTTTCACTCCACCACAAACACTACCACCACAGGCTTGTTTTTATCCCTCATCTCCATTCACCTCTGAATCTTTATAGGGCAAAAGGTCTTCTCCTCTGCTCTTGTCACATTCTTCCTTGGGACTGGAAACTCCGGTCTGCTTTGTGGTGGTGGGGATTAAAGACTTCCAACTGGTTTTCAGTAACTGGTTTTCACAGTGAGCCTTTTTCTTGCTCACATCTGAAGATCCGTGTGTGGAAATACAATTAATGCCTACCTTGTTTCTTAATGAGTTTTGATAAATGTCATTGATCAAGTACAGCATTATGCTTTGTTTTCTGCCACAGACTTTTTTTTTAATATTACTTTATAAGGCAGTAGCAGATAAATTTAGTGATAAATGATTCTGTATCTCTATTACTATGCTACTAAGGTACTACAAAGAAGGATTATATTCAGCTGTATATATAGTGCAAATATAACACTACCCTGATTATGAGCATTTCACTGACTTCATCAAAGACATTAAAATTACCAAAGCATTGAAAACATGTTATGCTAAAGTTTTGAACTGTTGTTAGAGACCTAGGCCATCCACAATAATGGAAGATGATTGCTGTTGATTATTTAAGTGCACCTGCTAGTCCATTTCTCTTGGTAAGAAGAGGAGGAAGAGCCATGTAGTGGAAAGCATAATGTGTGTGATGCTATAGGAGATGCTATAGAAAATGCTCCCCCAGTCAGCTGTGTTTCTTCACAGAGAATCTTTGTGAAGATCATGCAGAGATCCTGAGTATTAGATTACTTTTAGCTGAATCAGTCTTAAGCCTTTTTCTAGAAGCCACCAACACACAGGCACTGGAATATGTCCCTGAGTGCTCCATTGTACTTTGGTGGAAAAGTTATTTTGCAAAAATGTCTTCTCCCAGTAAGTTAAACCATTGCAATCTTAGCAGGGATTTGACAAGCATTTAATTGAAAATCATTTGCAATATGATGATAAAACCATCATCGTACAATGAAACCCATTGTAGAAATCAGTGTCCTTGCCAAAAGTCAAATAAACCAACATTTTTTGCAAAATCAACATATATATTACAGTCATCCACATTAACAAATTAAGGTTATATGAGTTTATAGTAAAGTAACCCTTCTGATAGCTTGTTAAATAGTAAAATTGTTGTGGCTGTGACAGTGAAAAAATACAAAAGTGACAACACTTCTTCCTACAAGCATCTTTAAATAGTTGCATTCTGTCTTCTTGACATCAACTTGTGTCATTCCTAGTTTTAATACGCATGCAAAAATAGCATATTTTTCCTACCTCACTAGCACAACTGTCTAAAACTCTGAAAATGAAAGCAACATTAACATTCTTTTTGAAGAGGTAAATTAAGATGAAGGACAAATGTATGTGAATTGAATACATCTCATATGCCTCGGCATATGCTAAAATAACATGAAGTCATGTTAAATACCTTCAAACTGGAGCCAGATCAGAACTAATTCCCATTTATCACATTAGTAACTGAGATTTTTAACATTTTGTGGAAGGGCAGAATTTTTGAATAGTAGTAGCTTCCAAATTCTTTCTGCTGCAATGTTTAATTCATTTGGTTTTGCTTTTTTATCGTGTGAGATGCATATTGTGTAAAGAATAAGGATATAGAATGCCTGCAGAAATACCGGGAGGGAGACAAGGGAGTTCACTGAATTCTTGAATAGCTCAGAAATACTATAAATTTATTATTTCTATTTTATTTTTTTAAATCTTTGATACCCATGTGATTGCAAGTGCAGGTGACTCTTTCCCCCTTTGAGCTGATCACGCAGGACAAGTGCCAGGTGTTTACCCACCTCAAAAAGCATACAACAGATCTCTCCACAGCAAAGTCTGTAGTGACCCTCCTCAGACAGAGGCTGCATTTGGAGTCTTCTTGCACCCACTGGACAGATTTATTTCTCCATGAGAGGATGGAGCTCAGGTCATGCCTGCCCAAAGACATCAGGCTCCTGGGTGTACTGATTAATTTAATCTCATTTAGCCCATCATAAAGGCACATCACAAGACTATAATACTGAAGGTATGGATGTAGGGAAAATCCCAAAGCTTATCGTGAGGTTCTTAATGCACAATGACTGACCCAAATGGTATTTATACTGAAGAGTTCACAGGCCTCTGGCCCCAAAACCTTCCTATTGCTTGTGAGCCTTAACAGATGTATTCCTCATGTTCACACAAAAAGAACCATCTCACACTGCAAGAGAAAGAAAAATCTGTTTTGCCAAGTGAGATCCATTTAACAAAATATTAGATAAAGAATTTGCAAAGCTGCTGGCGAGGTGAAGAGTGACTCGTGGAAGTGATAAAGAAATGACAAAATTAACAGGAAAAGCTAGTTAATGTTAAATAAGGTCCCCCCCATGTTATTTCTCTTGCAGAAGAGAACTATCAGTTCCAAAAGCTTCATGAAACATAGAACTTAATAAATATTCTATAGCATATTTTTGGATAGAAGTATCATGCCATCTTTCATGAAGTGATCTGTAATTCATGAAGGTATTGCAAGTTGATGTCAGGCACTGTTTTCCTGTGGCTCTTAGGCAGACATGTAGGTAGAGTATCTGAAAACAACTCACTTTCTCCAGCTCAACAACAAATTGTGCTGCCTAAGGACTCCTTTTCTGCTGTCTATCAAGGCTAAGAAGGAAAGTCACAATGGATCATATCGGAGGGGAGAAAGAATGAGGTGGGAAATGGGCGGGAATAATCAGGAGGAACAGAAGGATAATTAACTAACATAATTGTTTGTCATCACTTGGGCAATTATATGTCTCAAAACTGTATTTCTTAAAGTAATTGCATAATTTTTATCCAATAATTTGTATTCAATTCATAATAATTGTGCATAAAATGAGAAAATAATTTTGAGTGAGTGAAACCTGATTGTTTTGAGATAAATAATCAAGAGGTACCTCTACTGCTCTGGAAAAATCAGCTAGAGTAGGATTTTTTTAAAGGTTTAACAACAAAATTGGTGATAAAAAATGTGTTCTATCTCTGATTTCTCTAAAATTCTCTCAAAAAGTAACATGAAGATTGCTGCATCTAAAGAAAACTTTGTGTTTCTTGAAAGTCACCATTTATTTTCCAAGGGAGACAGTATGGAAATCACAAATTGGAGTTAGATGTGAAAGAAGATACTTGAGGCCCTAATACTAACATTCTCTCTTTTACAGAGCTGAGAGTGAATGAAATGTCCTGTTTAGCAAACCAGGAAGAAACATTTTGGGCATTGAACTCTTCAAATTCATATATACCCACTAGCAGAGATGTTGTGTGCATAGAACAGTCATAAATGGATAACTCCTTTTATTCTTAGCAAATTTCAATACTTTTTTTTTACTTTCTGTAGTTGACATTTCTGCTTAGGATTTGGAAAATAAATTTTAATGATATTTTACTGATTTACTGCTTTTACTTGGCAGGAAATGTGGTAAAAGGGGTGACAAAGCAGAATGATTTCAATACAATAAGACTGACACTATAGAACAGTTTGATTTCTGTATACAGGGCACCTCTGACTTTGAAATTTAATGAATTCTTCTCCACCTCATGCATTTTGTCCAATCTTGTACTGACAACTGCAGAACACAACTCTCCTTCCCTTGGTGGCGTGGAAATCAGCATATATAATCATCCAGACACTCAGTGATTGTATGCCCAACCCAAATTTTCTGAAGCCTATTGTGGATTCCTGCAATGGAACAGATGTCTCTCTGAGCCTTGCCACTCTTCTGGGACCTAGAGCAGAGTTTTGGCAAAGTGAACTGAGACTGAACGATAATGAGTTCCCCAAGATTCGTTTTTGACCTGTTCCATGGCCCCAGTTTAAATTTGTTTAAAAGGACCCCACATCTTTATGGAAGACCTTTGGACGTTTCTTGTTTACAATGAGCTCTGACTACACTTCTTCCTGGTGTTAATGCCAAATGTCATCTCACATTTGAACTACAGAATTAACTGGGAAATGTCATAAAACTACTTGAAATATTTCTCTTTGTAGCAGAGATTTCTCCCAATGGGATTTTCATAAGTAGTCAAAGTCAATTGAATGCTTGGTATAAAAATAACAAAAAAAACCCTTTAAAAACTGTGTAAAGGTGTTTGGAACCCACCTTCCATAGCTAGTAGATAATGCCAATCAGTGGCAATTTCTTCCTCTGAGCCTCTGGGAGCAAGAAAATTAGCATCACTAAGCTGAACACCTTACCTAGACTTTTGCACATTTTGATCTTCCTGACAGAGGTCTGGATTTTTAATTTGAAAGACTTAATAAATGCTGAAGATTTTTTTAAAAGACCCAAGGATGACCCTTGTTCTGTGCTAAAAGTGCCTGGAGGTTCCTGCTATAGGAGTGATTTCAAATGTCCAGACCTACAGAGAAATTAAGTAGCCTCTCTTCTGTTACAGCATCTCATTTTTTCAACACATGAATATGCATGCAGATAGAAGCAAAATTAACTGTGTCATTAAAACAATTAATTGAGACTACATGCCAAAAAAAGAAAGTAACTCCATAGTGGTTACAGGGAAAAATAGGTCACTTTGGCCAGCAGGTTCAGTTTTCATTTCTGACCTAATTAAAAAATACTTTGCTGAGAATAACTGTTACTTGCAGATTAGCAATCCAGAATCATATGTCTTTCAATTAATTATTTATGAAGGATATTTCTATTCTAGGTCATACAACATAGGATAAATCTCAGCTTCAGTGATGTATTAATGAGCAGTGCCAGAACATGTATTGATTCATTACTTTCATTTAATGACTTGGAAATGTTTAATACTCCTAAAGTATTAGGAGTGCTCTGCTATCCCTCCGTACTCAAATATCTAACATGTTTCAGGGAAAGGAGCTTGAAACTAGGGATCAATATTTTTATAAGCTTTAATAAGAAGCTGACTAACTTTTCAAGGTTAAATATGACTGACTAGATTATACAATGGAAAATGTACTTTTAAATTTTATATTTCCTTAACAAGAAAATACTTACACTCTATGGGTTATAACAAAAACATTATAGGATTAAAACTGGCAGGTATACAGTGGTGCTATTGCACAGATACTTTTACATTTGTTGAATGTCTTGAGGAAATACCTTCTAACTTAATAACTAGAAAATGCTGACATTAGAAATAAAATAATTCAATATTTCCAGTAGCTTTTTTTTTTTTCACTCCTACTGTGTATAATTTTAGTGAGAGTGTTTAGTTATTAACACGTTAATAATATTTTTACCATATACCCTTAGATATGCATTGTCTCTTCTTAAAATTATTCTGTAATAATTTATATTATGTTGGCATACAGCACCAATACCTAATAGAATTGTCTATTGACTTCTTAGAGCAATGAACAATTACAGAACTTTATGTTTCTAATAAAGATGAAGGAGCAGTTTTAATGTGAGTGTGTTTTTTATCATCTTCTTAATCTCACTATTCAAGCTAATGGAAAAAAATCCTTGTTTTATAAAAGTGGATTGGTGATACAAAATTTCAAGTGATTATTTCCTAGAAGACCCGCAAATACCCAGCAAACAAAACACCATAAATTAAAGTACCTATAAAATGGAATTTTTTGGACATATTTAATGGACCAAAAGTAGATTTGCAGCAATTTTGCAAATTTTTCTGTTGACTACTTAAAAAGTTTATCTTCTTATGGATGTCTTGGTCATTGTTCTAGTTACTGTTGGAAGTTTTTTTCTTTTCATTGTTTCTTGTGACTGAATTTGCAAGTTTAGTTTTGACCTTGCTGGAACTTTTTTACAGACTTTCTTGGGATTTTATGATTTGTAAGACTTGAGGAGTTGCATAGATTTTGTTCTTAATTAAAATAAGTAATGAATCAGGCTAATCTCTAATTCTTCTATTTGTGAAACCTAGAAGAAAGTGTAGAAGGAGAGGAAATAAGTCAAGAGCCAGCTGGAATCACCTACCCCTGTCAGACAGTTTTCCCTTAAGAGTGGGGCAGTCACAGGAATCCAGCTCTGAAATAATGTTTGATAGTGCCACATTACTTTTTATCCAGAAATATTTTAAAAGCATGTAGCACAAGCAAGACTGATTTCAACAGTCATAGATGTGCACTTAAATCTCACATTATCTCTAAATAAACAGTTAACTCTGAACAAAAAGTCTGTAACTGGAAGGAAAGACAGCATGTCCAGCTGTAACTGCGGCAAAAGTCACTGCAGACCAAGTACTAACACCAGGATCACAATTTCCACAGGAAAACTTGGTCTAAAATTGTGAGACTTTTGCAATCAATTAAGCAATATTTATTTCATTAGTACTGACAGTCTTGTTAAAAGTTAATCAAGATGTTTCTCCCAGCTCTACTAAATCTCTTTTCCTGAAACCTAGGTTTTAGAAGATGATTGTATTTGTCTTTTTCTTATAATCAGCACCATATATATACATATATATACATATATATATACATATATATAGTCCATGTGTATATACAGTTTGAAATTAATCTGTTTATTACAAAATTTGATCTTGATAGTTATATTTGTAGCTAAACCCCCTTTTATTTAGTTTTGAGGGGGTTTTATTAAAATCAGCTATTATTAATTTAATTACATACAAAACCAGAATAAAATCAAGATGCTGAGTATCTCTATTATCATAGCTTACAGCAGCATAACCCCTCAGAATTCACAATTTTTTCTCATAATAATATTTATTTGGTGAAATTTTTTTACTTTTTCACTGGTTTGGATTTTTCTAGTAAATAAGATAAAAAAATATTTTTAATTTACACTTATTCATTTGAAACTGAAGGACTGAATAGATGGAAAAAATACAGGAAAGTTTTGGGAGTATTATGATGCCTACTTTTTAAAACAAACAATTGCAACAAACAAACGAACAGACAAACCTTCCAAACAAACCATGGTGGGAGAAAATAGAAGATATTTACACCCATTTGGTCTCTATTTCTGGCTCCTCACACATCATAGGGACAGATCCTGAAAGTGGTGTCCAGGGCAAATGCAGGACCCAATGGAAACAATTTTGTCTCAGAAGAAAAGGTTGACTTAAGCATGATACTGTCACCTGTAGTAGTGGCAAATAGCTGTTTTCAATGGCAGTGTCTCCTGGTTTTCTATAATAGAAACAATATAATTAATGTTATTTATAATTAATGTTATGTTATTTTACAAGACTTAATATGTTAGATTAAAAATCTAATCAAGATGAAATTTATGACCTGGTGACCATTTCATCAATGAATTATAAAACACTTTCTATTTTAGCTGCAATGTATACATCAAAATTCTGCAGAATATTTGTGGTGGAACGATTTACAAAAATATCTAAAGAGATCAACTTCGTGAAGCAAAGAGAAAACTTATCAAGTTTGTTATTAATGAAAAGGACAAGCTCAGATATGAAATCTTAATTCATTCTGTGAGTAAGCAAACTCTTTCAGTTTTGTCCTTCTAGCTTTATTTTAGCCATGCTACTTAAATTCCTCTGCAATTATAAACCACATTTTGTCAATAACAGATAGATTCAGGTCATTAAGTTTTAATTAATAGCACAGACTTATTTGCAATGGTTGAATACCATCAAAGTGACTTCTTATATCTACTAAACCTGCATCAAACTCCCTAATTATTATTTTTGTGTAAAGAAATTTAGCACAGTTAGGCAATACAACTTCACCATTTTGAAATCTTTACAATATTGTTTTTAAAATGTGAGTGGTCACCAATTAGCTAGTATTTGTTTATTGATAATTTTTGTAGAAGTAGGGGTGATCCATAATAATACAACTTAAATATAAAACAGCAATGAAGACCATTAACTTCAACGGAATCTAATTAATAAAAATAAGTATGCAATAAAGGATCAAAGTAAGAACGCTTATCTGAAAGACAACAAATAGTTCCTGTGAATTTGCATAGAGTTACACTAAATCTTACTATATTCACAGAGCTATGAATCTGTGAGAATGTTTGATTCCAAACCTGCAAACCTCCAAACTGAAAGAGTTTTATGCACAAAACTGTCTTCATGTACTGGACTTTGAACATGTTTTACGATCAGTAGGACTGGTTTTGTGCTTAATTTTCAGGAGCACTCTTGTAGCTTTTTACAAGTTAAACACATGAATAAATATGTTCAGAATTCAGCTGCAAAATAACACAAACACAGCTTATACTTTTATATTAGTGCAGCTTTTCAGTCTTTGTGACATAAGATTTCCATGCATGAGATTAAAATATTATTTAAGAAGAAATGCATGTTACTTCTACCATGTTATTATAATCTTCACATTTTGTTGGTAATGGCTGTAGTATAAAATGTTTTCTCTTACTTAGAACATTAGTGGAAGCTGCTTACTGCCAGTGTATTAATAGAGAGGTAATATTATCATTTTACAGCTAGCTAAAAACCCAGTAAAAGTCACCTTAATTTTGTCACTCTTTTTCTTCTCTAGTGTGATCTTGTGTTGAGAATTAAATAGTCTGCTAAATTTATTGGAAATCTGTTTATAAGGAAAAAAGATTTTATAAAATATTTGACTTAGTTTGGTAATATTTAATATTTTTTAGTTTTATGTAGGATAAGTTCACTATTTCAATAAACTGATTTATTTAATACTTCAGTTGGGGAGTTTAAAGTAGAGAAAGGAAAATATTTATCATGGAAATGAAAATGTTTTTGTTGAAAGCATTTATTAAAATTCAGACCCAGAGAGGGAGTGTACTTGTCATTTTATAATTATGTTCCCAGCATCACAGCATACTATAGCCTCCAAAATAATCTGGACTCTCATTAGGGTTATGGTTGAAAAATATTGGATTCAATGAATACAAATTCAAAACTTGAAGCTATTTTAGATTTCTTGGATATTAAAATGCACTCTGCAGGGAAAACATATTTTCTAGAAATAAATTTCTTGCCATTTAACTGATGCTGTAAAATACCAAAAGAATAATACCTGAAATAATTTTCTGAGTTTTAAGGTACTTAGGGTTCTGTTCTTATATTTTAGAAACAGCAGTCATGTAAATTTTTATTATTGGTTGTTTATGGTTCCAGTTCCTCAGGCTCCAGGCTCTGCTGCTATAGCTTTCAGAAATATTTTGCTAAGAGACTTAGCATAAGATATGTTGTATTGTTATCCAAGACTAAGTGATAGCTTTGGCTTATTCTTGGAGGAAATTAATGGTAGTAAAAAAAAGGAAAGAACATGAAATGGATCCTGGTGGCCAACATTTTCTTAATCCCTAGGGCTGGGTCTAAGTATGAAATGTGGGAAGAGCTCAGGGCTCCTGTGAGGCTTGGCTCTGCCCAGGCACTCTTTGGTGCAGCCGTGTGTCAAAAGGAAGCTGCACATTGGGCTACAGGCATGGAACCTTTCCTTGCACAGCCTGTCAGCTCCGGGAGCAGAGCATTTGCAGTTCAGCCAATCGCAGAGCATCTGCAATTCATCTGCAAGCTTACTAAGCAGACATGGACCAAGTGATTGAGGTGAGGTTGGTTGCACAAAAGTGTAATGTGCTGAGTAAATGTTCCCTTGGCAGTGTTTGGGAAGAGTTAAACACAGGGTTGGATACAGCCAGAGGTCATTACGAGCCACAGACTTTAGCCAGTACAGGACACTGGATGTTAATGATGGAGAGCTGCAGGTCTCACAGCTTCCCCCAGATAGGCGTCTCAAAGAAAAGCATGAGAAAAATCATCCAAGAGAAATGCTCCCTTTGTGGAGCTTCCCATTGGGACAGACACTAAGATAGAAGAATATGTCTTAAAATTCATTTTCGTCCTAGGCCTCATTCAGAATTTTCAGTAGGCAGTCTGAATTCAGGAACTGCAGCTGAGAAAAAGTACAGCAGTTGCATTTTATTAAATAATTTTTAACACAAAGTAATGAACTAGAATTACAGAATAGAATGAAACACAATTAAATGAAATAGCATAGCATAACATTGCTCAAGTTGTAAGGACATCGACAGATAATCTTATCCAAACTTTCATAGGAAAGGTGGCCTAGATATTGGCCCACTCTTGGCAGGGGATTCATACTTACCTCATCCTGTCTAAGGAAACTGGACATATGTGCTTCAGAAAAATAATTATTTTGCCCATATTGCTATTGCTGGGTTATTTATTGTTGAGGAATTTAATTCCTCTGTCTTTTAAAACACACAATTTGCTTTTAATGGAGCTTCTGGGAACCAGGGGAAGTGTGCTTTTTGGCTACACGTATGTGGGGTATGTGAGGGCAGTAGGCATTTATGGTGGTTTCCATGTCGAAACTAGATCTATTTACAGCTCTTGTGTAACTGAGAAGCAGCACTCAAGGTTTGATGACTGCTCTAAGAACAGACCCCTATATTCAGTCACACTCATATTTAGATTACAGGTGTTCAAGGACTTAATTTTTGAAAGTACTTAGACAAAAGTGAGACCAATAGCTAAATGCTTAAATTATCTGATTATATTACATTTATAATTCCCACTTGCGTTCAATTCATGTCTGTTGCCCCTTATGGGCTACTATGTATCTGATTTCATCTGTGGGTGCTTGGATGACTGTAGTCTGACTGTGTGTGTCCCTTGTTTTTCTTCAGTGTTTTACCTCAGTTTAAGAAATTGTGCTGGTGTGGGGGTCAAGAAACTTTGAAGAACCAGACTGCACATAAGGAGAGCTGCTTTCAAAACCTTACCACAGCTGGAGGTTCAGTTTCATTTTGAATTGGGAAATTCTAGTTTTCTTTATAATCATGCTAGGCATTTGTAGTCGATATTATTTGTGGTAATGTCCCACAAGCGTGGGTCATTGTGTTAGTCTGGTATTTGTGACTCGAAAATATGTGTGCTGCAGTAGCCCTCTCCCTAAGTATGGGAGACCTGCAGATATTACCCTTCATATGCAAAAAAACCAGAAAAATGACTGCTGATCTTTCAAGTTATATGATAATATGTTCCAGATACAGAAGGCAAGATTAACACTTAGAAAGAAATTCAACAGTATCTTAAATTAATAGAAATACAATCTCCAGACTTTAATATTAAATGCATAACAACATTCTCCACTGGTAATACAGCAGTGATAATGAACTGCAACAACAAATATATAATTTTTTCCCCCTACTGATAAACCTTTACAAGAAAGGTTACAATCTCTCTCTGCCTCTTATTTGCTTCTGCTTTTGTAGCATGTCATGTAGTATGTATAAACTCTATTTAGAGAGATAATTTGCCACAAAATTTTTCACAATGTAAAAGGTTACTTATTCACAGAAAGTCAAGCATTAAGGCAGAAAATGCCTGTTTGAATGAGATTTTTTTTTTTTATATATATAATGTCATATTCTCTGCTGTACAGGAGGAAGTAAATGGTGTTAGAAGCAGTAAAACTCGTTTCTTATTATTGCTTTAATACTGACCCTGGCATTTTGTGAAACAGCCCACCATTTAAAATAAAAAAGGAAAAAGAAGAAAGTGAATGCACTGTTCAGATTAGGAAACAAATGTTTAAGAGATACTTAGGGACTAGTAAAGAGGACTCTAATTTTCTGTGTTTTTCTGTCCTCTAAATGGAGTTTTGAAGTATAACACCATCTACAGCCACTGGGAATTTCAGACGTGAAATTCTCTACCTTGTTTCAGGCAGTAGAAATAAATGTTGGTGATATTACAGCAAAAATATTAAAACCACAAGTTCTCCTATGAAACACCCAAACCATTAGGAGCCACATCAATATGAAAGAAAATAAGGAAAATATAAAATAATTTTAAAAACCCCCACACTTACAATATCCTAAATACAACATTGCACAGCAAAATATGCCCAAAACTAAAACACACTTATCATCCAAGGAAGTGCACTGTGTTTTCCTGCTTCTTGTAGGTCTTTGAAAGGACTGGATGTAGTCCCATGTGGTCAGTTGTGCTAACGTCATGGGTTTATCTCAAATGACTCAGAGGACTTACATCAAGTAGAAAAACAAGAAGACAGTGTAAGAATGCAGAAGGGTATGGTGTCTCCCTTTGTCCCCAGGTATAATTGCAGAGGTGAAAAAAACCAAAGGGAAACAAATGTGAAAGTCTGATGGACATGAGAAGGTTAGTGCTTCTTTATATGCACACTCACACATTTTCAGGTTGAGGATAAGAACCTTATTTCACCAATGGTCTAGCTGAAAAAATTATTAGTAACTATATATTTTATATATTTTATATTAGCCTTCAGCACTTCAGCAGCCTATTAAAGTAGAGAAACCTTTTAGGGAAGAAAGCTGCAGGAAAACAGCATATGGAGAGCAATTCCAGGAGTAGAAATTTAGCCTAACTAAAGGTGAGTTTCACCTCACAGATTAAAATATTCAAGTCATAATGTCTGCATATAGGATTTAATATATTTCTCTGAACATAGGCATCTTGCTGCCAGCAAGTTTGGAGCTATGAGGGAGCTGTGCCTTTCTGGAGCTGGGCTAGTATACAGGAGGGATGCTCCAGATTGATGGTACTGTACACCTACATTTAAGGAAGTGAATCTTCTAGAAAATGTCAACATAAAAAAGCATTTGTCCAAACCATCGTTATACCTAATGGGAGTCAGTCGTTGACAAAATGTACATCTGCACTAAGTTGATGTGAGTATATGTGTAAGCTTTGCTGTCTGTGTTTCATGGGTGCTTAGACATTACGGACATAAACAAGAACCTATATGTAGACACCTAATTTGAGAGTCTTCATTCATGAGCTGAATCCTACCCTTTATCTGTGGAGATTTATATAAAGCACTGCTTATATCAGAATGTGAAATTCAAGGTTTCAATGACACAGATAGAAAAAAGGACTTACTATAGTCCTGAATTAACAAATCTCCATATCTAGAAGAAATATCCATCACCTTAATAGAGGCCTGGTGACTTAATTTTATTCTTTTAATTGAATGTAAAACAAAGTATGTTTGTGATCTTAATTTAGTCTAAAAAAACCCCAGAAAATAATTACTTCAAATTCAACATAACATTTCGAGTGTGAGCTCAAATCCAATGTTAAATGACCTCTGATTTTTATGTGAGGAAAATGTGCGTGCAACAGTTCTTCTTTACGATAGATTTTTCCTAATGACCCATTTAAACAAAAGTTTCTTACAAGTTTAAAAAAATTATGTGCTTATGTATGATGTAGTGATGCCTATAAAAAATTCTGTCAGGAAATTTCTAGTGTTTAGGAAATTTACAAGAGACCCCAGATAACTGATTGGGAAGTTTAATTTCACACGAAATACAGGAGAATTTAGTGAATGTTTCAGAGCTTCTCATTTCAGACTCTCATTTTCCAGATACCTTGCAAACAGTCACAGTTCTGGGACATCTCATGTCCCAGATCAGGGCTTCAGCCCTCAGGTTGGAGGTTGAAATGACTGAGTCTTACTTAGGTCTCAAATATGCTACGTATTTTTGCTCTAGTATGTATGGAGGATGAAGGATGATCCAGGACGAATACACCTCTAAAAGAAAAAAAACAAACTGAATCACCAAAAACTTACTTTTTTTTTTTTTTAATAGGAAGGCAAAACACAATTGATTAAAAAAATGCAGTCAATAAGAGCAATTTGCCATTGTAACGTAATTTTGCATTAATAAAATACCTTCATTGTGGATATACTTTTCTTTTGTCCCTATGGAAGCTGTTATACTACATGAAGCTACTTTAATTTTCACTGGACAAAAGGGAAAGGAGCTGACATTAGCCACAAGGCAAATGGAGTAGTAGTTTTGAATACCACAAATCAATGTTTATGCTCGTGGCTACCATAAAAACAGACAAGTGAAAACAGACAAGTTTGGGTTTCCCACTGTCCAACAGAAGAGTGCCTGTTCTGAGGTGCTTCCTCAGCTCATCCTATTTCCCTGTTGGTTTTGATTCTGGACAACCAGAACTGAAAGTGGCACTCCACTGAAAAGAGAGCTGATGTTCGAAGTGACAAAGTAGCAAAAAATGTCTGGACACTTCCTGTTTCCACTGCTCTGGCAAACCTCTAAATCATATCCAAAGGGCAACATTTACAGCAGCAGAGCTGCTTTGTTCCCCAGACTGAATCATTGCTCATTAGCCTTATCTTTAGTAACAATTATCATTTCTCATGCTGTGCAGGCCCAGTGAATCCTAGGTAGTATGGCTGCAGGCTGGGTACAGGACTTATGCACACACCCTGTGCTAAATTTATTAAGTACAAGAGGATGAATCTCAAGGGCAACACATAGAAGCCTAAGCAAGACCCTTTTACAGATTCCTTTTGGATGTTATCATTTCAATGGATCATTTTTCATATTGAGTCATAAATTTCCAAAAGGTTATTTCACTAAAAAAAAAAAAAAAAAAAAAAAAAGAATTAGATAATATATGGGATTTTGGTGCCCAGTTATGCCATGTACAGCAGTCATGTTGTGTCATGTCAAGTTATAAAGTTCATAAATTTGCAAGACAATGTAGACATGGAAAAGCAGAGTGAGGCATTTTCACCTGTGGATGTACTAGGTCTACCAGCTGTTATATAGCTGCTTTTGCTTTGAATATTACAGTGCCTCTTGATACTGCTGTAAAAATGATGGAGATTTTCCTCTTGGTAATTCATTCTGATTAGGTATTTTGCTTTGGAATAACTTTTATTATTGAATTTAACAGGCCATTTTTATTGCTACCATTAACAACCAATCCCATTCTTTCCTTCTCTTGTTCTTAATATTGTTTTTTTTTTTTAACCTATACCAGAGCAAAAATATTTAAACCCCATATACATTTTTAAAAGTTTAAATTTAGAAATATAAAATATGAAGTTCAAGAAAACATTTGTAAAAAAGATGAGCAACTACTTTCTGATAAATTCCCTGACTGGAATAGTGAGATCATGTTGCCCAACACTTACAGGTTTATGCAGTAACTTTTTCTTTCTTGCAGCTGCTCAGGGGGCACTGGTTTCCTACCCAACATTGTTAACATTGATTTTCATAGGTCAAAAATACACAAATTCAAAAAAATCTTCAAAATCCTTCAATATAGACTAATTTAGATGGCAGAATACTAATACTGAACCTGCTGTAGTTTACGTTTATTATAGTCTAATGTTGAATTTTTATGTAGTGTGGAAAAGAAATAGCAGAAACCTGTGTGACAAAATATGACTGGCAATTACATGTTGAGGATGAAAAAGTAATTCTGCGTATACGAATTCTTTCTATTCTGGGAAATAGGTGAACTTGTGATTGACAATATATTCGACTCAATTCAAAATTAAGGACGGATTGATACAAAGATTAATGAGAAGGGTAGAATTTTAATTGTTGGCTTTTTATTCAGCACAGAGTTGGTCCTGAATATAATTACATGGATAAAGAAAGTCTGTCTTTTTGAACAAGTGGATGGATTTTTAATTTATTTTTAATGCCCCTGATTGGCATTTTTTGGAGGTTTCATTCCTGAGATAGGAGTTCTATTCTACAAACAAAGAGAGCAGTATTTCACCATGGAGAGTCACCATCAGGTTGTTTGAAGCACTGGGAATTGTTTATATTTCTGTTATGATATGAAAATGGTTCTGAAACTATCCCCTTGAAAAGGTGTAGTGACTAACTTATTAATAACTATCTTCAAGAACTGGTCGAAGTGGCAAAGAAGGTTGCATTAGAGAAGGAGAAATCCCCAAGGAAAATTTTAGTCAATTCTCACTCTTTACTCCTAGAATCTCCTCAAGACAATAACAGAACTGTGTGAACTGCAGCAGCCCAGTGGCCCTCAGGAACAGTGGAAGAGCAGGAACAGCGGAAGAGTTTATTCTGCTCCTCATCTTGACGTTGCTTTCAGTGTGACAGCCAGGCAAAATATGTTCTATATATTCTAATATAGAAACAAATAGAGAAAATTACGCTTAGATATGCACAGGGGTCCTAATTGGGATAGTCAGGTAACATGAGACTTGTGTTGATAAAAGTCAGAGGTCATAGTATTCCTCTGACTCAGTTTCTCTATTTTTTACAGCAAAAGACAAGATCTTTGTTTATTCCGCCTCAAAACTGTTACAATGATGACTTGATTAGTAATCACAGAGGACTATGAACAGCTAGAGGATTATGTAAATATGATTTTTTTTCTTGTTATTGTGCTGCATAATACATTGTTTTCTCATCCTCCCTGCCATTAAGCATCAAAGGCAGTTTGTACAGTAAATGTATTATGGCCTTAATCCATGCTATTATAACTTTAGAAGCTGTAATAGTGTGCCTTACTGTCTCCATAAATATACCTGGGTAGATAAATTCAAACTGTTTTTCTAATTAAAGTGAAGAGGTCCATAGTTTCCCTTAAGCTTTCTGGTTGTTTGTTAGCACAGAGCTTTCATGGGGTTAACTCCTAGAGTAAAATTTTTCTTAACAATGACTTGGGAGCAGCATTATCTCCCAAGTAAGAACATTTTCTCTATTAAACTCCCAGACCTCCCTTTATGCTCAAGATTAGGCAGAATCTCCTTTCTACTGGGGTTAATAATTCCTTTTTATCTAGAGGTAAATGAAACTCAAACACTATAAATACCACATGCAAAACAATGCAATGCTGGCTTATTTGTATGTTTATAGCCTCATACTAATTGATAGGTCTGCACAGTTTTTAACTACTTCTGTTATTAAACCTCCTTATAGAAGCAATAACATTTTCTGAGGAAAGAAACCAAAGTTTAGCATTTCATAGCAAAAATAGACTTCATCAATCACCTGACCTTTCTCAGATTGCCTTAAGTTTACTTCAAAGAAAAAATTCAGCGGCAAAACTTGGAAATCTCAGACGTCTCCCAGTTTTATTCCTAACTCAAGACTTAAAACACCTGGAAAGATTTCTGGATTCAGCTGACCTGGGGGTTGGGGGGGTGTGTGAAAAGTATCACAATAAATCTGCAAGATTTTTCACCTTTTATTTTTAGATTTCTTTGTTTTTTGAGATCAGAGAGCTTTAAGATTGCCTCCTCCCTGTGAAAAGTAACAATTGCATTTGATAGCAGCTTGGGAAGCCCCAAAAGGACTTGGCATGGAATGCCCTTGTGCTATGCTAGCTGAGATTCCTCCTCCAATTCAGCAAAGACACTAACTTCACACCTTGCAGGTAACTCCATTGAAAGCAAGGGAGGTCATGAGTGTGGTGACCAGAGACAATAAGCTTATTAACAAGGTACATAGAAAGAGCCAGGCCTTCAAAGTCATATGAAGACTTTACATAGTACTGTGTTAAGGAGTATTGTGAGTTTAACACATAGACCATGTTCCTGGCAAACTTTTGTACAGTTAGCTATGTACGTATCAGTCAGCACAAGTCACGAGTCTCACATTACTCACTTCATTGGATTCAGTTAGGACTTCATCCTTAAAGTAGAAGAGCAGTTATATAGATTCTTTACAAATTCATTAGAATTTTGTTCTTTCTCACTGATTTCAAAACTGTCTATCCAGACCAAAAATGATCAATTTTTATTTCTGCAAATATTTTTAGGACACAAGTTGAGTTTTTTGGTATACAAGGTTATACTATTGCTACTTAAATTGTATATCTGTTGAAATGCAGGTAATTAATCAGCAGCTAATATTTGTCAAGAAGTACTGTTCCTCCTTTGTTTGACCTAAAAGAATTCTATCAGTGAATGCTTTAACTTAAGAAGATTTTAACTGAGAAAAATCCATTAGAGCAGACTGTAGTTAAGTATATGTTTGGCAGCTAAGATAGTGCTCCTGATGGTTAGGAGAATCTGCAACACAGATCCCTACAGATTTATCCACAAAACTGCTGAAACAATGGAAATTCTGTCATTATGGAGCAATTTGGGCTCTGCTCCAAATGAGAGAATTCCTTTCAAAGTGTGCATACTGCAACTGTATTAAGATGATTATATTTTAAGTAATGTAGGTGCTTGCTTAAAGTTCCTTGCTCAAAGTTAGTGGTGTCACATGAAATGTGAGAGAAGATTAGTGAGAGAAGAAGGGGGCTAGGACTTCCAAGGTAAAATGAACAGCACAGTGGTAAGACAGCACAGGAAACAAAACTGCTGTGCCAGGGAGCGGCCCACGGGGAGTTCTCCAGAATCAGCCTTAATTAATGTTCCAGTCCACAGCCCTTGTACAAAAGCTGAGATCTGATAGAGATTGCTAATAGCATAATGCTATCCTTTATCATTTTAACTCAAAGGAATACATCAGAAATTAAACGGATGACATAGAAGACTCGAGTAACAGAAATGGCCCGGAGTATCACAGTGTAAAAAGGCAAGGCCAGGAATGTGTGGTTACTGAATGTAACTTCTAATCATAAAGTAGGTAATAGATTACTGAGAAAGGGGGGAACCTCAGGGCAATGCCAGAACTAAGATCAGACACAAATATTTTGCTACAATAGAAAAGACGAGTACATAACCAAAATTTACCAGAGGTGTTTTCAACAGAGTGAGGGTATAATGACACTGACCAGCAAAGCCTCATCTTAATAGCTTTGTTTAGCAAGTGTGATTTCAAATGGGAATATGGGCA
The DNA here is from genome assembly GCA_036630365.1 of Acanthiza pusilla. Taxonomy (NCBI): domain Eukaryota; kingdom Metazoa; phylum Chordata; class Aves; order Passeriformes; family Acanthizidae; genus Acanthiza; species Acanthiza pusilla. The sequence goes on from JAXCHO010000034.1 coordinate 70,875,825, forward strand.
GAGAATGACCACAAAATTGATGATAGGGAGACCGAATTTGTGTAACCAGGTAAGTGTGAAAGGCATTGCTTCATTTAGCCAAATAAACGAGACTGTGCATAGTTAGAAGAGTATATGTAAACTTTAAGGAAAGAAAAAAAAATAAAATAAAACAAAACAGTATATTTTAATCTATGCAGTACAACAAATGCATTTAAAATGACACAGAATAATTTCTGATGGGAATTTGGATCCTGGATCATTAAAGCATTGGGGTTCAGGAAATATTCACAGAAGAAAAAGAAGAAAAAAACAAACCTAACTGCTCCCACAGTGCTACAGTTGACATCTGCAAGGGATGGCACTTGTTTTCTCTTGTGATCAGCAGGAATTTGGGTATACTTTGGGGGTCAGACATTTTCATCTCAATGTGAGAACAAGTTGGTGGGAACTTGATTCACAGATGACAAAATTATTTATATTTTGTATTCCTTGGGTTGGTTTCTTGCATGTTTTAATAGGGATTGAGAAGAAATTTCTGTGAAGATCAGTCAGGTTAAGACTAGAATTTCTTATTTGTTTTCCTCATAGTATCAAACATGGAATATTTTAACTAAATTTTTCAAGCTGGAGATACTGCACTGTAGCAAAGTTCTCCAAAGGCAAACATTTGTTACCACAATGGTGGAATATTAAAATCCAAGAAATTCAAAACATCAGATGGATACTGCAGCACAGCAGATGAGATCACTTCACCTGTCATGGCCCTTTTTACTTGACAAGATTCATAAATGTATTGAAAGACTGCTGATTTTTAAAATGAGTATTTTCAAAATGGTCTGTACAGTCCAAAACTGAACTTACCTTATATCTGAATAGTCACTTCTACAAATAAAAACTCTGAGGTGATATTAAATTCCAGTAGTTCAGTGGTTATTGCATCCTTTCATCTATGACACAACGAAAAGAGAAATTTGCAGAAATAAATATTTGACCATACTAAAAAAAAAAAAAAAAAAGGGAATATCTCAATAGTTCTAAAAAAAAGTGGAAAAATATATGAGTGAAAGAGCAATCTAATTTTAGATGGAGATTGTCACTATCAAGGTGACTCCTTCCAGCAAGATGTGCAACAAACAGGAATGCACAATACTGAAAAATTGACACAGGCTTAATAGCCAAATATGGCAAGATGATCCTGGCATGACCAGACTCATATCAGGAAATGTCTGGAAATTTAAGGTAGTCTCAACAGAAGAAAATTGTCCATTAATGCTTCAGGGATTACTACAGTAAAATAACTCTCTAATATTGTTCTTTTCTACACATTTTTAGCTAGTAAATTTACATCTCAATGACAGTTTACTACCTCAGACATAAAAAGTCAATGTCAAAAAATGCCATTTGAAATTTTTGAGAGTCCATTATAACTGCCTTTTAAGTTTTCTTGATTAGCACAGAAAATATGGAACAGCTATTAAACTGCTGTTCCCCTAATAAACATTAATTGCAAGACAGAAGGTGATTAATCACTGATAATGAGCTATAGATGACTTTTAATGGTCAGCTAATAGTGTCATGGGCCTTTAATGCTGAAAATAATTAAAATTAATATCAGATTGTATGGTGAATACACATGCTAAAAATGTGCTTACAGTTCAGAAGGCAGGCACCCAGATATGGAAAGAATATCTTTCCTTGTGACCATGACACATTTTAGCTCAGTGCTATAGGCACTTGCAGGGGGTGGGGAATATTAATTATTGTTTTAAGGACTGTTTGAGTCAGGGCTTGGATTTGAATTATAATTTATGGCTGTTCTTTTTTCCTCTGAAGGTGAAAGTCCTAAGCAGCATTTTGCAGTTATTCTCCTTTGCGGTTGTTCCTGGCACAAGGAATCTTGAATTATAGCATGGAGAGTGAATCCATAATGGGAAAGAAATGTTTTCCATCACTTTTCCACTTGTGAAAAACCTATAGATTATTACTAAGGCAATCCCATGAAAATAGAGATATGACTTGCAATCTGTCTTTTCTGCAAAGAAAATGTAATCCTGGCCTTTCCTTCCTAGATGGCTACAAGTGTGATGCTGCTCTGCAAGGCTCAGTCTTTAGGGGAGGAAGAGCAGTTGTTTAACAGAAACAGAGTTACAGCCTCAAAAGGAGCACCAAAACCATCAACATTCTGCACCTTAATATCGTTCAGAGTGAAGCAATGTGCTTGTTTTCACTTCCTATCCCCTTGGGTCATGTCATCCAGCTGGCATTCACTTGTCTGCTTGCTGGGAACCAAACTCTGGCCTTGTACTTCTGGAAAGGTCTCTCTATCGTGAGAGGTGCTCAGCACAAATTGGTTTGCTTCTTTAAGGCTTCATATTCTCCCAGAACAGGTCTAAGATTCGTGTTCAAACAGGTTTTATCCATACTGACTGGTTCCGTCAATATGTTATTTCCATAACTGTGTTTGGTACTTTTGGGAAAGTGCTAATTTGCCAAGACCAAAACCATGTCAGAAAGTGTGTGAATGATCATACATCACAGGCAAATGTAGGATGGAGCCCATGTCCTGCTTCTCTTTATTCTCCAATTTCTCTTTAATTTTATAACAATCAGCTAATTGATTTTCTATATGGCTGCAACAACAGAATTCTTAATTTGACCACTATTGATGAAGAGATTCCTTGAAAAAATGTTTTGGCACTATCCTGGTAAACCTTAATACATAGCTCCTGATTCTAGGATCTGCAATGAAGTAAGTTTCTTACCAAAGACTTTACCTACAACAGAAAGTAAAGTTTTACAAATATTGATGGCATTTTTTTGGTATGTAAAAGCCACAAATGACTATTGGGTTTTATATGCCAAAAGCAAAAGAACCAGTTCATCAAGGTGGGAACAGATGTGAATTCAATCTCTAAATAGTCTTGGTTTTGCAATAATTTTCAAACTTTACTCTGTCTTTTTTGTTTTCAATACCTGTCCATATGCCATGTTGTCTTGCCCTGTCTTAAATCCTGACCAGTCAAACATTTACACAGGTGACCAACTTTATGAATGTCACCAGAAAATTTGAGCAGATTTGTCTGCCCATGACTAGTTGTTTTTATTTGCAAGATTTTCTGAGAGTTCACATGAGATTGTAAGATCTTGGTATCTGATACAGCAATAGTGAAACTTTGAGTTTTATTCTAAGTTTACACCAGGGTTATTCCATTCACATCACTGGCAGAGTTAATTTCACTTTACATTTTGAATTAACAAAATATTCTTAGTAATTATAAATGAGCAATTTAAAACGGTTATAGAAATTAATTGAGGAAGGAAAATCGAAAGAGAAAAAGAAAATCTGGGTGCAAAGATACAGGGAAGAAGAAGTAAGAGTGAAGAAATAGAAAAATATTAAGAAAATCGTGAAACGTGAGACTGGGATAGGAAAGAGCAGAACATAAAAATGGGAGAGAACAGATGTAGAAAGATGAGATCAATAGAAACCACCTTTCAAGCTGTTGTAAATTGAATTTCTCTGCTTTGTGTTTGTTTGGTTGGGTTTTTTTTATAACTTGATTGTTTATATTTTGCTAGATTAAAACAAAAAAATAAGAGGCAAATGTGAAATATTTTAGAAAAATTTAATATCACCATTCAGTTGACAATGTTCCCAATTTCAGCTGGGTTCTGAAAGTCTAATTATGAAATAATAATCTTGCATTTCAATATGCCTTGACAATACTGGAAAGTAATACCCTACCAATAATAAAAGAAGGAATTTTTGTAAGTCATAATTGTACATAAATGATAGAAAATCAACTATGATATTTCTTAAGCAAATGTACTATTTTCAAGGTTGAATATTTGGCAATACAATACTTAATAATGTTAATACTAATATTAATACTAATCAATAACAATAACAATAACAGTAACAATAACAGTAACAATAGCAATAACAGTAACAATAACAATAATAATTATAATTCCTTACAAGAAATTATGGGTAATTTGAAATTTTCAGGAAAATTGTAGAGTTTTGTAGGAGAGTTCGTATGAACTTGCTGCCAGATTTTCAATAAGACATAAACCCAACTTCCTAACTGCTTGTAGTCATTAAAGAGCAAAAGAGAATTTTTGGGAAATTTTCACTGTAAAGCACCCACTGGGCTGGCCAAATTCCAGTGTGGAAAATTACATTCTGCTTACTGAAAATTGCCTCTTCTATTTCAAACATCAAGGCCTGTTTTTTACCTACTTTCCTAGGTATTAGACATGTGGCTAACCTGGAACATGTTGCTAAATCCATCATATGCTTATCTACCTTGCTGAATTGTCACCCTGATCATTTATTAACTCTGTTAAAGAAATGTCCTGGTTTTAATCAGTGTGATGGCAATTTAACTTCTGTACAAAATACAGGAATGCATTACACATAAGATCCAGACCAGAATTTCAAAAGCTAATCTTTCAGGACAATGACACTGTAGGTTTCTTGTGTTAATTAGTCGTTTGTCTCAGTGCACATTCCTTGTATGCTGTGAAGCACATTTAAGCACAGAAGACACTCTTCCTTTCAACAGTTGACTATTTGCATAGTTTTATGCACCTGCAGAACCTCATCAACTTTGAACTGCAGATATACAAATTGCATTTTTTATTTATAAAGGGGAAGGATGAGAATTTGACCAAGATGAGAATCTGACCAATCAGATTACTTGATTGGTCTTCTGCCAACAATGAAGCTGGAGAAGATTTACAATAATGTTGAACCCTTCCACAAATACCTTAATTGCAAAGGCAAGTGACTAGAGCATCCTTAATTCTTTATAGAGACAGTCACGTTGAAACAGAACCTAAGTCTTATCAAGTAATAAGGTGAATGTCAGTGGAAAAGATAATGCATATGTGCAAGACGATACTGTAATCAGCAATCCCAGAGCTCAAGAAGCAGGAGTTACAGTGGCTTACGAAAGCACTGTGGTATCCTGCAGGAGAAATAGTAAAGTACAGCAAGATCATTGCCATTTTAGCAATAGGGTTGCAATTAGGACAGGATTGCTTTTTCCTTGTTTTGCCCTGTAATTACATATAACACTCTTGATAAGATTAAGTGCTGCGATAAATTCTGCATTTTTACTTCATTGAAAATAGGAACTGTACATGTTTTTAGATAAGCAGATAATTTAAAATCTCATCATCAAGCTCATGTGTCAGGACTTATTCAAAGACTGAAATCAGTCAGATTCTGTTTCATGTTCAGGCACATAATTTTTTTGCAAGGGAAAGAGACATAATGCTTCCATAGCAACACATTAAATACATAAACTCTGTACCTTGAGTGCTACTGACATTAGTTACATGAATGTTCAAATGCAATTTTCTACCTATTTCTATGAAAAAAGGTTTTTGTTTATGTTTCATATGTGTGTGTGTGTATGCAAAAGTGCAAGTACATCTGGTATTTCCTATTGATGATTAAGTGAAATTTACTCTACATACCAGTGAAGCTGAAGACAACCCCCCCTCGTCTCACATATTGTACAAAATCTATTAATAGATGGACATTTAATAGCTGTACAAGTGTATCTTAATGAACCTTAGGATGGTATAGCTTTCCTTGTAATTGCTGACAACTATGTTGCTTTACGTTTAAGATCATGCATGCTTATCAGAGATGCCATTGACTTGTACTTGTTCTGTTTATTGATTACTTAATTAGTTTCCAAGATAGCTAATCAGGGACAAATTCAAGTGTTTAAGCACCTCTTGCTGTGTCTTAGTTTGAGCACAACATGGTGGAGCAGCTGTGTTTCTTGGAGAAATAAATTTACCCCACTGAACTGGTTTAAATCACAGTATAGGGTACAAAGTTGGTATAACAATATGAAATTAATTTGGGGGAAGCTGGTATGCTGACTCATCCTCCAAAAACTTACAGGAAGGAAGGCTTTATTGGCTTCCCAAATGATAATGCAAAGATCATTTTTCCTTTTCCTTCCACGCTGTTGTTTACTAAAAGTAGCCTTTAACAGTCAGGATAAAAAGACTTTTGCTGACAACAACAACCTCTAGGGATTTCTCTGTCACAGAAATAAAATCAAGCAAATGTCAACATTCTTAGTAGGAAACATTGTACATCACTGGTGAAAGTGGGTAACTAATTGACTGTGGAGGGTGGTATCTGTCTGAAAAATTTAAACGTGGAGCTTAAGCTCACACAATGTTTTGTTTTGACAAACCCAAAATTATTTGTCTGTAATTTGCTCTTTTAAAGTGATATTGAGTGTCTATCTAGATAAAATTTCAGAAAATATTGAGAAGAGAAACAGTTTCAAACTAAAAAATTAGTATTTTTTTTTACTTAAAAACTTGTTATTAAATTTAAAAGTGTTCTGAGATACCGTGTTCTTTAATTTTTTGTCATACTTGATGCAAATTCACATTATTTGGATTTATTGAATCTGCTTTATAAAGCAAAGGGCTTGGTGTAAAAAACAACTTTTCTCAGATTTTAATGAAGTATTTGATGTTAATATAAGAAAGAACTTTTACTGCTACATAACTTTGTACACAGAATTCATCATAGAATCAAAGAATCATAGAATTGTTTTGGTTGGAAGAGGACCTTGAAGATCACCCAGTTCCAACCTCGCTGCCATGGGCAGGGACACCTCCCACTAGGCCAGGTTGATAAGAGCCCCATCCAATCTAGTCTTGAATTCGTACCTTCCAGTGACCTCTGACATTTTTAGCAGGTGTTCAGTGTACTTTCTACCTTTTTTTTTTTTTGAAATATGATCAGAAAAGCAGAGCATATTAGCAGGGATGTGTCCAAGTTTAACATATGTTTTTTAGCCCTTTTCCCAAAATAGGCTGAAGAGTCCAGTACCCCAGGAGTATGTCTTTATTATCGGAGAAACTGCTCTGCCATGATACCCACAGCTGTTTAATATGAGAACAGAACAACAGTGGTCAAGGCTCATATTGTATCTTGTAGGCAAGAGAGATGATAAGATTCGCTTGACAATCAATCTCACATTTAAACTCAAAGGACACTGAACCAAGATAGAACTTTAATAGAAGTCAGTAGAGGGGAAAAGTGGGGGGAAAATAGAACAAAATAAAAGTTCTGAAAATCTTTACTAAAAATAATTTGTCACAAGTGAGACTTTGAAATAAGGAATATTTTAACTGTTGCCATAAAATCTTTGCATCATGTTTATTCTCAACAAATATACTAATCTGTGTTAACTTACACAGATATATTTCCTTTTTTTTTAATGCAACCTGCAAGCTCATCTATATGTTAGTTAGTATTAGTGGATTGCTAGTAAAATATTGATTCCTATGTTAATCGCTATTCAAAAAAATAACTAACTTGGAAGAAAGCATGCCGGAATCAAGTGCTTGAAAGTGGCTCTGCCTTCTAATTACCACTCACCAGTGTTTTGCCTAATATTTTGAAGTCAGTCAGGATATAATACCAATACAATTCACGATTTTGAAACTCCTTGAGTAATAATATTTTTTTGTTGAATCCAGTTTTTCCTGAATTATTCTCCAGCTGAGACCAGTAAGGATCCAGATTTAATTCTGACTTTGTGTCTGCATGAAAGAAATTCAACATCTTTTATAGTATTCTTATTAAAATATATAATGAGGATGGGTAACTCCTACATATGGGTAATTTTATAATTTAACAAATCTAGGGGTTATTTTATAATTTGAAATAAAATTTTGTATGAAAAATTTATTAGACTGAGTTCAGCAACTCTTAGAATAAAAATGTTTGGCTGTTTTTATTTACTTACAGCAACAGAGGTGAAGCCAAGATGCTTCCAGTGAGTATCTCTAGTGGCTTGATTTCTTCATCTACTCCTCCTTTAAAATGAACAGGCATAATAGGTCCATAAATATTGACCTTACATTTAAATAATCATTAGCTAATGTGGGACATGGAACAAAAGCAATTCTGTAAATACTGCCATTACACTGGTTTTTTACCTGGTTCTTTTTTGTATCAAAAGAATTAATACCCTATAACTAGTAGAAGAGGAAGATATTTTTAAAATCATATCTTTGAAGAAACTGAAAATTAAGCATCTTCTGAAAAAAAAAAAAAAAGTGTAGATTTTTCAAAAATATAATCCTCTACCAAAACTTTTTTTATAAAACACAGAGAACTCAAAAACGTGATGGCATTGAGGTCTGACAAAGAAAAAGAAGTAACATGGAGGCTTAAGAATAGCTACTAATAGAACCAGAAAATTGGAAGACTTCAAGATTTGTTTGTTAGTATTTATGTAACTTGCATAACCAGGTCTCATAGTAGTTTGAGGATATATATGATGCAATAATCAGTGCAGTGTCATTATGATCTTCTTGCATAACCTAACCATAGACCAAAATAATAAAAATTGCTTGTGACAATCATTTGTTCTCCCAAGTATACAGTGCATGCAAAGCATCATTTACTGTCAACACCAGGAGATCACACAACAGAGTAAGAGATTGCAAATTATCATGAGGCTGTCTGAAAGCCGTTGAATTTAAAGGATGGAATTAATGGGTCTACTTGTAGTAAACATGAGGCTCCAGTTCTGAATAAAGCAAACCTAGAGACAAGGAGGGTTTTGAAAAAATCACTCTAGGAACTGGGATGTAGATGAACATTTGGTCATTTTATTGCTATAGCTCAATAGCTATTTTCCAGAAAGACATCTAGCCACAACATTAATTTCTAAAAATAACCTGCTACGCACTTCATTTCTTCATGCCATGATATCACACGCTAAGGAGATGTTCTGAGAAGTTGAAAAATACTTATTTGTTTAAATGCCAGTCTAAGATGCTCAGTATTATCTAAAGGAACATGTCAGTACTTCCCTTAACTTCACTGAAGTTCTTCAAATCTACAAGCTTAAAATGAACAAAAAAAAAAAAAGGGTTACTCAATAAAGATTCAACATTCAATTACAGCCAGTTTCAAATCACCTTAACCTGATAATCAACCCTTTTTCCCCCTAACCTTAAAAGATCTACTCCTATACGTGGATAGACATCTCAAAAGGGAATGACTTTCTGTTCTTCCTAGTGCCGCTCAGGAATTGCACAGAGGTGACAATTAGAGGAGTGCTTCAGAAAACTTCAGGAACAGCCAATAAGAGTTCCTGGAGTCTCCAGCTGCATAAGCAGTAGCAGGGTAATGTTGCCTCTCTCCATTTGCCAAGACCATTTCAAAGATGATATTCCATATCCTTGGAAATGTCAGGATTTGTGGATTGCCAACATGGCAAGCCCATAGTACAGAAAAAGTCATCTAGTGTTGCATAGTTTAATTTCAAATCTACCCCGTGTTTCCTGTCCCTGATAGTGGATGCATACATAGATTAAATTGCTCTGCAAGGTGTACTTCATGTACATCTGGTTTTAATGGTAAAAGAGGCTTTATTGGTGAGCAGCATTTCTCAGTGTGATGGTTGTTAACTCCAAAGCTTCTGGAAAATTGTACTCTTTTCTTTAAGGTAAAAACAATCCACTAAAAGCAGATAGCTTGAATATTTATTAGACTTGATAAATTAAAATTCTTCAGTCTATGCCTGAACAGCTATATAATACCCTTACAAATCATCAAATTATTGCATTTTAAATATTCAAATACATTTTTTCACTCAGTGGGATTTTTAAAAAGCTAAAAGACAAACATCTATTTGCGATTTTGGCATGTTTTACAAAGATTTAATAATGAGGAAGAGAAGAATTAAAAAGAAAACAAATCAGAGAATAATGCGGTTTCTTTAAAATCCCAAACCTTTTTTCTTTGCTTTTCTACAGTGATGCAAATAATTAGAAATCCACTTTGATTCTGATCAAGCAGAAATTGTTATCATGTGAAATTTACCTTTTCTTAATAAAATTTAAAATCTTGGTGTTTTACTGGAGTATATTAGCTATTACGGGCATGCATCAAAAATTTATTTTCTTAGTTAAGAAATTACTTTCAGGGGAAAAAAACCCTGATTTTTATTGAGAGCTGTACCCTCTTGTACTTTTAGTTACTGCAGTGGATATGTGTGGAAGAGACAAAACTGTTTTCAAAACTGAATTCTATGAAAGTATTGAACTGTCCAACTTGCCAAGTCTGAAACCATAAATGTTTCCAGAGTCATGAACATAAATATTGGTTTCTGTATGTTTGGAATGAGAAAAATAAAAACTGTTCATGGAGTCTAAAAGCTTTTAGTGATCTGTATTTAATGCAATTCCATACGTTCCTTGCCAGGTGAAAGGAGAGCACTGAGGTGTCAACATGAAAGGAAAAATCTCATTCCCTTCTCCAGTCTACTTAACAAGAAATGCAGGGACAGCAGAATTAGCACTTGTGTACAGGTGGTCCTGAGGCTGTTCCAGGCCAACTTGAGGGCTGCTCAGCAGCTGCTGCTCAGAGGATTCCACAGCACACCGCTGATTCTGCTTAAACAGACTTTAGCCCAGTTACCATGCACTGAGCTGTGCTAAAAATATGATGCTGCAGAGAAAAACTGATTTTTGGCTGTTAAAGCCCTGTCCTCCTTTATGCTGAGAAAGCTCAGCTGAATACCCACGGAGATGCTTCTAAGGTCTATTAAGAAGGAACAGCATGGAACTTGCTGTGGCATCAAAGATACTGTATCAGATCAGTGCTACATAACAAATTACCACAGTCTTAAATGGTGAAGAAAAAACAGCGTGAATAAGGGAGGCAGATATAATTAATGTTTCCACTTTAATAGTTATCATTTGGAGAATTTTAGTTTCACAGTAGGTAAGTAGCTTAAAGAAATAGTTCTATTGGGCATTGTATTTTAGTGTTGACTTATAGACTGTTGTTTGATAAATCAAGTTCCAGCATTTATAATGATACTCAAAAGTATAAATATGCCATGTCTGATCTTTTTTACTTGTCTGGAAACTATTTTTTTTATGTGTTATACTCACTGACTTCTGAAAAGCTTGTTGGGCTCTGTGGAGTGCAACTAACATCCAAGCTTCTTGAAAATATGTTGGGATTTGGGGAGCTTAGATTTAGGTTTAAGGGGTTTTTGTTTGTTTTGATTTGGTTTGTGTTGGTTTGGTTTTTTTGGGGGGTTGTTTTGTTTTGTTTAGACAGGAACATAGGAACAATAAATTTAAAGACCAAAAATGTTCTTTTCTTAGTCTCTGCTTATGAAAATGCACATCTGTCATGCTGCAGGCACTTATGCCTGGGATTCTTTCAAAAAAATCCTCCATTTATACTACCTGTATGACAGGGGGCATGCTCCAGTCATGCCAGACTCCTCTGAGAGACAAGACAAGAGCAATGGGCACAAACTGAGAAATGTGAAATTCCATCTGAAAGTCCAGAGAGGTTATGGAGTTTCCTCAGAGATATTCAAAAGCCACCTGGATATGAACCTGGTAAAATTATCTAGCTGACCCTGTGTGAGCAGTGGGGTGTACTAGACAATATCAAGAGGTCCCCTCCAATCACAACAATTCTGTGATTTTAAAGTATCGTGAAGAACTCTAACTCCATGTTGTGGTAAACCAGCTACAAGCTGTGCAACTTCTAGGTACTGAAATAGTTCAGTGAGTACTTGCTTGGGATTGCTGCACCACAGCCATCATGCAGCAGCTATTTAATCTTGCTTGCATTCTACTTCCATCTGGAAACTTGCTATCTTGTGAAGCCATATCTCTCTGTGTACTTTACAGGCAGCTGAGACACATAGCAGTATTTGTGTTGAAATGCAAACATGGGTGCAAGGTGATGGCAAGCGATATCAATCTGCTCTTTACAGTTTTTAAAAGGCATGTAGGGTGTCTGTGCCAGCGAGAGCCAAGAGGCTGCTTGATCCATGAGGGAGGATGAGCTGGGAGTGGAGAGTAGGGATAGCATGGGTAGGGCAGTGCCCTCCCATGAGGTACCTGGGCAGAGTGGTGACAGACACAACCCACAGACAGTCCCAGGCAAGGTGGGGTGACAAGCCAGGTCCAAGGTGAGCCCAACGAAACCCTCAGGAAGGGAGACAGGACAGCTTAGAGTGTAGGTGCAAGGCCTGTCTAGGAAATCCACAAACCAGGATGTCAGGAGACAGGTCTGAGCTCAGGGACACCTGCAACTTAACTCAGAGAAGCTCTTCATTTCCAGACATGAGCTTGAACAAGACCCCTGTGCCCACGGGCATAGGGGGTAGATGTTAGCAGTAAATGCTACTTTTATTTGCTGTTTGTATTGTATCAATGATCTGAAACAATTTTCATTAAACCGATTACTTTTGTAATTGTGTTTGATGGTTATAGTCAGAAGATTTTATCAATTGTTTATTCAATGTGTTTATCCTTTTCATTACTTTTATTTCCTCCTTTAAAAATATATGCCATGCAGTGATTTTCACTTTTCCTTTTGGTAGTTGGCAGTTCTATTGCACATATGGAATTTTAAATAAAAATCCATATATTTATTTGTTAGTTCTTTCTCTTATTATTATTGTTTTGAAGCACAAAAGAAAGGAGGTAGAAATGTACTGTTTGTCTGTTTAAAGATTCTTCTCTAAATTTCTCAGAATCCCACACAAAAAAAAAAAAGCCTTGGAGATAAGAGGTAGTATATGAAAATAAACAAAAATCAGACAATGAAGCACACCACAATTTTCTATGCAGCCAGCAAGAGTGTGTTAGGTGTGTGAGGTGAAATCCTGTTCAGTAAAAAACCTTTCACTGATTTTTCACTGTCCCAAACAGTGCACAGGGCCAATTCACACACCGAGGTGAGGTATTTCTATTTTATATTCTACTTTGTGCAAAATAGGGAGTTCAGTGGTAACTGACAAAAGACTCACTCCCTGATCTTCAAAATCTTACACCATTTATACGCTATAAAAAAGACATCAGCTTTCCTTGCTTACAGATTACATTACTTTTTTATTAGTTAGTATTTGACCCCCTATTTGCTGGTTGTATCTCTTGCTCCTCATGCTAATTAATCTGCATGTGCAGTTCTTCCCTTCATTTGAGTCTGGGGTCTGTTTTGAGTAGGTGGTCAATGAGTCACGATCTCCCAGTGCCGGAATTGCCTTTCCCCCAGTTACTGTTCAGTTCTGCTGACTTCACTCCTGGTGGCTCTCGTCCAGACAGCCCATTTGTCTTGGGAGTGTCTTCACTTTTCCTTGAAACAGAAGACTAGCCAAGCATACAACATTAATGATGCAATTGCTTGATCGGAGCTGTCTAGCTAGGGCTACTAATGAACAATTAAAAAACAAGCTGCAAAATTTGTTTAAAATATTGAGGGGTTCAAATCTTGAGGGGCTTAATATCAACTACAGTAGACACAGGTCATGTCCTGGTGCAGTACAATGCAAACAAATATAGAAGAGTGAGTTTGAAAAAGAGACACATCGGTATAGAGGATCCAATTAATCCTCAGATGTGAACTAATAGGTGGGTTTTAGTCTCTTCAGTCAGATTTTTTATTAGAAATAAATAATTTTTTTCCACTGAACCAGCTTTTCAAGGGCTCTTGTTCTAGTTGTCATGCAGTTTAAATACACAATGAACATTCATTACAGCAACATTAATCTGGCAGACATTACACTTCAAATAATGGCTGCCTGCCTTAGTTCCTAGTTTGTCCTTTTTTAAGCATTAATTACATATGTCAACAACAATTAGTTTAGAGTAAGATAATTGTAGGTATGGAAAAAGGTTACTCTTTGCAAATACATACTTGAAAGATAATGTCTTCCTAGAATTAGGATTTTATTTACTTCAAGAGCTTCAAGAATTTGTTGGACACCCCTGAGTTTAACTATATAAACAAAAGAGACTGTCCATTATAATTTTTTGTGCATATGATTATCACAATAACAAATTTGTTTGGGGATTTTTTTCATAGCAAAAAAGACGTACAGATGTTTGTTGGTGATTTGGAGCAAAGTTATAGATACAGATATTTAGATATGTATAGAGATAAGGATATTTATTTCACTCCAATATATTAAATTAACTACTCAATAGTAAGCTTTTTCACAGATACATTTCACATTTTCTGTCTGACTGTCTCAATTACAATAATATTGATAAAAAATTCTAGTGCCAATACTATTGCTCATGTATTTCATCACGTAAATGCTCAGCATTCTGTTAGCTGTAGATCTTTTCTATTTTCCGGGGTCCAGAAGTATGCCCTCACCCACAGATTTGGCATGGCATTTTTTTTTTAGTACTTCTTGTTTTAATTTACCTTACTTAAAAAGTCAAATCAAGTGTGTCTTTGTCACCCAAGAGAGATTTATATAAATATTGTTTAAAATGAGAAGTGTTATTTTGATGCAGCATTTCATTATTTTTATGGACAGAAAGCCTCTCCAAATATCTTATACTTTTGCAAATTAGAAATCTTCTTGAGCTATTTCTAACTGACATAACGGAGAACTGAGCAGTATTTTGAAGAGATAATGAAGTTTTACATGCTGGAAGACTGCTTTCCTGTCACCACTTCATCTCCTTTATAGTAGACTTTTCCAGTTTCTTCAACTTTTCTTCACAGATCATGTTTTACAATCTTCTGCTAATTTCACATACCTCTGTTTGGTATTAACCTCTTAGATCCTTCCAGTTTCCCTTTGGGCATAGATTTGTCCAAGACCCATGTCCGGCATGAGGGTTCACCAACACCTAGGAGAATGTTCTCTGCTCCATATAAACCATTTCTTTAAACCTGTTAGAGTGTCATTGATTTATCTTGAAACAATGGCATTGTTGTTTTTAGGCCAATATGCAGTTTATGGGTTACTATAACTCCTAGGTAATTTTTTTTGCTGCACTGCTGCATACCTACATTTCTTTAAATATTTCATCATCTGCTTCTTAGAGCTGATTTTTTGTTCTTTTTCAGCTCAGCCACTTGTACAATGTGGTATGTCTCTGGAAAGTAGAGCATGAATAGTTACAGAGCAAACACAGTGTTCTTTAAATAGAGGGAAACAGGGAACCGTTACTGGTAAATTTAAATTAAAAAAAAAAAAAATAAATAAAGTCTGCAAGACAAAATATGCTTCAAACTATCACAACTGCCTCAAAACATAATTATATTTGTTGTATCAAAGTAAATTATGACTTTTTAAACACTTGTGACTATACTTATGATAATGTGTATAATTTTTTTTTTTGCATACACTGAGTTCAGGCTAAATGTCAGGAAAAACCATAAGGAAAACTTTTTGAACTTTTGAATGGTAGGATATTCAAAGTAACAAATGGTAAGATTATGAGGCCTCTTTCAGCAACTTAGTGAATACATCACACATCACCTGTACTAGTTTTATATTACATAAAATTTCCAGAACCTTTTCTTCCTAGAGCATTTTACTCAAATATTGACTATAGAGAGAGGAAAATATATTGCTATAAATTACTTGTTTGCATGTGTCTCCACCTTACCAGTGGTGTATTTGGGGCATCTGTTGGATGAAAAAGCTGTTTGAAAATTTTCTCATATGACAACTTGTATTGAAATATCTGAAGCTGACAATGAACTGAAGAACAGAGTAAGCTAAAATGGATAACAACCATTAAGCTCACATGTATAGTGACCTTCTCATGTAAGCTGCTTAAAGTATATAAATATATGGCAGTTCATTATTAAGACCTTATCTGATTTAAAGTTTTGAAAGGATTTTTTAAAAAGAGAATGACTTTTTATCTACTCATGTAATCTACCAATGCAGTGCATTAATAAAACATCTTATACTTTCAGGAAAGGTTGGTAATTAGTTGTTGGCACTTAGCTGCTAATGACAGCTGTAAAGGATATATTCTTAATTTATATTTTATGCAGGTACAAATGGTTAAAGTTAGAAGCATAATTAGCATAGTAGGACATGATGATTCATGCTGTTATTGATATTGTTGCAGTCAACTTCATGCTTCCATGCCAAAATTGTCGTATTGATTATTATTTTGGCTAATGGTATGCAACCCTTACAGCAGATTTCTGTCTAGACAGTAACAACTTCTATAAAATATTTACTAAGGGTCTCCATGACCCAGGATTTTTCTTGAAGCTTAGTTTTCTTGCTTTTTTTCACTTTAAAGACTGACAGCTACTGAGAATGCAGTGTGATTTTCTGATTTGGAGACCTTGAATAATCTTCTTCTGGAGGCTCTATTTTTCTGAATGTTATTTTCAATATGCAGAGTATATTAAGGAATGGAAGATTTTTTGTATGTTGTGTTTATTAATCATAAAGAGGGTGCAGGGTATTGGGGCTGTAAAGTATATTTCACTTAAGCTGAAATCTAGCTGGAACAAAACCGCTTAAACCAGACATCTTGAACAGAAAGAATGCTTTTTTTTTTCCCCCTGGTATATTTATTCCATCAGATCTGAGGAATTAAGAGCTAGATAATCTGTCATGTGAGGAATACTTGTGCAGAGAACACTAAAACCTATTAAATTCTAAACAGGTTTTGCTTTCATTAAAAAACTGCCTATCCATGTAGTTGAATATTATAATTGTGATCCACCACTGTCATCTTTCTGGAAATGGGAGGTGCAGAGGATAGGAACACACTCCACGTTTCTGGGATGGTCTAATTCGAGTGTGATGCAGAGGGGTTATGTTTAGAAGCACATGGAGAAAAAGAGATAGAAAGGCACATCCTGACATCTGAGGCAACTGATTGGCATCTAAAATAAGGGAATGGCAAGACTGGACAATTTTTCAAAGAACCTTCATCTTTTAATAACGGAGCTATCTGTCTATGTGATGATATTTGGACAGAAAATGCTATTGTGTAGGCATGTCGTTTGCATAGGCTGTTGGATCCATATTTGTACTGAGCTCATATCCTTGAATTTCAGAGGAATGAAACATAGATACAATGCAGGGAAGGAACCCTGATAACAGGAGTGTACAGTATGTTCACATCCCATCCAGAAAAAATAAGCAATCAGGACTTAATATGGCTTACAGTCCACATCTGTCCTGACTGCTAGATGTAGATGTTGGTTAAAGAACTGGTAAATGGAGCAATACTTCACTATGGTTAGGAAATAAATTATGGTATGTGGAATACTGGAGATTTTCTTCAACTACTTTTGTGGGAAAAAAAACAAAAACAAAAACAAAAACAAAAACAAACAAACAAACAAAAAAAACCACAAGACAATCCATTATCAGGAGCAAAAAAAAGAATATTTAAGTGTTTCTTTATTCATTCAAGGTAAACTGTGCCCAGGTAAGGTTTCTTACAAGAATGAAAATAGCAAGAAGGTAATTTTATATGTAGATTTGAGCCAAAGAAAACATCTTTCAATCTCGTATGAGATACTGCTAGCACAGTGTTTGTAAGCATTTGCTACAATTGAAAATGCCAGCTGAATCAATACCCACCCGTGTTTCAGTAGTTATGGGAATTCACGAGTGTGACTTGCCTTGCACGTGCTTTTTGGGAAGGTCTGTTTTGCATTAGTAACCTCATGTGCATGTAAATACGTGCATTAGAGGAAACAAGCATATTTACTATCTATTGTTCATCATTTGTCATTCTTAATTTTAAAGAAGTTTTAATCATCCAGTGAAGGCACTAACATTGTTATGTGCCTAAGGAGACCAATAACACAATGTAATGACCAACAAAAAGCTAAATTGAGTGACATTAAAAGACCTCATAGAATGAAATATTTTCTTTTATTTACCAAATACTTGCTATGCCTACACAACATGTACAGAAACTGGGCCATATTTGTAATGGTTTACTGACAAAAAGAAAGGATATCAGAAATTTTGGGAGGTTGTTTTCTTTTGGGGTTTGGGCATTTTGTGGTTTTTTGGTTTTGACATTTAAATTGGCTTTACCCTTTAGACCTTAGCCTTTCTAAATCAAAAAGCTTTTCCTTACACTGAAATCATATGGCCACTGTTAACACTAAAGAAATAATAATGATAATCAAAATTCAAAGAGGGACAGAGTCAATTGCAGAGATGTAGAGAAACATATTTCTACAACGTTGTATCTAGTTACAGAGGGAGAAGTCCTCATGGTCAAACATCAGTGCTGAACCACAGGAGAGGGTCTGAAGTCATAAGTCATAGCGCTGAGATGTTTGTAGACATACACCAACTTTACACTGCAATCAGACCAAAAGAAATAGAAAAGGCTAAACATTTGAATTCTAGCTTATAGCCAAGTAGAGACACTTTTAAAATAAGTGAGCTCATTTTTTTTTAAATTTCAAGCAAACCTCTATCATATTATCTTGCAAAAAATCTGGAGACTTACTGAGCTGGTATGTGGTTTATTTGCTTCCGCCTTCTTCCTAGTATTTAAAAAAAATAAGTGATGGACTGAACTTCCCAATCCCACCAGAATTGCTTTAAAATAACAGGATGGTGGGAATCCTGTTTTATGCATGTCTTGTTTTATGAAATAAAAATAAGCTATTACCTTTCTGCTAGGAATCAGTAACAAAGAAGGCGATGTTGAGAATAGCTAGAGGACCCCCTAAAAATTTAATCAATAAATGTGTTTCAACTTTTACTTGGAAACCTGGAAAAACTAAATATCTCTACTGAGCAGTCATGAAAGCTGATGTTTTCTCCTCTTGTGAACTCTCAGTCTGGAACAAAACCTTATTGATGGAAAAGGAAGAGAAAATGGATTTTGGAAATAATGGCCAAGGATACTAACAAATAAAAGAGATTTATTAACAGCCTTGCAGTTTCTTGGGCGGTAGGTTTTTAGTTTGTATTCCCATCTGTCAGATAGGGCAAAATAATAAAAAGACCTTTCATGTGAATTGATTGGAAAAATGAGGTTCTGATTTAGATTTTTTGTTAATTCCGTTTCATTTCAAATGAAATTGACCCACACCCATCCTTTAAAATAAAATTTTTTAAAAATTGTTAAATTTAGTTTTCTAAGGCAAGTTGTTTAAAATTGTTGAAACACACATTTCCAAAATCAGATGAGTTTGTTTCAACCTTTACAGATGCAGTGTCATCTCAGCTATACCACTGTGTCAGAGATGACTTCAGATGCATAGATACAGTGGATCTGAGGGCCTTTGGCAGGATCTGTTTCAGAGATACAAGGTTACAGACATCTTTTCAGGCTGAAAAAATTCAGGTTCTTCAGCCTCTTATATCATCTCAAACCATCCTTGTGGCTCTCCACTGGGCTTGTTCCAGTTTCATTGTTCTGGTTTGTACTAAAGAACTGAAACTTGGGCACAGGTGCAGCTTTACAAGCACAGAAAGGGAAAAATCAACTGCATTTACCTTCCCTAAATATCAATGGAAAGGAGGGCCTTACCTGTGCCAGTATAAAATTGTGGCTGCCTTCTCCAATTTGACCTCTGGTGTGCAACTTAAGTACTTACCAGACCCCTAGAAGTCTTCCACATGAAACAAAACGTGGGTTATATTTTATATAACCCATATATTAGATAATTTTTTGTTAACTGATAGTTTTTTGCCTTTAGAATGCTTCAGGCTTTGACTTAATCTGTGACCTGTTCAAGACTAAGCAGCCAAGTTCTCTCCACAACACCACTGAAGATCTAAGCAGTCCCTATACTACCCCACATCCTCAAATAAGTGTGTGTGTGTTGTGTCTCCTCCTTACTTGAAATCCATAATCTTGGATATTTTTTTTTTTCCAGAAAAGATAGCAGTTAATATATATTGAAATACTATTTATTTCTTTTATCCCTGGCAGCAGTACCCAAACAGAACAAACTAATACAATTTTGACCATCCTTCTGGGAAAGACAAGTGCTTTAAGGTAAAACAGTCCATGTATCTTTTAAAGTAAAGAAGCTTTCTGAAGATTACCTGCTATGTAGCTATTATACCTGGATATATATATGTAATTTATGTCATTCCCTTTTGCCTATATGATACCAGTCTGGGATAAGAGTGAGAAGGTTTTGATAACTTTTCAGTACATTGCAAGAAAAAAAGAATATGACAGAAGAACACACCTGATAAATTAAATTTGACATGTTTTTCATCTATATAAAATGGATCCTGAACAGCTGGTAATTGCAAATATTTTAACAGTCATTTTTGATGTGGAATATTGCTTCTGTGCTCAACATTAATGAGATGTGAGTTGTACTTCATCAAATTGACAGTTCTTAGGTTTTTTTGATGAACACATGATACTTTACTCAGAACAGTGTATAATGGATACATTTACCTGTGAAGAGAAGAAGAAATTCTTAGTTTCATTGCCTGCTAGTGACCTACTTTGGCCATGCATTACAAAGCTGTGCAAACAAATTTATGCATGCATATAAATAGAATAGATAGAAAAAACTTTGTGTAAAAATAAGTAGAAAAAATATTCAAAATAATAACAAAAAAGAGAGCATATTTCTCTAAAGGAACAGGAAATAAAATACACATTTTTAAAAGAGTGGGTAGACATAGAATCTATTAAAGAATTCGGGAATATTTTCCTTTACTGAATGACTAGGATTTCCTCTTCTGTAAGACTCATTTTCTGCTGTATTTATTTTATTGAGTTGGCATTGTTGTTGAAAAAACAATCTGCGATGATACATGAAAGTAGATGTTACCTCATTAGAATTTTCAGAGGAAATTCAGAGGGATTATTCAAATATTTAATGTTATTCACCCAGATAAGCAGTATCACTGCCTTTGATTTCACTGTGAAAGGAATATAAGGAAACTATGACTGCATACTCAAGTCTAGGGAGATGATTACAAAGACATCCCCAATTGCCCCAGTCAGATACATATATGATTTTGAAAAGATCTCTATAAGGTCAGTGGGTGAGCTTTCATGTCTCAGCATTGCAGTTCCAGGAGTTTTTTAATGTTTTTTTAATTGTGAGTTATGGTTGAATGTGCACACACTAGCATGTAAAATTTATCTTTTCATCCTTACCTGTATCAGGGGGTTGAGGCTTTGAATTTCTTCTGGTGGTGAGCCTGCAAAACAGTATGGAAAACCCCAACAGAAGAAACGGCAGAAAAGAGTAGGGATTTATGAACTGATTTATCAACACTGCTGGTGGAGACTGAAAAGGTAAACATCTCATGTAATGTCATGCTCCTGATTTCCAAACGTAAAAGCATAATAATATGTAGGTATTCAAATTCTATGAAGTGAAATTGGGAGTTTTGTATGGTGTGTGATGGTCGCTGTATCGGAAACTGGTAAATAACCAACTGCTAGATTTGAAACTCAGCAGCACCAATCTCCAATGGAATGAAATGGAATTATTTTGAAGAATTTACATTGCTTTTCTAGAAAAAGGAATTCTTATTTTTCTGAACTTCATCACAATGTAATTATTAGAACTGTAAATGAGGAAAAAGAATTGTGTTAGAGGGATTAATTTGCTGAAAACAAAAATTAGGATGTATTATAAAAATTCAGGTGACTCAGGAGAAACTGGAAGTCCTTTGGCCCTGGAGTAAAAGAATTTGGATAAAACTCAATAATGAAACCCCCAAATATTCTATTCTTTTGCATTTATTTTTTTCCCTTTTTCTACTTCATTTTCTATATTCTTGGAGGCACACCTGTTTTAAAAAATCTGTGTACGTTACTTGATCATAGGTCATAGAGCTGAATCCGAGTATTTTCTGCCTTCCTTTGTATTCAGAATGTAACCGTACATGAGGGTAGCCTGTCCCCAAGGATTCCATAGTTCAGTTCAGAAGTCAACTTTAGCAGCATCCAATTTTACTACAACTATCCAAATATAGAAAAAAAAAAAAGCCCACTATGTTAAACTCTATAAGGAGATTATTTCTGATGTAGATGAAGGATTGGTAGTGCTGTAGTTCTGACAATTCCAGAAACTCAAGTTTATAATGTTGGTATCCAAAATATTACAAATACACAGCAAAAGTATCTTGGGCATTTTAGCCAGAGTGAAATCTGGTCCTGCTGTCCACATATACATTAAGGAATTAAAAAGATCATTAACAGCAGTGCTGACATATATGTATAAAAATCTATTCATTTCAGAGAGGTATTGGAAGGAGTTTCCTGGAAAATATTGCCATCGGGTTTTGGATTAGTTTCCTCAAACAAGTTATGAGGAGCCTGAATATGTTACAAAACGGATCACTGGCTGCTGGTGACAGCAGAGCATACTGTATTCTGTCATCCAGAAAATCCCCTTGGTTTAAGTATTCTTCATTAAAGGATATTTGCACAGGAAAAAAAAGGAAGCCCTGTGTTACAGAATATGGAAAAAATAATTTATTTGGCATTGATGGACTTAACGTTATTGACTGATTTAAGTTCTAGGTATAGACATTCCAATCATGTTTTCTAAATTTTGTATGTTCAGCAGTACAGTTCATCAAGCATAACCCTGGTAATTCCATAGTATCTATTTATTTTTTATCACTAACCTGGGAAAAAGGAAAAAATGTTATCCTGGAAAAAATCCCAAATATCTCTCTGTGTGAAAAATAATAATAAACAAAAATTTTTCTCACTCATACAAATCTTTATTCTTTTTTCATTTCTGGAAAAATCCATAAATCCTTCATAATAAAATAGGGCTGAGAGGTCTTCCTTGTTGTTTTGGGCAATTAACTTATTTGCAGTAATACCATTATAAGAATCTCTAAGATAAGTGACAGAAAAAAAAATTCTGGACCTTGAAAGACCATGGGAAAGAATTGAAAATGCTGAAAGCCAAATAGTACGTTAGTAGCCATCAGGTCTGTGAATCAAATCACATTAGAAGAGTGTGATGGCTAAGTGAATGTAAGCTCTCAGCATCTCATTTCTAATTTAAGACCCAACAAATGGAAAGCATATATGGTTTAAAGCTGCTAACTAACAGTTTAGGCTGTTACAAATCTGAAATCTTTATACATTTGCAATCTTTCCCTGTCATCTAAAATGGGGGTAAACTCTGGTTTGCTTTGATTCTCTTGGTCTCAATTTACTTTAAGTGAAATTTATCTCCACCTTCTTCATCTTCACAAAGGTGTTAAGGACAAAAAAGGCACTGGAGACGTTTCCTCATCTTTGATGATACCATTGAAAATGATTGGTTAATACCACAACACTGAATTTAATCCCGAAGTCTGCAAGCTTCCTTGCAGGGAACAGAGACACAATCCCAAAGCTCATTGCATTTTTAAAATATGTTCTGATTAATGGGAACAGTTTCACCCCATGAAGATCTGAGTTAAATCTATGGAGACAGGTTTTAGAAAACCTCTACAGGAGTTGACGAGTGCAGGTAATTATTTTCTAAGTCTAACATCTCTTCAAGCATTCTGCTTGTTAAACCCAGATTCATTTTTTAAGCAAATGGCAATGCTAAGAGAACATAGGTTTCTGCTATAAATATAGAAGAGACAAAAATTATAAATGCAATTTTAATTACTGTATCAATAACTCTATTTTTACAAGGTTTAAGGAGCATAAATATTTGATTCTGCTCCTCAAATGAATACAGTTAAATAAGCAGAAGCAATAATTCTGTTTCTGAACAGTGATTTGAAGGATCTCAGCAGATTACAGAGCACAGTTGCAGACTGAAAGGTGAGATAGATGAGCTTTAACGAATCAGAAGAATTTGCTGTAACATTCCTTCAATTAGTAGAATTTCTGAACCTGTGCTTTCTAAAATAAAATCAAAAATTAACCTTCCAAAGTCATTATTTTTTTTTTAATGGGTATGTAATGAATATTTTGTTTGGTCATTTGATGTGAGTTTGTATCATGTATTTTGCTTACAGCTCGGCCTCAAACTTTATCCATAGACTTCGGGCAGGAATCCATTAAAACTGAAAACTAAATATTCTAGTAATTTGCAGATATTTGTACTACAAATTTTAAGAGAAATAATATATCATCAGACTCATCATAAAATTAAATCTCTTACAATTAAGTGGCAGTGCTGCACTGTTTGGGACCTTTTTCACTTTAGGAGGTTGGCAGACTCCAGATGAGACAGAGTTATACTTTAGAACTGTGCTGTTGGAAAACACCTTGTGGTTGCACAAAAAAATAAATAACTACAGATTTTAGTACCATTTGCATTCAGTGCTTTATGAAACAAAGATGAAAACCAAGAAAGTGGAAGAATTGAAATTTCAGCTCTGAAAATTTCAAACTTTCTGCTATTATGCTGCTAAAATCTTAGAAATTTGAATAATTTATCTGTAAATTTTTCATTCAGTTCAGAATGATGAACCCTGCATAGTGCTGTGATCCTGGTATTTTGGCTAAAGAACTGCAAAACTCAACATTTTTTCCTACAGGAAAATGATATACATAACATATATATTACATAATGTCCCTCCGAAAAATGTTAAGCAATACCTTTATCTCTTGCCATATTTATTCTGCTTTTAAACAGAAGAGTTAGAGCAATACACACAGAGAAAGAATATTTCATTCTGAGAACCTAGAATTCTGTGGATTCTGTTAGGAAGGCTCATACACAATCTCAAATTTTGCAAGTGTAGCAATGGAGGATGATTTACAGAATGTTTAAATGTAATCTGATATGCCTACATTGTACTCCCACAAAGTTGTTCTTCTGGATACATTATTCAGTGAAACTGATGACGACATTCTATCGAACACCAAAACCTAGTCAGTAATTCTGTATAACTAAACAGACGAAAAGAGAAATATCCCTGATCATGGCTATTTTAGCACTCACCTTTCAGTAGGGTCATAGAACCAACCAGGTAGTAGTGTTTGGGTTACTACTTACAGTCATATTTTTATTTCACAGAAATATACTCTCTTAAAATACTATGACAGTGGTTCTCCTTGTATTCTAATTTATATGTAGGTTGAACTAGACATCCTCAAATAGAATTTATTCCAATCCTTTTCCCTCTGTGTGTCCCACTTTCCACATCTTTATGTCATGGCCGATTCTTTAAGAATGAGAGTTCATTATGTCATTTTGCCTGCATCTATTAACTTGACCGCAGTCCTGCCTGTTTTATCTGCAAAAATGTAGCTCCTCCTCAGGGTTTCCAACCAGATGGACTACAGCTAGCACATTGAACTGCCAGCCAAGAGAGCTCATTTCTGACAGGAACAAATAAGGGTTGGAAAAGAATTTTTCAGATACACAAACTAAGCAGTCTTCTTAACAGTGTTGTTTTTCCCACATATGGCCTTAAAAACTAGGAGTCCATTCTGCTTTATTTTGCTTGGGAGACTCATAAATAGAATACTATAAGAATGAGGTTTATATTTTACATAGTCTACTGAAAATGTAGTTATTTCTCTGACTGCTTATAAACTTTTTTTCTCTATTAAAGTCTGAAAATTATGAAATATTATTTTCCTTGCTGTTGTAGTCTTACCATATTAATGGCATCTGCATCACATTCTGCTCATCACCATCTTTTCTGCATCCTAATTACTCATCTTTAAGGCTACTGGCCTAATTTTAAATGTGAGAGAATAATTATTTTTCTAGAATGATCGGTTGGGGGAAGATTGTTGGGTTTTGTTTTTTCTCTAAGTTCCTCCAGAAACAAATATTTTAAATGTTTCAAACAAAATTCTCTGTTTTAACTAATAAAACTTTGTCTTTAAGGGGATGAGAATAATATCCTTACAGCTTTTAGATTGCTGCCTTTTAACTGAAAAATCCATGCTGGTGATATGCAGTACTCGTATTTTTTCTCTTTCCTAAGAAGTTTAAAAAGGCATCACTCTACTCTTAAGTAGCTTAAGGGATGGAAGTCAAATCACAGAGGAGATATGGTGAAGAGTAAACTTCTTTCTTAGCACATAATATCTTTCCTATTTTGAACACAAACACAGTAGAATGTATGTATTTCAAGGCTTAGTAGTTTGACACTCAAATCAACAATATTGCTGTTTTTCTAAGAAGTATCCCATTCTTTTTGTACCTCAACAGCTGAATAGGGACAAGAATCAATATCTAGAAGGAGCATATGATTGCACATTCCCTTCATGGCGTGGTCTCAGGAGTAAAATGTGCTTGCTGATATACTGTTATTGGTCAGCCATATGTTCTGATTCTGTTTTTGTAGAAATAAACATCCTGGATGTGCATTGACATTTGAAAGTTACATTCCCACGTACATGTAACATATGCATTTCAATCAAGCTATATATTCAGAGTATTTAGCGTATTCTCATTCTGATGCAAAAAGAAGATCCAAATTGTAATTTGATTCCCAGTATTGTTTTTGCTTCCTCCTCTATGCATAATTATTTTATAATGACAAGAAAGACTGGCACTGAATCCTAAAATAATAAAAGTCCATGTAAAATTACTATCAGAATTTATATGCTTTGCATTAAGTCGCAGAAGACCAAATGCAGCAGAAATGTGGAAACAAGCAAAAGTTGTCTGAGAATTAAATGAACTACAAGATGACTTGTCATGAACCTCTGTCGTCATGAGTCCTAACAGAATCATATAAGGGGTCATGACAATATTAATATAACTTAATAGACAGGCAGGACTGATGGCTCAGAATGCCAAATAAATGACAACATACCAAAAATAGACATGAAGTCACTATTTTGTAGAGTGGAGACAAATCCCTGTAGTAGAAAGGTCTGTCAAAAAGATTGTGACTCACATACTAAAGATTTGAGAGGAAAGTTTCCAGTCAAGATAAAGCCAAAGGTTTGTACTATAAAAACAAATAAGGAGTCTGAGTTAAGACAGCAAATAAAAACTATTCCATATTTAATTGTTCTTGAAAAATCAAGTAGTGCTTGGACTGAAGAGGTGTAATGAGGCCTTTACTACACTTGATCAGGTCAACCTCTCCCAAGAATTGGTGCAGCTCATTCACTAAAATTTTTAAGGAATCTGTCTGTGTAATATGCTTTTTTAAAGTATATTGATGATCACAAGTAGCTAATGTTAGAGTTAGAGATAACAGACAAAAAACCTGATGTTTAAGTTGACCCTTGGCTCAAGGTGTCGATTTCTAATACAGAGAAGTTAGAATTTTTTGCTGTTTTCCATATTTACATAGCAAGATGGTAGGCAAATAATTCACTTACAGGTATTACTCTATAGGAGAGTTTCCTGCAACTTTATGATTTTGCACAGCTTAAAATAATATAAAATAAATTTTAAAAAAAGAAAGATAAAAAAAGAAAAAAGAAAGAAAAGATACTGAGAGAAGGAGCCTAAAGAAAGTTCGGGGAGTCATTGTTATTGGCAAACTTTTCTGAAACAGCAGTAGATGTTGAATATAAATATTTTGTGCTAAGTGCTCCACTCACAGAGTTTATAAGAGTCTAAAAAGTTAAGTCGAGGATATAAGCAAATGAGGAATGGTGGATACTTGAGGAGAACCTATACTTCCACGTCATGGCTTAAAAGAAAAGTGTAATGACTGAACTGAAGCAGGAACATTTGTCAAGAAGTTAGGATCTGAGGAGGTCTGTGGACAGGTGAGCTAGAATGTGAAATCAAATGAGGAGAAAAAGATACTGACAGTAGGAAGGGACTGTGCCCACAGAAATAGAATAGATGAAAACTAAACACACCAACAGAGGAATTACTGTTAACAACATGAGAAGACTTTGGGGTATTTTTGTTAAAACTTTCAGAGAACTAGTTGCTTTTTGTCACTGTTTTTAATTTTTATACATGTGTTTTTCCATATTAAACAATAAATATTTAAGTAATATGATGATTGCAGCTCATACTGATCCAAAATATAAAAACAACCATGACTGACAGAGCCAGATGGAGTAAAAATTAACAAATGGGAAAATTTACCACTGTGAATAGTTGAAAAAAAATCCAAACATATAATAGCAAAAAAACCAGATTGTAAAATGTATAGGTTAGAAAACAGTGAAGAAAATATAACAGAATACTGCTAAAGCTGTTGTTGATGTCCCATTTTCAGGTGTCCAAGTGGATACACCTTAACAACCTCTAAATAGTATTAATAATGGTAAGCACTATATATATATACATGTAACTAAGAGAAACTTTAGTTAAACACCCTTTCTAAAGTTAACTAAAGTTAAAGTTTAGTTTAGTTTAGTTTAGTTTAGTTTAGCTTAGTTTAGTTTAGTTTAGTTCAGTTCAGTTCAGTTCAGTTTAGTTCAGTTTAGTTTAGTTTAACACCCTTTCTGGTTTGTTATTCGAAACTGAAGTAATTTTATTTTCCAAATACACTCTGACAGTCTTAGCATGTATGTCTTAGCAGGAAAATTACCACTGGAATTCAAAGAAATGAGACCTGAAATAAATATGAAAATCTGAGTATTTGTTCAGACAGTTTAAGACAAGAGGGAAAATTCCAGCCTAAAAGTTTAAAATCTGATAAATATCAACTAGGAGGAAATAGAGAAAGAATCCTTATAATAATACACTTCTTAATCCTGCATTGCTTTGCCTAACAATACATATTTCAGAGCATACATTTTAGCTGTTGAACTAATGGGGTCATTTAAGAATGCAGCTTATCAATCAAGAGATACTCTTTTCCTTGCTTCACAGTGTTCCCAGAGATAGCTTTAGCTATATCGTCTGCTGAAGTGCTGTGCTTCTTCTACTCTCTTGTTATTGGCAATAATGGAAGCAAAATGAGCACAGAAAATCACTGTCGTGTCTGCCTTACTGTGCCAGTTTCTCACAGGCTGAAATCTGAGCCTGGCTAAAACTACCTATATGTTCAAAATATATCTAGTGGGGTGCTGAATCAATTTTCTTTCATTTCCAAAGCAGAGATTCTTTTCAAAATCATCAGATAAATATGTTACACCCTGAATTAGCTCAATCTACCACCAAGCCAATTCCACATCCAACATTTTCTGAGTGAGAAAACTCCCAGTGTGGCCCCGAGGAGCAGTAATGTGCTCAGAGTGCAGCTGAGACACACAGGTTGTATACAACAGATGGCACTGAGCATGTGTTTTAGGCAGAGCTGCATGACATTTACTCTAAAAGTGCTACTTTTTCTTAATATATTTCCTTGGTGTTTTCACTACGTTGTCAAGTTTCATTCAAAAGTTGGGGAATATTTGCTTCAGACAGGAAGTCTGGAAAGGAGTCCTCTTTGGCAGGAGCAGCTTCTTCCTCTCCAGCTGTGCATTAACACACTGCAGAGGAATTTCTGAGTGGTAGTTTGGAAATCATAACTTCTTATTTCTCAGTAATAGGTCATTAGCTGAAAACAAGAAGAAGTTGAAGGAAAAATAGTCTACCAAATTCTGTGCAGGAAATTGCTTTGCTAGTTGCCCATTACAAACACTTCTGAGACATCTTCACTCAGGCACCTGTGAAAGATTTCCCACTGCACAGAATAAGTAAATCATTACTTTCTGAAATCATCAATGCATTTGTGACACTTATCAGGTGGGGAAGACAAAGGACATCCAAGCCAGCTCTTTGCTGCTTGTGAGCACCAGGTACCTCTGCAGTGTCAGATACAAATGAGCTATTTAGCAATCTTATCACACCTGCACTTATAGCCCTGTGAGTTTACAGCAGATATGCTAATGTGAACATGGCCTCTCCTGCTTTATGTTGATGCACAGTCTGCTCTGTATACATATTGAGGGGATTTTAGATTAGATTTTTTGGGGAAGATTGCCTTTTAAGGGTAGAAATTGTGATGAATGTCAGGAAAACTTGAGAACAACCGTAGTGAGCAAAGCATTGTCACAGCAGTCCTTGACCTTCCAATAAGTCATCTTGCACAATATTTTCATTGTTGTATGTGTGTTTCTTGCCAGCATTTCACAAAAACACTTATGTCTGAAACAGCTCCCTAGTGTGGCGATATATCAAGCTCCATTAAAAATGAAGCCAGCTGTGCTGTTTATAGGTGTATTAGATTTTTTAAAATTTTTTTTTGAATGAAGTTTTATGTGATAGATGGGAGAACTTGGTCTTTTATAACATAGATATTTCTGAGAGTAGTCATTGTCAGGGACTTAAAAGCAAGGGGTTTGCAGTTTGAGGAACTTTTTTCTCCAAGTTTCAGATTCTTCCATTTATGTTATTTCACGCTCATAGTTTTCACTACTAAAACCAAAGCAAAATTCCTGCTCTGGAGAATTGGAAAAGGCAGAGAAGAAACTTAAAATCCAGTGGCAAAACAAAACTAAATTAAACCCCAAAATCTTTGCTGAAATTAAAATATCTTGCAAGCAGGGCCTTTGTCATGGAACACTGATCAAAACACCATGAGCACAGAAAAAAGCTTATTCTTCTAACTTTGTGCCATTCAAGAATTAGAAAACACTCCAGCTACCTCCCTCCCATACTCTCCACAGCTTTTGATCACTGTCACAACCAGGAGTGGGAGTGGGACAGATCTGCCTGGGGTGCAGGAACTGACACACACCCAGCCCCATCTCTGCTGGCTTCTCAGGCTGCCACTCTCTTGCTTTTCCAAAAAAGGAAGACAAGGCATCTCACCAAAGTCTGCAATTTTTTCCTCAGAAGAAAGTTTCAGTTTTCAGACAAAACCTTCAATCAAAAGAGTCTGGTAGGAACCCAAAAGTTTTATATACTTTCAAGGTCTATCTTCTTTCTCCAGGGGAAACTTTTCTCCCTTACTAAGGTAATCCAGGATTAAACAAAGCACTGTCCCAGATGAATCTGATAAGCAATCAGAAGTCCACAAATACATTATTGCAACCTAATACTGCCTTTTCTTTTTCTTTTTCTTTTTCTTTTTCTTTTTCTTTTTCTTTTTCTTTTTCTTTTTCTTTTTCTTTTTCTTTTTCTTTTTCTTTTTCTTTTTCTTTTTCTTTTTCTTTTTCTTTTTCTTTTTCTTCTTTTTCTTCTTTTTCTTCTTTTTCTTTTTCTTTTTCTTTTTTTCTTTTTTTCTTTTTCTTTTTCTTTCTTCCTTTGAGAAGTAGGTAACTGTCAGCAGGGCTTGGGTAGAAAAAGAGATTTCTTTTATCCTTCAAGTGACTGGGGGAAAATGGTAGAAAATTTAGGTTTTTAAAGCTGCTTTTGTGGATTGACTTTTTGCAAAACCAAGGCAGGAGGACTTGGTGCTACAGCTGAAGTACTGATGACCATGTCCATTGAAGAATTTTTTATCTGTACTATCCCTCTTAGCTGAGGTCTGTTCCTTATTCCCATTAGTTGGCTCATTTGTTTTCCCTTCTCACCCAGACATTTGTTGTTCGGGTTTTTGGTTGGTTTTTTTTTAAGATTAATGTAATTATAACAAGAATGTTCTGAGCTTAAATTGTTCTTATACTAATTTGATGTAGCCAATATTCCCTATATTTCTTTTCTCTATTAAAAAAACAAAAACCAGAAAAATAAGAAAGCCTGTCATGGCTACATTAGTATGTCACTATATAGTAGACTCTGTCATTTTTAATTTAAAAAAGATTAAAAATCTTTTAAAATTTAAAAAAGAAAAAAAATCCCAGGTTGTTTAACCTTGCTTAAATCATGACAGCAAATGAGGTTAATTTAAATGAACTGCACACTGCTATAAATTAGTAAATAAGACAGTCAATTAAATGAATTAAATCTTATTGGAAATTGGCTGCTGCCATCTGGAAATTTTTTATTAGACTTTATAGCTGGCATGACCTTTAGAGTGCAACTAGCAGGATTTTTTATTTCTCTAAGAAATGCTTGACTTAGTAGGATGAAGTATTTGTAAAGCATTTTTAGTATTCCTGTACTTGATGGATAGCTGTAGTGGGATATAAAATATTCCTGTCAGTGAAGATGAAGTGAAATAGATATGGAGTTTCTTACTGCAAAATCTGAGCTACTTGTCTGTCTGCTGGAATCTGTTTTTCTGTGGTTATTTCTTTCTCTCTTGTATTAATGATACAGTTTTCTAGTGCATTCTGGAATCTGTTACAGCAAGATTGGCCTTTATCTGTCAATCTCTAAGCTGCTTAATTTTTTTTTTTAATTTGCCACACTTCTTTTACCTTTAAAATGTCTTGAAAAATCAGAGTCAGGAACAGTGATGTTTTATGGTATTATTTTTGTGTTACCAAAGCAATTCTCTCTATGGGCAGCTTTGAAAAGTGTTATCTAGCTGTGTTGGATATATGTATGTGCTTTCCCTGCAGGAAAACAGCAGGCTGATGCAATCCTGGGGGGCAACTTGTTTAGCACTAGCTTGGGGTTCACTGCACCCTGCTTTGTGTATCATTTCAGGGCAGGTAAAGTGTCTATGTTACTGCATGGTCTTGCTCTTAACTTTAGTTGGTGGGAGCTTTTGTAGCTTGCTGACTTCCCACAGGCAGCTTAACCTGCTGCCTGTGTCAGTTTGTAGACACAAACTTATGTGGAGGTTAAGTCTCTTTGTCCTTGGTAGCCTTGTTTCCACGGGGACATTAGTGGCAAGAGATAAACTGCCCAGGTGGGCTGCCCAGAAATTTTGTGGACTTTCCATCCTTGGAGATATTCACAAGCCATCTGGACACGGACCTGGCAACCAACTGTAGTTGGCCCTGAATGAGTAGAGGGGGCAGTGGACATGAGAATTTAAGAGGTCACATCCAGCCTCAGATACTCTGTGATTCTGTCCTTGAATGACCCATGCTCATGGCCACAGGAACTCTGTGTTATTTGTCCCAAAGTGCCTTCTGTCTCATAACCAAGGGTCACATTCTGTAACTCAATCAGGTGACAGACCCTCTCAAAGAAATAAGGACAGGAAATATATGCCAAACTCCCAAGCTGTTGACCTAAGCCCTGGCCTTTTGCCTGGCTCTTAGAAGCCCCTGGGACAAAATTATTTGCTTCAAGTCATAAACTGCTTTTGACTCTGTCAAGAAATGTGCTACATGATGCTTGACTAATGCGCAGTAAAGCTGTCGCTGTGCTACACCCATATGCATGAACAGACGGGCTGAGGTGCCCAGATGTCACAGAACTGGTCATATGGCTTGGAACTGGAGGAAGAGTTCTGGTTTTTTTCAGGCAGAAGAGAGCAGTAGAAATATACAAACACAAGTAGGGTTTCTTCTTGTCTTGTTTTATTTAATTTTTTTTCTTTTGTTTGTGTGGGGTTTGTTTTGTTTTGTTTTGTTTTGTTTTGTTTTGTTTTGTTTTGTTTTGTTTTGTTTTGTTTTGTTCTGTTCTGTTTTGTTCTGTTCTGTTCTATTCTATTCTGTTTTGTTCTGTTTTGTTTCTGGTTTGTTGGTTTGGTTTTGGGTTGTTTTTTTTTCCCAGGGATCTGCTAGAACCAGTTTGGGAAGAGAAGGGATTTGGGGGAAAGGGGCAATATTGTGGCATGGGTAACAAATCTTTGTAGGCATACATATGTTTCATATATAGGTGTTATCAAAGCTCAGAATAGTTTCACCACATTTAATGGTTTAGCCCTACATGGTCAACAAATGTGCCTTTTTTTTACTGTATTTGAGGTGCTATCTTATGCAGTGCTCACTTCCCTAAAATAACTGCCAAGCATTGCTTAGAATAAGATCTCCAACTTTCCATATTTAGAGAACTTGCTTGTACAAATCATGTACAGTTTAGCAATTATTTTGAATGCATCAGATTACTGGGGAACTAAAAACCCGTGTTGAGCAAAACTTTGATAGTGACTGAGATCCAGAGTGTAAGAGGCTCTAAACAGTCTTTCCTAACTGGGTCCTGCCAGTTTGGCAGCTGCTGACAACAGGTAGAATTCATGCCACAGACCTTGGAAATGTATCCCTCCCTGACTCTGAGTAATGTCCTGGAGCATTTTTACATAATGCTAAGAGAAATTAAGAGCTCCACTGTAGAAAAATTTATGCCCTCCTGGAGGGCACCAAGTGGCTGAATGATCAGGGAGAGAAAATCTGCTGGAAGGCTTTCATGTGATTTCTACAAGGAGACCAGGGTATGCTAGAACAGCTTTGATCCTTAGATGTATCTATTTTTACCTCAATTCCACGTGGTTGTCAGTGTGTCAAAACAGAAACTTGGTCTGGAAGCACTTATAACGTTGAGGTGTCCTAGCTATTACTTAGGAAAGACTCAGATTTCTACTACAACTTCAAAGGTCAAATTTGTCTTAGTCCTTTTTAACTGAGAGGCTGAGTACCTACGGAGCCTTCAAGAGTGAAATAATGTGGTAAAAATGCTGGATATGGTGGTGGGAAAGTTTGTTTGAAATGAGGTAGGGATCCGTTCCTTTGCATGCATTAGGTAATATGAAAGCACTTTCTTTCCAGTGTATACTGTGTATACATGAAAACTAGGCATCAGTCTTATGCTCTTGCACACTCTATACTGGACTAAAATATTAGCTATTCCCTTGTAGAGGCAGATTTTGATACAAAAATCACACTATATTAAAGGTAATGTGAAAGTACACTTCTCATGATTATAATGAAATACAATGTATATCAGAAAGGTGCATCCAAAGCTTATAAATTCTTACTGTGATTATCGCTGCCAGGGGCTTCTAATCTCTCAGGCTCACATTGTAACATTTGTTTGTTTCTAATTGTAACAGTACTTCCCCTTGCTTCAGAATCTTGCCTAATCACCTGATTTGATAGATCTGTGGCACTGAATATATTTATACAGCAATCTCCATGCCTGGGAGCATTAGAAGGAAATAAATAGATTATCTGTCTCTTCAGCTCCACTAGTATTTTACAGTACCTATGATGCTCTATCAGAGCACCAGAATATTAAACTACCTGACAGTCATTAAGTCCTAAAAGCTGGATATGCTAATAGGGTGTATTTAATATTTGACTTTAGCTGATGCTATATGAGCTTTGTCCTCATTCTTGTTTCTAAATTCAACTAATATTAAGTTTTAACATATTTCTCTAAAAATATATTTTTCATAAAAGATTTTATAACAAGGGCTGGGTTTTTGGGGATGAATGAAACTTTAATAGGTACTGAGCACAGATAAGTTGTTTACTCCTAAATGAAACTATCCTTTGCAATTGGAATTGAGTTTCTCAGCTGAGTGGATTTCTCTCTGTTGTTCAGGAACCTTAAAGTAACATCTTCAATAAAAAGTTATTCTTCAGTGAAATATTGTATGAAATCATTCAGATATTTAACCTCCTAAAGTATAACATTGCAACCTTATGAGTATTTATTTGAGCACATTCAGTAGTACATTACCATAACGGACAAAGTTTGTCTTCCTCTTTTCTATCTTTTTCTATTGATATTAATCATAAAGTTGAAGTTTCTGTTGCAAATAGTTTAGTGTAAAAACAAAAATAAAATAATTAACTGGCTTGGGTTTTTTCTCGTCAGGGCTGTGGAAACCAAAGTCTGTTGGAATAGGTATAGAAAGACTTAAAGTGAGATGGGAGTTCTTTGGCTTTTTAAAAGAAATTCTGTGGCTGCTTTCTACAGGAGGCAGGTCCTGACTCATCTTTTTCTATACAGTTGTGATTCCTCCCCTTTAGTCAAAGAAGAGATTATAAACCATTTTACATCCCAATTTAGTTATCAATGAAAGATGATACCATGTATCTTATGATGCTTTCATACATTTTTTCAGTGTTATGCTATAGCAAACAGGATGAAAATCTTCCAAAGGAGGAATAAAAGGGAATATTCACTGGAGACTCAAACAATATTTCCATTAGGAAGCAGTCAGTGGCTCTTTTTATTCTCTAAAATTAAACTTTGCTTGCTTTGACTTCTGAAAAATCAAGGGAGCAGAAAAACAACCTGTCAATATTGAATGTATCTTTCTGGGGAAAGACTTTAAAATGAGAAGTTGAGGTCATCTATGAAAGTGTTTGGAAAGCCAAGCCAATCTTACTGGTAATTATACACTATAGAAGACCAAAAAAAATTATGGCAATTAGTTAATTTTCTCCTGTGTTCATGTGGAACTTTATTGTAGGAAACCTGTTTAAGTAATTTAGCTTCTTTGTATTACACGATGTTTCAGAACAGCTTGCTCAACATACAAAATTCTTTCTTATAAAGAAAGAATAATTTCCTTATTATTTAGCAATTAGATACATTAAATAGAAGATAAGTTAGTGAAGGTAGATAGAAAAAATCTTAAGACCATTTTAGATACTAAAGAGGACAAGTATAATTTGTAAAGCTATTTAATTATCATTTAATAGTTTTTGAGAGACTATTCTAACCTTTCTTGCAGGTATCTGAATTGCAAATACCTATTTTGAGATAACTGAGGGTTAAAATGAGTGCTATGAGTGGCACTCTAAGTGTAGGGGGAAATAATCTGTTGTTTAGAATGTTTTTTAGCATTTAAATTTTTCAAAATCTTTGTATTCTCTGCCTGAATTATTTCGGTATAACTTTTTCTCTGAACCCTTTTCTGACTGGAGTTGTATGAAGTGGAAAAGGCATGTTTTGATAAGTTACCCTTGTGCCATATCTGTAACTCAGTGTGGTACATAGCAAGTTTTGCTTTCTTCCCATATTGTAATTTGTTTGTCATAAACTTCGTGAAATATCAAGGGAGACTATTACAGTTGACAGACACAAGTGCTGCACCACTGACTTAAATGGATTTGTGCCTGCCTACATCCATCATAAGTTTGGGTGTCTTCCAAAACATTTTGTCTGTTGGAAATGGCAATTTCAGCCTGTTCCACTAGTAGTGTTGCTAGCATTATGTGGTATTATGCAGTGAAATGTATCTGGTCAAATTCTGCCAATTGTTTCTTTCATTAGACAACCTTATTTTTGTTTATATTCAAATTCTTCTGTTTTATGAAAAATGCAGGGGGTTTAAGAAACTAATTTTAATCCAGAAAAAAAAATCAAACCTTTTTGTTTTCATGGTCTTACCCAATTGTCATTGCTTTCTTGATATGCATAAAGACTGCACCTTCAAACAATATTTTGCTAGCCAGCCATTTTGACAATATTGTTTTCGCTGTCCTGCATCAGATGTTAAATTGCTGAATTTCAAGGATCTTCATAATATCACTCTTCCCTGCTTATTTCCCATTTGGTGTCAAATTCCTCACCCTTGCTCCCGGACGACTCCTGATGTCAACACCCCACTACGTATTTCAGCAAGCCCTCCTTTGTTTTCCACCATCCCTCCTGCTCGAGAAGAGATTTCAGTAAATGCCTGTTGGGCTACTTTATGATTGCCTTCAAATCCCTCCTGCAGTCCCCTTTGCTCGGAAGCCTGCAGGGATCACACCGACAGTTCTGCTGGTGATGTGTTGTGACTACTGCCAATATGGTCCCACAGTTTCCGTGCGCTCCCTTGTCTGCATCCATCTGTTCTCCCTCCTCTCGTGTTCAGGATGTGCCTGTGTGCCTGTCGCTGTTGCGGGGGGAGGCAGGAGCACTGAAGGAACTTGACATCAGCTAATGAGGACACAGGCAGCCGGGAGCTCAGCGTGGGGGGACCTCACTGCTCCTGGGGCGCTGCTCCTCACTGGCTGTCCTTTCTACATGGAGATCCTGCCTCATGCTCAGGATCCCATCCTGAACTTGGCCCTCTTGACATAACTCTCCCGCAGCCTTAAAAATCTAACTTTCATGAGATGGTCATCTGAAGTTTAGTAAGTGGTAGAGAAAACAGAAGGGAATATATTTTTTCTTATCGTTAAATTGCTCCTAAGTTTCTGATAAATCACATAGAGATGCACAAAGTGAGAAGGACACGCAACTCCAATATATATCAAATAGAAATCATATGTTTTCAAGTCCATGCTAGCAATGTCAACTAAAAACTGAAAAGACCACCACCATGTGTTAGTGTTGAAAAATAATATCTCAGTAAATGATTAAAGGTAATTTCACTAAATCAGCAACATTTTGACATAACCAAATCGCTGATTTTTTAAACAGTTGTCCACAAATATAAACAGAAGAAATGTTAAATAGATTATACAATAGTCAGGTTCTACATCACTGGAGATATTTAAATATGAACTCTTCTGGGCAGGATGTCTTGGCTGTGATCTCAGCACGATTGAGTCTGCTCTGTGAGCAGTCATGCACTAGTCATGCATATTGCCTCAAAATTTTGACTACAAAGTAATCCTGTATGTTCTTGGAAGTTAGGTGTTCAGGTCTTTTTACCTGAGAATAGGAGCCCTAAGCAGCTATTTAATATCAGTGCAACGTAGATTTATTTTAAAGATTTGAGGACTAGATATTTTAAAGCCACAGAGTTTATATGACTCTCCTTAATAACATAAGCAGTTAACTTCGGATGGACAGAGTTTAGAGAATTTCAGTTTCAGAGGACTGAATTCAAGGTATTCTGAAGATTCAGTTGGATTCTATTTTGTTCATAAGGTTTTGAAAATATTTTGAAATGTTTATTTTACTTAGTTTCTAGACAAGTGATATTTTTATTTGAAAATTGTGTTTGATCTTCAGAATAATTTCACCTAGTATCAGCCAAATTGGTTTTATAGAACTTTTTTATTTATAGGGGACAACAAGTAATTTCTGGTTTTGTAGACAGATAGCTTTGGGGTTTTCAGGAGAAAATAAATTACTGTTCATGACTGGATTAAACAAAACTTACTAAAAAACTAACCAAAACTTCCCCAAAC
This sequence comes from Acanthiza pusilla, assembly GCA_036630365.1. Lineage (NCBI taxonomy): Eukaryota > Metazoa > Chordata > Aves > Passeriformes > Acanthizidae > Acanthiza > Acanthiza pusilla. The sequence goes on from JAXCHO010000034.1 coordinate 70,914,288, forward strand.
TCTCCCTTCCCCAAATTCAATTCTTAAATGCAACTAAATATCCTTGGTCTTCTCTGGTGAGGATAAGAATACTTTTTCCTCGTGTAATTCTGAGGTCCTCTGACGCTGGTATGATGACTATGTCAAGTAAGAACAGAAAGAAGTTGCAGTCAATTTGTTTCAAATGAGAATTAGGTAAGACAATAGAAAAATTGATCTCTAGAAAGATTACAAAATATCTAGACAACTGAAGTGTTACATAAATTCAATACATCACCCTTCTTCTTAGCAAGAGTTATAAGAGGAATCTATTTTAACATCATTAGTCTGAAATCTGCATGTTACAGCTGCTGGTGTTATTATCAATTAGTAACTTGTGACATATGGTGGTAGCATCATTAGAGATAATAATAGTTAAGCCTCTTATACAATGGTTGCAGTTCTGCAGTGCCAACCTCTGACTCAAGTGGACCAAGAAAATGTACCTAACAGAGCTGAGCATTCTGCCTAGGAAAATAAAGCCCAGTGATGTGTACGGTTATGGGCCTTTGTCTTAATCTGGCAGCAATATTTCCATTACTGATGTATTGGTTTCCAGAGCTGCTTTTTAAAATAAAATTTTAGGAAAGTGTTGATAGTTGGTATAGCAAAACTTCAAGATGTTAAAATAAAAGCAAGTTTTGACTGACTTCTCCAATATTTTTCAGTGGAATGTGGAGATTTGCCTTATTAGTTGCAGGGCTTTTGGGGAAAAGTAATATATTAGGAGGAAGATTAAAATCTTAGTAACAAGTCAGAGAGCAGAATATGCCTGACTACAGACATAAGCACTTTCCAGGAATTCTTATTAAATATGAACTATTGCTGGAGTTAAAGACATAACTCACTAAAGTCAGTAGTTTAAAATGGAGAAGTCTCTTTAAACTTGAGGTGGTAAAAGCAGAATTATCAGTAGAGCAAATAAAGCGACTTGTAAAAAGACTCTTCTCAGATGGTCCCTGCTTGCCAATCCCTCAGTTCTTGTCTCAGAACAAGGATAACCAAGAGGTTATTTTTCAAGGGATAATATATCCTGGTGCTTAGCTGATTTCGCTGTCACATTGGGAATACTTACTTACAAGTGTCATCTTATCTCTTCTGCACTTTAATTAGCAAACATAAACTTCAACAGTCCATAATAGCAGCCTCTAACACCTATTTTACTACTAAGTCTCTCTCACTCTTTTAATTGTTTTCCCCTAGCAAGTGTACAAATAATCTGCAAAATAATATTCTACCAAGATGTTTCTAGGTAGTGCCTAGAAATACCAGTAACAACTTCAGCTATTATGACTTACCACATGATGATTTCAAAATGAATTTTTGGGCTATTGGACACATGTAAACTTGGAACGTGAAGCTAAGACCAAAGTTTTTAAAATTTGTTAATGTACTTGGTTTGCTTTTAAACAAAAGGGATTTTTGAGAAAGTAGGTATACATAAACTTCAGAAAAAGAATCAGTATTTTTTTTTAAGTCAGGTAGTCTTATAAACTTTTCTCCTCTTTCCTGTTACTTACCAATAATCTCTAGAAGTGGTTCATAACTAGGCATTAGAAAATTCAAACATTGAACACACTTACATTTCTATTTAATTTTTTTCTTTTTTCTTTACAAGCAAATGTGACCTCTTACAAGATTTACTTCATTTTAAGGGCCTTGTCCAAGACCCATTTTTGTTAATGTGTATTTTTCCATTGAGTTCTGCCAAAGTTCAGATGGTTTTGCACATTTAATTAATATGAGAATTTACTTATATTTTTTGATAACTTAGTCATGTTTAGGACATAAGTACATACTTGCTGATACGATTTTCAGTACAATATTAATTGGCATAATATAGGTGGTATTACTCTAAGACCGAAAATCATCATCTGCAATGTCTGAATGAAAGTGCAGGCTGCACAACATTTCTGAATCTCTATATACACTTCCCACTATTTCACAAAGATTAACAAAGTTTAAACATTTGGGGCCAAAGCACTTACTATGACTCTGTCTAATTTAAAGGCTTTAACCCAATCTGAAAAAAAAAAAGCAACAAGTAGCTGAATGCGCACAGAGCTAACTCATAGGAATAGTCTACATGAAACTGACATGAGTTTTCACTAGTGAAAATTACAAGTATGTTAAATATATCTAAAATGTGAGAAGATATATTTTTTAAATAATTCATAAAAAATTATTTGTAAAGCTTCTTCCCCCCCACCCAAAAAGAAAAAAAAAAAAAAAAGGATTAATTTAAGGGGTTTTGCATAACTAGACAACACAGCAAAAACTGTTCGTGTGATACCTGTGGAAAAAACTAGTTTCTAGAGCTTGTCTTTCTTAATGGAATGTTACTGCAGCCATTTTCTTCAAGGGTCTGATAACTGCTGATTCAAAGATCTTAATTATAAAAAGTGTTAAATTTTTTATTGCAATTTTGAAAAGACTTGATGTAGATTGGCAGCTTACAAACTTGAAGTGACAGTTTCTGTAACACTTTCAGCACCATCATGAATGAGATGCAGGTTTTGTTTCAATTAGTTATTTCTACAGAAGTGCCTGTGACATTCATTTGGGAGGAATTCAGTTCTGCACGATGTCATTGAGAAAATGAAATTTTTTTTAAAAAGCTCTGTCTTAAATATTAACAGATAAAGGCTCTTATTCACTGTCATGTTAGGTTGTTTTCTAAAGGAAGTACCGGTCCTGTCTCCAGTTCTCACAAATTCTTTTTTCCTTCCTCAATGATACATTACTCAATAAATTACAATAAAATTCTAAGAACAGAAATTCAAACAGAAGGATAGAGAAATTAAATTCTGTTCTAACAATTTATCCATAATTTACTGAAGGTTTTGTGCCTAAATGATTCATAAATTGTTTAAGAACACAAAATCTAGCATCAGCACAATAAGATAATCTTATGATAAACTGAAAAATATGATGACTCGAGTGTTATGTCACGTCCTATCTTATCTCTAAATGCTTTTATGTCTCCAAATTCAGGAAAATATAGATATCCCAATTTTCAACTTAGCACTCATTTGACTTATTATAATTTTAGATCTCTTCAGATAGTTTTTATGTAATTACACAGAACTTACAAGATTTACAAGAATTACACATTACAAGATTTTCACATTAAGCTTTCAGCTGAACATGGACAAGATGCACCATTCATTTCCAAAGCAGCTTGACCTCACTGCAATAATAGAATCCTTGAATCATTTAAGTTGGAGAAAACCTCTGTGATCATTGAGTCAAACTGTTAACCCAGCACCACTGTGTTCACCACTGAACCATATCCCTAAGAGCCACATCCATGCATTTTGAATGTTCCCAGGGATGAATCCCTCACTTCCCTGAGCAGCATATTACAATGTCTAAAAAGTGCAAATTCCAATGCCTGAAATTCCAACATTTGTGACATAGGCGTTTCTGATGGGTCCCTTCTCTTATTTCTTGTGCTTCAGGGATGACAGAGCAGTGCTGAGTTTCTCTCACTTCCTGCTGTATTTCTGGTAGAGCTGTGTGGATGGTGCTGGATGCAAAATGTTGTCCTGCTCTCTTTAGGAGGCGCTGCCAAACCTGAACTGGGTCCATAGGCTCAGAGTTGTATCCTCCCGTGTCTTTAGGGTGCTCTGAGTGGAGTTGCCTTTGGAGTTCAGTTTCTTTGCTTCTAGCCAGATCCTAAATTGGGACACAGGACCATTATGTGCCTAAGGATTAACTTGTTATGTGCCTTCATCATCTTAAGGGCTATATTTTATAGGGTGAATTTAAATTCCCGGTGTTAATAACATAAATCAGAATACAATATACCTTACCTTAAAGAATTCCCCTTTTTTTAATAGTCTTGATTATTTTTCTTAGCAGCAATTATTTTTTAAAAAGCTGTTTTAAAACAGTGTATTGTAGCCCAATACAATGTTGGAACTGGGTACACCACTACTTTCACAGACCACAAAACAATACTGTGTTGTATTTGGAAAAAATGTTTTCCCCTGAAGAATTTATTCTTTCATCACATGCCAGATAAATTCAAGCTAAAAGCACATAAGCTGAAGCTTTTATGTGCCACCACACATATACACACATGCACACTCACACATGCATATACATACACTGGGCACAGGTAATATTTTTATCAGATGTAAAATATCATCACTAACTCCACCAGAAATGCAAAGTTTTAAGTGTTGCAATTAGCTCAGGGATCAAGGCCAGTATTTAAATCCTGTTGGAGAACACTGATATTTTCCCAGAACACTGTGCTTGCTTCTTTATCAGTGCTCTAGATACGTATAAAATATACTGTGTTGGCATTTGCAATGTTTCAGTTAGTTAAAAATAGAATATTTTTGTATGTATAACTAGGGCAGAAGCGCTTGACTTCTACTACTTTAGGTGGAATTTCTGAAGACCTTTATAATATTATATAGTTACTTTAACAACATAAAATCTATCCTAAAAAGATTTATTTAGAGCAGAGTTGGCAATGTATTTTAGTCAATTCCACCTAGGCATGTTCTTCCAAAATATTAACACGTATCATTCTGCTGCTGAATCAAAGTCATTCTTAGAGAAAACTATTTCATCTTTTTGAAACACTTGAATAAGGCAAATCATTATGCTAAGTACATACAGATCCAGCCTGTTGGTGAATATAGGACTACAGAGAGGATCAAACACTTTACCTGTCTCAAAAATAGGCCAGGTATTTCAGTTTTGATAACTGTAGATTATCATAGTTCCCTTTCATTTGTTGATGTGTTTTCCTGTGGTGTGCATTATGGAGAGAAAATCAAGATTAATGGAAATAGCTCAGATATTCAGAAAAGGTGAAATAGCAAAGAAGGAGATGCTGGGTTGTATTTCTTAACTAGCAATATGCACTTAAAGCAAATAATATAGCTCAGAATTAAATTGAATCAGAAATATGTTGAATAAATACATTAAATTATAATGCTTAGTAAAGAACTGTACCATACAGATATTTTTTAAAAGCTTACACAGAATAGTGTGCTTACTGCATGGTTTTCTTTCCAAAGAGAAAGACAACAGAACCAAAATAACACAATGTTTTGAAGACAGTTGACCTACATGGAACAAAGCATTAGTTTCCAAATTTTCCCATTTATATACATTTGTATATGTGTGTGTATGTGAAAGGACACAATATTGTGAATCTCTTTCTTGGAAATTAAACAGCAGTAACTCCAGCTAATGAAATTGGTAAAAATTATGAACTTTTTTATTTTACTGTATCTTTGAGTCTCACAACATTATATTTATGTTAAAAGCTCCGAATTTTGATTCACTCAAATGGCTTTCTGATGTTTAAAAATTAATAAAATTGATTTAAAAAACTTTGAGGGGATGCAATTTTCATTAGGTGAATGGATTTTTCTTTTAATTGCTTTATTTTTTTTTTCTAATCTTAACAAAACTAGGCTCAGGATATATGAATAATGTTTAATTTATATGATAAACTTGTGTTAGGATTTTTTAAGCCCTAGGGTGTCAGGTAATGATTCCTTAATACTTTTCTTGTCTCTAGTTATTAATTAGATTTGTTCTTGGATGTATGCTACTTTAACCAATAAAAAATATAACAAAATCTAGGTATCAATGTCATAGGCAACCTTTTCTAATTCCATTCATGTGTGGTGACTGGATTCCAGTACCCTGTTCATAAAATTCCTTGTTGATTGCCACTTACATATTATGTTATACAGATCTAGTTAGATGGTTCATGTCAAAAATTACACTGGTACTGTGCAAAGAGGATAAATTATCTTCACTTGTAAATACGCATCTTTTCCCATCAGCTGGTATATAGTTTCATGAATTTAAATCTATCTTAAATGTTGGTCTCCACTGGGAATAATAATGAGTTTATTAGGAGAAAATATAAAATACATTGTAATCTGTGGGATTATAGTTATCTCCACTTAGGAGTTATAGTCTCCAGTTCTTTAAAGAGGGTGAAGGGTTGGTGGAATATAATGGTTACAGTAACCCTAGTAGGACACCAGTAGTCTGAGGAATTCGAAGTTTTTTGGGTTTTGCTTTAAGATGATACATAAAAAGTGGAAAAAAAAAAAAAAAACAACTCATGGCTTTTTGTTTGAGTTTTGTTGGGGGGTTTTGTTGTTTTTCGGTGGGTGGGGTTTTGGTTTGTTTTGGGTTTTTTTTTGGGGGTTTTTTTTGTGTGTTTTTGGTTTTTTGGTTTTTTTGTTCATTTGTTTTTGTTTTGTTTTGTTTTGTTTTGGTTTTTTTTGTTTTTGTTTTTGGTATGCACAGCCTGAATAAGATGGCTGAAAAGGAACTGGGAGCTATATGACCAAAAAGGATTCAGGCCAACATCATGTGGGCTGGATACCAGTATGTATTACTCCATTGTAGAGTAAGGAACAGTGAGGAAGACCATGTAGCTTAATTTGTGCTTCAGGTGAAAACTGTATGCTGTAGAGGGTTTTATTCTCATGCTTTTAGCCTTTCTTGCTGTGATATGTCTCATTACATCGTAAAATTCTCCATGCTAGTCTACTTCCCCACACTTTATCCTGTCACTCCCTTCCTTCTCATATTCCCAGCCAGAAGGAGGAAACCTTTATTTGGGCAAGTCTGCCTAGGGGAGAGTGTTCTGCCAGCAACTTGGAAAGATACACATACCAGTGTATAGGTATATAAATACATAAATATATAAATATGTAAATATATAAGGATATAAGTATATAAGTATATAAATATATAAATATATACACGCACATATATATATATATAAATATATATCTACATGTGGGTATGTGTGTGTGTAAATATGTATCTATGTCTGTGTACATCTTTATTTTTTTATTTTAATATTTGTCATTTCTATAACAGTTGCCTCATGGATACGCAGAGGGTAAAAAGGTAGAAGTGAAAGTCAGAAAGAAGAATTTACAATAGTTGTAACTTGTGGTTTAAGGAATTGACCAGGAATTCACCAGGATTTAGAGCGCCAGAGCCTAAGAATCCGCCTGAGCCATAACCTTCTTCATTATTTTGATTTTAAGGATAAACCGACTAATTGCTGTCTGGAAGCTGCTCATAAGGTCCATTATAAAAACAAGATTTTAAAAGTTTTCTTATTAACTGTAAATTGATGCCTTTTAAAAAATACAGTAATATTTTCAGTGAACAGAACATTTTAAGAAAGCTGTTTCAACAAAAGTGGACCTAACAGTTACATAGTTATATGCTTTTCTCAAGATGCAGAATGGGTTGCATGGAGAGCTTTGGGATCAGTCTTTCTTGCTGGACCTCAGTTTGTAGGACCTGGCAGTCACAAAGGGCTAAGGGGATTTTTAAGTTGCATAAGACAGAAATTCTCATAGGTCTATACTTTGCACTTTAAATCAAGGATCTTCTATAAGTACTGAGTTTTACAGTTGGAGTATCTCCTCATAAGCTTCCTAGGGCTTGTAAGTTATTTTCTGTGTGCAATTTTTCCTGCCACATCAGATGTGAAGCATGTTTCAGTGCTGTGCATCTCTTCATATATGAATGGAGAAGAAATATAGGAAGAAATATTGGAAAAAAATCTGATACTATTGAAATTGGTTGGAAGTATCCCACTGATTTAGAAGGTAAAGATTTTAATTTTTTTAGTCTATACTGGAAAAAAAAAAAAAAAAAAAAAAGCCAGTGAAACAAATTCTTTGACATTTTCATCTTTGAAACTCCAAGCAGTATTAACATGCCTTTTTTGATAGGTTTCTTACTCTCTTTTAAAATAAGTCTCCTAAGGTCAAGCTGTGCCCTTTTAGAGTATGGGGTCTGCCTAAAAGAACACAAAATTCATGGCTGCAGCGCTGATAAAACAAAATGTAGCTGGGATTTTGGTCTTGAGACAAATACCTTTTACCTTCAGCATGCACATCTGTCAGCCTCTGTGCTCAGGTGAATAAGGATTCAATTATTTCCCATGATACTGTAAATAACCCAAACCACAACTCTAATTTCTAGCCACCCATTGGCTTCTCTTTTCCTCTAATGTTGGTTTTGCAATTTTCAACAACTGTTCTCTCATCCTTCTCCTGAAAGTGAAATCTTAGTCTGCAAATGTTATTTGCATCCCCAGCTTTCCTCTCTGGAAAAGCAGATAGGATCTAACTGCAAACAATGGCTTGTCATTGATTGTCTCTGAGCTGCCTTATGGCTGCAAGTGCAGAGTGTGTTATCCTCATAACTTGCCAGTGCTCTTGCTGGAGGCATAGAAAGCTCTGCAATATGTGATGGCATATATATGGCAACCAGTGTGAGACAGCTATTTCCAAATAATCGAAAATAAAACCTATGAGAAGAGGAATAGGAAGTAAAAATAAAAACAGAACAAAAACAGTGCTGAAGCACTCTTTAAGTAATTCTGAAGCTAGGGAAACTGATGGCATATAATAGTCATGAAAATGTTCCCCTGTGAAAATGTCACAGATTAGATTTTAATAAATGCTGATATTTACTAGGCAAAAATTCTGACTAGCATTATAAAATTCTTACTACATGGATGGCCTCATTTGATAATGTGTGGTTGCAAATTCACTGCATTTGAAAACAGAAAGCAAGCTCTGAAGCCATCTGACATGCAAAGACAGTCTTACAAAATATGTACGTCTTTTGTGGACAAGAGGCAAAGATGGTATTTACTTAAACTACCAGGTTGTTTTTATTTTAAACTATTAAACTTAGAAGTTTATTTGTATAATATTTAATACAATAATAAGTATCACTTAGTATTTAATATTAAAACTGTACAAATGATTTAAACTTTAGAATGAAGAAAGAAGTCCCTGATACTGATTTACAGCATTCAGTAGAGGTTACTGAACCAACAGTAATGGCAGTTCTTGATACAACCTATTTAACTCGTAATTTGATATAATATGATATAAATGACTGAAATTAGATAGATAGACATATAGCTATAGATATAGATATATAGATATATATAGATATATAGATATATAGATATATAGATATATAGATATATATGATATGATTGATATGATATGATATGATATGATATGATATGATATGATATGATTGATATGATATGATATGATATGATATGATATGATATGATATGATGATATTATATAAAAGACTGGAAAGACCAATAAATGAGCAAACACAAGATGGTAAAAATAAAAAAGGATATGTAAGTCTTCTTCACACAACCATAACACTATAATTCTGATTACTCATATATTAGTTGGGAAGCATAATGCATTCTGCAGCAAAATGGATGGGAACTTTTGTATTTCTTTTCTGTCCAACATTTCATCCTAACTGCTGCACACCCGCTGAACATTATTTTCTCCAAAAATGATGGCTACTTATCACCAGGTAGGAAACTTCTAAATTTCCATGTCACTAAGTTCGAACAGATTATCAAAGACTACGGAGTACCTTTTAAAATATTAGGGTACACTTGGACCTTAAAAGGAAAAAAATATACAAGGGATAAAAAAATATTCTTTAAAGATTTTATAGTCAATGGACTGAAAAACCGGTGGGATTTTTTTATTATGATCCAAAATAAGCAGCAGGATCAATGAAATATAGACTTTCCAAATACTTGAACTTTCTTTTAAGCCTGATATGTTAGATTCTAGTTTTCAATAACATTGAATAATGCATAAAACAAAAATTATCTATTTTTTTTTAAAATACAAATTAACTACAAAGCTATTATGGAAGACATTTATTGGGTAAACTTTGAAACAGTGAGAATGTTCACAGCATCTTCTGGAAACACTATTTCCATGACTATAAAGGTTTTCTATTTCATGATTTGTCATGTCTAAAGCTTTCAATTTGGCAAATCCCATATATCATGCGTACAGATGAACAAGCCGAGTGTGTTAATGAGGCAGATCCCCCTGAAAATTATACAATTGGTAACACCTGTAAGCTCAGACTTTCAGTGATGCTGAATTTAAGAGTTATTGCATGAATCATACATGATTTATTTGATTCCTTAATAAATAATAAAATCTAAGAAGGTAAAATGTACATACAGATTTATACTAGAAGAATTATCAATTCACAAATCACCAGTTTGCATTGCAAAATCAGTGGTTTCCCAGTGAATCACCATTTTCCCAATACATGATTGGAAAAACAGTTCTGGATCTTCTGAAATGACAGCTGATAAGACAAAACTTCTTTAAAAGTACATATGGGTTTAAATCTTCTAAAATATTAAATATGCAGCAACTGTTATATTTAAACATTATATTTTACTTTGGATTAATAAAAATGAAATAATTTTTAGAAACTGAGAAATAAAGTTCAGTAAAATCATTATTAACCTTGAATGCAGAGGTAGAATATCATTGTCACTACTGGAGTTTGTTTCAGGATGGAAGCCCTCAGATCAAGAGAGTGGGAGTTCAGACCTTGCTGTATTTTAAATCCTCAGAGATTTGCAGGAAATCAGAGCAAATAAATTAACATCTCTTGCTTTGAATTACTTACCTATATGTATAGATAGAAGATTTCTGCCCTGAGGGGGTTTAAAGCACATGAGTCATTCATGTGAAGCATTGTGGGGGGAGAAGAAGGAATGTTTCAGGAGGAGAAAGTACTTAGTGTAGAAGCACTTTCATAAAGGGATTATACTGTTATCAGCTTGAAAGCGGTCTTTGTTTCTAAGGTAATTTCATTTAGTATTCTAATCCTTTCAGGTGATGATGTTTGCTTTGCCTTATTGAACCTAGAATAGGATTTTTGCATGCTTTCTTGATTTTTCTAGCCATTAAAACAGTCTGTGCCAGTGACTTGGCATAAAACTAGTGTTATCCTGCCATACTGTTCCTTGCATATTCCTGTGAAGCTCAGCAGATGCCTTCTGTAGTTTGCTTAAAGTGTGGCTGCAGTTGATAAAGTGTCACCATGTGGAAGAGCAGTTTGAGAACAAGTTTCCATAAACAAAGGGAGTAAAGTTGGTAAAACTATCTCCTTGGCTTATTCACACTGATTCTAGGCAAAACAGGCTGATAAACTCGATATCCACAGAGGGTAATTTTTTATTTATGTTACTGATGTGAAAGGTATGAAATAATAGGTAATAATCTATTGCATACATTATCTGAAACTATCTTTTATGATGGTTACTTAATTGAATTTCTCTAAAGTTATATCTCACACATTTTGTTCCTTTGCTTAATAACATGAACTGGACAGGCAGAAGCCAAATCTTGAAATACACTTCAACGATCATTTAGAACGTTACCAATGAATGTGAGCTGTGACCCCCAAGTAATCTTTAGTGCTGTTATGTACAGAAAAAACAATATGATAAAAAAACAGTAAACCGTAAAAGCTATCAGTCAGAAAGATTATTTACCTTTTATGAGGAAATACTTTTACTTTGATAAAACACGGTTAAGAAAAGTTTTGAAACTTTCCTTAACATGAGTTACTTCGAAAGGAAAACTGAAAGATAAACCAAGATAGTTGTAGGATGAATCTTTTTCTTTTTTTTTTTTTTTTTTAAATGTTGCAGTTTCCCAGAAGAAAAAGAGCTATGAGTGGAGGGTGGATGGCACCATTTTTCTGCTTTTGTTCACACAGGCTTGTTCCGGTTTTTCTCTGAAGAGATGTTATGTAGTTTAACAGAGTTTTGAACACGGGCCTTTTTGGTAACTGGTGGCACTTGGCTCTTAAAGCACAGCTACTTGGAGAGTTATTCTTGCCCCTCTGCCCAGAGCTGGACAGGGCAGGAGTCTCCCTTTGCAAGAGTTCAGTCCAGTACATGAGAGTCTTTACGTATTGCAAATGGGGCAGGAATGAGTGCAAAGTAACAGTGAGCAGACCATTCTCTGAAATGGCCTATAAAGGGCACATAAGTGAGCAGGTCCTAGTAGAATACAAGGTAGATTCACAAATGCATCCCTTTGCCAGCCTATGATATGATACAGAAATTGCCAACACAGGCTGGATAATTTGAGTGACTGCATTTTTATTTAAAAGGAGAAAACTGGTGTGTAGTTGAGGAAAAGAGGTGAGCGTGTCAAATTAGAATTCAGAATTACCAGAAGTTAGTCACAGTTTCTTTTTCCTCTGCTTTTTCCCATGCATAGTCCAAAGATGATATCATTCATCCTCTATACTCTTCATGTTATTTGGACCATTTTCTGCATTGGGTTTTGTTGCTGCTAGGAATCCCTTTATCCCATGGAGGGTGGAGATGGTGACTCCTTCAGGAAAGTAGACTAAACAAACTTGAGAAGCAGTCCTGCCTCAGCTGCCCAGTTTATTTCCATCTCATGGAATTACATTTAGTTCTCCATTTCCCAGACTTCAAGTCACAGAGCAGATTCTTAAATGAAACTTCTTATCATCAACACTGATGTTCATTTTTCTTGACCTGCAGCAACATGGATGAAGCCTTTGCTGTAAAAAAATGAGGGTTTTTTTGGATCTTACTCTTTCGGCAAGTGATTGTCTGCATTGGCATATAAAGGAATGGGACTTGAAGATTTTGACAGGCGTGGGGATAGACACATTTTCAGAGCATCCCCATTATGTAATTATTCCTCAGTCAAGATTAATTCAACTATGTTTTCTGCACTGGACTCCTGAGAAGAGTACCCCTCTTTGCTCCTATTGCTGCCAGATAATTTCCGCTATCTAAGCATTGGGAGCAGAGGCACATTTCAATTTTATGTATATTATGATAATTCTGCCCAAATATCTCAAAAGTAAGCGGCAAAAGTTCACTTAAAATAAATATGTTAATCCATAGGTAGCTCTAGTAAGATTTATCACAAAAGATCACCTTGATGCTAGAAAGGACTGTTTTGTCAAGTGATGGTGATTTGTATCTGCTCCTGAATAATCGCATAGCCTTTCTGTGTTTAAAATGTTTGTCTCTCAGCAGCATTATTTACAATGAATGTTACTTGACTTGTATCTGTATTCACTGTTAACAGACGCATAGAGAGGTTCCTTATCTTTTCAGGATTCCAAGAAATACATACAAGAGTAGGGAAACAAGAGCTGAAAAAATGAAGTGACTTGCCTTTTGAAAGTCTTTGATTTTAAAACTTAATTTACATGTCCCAAGACTGAGATGTCTTATTAGAAATCCATCCTCTTTCTCCATAATTGAGCAGACTTCTGCATATATCATGCATATCTGTATCATCAAAATCCACTAATCAGTGAACAGTTTGCATACATTGATACTCTAAATGTATACAAAAGTGTTAACTACTTTTCTTTGCTACAGTTGAGTCAGACTCAGATAATAAGTACCACAAAACTCAAAAATTCTTCTCCGGTTTGCCTTTGTAGTAAACAGTGCTATATATCTACACTTCATGTTGTTTAGGAAAATGCCTGTTTCTTAGAGAATTTCATCGCAAGTGCACTGCTCTCCAAAAGTAAGATTTAATCTCTCATTATTGAAGTAGAAATTTACTTTTAGTCAGCAGCCAAGTTTATGAAAGAATGCCGTTTTTCTGTTGTGTAAAAAAAAGAAAATTGCTGCAAATATGATCTGAACTATATGATCTGATCCTACACAGACACACAAAAAATTTTTATTTACTTACTCCCATTGGTTTACAGTAATCAGACTGTCTGTACACCTATGTTGCTAATCAGTAACGCAGAAGAATGAACTCATTATTTACCAGCAATGCAGAACTTGGTTGAAGTCACCAATTGCCCTGAATTTGTGACAGGTAAGGCTATTGCCAGCTTTTTTAGTTCAGAACCTCTCTCTCTGTCTCTTATTCACATTTGTGGATAAGTGGTTAAGATTAACTAAATTCAAAATAAATCAGCAACCAGCTTAGGAGGCAGATTCTACTTGATGACAGTGCTGGCTTGTAACCGATATCCCAGACAAATCAACCATTCATTTTAGTAGTATCTATCTTATAAAAAGGGTTGCTGAAACAGGAAAATACAAAACCTTGATCCTCACAGTGAAATGACCTAATAAGTGATTTTTTTGCCTGGTCTTAAAGAGTCAAAAATTCTTGTTAGGTAAGTGTCATCATAACATGCCCTGCATTTCTGTGCATTTTCTTGACTTTCGTACTTTATTCTAATTGAATTGCAGGTTCTTATAGCTATTTTAAGGATCAATACTCCTTCACAGGGGCTGGATGAATAAGAATCAATATGAGCACTTCTGCTTCTTCACCAGGAATTGCTTCAAACAGCAGCTCTTTCTCTGCAGTAATCTGTGTGATTCTGTTGGCAGCATCAGTCACTGACAACAAGATACCTGAACTGTGTTTCTTTCCCTGCTCATTGGGATCTTTCATTGTTACAGAGACTAATATTCTTTCTTAAAAGGTTAGAAAAGATCCATAATAGCTTTTATACCATTATATTTTAAACTCTAGACTTCATTAACACACTCTTCAGCTCATTCACTTTCAGACTCCTTGCTGCTTATGAATTATTCAGGGTAGATTTCACTTGAGGTAAATAGTTTGATTTGAAGGTTTTTGTATCTGGATTTAGATGCAACGAGAAGAGTTAAATGCTCAGAATTTTAAGTGAGGAGAATTGCAGAGACTCAGCTATTAAGATGGAAGACATTTGCTGTTAGTGCTCTGGGGCTGCCATTGAGATCTCAGCACGGTGCTATTTGTCATTCTGAAGTAGGTAGGCATTATGATGCCTGGAGTATAAATCAGCCTTTACATGGTGTCGAGTCCTGAAGCACTTTGAACACTCTAATCCACTTCTGAGTTAACAGAACATTTTTGGTTTTACAAGCTTTAAAGTTTCCCTTTTTAGTTAACCCTGTCATCTTGTTATTAATCATCATTATTTTCTAGAATTTTATGTAACTCCTAAAATACGATTCTTAACATTTTGCTCCAAAGTTGTGGTGATGTCACTGAGATGAGCTTTAGTTTAAATCATCTAGTAGAAATGGAGTTTCAGCAAAAATAATATTATTAATTATGTTCATGTAAAGAGGTATACTGCCCTGTCCTGAGAGCAGGCTGGGCAGGTCAGCATTATTTGGATGTTGCACCAAAGAACAATGTCTGTACTTTGTCTCCTTCACTCACTTCTGTGTAGTATCATATTAGTGTTACCTCATGGACAGAGCTGAAATGAAAGAGTAGGTATTTCCCTGTGGCTGTTTTCACTGTATGTCTGCAGTCCAGAAGTCAATATTAGCTCGACACAGCAAAGCAAACTCTTTTAAATGCTGATTATCTTCTTTCATCTTGGAAGCTAGTGTACATACAAAGGGTCAGTTCAGAAACTATATGTGCTTTAGGTTGTCAGTTCATTGAATCTCAGTTTCTGTTCTTCCACTGGATGAGTAAACATTTTAACCATCAGCGACCATTTTGCTGATTGAATATTGCTATATATAGCATTATATAGACTCCAGTCAGAGAGTACAATTGTGCAGTCAGTTGAATTTACAGTGCATTTACAGGTGGAGTTGTTAGCATTAATGAAGTCCATTAAAATCACGTTCTTTCCCTGCCAGGCAGCACAGTCTGCATGCACTGGCTGATGCTTCACTTGCTGAGAGGCAGGAATGGAGTCAGAGTTATGAAACAGGCAGTTACTCCCTGTGAACTGACAGTAACCCCAGCTCAGCTCCATGTGCTGCTGCTGTGCTGGGCACGAAACTCCCCTCTGGTGCCATGGTGCTAGGAAATCTCTGCCATGCAAGACAGCTGGAGGGAAGGGGAAAGATTCTCTCAGATCAAGGTGTTACCACTGACTTTGGAGAAATGTAGGCCATACTTTTGATTCTTTAGTCTGTGGAACAGAGAATCCTTAAAATGGAAGACATAATTGAGGACACTGTTGTCAGATTCATTTATTTGTCTATTTATTTAATGCTGCTTCTTAACTTTCATATGGTGGAACATAAATATTCCAGATCTAATTAATCTAAATTAGCTTAGCCCAAAAGTTAAGTCACTGTGATCTTTGCTAAAATGCTTGTTTTCTTATACAGTCACCCAAAGTTGTTATTTTCATTAAAATGTTCATGCTCAGTAAGGAAATATAATAGTCCAGTGGCAGAGTGATTGCTTGTGCTAGTAGTAGCACATTGAAATTATATGACCTCTCATTAATCTGTACTTTGATAAGGTCCTGGAGTGGTAGGATTAATGACATTCTATTTTAAATTATTCAAATCCCTGCCTGTGCAGAGACTAGTTCTTTGGAGAAACACACAAGTGATACTGAATCTTTTACTGCCTTGGAGAATAACTACAGTGGTCCAGAGACAGCAATTTGCTCATCTGTATTGTGGATCATGTGAATTGCCTAAAAAAAAGGCAGCTTTGCTTTTCTCTTATTATTTTTTCTGCATGTGATTTTACTTCTAAAAGTATTCTACTTATGCAAAGGCTGCTTTTCCTGTTCCCCCATCCTTTTAATTTTATCTTTTGGACCCCATACAACACACTGAGAGCTATGTACCTAGGCTAGCTTGGTGACATTAATTTCGTTTGGTCCACAAGGCTTTCCTGGCTGCTTATGTTTCCCTTGTGCCACATCAGCCTCATCAAATCCTATTTTTCCTCTTGGCTCCTTTCTGTCAGCCTGCATTCTTCTGAGCATTGTCTCTTCATCCATATCTCATCCCATGCAGGGCTTTCAATTCTTGTTACCAACATTACCTCCCCTTTGAGGATTATAAACCCTGCTTCTAGCGCAGCAAAACTATGTGGATTTCATGGTCAGGACAACCTTTTTCTATGGAAAAGAAAAATGAGCATGCCACTCTCACATTTTAAGATCTATTCCAGAAATTCATGGACCTGAATGCCAGAGGGACTATTAATGTTTCTGGTACAGCCCTATATAACAGCTCACAGAATTACTTCCTCAGTCATCCCTCTATACAGCTGAGTAAGCTCTGATTAAAAGGTATCCTAGTTCAATTTACGGGAAACAATACATTTAGCAATGGAGAGTTTTCCACATCCTTTAACCATCATTGATTAAATGTTTATCAAGTATTCAGCTGGGAGTCCAGCTCCTACTGATGACTTTCACAGCTTTCCCTTAGACATAAGAAAAATTGTTTTTTTTATTTTCACACAGTACTTTTCTGTGTACTATGCCATATTTATATCACTTGGATTTTTTTCAGGTCAAAAACAAGTCCTTACACATGCAAGCCAACGCTGATCTATTTAAATTTTTCCATTTTTTAAGTGTAAAAACTGGATGCAATACAGACTGGTGTCTCAGTGTTGTACACAGAGTCATCCTGCTGAGAAATTTCTTTTTCTATGTTGAGAAATTGCATTAGCCATTGTTGTGGTAGCTTTCTGTTGACAGTTAATGTTCAAAAGAGGAAAGTTCAAAAAAAGCCAACTGAAAAAATCATCGGGAAGTGACATTCCTGCGGTGGAGTGCAGGGTTGACCAACATCAATTGATAGACATCCCAGGTTAAGGGGTGTTTTTGCCTTGGAACAACACCATGCCCAAACTCTACAGATAATTTCTACTGATAGAAATCATCCTTTAGTTTGTCTGTGGATGGTCCTAAGGTTGCTGTGCTGTTCTGGTTTGTGAGTATCACTGTACAAGACAGGATGGCTCCCCAGAGACTCTACTTGACCTTCCATCCCTGGGCTGCTCTGGACCCTCCTTTAGAGCATATTATGGAGTAATCCTGTGCTGAGTTGCGCTTTGGCTTACGGCATGTGTGCTGCCTATGCTGCTTCTCAGCGCTCTGCAAAGGACTGCTGTCCCTTTTTCCAGTCCACAGCAGAGTAACACTAATGAAGAGGTTCGCAAACCTTATCTCTATTGTTCACCTTCCTACAACTTTTAGACTGTTACCAGTTACTTTTTATTCTTGATGGTGTAGTGCTACTGGAAATAGGGATAAAAAAATTTAATTTTATTGTCACATAACAGTCTTTAGAATTAACCACTTATGTGTGTAGAAGTTGCTGGTAGACTTTATATGCCAATGCTTTTGGAGTCCTCAATGTTCTGTAGTCTGTAAGAATATTGCTGTTTACTAAGCTCATACTTCTCAAATTATATTAGCCTGTTTTAACAGCACAAAAACAGATTTCAGGAACTTTGCTTAAAATCTTTTACAGCAATTTGCCTTTGAAACTGCTACAGAATTGTAATGGCTTTTCATTTTGATTTGCTGGCAAGAAACAAGTTGACTGCCCTTTCTTTGAAAAACTTAAAGGCTGAACAGAAAATTATTTTGCTGACACACTAAATGCTTTTTGCAAGTGAACTGATTTTCTTTGGTAATAAAAGTTGATTGGTATAATGAAAAAATGTTTTATGTAAGCATCACACTATTGCACCAGCACAGCCCTGCAGCCTTCTCTGAGACACTCAGGCCACACTCATTTGAATCAACAGGCTTATCCACCTGGTACAAGCTCAGAGCAGATAATGTCATCCTCAAATAATTCCTCTTTGATTATATACACAGATTAGGGAACAGCATGTTAACATGCTCTCTGAAATGTATGTGTGTGCATATATTTGCATAAAGAAATGCATATATTCACATATGAACAGACATTTATATATTATTTGTACCTTTTAATTTATGTTCAGCAGTCTTGTTTCTATTTGACTGGAAGCCTGTGGCTGCTTTCTTACTGTTAAGCGGTAGTTAGTGGGCAGTAGTTTCTGAATAAGCTTTCTGAGAAGCAAAAAAGTCACTGTTAACATTTCCCAGAGTAAGGCAGAAGAGGAGTTTGCTATTGCACAAATTATTGCTGTTTTTTTACCAAAACTCAAGAAATCACTGATGCTTTATATTGCCAGCTCCATACCATCTAATATAAACTTAAGCTAAAGATAGATGCCTTGATAACTGCTTGTTCACTAATGGCTTCTACTGAGGCAGTTTAATATTGCTATTCATTCATTTACGTATACACTCCTCTTTTTTTTCTACAGCCTTCTTTATCTTCTGTTACTGAAGCATTTAAATCTAAGAACTTGTACTCCAATATGCTGTAATTGAGTTTAAATGTTAATTTTCCCAATTTCCTGAAGTATATGGTAAACAGGATTTCATATCTTAGCAATAATGATATTTCTTTTCACAGGAACCACAGAAAATTCTCATTGTATTTCTGCTTCAAGTAACCCTCTTCATTTACATATTAACATTCCCCTCATTTTCTTTACTGACCTGATGAAATTCCTCAGAAATCCCCACATAGATCTAGAGAGGATTCCCCTTGCCTGATGGTGTAGAAGAGAGATGCCTGATACCAGTCTCAGTTCCTTTCTTTGCTTGAAATTTACCTTAGATTATTTCATTCTTCTTTTTTTATTGTCTTAGTTTATTATCAAATTAATTTCTGCTGTGTTTGACACCTTAGAAACACCAAAATAGGAGGATTTCCAAACTAACGAAGTCTAGTTCCTTTCCACTGTTATAACTCTCTTAGCCAGTCAATAAAGCTGCTAAAATTAGTATGTCTGTTGCTCAAGGAGTTTTGATTTATTCAGGATTCAGGACTGAGCTTCCCTTATCCATGTACACTGTCTTTTGGAGTTGTTCCTGTTTACAGCTAGTTTCCACTTCACAGAAGAGAAAATATCTGCAGGAGCTTAAGAAGGTTTCTTAGTTCAATGAATTTGTCACAAACCCCATAGATTTTACTCAGAGGACCCTGCCTTTAATAAACTTAATTACTCTCTCCACCTGTTGTGAGGGGCCAGATGTGCCACTGTTGTTATTTCACTCTTTCTAGGGGACAGAACACTTCCAAGAGTTTCTGTATCTGTACAGAGGATTTGGTTGTTTTTCATGCTGGTCACACACAGAAGGCGGCTCCTTTAAACAGGGCTGGCAGACGTCCATGCTGTCCCTCACTGTGGGAGCAATTAACTCTGTTATATAGATAACCAAGCTCATGGAAATGAGGTATGGGTACCATTACATGCCCCTGCAACATTTGTTTAATTGCTAAAGCACTTGTTTACGCACTGCTTTGTTGGAAGAAAATGTATTAAACTATAAAACAATGATCTGTCAGGTATAAAGTCTGCAACCTTGAGGGGATCATTATGGGGCTCAGATCAAAAGAATTTAAGAAATTTTGTCGTATATCAAATGTCTGAGACCTAAGCTTCATCTTGCTGTTAGCTATAAGGTAGTTTTATGGACCGACAGAATGAAGAGAATATTTGCATATTTTTATCAGCAAGTAATTGGTTTTTTATCATTTGTGTTCACTGTCTTCTTGTATTACACTATATCATGTTCATAAGAAATTGCAGTACTGTCATGTTAAGTGGCATTGCTATGTTACCTCAAAGCATTTGCTTTACTTCCTTACAGTTTGGTAGAACAATGAAATTAATGAATTGTGTTCAAGCTGGTGGCAGCTTTGATGCTTTTTAGCTGGCAGATATATCAACAAAATTTTATGGTAGATGTGAGTATGCAAATATGTGTAATACAATGTAGGTTTAACAGATCAATGTTGTACAAAAAAACGCATAGCATATGTTACTCATTATCAAGCTAAAACTAACTACGGAAGAATAAGTGCCACACACAAGTAAAGATGAAAAATGCACAGTGCCTTGTAGCTTTCTCCTGTATATTTCTTTGCTAGCCAGCCTTGATTACCACATGCCTGTTCCTGCAGTCTTGGATATAGACAATGAAATCACCACTGAAGGCTACTGCTCAGGTTTATATGGAAATTCCAAGTGGCATGTTGTCACCCTTGCATTTCACAATTACTTCTGGAGACAAGTAGGAGAATGTTGCAAGGTCCTTTGAAGGTAATGGTCTTCCTTCACCATTCTGCAGAATGAATTTTAACAGTATTCAAGAAGTTTCAACCAGGGATTGAAAACTTTGTACCATAGATAAGAGCTGTCTCTGCCTCAAACCTTATTAAACCAAAAGTTGTTAATTCCTGGAAAATTAACACATGTCTTAATTTTGTGTGTAATAACCTACATATGTATTGATAGTGAGATACATTTCTCTGCCTTACATTTATTTAGTTAAGCACATAATTTTAGTTGGTGCAAGGCAAATAATAAATTTACTGCTTTATGATTTTTGATAAACCTTTGTGAATCACAAGTTGCTGCAGTCAAGCAATCTAGCCCCCATTATATAGCAGTTGCATCTGCATTAGCATAAGCTGTTGTTTAAAAGATCTTTATTAGTAGTCCATTCTCCTTTGTTATCCTGTATTTAGATGCAAAAAATTTAAAAAGTGGAAGAAATAGCATATTTTCTGTCCCTGTGGGCTTGCTAGAGTAATCAACAATCTGTAAGTAAGTTCAAGCTTCTGGAAATTAAAACATGATCTTAAGTCAAAACAAATTTTCTAAATTATTATCTTTCAGAATATTTTATTATGTGATTTTTTACAAATACTGATTGTTCTTGGAAAAGTTGAAACAGAAGCTACTTCTACTGGAAATCTAAACCCATACCGAAAATATTAATTTATTTCAGTCTTCCTGAGGCATTATATCTGCACTCTGTTAGTGCTTGAGGGTTAAGTATAAAATACCATTTTCAATCTATCAACAGACAGGTATTTATGCTAATGATCTTTGGAATGAAACAAAGTAAAGCAGTCACTTATTGAGAAAGGCAAAATATGAGAATAACTTTTTTAAAGTATGGTATGACCTGCTTTAGAATCCGTTGTTGTAAAATCTAATCTGAAGACTCTAAACTTCTTGTTGAAACTCCAGCACACTTCTGAAACATCCAAATAATTTTCCACGTTGCTCTGGCACTCAAGTATTGATCCTGGCTGCCTCTGACACTTTGAAATCTAATGAGGTGACAGTCCAAGGTCTTGTAGCTGCAGGCTATTTCTTCCAATATGTCATAATTTTCCTGCTTGTTTTTAAAACTACCTATATCTATTTCTCATCTTAGGTCAGATGACCTTGGACTATCAAACTGTAAGCTGTTGAAATGAATAATCCTTTGGCTTGTACAGTGTCTTTCTCAGAACTATCAGCACTGTTGATATTCCACTTTGCTCAGTGTGACTAACTTTCTTTGTCTGTATATTTCAGTTGTGCAGATATGAGCTTTAAAAATTAATTACAGACTTTCTTCAATCCAGAATATAAAATTACGCACCCACAACCTGATTCTGAGTTTTTTACCATCTTTTTTCTCCTCCATTCACAATATGATTTTTTAGCCAACTCTCCACAAATAGCCATAGTCAGTATTAGTATGAACCATCAACTTGGTGCTGATAAATGATCCCATATATTCCTTACAGCTGAGTATCTCAGAGCAACCCATTCAAAAGCTTTTGGAGGTAAAATGATAGCTAGGGAATACTGTCACATGTACCGAAGGCTTTTCTGGTTCTATAAGTTCTTGTTATTCTTTTATAACAACCACACATGCATTGAGCTGAATTTGATAGTAAAAATCTATTTCTGCTACCTGGAAGCCACTTGGACTTCATGACTTCTGAGAGTTTTCTGACAGGGAAATTGGAGAAACTCGTTTCTGTCTGCTATAAAAGCTGACTGAAGTGCTGCAGATACAGTGCAAAACTCTAGGCCTGCAGGCATGGTTTCTTGGAAAGAGAACAAGTGCTTCTCTGTGAGTCATACCTGATCTCTATTACAGGTTTTCCTTATACTGAAACAGACCTTTTTGGTTCTTGGTGAACAAATTTTCCCTGTGTCGTAACACAAAATTCCAGAAACAGGCTGCTCTGAACACAAAATTGCTTCCCCCAGACTGCTCATCATTTCAATTAAGTAAATCTTTAGGCTGATCTAGAGAAGCTGGGATGTAGTTTTTAAGTGGGATAGTCCAATAAAATGAGCAAATACACCTGAGTAATAGATTTGGTGTTTTTTATAATAGTGGTATTTTGAGTTATTCTAGGAATAACTCATAATTACTTGTTACTCCATAAATTCTGCATGCTTTGGGAGCCTCAAAGGATAGATGGAACTAGATATTGTTCTTAGACATTGGTACAATATATTGCTGGTTAATAACATTTTAACCAATGCGATACTGGTGGTCATTTTTTTGGATGAACCCTCCCAGGCTGTCTTACCGTGATCAATCAAGCCATAACCTGAACACATAATCATTAGGAAAACAGAACTTAATTACTGACCTATTAGTCACAGATTTTTAGGCAGAGTGAGTGTTCAGGAGTCCGCAGACAGTAAAGAATTGCTCATATTCCTCTTTGGATGTCAGTAGCACAAATGTCATAGTGTGAGTGCGAGGCTGTGCAGGCTAGCAGGAGGGGAGAGCATTTTTCCCAGGGGGGGGATCCTCAGCATCGCTGCAGACACAATCAGTGTCTGCAATGATAAAGCAGCCCTTCAGAGCAGGTGTAGGGAAGTTAGCCCAGGGCATGGCCCTATTTCTATACTGCCAAAAATGCAATACTTGTTTAAATATCCTTGTGAAGGGCATCATCCATGCTTTGATATGTTTACCTTTCAAACTGAGTCAGGAAGTAAACCGTGACTGATATTTTGCTGTGTATTGACTGGTAGCCTCTATTGATTTCTATATTTGTCCTTGTGACAACTAATGTTTGCACATTTTTAGATCATGGGATTCTATTCAACTAGAAATGATTGCTTTTTCTGATGTTCAGGTTTTATTCCTCTGGACTTAATACCTTAACAACCAAGCTATCTTCTATGTGAATGTGTATTTCAAGAATAGACATTTTGGAAAGCTTGTATCTCTGTAATCAGTTCTCAAAGTACTTGCTTAGAACTATAATGCAGTGCAAAACCAATAATCATGATGACTATCATAAAATACAATATAGGTTGAAGAACAAGCAGCGATGGCTGCTGTTCTGCTTGTTGGCTGGAGAGTCTTGAACATATTATCTGGCTTACAAAGAGGTCAATGCAATCATTTTTTTCTCCAAATGAATAGACACTGGTGAGCATTTCAATTAGGGTCTTACTTTCCAAGTGCGCTAATAAAGCAATTCTAAATACCTGTAGTTACTGGCGCATTTTTATTTCTGCAGACTAATTTAAAAAAATTCCACCTCTTCCATGAAAAATACTGAGAAACAAAAATGGCCTTATTGACCTCTCTCTTAGTTCTTTGGACCTTGCTGAACTCATATTCATTAAGGAGGTAAAAGTAACCTTGAAAATGTTAGTCTGTTAAACTAGAGCAATCTACTAAGGTTATGTGTAAATTATAGAAGACTGAAACCTGCAACCAGTGAGAAGTTAAAATCACTTGCAGAGTAACATTTGCCTGTGGCAAATCTTCAAATAAAAACTCTACTCTTTTTTGTTGTTATAACCTGTACTAACACAAGATGGGAAGTTATAGCTTCTCATAATTTAAAAGAAAGTTTGTGTATTGTTACGGACCCCTAATGGAAAAGAAAATTAGCAAACTATTCAGACAGAGTAAAGAAAATCAATTACCCCATTCCCATTAAATTACTAATTTCCTCACAATTTAATGCTTTATATTTAAAAAGAAGCATCTTTCTCTTCATCAAGCATAATTAAGAAAATCTATTACATGAAAATATCTCTAGAAAATTGTTTCCTAATTCATGGGTCCAAGTCTTTTTGGACAAAAAAAAAGAACTAAAAGAAAGTGAACAGTCAGATGTTTGAGTGTGATGAGAGAGAGGATACATTTCAGCATAAATCTGTCCTGCATGCATTCTGCATAAAATCTAGATCATAGAGGTAAAGAATTAAATTTTTTGCCCAGGTCTTTTGCACTTCTATCCTCTGCTCTTAAACTAAACAAGAAAGTGTTATGGAATATAAGTCTGGTTCTAAAATATTTCCGTAAAGTTGTGTAGACTTGTTCATGCAACAAGTTTAATCATATCAGCTTATATGTTGTATATTTAATCATCTAAAGGAATAGAAAAAACTTGACTACTCTCAGTGTAGCTCCGCAGTACCGTGAGAAACCAATGTAATAAAATGGTATTAACAAATTACTTAATTTCCACAGAGTGAGTATAACTAAGGCCTTAGGAATTTTTGTTTACTTCCCATTTCTAGGATTAGCCAGCTAGAGCAGGAGGACGGAAATAAACATCAAATGTAGTTCTTATGTTTTTATCTTCATTTTATTGATCATAATGAAGCTCAGTATATTTGGAGGATGAATTCTATTAAGCAGAAATAATCAAGGGGTTTAGAAAGGCATTCTTGGAAAAATTTCACCTTTTTACTACTAGTTCATAGTCAGCATGGAAAATATTGAAACACTTATAAGAAATATGAATATTACTTGCACAAGAGGAGGAACAAGAGAGGTCTTTGGTCTTAAATTGCCATGAAGTCCTGGTATTTATTAGAGGAAGTATTTCACTTTATCTAAGACAGGGTAAGAGAAGTCATTTTTTGAGTGTTTTCTCTCTTCACAGAAGAGAAGAGAGATGAGGAAGAAAATATATGGGAAAAAGATATAAAGGAGAAAGAAAACTCAGACAGGGAAGGAAAAAATCCTCCTTTTTCACTGACATTAGGGTCTTGGACAAGATGATATTGACAGGTCCCTTCCACACTCAGCCATTCTCCGACTTTCTGTTTAGAAGTGAGGGGCAGAAAATGAGATCCATAATTTTCATTTATGTAGTAATTTATTTTAAATGGAATTTTTTTCTTTACAATGTAGTGATCTGATCAGTAAGTATTTCAGATTAAAGACGTAGCACACATTTGGATGTAGTGAAAGTAAGTCCAAATAGAATATTTTCTGAAATGACTCAATTAAGTGGAAATATGAGTAGCCTGATATAATGATGTACTTTAACTTGTTTCAGAAACTTCTGCTCTTAGCTAGAGTTGGCTACTGGAACAGGCAAGCCAGTGGTATAAATCAATACAGCAATTTTATTAGGAAATTGCAATATGGGAGCAAGGTGAGAGCTGATGTACTTCAGATTAGGTTACTTTTTACATGTATTTAATGTCTTCCCCATCTCCTGGCAATGGTAAGTTATAGCACAAAGATGTTTATTTAGAGGTTTTAAAGATGACAATGGAATAAACCAAGTACATTGGGAGGGCTTAGAACTCATAAAGATGTATCCTACCTAAATTACCAGCTTTTGTCATGTATGACAAAGGAGCAAGAAGATATGGAATGAATTGAGATATTCTTGTGGGGATGAGAAGTGCAAATACATACATTTTATTTTTCCTCTGAGTCAGAGAACAGTACAAGCTGGTTATTGAGGGGACTTTATGAACATGTTTATATTGTTTAATAAACAGTATTATATGGAGAGGGAGCTAGCAGCTGTCCTTTTTTTCCTTCTACCCATAAATCTGCCACATCACTGAATCTGACAAAGTGAAAGTCTCTAGCTTTCAGTTTGTGCATAACACTGTTGCCAAACTTCATAAAGATATTTTATGGCCTGTTGAAGTGCTAAGATGCTAGACTTCATGAAAAATGAAGTCTCTAAATGGATTGGAGCTATATCACTTGAGGAGTTTAAAAAATATCACTGAGTCACAGTTATTAGTGACAACACTGTGGAGAAATCTCACCCTGCTTATCACATGGTTCTGTTATAAAATATCCAAGCACCCAGTGTCACTAATGATGAGCAATTTTCACCCAGACACCAAATTATGGTATCTACTTCATTTAAACTTACTTCGTGTGACAAAAAAAGTAGCAGCAAAGACTTTTTCACTGCCTTGGTCTGTGTGAAATGCAGGATATGAGCTGTGTTTATCCATCAGCATAAATTCACGAAAGCAGGAGCTGTTAACACGCTATGCTTTTTACTGTCTCAGATTTTTCTAATTTTTCCTTTACAGACAGCAGCTTTGTACCACCAAGCAATGAGCTGTTTCAGAAAAACGTGATCAAAAGTTCATATCCCCAAAAGGTGAAGTCTTGGATTAGCTTCTGAAATGTCCTTGTATGCAGTGTCATGAATATCAGGGCTTTCACAATGGAACGGGATAAGAAAGCACATTTGGGGAGATAGTACTCTGATCCTCCCAGTATATCTTACCTTAAGCACTGTAAAACCTCACTAGTAATATCTTTGTTGCTGTTTCATGGCCTCATAACCCATGTCCCATCAGTCCAAGTCATCCAGCACTGATTTCCACCCCTCCATCCCCCAGATACACATTTTCAATATATAACCACTGCCAGAATTCCACCTTTGTAGGAAGTTCATCTAGAGTTCACCTCTTCAGGAACATATACACAACAAAGCAAAAATTTATGTGGTTTTGGAGGGGTTTTTTTCACTTAAAGCATTTTTTGCTGCAAGTCCAGTATGCACAAGAGTCTAATTCTTCTGTTACTTTCCTGTAGGGAGATTTCTACTCTAGGACATGGATTAAGCCAATCCCAAATTTATCAGTCAGCTAAAACATGTTTTCCCATCCTTGCCTCCATTTTTTCATGTAACTATTTGCAGACAACTTTGTTCTAGATTCTTCAGTAATCTGTTAAATACTAATGTGGAGATGACCAATGGTCCTTTATGAGGTCATATGTTGCTCCTTTGCCTGGTGTTCAGGCTGTGAGTTAGGAGCTACCCCTGAGTCCTGCCACACATAAGAGGGACCATCTGCGAAGTTTAGTATCTTAGTTACTTGGTTTGTATCAAACTTCTAAGGAATCTGACTTCTGTCTGGCACAGATATTCTTATATTAAAATTAATATCTTTTTCTAGTAGTTTGATCTTATTTTAAGAAGTCCTTTGTTGAAGCGGTTGATTGTTGACTTTGGCTTGTTGTAGGGTACGTATGGAGTCTCCCTTCATCAAGAGGACAGCTGCAGAAAATATTATGAAAAGCTTGTCTGTTGAGATAAGGACAAGGAGATCACTCAGTGGTCAACATTACAGGAAAAGCAGACTTGACATGGAGAAAATTAAATTAATTTATTGCCAGTTAATAACATAGTAGAATAATGAGAAATATGAACTAAGAAAAACACCATTCTTTCACCCCCTTCCTTATTCTCATCTGTCTTGGGGCCCGCTGGAACTATATCTCTCCAACATGGGGGATGCCTCTGGTGCCTTCTCACAGAAGCCACCCTTGCAGCCCACTCTTACTACCAAAAACTTGCAATTTACAAAAAATATTGATCCAAGAAATAATAACTAGAATAATAGAAAATTATTTTCAGTAAAATAATAAAAAAATCCTAAAATAGAATTCCAGAAACCCTCCAATTTGATTTAGGATGATGGATCATTTAAATTTAAAATTTAATTAAGCCATCATGCTTTTTATTTTTGCCAAGGTACTAGAACTATGAAAAGTTTTTGGAATAGAGTTTCGTTTCCATCCCAATTAGATGAGTAGCCAGTCTAACCTAAATAGTCATCTACTCCGCCAGCATCCTTCATCTTTGGTTTGTGCAGCAACCTAAGAAAAAATAAGTATGTGTTTAAGTTCTGGAGAGCAAAGGGGGAAGTGTTTGCATTACTTCTGAAAGATAAATCTAAAATTCCTTTCCTTTCACACTGTCTCAAAAGTGGCGTTAGGTTCAGCAGAGGAAGAGCGGAAACTCTGTGGAAGAGTGGAAAGTCATTGGCTGTGGCAGAGGCTGATAGAAGTTCATCTAAACATGTGAGCTGTTCATACTGTCTCTGCTAGAAGTTGATCTCCTAATAGCCATGACAGTCTAATGGACATTGTCAGTGTACATCAGCTCTTGAAAACATCAGCAGAGAGGATGCTAAAACCTTCAGGAGCAGCAGAACTTGAGGCGAAATAGAGTAAAAGGAAAACTTGAATCTGAAAGTCTATGAGGGTTGTTACTGACAGCTTCCACAGAGATGTGATGGTTGATGCCATGCATTCCCTACATGGTTTAATATTTAAGCAAGAGGAATCCTCCTAGAAATGGTGAGCAGAGTCTCATCCATGATCCAAGCATAGTCTAACACAAAGCTGTCTTGTGTAAAGAATTCTGCAGTACTTCAGCTGAAGGCCGCAGCTGCTAAAATCATGTGCCCATGCAAATGTGAGTACTTCACAATAACACTGAAACTCTCACTCAAGTGTGCCGTGCTTCCATCACTGCTGTCTGTCTATCAATCAGAGGATCAAAAAAAAATGGTTGCATTGTGGAATGGGCTTCTCGGAGGTTTTTGTTTACATTTGGGGGAGTGGGTTCTTTTATTTTCTCTCTTCTATCATAATCCTGTTCTTACTTTCACCTGACTAGCTGTCATGTCTAGAGACAATATAGAGAGTAAGTAATATGAGAAATGGCTGAGAGAGCTGGGGTTGTTCAATCTGGAGAAAAGGAGGCTTGGGAGGACCATATCACTCTCTACAACTCCCTGAAAGGAGGTTGTAACCAGGAGGGGTTCAGTCCCTTCTCCCAGGCAACCAGTAATAGGATGAAACAGCCTCATATTACACCAGAAAAGGTTTGGACTGGATATTAGGAAAAAACTCTTCACTGAACAGGTGGTTAAGCATTTGAATGGACTGCCCAGAGGAGTGGTGGAGTCACCATCCCTGGAGGTGTTCAAGAAATGACTAAACGTGGCACTTAGTGCTATGATTTAGTTGGCGAAGTGGTGTTTGGTCAAAGGTTGAACTTGATGATCTTGGCGTTCTTTTACACCTTTAGTGATTCTATGATTTGAGAATTTTGATTCTTTGAATCAGGTATGTTAGCTTGGCTCATCACCAAAGGTGGAGTTATGAGGCAAACTTTGTCAATGACCAAAGAGGAGCAAACAGTGGGGTTAATTTTGCTCATATTTGAGTATTCTGTCTGACTTAACTTCCATAGCTATTCCTCACTTATTTGCTCTTTCGTTTCTGGTTGCCTAGATTTTGCACTGCAAATGTCAACGTATGATAGAATATGTCCGTATTTCTTTTGCCCTTACCTGAAGAGAAATAAAATTGTTCTTCAGCTTCAAGTTTTTGAACAGGCTTGTATGAAACTACATGCAGCTTTTTTGACTTATGTTTTTCTTCACTATCCAGAAGTTCTTTAGGTTGCTTTTACTTGCTCTCTTCCTAGGGTTTGAAACCTATTTCCTAGCTTTCATCCTTCCAGTCATTCTGTGACTCTGCAGGATTAGGAATACATTTATCTAATAAGGAGGTTTTATCTATAAAACTCTGATACAGCCATTCACAACTTGCTTGGAAGTAGCTTAAATTAGCTAACATTGAAAAGGTGATAACCACACTTCATATACCATTGATATAATCAACATCACTAATGTCCTCTTCCATGACTCTGCTTCTTGTGCTTATGCCTTTGTACTTCACAGTTGTACAGGTCTTCATTTACACAAGTGTTTTAAGGATATTTAAGAATCTTTAACGCTTTAAATTTATCTTTTGGTTTCTTAAATTTGCCAAATGCTAATAAGCAGAAGCCAGGCTTCTCTTGACATAAGTCTGAAATAGAGAAGAAAATGAAGAAACATTTACACTGACAGTAAATGGGTATTTAATTATTTGTTATAATGATGAGGCATACTAAGATAGTCAGTATAATGCTCATTATCCAGTGTAAAGAGTGATTTGTATTCATTAATACAATCACTGGTTCATATTCCAATATCTCCATGAGCTGGAAAAGTTCATGCACAAAGGAAACAATAAAAAACATATTTAGAAGGGGTTAGGTGAGAAATTAAAACTACTTGAGGGAGGGTAGAATTAATTTTATAATTTGTTTTAACTGTTCGAGACATAGCTCCTGCATTACATGTGCTAAATTAAAGGGACTTTTCATTTAGTAGAAATAGAGAGAGTTATTGATTATGACTATTACCCTGGTTTCAGCTGGGATAGAGTTAATTTTCTTCTTAGTAGCTGGTACAATGCTGTGTTTTGAATTTAGGATGAGAATAATGTTGATAACACACTGATGTTTCAGTTTTTGCGGAGCAATGCTTACTCTAAATCAAGGGCTTTTCAGTTTCCTGTGCTCTGCCAGAGAGCAGGGACACAAGAAGTTGGGAGGGAGTATGGCCAGGACAGCTGAGCTGAACTAACCAAAGAATTCCATAACATAGAACGTCAAGTTCAGTAAATACAGTGGGGGGTTGTCCAGGAAGAGCCAATCATTGCTTGGGGATTGGCTGGGCATCAGTCCTCTCTCTTATTCATTATTTTATTATTTTTATTATTATTATTATTATTATTATTATCATCATCATCATCATCATCATCATCATCATCATCATCATCATCATCATTATCTTTATCATCATTATTATATCATCTTCATTAATATTAGTATCATTATTAGTATATTTTACTTTGTTTCAGTTATTAAACTGTTCTTATCTCAACCTGAGTCTTTCCTTTTTTCCCTGAGTCTCCTCCCCATACCACTGCAGCAGGAGGTCAGTGAGTGAGCATTTGTGTCGTACTCACTTGCTGTCTGGGGTTAAACCACGCCAATTATCTGCAACACTATTAATCACTATCAATTATTTAATTATTATTATGAAATTAAGAAACTAGTTATCTTAGAAATAGAGGTGGAGTGGCTTTAAAAATCAATAAATTAGAGACAGAGTACTGGAACCAGCAGCATGTCTCAGTTTCCGTTGCAGACTCAGCACTCCAGAAGGACTGGGCCACCATGGCAAGGACGTCTTTTCTTATTCTGCTTCCAGCTTTTCTCTCATCTTTGTCCCCTCCAGCACTTCTGCCTTCATCCCCCCACACCTACTTATATTGGAGAGCAAGGGAAAGGCTTCAATGACCTTGATACATTTCCATTTCCTTTTCTTTGGAGCAGAGAACAGACCTTATAAAGTTCATATATGCATATTAAGCCTGTAACCATCTGCTGCGATTATGAACAGTGTGGTGGTTAAGTTTAGCATTTGGAGAGGAGGTCTGAAGGTCAGCTGTGCTTCAGCTCTAGTGTAGCATCTTAGGTTGACTTGAATAAGTGAAAAATAACATCAATAAATGAGCAGCTAAGTTTTAAAGAGGGTTAGCATGTAGGGTACTTAAGATGAGGAATATAACACCAGAGGATACTGTGCTCATATCTCAGATACAACAAGAATTGGAACATTCTCAATATCCTTGGGATGCTGAGCTAGCTTCTTGACATTTTTTTTCCTTCTCAAATTGCAAGACTTAGAAAAGAGTAGACACACCTTAGCACGCATTTGCTCTGTTTGGAGCAGAACTCAATTATTGAGTTGGTTTTTGGAACCTGACACTTCCTTTCCTGCCTGAAGAGATGGAAAGCTTGGAGTAGCAAGTGCTCCTGATGGGTTGTGGGAGCAACCAGCTCTCCAGAATACAAGTGTCTGTTGTGTAAATTCTTGGTGCTTTTAACTCATGTTTTAGAATTCTGTGAAATCATGCACCTAGGTAATTCTGGTGGTTTCAAATGTTTATTTTCTTTGTTTAGTTGCTGATTGCCTAGATGCTAGTAAATTTTTTCGAAGTTTCAACTCGGTGCCATTGCATGTTTTCTTCTAGCCATAATTATGATAATGAAGTACATTCTTTCTGAAATGTTTCTGTTACTTACATTAAAAGGATATTGATACTTAAAAAGTAATCTCCCTATGGAAATTCCTTGATTGGCCGGGGATTGCTTTGTTCAATGGGAATCTTTAGTGTACCCACTCAGTTTTGGTAAATTAAGGGAAAGTAAATCTATCTCCATTGAACCCTGATAAACTCTTCTTTCAAAGTGCTCTGTGCTCTTGTGAGCAGGTGATCAAAGTCGGGGCCTGTGGCTTAGGGACAGGAGGATGGGGGAAAGTATTGTAAGTCCAAACAAGTGAGAGAATGGTTCAGGACAATGTTTAAACTCATTCTGTTTCATGTTCTGTAAAAGGATGAAACACATACGTATAAGCAAGGGCAGTGTACAGCAAGTCATTATCCTAAACAGTTCTGGAGTATCTAAAGTACAGTAGGGAAGCTAACAGTATTGCAATAATTTCTCAGACTTGAAAGTGACAGTGTTCACTGACATGATGTCAAGGACTACAGAAGGGTGGAGAACTGGAGGAGCAGCCTCACCCATAATTTGTAGGCAGTGTTCCTTTCATTAAATGGAATATTTAGAAATTAATAATAACTTTATGAAAATGTTCTTAAAAGATGCCAAAGGTCACAAGAAAATATTTTTATTGTAAATGCTCTTCTTTTTTGTTCTCGGAGGTAGGGGATCATCTGAGGAAGAGGGAGTTGTTTGAATTTTTATCCCAGCCCTTCTGATGTCCATTGAATTTGGCTTCTGGTTTTATAAATTAGGACACTTACAGATTTTTAATAACTTCAAGGTATTGTTTTTATATGAGTTTGCCACTGAGTTGTTTGATGAACATGATTCCACAGATGTTTCTTGATTTACATTTATTTACTTACAGAGGGAGCTGTACAAATATGACTCAATTTGTAGTGTTTTACCAGGAATTTAGAGAACTTTGGATATTTTGAAATTAATGGGTTTCTAAGACTGCACTTCTGGAAACTTGATTCAATTCAGCCCAATGAATTGTGTTACTAAGCTGTTTCACGTGCCTTCAAATCCATAAATATAAAAATACCTTAAATTTCTGATTATATAAAAAATGAACTTGAAATAAACTTTTAATGGAAAAGGAGAAAATCCATTCAGAAATCCTATTCTATGCAGTTTATTAGGTACTGAAACATTTCTACAGATGTTTTATATCTTCATAAATGATTTTTTATATTTATAAGAAATTTTCTTTTTCTAAAATGAAAACCCAGACACAACCCCCTTGAAACTTTTAAATACTTAACACTTCTGCACATTTTAAGAAGTTATTTTCAAACCATGGTTTAAGGAGACCACAGGCAATAATTGTGTTATTTTATGTTTGTAGGTTTAATTCATTTTCAGTGGGTCCTATGCTGGTCTTTATATGTTTTTCACCCTCTTATTTCCAGCACGAAGAGTACATGAGATAATCAGAGGTTATAACTTGGAAAAAATATTGCTTAGTTTATTAATATCGAGTATTTTAGTGTTTCTATAATGGGTCCCAACTGTCATAAGCTCTAGCAAGAATTTCCTAATAATTAGTTTCAGCAGTTAAGATTTCAGTACTTGCTTCATTATTGAATATTCATTTCTGTCTCAGCTGAGGTTTTTGTTCTGATCTCAAGGGAACAAAGCTTTCAGACCATTACTCCATTGTTTTTATTTCTTTCAGGATAGAGATTTAGGGTGTAATGCCAAAACAATGCTCTGTGGATCCTCATTAGTATGCTTTACTCAGCTGGTCCCTCCCACAACCTAATTAATCCCCCCCAAAAAATCTGTGTAATGATTAAAAAAATGTTTAAATTAAGAAATAAATGTGAACACATGCAAGTAACAAATACTACTCTGATATTCCACGTTTAATATTAAGTAGTGGCTTAGGTTGTCTGGGGCTGAGGAGAAAAAAGACAGGGTCAGTCCAACTACTTACAGGCATTAGGAATTGTGGTTGATATTAATCCCCTAATAATTGTAACAACTTTTTTGCAATTCTAACTGGTACATGGCTGGCTTATGTGAGTAGCTGACGGTATATATCATTGTTGCACAAATTTTCTGGAAGAGCAAGCTACTGTATCAATTACAAATGAGCTATTGCATTTTAAATTAATTACTAGCTGTGTAAACTGTTACGTGTGTGGACTGAGGTTGGGAGACTGTGAATTTTTACAGTTCTGAAAATTTGGTATTTATTCTGCTGGGGTAGGGGAGCTGCCTTTATATAAAATGAAGCAAAAGGGAGTCAGTAGAAATAATGCAATGAACTATTTGTACATTCTTGATATATTATTTAATGGTAAATTTAACTCACTGAATTATTTCTGAAAGATTGCAGCTATTTCAACTCTTTAAGTAACCTGGGAGTAATGATCATTGTTAAAACAGTTAAAAAGGTAACGAGCTTGAAACTTACCCTGTAATATTTATGCTTCCCTGCTGACTCCGTGATTCTGTATTAAATGAGTGCCACCTTACCCTTCTCAAAATGCCTATTTTGCACTTCTCAAAGTATTGCACATACTCTGAGTGGAGAAATCCATGTGTGCCTTCAGTGATGTCTGTGATGCATGATTTCAGAGTTGCCCCCTTTGTAAACAGGTTGACTTCTTCAAAGCTATGTTAGTATCTGCTCTGTGATGTTTTTCTATTGCATTAATTCAATACCAATATTAATATTATAATAAAAGTAATAGTAAGAATGAATACTCTTCAAAATTGTGCTTCGTAATTGGCACACGATATTTCTTAACCAGCCTATTAATTAGCTCACTCACTTCTTGAAAATATAGGTGTTCTTTTTGCTCAGCTATAAGCAATCCCTTGGACTTCAGATTGCTGAAGTTCTTTATGCAGCATCCATTGCCATTCTGCTAGTGTTGCCTTGAAGGAAAACCTGTAGGAAACAAAGGTCACATGAAACCTTCATCAGAAATATAACTTGGTGGGTTTTTCCTTTCAAAGTAAGACAAAATTCCCCAGTAGTAAGAAACAGCAACAGATTGTAAATTGAATATTATCTAGTGCCATAATGTTTCTGCTTGTTTTGGCATATGGCTGGAAATATTACATGAGTAGAGGAGAATCTTCTACATTTTGTGTAAAGGTATGAATAATACAGATCAAGGAGTAAGAAAAGCCATGTAGGTCATCCCAAACAGGATTCAGACCTTGAATGTTCCCCACTTTCATGACCAATGTGTGTGCTCTATTTAATATAGGACTAGAAAAATCCATCAGTTACCTGCAGATACCTGCAGCTTTGCCTGACTTCAACACTCAAAATACTAGGTATTTTCAAACTGTGAAACTTTAAACTGCTACTTTTTTCAAAGTTTCACCTTTCAGATATTTCCTTTTAGCCATGAGACCTAAAAAATCGGTAAGATTTTCAGTAAAAAAAAATTGTTAATCTCAATGGTTCATGAAAGGAGAAGAATTTCAATAATTTTAAAATGTCATTATTTTCTAATATTGTGTGATTTGAATATTTTTGATTAATAAAGTTCAGACAATTGCAGTTAGTGTATTAATGTTTGTTTGTTATTACTCCTGTTTCTATCTTTCTCCTATTTCTATCTTCTTTCTGTCTAATTAAACTATAGTGATTCATCCAGAGATGGAAAATTAAGGCAATAAATTTTGAGGCAAATCCTTCAGTAGATTCTCAGCCCTAATTATGTTATTTATTCCTTTGAAACTTCCCGTAAATATTAGAGAGTTAGTCATAAAAAGTAAATAAAAGTTAAAATTAAAAATAAAATTAAAAAATCCCCCAAACTGAAACCTCCTAGAAGGCTGCAGTATTAAGTTCATACACACATATGTTTGTTTGTTTGTTTGTGTATGTAAGGATGAAGTGCAGATGAATTTTTCTCAGGAAAAAAGTCCTGCAAGTATGTCTGTTTTCATGCATATCAATTCACAGTTCTGTAATTAGAGTTCATAGATATATGAAGTTTTCACTAATTCCTCAGTTCTTACAAGCCAAAATCACATGGATACATCATTTTTTAAATAATCCTTTTTTTATTCTAGAACTACCAGGGGCAATGATCTGGACTTTGCAATGTAGCATCTTTCTCAGGTTAATGTTTCAGGTTAATGCATCCAATACTTGAACTTTCTGCAAAATTAAACTCATGTTCTAATAATAGCAACTCTTTAGCCATTCTTTTCTAAATCTACTCTAAGAGCTGTGATTACAAGCTTTGAAGTGCCTACTGGAGACAGGATTCCGAAGTTATGGTCAAGCACAAGTAGGGAATCCGTACATTTCAAAACTTCTGGTAGGTCAAGTTGCGTACACTTTTTTCCTTTGGAGAAGAAAACAGAACATTTTTCCCCTCTTCAGAATTGAGCTAGCAATATAGCTTTCCAAGGGAGATGTTGTCTGGTGTTTTTAGGATAATCTAACTCGATTAATAAAAGCATAATTACCCTCTGTTCATCTTTGACTTTGATTATTTAGTTAGGAAAATATTTGGATTTTTCTTCCTTTTGTATTGTTTCTTTTCCTGTCAGCAGTCAGTGCTGCAGACAGCTATTATAACACTTGTCTCCAGAAGCTTTCACACCATGATGTTTGCCCATGCTAGACATGTTATATTAGATACAAGACTGCTATCTCTGCCAGCAAGCCTTGCTGTCTTGGAGACTGCTTCCTTGATTTATGCCGAACTAGCTTCCCTGAAAATAGCTTGCTTGTGCAAGCTTTCATCCCCCCTGGAATGCTCTCTGTATAAAAAGAAGGCAGAGATATGGTAAGAAGCTGTATAATGGTAGTGTTGATGTTGCAAATTTCTGATAACTTTTTGCTAAACCTAACCAGGGAAGCCATAGATCCCATGGAGGCTGGCGGACACTGAAATGCACAGCTACAGCGGGAAGCTGAACTGCTAA
Organism: Acanthiza pusilla; assembly: GCA_036630365.1. Classification (NCBI taxonomy): domain Eukaryota; kingdom Metazoa; phylum Chordata; class Aves; order Passeriformes; family Acanthizidae; genus Acanthiza; species Acanthiza pusilla. The sequence goes on from JAXCHO010000034.1 coordinate 70,951,708, forward strand.
ATTGATGTACGTGTGTGTAGCTCAAAGCTATTTGGTGCACTTTCTGTGAATATTGTTCTGATTGTGCCTAATTCTTTGAAATAAAATTTTTATCAAAACTCCCTAGCATAGGAACCTTGATAGTTCTGGTCCTGTTTGTAAGTGAAAATTTCTAGCAAAGTTAACAGAGAACAGTCCTTCCTTCAAGGACATGTGCTTTTTCACCTGCTAAGAATTTAACTGGAATTCCATCTCCTCTTTTATGGAACAAACAAAAAAAAGCCCCAAGCAACAACAAAAAATCCTTATTTGTTCTAGGTTTTACCATATTTTTTTCTTTATAATATTTTTACTAGCACAGGGGAAATTAGAGGTTATAATTAATAAGGATGTAATAATTATTTCTATTTAAAAGCCTTACTAACTTTATTTCTGTCTTTGCTCCATATTTAGTAGAAACAAGTATGAAGCAAATATTTACTTTTTAAAACCTGAGGAGTTCTGTGAAATCCAACTATAATCGGTGTTTAAGAGATTAAAGAATTCGTGTTTATTTTTTATTGTGATCATCCATTTTGAAATGAATAAGTTACACAAAGGTGTTTTCTTTGAAGTATTTTGAGGCTAGAACTGATGCTGAAAGACAATATGTTAATGAAGTATACTGAGCTTTCCTCCAGTGCCTGATGTATCTGCATGTTGTCACGCAAAATTGGATACATTACAAACTTTTCCTTCAGCCAAATGAAAGAGCAGTCAAATGCTGAACTTGAGAAAGTAGGTGTCAATCTTTGACGCAATGCTGCCATCATGATGTTTTAAATATTAACAATAGTTGCACTGGAGTTGGATTTAAATGTGTTGTAAAGCAAATGCAGTGTCATAAAATCATAAAGTAACACTAACTGAACTCTTCGTGTGAGCTTTTATGTTTCTTTCCACAAATTAATATATAAATAGTGGATAAATTTATGTATCTTTGTTTATGCAGCACTTGCAATCAAATGAAGTAGGGTTTTATATGAAATATGTGCGAATCTTCATTTCTAAATACAATAGATTTCAGTCTATTGAGATTTTAAAAGCAGTGTAGAAAAGAATACACTTGTAGTGCTGGAAGGGATGCAAAGTTAGGAACTTTGGATTTTTTGCATAACAAGTATAGTATTCTGATGCTGACAGCACGAATGCTTGATGCTATGGGGTCATTTTTAGACCTCTTAATGAGAATAGCCTCCTTAATTTGTGAAAAAAAATATTGTGGAAAAAGGAATTATATTTTAAGCCTTTTATACTTTTACAGAGTAAAAATAACATGAAGAGCAATGGTTAACTATAGATTCAAAAGCCACTATGCTTCATAGATTAAAAGTTCATCCATAAGCTGTCTTTAGTAACTCAAAATACAAGCACTGAAAAATAGAAAGAGTTATTTAGTTCCAAAATAGGAAAGAAAATTTACCAGCTTTATCTAGACAACTGGAGAAAAGCTTTTGTTGGATTTTACATAGTATACAATGTATATATTCATACTAAAAATATTTCACTTTAACAATCTGGATTCTAATCTACTAGATACAGTTTTGGTACTGTGCTCTCTTGGTGTAATGTTTAGGTGTGTTCCCTCCCCTGAATGTTATGAGGCTGTCCTTTATTTCACTTCTTAAGGGCAAATTCTGTCTTTCAATACATACTGGAATCCAGCTGCTGAAGCATATCTGAGGTCATAATTTCTGCCTTCAATATTTGTCAGTAGAGCCACACATTTAAAACCCAAGAGGAATTCTGCTTTCATAATTCTGCTTTCACTTGCAATCATATGGTTTAATCCAGGAGGGGACTTTAGGAATACAGATGCTTTTTAAAGTTTGTTTTTAAAAGTGCCTTTTGTAGTTCCTTTCATTATTTTGCTGTGCTCAGACATACAGTAGATTTAGATGACGAATAAAACCTGACAACATTTAGAAAAGATTTCTATAGAAACTTTCAAACGCTGAAAATGCATCTTAAAATCTGCCATCGAAGTAGTAAAGTTACTTTTCCGAAACAACACTATTTTATTACAGTTGTTTAAATCTCAAAAAATGAATTTGTGGTCCTTTTATCCAACATGTTCTATAAAACCTTTCCTTTGTAACTGTGTCTAATATATGATTTCAAGACTCGGTGAAGATAGCACAAGGTCTCCAAAACATTTCCATCCCCTTCAGAGTGGGATTTTCTTCTGCTCCCCTTCCTGTTCCCAGGAAGCCTTGGGACAGAACTAGTTGCATTCCAAAAGGCACCAATTGTGACTTTTTGTTCCCACCACACAAGCTTCCAGTGGGACCTTCACTTAGTAAGAATTACACTTTCAAGATTACTACGTAAGTTTTGTTATGCTGCTCTTAGAACAATGTCATCACAGGTCCCATGTACACAAAGCCTTTGGGTGTTGAAACACCCAAGAAGATCAGGCTGGCTCTCAATGTAAGGCTGAGCACCACACCGAATTTTGCATATTTTACATATTTTTGTAAAACACAGTTAAATGCATGAAAAGGCATGAGGAAATGGTTACCAACTGACCTGTGTGGTCAGTGGTTGGAATATAATTTAAAGACTCATTACACAATAACCTTGGAAATAGAGACAGATGGTTTCACCATATTGAGATCTTGCTGTAATTGTGGTGGCATAAAGTTGTGGAAAGAAATTCTGCGGTTTTAAGATGAAATTTAGCTTGAATTCGCATCAGGTTAGAACCAACTGCTGCTGGGCTGGCATTGTGGAAAAGGAAATGAAGAAACATTTATCTTCTTCAGCCTTAATGAATCTTGAAGTTTAATTTGATATTTGAATAAAGGTTATGGCTATGCTTTAAATGATAGTGTATAAAATGAAGTTCACACTTAGGAACAATATTTAAGAAGAAACGTTTACTTCCATTTATGTCTTCTCTGGATGCTTTACACAAAGATGTATCTAGAGTGCAATAAACCATAGTAATTTGATGATTTCCAGGATTAAGAGATGCCACAGGCAACAGAACAATTAAGGGAACGTATCTTTCCTGCAGGACCAGACTGGATGCAGAGGCGTAGGTCAAGACTAATACAACACTGCTGAAATCACAAAGGTAGAACCAGAATTAAACTCATACATTTCCACATATTAGATTATTTCTATATTTAACATGCTTCTGCTAAGGTAGTTAGAATACTTTAAAAAGAATTTTAACATTTGTGGATTTGTGTTTGTGTATACATGTTTTATAGAGAAGTGTACATATGATACCTTTTTAAATTTTTTTCAGGATACTCCTGCTCCAAATTTATATTACGAGTCAATGTTTCTTAATTCATCTAAGACTGACTTTTGTAAATAAATAAGTTAAAGTGAGGAAAAATAATTATTAACTAGAAATATGTTGTGACAAAGGTGTTGGGTATGAAATCTACCATCACTTGATTGATATGAAGCTAATTTTAATAGCAGATATGGAGAATAAATGAAGATAAAAAAACAGATTAAATCTTCAAACTTGCAGAATGTGAAGACATGTAGATATTACATGGTAGAAACATCAGTTGTTGGAGCTATGGAAAGCTCGATAATGAGGAAACTACTGCCAGGAAAGGGGAAATATGAATGCTGTTAATGAACATTAGTACCCTACCTCCATTTTTTCAAGGCCAGCCTTGTAAGAGACGCTCCTGGGAATAGTCCTATTCTCACCAATTTCAGTGAAACAGCCCATGGGTGCACGACTCAGATCTTAGGAAGGAGTTCTTTGATCAAGAAGTTGCAGAGGTTTTTATAAGATCAAAGTGGAAAAGCTTTAACCCATCTGTGTGATGTGCATTTTGAATAAAAATGCCCTAATTCCTCTTTTGATAACAAAAAGAGAAGGCAGGATGAAGTGAGCAGACGAATAAAATAGAAAATAGAGAGCTTCAAATTTCTTAAAAGAATATTAGTTTTTGTAGTAACCATTTGACTTCAAAAAAGAATGTTATAAATTATTCCACAGAAGAATTACATAAAGAGAAATTGTGGTGAGAATAAAGGCTTGACATTTCTGGCTGCACAAATTTGAAAAATTGTCCCATGAGGACAACTAGTATTGTATAATCACAAATTTCATCTGTGATCCATTCAAAACTTGTTTCTGGACATCAGCTTTAACCTAATGATTTACTAATTCTACCTTATCACCATGCTTTTTAAACAGTGAGCAAAATGTGGATTCTCAAGAAATGTAACAAAAATATACAAGTGAGATTGAATTCATAATGTTCCTTGAAGATGTGCATGACAATGAGGGACTCATAATTATTCCAAATAAAAATTTATTAGTTTACAATTCTAAAGCTGGTATATTTTTTGCAGCATTTCACTAAAGAGAAATTTCAGTAACCTGCTAAAAACCACTTTTTTAAAAGAATTGATTGAAGAAAAATTATGGGAATTCAAAGTTCCTTCTTTTTATCACTAATAGCAATCTAGTTAAAACTATGTGTTTTCTGAAATGCAATGTATTTGTTTCATAATGATAACATAACAAATAATATGATTTATTTTGAATTCTATATATGCATCTTCATAGCCTCAATGAATATTTTCAGGACTAGGGTGCTAGCATCTTAGATGTTATTTAAATTGAAAGACCAATGTAAATCTACAGTACAAAGCCATGTAACCCATAGTTATGGTGCAAGGAAACTGCTGTCATAACTCCTGAAGCCTTAAGTTCTAGCACAATGCATCTGCAGGAGTTCTTGACAAAAAAGAAAATACAATAAAGCTCTTTCCAGCTTACCAGCTAATATGCATATGTAGATGTTTCAGGCGGAACAGTTTTGAGAGAGAGGGATTCTTTTTATTTAAAAATAACATATTCTGGAAACAAAGGCAACTCAGATTTCGTTAAAGTAAACGCTTTATTCAGAGAGGGGTACTACTGCCACATGGATACTGATTAAAAAGTAGATGTAATTCATAAAATCTCTGTTCTGTTTTTTAAATGGAGCATCCTTAGTGTTGCTGTCAGTGTTTTTCTCAGCCAGGAATGCTAATTTGGCACTAAATTATGTTAATCTGTTTGTGTGAATGTGGACAAAACAATTATATGCCAAATACTGGCCTTTGTAGAACCACAAAAGTAAGCAAGCAAATGATGTGATGAAGAACCCATCCACAGGCAGGCTGGTCAATAGCCCTGCCTTGCAATTCTCCATTTGCTGCCACCACAGCAGCAAACAAGTTTCAAAAGAAAAAAAGTGTTGTCTAAGGAAGGGGAATCTGCTCCTGCTGATATGTGAGATATACTATATTTAGTGTGGAAATATCTTCTTGAAAACAGTTCCGATGATTTCTGCATTGTTGCCATCTTGTCAACTCATAGCTAGGAATTTAACCTTGGCAGCTTGGGATTAGACCAGATCCCTACAAGTCAGGACCTGATCACTCCACAAAAATTTGAAAACTAGGTAGAACCCTTGGTAGTTGTTGCAGGCTTCATAATTTTTTTCCTATAACTCCAGATGATGAAAGAAAACTTAAACATTGGTAATTAATGATTTATTAATATTGTTTATCATTCTATCTGATATTAACAAAATAATTTATAACATTTGAAGCTCTGCAGTTTTCATATGAGAGTAGTACCTCCTTCACTACAGAATTCAGCTTCCACCAGTTTTTGTAAGTGGTCAGCACCTTTAGTGATGCATAGTACTAGATGATCCTTGACTTGTGCAGCAAAAATGCGAGAACATTGGTAGAATCTGACTTTCATAAAGAGATGTCCAATTGAACTCTGTGATCTGTTCTTGCATATGTGCATGTATAAAAACTGAGCAACATTAAAGGCCAACAGTAACGCAAAGTTTGTGACAATAAGACATGAGGTCATTTGGTTTGCTCAGCCTAGAGAAGAGGAGACCGAGGGGAGACCTCACTGTGGTGCTCAACGTCCTCACAAGGGGAAGTGGAGGAGCAAGTACAGATCTCTTCACTCTCTTGACCAGTGACAGGACTCAAGGAACTGCCATGAAGCTGAGTCAGGGGAGGTTTAAGCTGGGTATCAGCAGAAAGTTTTTCAGCCAGAGGGTGGGTAAGCACTGGAACAGCCTCCCCAGAGAAGTGGTCACAGCACCAAACCTGACAGAGTTCAAGAAGTGTTTAGACAACACTCTCAGGCACATGGTGTGATTCTTGGGGTTTCCTGTGCAGAGTCAGGATTTGGACTTTGTCATCCTGATGGGTCCCCTTCAGCTCAGCATATTATATGGTTTTGTGATTCTCTGGCTGAAAATAAACTTTCACATTCAAAGACAAAGTTAGAACAGACCCCAGACAGAATGTATTAACTGAGGAATCTAGATTCTCTGTGCTATATTTTTTTCCAAATAAAACCAAAGCTTACTTGTTTTTTGAAGCCTTTATTTCTTGTTGTGAAGTGTGGGTGTTGAACTCACTGTAAAAAAATGTTTTTCTCCAAAGGTACGTTTGGTCAACAGAATATGTGGGTGTGCACCTTCTTAAAAGTAATTATCAGTCTTACTTCCCTCAACAGTCTCTGGACATGAACTTTTTATGAAAGCCCTCCATTTTATGCTGTGTACAGTGTCCAAGCGCAATAGAAAACATGATCTATAAGATACAGCATGATCTGTAAGACACAGAGACAGCAATACAATGAAAATAATAAAAGAGCCATGTAATTTGATTATGTTGCAGTTTACATTTATAATAAGGCCAAGGAAGAAACTGTGAAGATGATACCTGCTAAAAGAGCCCAGGAGATCAGATAAAACTTTGACAGGAGAAATCAGAATTGTGCAGTCCAGTGAAGAATTAAACTACTGGGAGTAATAATATGGGCTGATGCACTCAATATAGCAGTAATGCCCTCCGAGAAGGGTAGGAAATAATTCAGTTCCTCTAGGCTGCACAGGAGCTAAATACAGTATGACAAGAAATAGTAGCAGTACTCATTATGTCTGATTGCTAATTACCCCTTTGAATGATTCGGTTATGCCTGCTACTAGATAATTAGTTTAGTAATTTATGGCTGCAGCACAAACTAGTATTTTAATTTTCACTGCACAGTTTTCACAACACCTACAGTTCAGTTAATATCTCCCTTTTTACTCAATTTCAAATTGCTTTTTTTGATAACTGATGGAGGAAAAAAAACCCAAGCAATTCTTTCAATTTTCCAGCATAGCTTTAATGGTAAATTGAGTATTTTTATGTAATTGTATTCAAATGTAAACTATATAAATGTAGAAAATAACTCTACCTGAGCTTTTAACATGGTTTCTTTATAGATTTGGGAATTAATCCTGGAAACCCTTTCACGGGAGTATTTGTTGTAGTAAAGTTATTCATTGTCTCTATTCAGAATAAAATAAAACTACTCTTATGTATGACTGTTGCTAGTATTAGACCCATGGGATGAAGTAAGTTTATTTTTTGCTTTTTTTTTTTTGGCAATTGCACAGATATTTCTGTACTCCCTGGTTATTCTGCTTACAGTCATTGAGTCTTCTATATAAGGCAGGTGCAGACTGCAACTGGTAACATTTAGAATGTTGCTTGTAGTGTATTAGTTGGTGGGATTTTAAAGAATCATCAGTTTTTAATGAATATTTATATTTCTTAAAAAATCAACTACTACTTAGTTCACTCAAGCAAGCATGAAAGCTAATTCTAAAAGGTAGTCAGAGATATATGTTTGGCAATTTTTGAGCAGTGTTGTTTTTCTAATAAAACTGCCACGTGGTAATTTAGACTGCCAATGGAAAATGAAGACTTGAGTAGCACTGAGGGTCAAGCTCATATTTTAATTACTTGTAAAATGCTTTTACCTTCAATTCCACTTTGCTGGTTTAAGCAAAATACTTTTATTTTGTCATTATGTGATTTTGCATGTGATTCTTGTGACTGTTTTCTCCCTTTTTATGAACTGACCCATCTGTGTTTGATTCACACCATCACTTACTTTCAGTAGGTTTATTTTTTTATACTTCTGTACTCTTTTTGCCTTTGGAGTGGAATACTCTGGCAGTGCCTAGGGACTAGTTAAAATGAGGCTGCCTGTGTGGAGTAGTTCACAAACTAAAAGCCAGTTTGCCCAAGAGACTTTTGATCTAAATACACTAGATAAGTGTGAGATTTATTTTCATGTGTAAAAGAGGCAGCAGCTGAGTCACAGTAACCTTGTTTGACTTGTCCAACTGGGTGGCACACAGCAGCAGCAAAGGTTGTGTGGCCAACAGGGAATGTAGAGTAAAAGGAGGATGGGAGAAAACATCCAATCAGGAGAGCTAAAAAAGTCTACCCAAACAATGTACAGATTCTCATGACAGAAAACTCTTCTCAGAGATCTCAGCAATTTTTGGTTGCTGTTGCTCCCTCTGCTATTGCAGTCACCTAAGTTCTAAGTAAACTGCTGCTGCTTCACTTCTCTCCTGTATATCCATCTTTTCACAGTGACTATTTTTCTCTCTCTCCTAGGAGAACTAGATTGAACCAAGCAAGTTTGTTTCCAAATTTACTATTAATCTCTGTGCTAGCTAAGGATTGGGTGGATAGAGAAATGAAAGATGGCTGTGTAGGATACATCTCTTTTCAAAAAGCACAACAATTTCTATGCTTCTCCTGGCCTCAGAGGAAATCAGAGAGGTTTTCTTGTGTCCAGTGATGTTATATTTCAATGGCACTTTGTCATCCTTCAGAGGCAGATGTCAATGCCATCTTTCTTCTTTACAGGATTAACTTTCTGTACAGAGCACTCTGCTTCAGAGGCAGTTTGGGAAAGATCCTTGAACTTAACTTGCAAGTCCTTACTTTTCAAAGACAGCACTGCTTTTTGAGAGTTTCTTTCTCACAACACCCAAGAAGCCAAGCACAGCCACGAAAGAGTCAGGAATCCTTAGTCAATGGCACATGCCCTGCTGTGCTGCATTGCATGTCCACCTGCACCTCATTGCTGGATGCAGCCTGCAGGCAGCACAAGGCATGCAGGAAGGAGGGAATCGAGTTGCAATAGATGAATTAGAGCTGTGCAGCATCCTCACCTTCAAGGTCTGAATGTGAGCCATGGCAAACTGTAATTTTATTATAGCTCTAACCAACAATTCTTCAAACATGAGATGAAGCTGGCAAAAACATCTGCCTATGCAGGATTTGTTGATGAATTCTTAATTTTTATTTTTTTAAGAACAGAATGTATTCTTTGATATTTTGGGTTGCTTTTTCCTTTTCAGTTTTGGCTTCTCACTCTTGTTTTACCATATCCCATGTGTTCCATGAAGCTGTGCAGTTTTGTATTTTGTTCCATCTTATTGCTAGCTGCTGAATCATGAGCAAAACTTGGTGTTATAAAGAAATGAGTCTTATCTCAAGATCTTTATTATCTGGATTTTTATCTGTTATGTAAATCCTTTCCTTTATAACAGGAAGGTTTACTTGCTGTATCACGTTTTGGTCTCCCAAGGCTCAGCAGTTTGTGGGAGGTGAATATCTTGGAAGGAGAAAGCAGTAAAGCAACTGAAAATTGGTGCTGAGAAACTGGGAAATTCATGTTTGTTAATTTCATATAAAAAACCAAATAATTTGAATGGAGAACTTGAGGTAGCCAATGCAAATGAAAAATTCCATGGGAAAGTTGCACTGTTCAGCTTTCACATTCACATTTATCTACCCAAGAGTACCACTAGCAGGCTATGATTTTATCAGCACAAGACCAGTTTTACTGAAAATGTATGTGTTTGTTGGCTATTTTCTATTGTTTCCTATTGAGTTTAACATTTCAGAATTCACATTCTAAGAAAGAAGAGGTCCATACTAAATATTAGATTATGACAAGTCTCTTTGCAGAAGTAATTATGCGATTTTCTTGTTCAGGGACAGCAATTGAGACACTTGGGATATCAAAGGAAGCATAAAAGTGTGTTCAAAATCATTGCATTACTATTCCTAGCACATTAGCACTGTTACTGAAAAATCAGTTGGGACTAGCAGGCAAATATTTAGATTATCAAAATGAGTTTTTCCTTATGAGCAGCAATGCATATTGTTTGCAGGTACTGTGTTTCTGAGAAAAATATTTGGCAATATGAGTTTATCAAACTTGTTTAATTCCTGTTATTTTGTTTTCACTGCAATTCAATGACATAATATCCCTGCCTTGTACTTGAAGCAAGCTTTCTGTCCTCTTTCTGGTGTTTACCAGCTCTGGATCAATGTTCTAAAGGGCAACTCTGACAGCATTTCTGTGAACATCAAGCTCATGTTTATTATAAAATGAAACTACTCCCATTACAGACAATGGTCTAACTTCTGAAATATGTATTCTCTGACCTATTTGATTAGTGGCTTCCTACAGACTGAATGTAGTGACTCTTCTCCATTTCCAATTACACAAAGAAGGGGCTGCTCCCTGCAAGGCAAGCTGTCTCAGCATTAGCTTGACCTTTCCAGCTTTGTTTGAAGCAACACTTTAAGTTTTTTCTACCTGGCAGAGATTTCCACTTCCACAGTCATAACAACCTATCCTTCTGTTCTTTCTGTTAGCTGTCTGCTGCTAGCCATGAATATTACATGAGAATAAATGTATACACAAGTATTCCAATCAGAATTTTCCTTGTGTACCACTTTACCAGATGAAAGCACGGAAGTAGCTTGTTGAAAGACTACATCCACTGCATAGTTTCTGCAACAAGGAGGGAGAAGATGAAGCAGCATCTGCTGTGCAGATGAACACAGCAGTTCTGTGTTTTGACAGTGCTGTGGCCAAAAGCAGTTTGGGAAACACAATATGGATTAGACTGAATATAAGGAAGACATTTTTTACCATGTTTTGTGAGACACTGAAACAGGATGCCCAGAGAAGTCATGAATGCCACATAATTGGAAGTGTTCAAGACCAGGCTGGATGGGGCTTTGAGAAAACTGATATAGTGGAAGATGTTGCTGTATGAGGCTGTGGTGGTTGGTCTAAGTGGTCTTTCAAGGTCCCTTCCAATCTAAAGCACTCTGTGATTCCATGATTCTATATGGATACTCTTTCCCAGTACTGTAGAATTTTTGAAGAGCAATGAAATTTAGAGCAGCCATAAAAGTAAAGTCATGGTGGTACAGAGCAAATCTAAGGTAGTAAAATGCCAAAATGTTAAAAGATTCTTCCACACTCCTGACTCAGATTTAAGGACATTGTTGTCTTATTGCTACCAAAACATAATAAAGATGTTTTGTTCCACGAAAGCAGAGAAAATAGTGAACCTTGATTTCTAGGACTACAGTGTTCATTTTTGGTCATGTCTATACACTTGGTAACTCTATTATGATAATAAAGTGTTTGCTGGTATATCAGCTAAAAAACCTTATTAATATTTCATATTTGAAGAATAATTCCTTCAATGACTCATGAACTTGGGCACTTCCTGCCCTGTAATGGTGGCTATATAACCAGGCGGTTAAGCTTCATTTCAGCAGTGCTGTAATGTAATTAATTAAGTGCTCTAATCTGGATTTTAGGCTATTAATGTGAGATTATTGGTCCTACAGGTCCTCCAGCTGATTTGATAGCTCTGCTCTTGATCTGCTGGAGGTGAGTGACTTAGCTACACAGGCAGGGGCAGTTCTGGACATGCTCCAAAGGCAAAACTTCACAGACAACCACCACACTTTGAGTCATAAAGTGATTCAGGAGATGATGAGTCACCATATCAACACACAGAAAGTCAGAGTTAAACACCAGAGAAATGGATAACTGCGCATGTCAGCTGCAATTCTGTCATTATGAGGAATAAACTTAAAGAATTAGATTAGAAGTCACTGTAACTGGATAAATAAAAAGTCTTTGATTTACCTGTACTGGCATGGGTGCAAAAATTAATTATTACTCTGCAAGATATTTCTACAGCCTACAAGTCACATGATTGTATGGTTTAGTATGCTGCCCTTGAGGTTTATCTATAATCTGGATGCATGATTGACTATGTCTTCACTGTTACACTTGCCTTGCATACCTCCCTCAGCGTGGGCTTACCTCATGGTGCCAGTTTCGTGTGAACTCCAGATCACAGCTAGATTGGTGTAGAAATAAGCACCACCTACTCTTTCTCTTCAGCTAAGCAGTGACTTTCCTGTAGCTCTCAGTGCCTTCTGGTGGGGTACCAGAGGGGCACTGCAGCACCAAGGAATCAGTGGTTTTGTAATTTGTCTGTTTAAGTTACTGTAGAGAAGTCACTAGCAAAAAGGCTTTCTCAAGACTGTGTTTCTGGGCTAATATGGGCAATAGCCTTTTAAGCCAAAGAGAGAAAGAGAGAATGCAGGATGGGATTTTTCTACTGCAGCTTTGTATCAAAACTCATATATCAGTCTTAGATCCTGTTTTCTAAGTCATTAGATTCTGGGTCAGATCCAAAGGTCCTCAATTTACTGCTACTTTTAAAGAAAAATGCAATTTGGAGGAGGGGAAAAGAAGTACTGTGAGGCAGACAGGCTTTAAAATTTGTTGTTATTTTTTTTTTGCCATGCTCATAGTAGAAGGTTGCATAGTAACAGATAACAAAACAGGTAGTTCTGAGTTCTGAATTCCAAATAGTTTGATTTTTTGGCACTAGCCCAATCAGATAAATATTGCTGGGGATTTAGAAAAGTATCTGAATAAGTCAGCTGATTCACAGAATACCTAGACAGAAAATGGTTTAGGTTATTATCTGGGGAAAACCCTTTGTATTTATATACTATTTTCTTTTAGCTGTAGGAACAAAAGCTCTAATTTTATGGCCATTAAAATGTTTGCCATGAACATTTAGGGCTGAGAACTTTTTCCCACAATTGGAAATTCCACTGAATTTCAATTTCCATCTGTTTAGTTTAGATACAAACTTTGCAGTGAGAAATAAACACTGCCACTAAGGAATTTAAACGATCCTGGATGATCATATAGCTGCTGGAACAAGAGGGAAAAACAAAACTGTAATCCAAGGGGAGAATGTGACCTTCTGTCCTAGGTGACTGGACCTTGGAGAGCCTCTGGGGACCATTGCCATGTGTTTTGTGGCTGACTTGCCATTGCTTTATGGATAATAAACAAGCCCTGAGGAGGGTGCTCTCAAAGGATTGCAGCTTGGAGCCTTGCGCTGCTTCCCTCTCCCTGCCAGTGCCCACCGGCACCAGGGCTGCTCCTGTGCTTCTGCTCTGCACATAGAGAATTTCTCATCCCTGTGCCTAATCAGGAATCAGGAAAACCAATTAGGCTGAAGGATCAGGACCTGAGGAGGCCAGAGATAAAGATAAAAGACAGATGTAAGATAAAATGTCAGTGTTCTGAGTAATTCTGCAGAGCAGGGAGGCTTCAGCCTCAGAGGTCAATCTAAGATGCCCACATAAATCTCTTCAAAAATTAAATTAATGTGAGTGTTCTCTTTGTTCAGCTAAATTGCTCTCTTCATGATATCAAAAGACTGTTTGCATTTGCAGTATCTTTGTTCCATAGTAGGCTGAAAATAGTTGGAAAGAGCTAACAATACAGAAAGCTTCTGAGATCAGGACTATTGAGGCATTTTTGGATTCATCGCTGGGTAATGGTATAATCTATCCTTTCATGCTGTCTCAGCTCTTCTTGGGAATCAGACAGGTCTGGTTTTGTGAATGTTTCAGGGTCTTGTGAAAGAAATGAAAATAAACAGGTGAAATTAATTGATGCTGTTGTTGCATCCATAACAGAATACTTTTTCTGCATATCATGCAATCTCTGACTGGTAACAAAGATGGTTTATCATTGTTTCAAAGATTTATTTTCTAAGCACGACTCTTAAGGACATTTGTATTATGATGCCAATTACTTTTAGAATGTAAAATAGGATGATAATTCCTTTATATGATGAATATTTCAAACTTGCTTTTGTTCAACCTGCACTATTTTTCATTGTACATTTGCTTGTAGCACTACCTCTACAATATTAATTTAATTTAGACCAGTGGAGAGAAGTTATTTATAATTTCCAATAATATCTCTTAGTAAGTCATTCTGTCAGCAGATTGGTCTTTTGGAAAAAGGTACCATCAAAAATGAATCTATATTTTTTGCATCTTTATTGTACACAGTTTATAGCCAGTGATATTTGTGTGGGTCTGTGTGTGTGTGTGACAGAGAGAGAGACTGAGAGCGAAATGTTACTGTGCAGTGACATTTTGTTTAATGCACTATAAAAAGTACAAAAAAGGAAGAAATCGTTTGGAATTTAACTAAACTGGAATTATTTTAAATTACTAAGAATTAGGGTGAATTCATCCGGAAGCACATTTTGGTCTGACATTTGATTTTGGGAATTAGAACTGTTTGTTCCCTCTTCATCTACATCAGGATGAAAGCAAAAAGAGAGAGCTGGAAAAAAATGGAAAATAATTTTTAAAAAGACAGACAAAGGGCAGAGAAGACACTATTTGCATTATTTCATGGCTTAGGTTCAGTAAGCAAATGCTAATCTACAGAAACTTAGAAGTTAAAGATTATCTTGTCTGGTTGCCAGTGACATGGAGAAAACCTGGACTAGGTAAAGCTAGGGAGTTTACATTTAAAATTCCTGTTCTCTAAAGCCCAAGAGGAGAGTGTGCTCCCAGCTCCAGTAATGTGAGTCCTTCTGTTGAGGACTGGGAGCATCTGGGGTACAGGTTCCATGGTGTGTGCTGTGGATGTGTCTGTGCTGGGTCGGATCCTGCGCCCTGGATGCTCACCTTAACTGCGTCAGTGGCTGCAACTGGAAATGTGGTGATATACCATGATCACAGTGCCCATTCTGTCATTTCGGGCGGATTTAATGACCCAGCGTGGAACCACTTAAAATGTACGATATGCAGTAAATGGTTTTCTCTGTGATTTACTGGTCCATACAGAAGAAACCAACATACTGAGCTATGGATATCAGTGATGCCCTTCATTTGAACTTGTTGTATGAAGAGAAGAAGGTCAAAGCCGGGCATTTTCTGTTGCCAACTTCAAGTCTAGTGGATTTCCATTGTGAAATATATTAGGAGATTGTTGTTAGAGACTTTCTATTTAATCATCAGTAAATTAATTTAATGTCTGAAGACTCCTTTGAATGGAGATCTTTTTTCATCTTATCTGATTGATGGTCAGTGTCTCTCCCATCCAATTTCCATTGGCATAAGGTTCTGAAACAGGACTGAGGATTGCTCTGAGACTATAATTAGATTTTAAATGGTAATATCTCTCTACTATCTTCAGGCAAGGAATTCGAATGGCTTCTTCTCTCCACTAACACCCAATTAACAATGCAAAGTACAATGGTGGAATCTGCCTGGCAAAGCTTTTACATTCTTTATTCTTTCATTCACACAATAAAAGAAAACGCTGTCCTCTTCAAAGGTGACATACAGAAAATGGATTCGCTTATCAAATGTCTCTGTGCAAGAATGCAGAATTTTGCCTGTGTAGGTGTATTTAATTTTATGCATATTTTATTCCTGAAGCTCACAAAAGAGCAGAGTTCGATTTCTGCAAATATATTGCCAAAGACATAAAGAAAGCTTTCTTATTAGAAAAATCTGAACACTTTTATTAATCTCAAAATATTGATACAAAAGTATCTGAAAAATATAGGCACAATATTATTTGCAGCAAGACTCTATTTTAGACATTGATTACTGCACTTTAACTGCCAGTTTCTAAGCTAATAACAATGAGATGTTTACAATGTAAACTTAAGCCTGTTTGGGATCTAACTGATGGCTTTAAGATAAACACTGTACAAAAGGAGATACATGGAATAAAATGTCAATTGATTACTCCTAGCAGAGTTATAGCTCGTATTTGAGAGTTCTTAACCTACTTCACCTCTCCCCATAAGAGAGCTTTAAGTTACAGCTCTTCTAACTCTGTGGTTTTATCTTAATGCAGAATTTGAAGCAGAATTTACCCTTCTTAATTCTTTTGAATACAATTATTTGTACACTAAATCAAATGTATTTCAGATTTCATCAGAGTCAAACTAACATTTTCAGTTTATACATCCAAAATGGCAAGATTTTTTAATTTTCTAATATACCTTCTGTTGAATATATATACATATGTATATGTATACTCTAGAGATACAGATCTGTAACATTTTCTCCCTCTCCTACACTGGAAAAAGAATTTATTGTGCTGACTGCATGTGTTGTCATTGTTCTGAATGAATTAAAGAAAAATTATGTGCAGTGCACTCAACTCTATACCCTTAATTGGAAAATGAACATGGATTGCCTTTGGTCTAAATAGATTATGAAAAATTCTGTTTGAGAGCAAAGCTTTTAATACCAATTGCTATAATTCCTATTTTCATATTAATTTCACAGTTTATTCATACATTTATAAATTTCTACTTTGAATTGATGAATCTATTTTTTCTATTCAAGGCCAAAAAAATCCAAGTGTCTTAGAATGGAAATTCGATTAGGCCATATTTATAAATTGCACATATCAAAGATGTAGATCCATCCTACAATTTAAAAATAATTGTGTCCTTAGCTGCTGGATGGTGTGGCCTTCCTTTATGGAATTTTAGAATAATTAGATCATTTGTTCAAACAGTAAACCTGATATATCTATATCTGAGATTACATCAGTCTTTAGAAAATATGTTTTATATAGAAGAGAAGCTAACAGTCAAAGTATCTGGCAAACACAGGTTGCAAAATCTTTGATGGTTGTAGCATTTTAGTGTGCATATATGTATGTATAACCAAATGTATAGACTTCATATATGTATATATATGTGGTGTGTGTACATATATATACATATAACACATATATGTAATAAAATTTCATTGTTTAAAGTTTTAGCTGCAATAATTCAGGAAAGCTTTTATACTTTGGAAAATACCTTTGCAAAAGGCTAATACTTTCACGTGGCAGCTCTAAAAACCTCATAATCCAGTCTCCACAATTAAATACAAATCAAACCCTTCTCATATTTTTATGGAAATAGGATGGAATGCATGTGTCTACCCACCTGGTCAGGTTATCCATGTGAAGTTCCACTGTATAGCTGTACTCAAGGGAGACTAAGATGTTAATAGGCAAAATGCTTTTCCTTTTTTCCACAAGTTCATGGTTCTTTCCTCTTGGCTGCTTCACTGTGATTTCTCTAAGAGAATCAAGTGAATTAACTGAAACATTACCATTATTTTTATGCTCAAAGAAAGATATTTTCCTTCTGAGATTTCCTGTCTTCTGGGACAAGCTGAGTTATGTTCTATTGGTTTTTATTATTATCAAGGCATTTTTGAGTGTCTGTATCAACATGTGGCAACTTTGGAAGATATTTCTACATCCAGACTAGCGACAAGAGTAATACCACTCTGACAGGGCTGTCTAGGGTACTGAGGAATGTTCCATGGCTCACCAGTGCTCCCTAGTTCTCCTTCCAAATGAGCAGTAATTGATGGGAGCCTGGTCTGTAGCTCAGAATTCGAGCTGCTCTGGCCATGCAATAAATGTGAGCATTACTAGAGAAAACATTAATCCAAAAAAAAGACGTTTCATCCCTGTTTAAGAAAGAGTAGATAAACATCTTTTTTCTTTTTTATTTTTTTATAATGTGCTTGTACTGTTAAATTTTGAAGTGTGATGGTAGTTCTGGAGTATTCCATATGATTCTTGCAGATAATAATCCTAAATAGAAGGAAGAATACATAGTAAAGCCTGATGAAGACGAAGAATGCGTCTCAGACACCTCAGAGCCTCTATAGGGATCAGAGTTGCTGAGATACCATCATGTCAGCTACCAGAAAGATTGTGAAAAAGGCAGTGAAAAAGCAAATATCTTTCATATGGTAAGAAAAATGTCATATTCGTACCAATAGATGCAATGAGATAAAGATAACCATCCAATTCCAATGTGCTCATTCTTTAAACAAAGTAGACTATCAATGGAGCAAAGATTTGGACTTTAAAAAATATGTTTGCTGACAGATATGTAAAATTAGTGGATTTCTTTTGCTTTATATTTCAAAATCAACCTTAATAACAGTTGCCACATTTAAATTCAAGAGTGCTGCAAAATCTCCATCCTATCCCTGGAGATAAGTATCAGCAGAATTGGATAGGTAGTTATTCCAACATAACGGACACTTGATGGATGGATATATTAATTTCAGATGACTATGGAATATTTTTTTCCTTTTGATGTGTGTGTATATGTGTATATGCAGTAGTACTGGAAACTACTGTTTTAGGATCAATATTTTTTCAAATTTTTTTTAAAAAAAGCAAAACCAAAACAGCTCAGAGGTTTAACTCCCCTTCCTGATGTGGATAAACACCTAAACAAAAATATGTATTTTTGGGTGAGGAATATGAAGACGGGAGTGTTGAGCTAGCAAGAGAGAATAAAGAGGGGAAAAAAAGAAATTAAAAAATAAATGAAGAAGTATTTCTTTCTCCACAGGCTTTTAGAGAAGCAGGGAGTGATGGAGTGGGTACTCAAGAAAAGCATCAAATTGGCAAAATAGAAGCTAATCAGGCAAGAAGGAGAAGATTATGGATGATTAGGGACCCAGGCAAAAGCTGCTTTTGTTGCTGGAGAAGGGGGCTAGAGAGCAGATGTGGTCTACAAATGGCAACTTCTTTAACCCTCCTGTATGACAAAAAGCAGCAAAACTGTAGGTGCACCGGACAGGAGAGCAAGCCACAATGGTGTGGACATGGAAGAACTGGGGGCAGGAAGGGCACTGTGTGGTTCTGGAAGGACTGAAGGTGTGGGACATTGCAGACTTATGAAGAACAGGGATTTGCTTTGAGTAGCACTCTGCAAAAAGCAGCCATTCTGGCCAAGCTGTCTGACTTGCCTGAAGCAGAGCCATCAGAGGCAGCCTGGTGACAGTTTCTCTCAGAGGCAGGAAATATGGAGGAGGTTGCAAATCTGGGAGGGAGATTCTCCCCTGTCCCTCCTACTCTGCTAACAGTGGGTGTAGCAAACCAGACTCCATGTCTCGCACTGTTTTTTCTGTCTTGCTGCATATTCATATTCTTTTCTTTCTCAGTCCAGCAGCAGCAAGGTCTGTCCCTGAGGCAGCAAAAATCAGAATCAAAAGATGAGGGAGAAAACCAGACTTGATGCAAGATACAAAATAGGAAAGGGCCAAAAAGGGAACTTTAAGACTCAAGGCAGAATCATTGTTAAATGTCCAATAGCCCTACTTTGGGACTGAGAGCAAGAGATCACTTCGGGGGAACATTTTCACTCTCCTAAGCTAAATGCTCCACACTTTCCCTAAATCCTTCAGATGCAAGTTTGACTGCACTGTTTGCTTTCAGAGTTTGGAAGGTAATTGATAAACAGATTTTACTAATCATTTCATGATTCCATATCACCTCCAGGTGATAAACATGTATGGTTTCTAGTTTCTGTGTGGTGGAATATCAGCTGTAGACTGCTTGTCACAAATAGAAATTATTAACAATTTTAAAGCACTGTTTCTTAAACATGCTTTAAACAGATTAATCAAGTGTGTTAATTTAATAATTAATTTTTTTGCTGCCTCTCACCTTTTAAAAACCTCCCCTTGTGTCTTCATTGTAAATAAGACTCTTTTCCTGCTGAAACTCTCCTCTTGGACATTAACAGTCTTCCTCCTTTCTCAACAAAATTAAACTTGACTCAAAGATCTCAGTGGAACTTTATATAGATTGTAAACCTTGCTTTTTACAGTTTCAGGTCAAGTTGAAAGTAAAGGCAAGAGTACATGTCTTGTGAGTAGGCACAAGTGAAAGTGTTGATTCAGCACTTAGCTGTCAGCAAAAAAATAAGGCATGAAGGAAAGTCAAAATTTTTGTATGGTTCACAATTCTGTTGCAAATTCAAGTCCTTATGGGCTTGGGATTTTTTTTTTTCTGAAATTACATGCTGTTTTCTGCCCATTTGATGTAGGTTATGTTCTTGGCATGTTCCTTATTTTTTCCCAGTAACTTGAAATTTTTGTTTCTTTAGATCTTTTTGTTGCATACCAGCAGTATTACATTGAATCACAGTTCTCACCAATCCTCTCACCTCTGATTTGTGTTCAATAGCCTGCTTTTCCAAGTCTGAAAGTTATTTCATGTTCTTTTTCTTTGCTTCTAATTCAACACTCATTGTGTATAATTGCAGGGTAGAGTGATGATTACTCTACAAAGAATTACAATCAAACTTGGCTTGTTAGTGTATAAAGCCCTGACTGTTAATCACAATCATTTAAACAGTAGCTAACTCTCACTGAAACACAGATGGCATATTCTTAGCATTTCAAGCTACCCAACCCACGGTCCCAGAGAGGACTTTGTTATGCTTTCAAGTTCTGTTTCTCTTCCATGATGCTGAACGGTATCTGCTGGATTTGATACCCTCTCAAACACTGAGGAGGAACTCAGAAACACTGTACAGCTGTAGCAGCTCATGCAAATAAAAATGCATAATTTTTTTGACTCTAAATGAAAAATTCAATCATACAACACAGAATGAATACATAAAGAAGCTCTATGAAGTAAAACCCTCAATATAAATAGGAAGTAATCTTGATTAAAACTAGAGAGAAATTTAAAATATGTGCATATTTGGCTTTAAAAAAAGTCAGTAAGCTTGATCAGTAACAGAAACTGAGAGGGTCCCATGATCCCATTAGAGTTCTACGGTCTGGTGATTTTCAGCAAGCTATGAAATAAATAGGTAACTAATTTTTCCAGTGCTACTGACACAAAAGCTCAAAGACTGTACATCTAGGAGTAGAACAAATCACATCATCAGTTCCAAGGCCTCAAGCAAGGATTTTTAATAAGAATTATTAAATTCTTGATGCAATATGACAATCCACTTCATAAAACACTGTATTTCTTCAAAAACATGTGTTTTGAAAACGTTTAAAATAACTATACACATAAAAGTTTAATTCTTACACTGTAGAAAAGGATTCTCTAAAAGACCAGGTTACAGTGTTGTGAACAAAAGACAGAAGACCAACAAAGGTTTTTGTTGCTGCATATTCAGTATGCACTTGTCTCCTTTCAAAAGCTTCCCTATCAGAAAAATAGAGATTAAAAATGCCTTACACAGAAGACACCTTTGGAAATTGAGTTGCTTTTTTGAAAAAAAAATACTATCATTTTAGATAAACTCTGGGGAATAGGAAAAAAAACAGTTCTCAATGGAAGAATATATTATTTAACTGGAACGAGCTGTGCATGACTTTTCATTAGTATGCACCAAGTTAAAAGCTTAGGGGTCTGGATGTGCGTGTTCCAGTGCTGCCAGAGTGCAGGAGCATTTTCACTTTATGCCTCCCAGGGTCCTGTGAGAGGGAAAGGCTTCACCAAGGAACACAATGCTACCCAAAGGCTCTGCTGCATATTAGATGTTTTGTTTGTGAATGAATGTTCTAGTAGGTGGCATCTCTGCTGCAAGAATGGGAGAAAATTTAATTCTCCTTATTAGCTCCTTTAGCACTTAAAATGTCAGAGACATAATTTACTTAGCACAAAAAACAACGATGCCTAAGTTAAATTGTATTTCCAAAGCAGTCTTTCTGTGTTGTTAGCCATTCTTCAAAATACCAATAAAATTGATATTAATATCAATTAAATTCTTTACAAAGTTCTAATTAAAGTATTTTATGAATACCTGTCTAAGTAATTCTTCATAAAGATTTCAAGGTCAGATGCCATCTTCCACTTGTCTTTCATCTTTAAGATTTAAATGTGAATTGTCCATAAAGAAGTTTGTATGGACAAGCATTGGAATAAATACTTGCCAGCTCCACATTGTGTATTTATTTGCGTTTGTTACATAGATACAAAAGCCTGTTCTCTTTTTATTCTGAAGCATTATATGTGCAACAAAAAATGCACACACAATGCTCTGAGAAGCATTTACTTAGGAGCTGTGGTTTCTGGTCCTACATCACATCATTCTTCAGTGGATGTGGAAAAGGCTAAAAAGTTGTCATAGGGACTTCACTAATGAAACCAACATTCAAACCATTTAATATATGTGGCTCAGGATCTTTTCTCTCAATACAGTGACACAGCACTATGCAGATAAACATCCTTCTATTGTTTCCCAGGGCTGATATCCTTCCAGATCTTTATACCACTCATCACAAACACACCTTCAATCCAGTTCAAATAAGGTGTGGCACCCACATAGTTGTCTAAAAAGAATATGCTATGTCATATATTGTAGCCTATCCACTTGCAAATAGACACATCATTTCTCTGCTGTGCTCAATGTTCAATTTGATTTCTTTGATTTGAAATGAGGCATGATTTGAATATAATATGACTTTAATCCAATATTCTTATAACACTCCAAAAAAAAATATTGCTTGTCTTACCTCAGCAATCAGGGAATTGAAGCTTTGAGATAAATTCTGACCTTCTTGTAACATGCTTTTCTATGTCAAACATTTGGAAATTGAGTTTATTTTTACAGCAGCAAGTTTAATGTCAAGTGCTTGAATGAAAATTGAATTAATTTGTTGCTTTCGTTAATTGACCTCCTTTAATTTTCAAACTTTACATGTTTGTTTAATCTTAATACCTTTTGATTTATTCATGAAATGATGCTCTTCTGCGCTTTGTAATAATCTCTGACTATTCAAGCATTTTCAATGTGATATTCTCCATCCCAAGTTTTTAATGAGGTTTCTTATGCATGTATTTTTTAAATAAAAATTGTGGAAGTTTTTCCTTTTTATATTCATTAACTTAATATTAGAAACCATGCCTGGTTAGGAAAATCTCATCAATTTAAGGTTCCAGAATAGGTCACCAAGTGTCATTCCAATAAAAATGAAATTTGCATGCAATGCTCCGTTTGCAAGGAGTTCTTGTTTATCTTCTCTGGCATTTATTACTGTGATCAAGCAACTGAAATGATCTGTATATTATGCAAACCAGTCCATTTCTCAGGAAAGTTTTCAGGCTTTTTATATTAAGAAAAATTTAATGCAAAGGCTTTTTGTAAGATAGCATGAGAAAAGAATTGGATCTTGTCACAAGAAATTGTTGTTACTGTCATCTCAGGGGACTAAGCTATTTTGGGAAATTAAAGGTTCTGATATTATGGGTTACATCATCAAAATGTTTTATTGTGGGTGCTCTTAGCAGCATGAAGGAATGTCCTATTTTGCTTCATGGCTAATTGGATTATTGCCCATTCTACCAGTGCAACCACAAAGATGATTAAGAGAATTGGAGCTTTAGAAAGTGGAGATTTCACAATAAAGTGGGTTTATAGCCAAAGATAATTTCAGAAGAAAAGGTTAGATCAGGTGGGAAAAGAAAGCTAACACTGCCTGTATCTTTAGAGTAAAGAAAGTGAAGATAGTGATGGAGGAAAAGGTAGGTTATAGCAAATTGTTGAAAATCACTGTCTATAAACATGCAAAAGGCTCTTTTTAATCTTGATTTAGAAACATCCGTGGAAAAGTTTTTTCCAACCAGATAAAATTATTAGCTTTAACTTTACAAAACAAAACTCAAGGCTTAGCACAAGGAAGCAGACTACTCCCAAATTATATGTTTTGAGGTAGATGTTTAATAGTGGAAATTGTTTTGGCCAAGCTTTCTGGAACTGGGCTCTTTTTATACAGCACTTGCTGCAGAATCCTTTCTACATGAACGTTGTGAGTCACAGTGGCAAGTCTTACATAACTTTTCAAAGGAACAGGCCTTTAATAGGTAAAAATATACTTTTTAACAAAATGCAAAATTCAGTTGATATTAATTATAACAAAGAAAATAACATGATTCTAACAGTTGAACTTTAACAAACGTGGAAGGTCTTATTGTCATTCTCTTAGTTTATCTATTCAGTAATATTTAGGTTTTATGATATTGGTTGGACTTCATAATCTTTCCAACCTAAAGAGTTTTAGGATCCTATGGAGAGGGAGAGTTCCCTACAGTGAGCAATTGAGAGCATTAAAATTGGTCTTGTGATTCAAGCTGCCTTCAGGACTAGGTAAGGAGCTTAGAGAGACCAGTGAGACAGACAAGGTGCAGATGTGTGGGAAGAGCAGGCAGATTTCTGACTGTTGTAATATTACAGCAATAGAAATTGTTCCCTCCACATTCACCACATTCCTCAAGCTAATGTGTCTATTTGTCTGAATAGGTGCTTCCAGAGTAACCCATCACTCAGAGGTGCATGATTGGCAGATCAATGGCTATTTCATGAAACAATCTTTTTTTAGGATCTTTTACGTGATTGAAAGCAAAAATTGCACTTTGGAAATAACAAACTCTACAGTTATTGTCTGTCACTGTTTTGCCATCCGCCATTCATTTGATTGTTATAACATCTCCTTGTGTTTTATCTGAAATGAAATCATAAATTCTCCAAGGAAGGATTTGTTTCTTAAAATATCACTTGTACAGCAATTAGCACTTTGGCTTGCTGAACTTTAACAGTGTTTTCTGATCTTGTCCCAACATAGAAAATAATCACTGAAGTATGAAAAATACATCCAAAAGGCATTTTAAGACTATATAATCTGTTCCCTGCTCTGAAATACAATTTAGATATATCTGTCAAGAATGATATTGATATATGTCCAGCCTTAAAGAGGTCCAGCAATGGAGGCCCCACAACCTCATAAGGCACGTATATTTAGGGGTTTTAGTGTACATTTATGCTGTATTTACTGTGCATATTTTGTGACTGTTTTTACCTGCATTACTTTCTGTAATTTAACTTAGCAATTTTTTTGTTTCTATCAGGAATATGGAGAGCACATTATTTCCTTTTACAGCAGAAACCTTTTATATATTTGAAGTCTGGCCATCTTCCCACTTGGTGTCCACTTGACTGTGAATTACATGAAGATAGCAAACAAAAACCCCATATTGCTTTGAAAAACATTAAACCCAAAACCTGAGAGTTAAAGAAGTTAGGACTAGGCAGTATAAAGACACCAGATGAGATGCTGAGATTTTTCTTCTGACCCAGAAAACTACAGAAACACAAACTGTGTGGATAATTGTTTCACTTGCACAGTTACAATAAAAGGTGCCTGACAGTGCTTTGTGGACTACAGAGGATATCATAGGAATGGTCTCAAGGGCTTTAGAACTAATGTGGATGTTTCCACTTCATTACTTTCAATGGACCACAGTCTGATCTGTCTGCATTAATGAATGGTTACCCCTCTGGAAGACATGCTACTGGTTATATTCTAATGATGACATAATTAGGCAGCAGAAATAGATCTCTGTGAGAGGACTGCCTGTAGCCACGGCCCACAGGCTCCTTGGTTTGATTCTGCACATATCCAGGTTTACTGAAGCATGGAAAGATGGACTGTATGGTGTCAGAGGAAGCATCAGAGTGATAAAAATTATTATCTGTGTATTTTGGGAACTATTTTATTTGTTGCAGTTTTGGAAGTCATAGAAATTTTTGGATGAGGATTTTTCAAAAACATTTTTATTTTAAAATAATATCTGAAATGTAAGTTGGAGAGCTGTGCAGCAAGCTGCACCAGTAGCTCTAACATTAGAACTATAAATTTTTTTGAAGTATTTTAATAGTAGGAAAATAATGACATATAGTATATAATATAGTGTAGTATAGCATAGCATAGCATAGCATAGTAAAGTATAAAGAGGAATGGGTGAGGTTTTCTGGGGATTAAGTTTATGAACAGAAAGACCCCATGTCTGGATTGTAAAAACAAAGCTGAAAGCAAAGTGTTGTTTTGAGTAAGACTTACAAATAAGCTTTAGAACAATTATGCGATTGACAGAACAAATCATAAAACAGGAATAATACGTGAAA